>OY856413.1:35383100-37783100 GCA_963693085.1 Alisma plantago-aquatica
AGGTCTTCCAAAGGTCGTGATGACCTATCACAAAGGGTGATGGCCAGGGGCATCATAGGTCGTGACTGCCACCCCAAGCTTAACAGTCTTACCTACATGTCGGCCTCCACATACATATCGGCCTATGCAACCATATGCCTCATCATCTCCTACCTTAGGATGACATTATAAGCAAGGTAGAAAGGTGCAACACAAGTGCAGCATCTAAGCAAGTTTTTTTTTCAAAATAGAACATTGAATGTTACGACCTCATCTCTCAGTAATCCCCAAATAAGGGAGACCAAGAGGTTGAAGCCGCACCCATTAACCCCGGATCAAAGGTTTGACATATAACCATAAACAATTATTAAATTCTAACAGACTATACTAAAAATGGTAATAAAAAGTTTTCTTTGCATACCTTTGAAAAGTTTGGAACAAACTAAACTTCTAACCTCAGTTGAACTATTCTAACTAGTTCCTCCTTGTTCATTAATTCTTGAATTCACAAGGTGTCACTTTACTGTTTGTTCTTTTCATTGTACCTAAAATGCCGACAAATAAAACGTCGGTCAGCCGAAGCTGGTATGTGGAGGAAACAGATAATGTTCAACTATGTTAACAATATAATCATTTAATTAATCATTTAACAATCAAGATTACATTTTAAGCCATACAACTCAATCCATACATATTCTCGAACTCTGGGCTGTCCCTGCAGTGGACATGGACATCACCTCTCTTTTAGGTAATATAGTCGCATGGCACTATCCGAAGATAGCCCAATATCTAACTCATTATGACTTGATGGTCCTACCTCAATGGTAGCCATGTACTAAGTCAGTCATAGACCTGATGGACCTACCCAATAGGTAGCCATGTACGAGGTCATCCATAGACCTGATGGACCTACCCAATAGGTAGCCATGTACTAGGCCTTTCTCTAACCTGATGGACCTACCCATAGGCAGCCATGTACTAGGTTAGCTATTATTCCATAGAGAGAACCAGGATCTGAGTTTATCGGCATATACAATATGTGATAGTCATAGTCACTTTATAATGGCATGAAATAAATAAACATCCAACAGTTTAGTTGCATTCAATGCGATTAAACATCTGGGAATCCATCGGGAAACTATAGCGGTTATTCATAATCGTAACCACATACCTGTCTTGGAGATCTCAAGCAACAATTTATCCAAATCCAACTAGATGTCCAATCAAGCAAGCCAATCAATCAATCAAGCAAACATTGATCCTGAAAACATGTATAATGTCCAATTGTCACAAGCATATCCCAAATAACTCCTTATTGACTTGGGACACCTTTCTAAGGTGTCTAAGTCTCATTAGGATGCTTTAGGGTTTCTTAGACCAATTTCTCAAACTTTACCCATTTTAGGTCAACAAACCTTAAAAATACCCTTTTCCATTTATATGAACCTTAATTGCTCAATTATCCATTTTTGTAGTCTTTTATACTCAAATTGGCTGAAGGTCATCATATCCCTATTTATTCATGGATTTGAACCATTAAAACAATTAAAAGACATATTCATCTAAATTAGGGTTTTCAAGCTCATTAGTACATAATCATGCACGAAACCCTAAATTAAGCCAATTATATAAAAAGATCATCTTTTTAGATTCTATCCTTATATTTATCAACAACAGGTTAAAATCATCCTTTGAACAACATTAAATCCATCTATCCTCAAATCTAAGGGTTTTTCATTAATTAAAACACTAAAGATGATAACTTTATGTACTTTTCCAATTTCAAGCATCTAAACTCTAAATTAGACTAATCATATGCAAAGTTCCTCCTTGTTGAACATAATGTACCTTTTTACATTTAACAGGTTAACATCAACTCTAATGATCCATTAAATCCTATTAAACACTTTATTTATTTCAAAATAGGGTTTCTTAACCTTTAATTCATTAAAGATGATAGTTTGCACTACTTTTTGAACTATGATCAGACTCAGGCTATAAAACTATTTTTAATATATTCCTTGTGTTCTTCTTATCAAAATTCATATATTACATGTCTTAATTGGAGTTACCAATCTTTATTTATGAATTTTGCAATAAAACACTTACTTGGCCAATCTGGGAGCGCCACGTCAGCCCGCCCCATGCAACGTCGCCCTTTGTTTTGGAAAACATAACGAAAGGACGGTTATGCCCTCCCTTAAGTTAGTTGACGTTGTATCCCGCGGAGGGTAGTTTTGTCAAAAGCTGGTCGTGCTCCTTCTTCCTCGCGAGCAACCCTAGCTCGCCGCCTGCAGCGGCTCGGGGAGCTTTTCCTCCTCCGATCTCTGACTCCAGGGTGTCGGGGATGGCCCCCCACCTTCCGCCTACCTCCGCCAAGGTCCCTCGCACCTGATGGTGCTCTACACTCGCAGCCATGGCGGTTGGCTTCTGCTGGCCGGGCCTGCCATCCGCAGCCGTGCTGCAGGTGTCGCACGAGGGTGGCGAGCAGGAAAGGATGGCCAACCACCCCGGATTAACGTGGTTGCTTCTTCCTTCAATTGAGATCCCTCCACAGCTGCTTTATGCCACCGAGGTAGTTCCATGTGTCCTCGGTTAGGGTTTCAAAAGCAAAGGAATAAGAAGAAGGTGAGAAAGAGAGAGGGAGATGTAAGATCTCTTTTTAACTCGATCCAGGGGGTCTACCCCTTTTATAGAGGAGGGTTTTCACACCCTAAGGCATTTATTTAAGGGAAACAAATCCTTTTTCCACTTGGAAAGTGATTCCTTCATTAAAACACCAGTTTTCTCTCGCCTTTGATATATCCTATTTCTTAAATAATTAGGAATTCAAATTTCTTCTTACTTATTCTCTCTTTCCTTGCTTTTAATACATTGACACGAAATTCTATTTCTTTTAATCAAAATTACTTTCTTTTTAACAATACCTCATAATTCATTAATAATGCAACACATTATCCTCTTATTTTGCCTTTTTATTATTTTCTCTTTCTTTCCTCTTTATTGAGTCTCCTTGAATCCCCAGAAACTCTATGATTTCGAAATTACTTTTTAAGTATACTTATTATCCTTCTAGATGCATCTATATGCATTACACATTATCTTGTTTATTTCTTATTAAAATATCTCTTTTTGAGGATTTCTTTTTATTTCTTTTTTTTTCCTCATTTGCATTCCTTTTAATATTAGCAACCTCATGGATACAAAATTTCACCAAGAAATCTCATTTATGCCTCTTTCCACTCCTTTTCCACATTTTATCATTATTTTCAATTTATTTCTTATAATTAATCTTTTATTTTCTTATTGCTTTCTTTTTACAACTTTGGACTCCTTGGAACCCAAGAGGCACGAAATCCCTCTTTGGATTTGCCTTCTAGAGGTTTCCACATATTTCTTTTCTCAAATATTCAATTATTCATTTACTAATTGAATTTTTGTTATTTTCCTTGTTATTGGGCCCAATAGCAAATAAAGCCCACAAATCAAACAACAAGGCTATTTTAAACGAAATCCAATTATTCTCAACCAAATATATGATTATTTGTTCAAACATCTTTAATATGAGAAATTATATTTCTCACCACTTGAACCCAAAAATTGGGGTTGTAACATCCTTCCCCTCTTATAGGAATTTTGTCCTCAAAATTCAAACAAGCAAACAAACAATTCAGGATAAGACTTTTCCATGTCCATCATTGGCCCCTATGTGGCTTTGCTGTACCCATGGCATTTTCAAAGAACCTTTATTATCACATATTCTTTTCTCTGAGTCCTTTCATCCCGGCGTCTATAAATTGCACAGGTGACTCAGGCCATGGCAGCCTCCCTTGGGGCTCACTAGGTTCATTGCTCAGCACATGGTCGGGGTACCTCACATAGTGCTCTAAATCGGACACATGGAACTCATCACACATTACTTTATCCCGAGGGGTTAGGTCAATCTTAACCTTCTCCACCCATCCATTTCTAATGGACCCATGTATCGAGGACTGAGCTCTCTTAGCTATAACTTAGAGGGGTCGGATTTTCATGTCACATTTTCTCCCACAGTAACTTGTATGTCAGTCTACTTTGCATCTGCTCACGACTCTCATCGTCTCTAGGCTCCTTTCAGCCCTTGCACAATCAAAGTGACTTCATCTACACACACTGGGGTCCCTTTTTTTAACCATCATGTGGCCCTTTTCACCAACATCACCTTACTGAAGTGGTGACCGACACAACCTCCCTTACAGAGCTTCATATAAAACCCGATACTGGCTATGGTGGTCATTTTCACATCTTTCATAGGACAAGAACTGTCTCTAGATATCACCCTGAATGAGCACACATGCCCTCATTAGACCCTTTAGTCTAGATCATACTAACTATAGTTAGGGGTGATAAACTATACTAACATTGAGTTCTTCATGTACCTACTTCCACTTTATGGAAGTGAACCTTTAGGTCAAACTCAAGAACCTTTGAACTCGCTGCATGGTGTAGTTGAACCATCTTTCTCATGTGTATTTCAACTGGATCTGTCCCTTAACCGAACTCTTCCTTTCTCATAATATCTAGGTAAGGCGACCTACCATAACCCATATTGTATCTCAACCTTCTTTGACCCAGGGAAGACCTATCACAACATCCATAGTGTTGAGCTCCCATTCCCTCTCAGGGACTCTTTTGTCCTCTATATCGATACACTGGGTTACTGGGGTTCGTTCTTTACCTCCTGGCTTGCATGGCCATAAACCACATGCAACCTCATCTTAAGCATCCAAAGTGCTATTGCCATTTTCCCCGGTGTATGATGATCTTCAACCATGATTTCCTGTATGTCATGATTCTTTCAGGAACAAATCCTCTGAAACCCTAAACCACTCTAGTCGGGGTTTCATCACCTTCTCTTCCAAAGAAGTGCATCTGAGGTTCTACCACCATCCTTTCATTACATCAAGGACTAGACTGGCTAACCAAACAACCCTTAACTTTTCAACACATCTTGTTACATCTAAGTGTTATCTACACACCTCTCCTTTTCAAACTTAGGGTTAGCCAAACAACCTCTTCTAGCTTCTAGTTAAACATGTCAGATGTATCTCAACCAGAGCATCCATTACCACCTTACATCCTTAGGTATTAGGTAACATTGAAGACATACACTTCCATGTATTTCACTTATCATATTACCTCAAACTCCATGTCGACCTCCATTAAGAACACTCTCTGGTTTCATCATCATGGTTACCAAACTCCACCTGGTATAACTTGTAAGCTCCACTTAGCTCATGCTAGAAACATCCTCATAAGGTGACTACCTCATTCCTTTTAGTGCTAGTCAACCATCCATGTATCATTCACTTTACCAGGGTAGGTTATCTTCTCTATCCCCATTTCTCATGGCAACGTTCCAACCTACATCATCTCTTATCCTTTGTGTATGGCATGCGTAATATCCTATCTCGCACCCCCATAACAAGAGGAAATAAGCATTTGGCTGCAGTCCAAATACAGAGTTCTTCCTGTTCCAAGAGTAGAGATGGTACATCCCACCTTTCCAATACACATTTACATCTAAGTTGCAATGCGCCACATATGTCTCTATATCACAGTCATCATAATATCAAAGAAGTCATGAACCTACTGAGGTTTATATCCTTGGTCATCTCCTCTAGGTCTATAGGGTACCGACTCTTTTGGGGCCATCCCTCTTCCCTCATGCATTAAGAGAGTGCCCTACTCATCTGCCCTTTGGGTCCCATGAGTTCATGAAGGTGATCAATCTCCTAACCCATGGCCCTCAGACAATGATAGTTGTTACCTTCTGAGAATTAGGCAACTCCTACTTTCATCGGTCTTATCCCTACCTGACCCTAGGATAGACTTAGGATTCTCCATTACAGTACATGTTCACTTAGAACCTTACCCAAGTCTTCATCATCTCTCTTTCTATATTCATGGGCTGGCTCTCATCCTTTCATAGGCATCATGGCAACCTGCCTACCTTGGTCAAGCCCCATACTGGTTACCTTCATGGTAACACATTCACATGCAAAAGAGATGGATATCTACGGGTCTATAGATTCATGCTCATACCATGTACCTTTCACTTAGCTTCTCAATATCCTATGAGACCTCTTTAGGTTACCTTGAACCACCAAAACTGATATACACCCTTCCAAAGGGGTCCCTCTCCCAGGATGGGAGGAAAACTATCTCTAAGGTCACAAAAGCTCTTAGGTCTAGGGTTTACATCCACACGAGCCTACTTAACCCTAGCAAGCCATTAAGGCATGAGCAGATCACTTACTGTACCATGCTAGGTCATACTTGTCCTCTTTCCTCAATGTTGCATCAAGATCATACATTTCTTTATCATCAACCTAGCTGTGAGGGGTTCATCAAACACACCTTAAACTTCAGGGGCTTCTCTTTTCCTCTATTCATGAGGATTACCATGCTCGCTTCTATAGGAACTCAACTTCTCATCATGAGCCTTAGGTACACCACTTCCCCTCTTAGGCCTAGGAACCCTAGGTTCACTGCATGCTCTGTCTCTTAACTACAAACCAAGCATGAAAAATGCATGACACACACTCCTTGTCATCCTTCAACTCAAGCAACACTTAGAGTTGGGTCCTCCTTAAGGACAACCAACAAGGTACAAGGCCTCATAACCTGCTACTAAACCTTTCTAGGTCTAAGGAACTCTTTTTCCTACCTCAGAAGGTAAACACCTATACTGTAGGCACATAGGCACCATATGCTTCATCTTCACTCCCTAGGGTTTGGTCCCTCTAAAGGCAACCAAGATATCATCAACTTATGAGGCAACCACTGTCATCCATTGTTCAGGGTTTTAGGCTTCCAACCTTCTTGTTGGGTTTTCTGCTCTCTCTAGAGCTAACCCTACCTCCAACCTCACCACTAGAGGTCCTATCTTCATGAAAGATCAACCTCCAAAGCATTCTCTACATGGGTGAAGCCTAGGTTCGCACTTATGGTTACTCACGATCATCCATAACCCTTTATGCTCCATCATAATTCCTTATCCAGGGTTTCATCTACCGTCTTCACTATGACGTGCCCTAGGTTCCTGTTATGTCCTACTTGCACAAGTCCATAGGGTTTCTATGATCCTTCACTAACATCATCATCTAAGGAGCTATCCTTTACCCTAACATGCATGACCCTTCCCAGGGTTGGGTTGCCAAAGGTGCTAGGTCACCCATGGATCATATGGCATCCCAAAGGCATGTCCTTTTAAACACCTGGTCCAACTCATCTCTCTCTAACCTTCACTTAGGGTTAGGGTTAGCATCATCCTCAGAGGATGTGCCAGGTCTCTACTTGAAATGGAGATCTTTATCTCCAAGACTAACTTATCCTCCTGTCATGAAGGTCTAGCCTTAGGTCCCTTCTGGGGACATGACAACTTATGTCATACGACCTAATCATGTATCTATTATTTATTTTGTGCTTAATCTATTAAGCTTATGTCCATGACATCTTATTTACATGCCTTTCATTAATTTAGTGGAGGATTCCTTAAACCTTATTAACCTTACCCATACCTCAAGAGGGTGAGGAGAAGAAAGAAAACCCTAATCCTTTATGTCCTTATCAGAATTTTGTGATGAGAAGGGATGAATAAGATGAGAAGTCCTAAAGGTATCTTATTTCGATTCATACCCTAAGACTTTGGCCAGGCAGTCACACGGATCCGGGAGTCCTCGTATTTCGACTAGCGGTGTGGAGGAAAATATTTCCAGCCCCTGGTCCTGATCCTTTTCTAGACACCTCCGTCTTTCTGATAATCCTCTAATAACTCCCTTGGGTTCTATGGAGTTTGTAAAATTTAATAATTATTAATGGTTAAATGAGGAAACTACGCTCTGATACCAAATGTTACGACCTCATCTCTCAGTAACCCCCAATTAAGGGAGACCAAGAGGTTGAAGCCGCACCCATTAATCCCGGATCAAAGGTTTGACATATAACCATAAACAATTATTAAATTCTAACAGACTATACTGAAGATGGTAATAAAAATTTTTCTTGGCATACCTTTGAAAAGTTTGGAGCAAACTATACTTCTAACCTCAGCTGAACTATTCTAACTAGTTCCTCCTTGTTCATTAATTCTTGAATTCACAAGGTGGCGCTTTACTGTTTGTTCTTTTCATTGTACCTAAAACGCCGAAAAACAAAACGTCAGTCAGCCGAAGCTGGTATGTGGAGGAAATAGATAATGTTCAACTATGTTAACAATATAATCATTCAATTAATCATTTAACAATCAAGATTACATTTTAAGCCATACAACTCAATCCATACATATTCTCGAACTCTGGGTTGTCCCTGTAGTGGACATGGATATCACCTCTCTTTTAGGTAATAGAGTCGCAAGGCACTATCCGAAGATAGCCCAATATCTAACACATTATGACTTGATGGTCCTACCTCAATGGTAGCCATGTACTAAGTCAGTCATAGACCTGATGGACCTACCCAATAGGTAGCCATGTACTAGGTCATCCATAGACCTGATGGACCTACCCAATAGGTAGACATGTACTAGGCCTTTCTCTAACCTGATGGACCTACCCATAGGCAACCATGTACTAGGTTAGCTATTATGCCATAGAGAGAACTAGGATCTGATTTTATCGGCATATACATTATGTGATAGTCATAGTCACTTTATAATGGCATGAAATAAATAAACATCCAACAGTTTAGTTGCATTCAATGTGATTAAACATCCAAGAATCCATCGGGAAACTATAGCGGTTATTCATAATCGTAACCACATACCTGTCTTGGAGATCTCAAGCAACAATTTATCCAAATCCAACTAGATGTCCAATCAAGCAAGCCAATCAATCACTCAAGCAAACATCGATCCTAAAAACATGTATAATGTCTAATTGTCACAAGCATATCCCAAACAACTCCTTATTGACTTGGGACACCTTTCTAAGGTTTCTAAGTCTCATTAGGATGCTTTAGGGTTTCTTAGACCAATTTCTCAAACTTTACCCATTTTAGGTCAACAAACCCTAAAAATACCCTTTTCCATTTATATGAACCTTAATTGCTCAATTATCCATTTTTGTAGTCTTTTATACTCAAATTGGATGAAGGTCATCATATCCCTATTTATTCAGGGATTTGAACCATTAAAACAATTAAAAGACATATTCATCTAAATTAGGGTTTTCAAGCTCATTAGTGCATAATCATGCACGAAACCCTAAATTAAGCTAATTATATAAAAAGATCATCTTTTTAGATTATATCCTTATATTTATCAACAACAGGTTAAAATCATCCTTTGAACAACATTAAATCCATCTATCCTCAAATCTAAGGGTTTTTCATTAATTAAAACACTAAAGATGATAACTTTATGTACTTTTCCAATTTCAAGCATCTAAACTCTAAATTAGACTAATCATATGCAAAGTTCTTCCTTTTTTAACATAATGTACCTTTTTACATTGAACAGGTTAACATCAACTCTAATGATCCATTAAACCCTATTAAACACTTTATTTATTTCAAAATAGGGTTTCTTAACCTTTAATTCATTAAAGATGATAATTTGCACTACTTTTCGAACTATGATCAGATTCAGGCTATAAAACTATTTTTAATGGATTCCTTGTGTTCTTCTGATCAAAATTCATATACTACATGTCTTAATCATAGTTACCAATCTTTATTTATGAATTTTGCAATAAAACACTTACTTGGCCAATCCGGGAGCGCCACGTCAGCCCGTCCCATGCAACGTCGCCCTTTGTTTTGGAAAACATAACGAAAGGACGGTTATGCCCTCCCTTAAGTTGGTCGACATTGTAGCCCGTGGAGGGTAGTTTTGTCAAAAGCCAGCCGTGCTCCTTCTTCCTCGCGAGCAACCCTAGCTCGCCGCCTGCAGTGGCTCGGAGAGCTTTTCCTCCTCCGATCTCCGACTCCAGGGTGCCGAGGATGGCCCCCCACCTTCCGCCTACCTCTGCCAAGGTCCCTCGCACCCGATGGTGCTCTACACTCACTGCCATGGTGGCTGGCTTCCGCTGGCTGGGCCTGCCATCCGCAGCCGGCCTGTAGCCGTGCTGCAGGTGTCGCACGAGGGTGGCGAGCAGGAAAGGATTGCCAACCACCCCAGATTAACGTGGTTGCTTCTTCCTTCAATTGAGATCCCTCCACAGCTGCTAGATGCCACCGAGGTAGTTCCATGTGTCCTCGGTTAGGGTTTCAAAAGCAAAGGAATAAGAAGAAGGTGAGAAAGAGAGAGGGAGATGTAAGATCTCTTTTTAACTCGATCCAGGGGGTCTACCCCTTTTATAGAGGAGGGTTTTCGCACCCTAAGGCATTTATTCAAGGGAGACAAATCATTTTCCCACTTGGAAAGTGATTCCTTCATTAAAACACCAATTTTCTCTCTCCTTTGATATATCCTATTTCTTGAATAATTAGGAATTCGAATTTCTTCTTACTTATTCTCTCTTTCCTTGCTTTTAATCCATTGACACGAAATTCTATTTCTTTTAATCAAAATTACTTTCTTTTTAACAATACCTCATAATTCATTAATAATGCAACACATTATCCTCTTATTTTGCCTTTTTAGTATTTTCTCTTTCTTTCCTCTTTATTGGGACTCCTTGAATCCCAAGAAACACTATGATTTCGAAATTACTTTTTAAGGATGCTTATTATCCTTCTAGATGCATCTATATGCATTATTTCACATTATCTTGTTTATTTCTTATTAAAATATCTCTTTTTGAGGATTTCTTTTTATTTCTTTTTTTATTTTCCTCATTTGCATTCCTTTTAATATTAGAAACCTCATGGATACAAAATTTCACCAAGAAATCTCATTTATGCCTCTTTCCACTCCTTTTCCACATTTTGTCATTATTTTCAATTTATTTCTTATAATTAATCTTTTCTTTTCTTATTGCTTTCTTTTTACAACTTTGGACTCCTTGTAACCCAAGGAACCCAAGAGGCATGAAATCCCTCTTTGGATTTGCCTTCTAGAGGTTTCCACATATTTCTTTTCTCAAATATTCAATTATTCATTTACTAATTGAATTTTCTTTGTTATTTTCCTTGTTATTGGGCCCAATAGCCAATAAAGCCCACAAATCAAACAACAAGGCTATTTTAAACGAAATCCAATTATTCTCAACCAAATATATGATTATTTGTTCAAACATCTTTAATATGAGAAATTATATTTCTCACCACTTGAACCCAAAAATTTGGGTTGTAACATTGAACTACCCAAAAGAATTGCTAGCATGTAAGTAATAATGAGCCAAGGATCAAGAATAAGATAAAAAGTAAAAGATAATAATAACAAAGAGGGTTTAGAGTTATATAACCCACCTCAAGGATCACCACCAAGCTCTAAGATCCAAGGTCAAGCTCCAAGCTTCATGAGCTCAAGGTAGAAGAAGACCCTCAAAGCTTAATCACCACAACACCTCCAAGGAAGATGATGGAACCATGGTTAAGAGAGCATGAGAGGGAAGAGAAGCAACCAAGGTCCATGGCCGAGAAGAAGAAACGAGGAGAGAAAGAAATCTAAGGATCAGTGTTTTAAAAATCGGTGTATGCGCCCACATAAGCGGCCGCATACAAGGTGCGGTCCTCCAAAAATACGCATAATAAAAATCGGTCCAAAAAGCGGTCCAAGCCGCATAATCAGTTGTACGGCCGCATACAAGGCCGATTATACCCCGATTTTTAGTTAGAGATATTCTGATTTCTTGTTTTATACATTTACATTGTTTAAATTTAGATTATAGTGCATGTTTGTATTTATTTAAGTTGTGATGATTGCATATTTGCATAATTGCATCCATTATTCTTGTAATTGTACTATTTAGATACAAAATTGCACAAATTAAATATGTAAATCATGATTAATACATATATATAATAATTAATTAAAAAAATCCAAAACCGCATATACTTCCGCATATACTTCCGCATATACTCCCGCATACCGCATATACTCTACAGGGTGACCTCTCCGAACGCATAACGCATACCACTTTTTTAAACACTGCTAAGGATCATGTCTTACCAATATAGAAGCTGAAGATAGTCACCAAAAGCTTGGGACTCATCCTTCAAGCTCCAAGGGAGAGCACTCCTCAGGCTCAAGGTCATCAACCAAAGAAGAGGAAAGCAAAGAAGGCCAAAAGGATTCTGTTTCATAGAAATAAAGAGGTATATATACAAGAGGGATGAAAGAGAGATCAAGGGGAAGGTGTAACCACCTTAGAACCCAAGATGAAACTTGTCCACAAAGAAAGAGACACATGCAACATCATGCAACAAGGTGATAAGATCTATGTCTCACCCACTAGGTGACCTTCCTAGGTCAAGACCGATACACATCCCTACCTCTCTTCACAAACCAATAGGGGTAATCCCTAGATACCACAAATCAATATAGTGCATCTAGACACGCCACAAAATTGATAGGATGCCCCTCAAGACACCCACAAACCGATATAAGGCCCTCTTTAAGCCTCTCGAGCCTGAGACAACACTTCTAAGGGCAAGGCACACCTCAAACATGTACCCCAAACACCACCAAGGATGTCATCACTCATCCAAGGCTCAAACAAGATGTCCATCTCTTTCTATTTCCTCTAGATGATGCCAAGAGAGAGAAGGAACACTCTAGAGGTGGCAAACTTGCACATCAACCCCTATCTTGGGTAAATTGCAATTTGCACCAAACCTCTCCACAAAACACAAGCATTAAGCTCAAATAAGGAACTCAAGCTTCCAACATGCCCTAATTACATCTCAGATGATTAGAGTAAGGATCTAAGTAGCATACTTAAGTAAAACAAACAGGGTTATCCCAAAACATAGGTCAGAGTCCTTACAAGCCATAAACCCCTAATAGGGATTTTTCCACCAAAATCCTAAGAGAAAAGGGAAGGGTACTTCCTCCTCATCTCTTCCTTGAGATCCCACATGGCTTCCTCAATACCACAATAATGCTAAAGAACCTTCACAAGTACAAGGTCCTTCCTCTTCAACTTCTTCTCTTTTCAGTCAAGGATCAACACTCGACCTTCCACATAGGTCATATCCTCATCAAGCTCCACTTCTACAGGCTATAACACTAACTCTGTATCTGGATGACACTTTCTCAACATACTCACATGAAACACTGGATGTAACCTGTACAGCTCAGGTGGCAACTCCAATTGGTAAGCCACCTTCCCAACATGTTCCACAACTGGGTAAGGTCCCATATATCTAGGAGACAACTTACCCTTCTTCCCAAACCTCAGAACACCCTTCCAATGAGAGACCTTTAGATATAATGTGTTTCCTACTTGGAACTCCAAGGGTCTATGACAATTGTCTGCATATGACTTCTATCTGTCATGTGATGTTTTCAACTATTGTTGTATCACCTTGATCTTCTCTATCTTATGATCAATAAGCTCAGGACCAAGAAGTTGATATTCACCTGTCTCATATTAACACAATGGAGATATGCAACGTCTCCCATACAATGCCTCATATGGTGCCATGTCAATACTATTCTGATAGTTGTTGTTGTAGGCGAACTCTATAAAACTGAGGTGTATATCCCAACTTCCTGAAAATTGAAGGACACATGCCCTCAACAAATCCTCCAAGATTTGAATAGTCCTTTCAAATTGACCATCTATCTGCGTGGAAAATAGTACTAAACCTCAACTGCATACCTAAAGTTTTGGGCAGTCGTTCCTAAAAGCAACTCGTGAACTGATGACATCTATCAGACACGATAGTAGATGGAACACCGTCCAAATGCACTATCTCATCTACATAGATCCGGGAAAGCTTCTTTACTATGAATGTTGTCTTCATGGGAAGGAATTGTGCTAACTTGGTCAACCTATCAACGATCACCCAAATGGAATCATAACCTTTGGTTGTTCTAGGCAGACCAACCACAAAGTCCATAGTCACATGATCCCATTTCCACTACGATATTGGAAATAGTCACAATGTTCCTACAGGCTTCTAATGCTCAACAAGTCATTGTTGACATAATGCACATCTTGCAATGAACTCAGCTACATCTTTATTCAAACATGGCCATCAATACATATTCTTCATTTTGTGATGCATCTTAGCACTTCCTAGATGCATTGCATACATGGATGAATGAGCCTCCTCCAGCACCATCTTCCTCATGCCATCTGTATCAGGAACCACTATCCTATCTTGGTAACAGAGTGTCCCATCATCCAACTCATAGAAACCATCACGCTTCTCACTGCCAAAATCTGATCTAATCTTATGTATTACAGTATCTATCTGTTGAGCTTCTCTAATCTGTTGTCTTAGCGTAGGCTTCACTTGTAATTGTGCCAACAAACTGGCTAACAAGGAGACTTCCAACTTGACATTCATTTGATGTAAGGAGACCAACATGTCTCTCTTGTGGCACATCAAGGAACTCAATTGTCCTTTATCTGTGAATGAAGATGAAGATTTTCTTCTCAATGCATCTGCCATGACATTTTCTTTTCTCATATCAATTGTACAGTCACAATCTTTGATCAATTCCATCCAATGACATTGTCTCATATTCAACTCCTACTGTGAAAAGATGTACTTCAGGTTCTTGTAATCCGTGAAAATCTGACACTTCTCCCCATACAAATAGTGCCTCCATATCTTCAAAGCATAAACCACCGCTACTAACTCTAGATCATGGGTTGGGTAATTCTCCTCGTGTTTCATAAGTTTTCGAGAAACAAAAGAAACCACTTGCTTATCTTGCATCAACACGCAACCCAGACCATGCTTAGATGCATCACGAAAAATGATGTATCGTTTTCCTTGCTCAGGAAAAACCAAAACTAGTGCACTTGTCAACTTCTCCTTCAACGTCTAAAAAGCATGTTGATGTCTTTCATCCCAAACAAGCAAAACATCCTTCCTCATTAACTTAGTTAGGGGTAGGGCATTAGCACTGAAGTCCTTAATGAACCTCCTATAATAGCCCACCAAACCTAGAAAATTGCGTACTTCAGTCTGTGTCTTAGGCTGCTCCTATTCTGTCACAAACTCTACTTTCTTCGGATCCACTCGCACTCCTTCAACAGATAAAACATGTCCCAAGCAAGCTTCCTCCTTCAACCAGAACTCACACTTGTTAAACTTAGCATAAAGTTGGTTCTGCCTCAGCATTGTCAATGCTTGATGGAGATGTTGTTCACGTTGTTGATTATCACGACAATATATCAAGATGTGATCTATAATGACCACCATGAACTGATCAAGGAATGGTCAAAACATTCTGTTCATTAAATCCATGAACGTAGTTGGTGCATCAGCCCAAACGGCATAACCACAAACTTGTAGTGACCATACCTCATCCTAAAAGTTGACTTTGGTATGTCACCCTCCTTGATCCTCAACTGATGATATCTTAATCTCCAATCTATCTTTGAAAACATCATTGTGCCATGCAACTTATCAAACAGATCTTCTATACTTGACAAAGGGTACTTATTCTTTATTGTGGCCTTGTACTACATGTAATCTATGCACAACTTCATAGACCCATCCTTCTTCTTTACAATAACACTGGAGCACCCCAAGGTGATGTACTCGGCCTGATGAAACCTTTGTGAAGTAGTTCTTACAACTATCTCTTCAACTCTACCATCTCTATCAGAGCCATCCTGTATGGTGTCTGAGCTATCAATTGTGTTTTGGGGACCAAATTGATCTCAAAATCAATCTCTCAGGTGGGGGAACACTTAGAAACTCCTCAGGAAACACATCCTCAAACTCCCTAACCATTGGAACCTCTTGAATACTAGGACACTTTGCCTTAGTATCCATCACGTGTGCCAAAAATGTCTCACAACCTTGTCTCATAAGCTTCTTTGATACCATAGCTGATACAAGACACGTCAGAAGAATCTTCCTATCTGCATGGAAGATCCACATCTCACTACCATCCACAAACATCGCTTTCTTGGAACTACAATCCAAGACCACTCTATACTTCTCTAGGGTATCCATTTTAAGGATCACATCAAATCCATGCATGTCAAGTGGTATGAAATCCACTTGAATGTTGTGTCTCAAAAAAGAGAGAACACGGGAAGGACACACATCCTGCAACACTGTAGAACCAACCAACGGGGTTTCTAGAAACAAACTATTCTTCTTATGACTAACAGACAGAGAACAACTACTAAACACTTCACGTGTGATAAAAAAATGTGTAGCACCCAGATCAACCAACATGGATATAAAGCAAGAAGAAGACAAATTAGAATGCAATAATTCGATCTAACTTGTCACCACTCGTGGGTTGACCACCACCTCCGGTTGACTCATTGCTTAGAATCTACTCGTTGCCTATTTTTGCCCCCGTCCTCTGATTCCCTAAGAAGATGATCTAGCCTATGATACTTGGCCATGTCCCCATCCTCCTGCATTGATGTTTTGTTGTCTCTATGAACCCTATTAGCTCTACCTCGGTTGTTGGGTCATTTCATCATCCCTCATCGGACATTCCCACTTCAAATGCCCTACCTATCCACACTTCTGACAAGCTCGGGTCTCGATCTGTGGCTTAGGTGGCCCCATCACTGATACTGATGATGTGATGTGAGCTCCTACAGGTGGTAAGCTTTGTCCTCTCCCCTTACTCAGTGACCACTACGTCAAAGCACTGAACTTCTTCAAAACTGGCGATGTAGAAAACCTCGACTTCTTACAGCCACCTAACGACTGTCCCTATGACTCTGCAAACCTCTTCTTGGCACATACCTCTCTCTTCTCCTTCACAGACTACTCAATCCTCTATAAAGACTCCACAAACACGATAAACCTCTCTTGATTCTCGAAAGTAGCAGCAGGGGTAGACAACTCAGCATTCAACCCCTTCTCAAAATGGTGAATCCTCTTGTCCTCCATCATAGCCATGTGGGGACAGAACCTCAACAACTCCATAAACCTTTCTTCATACTCATTGATCATCATAGATTCCTATCGAATCCTCTCAAATTGATTGATCTTCTCATCAAGATATGTCTAAGGAAAGTATTGACTAACAAACTCTCATCAAAACTCCTCCCAACCAACCTCAACATCGGGTCTCTTCTCCTCCTCTATGGCACTCCAATGGCCAACACTCCCTCTCATAAGGTACACCGCGTGCTTTACCTTATCCTCTTTAGGGTTACTCAGGATCTTTAAAGCCTGCTCAAGCTTAGTCAACAATAGATCCACATCTGCCAGGTCAGTTGTTCCCACATACTCAACCGCTCCAACATGACAAAGCCGCTCGAAAGTCTTCCCAGTACCCAAATATTCAATATGGGGAACTTGTGTCTTAGGCTGAGGTGCAGGCATCTTGTCTGCCATATGAGTCATCGTTGCCATAAACTACCCAAAAAGTAGTTGAAAGGAAGGGTTCCCTATCATGGTTGGGTCAAACTGGGGGACTTTAGGCACCCAACCTTCTTGTGTCTGGTTCCTTACACCACCACATGCTATAGCAACACTGCTCTCGGCAACATGTTCTTCGTGTTCTCCAGACATCTTTAAGATTTCTCTTCTTTTTCTGCAGAAGTAGAAGTGACTATAAGATAGACTGGAGAACACTACAATAGACACAAACCTAGTCCTAGGTCCCTGTAGACTCAGCGAACCTAAATCGCTGATACCAACCAAATGTGACACCCATTGCCACACAAAGTGAGATTACTCAAAACATAACCGCAGAAGAAAGATTAACAAGTCTGTTATCAGAAAACACTATAAATTGAAACCTTTTTCATAAAACTACCAAATGGCAAGAACCATCACATATAAGTCCTTCATGCCTCAAAGCATATACAAGGCATGTTGTCAACCAGTAATCAAAAACTATTACAGAACATATATACATGATTTCACCACATCTATTCATAACAGGTATACAAGTCAGTCAAAAAAAGAAAGCACGCTCGTGAAACATCTACAAAACATTCCCAAAGACCCGAGTGTACAGGGATGACTCTAGGACTCTATCAATAAAAGATATCCAACAACATTGTCAACCTTGTCATCCATTGGTCCTCCTACTGCTCCTCAACCTCAGATGCATGATATCTACCTCCTCGTGCTCATCCACCTAAAAAGGGTGTGGGAAACCCATGGGGTGAGATTTGAAATCTCAACGAGAGATATAACTCACCACGAACTCTACTATTATCACAGATAAGATAAACTAAGCAGTAGTATAATTACAACTGTGTGAAGCAGGTATTCATTATTAACAAAAGGAAATTACTGTTGAATTTATGAAACATCTTAACAATTTAAAAAGAATATAAAGAACATGTATATTTCCTATCAACAACATTGTATAAAGATCAAGTAATGCCTCATCCAATTGTTTCATATTTTGATCCTATACAATTATACTATACGACTGGTTGCATATTTTATTATGCCTTGAGGATTTGAGTCATACCACCCAAATCCAATCGACCACTTGATAAGTCAAAATCGGAGCCATGCAAGGTCTAGTGGAAGAATCAGAATATACGACCTCATCCCATCACTCAGTATGAGAATATTGGCAGTGACATCATTAGTCAGGCTGGTATCAACGATTGATAGTTTAGGTGTACACAACTAGCCCACCTTGGTATAGGTCATGGCTCTAGTGAGTTATGACCACAACTGTACTCTTATTAGGATATGATCGCAGCCATTCCTATATCTCAAATTGAGCTACAACTGCAAATGTACTTGTGAAAGACTGAATTTTTGGCTTAATTTCGAGGACATAATTTCTTTTAAGGTGTGTAGGATGTGATGGAGTGGATTTTTGGAATCCTAAATGTCCAATGACATAAGTGAAATCATATGGTTGAGTTATATTAAGAGTTCTAAGCTTTTGACAAAGTAGGTGTGTTGATATGAGGTTGGCATCATGATTAAGATATCTCTTTTTAATGCCTTCTTGAGGAATTTAATAGAATGATTAAATAGATGATTTTTGTCACCAAATTTTATTAGAAGGTAGTTCAAGATGTAAGGAATCTATGGTTAAAATTTGGTGGCATTTGGATCATGTTCTGTGTGGGTTCCTTTGTAGCCGTTGAATGTACCTTGGATGGCTGGATCTTCATCCCCTACCTTCGGTCAGACTGGAGATCGTGGGGGGTAGCAGCCAAAACGAGCCCCAACCTCATCCCACGTTGAGATCATGGAGCAAAGTGATACTTCATGTGAGAGAAGTTGTGCTCCTTGATGAGATATCTCCATCGACCTCTTATTTGGGATGAGCAGCCACCCGAGGAGGGAGTTTGAGCTCCCGCTCCTCTCCACTTCTCCAACGAGGAGAGAAGGTCATAGCTAGGAGTAGGATATGGAGGTAGAAGGTGGATTGGAAGAAGAGGAATAAGGGAGGAGCAACGAGAAGGTCTGGGGAAGCATTCGTGCTTGAGTGCTTGGCCTCAAGTGGTCATTTCCATGACCGACCAACTCAGGTGAGTTGCCCATGAACTGGGAGATCCAAGACATGTTGGGAGAGTTTCTCGCCGCTAGAAAAGGCAAGGGTCGAGTTCATAGAGACCCTGTGAAGCTTTTCAAAGATCTAGTATGACACGAAGACGAGAAGAGGCTGCTTGCCTCTTTGTCCCGCCGCAATCAAGGCCAGGCGGCGGCGCCCTAGTGGAGAAGGAACTCCACATACGATGATGAGGAGAAGAGTAGCCGTGAAGGTCCAACCAAGGGGGACAAAGATAATCAAGGCCCTTGAAGCTGATGAGGATCACCTACTCTCTACGGATTACTCACTGGAATAGTTCTGTGCGGCAGTGCACTGAAGAACAGGGGATACTGGCATCCATGTTACGCACACAAGAACCAAAGAGGGAGCGGACTGGTCCTACTCCCATTCAATCCACCTGAACCGAGTTTGTAGCCTTGAACCAGATCCATATGCCATGAACTTCCTGACTCAACTGCAAACCCAAGAACCCAAGGAAAGAGAAGCGCTACCCTGAGAAGCCACGTGGCGACTCACCATTCGTCCAAAAAGGTAATTAATCATAAAATTCTGATTCTTGAATAAATCATAGAAATTAGCCCACTTATCAGAAAAATACAAATAAGGTACCAAAATTCTCAGAAAAATGTGTAGAACAATATGGAAGCATAATAGCAGGATTTTAATGCATAAATATTATTTATATCATGTAAGATGTGTAATTCTTGTTTAATGGATAATAAATACCAAACAATGGTCTAAAATTGTGATAAAATGTCAGTAGATCCATATTCATGTTGATAATCCATCTGATGTCAGCAATCATGATGTTGATGCACGAAATCATGTAATTTACTCCATCTGGCTAATTAGGGCTCCCAACCCTAAATAAAATGCAATAAATGCATACATGCTCAATTAATGATGAAATTCACAGAAAACCCTCATGTCAGTAACTAGAAGATATCTGTAAATATGAGATCAGTCTTATGCACGAGTTTCATGTTATATGAAGAGCACTCTTAATGCATAAGAGTAACCCTAATTTGACTAATGAATATAATCTAGGGTTAATATTTGCACAAAATTATACATAACCTAATGTTTAGATATTGAACCATAATACAGAAAATGACATCAGTAAGATAAATCTAAGATAGGAATGCAAGTAATGATGCGCATATCCTAATGAACTAAGCTAAACCCTAAAATGTATATAACTAGAGTTGAGATGATGGTAACTTGATGGTGATATGTGATATTGTCTTAATCAGGGTTGACAAGGATAGATGACATCAAGAATGTGATTAGGTTTGTCTTTCTTGATCATGGTATGCCATTACCTCTTTCTTGGCTTATTATACATTATGCTTGTGTTATATGGTAGTAAATACTTGGTATATGGTATTTATTGAAATGATTGTCTTGTATGATATGTTGCTTGAGTTTCCATACTAATTGCTATATGTATACCTTGAACACCTGCAAACATAATATAGATGTTCCATCATAAGATAGATCATAAACCACTTGGTGGTAGATCACATGCATAATGATCACAAACCACTTGGTGGTAGATCATATGATGTTTGTATAATGATGACAAACTCCTTGGGAGTAGATCATAAGGCCTGAAGATGTCAAAGCCTTGGTGGCAGACACACGAGATGTATGATGGAAAATATGCTTAAAAGATACATGTTCACATTTGTTAATAAACTCTTGCTTAGTATTGATATATTGTTGTAATTGCTTATTACTGCCAAGTTTACTTTTATCCTTATTGTCAAGTACGAAAAGAGGTAAATTAAAAGACATGTAGGTGTACTCGGTACAATATTCTTGAATATTGTGCTGACGTGTACCACATGTAATCTTTTGTTTATGTTGTGGACATGTGTTCTTGAAGATCCAGGATAGTTGAGAGTTATGTGGTGAGCTGTTGTACAGGTGGACATGTTGTGTTAGGATACTATAGTTTGGAGGTAGTGCATGTATATGTATAAGTTTGTTGTTCAATATGTAATATCAAATGTTGTAATAATTCATGTTGTAACTATATGTTGAATGGTGAACTTGTGTTGTGGTTTTATTATTGTTCATGTGCATTTGCATGTGCTACTGATTACTTCCTTATGACCCCCTTGATCTTCTTCTTCTTAGCCTAGTGTGGGATGTTTAAATTGGGATTTTCACCGAGGTCAATGTTTCAATTTAGACGTCACACATCAGATTAAGTTTTAGAAAATCCAAGGATGTCACAGGTGGTATCAGAGCATGAACAATAGCAAAGCCTGACATTTGCTCATTATGCAACTCAAAACTAAAGAACCTTGAACTTAATAATGTTTAGGGTTAGATTAGTCGTCTTTTAGAAACTAGATCTGACCTAGCCTCTAGGTTAGCACCTAGATGTCTGACAACTAGGTCTAGACTGGTTCTTGTTGAGTAGCAAGTCCTTATATGTCGTTCTTTCCTTGTAGTGCAGCGGTATGGGATGTTGTACTATTTGGAAATGACGTGCATCAAGGGAAGAGAAACCCTAGACATATTGTGCATGTTGTCTAGAGTAGCTACACTAGTCTACACCATGTTCTCACCCTTTTCACTAGTTTTCATGACACTGGACTCTCTAATATGTGTGGAGCACTTGTTTTCTGGATTTGGTTTTGGATTCCAATCAGATCGAACCTTGATATTTTTCTCTGACGCTTGTTTTATCAGAGAAAAACTATATAATATTTTATTATGTATATGTATTACAAAAATGTGTCCCCACACATGTACGAGTAGGAGGTGGTCATCCAACCTAAGTGAAAGTGAATGACATCAATCTAGAGGAGAGTGTAGTTCTAGATTAGATGTCTAGAGCCTTGTTGGAATATATATGATAGATGGAATAGATGATATAAGTTTTGATGATATGATGTAAGTCTTACATAGATGATATAATATGGTCATGATGATCTATGTTTGTTTTTAAGGATTAAAGTTCAACTTTGAGAATTTGAGATAAGTTCTGATGATGCAAGTAACTAGGCTTTTATGAGATAAGATATGTTAAGACGAGACAAGGTTGTGAGCCAGCATGAGCCTCAATCTCTTTTACAAAGGAGGACATCTAGTGTTAGGACCAGTTTTGGGGTTAGCTCAAGAGAGAGCAAGACCCACAGGGAGAAGGTCAGAGAACCTAGACTCCATGATATGAGAAATATGATAAATATGTGATATGATATGTCCTAAACTAGACTACTCCTGAGTGATGCTTTATGTATGATTCTTATAGTCCTTTTAAACCCGATGTCCTTGGGAGGACCAAACCCTAGAGATAGAGAGAGGTTGGTTATATGTGTATATGCGAACATGGATATGATTACCTACCATCTAGGTGAGGGAGAGAGAGTCCCAAGACCCTAGAGGAGGCAATTGTGTTAGTTTCTAGACAGCCTCATGCTCGGGTTGGCGGTTCCATGTAGGACTCTAGTGGTGTATGTATAAGAGAGTTTTGGGTAAGCATGTTTCATGGGTAGAGACCTATGAAGAGGATGTTGTAGCATGTTTTGGTTTGTGCTTATGTGGCTAGAGATAATGAAGGTATTAGTTAGTGCCAATGAGGAAATCTAAGAACCCTAGACCAGGAGAGGGAAGATAATGTGTATGAGATACTCATAGGGTTGAGTTAGCTCAGAGAGACTGAGCATGACACTATCCTCATGATATGGGTTAGGAGAACCTCAATTGGACTAGATAAAGTTTTGATATATGTTTAACAGGCCACTTGTATAAGTTTGTTTAACCATGGTATGATATATGTAAGGATGTGATATAATCTCGAGATGTGATATATAGACATGACATGATGAAATACCTAGAGGTGGTTTATAAATCTCAATGCATAAATGGTTAACAATATACATGATTAATGATGATAATGAGAATAGTTGGCTAGTCTCATGATGAACCTCTAAAGGAGTTTACAACATAAATAAGAGAGTACAACGAGATGACACTAATGAAACAAGTAACATGTTACACGAGGTGTTAATCTTAGTGCTTAAAAAAATAGCATTGATAGTTAGCACAACATAAAGATTATGACACCTATATGGATAAAGTGGGTTAACTTTAGTTAACTCCCACCTAAAAGACATATGTTAATGTTGAACATGTTCTAACAACTATCTCAATAAAATGTTGATGACACCTTGATATAATGGGTTAACTTTAGTTATCTCCTATAGAACATGGTAATAAAATGTTGGAACCCTAATTCATGGGCAAATATAAGGAAGAAACCCTAATATATGAGATATGTGATGACATAACCTACGCTTCTAAACCCTTGTTTGAGCCTTCTATGGAGTGAGGTTTCACCCTTGATGCTTTTGAAACCTCCTAATAGTGCTTTGGATACATGGTTCTAGGTAACTTTTGCAGATATGTTACACATAGAATGGTGCCTACATGTGGATGAGAGCAAGATAAGGTTTTCCCTGGAAGTATGAGTATGGTGTACTTTCGAGGACGAAAGTTCTTTTAAAATGTATATGATGTGCAAGATTGGATTTCTATCTTAATTCCAAGGACAGAATTTCTTTTAAGGTGTGTAGGAAATGATGGAGTGGACTTTTGGAATCCTAAATGTCCAATGACATAAGTGAAATCATATGGTTGAGTTATATTAAGAGTTCCAAGCTTTTGACAAAGTAGATGTGTTGATGTGAGGTTGACATCATGATTAAGATATCTCTTTTTAATGCCTTCTTGAGAAATTTAATAGAATGATCAAATAGATGATTTTTATCACCAAATTTGAGTATAAGGTAGCTCGAGAGGTAAGGAATATATGGTTAAAATTTGGTGGCATTTGGATCTTCCCATAGGGAGTTATTAAGGTTTGAATTTTGTGAAATAATGTGCATTATTAATGAATTATTTGACCTAAGTCTCGATCCTTTATGTGTCACATGTCCCCTTAGTTGGGTTGGGTCTGTGTGGCTGGATCCTAGCCCTAGATATCCAATCTAGTGGTAGTGAGGACATCTTTAAGTGATCGACAGATCATGTTCTGTGCAGGTTCCTTTGTAGCCGTTGGATGTACCTTGGATGGCTGGATCTTCATCCCCTACCTCCGGTCAGACTGGAGATCGTGGGGGTAGAAGCCAAAACGAGCCCCAAACTCATCCCACATTGATATCATGAAGCAAAGTGATACTTCATGCAAGAGAAGTTGTGCTCCTTGATGATATATCTCCATCGACCTATTATTTGGGACGAGCAGCCACCCGAGGAGGGAGTTTGAGCTCCCGCTCCTCTCCACCTCCCCACCGAGAAGAGCAGGTCATAGCTGGGAGTAGGATGTGGAGGTAGAAGGTGGATTGGAGGAAGACGAATAAGGGAGGAGCAATGAGAAGGCCTGGGGAAGCATCTGTGCTTGAGTTCTTGGCCTCAAGTGGTCATTTCCATGACCGACAAACTCAGGTCATTCGCCCATGAACTGGGAGATTGAAGACCTATTGGGAGAGCTGCTCGCCGCTAGTGAAGGCAAGGGTCGAGTTCACGGAGACCCTGCGAAGCTTTTTGAAGCTTTAGTTTGGCGTGAAGACAAGAAGAGGCTGCTTGCCTCTTTTTCCTGCCGCAATCAAAGCCAGGTGGCGGTGCCCTAGTGGAGAAGGAACTCCACATCCGACGATGAGGAGCAGAGTAGCCGTGGAGGTCCACCCAAGGGGAAAGAAGCTAATCAAGGCCCTTGAAGCATATGAGGATCACTTGCTCTCTGTGAATTGCTCACCGGAGTAGGTCTGTGCAGCGGCGTACGTGAAGAACAGGGGATACTGGCATCTGCGTTACGCACACGAGAACCAAAGAGGGAGCGGACTGGTCCGACTCACATTCAATCCACCTGAACTGGGTCTACAGCCTTGAACCGGATCCAGACGCCCTGAACCACCCGACTCAACCACGAACCCAGGAACCCAAGGAAAGAGAAGCGCTACCTTGAGAAGCCACGTGGCAACTCGCCATTCATCCAAAAAGGTAATTAATCATAAAATG
Source organism: Alisma plantago-aquatica (assembly GCA_963693085.1). Taxonomy (NCBI): domain Eukaryota; kingdom Viridiplantae; phylum Streptophyta; class Magnoliopsida; order Alismatales; family Alismataceae; genus Alisma; species Alisma plantago-aquatica. The sequence goes on from OY856413.1 coordinate 35,408,674, forward strand.
CCCAATTCTTGAATAAATCATATAAATTAGCCCGCTTATCAGAAAAATACAAATAAGGTACCGAAATTCTCAAAAAAAATGTGTAGAACAGCATGGAAGCATAATAGCATGATATTAATGCATAAATATTATTAATATCATGTAAGATGTGTAATGTTTGTTTAATGGATAATAAATACCAAACAATGGTCTAAAATTGTGATAAAATGTCAGTAAAACCATATTCGTGTTGATAATCAATCTAATGTCAGTAATCATAATGTTGATGTATGAAATCATGTAATTTACTCCATATGGATAATTAGGGCTCCTAACCCTAAATAAAATGCAATAAATGCATACATGCTCAATTAATGATGAAATTCACAAAAAACCCTCATGTCAGTAACTGGAAGACAATATGTAAATATGAGATCAGTCTTATGCATGAATTTCATGTTATATGAAGAGCACTCTGAAAGCATAAGATGTAACCCTAATTTGACTAATGAATATAATCTAGGTTTAATATGTGCACAAAATGATATAGAACCTAATGTTCAGATAATGAACCATAATATGGAAGATGACATCAGTAAGATAAATCTAAGATAAGAATGCAAGTAATGATGCACATATCCTAATGAACTAAGCTAAACCCTAAAATGGATATAACTAGGGTTGAGATGATGAGAACTTGATGGTGATATGTGATCTTGTCTTAATCAGGGTTGACAAGGATAGATGACATCAGGAATGTGATTAGGTTTGTCTTTCTTGATCAAGGTATGCCATTACCTCTTGCTTGGTTTATTATACATTATGCTTGTGTTATATGGTAGTAAATACTTGGCATATGGTATTGATTGAAATGATTGTCTTGTATGATATGTTGCTTGAATTTCCATACTTATTGCTATATGTATACCTTGAACACCTGCAAACATAATATAGATGTTCCATCATAAGATAGCTCATAAACCACTTGGTGGTAGAGCGCATGCATAATGATCACAAACCACTTGGTGGTAGATCATATGATGTTTGTATAATGATCACAAACTCCTTGGGAGTAGATCATAAGGCCTGAAGACGTCAAAGCCTTGGTGGAAGATGCACGAGATGTATGATGGAAAATATGATTAAAAGATACATGTTCACGTTTGTTAATAAACTCTTTCTTAGTATTGATATATTGTAGTAATTGCTTATTACTGCCAAGTTTACTTTTATCCTTATTACCAAGTATGAAAAGAGGTAAATTAAAAGACATGTAGGCGTACTCAGTACAATATTCTTGAATATTGTGCTGACGTGTACCACATGTAATCTTTTGTTTAGGTTGTGGACATGTGTTCTTGTAGATCCAGGATAGTTGACAGTTGTGTGGCGAGCTGATGTACACGTGGACTTGTTGTGTTAAGATCTTGTAGTTTAGAGGTAGTGCATGTATATGTATAAGTTTGTTGTTCAATATGTAATATCAAATGGTGTAATAATTCATGTTGTAATTATATGTTGAATGGTGAAGTTGTGTTGTGGTTTTATTATTGTTCATGTACATGTGCTACTGATTGTTTTCTTATGACTCCCTTGATATTCTTCTTCTTAGCCTAGTGTGGGATGTTTAAATTGGGATTCTCGTCGAGGTGAGGGTTTCAATTTAGACATCACACATCAGATTAACTTTTAAAAAATCTGGGGATGTCACAGTACTCTTATTGGGGTATGACAACAGCCAATCCCATATATATATATATATATATATATATATATATATATATATATATATATATATATATATATATATATATATGAGTATGTATTGAATGCTCGCGTGGGTAGGCAAGCTAATTACCCATTCAGTGAGATGTGGTGGCATGATCTATAATTAAATCCAAATCTATTATGGTAGCATGCATGCAGTGGCATCTATTGTAATTATGCATATTTCATTTACATATGTATGGAATAGCGGTGGCATATTTTGTAATTAAGTTGAAGTCAATCACGTATTGCATGGAACATGTTGGCACCATTTTTTAATTTAAATTTCACTACTAGTGCATGGGTATGATGCCACTATTTATAGCAAGATGATAATTAATTATGAGTGCATGCACTAGTGGGAAAGATAACTATAGAGGCATCCATATTAGGTGAATAAAAAAGTGAATGAGGATGAAAGCAATTTTCACTCTAAACACATGTTCACCACTTATTCATAATTAGGAGATGTTCCAAGCAGTTTCCATATACATAATATAGATATAGTATCTAATACAGTCAGGTTGTATTACAAGACGTGAACCTTGGTTACATTTTTTTCATTCTCATTACAATTTTTTTATTCGCATTATATAATGTTCCTTCTTATTACAATTTACTTTGTACTAAAGTTTATTCTCGTAGATAGATATTTTGATAGATCTAGAATGTAATATTGATTTTCATCTTTAATTATAACTTTCTCATTTTCATTATGAATTCTCAGTTCTCATTACAAAATATTCTTTCTTATTATAATTTGTATGTACTTGGTTCATTCTCTAAAATAATAAAACTTCATACACCTAGGTTGTAACAAAGAATGTGATCATTGGCTAAAACTTTTTCATTTCATTACCAGTTCTTTATTCTCATTACAAAGTGTTCCTTACTATTACAACTTTTGATGTATCGAGGTTCATTCTCTTGGAGAATTTGATACATCCAGATTGTATTACAAAATTTCATCCTTGATTACATTTTTTCCTTTTCACTATAAATTATCTATACATATTACAAATCATTCTTTCTTATTACATAATGTCATATTTGTTTACTTTCCATTATAACTCACTATATGTCAGCAGAATACCACTTGTTTACTTGTTGCTATTCTTTATAATAATTTCAACACCTTTTGGGTCATCTTTTATATCATCAAACGTCACATTAGTTATAATTTTATCCTCCTTATTGTAATTTGCCTTTGGTCAAGTCTCTTGAAAAAATATTAAATATGGTTGTCTTTTCAATTTACAAAACTATACTTTAATACAATTTTGACTATCACCTTACAATTAGTTTATTTGTGTTACAAAATCTCTATGCTGATAATAATTTACTCATTCCTATTATAAATTCTCTTTGTATGTTGCAATATGTCAACTCTCCTTACATAGAATTTTTGAATGCATGTACCTATAGTTATATTTGTAAAATTTATTATGGTTTCCTTTGTGTCGTTTATTTTAATATGTCTTATATACAACATTTCATTGTAAGAGTTTTTTTATTTTATATTATAATGGGTGTAACATATTTTTCTAGAACGTTACATTTTAGTTTCGTGTATTACAAAATGTCTGTTTTAGTTACAACATGCTCTTTCATATTACATGTTTTCTTTGCCCATTACAGTTGCGCTTTTCCTGTTACAGTTGCACTTTGCTATTTACTTTGTTTATATTCTCATTACATAATACTTATTTTTATTATAACTTATTTATTTTGTAGGCATATTCTTTTTGTGGGCATCTATATTTATGCAAATATGATGGAAAATACAACTATGATGTGTAACTTTTTTGTACACAATAACATTTTGTAGAATTTAAAAACTTTGTAAGGATAGATTCTATATTGTAATGAGAACATAGAATCTATAATAGAAAGGAAACATTTGTAACTCGGGATGATGTTTTGTAATAAAATTTGGGAGTATTATTTTATTTCTCATGTGTTTATTTGTCTCCACAAAATGATACCACTACAATGGTTTTAGACTTGTACGTTAGGCATGGGTATACTTCAAGATTGGTATGCGATCAACATTGAAGTAGTTGGTACCTACTATTTTTACTGTTAATCAGACTTGCACTGCTACTCCATGCATGTATAATCATTTATAGCATAATTGTTAATAGTAGAGCTGGAAAAAGCTGACCCGATCTGAGAAACCCGACCTGTCCTATCCGCAACCCGACCCGATTAAACCCAAAGAAAATATAAACCCGAACTCAACCCGACCCGACTCGATGTTTACTCGAAACTCAATATGACCTAAAATTATCAGACCCAAACCTGACCCGACACCCGACCCGATGATATCGCGTGACCCGAATCAACCTGAAAAAATCACAACCGACTTGACCTGACTCAATATCAACCTGACCTGACATTCACCCGACCCGACGCCAACCCATCTAACACTAACACAATCCAATGTGAACCTGATCCAACACCAACCTGACCCTATATCAATCCGACTTGGCATCAAACCGACCCTACACCAACCTGACCCTATATCAACCCAATTTGATGTCAAATTGACCCTACACCGACCAATGCAATGTCAACCCGACCTGGAATCAATCCAACAGAACATCGACCCGACCCAATGTCAACCTGACTTAGTACTAGCGATAAGCCGAGAAGTCAAGTTTAAGTTTTACAATAGATTTTTATATGGATTTATCAGTATATTATTTATAAGAAATAGTTTGCATGATAATTTGATTGTAAGGAAAAGAAAGGGGGAATATATGAGATAATAGATAGTAAAAGAAAAAATAACAAGTAAAAAATATTTTCTTTATTTTTTTAATTAAAGCAACATATTAGTCATTACTCATTGTCATAACTCACAACGTGACCTGAATGAGGTCCAACTCAAAACAACTTGATTATACAAATATACAACCCAAGCAACCACAACTTGATAACTACCCAATTCAAACTGATTAGATTCAAACTCGAGTTAGCCCCAGGAAATAATGTAAATTGAAATGACCTGAAGTGAGTTGACGTGAACCCAAACCAACCCAATAAATGAATCTAAACAAACTTGTACCAAAATTGACCCGATACGAACATGAGTTGACCCACAAAAGTAAAATGAACTGAAGGGACCAAATAGATACTAACCCGACTCAAAATGAAAGGATAAAATAACCTCAATTATCTTCGACCCATAATAAGTATGGCCAAACCTGAACTGACCCGTCAGATTGCCAACTCACTAATCTAAACAGACTGAGACCCAACCCAAAACAACTAGACCTGAACAAAAAACACAACCCAAGAAGACCTGATTTGATTACTACCCAACCTGAAAATGACTTGACCCAAAACTGAAGTAGACCGAGGAAATAGTTCAAATTGACCTAACTCGATATTAAGATGACTTAAATGATTTGACTTGAACCCGACCTGACCTGACCTGATAAAGTAACCTGGAAAAGTTTATACCTAAATTGACCTGACCCAAACCCAAGTTGACCCAAAATTATAAAATGACCCGAAGGGACCCAACCCAATACTAGCCTGACCCAAACTTGACCGACCTGAAATAATAAAATAACTTGAATTATCTCTTACCCGTAATGACCCGACCTGAAATGACCTGACCTGAACCTGACCCGACCCACCCGATTGCCATCTCTAGTTAATAGTTCCATTGCTACTATTTGTCGAGTTGTACGTATCCAGTAGTGATGAAGTTCTTAGTTGTAATTACAACTCTTAAATCAAGCTTCCACCACCGTTCCATGCACATTTAATTATTTATAACATATTTACTAATAGTGCCACCGCTACTCCATGCACATAAAGGCTACATACATAATTACAATTGTTTCCACCGCACCTCCATATCAGCAAAATGCAGTGTTAAATCGAGAGTTGGGTAACTTGTCTTATCTACCCACGCGGGCAGCAAGTGAATAGCCTATATATATATATATATATATATATATATATATATATATATATATATATATATATATATATATATATATATATATGTGTGTGTGTGTGTGTGTGTGTGTGTGTGTGTGTGTGTGTGTGTGTGTGTGTGTGTGTATTCATTCAGGATACAAGGAGATACCTCAACTTGCACCCCACATATTCAACAATATGTGCTCCGAGTTAAACTTATTTCACCATTCAGCAAGTACTGACATTGAATGGATCTATGGCACATGGTAAACTATAATATTAAATTCCACTTGATTAATTAGGTCAGTTTAAGCATCTTTTAGTATCAATCAAGTTACAACATACAACCTATAAACAAATTCTTCATAAATAAGAGCATAACATATCACCAGAACATAATGAAGCATATAGGATGTGATCTCATCACCTCATGTTTATTTTTAACATGTGTCCATCACAAGGACCACATATCTTAGGTTGACAACCCCTCCTCTCATCACTGAGGAAAACATCTCATGCAAGGCAACAAGCCATCAATAGGTCATAAGACCATTCACCTCCTCTTTCAAGGACGTCAACAACATTTTATGTGTCACACGGTTTATTAAACCATATCATAACCACCATAGATCATACCTGGCTATGTATATCAACTGGCATTGCCTGCATGGTTAGAAACTAAAAATAGGAAAGCAATACATCATTAAAATTATCATCTCATAGGACTCATGTCATACATCTTACATCATTACAACTAAGTTTCCACTTTACCCGATCACGGTTTATAAGGTTGGATCGACAACCATCTTTAGATTATCACTTTCATCATCATTATGAGATGTTTTATGAGACATATAACATGATTTTCATTATCATTATAAGACATTTTATGAGGTATAGGAACATAGATCTCAACATCATACGTACAACTACTCCATAGAGTATCACAACATACCATTTAACCCTAGCATCAACATGGAGTATCTCAAACACCACTACAAGGTGTCTTTTAGTGTTTCACCATAAGATATCGGTTAACCCTAAGTGTGATGGGAAACCATGGAAGGGTAGGGTATCAACCTACCTACTCAAGGTGTATATCGGTTTAGGCATCACCATGGATGTGTCAGGCACAACACCTCAGGGAGAGGGTGTCAGTCAACACCCTTCCATCGGGAAATGCCACACAGGGGTGACAGGAAACAAGGTAACGAGAAATGTTGTGGCATATCAATTCTGCCCAAGCAGAGCGTCACAAGGTGTGACAGGTGTAGGTGCATCAGGAAGCAACGTTATGCCGGGTAACAACTAAGAATGAAGGCTAAAATGACTCATGGATGAACAAGGCATGACGACCTAAGGTTTGCCCAGAATGCATCAACTTATACACTACCAAGGTCATAATGACCATCAATAAATCATGTCAAGCTAGGTCTTCAAAGGTAATGACAACCTGTCACAAACGGTGAAGGCCATGGGTGTCACAGGTCGTGATGGCCACCTAAAGCCTAACGGTATAACCTACATGTCGGCCTCCACATACATATCGGCCTACACAAGCATATCGACCTCATCATCTCCTACTTTAGGATGACTTATAAGCAAGGTAGAAAGGTGCAAAACAAGTGCAACATCTTAGCAAGGTTCATTTTCTAAAATAGAACGTTGAACTACCAAAAAGAGTTGCTAGCATGCAAGCAATAATGAGCCAAGGATCAAGAACAAGATAATAAGTAAAAGGTGATAATAACAAAGAGAGTTTAGAGTTATATAACTTGCCTCAAGGATCACCACCAAACTCTAAGATCTAAGATCAAGCTCCAAGCTTCATGAGCTCAAGGTAGAAGAAGATTCTTCAAGTGTGATCACCACAACACCTCCAAGGAAGAAGATGGAACCATGGTTAAGAGAGCATGAGAGGGAAAGATAAGCAACCAAGGTCCATGGTTGAGAAGAAGAAATAAGGAGAGAAAGAAATCTAAGGATCATGGCTTACCAAGGTAGAAGATGAAAAGAGTCACCACAAGCTTGGGACTCATCCTCTATAACACCCCTCCCTAGGGTTTCTTACGTAACCAGTGGAAGCACAGCCTAATCCCCAACATTATCCATAATGTGGGGTACTTGGCATATTTGGGAGGAAATGTTACATACATGATCTCATATCAAGAAACAAATAACACTTGGTCATTATTGAAACATAGATTCATACATAAGTTCTTGGAATAAAAGCTACATCAGGTTTCCAAAGATATACTAAACATAAACTAGATAATGATAGGATCTCCATAGATGGACGTCCCACCAGGCAACAACTCCTTGGATCTCTGGGTCCTTGGTACTCTCAAGATGATTCCTTCTCCTTGGCTCCAACTCCTGCGGACATCTCGTCCCCAGCCATGCAAAGGAAAACAAACATAGTAAGTAAGTGGCATTGGCATGTTATAAGACATAAAATAAAAATATACATGTGACTTAACATAATCATGAACATGCATTTAACATGGATCATTTCTTAATGTCTTTTACATAAAGAAATTTACTAGAAGAATATGCTCCTCTCTTAATGCCCCATAAGGAGCCCATAATGCTCGGAAAGCCCATAATTGCTCGGAAAGCCCATAATGCTCGGAAAGCCCATAACAAGGTGCATATAAATCTAAATAAATTTCTATTATTCATGAACTTTCTTAAACTTAACTTATCTTCTTAATATCTTAAACTTAATCTTAATTGGGATTTCTCCCTCTTGAACATGGTTGGGATTTCTCCCCATGACCATAATGGGATTTCTCCCTCTTAAGCATGATTGGGAAACTTATTCCCTCTTAATCTTAATTTCTTGTATCTTAATCATAAACCATAATCTTAATGGGATTTCTACTCTTAGACTTAGATTATAACAAACAACATCCAATAATCATATACATTGAGGAAAAACATGTCCTTTTCAAGATTTCATCATAAAAATGCATAATATATCATAATCATTCAATAATTTAGATTCACTATGCCAAAGGCATGGCCCGCTTACCTTGAACTAAATCACCTTAAGTCAAACTTGGTTTGACTGATTGGATTCCCTAAAACACCTGAAATTAACATAATCATCATTTGTCATATGTCATTAAACCCTAATTTGCTCATATAAATATTGAGGTATTAAAACAGCAAAATCAGTCGATAAAACCCAGAAAATCGGATTCCTCATCGAAAATCCTTTCCAAAATGTATTTTTGCGTATTTTTCTGATAATCAGGCGATTTACTACTAATTTTCGAAGAACAGACCAATAGAAAATCCAGAAAAGCCACGTGTAAATCTATATATCTAAATCCGGAAAAAGGGGCCCGCATCTGACTTGGCCCAATCGGGCTTGGACAACAAGGTCGTGAGGCTCGCCTGAGCGATCAAAGAAAAAGGGCTGTGAAAACCCGAAATTACCCTCGGGGTGAAGATACGATAAAAAGGCTGACAAGGGTACCCAGGTCATTTCATGACCTGGATTGCTCCTCGCCTTCACGGCGCGAGCCACGACCCGAGCTTGGCTCCAGGAGCAAGAAGTCGAGGTCCCCCTACGATCCAAGTTGAAGGTCTGGGTTCCTCTCTAGAACTCGAGGCTGCTAGTGAGTTCGCCAACCCACAGCGGCTGCACCGAGCCGAGCCACTGACTCAGGCGTGGACTAGAGCTCGAGAAGCTCCTCCGCAAGGCTAGAAGCAGGGGAGGCGATGTCAGAGCTTGCAAACCGAAGAAAACAGGAAGCAACACGTCGATACGGATCAGTAAAATAATCTCGGAGTCGAGACAAAGAGAACTTGGCGGTTTTCACATCAAAAGAGCCACTCGAGCACCGTGGCGGTGAGAAACAGAGAAATACCTGGGGAAACAGGGGCGGCGGGCGGCGGTTCAAAACCGATGAAAACATGTCCGAAATGGCAAGATGAGGGCCGGAAGAAGTTCGTGGAGGAAAGGTAGAGTTGTATCCCTCACTTCCGCGGTCAGGGCACCACTGGGGTGGCCTGGAGCTAGGTCGCCGGCGAGGGCCTTGCGGAGGTTCTATAGGGTACGGCAACTGAGGGCTTGGCGAGGTAAACCGATGATCGAGAAACGTCAAGCAGGTGTGTAGGATGCTCACCGTAGAAGCAATCGAGCCAAGATGACTGGAGGAAGCCGGGCAAACTCAAGGTCGCCGGAAAACGAAGGTCGAGCAGGTTGGGGCTGCTGACGGAGCTGGGGGAGAAATTGGGCTAGGAGGAAGAAAGCTTGCAGGTCGGGGATGCTTTCGGAGGGCTTAAATAGAGGCGGGGAGGTGCCTGTGCTTCAAAGGCAGAGGGAAGGTGATGCCCTAAATTGGGCGTTTCGTCAAATGGGAGAGATGGAGGGCGAGTAAGGGATTGATGGGTTCGATTTGACCTTGCGGTCTCGCTGGGGAAGGAATCAAGAGGAACGGATGTGAGGGGAGGGAGATTGGGATCAAAGATCATCCAGCCTATGAAACGGCTTTGCTCGCAAACGAAACGGAGGTAGAAGAGGATCTCGGTGCCGTTGGATCCTGGTCTGACAGTGGCCGTGTGCCCGCGCGAGAATGTAACGCGTGACATTTAATTTATAACGAACCATGCCTTAAATCGGCTGCATAAATGAAATTTTATTCAAATCTTAGCCAATTAATACTCAAACCTTTATTAAATCAATTGAAGGGTCAAACAAGGTCAAAATGGGTTCAAATTTGAACCATAGGTACATTAGAGGGTCTAGAACATTACAATAAGGTTGGATTTTATGCTTGTACTCGTTTTAGGCCTAAAATAACAAAAATCTTTATGACCATGATAAATGCAAATAAAGCCATTAATTCTTCAAATAAGAATTACAAAATATGAAAATGTGCACTCAACATTATTTATTTTCAACTAACAATATGGAGGCCATTATTCAAGAAATTAAACATGTAAATCACTAATAATCATATGAGAGATAAATTTGGACATAAAACATTTATTCTCATTTTTCTTCAACAAAAAGGGCATAGATATACATGAAGACATATTCTTTAAATAAAACAAGTATAATAGAGCAATTGAACACAATAAGTGATTTTGCAAAACTAATTATGGGAAAATTGCATTTAAGTCCTCAACAATTATCTAAATTAGGAAAGAGCATGCAAGGACTAAAATAAATTTGAAAATTTTGCATAATTAAGATTGGGGTGTTACAATACTACCCACCTTAAATAAATTTCGTCCTCGAAATTTCCTAGAGTTCCTACCCACCTTAAGGGCTTCACATAAGCATACAAATCTTTCCATACAATTTTTATTATAAAAGGAGAATACATAAACAAAGCATTATGATTAAACATAAATTACTCAAATACCCTTACCTTGATCATTTTCCTCTTCTCCATCAGACATTTGCATGGTGAAGAGCCTTGGTTTGACCTTGGGTGGAGGATTAGGGTTCTTAGCTTGGTTATGGTTGGGATCCTTCTTTGCAAGCTTAGGGAAATTAGGCTTGATATGCCCTTCCTCACCACAATAGTAGCAAACAGAAGTCCCATACCTACAAGGACCACCATGGTTTCTCTTACACTTGGGGCATGGGGTTCTCCCATTCTCAGGGGAAGGCTCAGGGGCTTTTCTCTTGTTGTTGGAGGGTGGAGGTGGTTGATGGGGTTGATGGTGACGATTGTTTTGGGGTATCTCCTTCTTATGATTCCTTCCAGGATGCTCCTCCAATTCTAGGGCTGCATCCAAGGCTGATTGCATGGTCCGGTGTCCTCTACCAGACAAGGCAAAACTTAGGTCGGGTTTAAGCCCTCTAATGAACTTCTTAGCTCTCTTTTTCTCAGTGTACTCAGGACCATACTTTTGGAGCTTACGGAACTTCATGGCATACTCGGTGACAGTCATGTCACCCACTTGCTTAAGGTTAACAAACTCATCCTCCTTCCTTTCTAACATGGCTTCGGATACATAATGGTCATTGAAGACTTCTACAAACTCATCCCAAGAGAAAGGAGGGTCATCATCTTCCCTAGAGGCTAAGAGGTTTTCCCACCAAGTACGGGCTGCACCCTTGAGCATGTGGGTGGCAAATCTAACCCTACTACGTGGGGGACACTCTAGGTCTCTAAAGCAATGTTCCATGTTGCTCAGCCACTCCTCAGCCTTGGTTACTACATCACCCTCATCTTCACCCTGGAAAGCATCGGGTTTAATCTTCAAGAAGTCTATGAGGGAGATCTCATGTACTCTAGGTGGAGCTCTAGGTTGGAGGGCATTGGTCAAGGCTGCTACTAGGGCATCTAGGGTGACTGGTGGAGGGACGTGGTTCATGTCTTCAGTCTTATCACCACTAGAGGATCTGTGTGAGTGCCTTGACTCACCAACCTTCTCCTTCCTCTTAGGGGCCATCTGAAAGGGTAAACATAACATGATATTAGAACATAATATGAATCTCTAATTTTGCCTTAGTGGCCATCTATTCCTTGCTCTGATACCATTAATGTAACACCCCTCCCTAGGGTTTCTTACGTAACCAGTGGAAGCACAGCCTAATCCCCAACATTATCCATAATGTGGGGTACTTGGCATATTTGGGAGGAAATGTTACATACATGATCTCATATCAAGAAACAAATAACACTTGGTCATTATTGAAACATAGATTCATACATAAGTTCTTGGAATAAAAGCTACATCAGGTTTCCAAAGATATACTAAACATAAACTAGATAATGATAGGATCTCCATAGATGGACGTCCCACCAGGCAACAACTCCTTGGATCTATGGGTCCTTGGTACTCTCAAGATGATTCCTTCTCCTTGGCTCCAACTCCTGCGGACATCTCGTCCCCAGCCATGCAAAGGAAAACAAACATAGTAAGTAAGCGGCATTGGCATGTTATAAGACATAAAATAAAAATATACATGTGACTTAACATAATCATGAACATGCATTTAACATGGATCATTTCTTAATGTCTTTTACATAAAGAAATTTACTAGAAGAATATGCTCCTCTCTTAATGCCCCATAAGGAGCCCATAATGCTCGGAAAGCCCATAATTGCTCGGAAAGCCCATAATGCTCGGAAAGCCCATAACAAGGTGCATATAAATCTAAATAAATTTCTATTATTCATGAACTTTCTTAAACTTAACTTATCTTCTTAATATCTTAAACTTAATCTTAATTGGGATTTCTCCCTCTTGAACATGGTTGGGATTTCTCCCCATGACCATAATGGGATTTCTCCCTCTTAAGCATGATTGGGAAACTTATTCCCTCTTAATCTTAATTTCTTGTATCTTAATCGTAAACCATAATCTTAATGGGATTTCTACTCTTAGACTTAGATTATAACAAACAACATCCAATAATCATATACATTGAGGAAAAACATGTCCTTTTCAAGATTTCATCATAAAAATGCATAATATATCATAATCATTCAATAATTCAGATTCACTATGCCAAAGGCATGGCCCGCTTACCTTGAACTAAATCACCTTAAGTCAAACTTGGTTTGACTGATTGGATTCCCTAAAACACCTGAAATTAACATAATCATCATTTGTCATATGTCATTAAACCCTAATTTGCTCATATAAATATTGAGGTGTTAAAACAGCAAAATCAGTCGATAAAAACCAGAAAATCGGATTCCTCATCGAAAATCCTTTCCAAAATGTATTTTTGCGTATTTTTCTGATAATCAGGCGATTTACTACTAATTTTCGAAGAACAGACCAATAGAAAATCCAGAAAAAGCCACGTGTAAATCTATATATCTAAATCCGGAAAAAGGGGCCCGCATCTGACTTGGCCCAATCGGGCTTGGCCAACAAGGCCGCGAGGCTCGCCTGAGCGATCAAAGAAAAAGGGCTGTGAAAACCTGAAATTACCCTCGGGGTGAAGATACGATAAAAAGGCTGACAAGGGTACCCAGGTCATTTCATGACCTGGATTGCTCCTCGCCTTCACGGCGCGAGCCACAACCCGAGCTTGGCTCCAGGAGCAAGAATTCGAGGTCCCCCTACGATCCAAGTTGAAGGTCTGGGTTCCTCTCTAGAACTCGAGGCTGCTAGTGAGTTCGCCAACCCACAGCGGCTGCACCGAGCCGAGCCACTGACTCAGGCGTGGACTAGAGCTCGAGAAGCTCCTCCGCAAGGCTAGAAGCAGGGGAGGCGATGTCAGAGCTTGCAAACTGAAGAAAACAGGAAGCAACACGTCGATACGGATCAGTAAAATAATCTCGGAGTCGAGGCAAAGAGAACTTGGCGGTTTTCACATCAAAAGAGCCACTCGAGCACCGTGGCGGTGAGAAACAGAGAAATACCTGGGGAAACAGGGGCGGCGGGCGGCGGTTCAAAACCGATGAAAACATGTCCGAAATGGCAAGATGAGGGCCGGAAGAAGTTCGTGGAGGAAAGGTAGAGTTGTATCCCTCACTTCCGCGGTCAGGGCACCACTGGGGTGGCCTGGAGCTAGGTCACCGGCGAGGGCCTTGCGGAGGTTCTATAGGGTACGGCAACTGAGGGCTTGGCGAGGTAAACCGATGATCGGGAAACGTCAAGCAGGTGTGTAGGATGCTCACCGTAGAAGCAATCGAGCCAAGATGACTGGAGGAAGCTGGGCAAACTCAAGGTCGCCGGAAAACGAAGGTCGAGCAGGTTGGGGCTGCTGATGGAGCTGGGGGAGAAATTGGGCTAGGAGGAAGAAAGCTTGCAGGTCGGGGATGCTTTCGGAGGGCTTAAATAGAGGCGGGGAGGTGCATGTGCTTCAAAGGCAGAGGGAAGGTGATGCCCTAAATTGGGCGTTTCATCAAATGGGAGAGATGGAGGGCGAGTAAGGGATTGCTGGGTTCGATTTGACCTTGCGGTCTCGCTGGGGAAGGAATCAAGAGGAACGGATGTGAGGGGAGGGAGATTGGGATCAAAGATCATCCAGCCTGTGAAACGGCTTTTCTCGCAAACGAAACGGAGGTAGAAGAGGATCTCGGCACCATTGGATCCTGATCTGATAGTGGCCGTGTGCCCGCACGAGAATGTAACGCGTGACATTTAATTTAAAATGAACCATGCCTTAAATCGGCTGCATAAATGAAATTTTATTCAAATCTTAGCCAATTAATACTCAAACCTTTATTAAATCAATTGAAGGGTCAAACAAGGTCAAAATGGGTTCAAATTTGAACCATAGGTACATTAGAGGGTCTAGAACATTACAATAAGGTTGGATTTTATGCTTGTACTCGTTTTAGGCCTAAAATAACAAAAATCCTTATGACCATGATAAATGCAAATAAAGCCATTAATTCTTCAAATAAGAATTACAAAATATGAAAATGTGCACTCAACATTATTTATTTTCAACTAACAATATGGAGGCCATTATTCAAGAAATTAAACATGTAAATCACTAATAATCATATGAGAGATAAATTTGGACATAAAACATTTATTCTCATTTTTCTTCAACAAAAAGGGCATAGATATACATGAAGACATATTCTTTAAATAAAACAAGTATAATAGAGCAATTGAACACAATAAGTGATTTTGCAAAACTAATTATGGGAAAATTGCATTTAAGTCCTCAACAATTATCTAAATTAGGAAAGAGCATGCAAGGACTAAAATAAATTTGAAAATTTTGCATAATTAAGATTGGGGTGTTACATCCTCCAACCTCCAAGGAAGAGCACTCCTCAAGCTCAAGGTCATGCACCAAAGAAGAGGAAAGCAAATAAGGCCAAAAGGATTCTCTTGCATGAAGAGAAAGAGGTATATATACAAGAGGGATGAAAGAGAGAGCAAGGGGAAGGTGTCTCCACCTTAGAACCCTAGATGACACTTGTCTGCAAAGAAAGAGACACATGCAACACCATGCAACAAGGTGATAATATTTATGTCTCGCCCACTAGGTCACCTTCATAGGTCAAGGTCGATACACATCCCAACCTCTCTTCACAAACTGATAGGGGTAAACGCTAGGTACCACAAACCAATACGGTGCATCTAGAGACACCACAAAACTGATAGGATGCCCCTCAAGACACCCACAAACTGATACAATGCCCTCTCTAAGGCTCTCGAGCCCGAGACAACACTTCTAAGGGCAAGGCACACCTCAAACATGTCCCCAAAACATTACTAAGGATGTCGTCACTCATCCAAGGCTCAAACAAGATTTCCATCTCTTTCTCTTTCCTCTAGATGATGCTAAGAGAGAGAAGGAACACTCTAGAGGTGGCAAACTTGCACATCAACCCCTATCCTGGGTAAATTGTAATTTTCACCAAACCTCTCCACAAAACACAAGCATTAAGCTCAAACAAGGAACTCACGCATCCAACATGCCCTAATTACATCTCATATGATTAGAGAAAGAAGCTAAGTAATATACTTTAACAAAACAAATAGGGTTATCCCAAAATGTGGGTCAGGGTCCTTACATCTCTAGAGTTCAAAGACATCAAGTCATGGCTCAATGGTAGAGAAGAAGTTGTCTCGAGAATCATTTGTAGGTCAGTTTTTACTTGGGATTCTGACTATCCACCACCATCCATCTGTTAGGAGAAGGAGGATATGGTTGGCGATGGGTTTATACCAAGTCAGGTTTGTATTGAGTTCTTGACTTGCAGATCTGGTAGGTCATCGTGGTGGTAGGTTTTTGCACATCTGATTAGGTGGTGGTCATTGTAGAGGAGGTCGTGTAGGTGGAGGAAAAGAGGTTGTAACATATCGAGATTTGGCTATCCTGACTTTAGAAACCCTAATTCCATGAATAGGAGGTTAGTATGATTGGATCATTAGAATTGACCAAAGAAGGTTAGAGTTATACCCTGATATGCTTGGTCATGCACTAATGAACATATAATATGAGTAATATGTTTTTCTACCATGATGAACATTTAATGCACATAATATAATAACTCACATATTAACCCTAATTGTTAATTCATATGATCTTGACCATGTCATGGACCATTAAACCCTATTATTATGCTGAGTAAGATATATGGAACCTAACTAGGACATCATTCATGTTGATGAGGTGTGTGTGATGTATGATGATCATGTTGACCAAAATCTTGGGTTGAGGTTGACTAACCCTAATACATGCATCCTTGGTATTAATAATAATATATTAGTGACATTAGGTGCCTTAACCATATGTCATATGTTAACACACTTTATTTGAACTTAATCACCTAATCATGACTTGGTATGTAAATCAATTCATTAATATGTAATATGTTTTGTCTTATTCACTAATACACATCTTATGACTCAAATATGGTTAACAAGTAATCTAGGTTTACATAAATATGCATGGATGACTAGTGTGAGGTTAAATGTGAATAATTGGTAACATGTTGTGAATAATTATGAGTAATTTATTTATTTGGACAATAATGTGACTAACTTATATAATGTGACACTAATTGGATGCTAAGTGTAAGTGGGAATTATTAATGTGCCATTATTTTAATTAATATTGGCACTAATGGACTTATTAAATATTTGAATAAAATAACCTTTTTCACAAGATAATCTAATATAACTCCATGTGGTGATAATATGAGGATAATTAGTCTAAATCTGGAATATTGAGGATAATGGTAAATTACAATAATAATTATGGAGATAATTGAATTGAACCCTAATCGTACTAAAACTCATACTAGTTAATCTGAAAACCTCAATCTAAAACGAAAAAGGGATTCTTTGGGTCCTACTTAGTCTAGGTGCAAATTTATAACTTATTTGGATAAGGTTTGGTATCCTAGTTTGCTTAGAGAAGAAAATCTTGAGTATATAATGCCAATCTTACTCGGACTTCGCTTTATTTGAATCTTGATTCAGACGTCACATGGATTTATTTCCCGTACTTGTGGCTTCCCCAAGTTTCTTGTGTCACATATCCTTTTCTTCTCATTTTCCTCGATGGTCCTTGGATGGGGATCCAACGCTAGCTCGATCGTCACCTTCCTTGAGTCTATGTCCGCTTGGACTCCACAGCCAGCACGGCTCCAGTCTCTTCCCCCCTCCCTCAAAAGCTCGCATTTATCACCTCATCACCCCCTGTTTTCTTTCTCTACATGTTCCTCGTGATCTGCCGAAACTGTTGAGCCACAGGTTGATCGAGATGCGCTGCCCCAACACCTCCGTCGGCTAGACTCTCTCTCCTCTTCCCCTATTTCCCTTTCCAACTGGGTTTATCCTCTCTTCCTGGCCCGATGTCTATAAATAGACACCCTAAACCCCCGCATAACCTTCTTCAACAAGATCGGTTGTCCAGTCTGCCTGCGATAAATCGGATTTGTTTAAACGTCGAGCCCCCTTGCCTCCTTCAGTGGCGACGTGTTTGAGTGTGCCTGGCCGCCGGTGACCACTCTCGGGCTTTGGAAGGACCAAAGTTGATCTCTTGATCATTGAAAGAGGTTACCGCATCGTCAATTTAGTGAAATCTGTTTTCCTGGTCATTTCCCCTTTTTCCCAACTGCTACTGCCGGCGTGAAATTTTTGTGGATCATCTATGTTTGATCAATGGACTTGTGCCTCTGTCTTTGCCATGCTTCTATGAGTCTCCTAAGGCATAGATGTGTTATGATCTTCCTAGATTGGGAGTCTTGTATATGCCTTCCATTCTACCCTCACGACGATAAGTGCTGATGGGCACACCAGCCATCGCAGGACCCATAGAAGCATAACAAAGTCATTAGTGGTAATAGCATTCTGATTTATCTTTGAGAGTAGAATTCAAATCATCGCAGCTATGCGTTCTCTCACAAGGGTGTAGGATGGTCGAAGAAGTTGACATATGTATTATTAAAACTTTGCCCTAGTTTTATTTTAAGGTTTGTCACGCTAATCGTGGGCTTTATGGTCTTTTCATGCTGAGTTCAGTAACACATCCCGCTAACTTTGATCGACGACTATATGGCCCACATTAAACTTTCACGCATCAATGTTTGCAATGTGATGTGGGGCCAGTTTGGTCATTTACATCAGTTTTTATTTAAATAAATTCAGTAAAATAGCATATCTTGGAAGTTTTATAATAATTTATTTATAGGTCGGAAAAATAAGCCAAAATATGTTTTGAAATAAAAAAATGAGATATATCCTTTGGTATACTTTTTGTAACCTAATTCTAATTATGTTTAATTATGCGATTTTATTGGTTTTTTCAATTATGTTTAATTTTGTAAAATTATATCTAACGATCCATAAGACATAAACTAAAGAACAAATATGTTTTGAAATTAGAAAATTATATTTTATCCAATAATATGATTTTTACAACCTAAATCAGTAACGATAAAGCGGATCATTTTTAGGGTTTTATTTATAGGAGCATAAACCCTAATTCATATAATTATTTTATAGGTAGCTTTGGACCTTGGTTTGGATCTAAGGTTTGGTCCTGACTTGTTGATAAACATTTTTAGGGATGTTGCTTCTCTTTATGAGTCATATTGGACAATAATTCTATCTTATCTCTCTATTTGACATGGTTGTGGCATATTGCTCTATATGTCACTTGATTATACATGTTTGACCCGATTGAGTGCACTGCCTTGAAATATATCTTATGGACTATTGAGAATGCAAATTGAATCTCTTTTATTTAATCTTGTTCATACTTATTCAGTTTGCAATCCTTATTACATTATTCCACTTATTGTTTCATTTAATGATAGAAATCCTAAATTAATGAATTGCTTGGACTGTACTTAACTTGCATCTCTATTATATGCAATTTGATTTTTGAGACTATTATCATCTATTAGAGGTGGTACATGATGGGTTATGACCCCGTTATACAACTTTTCCGATATATGGGCTTTTGGTTCTCTCACCTAGCCCCAGGTGCTCTCACCTAATATATATCATTATATAGGATTGTGGGTACTCTCACCTCCTTCCTAGGTACGAAATGTGGAAGTGTCCGGGTCCTACTTTTAGATGGTTGTAGTCTAATATTTAATCTACATACACAAATCTTATTATTTGTTCTTATTCTCTAATTTGAGATTTAAAGGCAAGAATTGTAATATTCTACTTTTTAGTTCTTCATATAATTTGTTTGTCTTACTATATGAAGAACTCTTTTGATATCCACTTGGATGCTTATGTCTTTCTCTTCATTGGGAACTATGTTATTTTACTTTTGATGTACTTTTCCCATATAAAATGTCCAATCTTTATTATAAGCGCATAGCAGCTTTTGTTGATAATCTTTCACCTAGTCTTCTCTTATGGGGGGTGTTTCCAACCCCTTAGGTGGAGAAGATCCTGCTATAGGTGACCTTGAGTTGAAGTCTACTCAAGAGTAGTTGATCTTTTTGGGGAGGTAAATTGAAGTGGTTGTTTTACCCTTTGTTGACCCTATGCTATAGATTAGTTTCCCAAAGTTTCTTTTATCTACACTTTGCATGGTGGAGCGTAGTGCATATATGAATATTGTAATAGTTAAATTTTATCTTCCACTACTACACTTTTGGTATTTGATACATTGCATACTTGAATTATAGCATATTATCTTTTGCAAAATATTGTTATGAAATTTTGCAGTGGATGATATTCTACAATTTCACATCGAGTAAGTTCAGTGGCTCCCCTCTCAGGTCCCACTCCTTACAGAGGCATCAAGCTGGGGGGTTTCACAGGTCTGTGATGGAGAGGGCAAACTAGTGACAAGTGAATAAGGTGACCTGCCATGGTGTTGAAGTGGTTGGGTTGAGAGGGTGTTCGAGCAAAAACCTAGTTTCATAAGTCGAGGGGGCTAGGCTTTTGGGAAGAGTTGGAGGAAGGGGATGAGAGCAAGAAGATAAGAGGAAGTGGAGAAGAAAACGACTACTATACATTTCTTATGCATTGCAGAAAATACGTGCAAACATTGCCCTAGCATTAGAAAAGACCCAACCTAAGGCTATTTAGTAGCTTACCTCTATGTATTTATAAAATTGTAGCTCTTTAAACTCAAGTCCGTTTTCTCTAAAAAATTAACCATGTGTACAATTCCTATTAAACTAAATAATAAGGTTCTAGTTCTCCACATTATGACTTTAAGCAGCCTATTAATTTTTCTAATTTTAATCACTACAATTCCAATATATATAAACTTGACCAACAATTTTAGATGATTCCAACATAATAGTTAACAAATGAATGTATTATTGAATTATAGAGCTTTATCTAAGTGTTAGAACCACCATATCAAATTGCACCAAATGTTGCAAAAGTCACTCATAAAAATGAAGTAACGAGCTATTTTGTAGACATCAAACAAGATAAAGAAAAATGAACTCGTTGTGACATCAGAATTTTAATTGATGAGAGATTTTCATAAAGATGACTGAACAAGATTTAGAGTAAGGGATCATTTTGTACATGAATTTAAGTTTGGGGAAAATCATGAATTACAGCCCAAAATAGTTTTAGTATCCAAAACCCAGTATATTACAATAGGGGTCAAGGATATCAAAGAAACTAACAAGACCCCCCTAAATTTAAAAAACTAATGATATCCAAGAGGATGTAAAAATAAACCTTCAATAGGATGACTAAAAATATTTGGAAGTTATATAACCAACCTCTTTTCTTTAGTCCCAATTTTACTATACCATGCAGACAATACAAAAACTAGAAAGAAAAAAAAATAACAAGGTTTATGGTATCACCACTATAACAAAAGTAAGTGTCTTACTCGGGATCAGACATCACCACCAAATTACCATGTATGTTATGAATAATGGGCAACAACACCCAATTACACTAGAACAAAAAACACCATCCAACCCCCTATAGAGAAAAATAAACATAGTAGGCATCCCTGCCTCGATGTTACAATTTCTTACAATATGCTAGGTTCCATACATCACATGCACATTACTAGAGAGGAAAGATCAAGTTCAATCAAATCATCATGAAAGCTCTAATTTAGGGTTACATCAGAAATATACATAAATCAATTTAAATTCTCAAATATGATACAAATTGAGATAAGATGTTCAACATACGATATTATGGGTTTCCATTACATAAATTAATCATATGTAGTTTTTGTGAAAAAAATGGATCAAATATATAATCATGATGCAGTTTGAATAAATATAAAATATGATACACATGTAGGGTCAAATTGCATTTTCAATCATCTAAATGTAAGATTCGATTGATTTTAAAAAATTGGACCCAATTAAATCAAAGATACATGAAAGATGGACACTTAAGCAATATATCACAACTAGATCAAAGTGAGAGAGAGAGAGATATGCCTAGTTTTCCAAAGTGGATCAAAAGATATGCAAGACACCTTATAATCGTATAAGCAATATCCATAAAACCCTAGACCCAATCCAGGGTATTATTTTCACCTAGTATTGAATTAAGTATATATAGTATGAATTATGTGTATAAGTTGAACCCTAAAATACCATCTCTTATTGTCACTCAATTTTGGTTATAAAGTTGATACATTTATGTAGAAAAAGTTGACTTCTAGTAAGTATTTGTGTGTAATTTTCTTACAAGGGAATGGGCTATGAATTGGTCAAGAGAAGCATATGTATTCATTTAGATAACCAAAACTACTTGAGAAGTTACCAAAATATACTACATATGATTTATAGTCATATGAGATGATAGGTGCCTATCAGTAAATTGCTTTTGATCAAAGGGATAGGTGTCCAACCCAAAACAAAAGGTAGAAAATATAGTAAAACCCATCTGACATATGACAGATTTAAATTAAAAGAAGGGTGAAGTAATGAAACCATTGTGATATTTTTCTAATATAGTTAGGAGGTATCATATTGATCCCACCTCCCTTTGAGGAAACACAACTAGAATGTTGAAATACATTGGTAAATTATTTTTTGGAGGTAAGTCAGGAAGCGATTTTATTCATCTTGCCTTCCTCCTACAAGCGGGTTCAAAAATCTATTACAATTGCTAATATTGTTTGCATGAGTAAAATTGGTGATACTACTACCATTACATGCTTAAGCAAGTACTAAATTTTCTGAAGTAGGGGTAAACAACATAATTGAAAACCTTATTTTTATTTTTAAAAATGAAATTTCACCAAGCTATAAGTCACTGTTGTTCTTTCCCCTATAAACATATTAGATTGCCCACTTAGTCTTCGTTAGTGTCTGGATCTGCACTATCCAGTAGGCATATCTAGGATGTGCATTTGTCTTTTATTCCATAACATACATCAATAAATTATACTTGTGCTACACTAGCCAAAAAGGAAAAAGATATAACACTCACAAAAGAAAGGTTATAGCCAGCACGAAAGGTATAGATGTACATAACCCTTGACCCAAAAATACGAGGTGCTACTCATAATATCAAAATATTTACTGTAGGTTGGCCCAACCAAGTCCAAATAGTACATGATCTGGCTATTCTATCATAGGGATGAGTTAGAAAATGTGAGAAGTGATTCACTTGAATGATCCTGGTAGGACACACAAGATGCAGGTTGATTAGTGTGGTGACACCCTCCCCTAATTATCCTCCATTTAAGGCGGACCATAGGGATAAGGATCATCGCTGCATTTTTCTAGGATCCATATTCAATAGATAACAAATAACAACCAATAATTCCATTCATAAACTTTGTTTAATCCAAAATGATACTAAAATTCTTCTCAAAGAAGTTTAGATATTTTTCCAATTACAAGAAAAAAAAGTACTACTTGAAACATTTTACTATTTATTGAATCCTCTTTGTGACATACACACTTATGATCTTTAGTGTGCTCATTTGAATATCCATATATTTATATCTTTACATAATCCAACTACCTAAAATGTTGATAAAAAAAACACATGATTAGTATATTACTATATTGTGTAAGTGAGTGCATGAAAAAATGTGCATATAAGGATATCAATTTATATTACTCATCTATCAAATAATTGCACATTATAACTTTAGTTTTCATTTCATATTCTAACTCATTGTTTTCATGACACCTCAAGTGTAATCATTTCTCTATTCTTCATTGGACTTATATGAACTATCCCTTATTAGGTCTAACATTAGGTTCAAAATATCTTAGTAGTCTCTTTATATGATACATGTAGACATTATATTTGAATTAGAATGAAATAAACATACAAGCAGATTAAAATATGATCGACCATTGAGAAATCATCAAAATCCTTAAAGTTGATATGGACATGTATTCATTAATTAACCAAGTACCTTTTCCATGTAGAAACCATGTATTAATAATTCGAGTTACTACAAGTTATATGTAAACAATCAAGTTGTATCCAAGCAATCAATCTAACTTCAAGAATGTATAACACTAAGGTGTCACCATCATATTAATAAAACTTGAATTAGGGTCTAGTCTAGGTCTAGGTCCTATGGGTTTTGGTTTAGGGTGATATTCACGTATCAATACCCTAAAGCTCTTATAAAATGTCTAATGATTTATAAGCCCTAAATATACATCAACATAACCCTAAAATTATAATTATCATGATATTTCGTTATCATTCCATAGTATCATTTTATATCACAAAGTATTTTTTTAAGGAGTGGGACCCATAAGGGATCCACTCCCTACTAAAATTTGAAGAATAAAACATCCATTCTGATGTACGGGTTTTGAGTCGCTTTTACAGGCTTATTTTATATTCATTTTTTGCATTTATTAGTCAATTAGTTGATCATATTTGCATAACTCGTTATTATTGGCTTGTATATTCTATTTGCATCAAACTAGGATCATTTTATCATATTTGAATTATTTTATACATTCCCTAGCCTCATACATGTTTTATGGATTTTTCAGGTACTCCAAGTACATGAAGAGTCGGTGCCGCCGACAACGACAGTTAGTGCCACCGAGTTAGCAGCAGTGGCTGGAAAAAAAGAGACCAGAAGAGTCGGTGCCACTGACCACCGAGTCGGTGCCACCGAGATTCATTTAGAGCGGAAGAGTAAGGTATGCACCTCATTTGGGTGCCACCGACCATCAAGAGTCGGTGATACCAACTTTGCCACAGCCAGACCGCACCCGATGTCGTCAGTGCCACCGACTTTGTCGTATATCAGCAATCTAATTTGATCACCCAGATCTGACGGTCCACGTTATGTGGTATTGTAAGTTTACCTAGGACTTAAAAGAGGACGACCAGACCTAAGGGGATCATCATGTTGCACTGCACGAAGGCTAGAGAAGAGAGAGAGAGAGAGAGAAGCACGAAGCTGAAGGACGTCAACTGGGAGATCCGAGCACCTCCAACGGACGAATTTGCTGTCAGAAGACTATAGAACGTGTGTTTCTTGAGGAGGATCATCCAGAAAACCTTCTCTCCAGGGGTTACACAAACTTCCTTCATATTTCTCATGTTTTTCTTCTCTCTCTATGTATTCACAACTGAAAACCATGCGGGGCCAAACCCCTCCTTTCCTTAGGACCCGGGAGTAGCCCGGGGAATCATTATATTAACTTTTTACATGATTTAATATAGATTTCTCTTTATTCCTGGATATATACTTATGGAATTGAATGACCTATCTATTCTTGATCACCATCGATAGGATTACAGACCAATAATTACTTCGAAAGGAGGATTAAAGGTTAGAAATCCATAACTTATACACTTTCCTACGCGTTCCTTAGGAAAGGTAACGTACGATTAGTGGAAAGAAACCCAGAGTATTCCATAATGCACCTAGACTAAGATATAAATTACTACATACATAGAATTGGCTTAGATCTAGGTAGTGAATTGCATCATGGAAGAGGGTATTTCTTACTATAGGCTTTCTATCTAGGGTAGGAGTAAAATTTATATTAATTCGGTAGAAATAAGATATAATGAGACCCCATTGTTAAATCGGTAATGGATTTCATTTCATTTGAATCACCCACTTTTAATTTCCTTTTATTTTTGTTTATACTAAAATCGAACTTTTTAATCGGCTTAGCTGATCGCAATGTAGTTAGTAGTAGTCACTGAGACTAAGTCTCCCTGAGTTCGACTCAGGCCTCACATAGGTCTATATTACTCGATGCGTGCACTTGCGTTTATACGCACATTTTTAGCATGTCAAGTTTTTAGCACCGTTGCCGGGAAGACGAAGAATTTTCAACACTATGAGTGTTGCGGGCGGCCACTCTAGGCCACTTTTTATTTCATGCAACTTATTTTGATCATTAAAAATTTACTGCATATTCATAAAACAAATTTTCTCTATTAAGTATTGTGACTAACTTATTTCAAATTTGTAGGTACTAGTGCATGGTGACAACACAGACCATAGACTATGGAGAATCTACACATGAGGTCCCAGTCACTGTCGAGGTTCTAGTTCAAACAACTGCACCATAAGGCATATCGTTGACACCCGGGCAATAAGCAATGGGGGACGGTAATCCAGGAGCAGAGAGGAAAATATGGGAGAGGATAAAGGCATCTTCTTCAGCTGCACAGACAGGGCCTATCAAGAAGCAGAATGTGAATGTAGCTCAATACAAGATTGATCCAGGTCTGATTGCACTAGTCAAGTCACAAGCTTTTTATGGGAACACTCATGAAGACCCGGTGGCACATATCATCAATTTTTTGGAGATCAGTGATATGGTGAAAGTGTGGATAGGTTTCCATAGACATCCATTTATCTGAAACAATTTGCATCATCACTGGCAGATAAGGCAAAAGAATGGCTGCACAACCTGCCGAAGGAATCGATCGAGACATGGGATCAAATGGTACAGGCATTCTTTGAAAGATACTTTCCTCCAAAAAAGACAAATGAGCTGGTTAGAAACATTCACAATTTTAAGCAACAGACAACTGAATCTTATTTCGAAGTTTGGGAGCATTTTTAGAACATGCTCAGGAAGGTCCCTCACCATGGGATAGATCTAGAGAACCAAGTCAAGATGTTCTACATTGGGCTCCACAAAAGTGAACAGACCACCTTATATAGTGCAGGCTCGGGGTTCTTTCTCAACAACTCACCTTCTACATGTCAGGACATTTTGAAAAATATAGCAAAGAATCAGGCATGGGGTAATGAGAGAGACCATCCAGAGCTGAACAAAAGTATAGGGGAGTCTAAAGTTATCACCTCTTTAAATGAGAATCTAGACCTGATAGCAAAGAAGCTTCTAGAGAAGGATAATAATTCATTTTATGAGGAAGGACAAGTGAAATACATGTGGTAGCAAGGATACAGGAACAATGACTACTCATGGCGAAAGGATCCCAAGTTCTCTTGGAAAGATCCAAATAACTTCCTATAGGATCCTGATCAATAGAACCAACATAGGAATAATTAGCAACAGCGGACTGTAGCAGAGAAGAGAACAAATGAAATCCTCAACCGGATAGTGAAGCAGAATGAACAATTGATAAACAACTTCCAACGTGATCTCCAGAATCAAGGGGGCCAGATGAGAAGTTTTGAGACAACTTTGTCTCAACTGGCGGCAGACATGGTGGCTTTAAAGAAGCCTACATAGTAAGTTTTTCCAGGAAACACTGACACTCCAATAGGAAACCAGCAGGTCAAGGCCATACTACTGAGAAGTGGGAAGAAGATGTTGACTTCAAATACTATGGAGACTGAGGTGACCAAGCCCACTGAAAGTGGTGACTCAGTGGTAGAGCCGACACAGGTAGAAGTGGAGTCAGGCAACATGGGGGAAGAGCAAGATCAAGAAGTGGAGGTGGAGAAGAGATCTTCATATGTGCCACCGCATTAGAGGATACAGACGGTACTAGTTCCTTATCCTAATACGATGGATCAACAATTCAAGAAATTTCTAGATAGCTTTAGGAAGCTTTCTGTGAATATACTGTAGATTGAGGCAATTGAGAAAATACCATCATATGGTAAATTTTTGAAGGATATCGTCAATAAGAAGAGGAAGATCCCAGATTGTGAGGTAGTTGTACTGAGAGAGCAAGTCAGTGCCTTCATTTCAGGTACACTACCACCAAAGAGACAGGATCCTGGTTGTTTCAACATCACGTGTTACATCGAGAAGACAAAGTTTGGTGGGGCACTCTATGATTTAGGGGCAAGTATCAACTTGATTCCCTTATCTACCTTCAAGAAGATTGGTCTCAAAACATCTAGGAAATGTAGCATGACAATCCAATTGGCAGACAACTCGGTAGTGAAACGGTATGGTATTTGTGAGGATGTACTTGTCAAGGTGGACCATTTCATTTTCCCTACAGACTTCATAGTGATGGAGATGCAAGATGACCATGGCAACAATCTTTTATTAGTACGGTCCTTCTAGGAAACTGCTAATATGATCTTGGAGATGGGTAGAGGCCGTTGACTATGGGAAT
The DNA here is from genome assembly GCA_963693085.1 of Alisma plantago-aquatica. NCBI lineage: Eukaryota > Viridiplantae > Streptophyta > Magnoliopsida > Alismatales > Alismataceae > Alisma > Alisma plantago-aquatica. The sequence goes on from OY856413.1 coordinate 35,436,721, forward strand.
TAAGGATGATATGTTTGATATCACTATGCCATATAATTCCAAGTCACCCAATGCTCAGGGGCAATGCAATATGATGAAGCACACAGATAGCAATATCTCTTTGTTCTTGGGAAAACCACTTTTGGACATGGCTCATGTGGTGACAAAGGTGGATAAGGGTACACTAGCTATGGACATCATGGAGAACACTAAGGTGCTTTCACTTGACAAGGCAGTAGGGTATCCAGACGATGAACATGAGGAATTGGCTCTATCCACTATGGTTGAGTATGAAGAAGACTCTCTAGCACAGATACAGCCACAACTTCCTCTAGAGGCATGTCTAATGAATCTTATAGATGATTGTCTACAGAGCCGATCACTGGAAGAATGTGTAAGGTTATTGAAGGCTTTGCCATATTATTACATTAGGCACTTTGAGGATTTGGGACCGCTGCCACCACCACTGGTTTCTTCACTCCTGAGTCCACCTGAGTTGGAGCTCAAGCCGCTGCCACCTTTTCTAAAAGTATGCTTTTCCAGTTGTAGAGGAGAAGCTACCAGTCATCATATCGGCATCATTGAGTGAATCGGAAGAAGAACAATTGATTATTGTGCTAAAGAGCCACCGAGGTGCATTTGGGTGGACCGTGGCTGACATCAAGGGGATTTCCCCTACATTCTGCTAGCACAAGATTCGGTTAGAAGAAGGAGTGAATCCGATCATTCAACCACAACGTCGCTTAAATCCAATCATGACGGAGGTAGTCAAGGAGGTACTCAAGCTATTGTCGGTAGGTATAATCTGTGCTATTTTTGATTCTATGTGGGTCAGACTGACACAGGTAGTACCAAAGAAGGGAGGAATCACTGTCACTAATAAATCATCTAATGAACAAATAACCACTAGATTAGTGACAGGATGGCGAGTTTGCATTGACTATCGTAGATTGAACACCGCCATGCTTAAGGACCATTTTCCATTACCGTTCATTGATCAGATTTTAGAGTGACTCACTGGTCATTCTAACTTTTGTTTTATTGACGGATATTCGGGCTATAATTAGATTTCATTTGAGCCTAAGGACTAGTAGAAGTGTACCTTCACCTTCCCTTATGGTACTTTTGCATACCGCTGCATGTCGATCGGGTTGTGCAACGCACCCGCTACTTTTCAGCAGTACATGTTGGCAATTTTCTCGGATATGGTTGAATGATGTCTCGAGGTTTTCATGGATGATTTTTTGGTTTATGGGACATCTTTTGATGATTGTTTGAAAATTTTGGATAAGATTTTGCATATGTGTGAAGACACACACTTAGTTCTTAATTGGTAAAAATGTCACATGATGGTTAGCGAGGGCATAGTGCTTGGACACAAGGTGTCTAGCAAGGGATTAGAGGTGGATCCGATTAAAATAGAGGTGATTTCAAAACTTCCTCCACCAACATTGGTGAAGGTAGTTAGGAGTTTTCTAGGACATGCTAGATTTTATTCCCGGTTTATTAAGGATTTTTCAAAATTCGCTAAGCCATTGTCTGATCTTTTGGAAAAGAATGTTGAATTTAATTTTAATGGGAAATGTTTAAAAGCTTTTCAAATCTTGAAAGAGAAACTCATATTTGCACCGGTTGTGCAGGCTCCAGATTGGAGCCAACCATTTGAACTGATGTGTGATGCATCAGATTATGTTGTGGGGGCAGTGTTGGGGCAACACTTAGACAAGTTCCTACAGTCCTATATTATGCATCTAAAACACTTAATGACGCACAACTAAATTATACCACAACTGAAAAAGAGTTATTGATTGTTGTCTTTGCTTTTGAGAAATTTAAACAATATCTTGTGGGAGCTAAGGTGGTGGTGTGTACTGATCATGCAGTAATTAAATACTTGTTGTAGAAGAAAGATGCAAAACCAAGATTGATTAGATGGATTCTTTTATTGCAGGAGTTTGACATTGAGGTCAAAGATATAGCAGGGATAGAGAATGTGGTGGTTGACCACCAATCTAGACTGGAGAGGGTAGATGAGAAGGATGTTAATATACCCATTCTAGAGACTTTCCCTAATGATAAGTTGTTCGCCCTTAAGAAAAGGGACCCTTGGTTTGCTAACATCGTGAATTATTTAGCTTACAAAGAATTACCCGCTGATTGGGGTACTAAGAAAAGAAAAGTTTGTTTCATTCATTATGCTATTATTTTTGGGATGATCCTATTTTGGTGAGACAATGTAGGGATGGAATATTGAGGAGGTGCATACCTGAATGCGAGTATGAGAGTGTGTTGAAACACTGCCACACACTACCTACAGGTGGACACCATGCCAGTTCTAGGATAGCTGCAAAGGTGTTGGAGAGCGGTTTATACTGGTCGACCCTATTCAAAGATGTGTATGATTTTGTGCGTAGGTGTGACACATGTCAGCGGTCATGTAACATATCAAAGCGGCAGGAGATGCCATTGAATCTGTTTTAAGAAGTGGAGGTTTTTTATTTATGGGGTATTGATTTCATGGGACCCTTTATGTCCTCTAACTCTAACCTCTACATATTTCTGGCTTTAGATTATGTGTCAAAATGGGTGGAAGCAATTCCAACCCGCACCAATGATACAAACGCCATATGCAAATTTGTTAAGGATCACATTTTCTTCAGATTTGGAGTGCCAAGGATGATTATAAGTGATGGGAGAACTCATTTCACCAATCAGAAATTTGGGGCACTCTTGAACAAATATGGAGTGACGCATTGTGTGGGTACACCCTTCCACCCACAAACTCAAGGGCAAGTGGAGGTTTCCCGTTGTGAGATCAAAAAGATTCTTGAGAAGACGATATCGTCTAGTAGAAAGAATTGGATTCAATTGTTGGTTGATGCGCTATGGGCCTATAGGACTGCCTATAAAACACCAATAGGAGCTACACCCTTTAGGTTAGTCTATGGATGTGCATGTCATCTTCCTGTGGAGTTAGAACATAAAGCTCATTGGGTGTTAAGGAGGCTAAACTTCGACCTTGATGAAGCAGGTAAGACAAGGATGCTGGAGTTGAATGAGCTTGACGAAATTAGGATGAATGCCTATGAGAGTTCACGATTGTACAAGGAGAGGACTAAGAAAATACATGACCGGCATATAGCAAGGAGAGTCTTTTACCCGGGAGAGAATGTGTTGCTTTTTAATTCGAGGCTAAAATTACATCTTGGAAAATTAAGATCTAGATGGAGTGGATCCTTTTTCATAGAGGAAGTGTTTCCACATGGGGCAGTTAGAATCAAAGAGGGAGAGAGATCCTTCTTGGTTAATGGTCAAATACTAAAGCACTACTTCGGAGAAGATTTTGATAGGAATGAGCATGAGGTGAAACTTATTTCTCCTAATTAATCTCAAGAATGGATTTGTCTAGCCTAGGATGTTAAACTAAGGCACTTGTTAGGAGGCAACCCAACCATTAGGATGTTCATTTCATTTGTTTCCTTTATGTTGGTTTACTAGTACCTCGTTTTTCAAATTTTTTTTGTAAAAATGATACACTTACTCGTTTGTTAAGTGTGCAGGCTATGACCAAGTCGGTGCCACCGACTTCCAAGTCGATGGCATTGAGATCTAGTCAGTGAGAGGGGCAATTCGATTGGCACAAGTCAGTGCCACCGACATGTCTAAAGAAAGTGCAGAAAAAAGGGTGCGGCTAACTGATAAGCTATCGGTACCACCGACACCCCAGTCAGTGACACCGACTCGGCTAATACCCCAGGCTCGGTGGGTGCGTCGGTGCACCCAAAAAAAATCAATCGATCGAGTCGGTACCACTGACTTGTCAGTCGGTGCCACTGACATGAGAAACCATCGATCCGTGGGCGCCATCATCTATGGCCTATATGTGTCCAAAATAGATGATTGGCAGCACCGATCCGCCTAGAAGTCAGTGCCACCAACTCGTCAACAATCTGCCAAGTCAAGATCATCCACCGACGGCCATCGATACACTGAGGGCTCGGATCCGGCCCCAGAGTCAGTGCCATCGACTCCAAGTCGGTGCCACTGACTCCATCAAAGAAGGGCGGTGCAAGGTCTATAAGTAGGAAGTAGTGGATTGTTTTCTTCTCACAACTCCAAGAACTGCTACTTCCCAATTACAAGCGACTACTCTGAGAATCCAGAAGCTACACTGAGCTCTTCTTTTCTCAACCTCCTTCCCCGATCACTTCAACGTCATGGCAAGGAGAGCAGGAATCCCTAGCGGTCTGACACTACGACCTCGAATTAGCCACCCTTCGATGGAAGTGTGGAAGGTGTATGAGGAGCTTGCCAAGAGGTCGTTCATGTCGACAAGATATGGATACTGACAACTACTCGAGGACATGGGCTTCAACGAAAACATGGCGGTGTTTCTTGAGGGGAAAGAGTTTGATGGAGGGTCTGTGAACCCTATCTTCGGTGGATGGCCAACATATAAGGAAATTGTGATCGAGTTCTTGGCATCTCTCGAGATATTTGTCACCCCCAACCCAGCATGCCCGATGTGAGGTGAGTGGAGAGAAGGGAAGGTGGACTTCCACCTTTACAATACCAACTACTCCCTTACCCTTAGTGCCTTCAACGACATCTATGGGTGGCCTCACGTGCCTTGCCACCATCCTGAGAATGTCGACTTCGACGTGATATGGTAGGATCTTGTAACAGTGCCAGAAGGTTATAAGTTGAACTTCCACCATAGCTCTTTGGCGGACCTCGAGCACCCCATTATTCAGGTGCTACATCGCATGCTCACCAACACTCTCTTCACCAAGTCAACTCAAGGGCAAGCGAAGGTCCAGCTGCCAGACTTGTATTTTCTCTATCAACTTTTGGAGGGAAGGCCAGTCAACTTTGGGGCTTTCTTCCTCACACATGTGATGGAAGTTAAGCGCAACGTCAGGAGGACCACGACTATACTTTTTGGGGGACTAATCACCCCCATTTCTCTCCATTTAGGTCTGGATCTTTCGACTCTAGAGCCTCTACATTCCAAGCTTTGCATAGAATGCCTCCACTTCAAGCAAGATGTTCTTATCTTGGTCCAAAACAACACCATCTATGTAATCTGTCCAGTCAGTGGCACCTTCTACGAGCATCGACTTCCTGATCCTATCTTCAACATCAGACAAGTTGAGCATTATAGATGGTCAGACATGGATGACAACAATGCAGAACAAGGAGGAAATGAGGATGAGGAGGAGGAGTCAAGTGACAACATGGAGGAGGTAGATCCCACCATTCCTATGATGCATCGAGTTGCTCCGCAAAAGCATCCACGACATTATGCCGCCTCTACATCTTCTGCCCCACCACCCTCTCAAGAAGGAGAGGAAGCTTATTCTATGGAGGGGATGTATTCTATGTTGCAGGATATACAGACACATCAGTAGCAGCAAACTCAATCTCTGGTTGGAATTCAAGATGTACAAGGTCGATTGTACACCAACCAGCAGGCAATCTACAAAAATAAACATCTTCTCTTAGACAACCAAGAGAACATGCATCAGCACCTACAGAGGATGGAGAACTACCAGCAGCCATTCTTTGACCACTACTAGATCCAGGGGTACTTCGGTGGGTACTTGATGCCACTGGATATGCCTTCTTCTGCTCTGACCTTCCAGGCGATGTTTCCTCCCCAGGACCCCAGCTAGCCACCACCACCACCATTTTACTCGGGTATCTATGTTCCACCTCTTAAGTTGGAATTTTGACTATGGGGTCATAGTCATATTCAAGCTTGGGGGTGCTGGAACAGTTTCTATCTTAGTTTTTCTTTCATTTTTGCATTTTGTTTTTATTTTTTTAAAATTAGTTCTTATTAGTTTTTCTGCTATGTAGGATCCACAATCTATCTAGTGTAATTTGTGGAGAATTAAATGCATGGTTTCATTTGAGTTTATCAATCTCTGGGTTGGGTGCACGAAAAGGAAAAAAAATGAAAAAAATTATGAGCAAATTTCAAAATTTTTGTGAGCTTATCTTGTGAGTAGTCGAGTAGCATAACTAAGGAAGTGCTTGGGTAAGTCAGCTTCAAGACATGAGAACATGCATGACCATCTTAATTGTCAAAGAAAAGTGATTGACAAGGTTGTTGAGACCAAATTGACCAAACACTAATGGGACCTTAATCTAAAATTAAAAAGAGAAACCCCTTGATTACCCTATACACAGATCATTAGAGAGGGACATATGATTTTCTCTGAAGGTTTTGTCTCTTAGTCATGTGAACTCACCCACAGCATAATTTTTCTTTACACTCCACCATAAGAAGATTGAGTACATGTCATCATTCTTTCTCTTGATTGCATTTACATTGCATAGTAGATCTTGCATAATAATTTTTGTTTTTTGCTTGCATAAAAAAATGAGAAACGTGCATGCACAACAAAAACAATCAGGTGCATGTCATGCAGTTGCATAACATTTTATTCATGTAGTTTGCATATGCATTACATATCATCTTGCAAAAATCATGTCTAGTTTCTTCTCTAATATAAGAAGGTAGTGAATTTTCCCATACCCTCAAAAAGAAAAAGAAAAAACAGAGAAGCATTGACATAAATCAAATGTGCAGTGCAAGTAGAAGCCCAAAGCAATTCTATTATGTTGAAAGGGGGTTTAAAAAGAAAAGAAAAAAAAGATTGAGTACAGTGTAGAAAGTAAGGGAGAAAGGGTATAATCCTACCTAATCATAAGGAAGAATGAATACATGATGCAGTTTTAGATATTTCGTCTTATGTTGAGATGAAATGATAGTTTCATGCATCATTCCACCTCAATGATTAGGCATTAGGAACATTTTATAAATTGTTGTCATCATAGGCTCATCATGATTTTTGATTGCATGAATGATTTTATGTGCTCATGATTCTTCCACAGCCACCCATTCCAACTACCCGTTTCTCTTATTGGTAGGCCACTTAGATGATTTTCTCCTCATTAATTATCTATTAGGAGAACTACTTACATGTAGATGGTAGGTAGAGAAAAGAGCAGCGTAGATAGGAGATCACATGATGCATCAAGTATGAACCGAACGAGTCTGATAGTGTTTCATTGATTGGGGGATGGACATCTTTGATAGAGGATTTTGGTCACCTAGATGGCAGTTAGTGTTCAGTGGTCAGTAAGGGCCGGAAGGAGGATCGAAAGATGGAGACTTTTTAGATGTACCTTATGCACATACATGTCCTTCAGCTGACTTATCTCAATCAGATCCAAAGGTGTTGTTTCTCGAGGATGAGCAAGGTTTCATCTTAGGGGGTTTGATGTATGGGTTTTTAGTCACTTTTACAGGCCTATTTTATATTCGTTTTGTGCATTTATTAATCAATTAGTTGATCATATTTGCATAACTCATTATTATTGGCTTGTATATTCTGTTTGCATCAAACTATGCTCATTTTATCATATTTACATTATTTTATACATTCCCCAGCCTCATACATGTTTTTATGGATTTTTTAGGTACTCCAGGTACATGAAGAGTCAGTGCCACCAACCATGACAGTCGGTGCCACCGAGTTAGCAGTAGTGGCTGGGAAAAAGAGACCAGAAGAGTCGGTGCCACTGACCACCGAGTCAGTGCCACCGAGATTCATTCAGAGCGGTATACCAAGGTGTGTGCCTCAGCTCGGTGCCACCGACCATCAAGAGTCAGTGGTACCGACTTCACCACAGCCAGACCACACCCAATGTCGTCGGTTCCACCGACACCCTAGTCGATGCCAATGATTTTGCTGGATATCAGCAATCTAATTTGATCACCTAGATCTGACAGTCCACGTTATGTGGTACTGTAAGTTGACCTAGGACTTAAAAGAGGACAGCCAGGCCTAAGGGGATCATCACTTTGCACTGCACGAAGGATGGAGAAGAGAGAGAGAAGCACAGAGTCGAAGGATGTCAACCGGGAGATCCAAGCACCTCCAACTGATGATTTTACTGCCGGAAGACTACAGAACGTGCATTTCTCAAGGAGGATAATCTGAAACACCTTCTCTCCAGGGGTTACATGAACTTCCTTCATGTTTCCCACATTTTGCTCCTCTCTCTCTATGTATTCGCAACTGAAAACCATGCGAGGCTAAACCCCTCCTTTCCTTAGGACCCGAGAGTAGCTCGGGGAATTGTTGTATCAACTTTTTTTAGATTTCTCTTTATTCCTGGATATATAATTGTGGAATTGAATGACCTATCTATGCTTGATCGCCATCAGTAGGATTACAGACCGATAATTACTCTAGAAGGAGGATTAAATGTTGCAAAATCATAACTTATACACTTTCCTATGTGTTCCTCAGGAAAGATAACGTACAGTTAGTGAAAAGAAACCCAGAGTATTCGATAATGCACCTAGACTAAGATATAAATTACTATAGATGTGGAATTGGCTTAGATCTAGGTAGTGAACTGCACCGTGAAAGCGGGCAATTTTGACTACAAGCTTTCTATCCAGGGTAGGAGTAAAATTTATATTAATTCGGTAGAAATAAGATATAACGAGACTCCATGGTGAAATCGGTAATCCTAAGGAATCCATTTCATTCGAATCACCCACTTTTAATTTCCTTTTAATTTCCTTTTATTTTTGTTTAAACTCAAATCAAACTTTTTAATCATCTTAGCTGATCGCAACATAGTTAGTAGTAGTTACCGAGACTTCGTCTCCCTGAGTTTGACTTGGGCCTCACATAGGACTATATTACTCGACGCATGCACTTGCATTTATATGCACGGTTTTAGTGTGTCACATTCCAAACACACTCATAGGTATGCTAGAATAGGTTTAAAATTTTCAAATCTCAAATAATGGTATACAAAAGACCAAAGTAAGGCAGTAGAATAAAAGTTTCATGACTATAATCAATTTACAAAAGTACATCATCATCTCCCATATGGGTTTACATGGATATTACAACATAATGATCTAGTAGAGAGAAATCTAAACCATAACAAGTTTTTCTCTAAGCATCAACTTTATGAGTTAGGTCCAAGCTGAAAGCTATGTATAACTTATCCTAATCCTAGGTTTGTCCTCCATGCTCTAGCTATGCAACTCTGATCGTAGGCCTGGGTGGTTGGGTTCACCCAGAAAGAGAAAGAAACAAGGTATGTATCAAAATAAAGAATAAGAATATGGTAATATCAACAAAGGATAATAAAGGGTATATGTTCATCAAGAACATAGATAGTTAAGAGTATGAGGAACCTATCAAATAAGGATCTTGTCATATCAAGTAATAAGAAATTATGCATGAATGATTAAGTTAGACTAGGGTGGAGGCACCTACCGGACCCCAACCAATAGGTGAGGGGAGAGTAACATTACTAGTCACCTACAAAATATTTATATATAGGGGAGGGTAAACTCATTTCCTAGGGCAAAATAACACATGCCTAAACTATGGATGGTTGCACATAGGTACCAATACAAGATCTAATAAGCCAAACATATCATAATGCTACAAGAAATATTATGAAAACCTAAAATAATAGATATATTGCATTTGGGGTTCAAAACCCAAGCAAATAATGTAGATTGTGCCAAAAAGATAAATAATAGAAATGAAGATTTTAGTCCATGCCTCATTGGGAAATCAGGGTTGGATAACAAATATGTCCAACTTAAGGGTAAGATTGCACATACCTCAACTCAGAGTCCTAGTTAATTACTTTTCACCAACTTAGTTGATTCCAAGATCTTCTTTGCCTAAAACAAGTTATTCACATGGATCAAGTTTTGTATTTCATATATATATAAAGAAAACCCTAATTTTAGACCTATTTGGAAAACCTTGAATTTTGGTTACAAAACCTAGACCAAATGATTCCTTATGTTTTTCTGATAAAAAAACATATTTATTTGTCAGTTATGGAGTTTATATGATACAGTTACAATTGTTAGGGCTTTTTATATGATTTATTAGATTCTCAAAAAACAATCATTGGAAACTTGTAAATCATACTCTCAAAATATTTCTATTAGAAATATCGCATTTTTTTATTTCAAACATATTTTTACTTAACTTTTAAATACCAAAAGATATTATTTTCAAATTTGACCAATAAGAGTTCACCAAAAATCCATGTCTGTGGGTAAGACCCAATCAATAGGGTTAACCATGCCGAGATGGTAAAATCGTGGGCGGCCAACTGGAATGGGCCCATAGCCAGCAAGGCGCAAGACTCGGCGTGAGAAAAAGAAATCAAGAGAGGGCAAAAAGTTGGTTTTGCCCCTGGTGGGAAAACAAAACATGGACTTGAAATGGAAGATAGAAATAAGAAAATACATGGGTAAATTATCCCCTTGCCTTGCATGCGCCATTATTGCTTGAAGCAGTAGGCAACAACTTGGCCAATTTTAGACAAAACGTGATGGCGATAGGTCTCGGTGATTCAAGGTTATAGAAATAAAGAACACAAGTTAACGAAGAGAACCTCAAAAGTAATTGAACAGAGGGGAACCAAGGGAGAAGCCCGACCCACAGGTAGCTTCCTCCTAACCGAGAGCTCATGATGCTAATGAGAAAGAGCTTGGACCCAATTAGCATGAGAGGGAGTTTGCAAATCAACCAAGGAAGACCAGGGTTGCAGTATTTATAGGTGAGGATGGGTGAGATGAGGAATAGGTAGATGGTGGTGAAGCTCTACGTAGGAAATTTTGGGCATTCAAATAAAAATAGAAAGAAGGCCCTGAGTTATGGCTTGATCAGTGTAAGATTTTCTCCCAAAATTGTAGTAAGAAAAATCTCAAAAAAACGAACAAGAATTGATGGAGAAATTCACGAATTAACAGCCGAGAGGGGACTATTCGAGCGCGGCTTGTTTCCTTTTAAGCTGTGGCGTTGAAAATGAGTTTAGATATGTCTGATAAAAAAACCAATAGGCCAAATCCATGTGCACGCAATTAAAAAATAAATCGGCCACGTGACACATTAAATGGATTCCTAAATTGGATTGGACTAAAGTGTGGATACATTAATTTATCTTTTTCTCTCTCTTCAGTTGAGGGTGCAAACAAACTCCAAATTAAATAAAATTTAATGCCAAACCTAATTTAAACATATAGAATCTGAATATGGCATTAGTATTCACTTTTGAAGACTCTAGATATTTATTTAATTCTTTTAAAGTAATTCATATTTTCTCTTTCTTAATGCATTAGAGACTTCTAGGATTACCCAATTAATGTGAAACTTCACCCTCAATCAAACTAAACCATATGGAACATGAATTGGCCATTAAATTTATCCTTTAGGACGATTTTTCTCATTATTTAATATTTTGGACTTTATATACTCTCTCTCTCTCTCTCCAAATCTACACATGAACATTAAAGAATATTCAAATTATATGAAAAATTACCCAAAGGCTAATTTTGTAGATTATGAATGTGAAACTCTTTTCCTCTTTTGAAGCCATTTAATAATTTATTTGATATTTTGGAGAAAACTCACATCTTCTTTTCCAAATAGAATTTATATAATTATTATAATCCCAAAATTATGAAACTTAACCTCCAAGCAAAACTAGATCCAAATATTGTGAATCTTAAGTTATTTACATTCAAAAAGTCTTCCTTTTATGAGTTTTAGTCTGTTATCTAATATTACCCCTATTTGTCATATTAAATAATCACACTAACATGTTTAAAACATTATTATTCATTCCTTTTTCTCTTCCTTGTTCCAAAAGGCTAAGGAATGTTCTACAAAGAATATATTTTATCATTATCTCACATAATTGGTAAATTTGCACTTTGGACCCTTAATAAAAAATTCATTGAGGTATGTGTGCATAAACCCATACATTGACATAAATGGATATCAAATTCACTCCAACCACTAATAATTCCAAAAATTCAACATCAAGGAAAAAAGGATAGAAAAGATAGAAAAAGCTTAGGAAAAGGGTCAAACTAAGAATATACCCAAATTTTAATTCATTGTAGCACTCCACCCCTAAAAAAGGATTCCATCCCTGAAATATCAAGCAAAGAGGGAAGGGTGAGTACACAACATCTCATCTCTAAGCTCTCAGGTTTTCCCCTAAAACTTTCAGTAACATAAACTCCTTGTTCTTGACATGCTTAACTTTGGAGTTCATAATCTTCACAGACAACTCCTCATAGGTCAGGTTCTCAATGGTCACTAAAGGTTCCACTATTAACCTTTCCTTTTATGTGATATAACACAATTAAAATGTTAGGCTTATAAATATATTTGTTATGATACTACACCATTCTTATTATTCTTTTGATTGTGTCATGCTATACTCACTTTGTTGCCAAAAGAGTTATATTTCATTATTATCCACAAAATCCTATATATTTATTATTTATCTCATTAAGAGTTTTAGCACAATTAGAGTTTACTCAATCATCTCAATATCTATTAATATGTTAGATCATTATCCTTAATAATTTCAATTTAGACTCCATTATCCTCATATTATCACTATATAAATTATATAGGATTATTTTGCATGAAATAGGTTATTTTATCCAATTTGTTATTTAGTCTACAATTAACCCAACTAATGTCACCATTAATTACTTATATCTATATTAAACATTGTCACATTGTTTCATTACCTTTCTTGCTCATATTAATGTCATCATTAATCATTTACTCATGTTTATTCACTTCCTATTATTGATTATTCTTATTTAACACTACAATAGGAATTCATGCATTTTTATGTGAATCCAATTACTCATTAACCATATTTGAGTCATTATATGATTTTAGTGAACAAGGGGGAACATATTACATATTAATGAATTGATTCATATACCAAGTCATGATTAGGTGACTAACTAGGTGTGTATTAGAGAACAATATGATATGCATATCATATTGATGACTTGATTAATCTATTATCAGGTGATTATATAACATTGGTGTGTATCAAGGTATATTATCTGATTACGAAACCTAATGTCATTAGAAGTATCATGAATGATATTAAGTGTGTATAGGTTAAGGTTAGATTATTACAATTTAGGATTCAGTCTAATATGATCATTACACTTCAATTATACATTCTTAGCATGCATTAAGTCCAATATTAGGTTACAATCATCTTTCTCATCGTATCATTAGGGTTTATTGGTTGATGACAAGGTCAACATCATGTGTATCCACGATTAGGATTAATATGTAAATTATTCATATTATGTACATTAAATATTTGTTAGGGTTCAAATGGTGAACTATTCATCAAGTTACCTTTATATGTCCATTAAGATCTAAAAAAGCATGTTAGGGGATAGGTCTAACCTTGTTTGTCAATTCTAAGGATTCAAGCACACTAACCTCCTAATCATGGAGCTAGGGTTTCTAGAGTCAGAGTAGCTAGATTTTGGTATGTTACAAGACTCCATCCCCTTAAAGAGGATTTCATCCTCAAAATCTAATTTCCCAAACATAATCAACCAACTTCCTTGCACCCTTAAAAAGGATTAAGCTAAACTACCTCAAGGTAACATGGTTACTTATTCATCTTTTAGTTGTGAGTATTTTGGGTTTATGTTGTTTATGTATCCAATGTAAAAGTCATAACCAACTAGGGTTGAGCTTAAGGTCCTTGTATCTCAAATCTAACAACCCTAAGGTTCTCCTTGATAACTAAAGGTCATAAAGGATAGGTCAACTGAACCACATATTCCTAGTTACTTCTTCAAAGCCAAACTAGGGTTTAGGACATCTATTTCAACCAATTCTAGGGTGAAAATCTTAACTAGAGGGGAACTATGTAAGGCAAGGGTCCTAATTAGGGAGTCAAAATTGAAATAGTCAGATTCCAACTAACATGGACTCTGATACCAAGCTGTAACGAGTGGGACTCAGAGGGTATCCACTCCCTACTAAAATTTGAAGAATAAAACATACATTCCAAACACACTCATTAGTATGTTGGAATAGGTGTAATATTTTCAAATCTCAAATAATGGTATACAAAAGACCAAAGTTAGGCAAGAGAGTAAAAGTTTAATGACTATAATCAATTTTACAAAAGTACATCATCATCTCCAATATGGGTTTACATGGATATTATGGCATATGTATCTAGTAGAGGGATATCTAAACCATAACAAGTTTGTCTTCAAGCATCAATTTTATGAGTTAGGTCAAAGCTAAAAGCCATGTACACCTTATCTAATCCTAGGTTGGTCCTCCATTCTCCTATTGTTCAAATCTGATCCTAAGTCTGGGTGGTCGGGATCACCTAGAAAGAGAAAGAAACAACTAATATCACTCACAGTATCACTGTAGTCCCATGTTTATGACGGGACCGTCCTATCTTTCTCTAGATGTTGAAGGAGTGACTGTTTTTTTTGCCACTTTGGAATGGGTGTTACATGTTCAAAACCAGGAAGCGGTCCAATATTAATGGTAGGATACGATGATTTTTGGTCTTATGACTCCTCTAAGGATTCATCTTCTGACTCCTTGGAGGAATTGTCTGCCCATAGAAAGCTAGGTGGCCATTTATCTCAAAAACAAAACTAGTACTCCCACACATACTCCTCATATTCTTCATCACTAGAAAACAAACTATGGTAGTAGCTATTACTTAAGACGATAGCAGTATGGAGATGAGATGATGGTGCAATAGAGTGTTGGCTCAAAATATTGGTGATGGAGTGTGATAGTGACATCTACAAAATAAAAAATTCAACATAAATAAATAAATTACAAGTTTGAATATATGGTAACAATAAACTAAAGATGACAATAGTTAACACAAATCATCATCATCATCATCATCATCACCATGTTCACATCTCCTTTTATAAAGCTATTGCACAAAAATTAGCCATGTTCACGTCTCATGTGTTACCTTTGCCCTCAGTGAGACCTTTCTCATAGAGGGCAAGGGTAACACTGGAGATGTGAACATGGTTAATTGTTGTGTAGTAGATTTTTTCCAAAGGAGATGTGAACATGGTGATGATGATGATGGATGATTGATGATGTGATTATGGATGATGATGATGGTGATGATGATGATGATGAGTATCGCCATCATCATCATCGATGATCATCATCGCTATTGATAATCATCATCATCACCATCATCATCATAATCATCACCATCATCACCATCACCATCATCATCATAATCATCACCATCATCACCATCATCATCCCCATGTTCACATCTCCTTTGGAAAAGCTATTGCACAACAATTAGCCATGTTCACATCTCTTATGTTACCTTTACCCTCAATGAGACCTTTCTCACAGAGGGAAAAGGTACCACGGGATATGTAAGCATGGTTAATTGTTGTATAGAGTTTTTTCTAAAGGAGATGTGAACATGGTGATGATAATTATGGATGATTGATGATGTGATGATGGATGATGATGATGGTGATGATTATCACCATAATCATCATCGGTCATTGTCATTTTCATCAATCATCATCATCATAATTATCACCATTGTCATCATCATCACCATCATCACCATCAGCATCATCATCACTATCATCATCATCACCATGTTCACATCTCTTTAGAAAATCTACTGCACAACAATTATCCATGTTCACATCTCATGTGTTATATTTTCCCTCAGTGAGACCTTTCTCACATAGGGAAAAGGTAACATGGGAGATGTGAACATGGATAATTGTTGTGCAGTAGCTTTTTTCCAAAGGAGATGTGAACATGGTGATTAAGATGATGGATAATGATGATGATGATGGATAATTGTTGATGTGATGATGGATGATGATGATGGTGATGATTATGATGGTGGTGATGATAATGATGATAATCATCACCATCATCATCATATATCATCGTCATCGTCATCAATCACCATCATCACTATCATCACCACCACCATCATCATCATCAACACCATCATCATCACCATGTTCACATCTCTTTTAGAAAATCTACTACACAACAATTAGCCATTTTCAAATCTCATGTGTTACCTTTGCCCTTAGTGAGACCTTTCTCATAGAGGGTAGTGGTAAAATGGGAGATGTAAACATGGTAATTGTTTTGCAATTGCTTTTTTCCAAAGGAGATGTGAACATGGTGATGATGATGGATGATTGATGATGTGATGATGGATGATGATGGTGATTGTGATGATTGTGATGATGATTGATGATTATCACCACCATCATCATCTATCATCATCATTGTCATCAATCATCATCATCATCATCATCATCACCACTGTCATCATCGTCATCATCATCACCATCATCACTGTCACCATCATCATCATCATCATCACCACCACCACCATGTTCACATCTCCTTTAGAAAAGTTGTTGCACAATAATTAGCCATTTCCACATCTCTTGTGTTACCTTTTCCCTCAGTGAGACCTTTCTCACAAAGGGAAAAGGTAACATGAGATATGTGAACATGTCTAATTGTTGTGCAATAGCTTTTTCCCAAAGGAGATGTGAACATGGTGATGATGATGATGCATCACCAATCATCATCATCACCATCATAATCATCATCATCCCCATCATCATACATCATCAATCATCAATCATCATCATCAATGATGATTATGTGATGATGATGACGACAATGATGATTATGATGATTGATGATGATGGTGGTAGTGGTGGTGATGTTGCTGCCGCTGATGTTGATTGATGATAGTGATGATGAGGATGATGATGGTGATGATGATGATGATGGTGGTGGTGATCATCATCATCATCAACATCATCATCATCTTCATAACCATCACCATCATCATCCATCATCATCACCATCATCATCATCATCATCATCATCATCAATCATCACCACCCATCATCAATCATCATCATCCTCATCAATCATCACCATCATCAATTATCATCAACAATCATCATCATTGATGATGATGGTGATGATGATGATGATGGTGATGATGATGATTGATGATCATCATATCACCATCATCATCATTAATCACCATCATCAATCATTATAATCATCATCAGCAGCATCATCATCATACATCATCAATCATCAATCATCATCACCATCACTATCATCATTACCATCATCATAATCAATCCTCATAATCATAATAATCATCATAATCATCACCACCACCATTATGATTGATGATCATCATATCACCATCACCATCATCATCACCAATCATCATCATCAATCATCATATCACCATTGTCATCACCAATCATCATCATCAATCATCATAAGCATCGTCATCACCATTGTCATCACCAATCATCATCATCAATCATCATAATCATCATCATCACCATCATCATCATACATCATCAATCATAAAACATCATCATCAAAGATGATAATGATGATGATTATGATTATGATTATGATGATGATTGATGATGATGATGATGATGATGGTGATCATGATGATGATGATGATGATGATGATGGTGATGGTGATCATTATGATGGTGGTGATTATGATTATTGATGATGATGATATGATGATCAATCATCATCATCATCATCATCATCATCACCATCACCATCATCATCATCATCCATCATCATCACCAAGATTACATATATTATGAGATGTGGTAATAATAGATTGAACCAAAACCCTAAGCACTTATTTATTAAGACTAAGAAAACCATCTTCAATACATCATAGGTAAAAGAGTCATTAGGATGCATATAAGTGGTCCAAGGCATCAAGCTATGAGAATACAAGAATTACAACAAAAAATGATCATGAAAATATTTCAATTATGAACAAGAAATATAGGGTGGAGGAAGAGGAAGAGAGCAAACATGAGGAGGAGAGAAAACCTAGTGGCACCCGAGGAGGAAGAGGAGACCTCTAGGGTGAGGAGGAGTAGCTCAGGGGTAGCAGTAGCTCAGCGCCAGCAGTAGCTCGGCGGCACCAGTAGCTCAGAGGTGAGCAAAAACAACAATGGAGGCTAACTGACAGCATCAGTGTCTTGGGGAGGATAGTCAGCGACAATGGCAGCGGTGGTGGGACAGGACCAAGAGGAGGAGTAGTGGTGAAGAGGAGGCAATAGGGAGGTGGAGAGGATGAGGAAGCAATGGCAGAGAGAGGTAGTGGTGGAGGCGAGGAAACAAGGAGGAGATGGAGGAGGAGGAGGAGTAGTTAGTCACATGAGGAGGAGTTGGAGGTGGAGGAGTTGCATGCGGAGAAGTGGGAGAGGAATTGCCATATTAGGTTTCTAGAGAAATTCACGGGGTAGGGCATAATGATGAGGGCAAGGTTTAACATGGGGTTAAGTAAGATATACACCATTAGTTTGTTATAACTGATAAATATGATGTGGAGATGGGGAAACTTTCATAGGTCCCATGGCACAAACATCTCTACATCAATCACTAAGGAAAGCACCAATGATAAAGGTTAAGTGATTCTTGTGGGGAAGATGGGGTGTGCATATCTTTCTCCCACTGGTTGTATCCACATTCTATAGTAGTGGTGTCAAAATAAAGAACAATAACAAGGTAATATCAACAAAGGATAATAAAGGGTGTATATTCATTAAGAACAAAGATAGTCGAGAGTATGACACACCTATCAAATAAGGATCTTGCCATATCAAGTAATAAAGTATGCAGGAATGATTAAGTTAGACTGCATTAACTAAGTAGGGTTGAAGCACCTACTAGACCCCAACTAATAGATGAAGGGAGAGTAAACACATTCCCAGTCACCTACCAAATATTTATATATAGGAGAGAGTAAACACATTCCCCAGGACAAAATAACACATGCCCAAACTATGGGTGGTTCTACATAAGTACCACGACAATAGCTAATAAGCCAAACATATTATCATGCTAAAAGAAATATTATGGCAAGCTGAAATAATAGAAATATTGCAGCTATGGTTCAAAACCCGAGCAAATAATGTAGATTGTGCCAAAAATATCAATAATAGAAATTAAGGTTTTAGTCCATGCCTCATTGGGAAATTAGGGTTGGATAAAAATATGTCCAACTAAAGGGTAAGATTGCACATACCTCAACTCAGAGTCAAAGTTAATTACTTTTCACCGACTTAGTTGATTCCAAGATCTTATTTGCCTAATTCAAGTTATTCACATGGATTAGGGATTGTATTTCATATATGTATAAAGAAAACCCTAATTTTAGACCTATTTGGAAAACCTCATATTTTGGTTACAAAACCTAGAACAAATGATTTCTGATATTTTTCTGATCAAGAAAACATATTTATTTGTCAATTTTGGATTTTATATGATAAATTTACAATTTTTAGGGCTTTTATATAACTTATTAGATTCTTCAAATCAATCACCAAAATCTTGGAAATTGGACTCGCAAACTATTTTTATTATAAAGATCACATTTTTCCAATTTCAAAAAATATTTTTACTTAATTTTTAAACAAGTAGATCAAAGGATATGATTTTTAGAATTCTGGCCAATAAGAATTCACCAAAAATCCACGTCAATGGGTAAGACCCAGTCAACAGGGTCAACCATGCCGAGATGGTCCAATCGTGGGTGGCCAACTAGAATGGGCCCATAGACAGTGAGGTGCAAGACTCGGCGTGAGAAAAAGAAATCAAGAGAGGGCAAAAGGTTGGTTTTGCCCCCTGGTGGGAAAACAAAACATGAAAATGAAATAGAGAGCATAAATGAGAAAATACATGGGGGAATCATCCCCTTGCCTTGCATGCACCATTTTTGCTTGAAGAAGTAGGAAGAAGCTTGGCCAATTTTGGGGGAAATGTGATGGTGATAGATCTTCAATTCAAGGTCACGAAAATGAAGAACACAAGTTAACGAAGAGTACGTCAAAAGTAATTGAACAGAGGGGAACCAAGGGGAAAGCCTGACCTGCCAGTGGCAGCCTCCTAATCAGGAGCTTGTAATGTTAATGAGGAAGAGCTTGGACCCAATTGGCATGAGAGGGAGATCGCAAATCAATCAAGGAAGTCTAGGATTGTGGTATCTATAAGTGAGGATGTGTGAGATGAGGAATAGGTAGGTGGCCACAAAGCACTACGTCAAAAAATTTGGGCATTTAAAAAACAATGGAAAGTAGGGCTCGAGATATGGCTTGATTGTTGTGGGATTCTCTCCTGAAATTGTATCAAGAAAAATCTCAAAAAAGGAACAAGAATCGATGGAGAAATTCACGAATTACCAGCTGAGAGGGGATTGTTCGAGCGCAGCATGTTTCCTATTAAGTCGGGAGGTTGAAGATGATTTTAGTGCCATCTAGTTGCAAAATCAATGGCTCAAATCCACATACATATAATAAAAATAAAATCGGTCGTGTGACACATTAATTGGATTCCTAAATCAAATTGAATTAAAGTGTGGATACATTAATTTCTCTTTTCCTTTCTCTTTAGTTAAGGGTGCAAACATACTCTAAACTAAATGAAAATTGAAATCTAACCTATTTTTAACATTTAGAATTTGAATATGGACTTAGTTATCACTTTTTGAAGACTCTAGATATTTTATTTAATTATTTTAAAGTAATTTATATTTTCCCTTTCTTAATGCATTAGAGACTTCTAGATTACCCAATTAATGTGAAACTTCACCCTCAAGAAAAATATACCATATGGAACATGAGTTAGCCATTAATTTTATCATTTGGGACAACTTTTTCTAATTATTTAATATTTTAAACTTTATATACGTTTTCTCTCTCCTAATCTACACATGAACATTACAGATTATCCAAATTACATGAAAATTTACTCAAAGGCTAATTTTAATGTGTACACTACAAATTTGAAACTCTTTTCCTCTTTTAAAGTCATTTAATAATTTATTTGTTATATTTTAGAAAATTCATATCTTCTTTTCCAAATTGAATTGATATAATTATTATTATCCCAAAATTGTGAAACTTAACCTCCAAGCAAAACCAGATACAAATATTTCAAATCTTAAGTTATTTCCATTAAAAAGTCTTTCTTTTATGAGTTGTATCCCATTATGTGATATTATCACTACTACTCATATTAAATAATCAAATTAACATGTGTAAAGCATTATTATACATTCCTTTTTCTCTTCCTTGCTCCAAAAGGCTAAGGAATGTTCTAGAACAAATCTATTTTATCATTATCTCACATAAGTGGTAAATTTGCACTTTGGACTCTTAATAAAACATTCATTGAGGTATTTGTGCAAAAAGACATACATTGGCATATATGGTGATCAAATTCCCTCCAAACCACTAATAATTTCACAAATTCAACATCAAGGACAAAAAGGATAGAAAATATTGAAAAAACTTAGGAAAAGGGTCAAACTAAGAATGTACCTAGATTTTAGTTTGTTACAATTTGTATTCAGCATGTCTAACATTCTCTTTATCAATTCTAGGGTTTACATATATTAACTACCTTATATACATGCATTAATACAAAAAAATAATGAGAAGAATATTTAGGTACTAATTTATTCTATTTGGATTCTATGTATTTTTTTGATCAATTTGGTATACAATTGCACTATATTATGAGCTATCATTGAATTCTACAATTATTCGAAATAAACATGTTCTGGCCAATGAGAAATCATCGTGTTAGCTTCTAAAATCTATTTATATTTGGCTCATGTCGGGTCTCATACAATAGGAAGATGCCACATCGGCACCACCTCCATTGTAGATTGTTCAATGAAAAGGGGAAAAGGTCCTCTTTACCCTTATGTGGTGACTCAATACATTCACATGAATTGGCACAAGAGAGTTGAATCCCTATGGGGATTGGTCCTCCAACTTGCGTGCAAGGAAAGACACCATGGAGTCAACTCCATAAGATTTGGGCAACATTAGACACAGTTGAGGCATACATGGGGTGAGATGGAGAGGTGTGAATTAGCTATCCCTATCATGTGGATAAATCTAGGGATTTAAGGATTCTTGAATACATCAAAGATAATGGAGAGTGAGGGGTGTATTGAAATCGTCATTATCTTAAGGACTTGTTGGCACCAGAATCGATTAGTAAAGAGACCTATAGAGGAAATGAATAAGTATAGAAGCTAAGATTTAATCGCATACCCATTGATCATAGGAGTTCAAGCAATGAAGGAGAGATCTTTGGCCTCAATTCTTCCCGGGTCCGGTAGTCTAGGTCCAACAAGACTCTCCTTTCTCTCAAACTTTATTTTCTTTTAAATAAAAACCCCTATCTAGAGGAATATTTCCCTAGGACATGTTAGAGCTCCTTGTTATCTCGAAGTTTGGGATAATGTCAACTTAGATGTTACACATTGTTGGTAAAAAATAGAACCTTAATTATCCATTAATTAGTAGAAACTTGTATTCTAAGCAAATTTTTAATAATTACCTAATTAATTACCTAGGATAAAAGATCGTTTGTAATCTTCTATAAATTATTTCATAATCTAATAGTTCCTTCATTATTAAAATAAAACTTATCATTGGTACTTAATTTGGGAACAAATAATTATATTGCAAATTTTTATCCCAATGACCTATTTTAAACTAAATAATAGTCCAAATGGACTTAGTTTGGAATCTTAGGGCCAACGGTTCAAACCTATACCTTCTAATGGATCAACAATCTTTACCATATTCTTAACTTGATTAACACTTGTAATACCATAGTGTCTCAGTTTAAGTCTCGTATAAACATAAATGTTCCATATTTGTTTGTTTACTTGAATGGAAGGCTCAATTTAGGTCTAAAGCTCAGATTCATCAACCAGAGTCATATTATGTTATGCATTATTCCACTTCTATTCTCACGACATAATTTGAAATTCACTCTAAAACTTCCAAATTTTGAGGATGTTATAATTAGTCTAGGTAGTGTAAAGACAAAAGGCTCCACATGAGTCCAAAAATTTTTGGATTTTCTTCATGAGCTTCTTCCATTGCCAAGTTGTCATGAAGTCATGCTAAATCCCCCTAGAAATCATGTTATCCTCAATTTCCATGATGTTGGTTGGGATGATGGATGTCATCGTTCATAGGTGCCACACGTAGTGTAAGGACATGAAGCCAGCCTCTGTGTATGACACCCTCTCCATCTAGGTTGTGAAGGCCATGAGGACTCATCTACAAGAGTCCTTGAGAATTACACTAACCATAGAATCTATCAAATACTATTCGAAGGATGATCTAAATGTGAGGTTCATTTTTGATCCACCAACCTCTGATGGGTACTAACATACCACCTCAAATATACAAATTGACATGTGAGGGGCATCAGGAGGATCATCTCATCCCAATCATGCTTCTCAAATAGAAAGCCTTTGCAAATCAATATTGACAAATGATGTACTTGTCGCAAATGCAAGGGAAAGCATCATCTTTCTGTCATACCATGCATAACATTGAGATACCAAAATGAGCCAACAAACAATATGGAGAATGAAATTGAAGAAGGCATATGACAATGATGACATGGAATCCAAACCCTAGAGGGAAAGTGGAACCAGGGAAAAGTGATGCCCACAAAGTTTATAATATCCATGACATGTGCCACCTGAGCCCAAAGACCCTTAGTTATGTAGCTTTCAACAAAAAGGTACTCCATCATTTTGATATGTGGATTGTGACACTAGTGACAATAGGTGTCCATGGGGTTGTGGCGATATATGACTTGTTGGTTCAACACCACCTTGCCATAGATGATCTTCCAGGTGAACATCAATATCTTGTGGGGAAGAGATTTGAACTAGTTGAATCGAAGAAATGGTTGAGGTGAACTTGGGGAGGGCAACCGCAATGCTCTTGGAAGACTTGCAGGTGAAGTTTCCATCAATGCGAGGCTTCTGCACTAAAAGATATAGGTCTTTATAAATATGGGTATTCGATCCACAAACAAGCACTAACCTTTAAGGTATAGATACAACTTCTTGTAGTCCCAAGAACCCTCTTGAATAAAGAAATCACAAACCCACATGGAGGGGGAGGGGTGAGTGGCAGGACTGCATAGTGGGAGAAGTGGAGGGTCACACCATCTAGTAGTCTACAAGAGGGACTCTCTGCTCCCAATATCCCAATGGACCAACAAGCATAGGTCTAAAGTAGAATAGTAGACTTACGTCTAGTATCTAGTTGTGAAAGACAATTTCTTCAAACCCATTGGGTTAGTGGAATCGAGGTTAGGTGGCAATTGTCAATACCTAGCTTGGTAGAAATGGGACCAGATGGTCCAACCCTGAAGTATGGGCCAGGAGGCCTTCAATAAAAGTCCCTTTTGAATCCCTAGACCCCCTTTTCATTGGGGCTTGGAAACCATATCCCACAAGATCCAATGATGCATCATCCCTTCATCATGAGTTCTATATAGAAAATCTAGCATCCCTTGTTACATCAGCCCATATTTTTTATGAATGAGGGATGGACTTCTAGTGGACATCTATGACCAGATCAACACAGAGGGTATAATTTTTTGAGTCAGATTGATTTGGCCACCCAACAACAAAAGATACCCCTACCAGCTTTCTAGTCTCACATCACACCTTTGGATCAGTCTGTCAAAGGTGGAGGGGACCACCTAACCTATAGGGAATGGGACACTAAGGAAGTAACCCCAAATTAGGTTTGATCCCTAGGATCACAAACATCAATGATCATGTACCTCGGAGAATCTGGCCATAAAGTTGGACTTCTCCCTATTAATATGCTAAAGGGGGGTCAACTCAAGATGTTGGAGCAAAACATGGAGATTGTGGAATGAGCTACATCTAATCCATATTGAATATTTCATTGTTCCTTCAATAATTTAGAAATAAGACATGATCTTCAACATGGCTCAACCAGGAGGAACCAAATTAGAGACGGGTTGGGAAATAATGTAAACAACCAATAACACTATATTTTCATCCTTCATTGGTCTTAATAGTCAGAAAGTTCCAACTTCAGGTGTGAAGCATCACGATAGTGGGGCCTTCCATCAAAAATGTAGAAGAATGAGTTCATAGATAACCACTAAGAAGGAAAATATGGTGAAAATCAAAGGTATTGAAAGATTTGAAACACCATGGCAAATTAAGAAGCAAAAATAAAAGGAAAATCAAATGTCAAGGTTTTTTATTGAACCTTGAATTTTGTAACATAGTGGAAGAGAGATTAGAGGGAAGTACCACTACACATAATAATAGAAAAATTGGTACCAAAAGACTCAAAATTGAAATGACTATTTGGGCCCTATTTTGGTGGTCGACATTTTGTTTTGATCTCTTAGTGGAAACAATAGGAAATTGAGTTTGGGGAAGAAGGTTCAAGGGGAAAGAGGTGACATGAAAAAGTTCCTAGTGTTACATGATGGTGGTGAAGCAAGTATTTATAGTAGTGGAGGTCAGTAATGGTAGGGATCCTAACCAGATAGAAAAATGGGGTATGAGAGGCAACAATGGTTCATCACTTCATTGAGGTGTTTTGGGACCACAACTTATAGTTGTGTTTTAGGTCTTTGTGATAGGTATGATGAGGAAAGTTGTAATGACCCCCTCCCATGTTATTCCCAAATAAGGTAGACCAAGAGGGAAAGGGCCATTATCTTATTTATAGGATCAAGGTTTATCAATTAACCCAAAATAATTATAAATTTCATTGCATGAGAGAATAGTTTGATACAATATGAAAGGTAAACATTCCAATAAGAATTTATATGATATGGAAAGCTAAGGTTTGTAGTTGGAAATAAAACTATCTAATGAAATCCTCCATGGTAACTATAAGTATCTTTCCTTTTGGTGCCTTCTTCTCAGATTGTCCATTTTACAGATTAACAATACTTTAACCTAAAATGTTGTGAAACAAGACAATGATCAATATAATAAGTTATTTAGTATGTGTGGGGAAACAAAATACATGCATGTAGGTGTAACAACATAATCAATTATAGAAACAGTTATAATTACAAAATTGAAACATACATTTTCTTTCTAACTTCTCAACTCACTCTCTGTGGTACACTCCCTCTCTAGAGTACTCATTGTGGGGTACCCTCTCTCTATGGTTTTGTCCTTGTAGTGGACTTCTCATAACCAAACCATTAATGGGCTTGGTTTATCATGGCCATCCTTTCCCATCTTGGCCTCATAATGACCATCCTATCTCGGCTTGGCCTCATAATGACCATCCTATTGCGGCTTGATCTTATTGGTGATCATACTATCCTTGACTTGATCATTTGTCATCATAATGAGATACATACATCCCAGATGTAACTCTTAAATCCACTAGAGATAGTTGATCAAGTTATAATTATATATGTCATACTCATAAAGGCTTTATAGATTGTAGGAATTAAATAAAAAACCAACATTGTACTTGAAATCAATGTGAGAAACCTCAAAAAGCCATGGAAGTTGTTTAAGGAGAGTAGTGATAGGCATAACCACATACCTTTCTCAAATGTAAACCAATGTCCAAGCAATAAGTGCAGTTTGAGATTAAGCAAGCAATCACCATAAAATTAACGCATAACACCCATGTATTACTATTTTGTTCAAAATCTATCATTAAGATTGGCTTGGGTTCCAAGTTAGGGTTTGGATTCAAATTAGGGTTTCATTACAGTTTTGGCTTCCCAAACCCTAATTAGCATATTTAATTCCTTTTAACTCACAAACCACAACTATGATGTTTTATGCATCATTAATCTCAAATCAATCCAAATATGTCCTTCTTATCCAAAAAGACTCGACTTTATCCATTAAAGTCATTTAAGCAAGTTATATTCATTAAAACCAAGAAATTAGGGTTTCCTTGCTTTTTATTCATTAAAGTTAGCTACTTTAGTCACTTTTAGAATAGAAGTAGAATCGGGTCTTGAAACTATTTTTAGGCTCCAGTTGGTTTGTTGTAACTGGTCTAGAAAACTTATAAACTAGAGTTCCTAAAGTTTTTTTACATTATTAGTTTAAGATAAGGGTTGGAACTTGAGTTCCGTGACTTCTGATGAGTTACAAAGTTACATACAAATAGAATTCCTAAGTTCCTTCTTAAAAAGAGTAGAAAATGAGTTTCGGAACAATTGAAAACATTTCTTGTACAATTATATTTTTCATTCTTCACAAATGACACATGTACTAAGAATTTAAGCAGTGTGGATATGGTTTACTTCCAAAATCATAACATAATATGATAAAATGTTGTACACTATAAGTGAAACCATATAAAATATTTTACACTACAACTATCATTATAATTGTGATCTATAAAATAAAAAGTATACACACACCATAAAAAACAATCACAATGCACCATGTGACAAAATTGTGTTTTAGCATATTTTTATGCTTCAAGTTTAAATAATATTATGTGAAAATGATAATGAACAATAATTGTACACAAAGAATATACTAAAAATTAATGTTGTACATATTGTTAAAGAATGATGAATGAAAACATATATTTACAAACACATAAAATGAACATATCATTACAATAGTTTGGATAATAAGTGAAATAAAATATTAAATTGTGATTTTAACTACAATATTTTTATAAAAATTGTAAATATACCACATTGAAATATTTTTAAAAGAGCAACATCCACATCATGACCTCTTATTGAGGTTGTTATGGTTAAAAAATTATGATAACTAAGGGACATGATTCTTTCTTTATTTTTTTAGTCCTTACTTTTTATATATCACATAGTAAAATTAACAGTTTTTAATTGATTTACATATTTACACTGGCAACAAACCAATCACATGGAAGTGAATGGAACTTAAGTTCTAGAAACTGAACCAGAGTTTCTAGAAAATGAGTTTCACATAACTTATGACTTACACCAAACCAATTGAAACCTTGGGGAATCCTTGCATTTTTCTGATCAAAAAAATTACTTATTGGTATTTTTCGGCCAAATGATGGATTTTTAGTCAATTTGGCAAGTTCTAGCTATTCCTTTGATTTTCAATTAGAGAGGCAAAGAAATACCTTTATATGGAAACTAGCAGGCCGTCGAATCTTGAGTCTTCATTAACTAAAGCACAAATCATGTGGATAGCTTTTAATCTTCCCACTCACCCTTCCCTTAGCCGAAGAGAAACCATGATCGCACGATCAGGTGTTGGTCTAAGGTGGATCCAAGTCCCACAATTCAACATTCTCCTTCTTCCTCTTCACTCGTGGTGGAGGGTGCCACAAGATGTTCATCAGAGAATAGTGGATTGAGAGGATGAGGGGTACTCTAGTGTTTGTGACTTTCCAATTGTGTCTAAGGACTTATAGAAAAGTTGGGGGTTGTGTTGGATAGTTCAGAGATGACCTGAGTAAGGAGAACATTGAAGGAGTTCCTCTGGTTGCATAGAGATGAGTTAGGGAGATGATAGGTAGGTCTAGTAGTGAAATTGAAGATGGAGGAGTGCGTCTAAGATAGAATAGAGTCTCATGAATGCATTGGCAATTTTTCATTGGGCGCACAAGCCCTTATATAGACCCAGTGTTGAAGGGTCAGTACTCATTTCTTTGGTGATTTGGGAAAAACTTAAATATCCTTCCAATGGGGGTGAAATCTAGGGTAGGTCAGTTTGCAATCACCACTGGGCTCTATTGGAGGGATTTCCATATATGCTTGTGCATTGAAGAGGGAGAGAAGAGTAGAAGGAAAATTTGGGTTATGTTCTGACTTTCCTTCTTGGCGCAAGGTAGATGATGGCTCAGGGCCGTCAAATCCCAATCACACGGCTATAAGGCCTTGTGAAATATCAAATAGGTCGAGTATAGTTCTAATATGAAAAGGATCTGTGACATTTAATGTCCATTTCCAATAATCTGTTCACTTTATGAATTCCAGAGAAAATCATGTCTCTCTCTCTCCTTTTATCTTTTTAATCCCAAATTTTGAAGGAAAGTTTGTAGCACTTTCTAGGTGTGTGTGATATTTGAGACTAAAATACATACATTAAAGACACTTTTCTTTGTCTCAAAGCCTCCCTTCATATAATATGTTTAAGGCACCAAATTAATTCTTTTCTTTTCCCAACTTTTCTATGTTTCTTATTTGGATTACTTTTCTCATTAGAAACAAGATACAAATGAAATCAATCCATTAGTTGCCTTGAACACCAATTTTCTAGAGAATTCCACACAATTCCATATTAATCACCCATTACCTTTAGTAATTCATTTATTTTGGCATTTTCTCTCTCTTTTCCCCCATGTCCATTATTGGATTATTGAAAACTAATAAAAACCATGAAAATCATAGCAAAGGGAAATTTGCAAAATAAATCCATACTTTTAAAACAAGGCACATAGATTTTATGATAAATCCTTGTTACACAAATATTTGCATTTAAAATATGTAAATAGATGTTAACAAAAACATGTTATAACATCCTTTCCCTCTTATGGGAATTTTGACCTCAAAATTCAACTAATCATACAAACAGACTAGGATGAGACTTTTCCATGTCAGTCTTTATCTCCCATGTGGTTTCATCATTACCATGGTGCTTCCAAAGAACCTTTATCTTCTCTATCTTGTTATTCTTGAGCTCTTTAACCTTGGACTCTATTATCCTCACATGTGACTCAGGATATGTCAACCTCCCTTAGAGTCCAATAGGTTCAATGTCAAACACATGGCTATGATTGTTCACATAGAGCTCTAGATTGGACACCTGGAACACATCATGCATCATGCATCATGTTATATTGTAGCGGTAAAGCTAGATGATAAGTGGCTTGGTCAATGAATTCTAGAATCTCAAATAGACCCACGTATCAGGGACTCAACTTTCCTCTATTTTTAGTTATAGATCTAAGGGGTCAGATATTTAGGGACATGTAATTACCTATATAGTCTATCCGCTTTGCATCAGCATATGAATTGTGTTGATCCTGGGATCTCTTTAGCCTTTGCTTGATCAAAGGGACCTTGCCAACATACAACTGTAGTTCCTCTAACTTTAGTAGGGTCCTCTCACCAACATCATCCCAATGAAGTGATGACCGACACAGCCTCCCATAAAGAGCTTCATATGGAGGCATCTCAATATTGGCTTGATAATTATTATTATAGGAAAACTCAGCTAAGGCTAGGTTTACTCCCATGATCCACCCCAATCGACCACACATGCTCTCGACAGATCTATTGAGGTCTAGATTGTTCTGCATTAAAGTTCATCAGTCTGAAGGTGATAAGTTCTGCTGAATTTTAACCTCGTGTTGAGTTCTTCTTCAATTTTTTTTTATAAATTTGAAGTAAACTTAGGGTCACGACCAATTTTAATTGAACTCAGAACACCATGCAAGTGAACTATCTCTCTAATGTTATATCATCTAAGTCTGACACCTTGGCAGTGACCTTCAGGGAAGGAAGTGTGTTGAGTTGATTAGGTGGTCCACCACAACCCATATTGCATCATGACATTTTATTATCTTGGGAACACCCACCACAACATCCATGGTGATCTGGTCCCATTTCCACTCAAGAATCTCAATCGATTGTAATAACCCACTGGGTCGTTGGTGCTCCACCTTCACCATCTAGCATGTGAGACAACTGGTCACATATGAAGCTATGTCTCTCTTCATTCTTGACCACCAAATGTATCGATACATGTCATTAAACATCTTGGTAGTGTTAGGATGCACAATATACTTTCATCCATGATCCTCTTGATGAGCCTTTAAAGGTGAATCCTCCAAAAACCAAATATGGTTCTTATATTGGATTCCACCATCCACACCCACCTTGAGGTGTGTTTGATACTTTTCCATCAAAATCTTCATCTTTTCTAACTCTGGGGTGTCTAATAGGACATCTACAAGCTCGGTCAACAAGTCAAGCTTGATTTGGATATTGGCAAGATGAATCCTATTTTCCAACAATTGTGGTGCCCATTGAGCAAAGTCTACCAGTTCCTTCCACTGGTTAACCAAACTAGCTACACAAGTGAGATGTTTTCTACTAAGGGAATCGACAACCACATTGTCCTTAGTCGGATGGTATGCTACAGTGAAGCCAAATCCTTTAGGTACTCCATCCAACGTCTCTATCACAAGTTCATGTCCTTCTGAGTCAATAGATACTTTGGGCTCTTATGGTCAGTGAGGATGTCGAAGGTAGCCCCATACAAATGTTGTTACACGCCGATCTCATGATTACCACTAATCATGAGATTAGGGCATAAAATTGAGGATTTATCGTAATACAAAGATCACCCTTAACTTTTTCTTCTTTTTCAAACTCTTTGTTTTCTCGCATTGAATCACATAAACAAACTTTACAAGAGAAATAAACCTTGATTACTATAATATGATCTCAACATTAATGATACACATTCATACATTCATTTTGTTTCTCACACTTCCATGTACATATGACATGATAATCAAATGCATTCTCTCTTATTAAGGAAACAAAGATACAAACATCATTCACAACTCTCTCACATCTATATAAGGACCTAGAGTGATAGGGACCGACTAAACTTAACTATAATCAGATGTAACTCTTGTGGTAGATCTACTCTGATGCTTTGACCTTCTTCAAGTCCATGTTATTTCCCTAAAAATTTTGAGTAGAGGGGTGAGCCTGCTCGCTCAGTGAATGAGTACTTCAAAGAAATAGTCTAAATCACTAATATAATTACATATATACTTTTGAGCAACTGATATCAATTATAATAGTAGTAAGCTTTAAAGAGATTGATCATTGACAATCATAAATATGGTAGGATACTCTAGATATCAACAAGAGCAAATCAATATATGAGCATGCTTGATAAATTTCAAAGAGAACTAATAATTCAGAAACATACAAAGAATAGTTTCTGGGAAACTGTACTCAAATCTGGCTTAGCTTTTCTTACTTATAAGAAACTCTTTGAACCTATATGATCATATTTTAGCTTATGCCCTGCTCATATGCAGTGTACTCTACATATGAAGACTCATAGAGAACTATGATCTCACCGTACTAGACTTAGCTGACACACTCGGGAATGTTAAGATTGACTACGTCACTAGTCTACAATAGGAAAATGGCTCTCTGGCCTCGGCACACCTATTATGCCATAAAAACTGGACTCCTCCTCTAACCTGAGTACACAGGCAGAGAGTCAAGCCACCTATTGGCTTTTCTATACTCTAGTGCCACCAGGATCTTTGGTTGATGTTGGACACTACATTCTGTATTTGAAGGAGACTTCCACAAGGGCTTCGTCCCCTATACCACCTGTTAGTACATTCTTACCCCCGTATACTGGACACTTCTAGGGTTAGGTCATTTCATCCCTATGGTGCAGACCTCTCATAGGGAATCTATGGTGTTCAGGGCATCTACATGTCTAATTCACTTTTTACATTCACAATTCAATCATCACATTACATGTCTTAGTTTAGCTCTGTAAACCATTCGTTTCATAGACCATCTAATAACATTTACTACAACTGAACTGTAAAACATCACCACATCTCATATTGAGAACATTGATATCAAAATACTTGATTCATTGAGCATCCTATCCTTAGGGTTTCATTTACCCCATTCACTTATCACATGGCTCTCATAAGGATTTCATGCGACATAAACATTCACTGAATAAAGACTACTATCAACAAATCATATAAAATCAATATATGTATGAAACCTTAGAACTGAGATGAATTTGGGTTTCCATGTCATTCACTGAGATAACATGCATCAATAATAAAATTGAATAAATAAAGTCTATCATGTCAAGAAAATCTGTTCAAATGGATTTCACAATATCTATTCGCAAATATCCAACTTTCCTCGCATCTAGGGTTTCACCCTCTTTACTGAGATATAAAACAAACACTATTCACCTTAAATGAAATCCAAGATAGTATCTCACATATATGTACTATGAATTCATATAAACAATCATTCATAACCAAGGGAATCCAGATAAACAAATTTATCTATTTAATTATACAGCAATTTCAGTCATAGACAAATTCCCTATATTTCAGTTTACTCTTATAACCTCTGTGAATACTTAGGGAATTCTCATTAGAATGTATTGTATACATTTCTTATATGATTTTATCATCTGAAATTCATCCAAACAGAAGAAGAATCTATTTCATATTATTTTGCAACAACTTAGATCTAACACTCAATTCAGGGTTTGTAGTTGCATACTAAGCAATTAAAGATTATGGATGATTTAACCAATTTTCGTGCAATATATTGTTTAAAGGAAGTTCCCATTGTGAAAACACCTTAAAAATGCAGCTCATCCCTGGAAATATTGATCTCATATCAAATCCCTAGCAATTCACCCAATTCTTCTTCCTTTCAACTCGGAAACCCTAAAAATGAGGGATTATAAAGAAAGAGTGAGAAAAGGGGAAGTTTTGATATCATTTTGGATCAAATCAGAGGAGGGACGGAATATTGACATGTGAGAGAAGATTCACCATTAAAGTCTAAGCAAAGAAGTTAAACTTACATGATTTCATCATTCCTCGGACCGCAAAACCTTAGGTCAGCATCTCCATCACTTTCTCCTCTTAAACCCTAACTCTCCCTCTCCCTCTCTCTCTAGGATTTCGTTTCTCTAGATTGAATCACAAATTATGAGAGCTCCTTGTGTGTTAGGTTGACCATATAGAGCAATTGAGCTACTTGGGTCAATTGCACATTGACCCCTCACTATACTTTCTCTTATTTCAGCTGAATTTTCTGTCATAAAAATATTACTGTAATTCGTCTACTGATAAGGTCTAAATGCATCCAAAATTATGAAAATTTTATATTTTGTTTATTATTGAGTTTAAGATCTCTAGTTAAAAATTTTGATCATTTGGAGATATCAATAAATAATTAAAAATAAAACACTACACTACTAAAAAGTACTCTGTCAGCATTTTGGTCAAAGTATAGTTCGATCGAGAACCACATTCAAAGAACACTCAAATATTCTAAAATTTTCTCTAATATGCTTGATTGAGTTATCCATATCATATCCAGAATTACATTATAAACAAAAAAATTTAGAAAATATGAAAAATCATTTACCACACTGCTATCCTGATCAAATTCAATATTCATGTACTATCAAAACCCTAATTTTTGCCGATTAGGGTTTACATTTCTCAAACCCTAATTCTTTAAACTAAAATCGTAGTTAGAGTTTCTTCTTAGGTTTGAAACATCACAATTGATCTACTATCATTAATCAAGTCTAAACGATATTCAATCTAATCAAGCATGTAATCATTCATGTAAACCCTAGTTTACCAATTAAGCACAAATGTGGTCATTACAATTCTCACCCCCTTCAAAAGTTTTGTCCTTGAAACATAAATATGCAAACAAAGTATATTCAAAGTTTATTTTAAGTTTCTGAAATCTTACATGTCATTACATTCTTGTATTTTATACTTGAATGTAGTTTTCAACGTTAAGTCTTTTATCTCTTTTCTAATCACAACATGTTAAAATAGTTCTCAATGATAACAAATTAATTCTCTATGCCACAATCAATCATAGAGTAGATAGAGAAGCAACCATTTCAATATTTTCATACTCTTGAGGTGTTACCTCAACATTGATAATATGATCCAACCATCTCAATTCATACGACTCAATATGTACTATTGTTTTATATTACCTCTGAGTCACAAAAAAGAGTTCACTGTGTTGTTTTGAATATTACTATTGTGCTACTCAAATAGAAAAGCAGTCATGAGTTAGAAGACTAGATTCAACAGCAAGTGTACAATACTACTCACATCATTCCTATTACATCATGGATGCATAAGGTGAAGCATTACCATCACATTTCATATTATTCTCAAGTATGAACCCACACATAATTCAAGATATAACCATCGGGTTATAGCATACTAGGGTTTCAACAACCGTAACAAAGTACTCCATGATTGTATTAGTCATTCAAGGACTATTCATACCCAATTACCATCACTTAGTTATATTAAAGCTAGTTATAACAAGCTATACCTCATTAGGGTTACATATCAATACAATATGGTTATCATCCCTTCTATTCATATGAGTGAATAGGTAAGACTACCTTATTCAGGGTAACCCTTCATTTGTTCCATCATTATTCAACCCATATCACCATACCACAATTGTACAATACTAAGATGGATTACTGGTATGAATGACTTAAACTATCATACACCTTTAATTAACATATTTCTTACACATGTACAACTGAAATCATATGTAAAACAAATTTACATCCCTTAGTATACCTTCAACAAATTATACTTCTAAAAACAAATTCACATATTACTAAAAGTCATTTTTATATATTATCTCTCTCCTCATTCACTACTACTTAC
Organism: Alisma plantago-aquatica; assembly: GCA_963693085.1. Classification (NCBI taxonomy): domain Eukaryota; kingdom Viridiplantae; phylum Streptophyta; class Magnoliopsida; order Alismatales; family Alismataceae; genus Alisma; species Alisma plantago-aquatica. The sequence goes on from OY856413.1 coordinate 35,471,978, forward strand.
TTTTTTCTACTTATCCTTCACATTTTAATCATATAGAATAAACATCCCTAAAATTGAAACATACAAGGTAAGAATAGATTAATCATCATTCTTGATATCACTATAAGAATTTGTTTTAGATTACACTTTGCTCATATTATACTTATTCTTTTGTTCAAAACACACTTGTTACATTTCAAATTTATATCTTACTCTTTACTCTGAATCATTTCTATATTGTTTATCTACCTTTCAAATTAGTTATCTTTAAACCCTGGATTACTATCAGTGCTAGTTTACTTCTCATAGTGCAAATCACATGATCTTATTTTATAGAGATGCTAGTATTCAAGGTCAAATCACTATTGACATCCCTTGAACTACTACAACTCTAAACATTCTAGGGTTTGGTCCTTATCAGAAGCATGACATTATTGTGATGTGACTTTTCTCCCTTAATTTGAAATTCAAACTTTGGATCTCACAAGTTTTACTAAGGTCTTTCTTATCTTATCAATTGAGATTTCTTTCTCTTACTTGACCTATTCAGATAGATTACATTCTCAATTTACCCCACTAGAGTTTCATCATCATATTGTGTGTCATTATTACATTCACTAGATGTCTCTATCATGGTGGTTATGCATCATATATGATTCATTTTCTTATCACTTCATTCCCACATTGCTCTCATTAAGGAAGATATGAAAGAGAAGATGATTTTAAGACTTAGAATCCTTATCTTCAAACATTCAATAATACATTTCTCATATGTAGGTTTAATTAATTATCAACAAGGATACTTGACTAATTAGCACTTTCTTGAATCTCGCAACCTCTTTCTTTTATAATCTATATTACTCCATTATGTTTCAAACCCTTGTTTACTTTCCATAATCCCCTTATCATATACTACTATTACACATGTCATCTTTGACTTCTAGTTTTTTTTCTTATGATCATGTTGCTTATTCATGTGTATGATCATGTATACCATGTTGCACATATTTCTTTTTATACTTCTACTAATGTGAAGTTGAAATTCTAAATCAATAATCTCTCTAATAGTATCACCTCATGTTTAATACATTACATATCCTTCATTTTAAATCAAATGGCTCATGCATGGCTGAAACATAGTTTCTCTTTCAATCAAGTTTTTCCCTCATGAAGATAGTCTACCTTTGTAGGACTTATTGATTGGTTAAGCTACACTTTTGTTCTTCTTTTAGAAACTAGTTTGTTGTTCTATAGAGACTTAGAATCCAAAGGTAGTAAGGATGAATGTATTAAACTTATTAATAAAGGTATACATTGCATGCTCTCAATTATATCATAACCCTCATTCCTTAATCAAGCTCATTATTTCTAAAATTTCTCTTTGTTTCAACTAAGTTTCTTATCTTAGTTTTATGATTTACATGCTCCTCTAGTTCTCTTCACTTTAACTCTTCTGAAGACTCTTCACTTCCATGTACTGATTGTATACTTATCTCTTTTCTTCCATTTTCCCTTTGCTTTGGAGTACATAAAAACATTGTACTCAGTTATATAATCCATTCCTCATGATTGATTCTTACTATCTTGGCCCCTTCCATACTTTTCTCATATATTTTCCATATTTCATATTTAGAGTTCATATAATACTAATAATTAAACTTAATCTAAACCTTATGTCGTGTTCCTTTATTCCCAATTAAGGGTTTCTCATATGAGGCCCCAAAGTTGGATCTCATATATCAATTCCAACTGATTCTTTCCCTTATACTTCAAAATCTTAGAGTATATACATTCATACTAGAATTTGGATCTAATCTATCCAGAATTTAGTCTTGCTATGTTACTAATAGGAGTCATTAGATCCCAGTAATGCATTCTGCCAGTCGGACCAGGCCAAACCTACAGTCTTGAATCCAAGAGCTACTCAGGATTACTCAACTCCTATTCATCTCAAATGTGTGGAAGAAAACTTATCCACTTAAGAAATCTCATTCAAAGATCATTTCTAGTCTACTTGATACAAAGAATGTAATCAATAAATGCTACAACTACATAGTGTATAACAAATCTTAAAGACCCATATATATTTCAAAATACTGAATATCTAAATTTAAACATATAAGAGCTTTTCTATTCATCTCCAATAAAACAACAATATGAAGTGAAAGTTCTATCTCATTTTATATTTATGATCTTAATTCATGTTACTTATCTTGTTTCTAACCCTAATATTTCTAGGGTTCCTCTCTAGACCATCCTTCCATTGTATACCTGGCCAGGGTATACATGAAAGAATAGATAGAGTAGCTTGATATTGGTTGATCCAAATACTCAGACATTGGTCCAGGATATTGAAATACTCAAATCCCCAGAGCTAACATCACAACATATCCTATCTGCCACACTTATGACTCTAACTTACTAACTTAATGGTCCCTGACAACTCACCCTAAGCTCTGATACCAAGTTGTTACACCCCGATCTCACGATTACCACTAATAATGATATTAGGGCATAAAATTGAGGATTTATCGTAATACAAAGATCACCCTTAACTTTTTCTTCTTTTTCAAACTCTTTGTTTTCTCACATTGAATCACATAAACAAACTTTACAAGAGAATTAAACCTTGATTACTCTAATATGATCTCAACATTAATGATACACATCCATACATTCATTTTGTTTCTCACACTTCCATGTACATATGACATGATAATCAAATGCATTCTCTCTTATTAAGGAAACAAAGATACAAACATCATTCACAACTCTCTCACATCTATACAAGGACTTAGAGTGACAGGGACTGAATGAACTTAACTATACTCAGACTTAACTCTTGTGGTAGATCTACTCTGATGCTTTGACCTTCTACAAGTCCATGTAATTTCTCTAAAAATTTTGAGTAGAGGGGTGAGCCTACTCACTCAGTGAATGAGTACTTCAAAGAAACAATCTAAAGCACTAATATAATTACAGATATACTTTTGAGCAATTGATATCAATTATAATAGCAGTATGATTAGAAGAGATTGATCATTGACAGTCATAAATATGGCAGGATACTCTAGATATCAACAAGAGCAAATCAATATATGAGCATGCTTAATAAATTTCAAAGAGAACTAATAATTTAGAAGCATACAAAGAATAGTTGTTGGGAAATTGTACTCAAATCTTTCTTAGCCTTTCTTACTTATAAGAAACTCTTTGAACCTATATGATCATATTTTAGCTTATGCCCTGATCATATGCAGTGTACTCTACATATGAAGACTCAGAGTGAACTATGATCTCACTATACAAGACTTAGCTGACACACTCGGGAATGTTAAGCCTGATTACGTCGCTGGTGTGCAACAGGAAAATAGCTCTCTATCCTCGGCACACCTATTATACCATAAAAACTAGACTCCTCCTCTAACCTGAGTACACATGCAGAGAGTCAAGCCACCTATTATATTTTCTATACTCTAGTGCCACTGGGATCTCTGGTTGATATTGGACACTACATTCTATATTTTAAGGAGACTTCCACTAGGGTTTCGTCCCCGTACCACCTGTTAGTATGTTTCGGCCCCTATATACTGACACTTCCATGGTTAGGTCGTTTCATCCCTACGACGTAGACCTCTCATATGAAATATACGGTGTTTAGGGAATCTACATGTCTAATTCACTTTTTACATTCACAATTCAATCATCATGTTACATATCTTAGTTTAGCTCTGTAAACCATTCGTTTCATAGACCATCTGATAACATTTACAACAACTGAACTATTAAATATCACCACATCTCATACTGAGAACATTGATATCAAAATACTTGATTCATTGAACATCCTATCCTTAGGGTTTCATTTACCCCATTCACTTATCACATGGCTCTCATTAGGATTTCATGCAACATACACATTCACTGAATAAAGACTACTATCAACAAATCATATAAAATCAATATATGTATGAAACCTTGAAACTGAGCTGAATTTGGGTTTCCATGCCATTCATTGAGATAACATGCATCAATAATAAAATTGAATAAATAAAGCCTATCATGTCAAGAAAATCCATTCAAATGGATTTCACGATATCTATTCACAAATATCCAACTTTCCTCACAGCTAGGGTTTCACCCTCTTTAATGAGATATCAAACAAACACTATTCACCTTAAATGAAATCCAAGATAGTATCTGACATATATGTACTATGAATTCAGATAAACAATCATTCATAACCAAGGGAATCTAGATAAACAAATTTCTCTATTTAATTATACAGCAATTTCAGTCATAGATGAATTCCCTATATTTCAGTTTACTCTAATAACCTCTGTGAATAGTTAGGGAATTCTCATTAGTATGTATTGTATACATTTCTAATATGATTTTATCATTTGAAATTCATCCAAATAGAGGAAGAATCCATTTCATATCATTTTGCAACAACTTAGATCAAACACACAATTCAATGTTTGTAGTCGCATACTAAGCAATTAAAGATTATGGATGATTTAACCAATTTTCATGCAATATATTGTTCAAAGGAAGTTCCCACTAACCCTAAGGTATGAAAACACCTTAAAAATGCAGATCATCCCTGAAAATCTTGATCTCATATCAAATCCCTAGCAAGTCACCCAATTCTTCTTCCTTTCAACTCGTTAAAAATGAGGGATTATGAAGAAAGAGTGAGAAAAGGGGAAGTTTTGATACCATTTTGGATCAAATCATAGGAGGGACGGAATATTGACATGTGAGAGAAGAATCACCATTAAAGTCTATGTAAAGAAGCTAAACTTACATGATTTCATCATTCCTCGGAGCGAAAAACCCTACGTCAGCATCTCCATCACTTTCTCCTCTCAAACCCTAACTCTCCCTCTCTCTCTAGGATTTCATTTCTCTAGATTGAATCACGAATTATGAGAGCTCCTTATGTATTAGGTTGACCATATAGAGCAATTGAGCTTCTTGGGTCAATTACACATTGACCCCTCACTATACTTTCTCTTATTTCAGCTGAATTTTTTGTCATAAAAATATTACTATAATTCATCTACTGATAAGGTCTAAACGCATCCAAAAATTATGAAAATTTTACATGTTGTTTATGATTGAGTTTTAGATCTCTAATTAAAATTTCAGATCATTTGAAGTTAGCAATAAATAATTAAAAATAAAACACTATAATGTTGAAAAGCACTCTGTTAGCATTTTGGTCGAAGTATAGTTTGACTGAGAACCACATTCAAAGAACATTCAAATATTCTGAAATTTTTCTCGAATATTCATGATTCAGTTGTCCATATTATATCCAAAATTCAATTAAATAAAAAAAATAGAAAATATGAAAAATCATTTACCACACTGTTATCCTGATCAAATTCCATATTCATGTACTATCAAAACCCTAATTTTTTTCGATTAGGGTTTACATTTCTCAAACCCCAATTCTTCAAACTAAAATCATAGTTAGAGTTTCTTCTTAGGTTTGAAGAATCACAATTGATCTACTATCATTAATCAATTCTAAATGATGTTCAATCTAATCAAGCATGTAATCATTCAGGTAAACCCTAGTTTACCAATTAAGCACAAATGTGGTCATTACAGATAATGTCGCCAAATCTTCAAGGCATATACAATAGTGGCAACTTCTAGATTGTGAGTTGGATAATTCAACTCTTTGGGCTTGAGCTGTATGGAAGCAAAGGTGACCACATGCTTGTTTTTTTCTAGCATGCATCATAATCCCATCTTTGATGTGTTGGTGAAGATGATAAAACCTTCATTACCCGAGGGTATGGTCAAAACATGGGTGGAGGTAAGATTTTCCTTCAACTCTTGGAAATGTGCCTCACACAGTTTGGACCAAATAAAATTCTCATCTTTCTGAGTGATCTTGGTCAAGGGAAAGCAGTCTTTGAGAAATCCTTGATGAATCACTGGTAATACTCAGCCAATCCCAAGAAGATGTGAATCTCAGATGTGCTCTTTGGGGTTGGCCATTCTCAAACGACCTCTACCTTGGTAGGTTCCATTGAAATGGTTCCTCTAGATATAATGTGCCAGAGTAACATAACTCGTTCTATCCAAAACTCACACTTTGAGAATTTTCCATAGAACTTATGCTTTCGTAGGATATCAAGGACCTTAGCTAGGTGCTCATGGTGTTGTTCTAGGTCATCACAGTAAACCAGGATATCATATATGAATAATATGACAAAGGCATCAAGGAAAAGCTGGAACACACTATTCATGAGGTTCATAAACACAATTGGAGCATTGGAAAACCCAAAAGGCATAACCAAAAACTCATACAGGCCATAGCAGGTTTGAAAAGTGGCTTTCAACATGTCCTCACTCTCAACTCACAATTGATGGTAACCAAATGTTAGTTTTCAATCTTTGAAAAGACTCAAGTAGTTTTAAGCCAGTCAAATAGATCATATATGTGGGGTAGAGGAAATGTGTTCTTAATCGTAGCCTAGTTTATCATTCTGTAGTCAATGCACATGTGGAGTGATTTGTCCTTTTTCTTGACAAAAAGGATTGGTACCCCCAACATGGAAGTTCTAGGTTGGATGAAGCCCTTTTCTAATAATTTTGGCAGTTGCTTCTTCAACTCAAGCAACTCAGTGAGAGCCATCCTATAAGGTGTCCTGGAAATTGGGTTTGTCCCGAGAGCTAGCTCTATTGAAAAGTCCACTTCTCTTTCTAGAGGTATGCCTAGAAAATTGTCCGAGAACATATCAGCATAGCCCCTGACTACCTATAATTCTTCTAAGGGTCGCACCTTTGGCTCCAACTTGGTAACTATATCTAGGAATGCTAGACAATCTTTAGCTACCATCTTCTTCACTTTCCCAGCTGACACATACAGGTTGGTGGTGGCATCCTTCCTACCTCTGATAGTAAAGGGTGCATGACTTGACTTCTCTATTCTTATTTTCTTTTCCCTATAGTATATTTTTGTATTATAGTTATAAAGCCAATCTATTCCTATAATGGCATCAAATTCATTCATATCAAGCAAGATAAAATTAGTAGTGAGTTCATTGTTCATATATTTAACAAGTATGACTGGTTTCTTCAGGAGGCATTAAAAGATCTGACCACTGGGGGTAGTGACTTCTAAGACATATCCTAAGTCCTTAAAGTCCAGACAAAGCATAGTTGTGAGATTTCTCAAGATGAAAATATTAATAGAACTAGAGTCAAAAAAGGTTTTGATATTAAGCATGCCTACATCATATATATAACAATCAAACTATGCATGTCATGGTAAAGGATAGAAAATGGAATTCTAGGGATGGTTACCTTCTATAAGACAGTTGGCATTAGATTGAGACTCTTCATTATCAATGGCAAAGAACCAAGAATGTCTTTTCTCTTAGGGGTGGGGCTTCTCCCTGGGGTGCTGCAGCCACTGGTTGGGCCGCCATTAGGCCCTAACCTCGGGGGTTGGGAAGAGGAAAATTGGCTATGAGATGTGCCTCATGTTGACAGCATAAACATGCTCGCTTCTCAAAGCAGCACTTGCAAGGGTGCTTCCTACCATAGGTGTGACATATGTGATTGTTTCCTTCATGACGGGGATTTCCTTTTCCTCCATTCCTTCCCTTACTATTGTTATGACCTTGGCCTCTCATGTTGTCATTCCTTGGGGCATAAGTGCCTTTAGTGAACACTAAATATCCTTTAGGTGGGTTCTGTGTAAGCATGACCGTCTTCTCCATGTCTAGGGCAAAGTTAAGGACCTCGATGAATTGCCTACTCACCATCACATGAGGTTTTATTGGAGGGTGCAGGTGCTTCACAAAATGTTCCACTCACCATTCTTCAGTCAACATATATCCAAACCACTCTAGAAGAAGGAATTTCTGAGTGAAGTATGCCACTGACATGTTACCTTGATAAAGGAGTGTGAATTTCTTTTCCTTCCCTTTTTCGGTGGAAATGGGTATAAATCTTGTAGAGAAGATAGTACAAAAGTCCACCTAGGCCATCGGTTTCTCATTTAGATCTTGGCCCATGATATGATTTTCCTACCAATTTTTGCTTCTCCTTTAAGAAGGTGAGAGGCAAAGAGAATCTTTCGGGTTGTTTGTACCTACAGAATATGAAAGACATTTCCATGGCAAGAAGCAAGGCATCAGCCTTATCAACTACCTCAGTTTTGTCTTTACCCCATAACTTCTCTATATTTAGCTAGACAAAGTCTAGGATGGTGGATCCAAGATGATTGGGGACAGGTAGAGGTTCACCATTCACATCTCTAGAAACATCTTTGAGTGCAAGGGAATTGATAGCCTCAGTGAGCTTCTTCTATTTCTCTAGTCAGAGTGCATCGGGGATAAGAACAACTACTTGCCTGACTTTCTGAGTGGAACCAGTAGCATGGTTGGAGTTATCTTCTATTATAGGTTCATCTTATAGGGAAGGACCATCTTCAAGGTTTAACATGCCAAAGGAGACATCCTTAGGCTTAGGGCCTCTCTCAACAAAGGCCTCACCATCCCTCTTTCTCTTCTTGGAGGACTCACCCTCCATGGACTTCCTCTTATTCTCTGAGGATAGTCTCTTCATGCGGGAGGGTCCCCCTTTGGACTTTCCCTGGGTGTTTTATTAGGGATGGCAGTGGTCTTGACACAGGCCATGTTGTTTCACATAAGTGTTATTAATCTCAGTTTCACATTTAGGTATATAATACATCATAGAAACTATGTCCATGACATCTTGTTTACATACATTTCATTATCTGGCGGAGGATGCCTTAATACCTAATATTATTAACCCTAACCCTTCACAACCCTAATACTCAGAAGGGTAGAGGAAGTAGTTATCATATCCCTAGGGTTTTGGTGAGTGAATCAAGGGGTAGAGAAGGGATGAAATTAGATGAGAAGAAATTCTATAGGCATTTTATTTAGTGTGAAATCCTCCAACTTTGACCAAGTAGGATGCACATGTCTGAGAGTCCTCATAAGCTGACTAGCGGAGTGGAGGAAAGATTTTCCAACCCCAAGGTCATGGTCCCTTCTAGACACCATCTTCTTTAGCAAATACTCTAATAATTCACTTGGGCTCTACAAAACTCTTAAAATTTAATAATTATTCAAGATTAAAGGGTAAATAAGGCTATGATACCAAATGTAATGACCCCCTCCCCATGTTATCCTCAATTAATGTGGATTGAGAGGATAAGGGTCATTATCATATTTACATGATTGAGGTTTATCAATTAATAAAAATAATTAAAAATTTCATTGCATGAGAAAAGAGTTTGATACAATATGAAAGGTAAACTCTCCAATAAGGAGTTACACGAGAAAAGAGTTTGATGCAATATGAAAGGTAAACTCTCCAATAAGGAGTTACATGATATGGAAATCCATTATTTGTAATTGGAAATAAAACTATCTAACAAAATCTTCCATGGTAACTTTATGTATCTTTCCTTTTGATGCCTTCTTCTTAGGTGGTTCATTTTGCATAATAACAGAAGTTTAACTTAAAATTTTGTGAAACAAAAAAAATGATCAGTACAACAAGTTATACTGGTATGTGTTGGAAACAAAACACTCGCATGTAGGTGTAACAACATAATCAGCCATAGAAATAATTATGATTACAAAATTGAAACATGCATTTTCTGACTAACTTCTCAACTCAATCTCTGTGGTGCACTCCCTCTCTGGGCTGCTCATTGTGGGGTCCTCTCTCTAGGGTTTAGTCCTTGTAGTGGACTTCTCATAACCATCTTGTTCCTGGGCTTGGTTCATCATGGACATCCTTTCCCAACTTGGACTCATAATGGCCATCCTATCTCAGCTTGGCCTCATAATGACCATCCTATCCCAGCTTGGTCTTATTGGTGATCATGCTATCCCGAATTAATCATTCATCATCATAATGACATGCATACATCCCACATGTATCTCTTAAACCCACCAGAGATAGTTGAGCGAGTTATACTTATATATGTGATATTCATAGAGGATTTATAGATTGCATGAATTAAATAAACAACCAACAATCTAATGCAACCAATGCAGTAAACCTAAAAAAACTACAAAAGTTTTTAAAGGTGAGTAGTTATAGGTGTAACCACATACCTTTCTTAGATGTAACTCAAAGTCCAAGTAATAACTACAGTTTGAGATTAAGAAAGCAGTCACCCTAAAATTAATGCATAACACCCATGTATTACTATTTTTTTCAAAATTTATCATTAAGACTAACTTGGGTTCCAAGTTAGGGTTTTTTGGTAAAATTAAGGTTTCATTAGGTTTTTGGCTTCCCAAGCCCTATTTTGCATATTTAATGCCTTTTTAACTCACAAAACCTAATGTTGACGTTTTATGCACCATTAATCACAAGTTAAGATAAAGATTTCATTTTTATCCAAAAAGACTCAACTTTATCCATTAAAGTCATTTACGCAAGTTATATTTATTAAAACCAAGAAATTAGGGTTTCCTTGCTTTTTAATTCATTATAGTTAGAATCTTTAGGCACTTCTAGAATTAGCATACGAACTAGGACTTGAAACTATTTTAATTGGAATTCTTGCATTTTTCTTATTAAAAAGTACTACTTATTTGTATTTTTCTGCCAAAGGATGGATTTTTAGTGAATATTGCAAGTTCTACATATTTCTCTTATTTTTAGTTATAGAGGCGAAGAAATATCTTTATTTGGAAATTAGTCGACAGCCAGTCTTGAGTCTTTATTGATCGAAGCACAAATCGTGCAGCTAGCATTTAACCTGCCGACTCACCCTTTCCTCATCTAAATAGAAGCCATGATTGCACGATCGGGTGTTGGTCCAAGGTGGACCTGAATCCCACGGTCCAGCGCTCTCCTTGTTCCTCTTCACTCGCGATGGAGGGTGCGATAGAACTATTCTCCATAGAAGGGTGGAGCGAGAGTATGAAAGGTACTCAATAGTTTGTGACTTTTTGTTTGTGAATAAGGACTTACGAAAAAGTACGGGGTCATGTTGGATTGTTCAGATACGGCCTAAGTAAGGAGAATAGTGAAGGAGTTCCTCTAGTTTCATAGAGATGAGTCAGGGAGATGATAGGTAGGTCTAGTAGTGAAATTGAATGCGGAGAAGTGAGTCTAAGATAGAACAAAGTTTCGTGAGTGCATTGGTGATTTTGCATTGGGTGCACATGCCCTTATATAGCCCCTTGGAGGGTCAGTTCTCATTGCTTTGGCGATTAGGGAAAAACTTAAATATCATTCCAATGGGGGTGAAATCTAGGGTAGTTCGGTTTGCAATCACCTCCCATATTTATTGGAGGGATATCCATATATGCCCATGCGTTGAAGAGGGAGAGAATAGTAGAAGGAAAAGTTGGGTTATTGTTCTGACTTTCCTTCTTGGCGTGAGGTAGATGATCGCTCACAGTTGTTGGATCCCAATCACACGACTATAAGGCCTCACAAAAATATCAAAGAGGTCGGTTATAGTTCTAATATGAAAAGGAATTGTGACATTTAGTGTCCATTTTCAATAACCCATTCACTTTATGAATTCTAGAAAAAATCATATATCACTTTCCTTTTATTTTTTTAGTACCATGAAGAAAAGTTTCTAGCACTTATATCTAGGTGTGGGTGAAATTTGAGACAAAAATGTAAAAGTTAAAACACTTTTGTTTGTCTCCAAGTCTCCCTTTATATAATATGTTTAAGGCATCAAATTAATTATTTTCTCTTGCCAACTTTTCCATATTTCTTATTTGGATTACTTTTCTCATTAAAAACAACATAAAAATGAAATCATACCATTAGTTTCCTTGAACGCCACTTTACTTGAGAATCCACACAATTCCATATTAGTTACCAATTACCTTTAGTAATTCATTTATTTTGGGATTTTTTCTCTTTCTTTTCTCCGTGTCCATTATTGGATTATTGAAAATAGTAAAAATCACAAAAAACTCATAGCAAAGGGAAATTTGCTATTAAATCCATACTTTTAAAGAAAGTCACATCAAGTTTCTATTATATCCTTAATACACAAATATTTGCATTTCAAGTATATGTAAATACATGTGAAAAAAACCATGTTATAACAAAAGTAAAAGCATTAAGTGTAATTCACATGACTCCAGAGGATTCCAAAGAGCAGGATAAGGTTTTGGATCCATCCGATCACTAGATATTTTTGGGGACTATGAGTCCTACCTTCTCCCCCTACCTCATTATGTCTTCTTTGTAACTTTCCCCCTTTTCCCCCTTTCTTTGACACCTATAAAATGGTAGGAAGTTTCCCCCATTTTCTATCCCTCTCCTCTACTACAAACTCCACAAACACCATTTCCTACTTACCTCCTTTATCTCCAATACTCTTAACACTTGTTCCCCTTTGGACGCCCTCTCCACCATGTCTCCCTACTCCTGGCATCAATCCCCTCTTGTAATATAAGACCAATATGACACCTTCGGACTATATCATAGAGTGAAGGAAATAGTGTTACAGAGATTGCACTTGTTTAGAGAAGCAATGAGATGGGGTCAAATCTTGGAGTGGAAGTGATGTGGGTTCTGTGGGACTTCTCTCTAGGAGACCTTCCCATAATCTCTTCACAAACTAGGTTTGTAGACAAAATATCAAACTTAAAAGGTATGACTAAGATTGGCATTGGCTTGGTACCATCTAACACATTGCATGGATTAAGTAAAAATTACTCATGTAATTTCCTTAATCATATTATATACATAATCATCTTTGATACAGTTTGATGCTATGTTACATGGTTAAGTAACTACTAAATCTTGTATGTAATATACACATCATGTCCTAATAAATATAAAATATTGGTACTCACGTTGTGGATTAATATACTTGGCTTAATGCTCCATGCATTAATACTTTCTAAATCTAATTATTTTAGTTACACTTCAAGCATAAGTCATATGATTGATACTTAAATTAATAAGACTTATTACAATTTCTTTTAAACAGATAATGAAGATTTACTTTGTATGCTACTAAGAAACAGTGGTAATGATGGTAAAATCCACACATAAAATTATGTAAACCCTTAATTATGAAAACAATATTATTTCTTGATGCTCCCATGGTATGTGATGTCTATACTTTCATATATCTCACCTCTACTACATGATTGTTCTTCCCTACTTAAGGGATATTGATTGATTGGTGATTCTTGGGGGGAGTGTGTTTGTGGCATGATGTCCACTCAAAATTGACTAAGGGTTGTTGATTGACAAGAAAGAAAGAGCACACATTAATGAAATATAAATTGAGCAACACGTTGTTAATATTGGGTGGATGTGGTGGGGTTCACATATCTAGACCGAATGATTGCATGTTCTATAGGTTGACTATATTTGGGTTTAATGATGATAGCTTAACAATTGGTTGAAATTACATTATTGGTCCATCAACATTATTTATGATAAAAACAATGAACATATGTTTCTTGTCTTGAATATTTGATTGTCATTTTAGATTGCATTGTATGGTGAAATAATTTTTCATGTTTTATCACCTTGGGATACATACACTAATGGGAATGTTTTGCCCTATTATTGGGATCCCCTAGGTAACAATGCATGAACAGTTTGAGTTATCTTTTAGTGGTGGATGTACACAAGGGTGGATGATAGTGGTGTTTTGTCAAATGGTGGATTTCTCTCTTGTATTTTATACTTAAATGACATGTTTAGATTTGTCACAATTGACTTAATGTCTACCATTTGTGCATAAGTCTAAAAGAATGAAAATGAAATTTTGAACCCATAATTGACTTCTTAATTATTAATGCAGTGATCATATTTATATTTTTTCCATTTATGCTTTCACTTTTAAGTTTTCATTTGGGTGTTACAACTGATGGTATTAGAGCAAGTCCTCTTATGTGCCTTCCTAGTTCCCAAGTGGTAAGATCATTCTCTTATCTATTAGGAATTTCATTAGAAGTTGAAATATAGATGGTTAAAGAAATAGATTACATCTAACTCACTTAGAAGTTTAATTACTCCAACCAAGTAATTAAGCATCTATTTTATTGCTCTTAATAATTGGGTACTTTGGCAAAGTGCCCAGTTATGTGAGAAGAAAAAAGGGGGATAATACAATATAACTTTTACTTTAGTAATTGGTTAACTAATTAATTTCCAATGGTACTAATAAGATGTTATTACATAATGTAGATGCTTATTAGAAGAGCTAGAAGGGAAAAGTGTAGTAGTGGTGATAGCCATAGTGGTAATGGGTCCTTGTGCTCAGAGATGTTATCAGCATGATGTAGTTCTATCAAGCATTCAACACTTTTGTTGCTCAACAAATTCAAGTTCAAGTGGCTCAGGTGGGACTGAGAGTTACCATCAGTCAATTTCTCAAACTAAACCCACGTACCTTTTATGGTGAAGTTGGTCCAAATAAAGTTGAATCCTATATGGAAGACATCAAGTAATATTATGAGACCCTCAGGTGTCCAAAGGATTGCATTGTTCCCCTTCCGGTGAATCCTCTCATATGGGAAGTGAAGATGTGGTGATTATCTAAAATTTTTGTGAAGTTTCTTGGAATAAATGGCATATCTTGGAAGGAGTTTTTAATGCCTTTGAAGATAAATACTTACATATACATGTTAAGGAATGAATTCGGATGAGTTTTTGCACTTGAAACAAGAGTATATTACTCTAGGTGAACATCTGACAAAGTTTAGGAAGTTGGAGAACTATTATCCAAACTAGTATGATATAGAGACACAAAGGGATCAAAAGTTTTTTAGCAGCTTGAAATCCCCTCTAGGTAATTTGGTGATGATTATAGACCATATCATGATAGCTAAATCTATTGAGTGTGTCATGACATGGAAGAGGTAGACAATCATGTCTGAGGAGATCGATGGAAGGGAGAAGAAGATCTCTAACCCATAGTCAAACAAAAATTGTTGGCAACAAGGGCCTCCAGCCAAAAGGAACAAGTTTCAACCTAACTAGAAGGTTGAGAAGCCACAACATGAAGAACACTCTCACTACCATAAGTATAATTCTAGAAAGGAGTGAAATCTTTTTACTACACCTTATCTAAACTGTGGAGAGAAAGGTCATTTTATGAGACATTGCCCAAAGACAAAAAAGAATGTAGCTTATAGGATTGATAGATAGATTGAAGCCATGAGGAAGATTCTTGGGAGAGTGTTCACACTCAATGTAGAAGCATCCAACATATCTCCTAAAGTGATCCAAGTTATGTTATCTATTTTCAACCATCATGTGAAGGTCTTATTTGAATATGGTGTTCCATTCTCCTTCATATCTATGATGTTCACTAGTATACTAGCCCATGAGATATAATCTTTATCCAAAGTTCTAGAAATAAAAATTTCTGAGGATTTTCTTGGAGAAGGCCAAATATTCATTGAAGGACAATCTTTGCATGATATTATAATAATTCACAACATGAAGGACTTTGATGTAATCATTGGAGTGGATTGTCTTGTACAATATGATGCTTGTGTGTTGTGTAGGAACAAGAAAGTAGCATTCAGGAATCATGTCAGGCCTTCCCTAGTCTTTAAAGGAATGAAGGAGTGAAGTAGACGACTCTTGATATCTTCTTGAAAGGCTTCAATAACATTGGAAAAGGGATGCATGGCATTCCTAGCAAGTGTAGTTAAGGTGGACTCTCAGTTTTTCTAAGTTGGATAACTTGGAGGTGGTCTCTAAATTTTTCACTAATGATTTATCTAGATTACCAAATTCTAGGTATATAGATTTCATCATCGAGATTGTACTAGATACCTCTCTAAGCTTCAAACCAACTTATAGAATAGCTAGTACTAAGCTCCAAGAACTGAAGAAGCTACTATTAGTGTTAATCAAAATGGGTTCATAGGACCTAGTGTTTCACCTTGAAGAGACATTATTCTATTTTTGAAAAAGAAGGATGGATCCAAAAGGTTGTGTCTTTATTATTGCATGCTCAACCAATTTTCTACACAAAATCAATATCCTTTACTTTGAATTGAAGGTCTCTCCGATCAACTTCTCTCTATAGTTGTTTTCTTAAAAGTTAATCTTCAATATGGATATCATCAACTATAGATTAAAGAGGAATATGTTTGTAAGACATCCTTTAGGTCTTCATATCGACATTTTGAGTTCTTCGTGATTCCTTTTGGTTTAATAAATATCCCTAATGCACTCATGTATGTAAAGAATCACATATTTAATAATTTTTCTGATCAAATTGTGATTGTATTTGTTGATAACAGATTGATTTATTACCTTGATTGAGATAAGCACATGGAGCATTTGAGAATCATTCTACAGACTCTAAGACATCACACACTCTGGGATGAATTATCAAAATATGAATTATGAGTTCATTAGGTTATGTTCCCCAGACAAATTGTTTTTAAGGATGGTGTATTTGTTGACCTAGAAAAGATTCAAGCGGTTATAGAGTGGAAGAGATCAAAATATATATTTGAGATCAAAAGATTCTTGCATCTTGCTAGGTACTTTTGGAGGTTCATAGAGAACTTATCAAAGATTTATTTGCCTTTGCAAACTTGACCAATAAAGGAGTAGATTTCTTGTGGACAACATGACATGAGCTTAAGTTGCATAGATAATAAATTTTATTGACAAACCTGAGCATTAATATGAGACCATAAATAAAGTGATCCAAGCTCGACATGTTGATCTTGCACAGTAGAGGATGAAAGAAGAAACTGAGAAGGAATATTCTAGTTCCATCTAGCTCATGATGGAAGTATGTGGTTTAAAAATTGTGTATGGGTCCCAATCATAAAGTAGTGATAGATAAGCTCCTAGAGGCATCCCATAGGTATAAGTACTCCATACATCCTGGAAGTACAAAAATGTAGAAGGACTTTCAAAGATATTTTTGGTGGAAAGGGATGAAAAATGACGTTGTTGAATTCAGGGAAAGATGTTTAGTGTGTCAATAGGTGAAGATTGAGCATCAACGACTGTTGGTATGTTGCAGCCACTAGAGATCCCAGAATGCAAATGGGTTAATATAACTATGGACTTTGTTAAAGGTTTATTGGGGACAAGTAAAAACCATGATTCTATATTGGTGATAGTAGATAGACTAATGAAAATCTTGTCATTTTTTATCAATAAAAATTACTCAATATATGGATAGCCTTGCTTGTCTCAACATGAAAGAGATTTTTTTATTTTCATGGAGTTTCAACATCTATGTCTGATAAAGACCTTGATTTAGTTCTACATTTTGGAATGAATTCCAATGAGCTTTGTGGTACATTCTTGAAATTCAACAGTGCTTTTTATCCTTAAATAGATGGAAAATTAGAGTCCATAATCTAGAATTTGGAAGACATGTTGAGCTATCCAATTGACCTTTCTAGATGACGGAATGACCATATATTTAACATCCCTAACCTGGGTTATGCTTTAACCCTAGATCTTTTGTTTAATAAAGATAATTATATTCTTGCTCTTATCTTTTAAAAAGTAATTAAGGCTCAAGAGGAACTTATGTTTTAATTTTAGTCCTTTTTGAATAATGTTGAAAACAATGTTTTGCCTGTTTTGGACTAAAGTGCAAATTACCAAAGTTGAGGGGTTAACTTGCAAATGTTGCATGATAAATGTTTCTCAAGTGTTGAAGCATCATAAGAATGAAAATGATGCATAGGTATGGCTTGTGGCAGCCTAAGCACTAAGAAAGAGCTTATTAAGTAAGGTTTGTGCATTAAAACCTAATTTTGGTGTAATGTGCAATTTACCCAAAATCTAGGGTTCAATATGCAAAATACCACTTCTAGAGAGTCCCTAATGTTTCTTGATATCAATTAGAGACAAGAAAATCAAAGGGGCGTCTCATTTGAATCTCTTTGTAAGAGAGAGAATCTTGATATTAAAATAATCAAGATTTAAGCATAATTGAAACCCTAATTCAATTTAATGCAAAAATAAATATATTAATGGAAGTGCCCTTCAACAAAAAGTGTGATAGTTGAATTTTTATAAGTGTGGACATCCTTGTGCCTTGCAATGGCAACGAAATATCTAAAGTGAGTGGAGAGCCCACTCACATTAGTTAAAGTAAAATCAATATCCACTCTTTTTTTGATATTACTATTATATTGATTAAGGTGCTTAATTTGTTTTCTTTAATTCATGGATAAAGAAGAGGTTTTTGAAGGAGAGGATGATGGATTCGGATGAAAGGAAGTTAGGGGGATAAGTGGCACCAATTTTGGGAGTTGAAGGAATTTTCTATTGCTTTCTCTCTCTTGAAATTCCCTTACATATATCCCATTTTCCACCCACATGAAAGACTCTTTTCGACTCTTCTTTCTTTCCTTGTTTTGGCCATGCACAAGGGATCTTAGGAGAAATAGGAGGACGTGCCTCAACCTGTAGTTAAGCTCCATAGTCATCTTCAACCTTGAATTCATGGTGGAAATCGAAATTCAATGCTTATTTTCTCCTTTTCTCCATTCAATCTTCAACCTTGATCATTCTTTGCACTCAAAGACTTGAGAACAGACCTTGGATAGTTGAGAAAGCTTCATTCACCATTTAGGACGTGAATCTTGAAGCTTGTATTCAATTTTGAAGGTGGGTTATATAACTTGAACCCTTAAATATCATTATTGATTCCATTTCTTCATCATATGTTGGTTCCTTTTCCTTTCTTGAATTTCCTTTTGATTAATTGATGAAATCACCACAAAGATCACAAAAAATTTCGAAGGTTTGAAGATTGAAGATGATGATATCATATTAGCACACACCTCAAGAAAAATTATGAGTAAACGGTTTCACCTTTTGGTGACCAAACGGTCTCAAGACCGTTTGAGGTCAAACGGTCTCAAGACCATTTGAGACCAAATGGTCTCAAGACATTTTGAGGTCAAGTGGTGCCATGGTTGGATGGAGATCCAATGGTTACAATTGATCTAGTCCTAAATGTTTCAGCATTTGATGGTTCCTTGATTACAAACCCTAGATCGATTGAAGATAAAACCCTAATTTGAGTTCAATCAGTTTCATTGCTGAATTGACCAAACGATCTTCAAATCGTTTGAGGAACATTCAGTCTCAAACTGTTTGAGGATCAAATGGTCTCAAACCGTTTAGGGTTTAATCATATTTGATTCAAACGGTCTCAAACTGTTTAGAGATTTTGAGATCAAGACTGTTTGATGGTCTAACGGTCTTAAGACCGATTGAAGGTGTAGATCAAGACCGTTCGGAGGTCAAGCACCTCAAGACCATTTGAAGGTCAAGCACCTCAAGACCGTTTGGAGGTCAAAGTACCTCAAGACCGTTTGGAGATTCAAATGAACCAAGACCGTTTAAGGTCTAAACGATCTTCAAGACCGTTTGAAGGCTAAAGAAATTTCAAGACCATTTGAAGGTGTAAACCAAGACCGTTTAGGGTCTAATAGTATTCAAAATTGTTTGAGGTCTTTAGGGCAAGACCGTTTAAGGTCTAAACGGTCTCAAACCGTTTGGAGGTTTGGTTCAAGACTGTTTGGAGGTCAAAGCATCTCAAAACCATTTGAAGGTTCAAAATTATCAAAACCGTTTGGAGACCTAATAGTCTCAAAGTAATGAAAAATCAATTAACCATATGATTGTTAATGATGTCTATCAAAGATAATTACAATGGTTGTACCTTTAAGGTACTAGGGTGATTAGTACCCTTTGAGGGGTTAACCTTTGATGCTTATGGAAGCAATATCTCAACACATTTCGTTAACCCTAAATGTGTGTGCTTGAATGAAAGGTTGACCTAATCTAATCAAGCTTGAAGTAATCAACATCCTAGAGAGGATGAGAGAGAGAGTAATTCATACATGTAAGATAATCATGTTGTGATTAAACCTCAACACTCTCAACATGAATAGAATATGTATTTAGGGTATGATCCTTGATAAAGAGATCATGAAACCCTAATCGAGAAGGTTGATGTGCCCTAACCCTAATTTAGGGCAATGATAGGTGAAACCCTAATTTAGGGAAATGGTGTAACCCTAATCTAGGGTGATGCCATGTGAAACCCTAATCTAGGGTGATGCCATGTGAAACCCTAATCTAGGGTGATGTCATGTGAAACCCTAATTTGGGGTGATGTTATGTGAAACCCTAATACATGGTGATATTATGTGAAAACCCTAATACTGGGTGATGTTATGTGAAACCCTAATACAGGGTGATGTTATGTGAAACCCTAATGCAGGGTGATGTTATATGAAACCCTAACACAAGGAGATGTTATGTGAAACCCTAATATAGGGTGATGTTATGAGAAATCCTAATACAGGGAGATGTTATGTGAAACCCCAATACAGGGTGAATGTCATGAGAAACCCTAACCCTAATAAGGGAATAGTGATTCTAATTCTTACATTGCATAGTGTTGATATGTAATTGATATGGTTGTTATCATGTGCACTAACTATGCAGGTATCATGAGATGTTGGGCATAGCTAGGTATGAGCTATGATGTTTTATTATTGGAATTGTTTTATGGGCCTTATGATCCATAATATGTTTTGTTACCTAGTAAGAGGTAATAAGAAATTAAATGGGCCTTGAAAGCCATGTGAGATGCCTGTGTAGCAAGTATCATGCTTACCTTGGTCAGATGACCTGGAGGTAATATTTACCTGATAGTGGTAACCATGATCAGTGATGAACTAAGGGTTTGAATACCCAGATTCAGTAAACATGATGATGACATTGTTAAGGGATGTGGAATACCAGTAATGAGATCAGGAATTGAGATTCCCATGTTTTATAAAGTATTGACAAGCACTTGATAAAAGCATTACATGTTTCTTTGTAGAAATTGTTATAATAATTCCTATTTGGAATCTTAATTGATGTTAAAAGAATGTGGTAATGTACTTAACTAATCAAGTGGAATATTATCATGTAGAGCCTTGTTCATAGATCCATCATCGTCAGTAGTTGGTGATGGTGAAACAGGTTTTCTTTCAGGAACTCTTGGAATGCATATTTTTGAATATGTGGGGGTAATGGGCGAATATATCCTTACGCCTCATAGGAATGATTGGGGGCCATATCATATGCACAGGAATGGTTATGGACCATATCTCAATATGAGTATGGCTATGGGCCATAACTCCACAATACCAAGCATTGGCTATGGGCCATATCCTGAAGAGAGTATATGCTACGAGCTATAACTCTATAGAAAAGTTGCCAGTATATCCTGGAAATCTATTTAGTAGAGACACAAGATGTCCTGCATATAGTCTCGTACTGACCAAGACAGATGAGGTGATGGAGTCCGGCTCTTCCATTGACCTATGTATGGAACTGATGCTTTATGTAATCATGGTCGGTCGGAGCATGAACGGTATACTTCATCTCCTCAGGGCTTAAGTATGATTGTAAAATATAATCAGTTGTGTAGCATATTTGCTTAAGGTTGAAATACAAGAATCACTGGTTGATGTTACCTTGCTTAGAATATCTTAGATGAATAAATGTTATAAATGTCTTCAATTCCTTACTGGATAAGTGACATGCTGCTTTATCAAGTTATAGTTGAAATATTTGAATAAGAATATTGCTATAATCTGTTCAGACATTGATTTATTTGTTGTTGAATATATATGATTCCATGTTCAGTTTTATTCTATTAAACTGCAATAATAATGTTTTTTGGCAGAGAGTTATATCTCTCACTGAGACAATTTTCAATTGTCTCATCCCCATGGGATCCAACCTTTTTAGGTGGACGAGGACGAGGAGGTAGAAACCATACAGTAGGAGAAGGACAGCAGCAACAAGGACAGTAGTGAAATTCCAGGTGGAGGCACTAGCTGTCATATTTTGTATAGAGAGTCCTATGTGTCATCTCTGTACTCTCAGGTCCTCAGAATTTGTAGCTAGTACTTTTAATGAATTGATCTGAGATTTTGGCTTGATGCCTCGAAGTTCTTATGTTGTCTATGTATAGTTTTTACAAGGCAGTCGATGCTTGTAATCCTTGAGAAGAGACGGTACAAGATATGTACTTATGAACCAGGATGTAAATAAAATACTTGGGTTCTTGATAAAAGAATTTTCCTATGATTGGATCTCTTTGTAAATGGTTTTAATTTTTAGTGATTTTTAGTAATCTGCTGCTTATGTTTAATTCCACAATTAATTACATTGTGATGGTCTAATTTGGTGTCGGGTCGTCTTAGTTTAGTTGGTATCAGAGCTATAGGTTCGCTGAGACTATAGAGACATAGGATTAAGGTTGTTGAGTCTATTCTAGTGTCTTCCAGTTCTCTGATAGTGTCTTATGATCATATAGGAGAAGAAGTAGAACTTAAAGATGTCTGGATCATACGAAGAACATGTTGCTGAGAGCAGCATTGCTGCACCAGGAAGAGGTGCAAGGGACCAGAATAGGGAGGAACCAGAACCTGAACATCCCCAGCTTAACCAAGTTGCACTGGAAAACCCAGCCTTCCATGATCTGTTTGGGCAGTTCATGGAAACCATGACATACATGGAAGATAGGCTGACACCACCTACACCTAGGGAACCATCCCATAATGAATGATAGGGAGCCGACAAGACTTTCGAATGACTTCGCCGGGTTGGAGCCACAGATTATGCTGGTACAGCAGATGCAGATATGTGGTTGACTGAGTTGGAGAAGGCCTTTAGAATCCTCAACATCCCTGAAGCAGAGAAGGTGAGGCATGCAGTATACCTTCTAAAAGGGAGTGTTGGCCACTGGTGGACAATAGAAGAGGGCAAGAGGCCAGGTGTTGAAATTGGATGGGGAGAATTCCGATGAGAATTCGTCAATAGATACTTTCCTAAGACGTATCTAGACAAGAAGATCTCTCAGTTTGAGAGGTTAAGGCAGGGACTAATGAACATTAGTGAGTATGAAGCTAAGTTCATGGAGCTTTTGCGGTTCTGTCTGCATATGGCAGCTACTGATGAAGAAAGAATTCGGCATTTTGAGAAGCAGTTGAATGTTGAATTGACCACTCTTGTATCTGCCTTAGAGAACAGAGAGAGGTTCACGACCTTTGTGGAATCTGTGATATGGATAGAAAGGTCTGTGATTGAGAAGCGTCAGACTAAGAGTAAGAAGGTGTATACTCAGTTTCAAGGACAGAGGTCCGGAAGTTTCAAGAAACTGAGATTTTCTGCACCAGTAGCACCACCAAGATTCAATACCCAGACACAATGGACGTCAAGTAGGGGTAGGGGCCATATTTTTCCTCCAAATAGAGCCCCCATTACAGCATCAACATCAGCAATTGGACCTTTTAGATCATATCAAGAGAATAGAACCTATCACCAGTGTAGACAGGTAGGACATCTAGCAAGGGATTGTCCAGTTGGGAACACAGTGGTAACCCAACCACCGAGGCAGAGTCAACAAGGTCATCAGAGGAAACAGATTTTGAGTGGCACTAGAGGATGTGGACAAGCGTCCCAAGCTGGTTCGTCGGCACCCAACAACCGAGCATAGGGTCAACAGCAAGTAACGGCGAGATTCTATGCTATGAATCAACCTGAAGCAGTAGTCAACCCTCGAGTTGTGATAGGTCATATGGAACTATTTCATTCTGATTTGTCTTCATCCTACTTCATATCTATTTTAATTGATCTGGGTGATATGCATTCCTTTATCACTCAAAGAGTGATTCATGACTACAACATGATTATCAGTCATAGAGCAGATAGTCTGTTATTAGAAACCCCTTTGTTGGGATCTACAGTGTTGCAGGAGGTATGTTCTCCCTACATTCTTTCCTTTTCTGAACATTGCATTTAGGTGGATCTTATACCACTTGAGATGCACGGGTTTGATATAATTCTTAGGATGGACACCCTAGAAAAGTATAAGGTTGTCTTGGATTGTGATTCCAAGCAAGCTGTGTTCACAGATGATGGTGAAACATGGATCTTTCAGGGAGATAGAAAGATTCTTCCAACATGTCTTGTGTCAGCTATGGTAGCTGAGAAGCTGATGAGACAAGGATGCTTTGCATTCTTGGCACATGTGGTTGACACCACAATGGAGAGCCCTAATCCTTCTAAAGTTCCGATAGTTAGGGAATTTGAATATGTGTTCCCTGAGGAACTTCTAGGTGTACCTTCACCCTGAGAGATTGATTTTGATATTAATCTAATCTCGGGCACACAACCAATAGCACAAACACCGTATAGAATGGCACATGTTGAGATGGCAGAGCTCAAGAAACAGCTATAGGAGTTGCTTGAGAAAGGTTTTATCTGACTGAGTACTTCACCATGGGGTGCTCTGATTCTCTTTGTTAAGAAGAAGGACAAATCGATGCGTTTATGCATTGATTACAGACAATTGAATAAAGTAACCATAAAGAACAAGTATCCTCTGCCAAGGATCGATGACCTGTTTGATCAGTTGTGCGGTGCAACTATCTTCTCTAAGATAGATCTGAGGTCGGGATATCATCAGTTGTGTATCAAGGAGAGTGACATACCTAAGTCTACCTTTAGGATAAGGTATGGTCACTATGAGTTCATAGTTATGTCATTTGGATTAACTAATGCACCAGATGCATTCATGGAACTCATGAATAGAATCTTTCGACCTTTTCTTGATGAGTTCATAGTAGTCTTCATAGATGACATCTTGATATACAGTAGAGATGCTCAACAGCATGTGCAGCACCTCTGTCAGGCTTTAACTTTGCTAAGAGAGTATAAGTTGTATGCTAAGTTTAGCAAATGTGAGTTCTGGTTATCAGAAGTTTCTTTTCTAGGACACATAATATCTGGCTCAGGTATCCGTGTTCATCCTAAGAAGGTAGAATTTGTCCTGCAATGGGAATAGCCAAAGACACCGACAGAGATACGTAGTTTCCTAGGACTGACGGGTTATTACAGGAGGTTCATTAAGAACTTCAGTTCTATAGCTTTACCCTAACCAAGTTGACTAGAAAGGAGGTTCCTTTTGTCTGGAATGACAAATGTCAACATTCTTTCCAGCTTTTGAAACAAAGGTTAACAAGTGCACCTGTGATGGTGTTACATGAGCAAGGGAAGGGGTACATAGTTTTCTGTGATGCATCTAAGAATGGTCTAGGATGTGTGTTGATGTAGGATAATCTAGTGATTTCTTTTGCCTCTCGATAGCTTAAGAAACATGAGGAGAATTATCCGACACATGATCTAGAGATAGCTGATGTGGTCCATGCTTTGAAGATTTGGAGACATTATCTCTATGGAGAAACATTTCAGATTTTCACAGACCATAAGAATCTAAAATATATCTTCTCACAACATGAGTTGAACATGAGACAACACCGCTGGATGGAGTTAATCAAGGACTATGATTGTATAATTGATTATCATCTAGGAAAGGCTAATGTAGTGGCTGATGCACTAAGTAGGAAATTATCATCACCAGCCTTAGATAAAACATAGTTGAACTCCTTAGTGTGCTTTAAAAGGGATATGCTTATCTCCTTGAGGCAAAACAATATATAGCTTAAGGTATCGTTGTTAGCCGGGCTATTAGCTGAGATGCAAGTGAAACCTACTCTGAGACAACAGATCAAAGAAGCACAGCAAGATGATACTGTGGTTCAGTAGATCAGGTCAGAGTATGGTAGTGAGAAACGGGATGGCATTCATGAGTCAGAAGATTAGGTAGTCTATTACCATGGTAGGATGGTAGTACCTGATGCCAATGACTTAAGGAAGTTAGTCTTGGAATAAGCTCACTCATCCATGTATGTGATGCATCCAGGAAACACCAAAATGTATCGTAACTTGAAGAATATGTATTGGTGGCCAGGATTAAAGAAGGATGTAGCTGAGTTTGTTTTGCGGTGTCTTATGTGTCAGCAGGTTAAAGTTGGACATCAAAAGCCCGTAGGAACAATGCAACCTTTACCTATACCACATTGGAAATGGGATCACGTGACCATGGACTTTGTGGTTGATTTGCCTAGAACAACCAAAGGTCATGATTCCATATGGGTGATAGTTTATAGGTTGACTAAGACAACACATTTCCTTCCTGTCAAAACAACCTACACTGCTGAGAAGCTTGCACAAATATATATAGATGAGATAGTGTGGTTGCACGGGGTTCTAGTTACCATTGTTTCTGATAGAGGTCCCCAGTTTATGAGTCATTTTTGGGAACGACTACATAAAGCTTTGGGTACGCAGTTAAGGTTTAGTACTGCCTTTCACCCATAGACAGATGGACAGTCTGAGAGGACCATACAAACCTTGGAGGATTTTCTTAGGGTATGTGTCCTTCAGTTTGTAGGAAGTTGGGATCTACACCCGAGCTTGATAGAATTTGCTTACAATAACAGCTATCAGCACAATATTGATATGGCACCATATGAAGCATTATATGGTAGACGTTGTAGATCTCCTTTATGTTGGTATGAAACAGGAGAATATCAACTTTTGGGTCTTGAGCTTGTGTAGCAGACAACTGAGAAGATTAAAGTAATACAACAACAATTAAAGACTGCACATGATAGACAGAAGTCGTACGTTGACAAACGATGAAGACCTTTAGAATTCCAAGTTGGAGACAGAGTATATCTCAAAGTCTCACCTTGTAAAGGTGTCCTTAGATTTGGAAAGAAGGAAAGTTAGCTCCTAGATTTATGGGGCCTTATCCAATCATTGAACGGATTGGAAAGGTAGCCTATAAGCTAGAGTTGCCACTTGAGTTGCATAAGTTGCATCCAGTGTTCCATATCTCCATGATGAGAAAGTGTCACCCTGACACAGAGTTAGTTTTGCAACCTGTGGAGGTAGAATTAAATGATGATATATCATATGTGGAAGGACCTGTGATGATCCTTGATAAAAGAATTAAAAAGCTAAAAAAGAAAGGCATATGTCTTGTGAAATTTCTCTGGCATCACCGTGGCATTGAATAAGCTACGTGGGAGCTAGAGGAAGAGATGAGGAGGAAGTACCCTTCTCTTTTCTCTTGATGATTTTAGGGACGAAATCCCTGTTAGGGGTGGATAATTTGTAACATCCCTGACCTGGGTTATGCTTTAACCCTAGATGTTTTGTTTTAGAAAGATAATTATATGCTTGCTCTTATCTTTTGAAAATAGGAACTTATGTTTCAATTTTAGTCCTTTTTGAATAAGTTGAAAACAATGTTTTGCTTGTTTTAGACTAAAGTGCAAATTACCCAAGTTGAGGGGTTGACTTGCAAATGTTGCATGATAAATGTTCCTCAAGTGTTAAAGCATCATAAGAATGAAAATAATGCAGAGGTATGGCTTGTGGCAGCCTGAGCACCAAGAAAGAGCTTATTAAGCAAGGTTTGTGCATTAAAACCTAGTTTTGGTGTAATGTGCAATTTACCCAAAATCTAGGGTTCAATATGCAAAATACCACTTCTAGAGAGTCCCTAATGTTTCTTGGTATCAATTAGAGACAAGAAAATCAAAGGGGTGTCTCATTTGAATCTCTTTGGAAGAGAGAGAATCTTGATATTAAAATAATCAAGATTTAAGCATAATTGAAACCCTAATTCAATTTAATGCAAAAATAAATATATTAATGGAAGTGCCCTTCAACCAAAAGTGTGATGGTTGAATTTGTATAAGTGTGGATGTACTTGTGCCTTGCAATGGCACTGAAATATCTAAAGTGATTGGAGAGCCCTCTCACATTAGTTAAAGAAAAAGTAATATCCACTCATTTTTGGATATTATTATTATACTGATTAAGGTGCTTAATTTGTTTTCTTTAATTCATGGATATCGAAGAGGTTTTTGAAGAGCTCAGGTACAACTTGTCCATCGTCATACTATTGCAAGTAATACATATATTCTCAATTTGCAGGAAAAGCTATGTAATATCTTATTAAGAGAGGAGACAGATTGGAAAAATAAGGCGCATAACACATGGCTAAAGAGTGGTGATGGCAACAATAATTTTTTCCACTCAACTGTAAAAAGAAAACGTCTCCACAACAAGATAAGAAGGTTGATGAAAGACGATGGAAACTAGGTCACCAACCCAAAAAGCCTGAAATGTCTTATTACCTCTTACTACACAAAGCTTATGGCCTCTCCTGCGCAGGATGCACAAGGCGTGATTATAAATTATCCAGGCAGTTTTGAAGAACATGCACCCTTGATAAAAATAAATCTCGCAGACATTCCAAACTTTCAAAATACTACTAAAATGATCTTCATGTTGGCAGCCTCAAAGGCCTCTGGGCCTGATGGCATTTTAGCGGATTTCCTTCAATCTAAATGGACTCATGTTGGACACTCAGTGCATAAGACAGTTTATAGTTGTTTTGAAAATGCCCGAGTAGATCCTCAGTTGGCCAACGCACACATGGTACTCATCCCTAAGGTCAAATGCCCTACAAAATGTAGTGAATTCCGACCAATATCCCTCAATAATGTATGTTTCAAGCTGATCTCAAAAATAATTGTTGAAAGACTCAAACCACTACTGAACAACTGGATATCACCAATGCAATCAAAATTCATACCGGGCAGGAAGATCAGTGATAACATCATCCTGGTGCAAGAAGCTTTGCACTCGATGAGATTTCAGAAAGGCAAGAAAAAACTCATGGCAATCAAACTTGACCTGACTAAGGCTTTTGATAAGATGCATTGGGCGTTCATTGAAGATACACTCATCAAAATCGGGTTGTCTGCCACCCTAATCAAAATCATTATGCAGATTATAACTCTGGGAGATACTTCTATTTTATGGGAAGTTGAACCTCTTCCAGCATTCAAAGCAGGTCAAGGTGTCTGATAGGGTGATCCTATAAGCCCCTACGTGTCCGTGCTATGCATTGAACAGTTGTGCCAAGCCATTAATGAAAAGGTCACAGACGGAATATGGAAGCCAGTGGTCCTTAGCAAGGAGTCCATTCCCCTCACCCATGTCTTCTTCGCTGATGACCTGCTATTATTCGTAGAAGGCTCAAAGCAGCAGGCCAGAGTTATCTTGAAGACCCTGACAGATTTCTCCAAAGTCTCAGGACAGGAGGTGTCTACCACCAAGTCTCGCATCTTCCTATCCAGGAATGTTACCAACAGTGAACGAAGACAGATAAGAAGAGTCATGGGCATTGAGACCACAAATGATTTAGGGAAATATCTGGGAGTTTCCATTATTCATCAATGTATTAATAAATGAACTCATGCTTACATGTTGGATAGCATCCAAAACAAAATGAATAGCTGGGCAGTGAAACACCTCAGCTTAGCTGGAAGGATATGTTTGGCAAAATCTACACTGCAAGCTATACCTTCATATACCATGCAATCCATAGCCATTTGCCCCTCTCTGTGTGACAATATTAGTCAGCATATCCGCAAATTTATCTGACAAGGGAATTCAGAAACAAAGAAACTTTCACAGGTCTCTTAGAAAAATCTCACGTCCCATAGAGATGTTGGAGGTCTAAGCATCAAGGACATCAGGGACCAAAACCAAGCTTTGATGATGAAGAATGCCTGGGATTTTCTGCAAGACAGGAAAGTGCCATGGGTAAAGATCATGAAAGACAAATACATGAAAAAAGATAAACTTGGGAAATCCACTGGCTCATCGGTCTGGAATTTCAAAAAAAAATACTCCCTCACCTTGAGGAGGCTAGCATAAAAATTATTTTCAATGGGGCATCCACAAATGTCTGGTTCGACCACTGGTGCAGACCCAAAGCTATTTTTAAAAAGGAAGACTTTAGATCCATCCCCTCCGACCTCATGGACTTGAAGGTGCGAGACATGATTGCCCTAGACGGAATTTGGGACTGGAGTTTCATCAAGAGTCATATTCCGGAAGAACACTGGTTGTATATTGCAGGTCTGTCCCCTCCCAACGCTTCTCTTCAAGAAGACAACCGGTCATGGCCATATGAACTGAGTGGGGAATTTACCTCTCGATCAGCTTACAGATGGATATGAGCAGGGAAAGAAACTATGGTCCATGGAAAATGGAAATGCATATGGAAATTAGCATTGCCAGAGAGGATCAAGTTTAAGGTCTAAATGGTCTCAAACCATTTGGAGGTCAAATCATCTCAAAACCGCTTGAAGGTTCAAAAGTATCAAAACCGTTTGGAGACCTAATAGTCTCAAAGTATTGAAAAATCAATTAACCCTATGATTGTTAATGATGTCTATCAAAGATAATTACAATGGTTGTACCTTTAAGGTACTAGGGTGATTAGTACCCTTTGAGGTGTTAACCTTTGATTCTTATGTAAGAAATATCTCAACACACTATGCTAACTCTAAATGTGTGTACTTGAATGAAAGGTTGACCTAATCTAATCAAGCTTGAAGTAATCAACATCCTAGAGAGGATGAGAGAGAGAGTAATTCATACATGTAAGATAATCATGTAGTGATTAAACCTCAACACTCTCAATATGAATAGAATATGTATTTAGGGTATGATCCTTGATAAAGAGATCATGAAACCCTAATCAAGAAGGTTGATATGCCCTAACCCTAATTTAGGGAAATGATAGGTGAAACCTTAATTTAGGGAAATGGTGTAACCCTAATCTAGGGTGATGCCATGTGAAACCCTAATCTAGGGTGATGCCATGAGAAACCCTAATCTAGGGTGATGCCATGTGAAACCCTAATTTGGGGTGATGTTATGTGAAACCCGAATATAGGGTGATATTATGTGAAAACCCTAATACAGGGTGATGTTATGTGAAACCCTAATATAGGGTGATGTTATGTGAAACCCTAATGCAGGGTGATGTTATATGAAACCCTAACACAGGGAGATGTTATGTGAAACCCTAATTTAGGGTGATGTTATGAGAAATCCTAACAAATTGAGATGTTATGTGAAACCTCAATACAGGGTGAATGTCGTGAGAAACCCTAACCCTAATAAGGGAATAGTGATGTTATTCTTACATTGCATAGTGTTGATATGTAATTGATATGGTTGTTATCATGTGCACTAACTATGCCAGTATCATGAGATGTTGGGCATAGCCGGGTATGAGCGATGATGTTTTATTATTGGAATTGTTTTATGGGCCTTGTGAGCCATAATATGCTTTGTTGCCTAGTAAGAGGTAACAAGAAATTAAATTGCCCTTGAAAGCCATGTGAGATGCTTGTGTAGCAAGTATCATGCTTACCTTGGTCAGATGACCTGGAGGTAATAGTTACCTGATAGAGGTAACCATGATCAGTGATGAACTAAGGGTTTGAATACCCAGATTTAGTAAACATGATGATGACATTGTTAAGGGATGTGGAATCCCAGTAATTGTTGGTATGTATGCCCTGAGAGCTAATCATGGGATGATTGGTGGGATACATTAAGATTGATTTGATTAACATCAAAGGCAAGCTTCCAATTCTTTCTAATTCAGTCATATGAGATAGTGATAGAACAGATTGAATGTCTAGAGAATGACAGTACTCAATGACATATGCCTTCAGGTTAAGGACCTAAACGATGAGATCATACGGATGTTAAGAGTTTGTACATTCTTGTTATGTCCCTAGTCGGATGTCATTGTGGAAGGTAGATAGACAGCAATGACACACAAGACTAGATTGTGGTGTTGGTTGATGACAGAATCTCATTAGTCATGATATAGAGATATCAAACCAAACACATAGGTACTTGTTAGAGAACAAGGTACCGGACGGACCCACCGTGAGTTTGACACATGGAACCATGACATGGTAGTCGTAGTCAGTACTCACAGTGATGGTGGTGAGTGTGATTCTTAGACCTAAAATCACTACACTCAACACATGTCGTTGGGCACACTTTGACATCATCAAACGCAGTCCTGAAACATGGGTTGTTATAAAGGTGATGATTGGGTGGCTTTGACACATGGGGCTTTTGAGGGGTGAGTGATAGATATGGGATTTGTCCCTCCTGAGGGAGTTTGATATCCAAGGCCACTTGATGAGTAGGATTGAGATAGGTGTGCGCACGCATGTATGAATCAGTATGTGATATTGATGTCATACATATCTCGTTCAATCTACTCTGAGATCAAGAAAGTGAATGAACGTTGACAGGATGACTGTTCCATGCCTCGAGTTCATTCGGGATATCAGTGACAAAGGAATTATACATTCGTCGTAACACCATTCACGGATTGTAGGATTGAAAGTTGTTCTCCAACTTTCTACTTTCACTTGGGTAGCACTAATGTGTGACTAGGCACCGCTCTTTGCTTGTGAAGTCATAAGTGTTATGGACTTTCACTGCCAACGTGAAATGGACCTGCAGGGTCACACACATAGGATTTAACCTGGAAGAGGAGTTTTGTCCACAAACAATGTTTAGATTGATTACTAAAGGAGTTTAGTAGTTCAATTAAACACTCAATCAATTGATAGCTCAGTATCATAATGTTCAAGGTGTTGGACACATTGATTGGAGTATCAG
Source organism: Alisma plantago-aquatica (assembly GCA_963693085.1). Taxonomy (NCBI): domain Eukaryota; kingdom Viridiplantae; phylum Streptophyta; class Magnoliopsida; order Alismatales; family Alismataceae; genus Alisma; species Alisma plantago-aquatica. Next base: position 35,504,423 of record OY856413.1, read on the forward strand.
ATTGATTGAAATCGTAATTGACTGATTCTGCACAATCTAGACTCTCAACCGATCGGCTCATGTGATGAACCGATCGGCTCAGCTTGGTGAACTGATCGGCTCAAGTTTTGAGTCAATCAACTCATGGATAGGGTGAAACGATCGGTTCAAGTGTTGAAATGATCGGTTCAAGTGGTGCAACCGAGCAAGTTGGGAAGGTCAGGTCGGTGAGAATTTTACTTGCATTTCACTTGCCCAATTTGATTGGAACAAGGATTGGTATTCGATACCAATTAGAAACAAAAGAAGGAAAGTCAATCGCGAACCGACCAGGACCACCAACCGACCGGTTCAGAACTGAACCGACCGGTTGAGGTGTCCCAACCGATCGGTTGAGTTGTCAACCGATCGGTTCAGGTCTCCAACCGACCGTTTCAGTTGTGAAACGATCGGTTCAGGTTGCGAGTTGGTTGTTTTTGGTGGAAAATCTCGAACCCTTCTACTCCTGCTTTTAGTCCCATATTGCCCGAGATGAAGAACCCTGTCCCATGACCCTCCTATATATATAGGTGTATTGGGGGCTTCTCAAAGTACAACTCAGTGCAACAAGTTTCTCTGCAAAGTTTTCATTCTCTCTGGTTTTGGTAACCGAGAGAGAGCCTGAGCAAGTGCTTCCCACAAAGGGAGGTGCAGCAAGGGAAGGACAACTGCAGTTGCAACTGGAGGAAGGAGAGTGTGTTGGCGACTAGTACGTCAACAGGAGGGTGCGACTCCTTCCACTTCCTTGTGGGACAAGGAGTGTGGAGTTCCAGGTGGTCCGTGTGGACTACTTCAGAGGCGGGAGGTTTCTGCTGCTCAGGAGGACAACTGTCAATCCCGACAGTCCAGTGAGAGGAGGAGTTGTCAGTCCCGGTGCGACCAGGAGCTGCACAGACACCGTCCAAGACTGGAGTTGAAGACTGCGCAAGGCATGAGGTATTGTCATCGAGCAAGCCTCGGGACAAGGTATGATTCCACAAACCATCCTTTCATATTATATAGACGTTGACGTGCTTCCTTGTTCTGGGTTTGGGGGAGAAATTTTTGTTTCCGCTGCCTTCTCTGCCTCCCCTAAAACCCAACAGTGGTATCAGAGCCACGTCAACTGCTCTATATTTTAGGAATATTGATATGATCGATTTTTGGTTTGTCGCCTTTATTTATTGCATGCGATGTGAATAATATTGGCTTTATGCATGTCCAATCCTAAATCCACAAATCTCAATTACATATATGATATGTATTATTAATGCACTCGATACGTGTCGCCCTTAAACGAGTTTTGTGGTGGATGTATAGCGTGGTTATGGCCAATAAACCCTATATGTGTATGGTTGTGTGTGGTTGCTTGCATCTCGGTCTGCGCACCGATCTTCCTTCTCCTATTCCTAATGTAACTCGAAATAATTCGAGATTTTTTCCTACCTTTGCTCCCCCGGAATGTAATGCGGGGTGTCCCTTTTAAAGCAATGTAATATTAGGATAGATTTTATTTCCTATTATGTCAAAGAACGGAGGACATCGAGACGACAGCTGAGACGATCGGTTCAAGGTGTGAACCGATCAGTTGACGTTCCAGACGATCGGTTCAAGGAGTGAACCAATCAGTTGATGACCGGTTCGAGGAGCGAGACGAGCGGATGGCGGCCATGATGAGATGCACGATGACCAGGCGAATCAATCGGTTGGAGGAGCCAACCGATCGGCTGGTGGCACCCAGACGACCGGTCAGAGAGAGCAGATCATTCATATGATGAGTTGATCAACTCAAAAGGCAAAGCACAGATGTTCATCTTGTAGAGGTTGCATGTTATGTAGACCTAGATGACCGTGATTCCTCTTGGCTCGATGAATCACATTAGGATGGCCATAATCATCGCTTTTATTGTTTGTGCATGTTTTGTGGGATATAGCATGTATATGATACGTACTATGTATTGTAGTGATTGGATATGTATATGTATATAAAACCCAAATCCCTCATTAAATATTAAGTTTTAGATGCCTTTCAAATGTGACACACGTGAAAAGCTTGATCGACCAAGTGTGGACACGCCCTAGCGTGGTGCACCGTCTATCTCGTGGAAGCATGAAGGATGAATGTGTGGGTCTGCCCTAGCAGGGTGCATATTCATTGTGTTTGCTTTGGGTTGGACTTAACAAGGTGATCTAGATGGGATATAGTACCTTGAGGCATGGAGATGATCATGGCAAGGAGTTGCATATGACATCTTATCAAGAGTTGCATATGATGCAATTGGCAAGAGTTGCCTACCTGAGAGATCTATGTTGTGGGTGACAGCCCTAGCTGGTCCATGACTTAGAGGATTTCAGGATCTTACCCACTAGAAGGTTGTACGTTGTAATCTTCCGAATTGATGGTGAGGGCTATCAATTTGAACTAAAATAGTGGGAGCGATAATTAATTAAAGGCCTAATTTTATCGTCAAATTTTCAAATCAATCAAAGAAGTCAAAAGAGTTTTGTACTAAAATCGCATATATTTCCTTATGTTAAAATGAATGATTAATCAACAATAATCACTTTATTTGCGATCGGTCTTTGAGACCAACAAATTAAATGGGAATAATTCCATGACTGGTTAGGATGATGAGAAGTGTTCTCAATCAAAGAGCGAAAGCTCTAAGTCCTAGTTATACCAGAACCAGATGAACTCAAACCCACCACATCAATGGCTGAAAGTATGCTTATGGAAGCATACCGAGGATGACATTGATGAGGAGTGCTTGATGTTGTGTTCTCTAAACTATGAGTTGCAGAAACAACATGAGACATATGATGTCTCAAGACACTGTCCTAGTATATCATGACAGAAGGAGATCCAGTAAGGTATTCACACACTCAATGTGATTGGGTATGTGGAAAAACCTGACTAAGAAGGATTCCCTCTGAGCCAAGGTTTGGCTATTGGTATGATACTGCAAATGTTACGAGAATCATACAATTCATGATAAGCTACAACATGAACAACTTTGACAAGCATTGACAGAGTTGTTGGACATGTTGAGGACAGTAGAGGCAAAGATGAAGAAAGACAAACCATAATCTTTGATGTGATCAAATAAAAGGTAAGTCTTAAGGGCAAGGGCAAGGGCAAAGCAAAGAAGTGTTCTGATGCTAGCCAGCAGCCCAAGCCGTCTTCAACCTCAAGGCACATGGGGAAAGGGTGTATGAGGGAATTGTCCTCTATATCTGGAAGAACAAAAGAAGATGAAGGAGGGGATGGATATCTCCACCTAAGGTATCATGAAATGAACTGCTTCTTTATCTGAGGTATATGATACCAAGATATGGATATGTCATATATGATATGCAAGATCCACAAAGAAGTGATGGTCTTAGTGAAAGGACCAAGAAAGAAGTACCCATCATTGGAGCAAGTGTTTCTGCCATAGATAGGAGTATCTTTTAGTTTATTTCAGCCTAAAGGGCACGAAATAGAGTTGAGAACTGCTATTTCATATATTGCCAATAGATAGAAACACTTTATTTTTGCATATTGTATGACAATGATGGCATTTAATAAAGTTGATGTTTCAATCTTAAAGATATGATCTTTGTGGAAATGCCTTGTTTATCTTGTGATACATAGTATGCATAAGATGATACCTAAAAGTTATATATAACTCAAACAATGAAATTAGCATCAATCATGAGAAATTCATTTCTAGTTTCCATGTGATGGATAAATCTAGACTCTTTTGGTTAGAGAACCAGTAAGAGACATGAATATCTTGGACATGATTAATCAATCTTCACTAAAGGTAGTGGGAGAATGATTATCCTATTAGGTATAATACATGTGATGTATTTACATACCTATTGGAACAAATGCTAATACTTCAAATGGTATTTAGAGAAATACCAATATGAATATCTTGAAGTGTTCAAGATTATCATAGATGAAGTACAAATTTGGAAAAGTGTTAATTCTTGATGAGATCAATGAATGAAATACTTGGACCAAATGTTTGAGATCCTTATGAGTGATTATGATAGTGTATCATAGTGAACTCATGATTAAGGCATGGATATGTCTAAATCAAGAAGGAATCATACTCTAAGGAGTTAGAGAATGATTATCAAATAACTGAATTCTTCTTAATAAAAGAATACCCCACATTAATAAAGGACATTGAGAATCACAAGGAGTTGTGAGTTCTTATATCCTTGACAGATACACCTCAATTATCTATGTGATGAGTTGTTCATGTGATGAGTCAACTATCTAGATGAATATGAGGAGCCAGATTTTGAGTTATGGTTTATGACCATTACATCCTAAATGATATCCATGTGAACCATAAGGTATGACCTTGATGGTAGCACCCATTGGATGAAATCCATAAGTGCAAATGAGTCTTAAGTGTTAAGACACATGGATAACATTTTGAGAAGGATGATGCTTGTTGATTGCAACTTAATGACTAAGACATTTGGCATATGGATACTAAAATTGCATTCCTATGAGGAATAAAACAAGGATGTGTACGTGACACAACCTATAAGGTTTATGAATCCATTAATGCAAATGAAGTCTATAAGTTACAATGGACTAATCAATGTGATTTATTGAGTACAAGCAACTCAGAATTGGATCTTTACTTTGATGATATAGTTAAAGGGTTTGACTGATATGTCAAAGATAAAGAAGGGATCTATGATTTAGTGGGAGCGTGTTCACATTCCACATTTTGATGTGAAATGAAAATGTTCTAAAATGGAAATCCAAAAGTGGAAATTATCTTTAAGGAAGATAGAGATGTTTCATATGTGATAGGAATAGAGATATATAGAGATAGTTCTTGAAAACCTCTTGACCTGAAAAGAGAGAGCATACATTGGCAGTCTGTACTGAAGGGTTCAGTGTACACAGATTCAGTGGGAGAAAACTTGTCCATGAAACATGGAGTTAGTATCCCAAGGCCAAGTGTCCAATTCTTATGAAGAATGGGAACACTAAGGATAGATATGGATCTATCATGTATGTAATCATCCCATTATCTTGCATGTATGGACATGGCAAGAATAAAATGCATTCATCATCTTGTATGTATGACATGGCAATATGATGTGCTCATCCTGATAACTCGTATGTGAGACATGATGAGTGGATGTCTGTCTGCTTCCAGTAAGGGTTACTGGAATACCATAAGAACTTGATAAATACTAGTTCTATGGAGATAAGGAAGAGTTCAATGTAAAGAGTTACATTGATGTGAACTTCCGAAATGACAGAAAATTAATCACAAAACATATATAGGATATATAAAAGTGAAAGTTTGTTGATAATTGGAAGTGTTCCAATAAAGCCATTTAAAAGGAAATGTCGAGTATCTATGCGTTAGAGAACTGCAGTGGATACTATATGGATCTGGAAGTTCATGAGATGAACTAATAGATATTACGCTCATTAATGACAAGTCTGGAATCCTTGATCATGCAATGTGGCTAAAGGTTAGCAAAGGAATACTAGATCACATATTACGGCAACTCCATCTCATATGTGTGACGTACAGCGAAGAGATGTGAAACATGCAATTTATACTGACTTTGACAAGGTGTTGCCATTACTCAATATATTTGCACTAGATCACAGTAACATGTGGGACATGTTTGAAGATCACTATGAATATGATTCAAGGGTGATTGGCTCACAGTGCAAGTGGGAGTCTGTTGGTATGTATGCCCTAAGAGCCAATCATGGGATGATTGGTGGGATACATTAAGATTGATTTGATTAACATCAAAGGCAAGCTTCCAATTCTTTCTGGTTCAGTCATATGAGATAGTGATAGAACAGATTGAATGTCTAGAGAATGACAGTACTCAATGACGTATGCCTTCAGGTTAAGGACCTGAACGATGAGATCATACGGATGCTAAGAGTTTGTACATTCTTGTTATGTCCCTAGTCGTATGTCATTGTGGAAGGTAGATAGACAGAAATGACACACAAGATTAGATTGTGGTGTTGGTTGATGACAGAATCTCATTAGTCATGATATAGAGATATCAAACCAAACACATAGGTACTTGTTAGAGAACAAGGTACCGGACGGACCCACCGTGAGTTTGACACATGGAACCATGACATGGTAGTCGCAGTCAGTACTCACAGTGATGGTGGTGAGTGTGATTCTTAGACCTGAAATCACTGCACTCAACACATGTCATTGGGCACACTTTGACATCATCAAACGCAGTCCTGAAACATGGGTTGATATAAAGGTGATGATTGGGTGGCTTTGACACATGGGGCTTTTGAGGGGTGAGTGATAGATATGGGATTTGTCCCTCCTGAGGGAGTTTGATATCCAAGACCACTTGATGAGTAGGATTGAGATAGGCGTGCGCACGCATGTGTGAATCAGTATGTGATATTGATGTCATACATATCTCGTTCAATCTACTCTGAGATCAAGAAAGTGAATGAACGTTGACAGGATGACTGTTCCATGCCTCGAGTTCATTCGGGATATCAGTGACAAAGGAATTATACATTCGTTGTAACACCATTCACAGATTGTAGGATTGAAAGTTGTTCTCCAACTTTCTACTTTCACTTGGATAGCATTGATGTGTGACTAGGCACTGCTCTTTGCTTGTGAAGTCATAAGTGTTATGGACTTTCACTGCCAACGTGAAATGGACCTGTAGGGTCACACACATAGGATTTAACCTGGAAGAGGAGTTTTGTCCACAAACAATGTTTAGATTGATTACTAAAGGAGTTTAGTAGTTCAATTAAACACTCAATCAATTGATAGCTCAGTATCATAATGTTCAAGGTGTTGGACACATTGATTGGAGTATCGGATTGATTGAAATCACAATTGACTGATTCTGCACAATCTGGACTCCCAACCGATCGGCTCATGTGATGAACCGATTGGCTCAGCTTGGTGAACTGATCGGCTCAAGTGTTGAGTCGATCGGCTCATGTGCAGGGTGAAACGATCAGTTCAAGTGTTGAAACGATCGGTTCAACTGATGCAACCGAGCAAGTTGGGAAGGTCAGGTCGGTGAGAATTTTGCTTGTGTTTCACTTGCCCAATTTGATTGGAACAAGGATTGGTATTCGATACCAATTAGAAATAAAAGAAGGAAAGTCAATCGGGAACCGACCAGGACCACCAACCGACCGGTTCAGAAGTGAACCGACCGGTTGAGGTGTCCCAACCGATCAGTTGAGTTCAGGTCCCCAACCGACCATTTCAGTTGTGAAACGATCGGTTCAGGTTGCAAGTTGGTTGTTTTTGGTGGAAATCTCGAACCCTTCTACTCTTGCTTTTAGTCCCATATTGCCCGGGATGGAGAACCTTGTCCCATGACCCTCCTATATATATAGGGGTATTGGGGGCTTCTCAAAGTACAACTTAGTGCAACCAGTTGCTCTGCAAAGTTGTCGTTCTCTCTGGTTTTGGTAACCGAGAGAGAGCCCGAGCAAGTGCTCCCCGCAAAGGGAGGTGCAGCAAGGGAAGGACAACTGTAGTTGTAACTGGAGACAGGAGAGTGTGTTGGCGACTAGTACGTCAACAGGAGGGTGCGACTCCTTCCACTTCCTTGTGGGACAAGGAGTGTGGAGTTCCAGGTGGTCCGTGTGGACTACTACAGAGGCGGGAGGTTTCTGCCGCTCAGGAGGACAACTGTCAATCCCGACAGTCTGGTGAGAGGAGGAGTTGTCAGTCCCGGTGCTACCAGGAGCTGCACAGACACCGTCCAAGACCGGAGTTGAAGACCACGCAAGGCGCGAGGTATTGTCATCGAGAAAGCCTCGGGACAAGGTATGATTCCACAAACCATCCTTTCATATTATATAGACGTTGACGCATTTCCTTGTTCTGGGTTTGGGGGAGAAATTTTTGTTTCCGCTGCCTTCTCTGCCTCCCCTAAAACCCAACAGTAATGAGATCAGGAATTGAGATTCCCATGTTTTATAAAGTATTGACAAGCACTTGATAAAAGCATTACATGTTTCTTTGTAGCAATTGTTATAATAATTCCTATTTGGAATCTTGATTGATGCTAAAAGAATGTGGTAATGTACTTAACTAATCAAGTGGAATATTATCATGTAGAGCTTATCCATAGATCCATCATCGTCAGTAGTTGGTGATGGTGAAACAGGTTTTCTTTCGGGAACTCCTGGAATGCATATTTTTGAATATGTGGGGGTAATGGGCGAATATATCCTTACGCCTCATAGGAATGACTGTGGGCCATATCCTATGCACAGGAATGGTTATGGACCATATCTCAATATGAGTATGGCTATGGTCCATAACTCCACAATACCAGGCATTGGCTACGAGCCATATCCTGAAGAGAGTATATGCTACGGGCTATAACTCTATAGAAAAATTGCCAGTATACCCTGGAAAGCTATTTAGTTGAGACACAAGATGTCCTGCATATAGTCTCGTACTGACCGAGACAGATGAGGTGATGGAGTCCGGCTCTTCCATTGACCTATGTATGGAACTGATGCTTTATGTAATCATGGTCGGTTGGAGCATGAACGGTATACTTCATCTCCTCAGGGCTTAAGTATGATTGTAAAATATAATCAGCCATGTAGCGTATTTGCTTAAGGTTGAAATACGAGAATCACTGGTTGATGTTACCTTGCTTAGCATATCTTAGATGGATAAATGTTATACATGTCTTCAATTCCTTACTGGATAAGTGACATGCTGCTTTATCAAGTTATAGCTGAAATATTTGAATAAGAATATTGCTCTAATCTGTTCAGACATTGATTTATCTGTTGTTGAATATATATGATTCCCTGCTCAACTTTATTCTATTAAACTGCAATAATAATTTTTTTGGCAGAGAGTTATATCTCTCGTTGGGACAATTTTCAATTGTCTCACCCCCGTGGGATCCAACCTTTTTAGGTGGACAAGGACGAGGAGGTAGAAACCATATAGCAGGAGAAGGATAGCAGCAATAGGGACAGCAGTGAAATTCCAGGTGGAGGCACTGGCTATCATATTTTGTATAGAGAGTCCTATGTGTCGTCTTTATACTCTCAATTCCTCGGAATTTGTAGCTAGAACTTTTAATGAATCGATCTGAGATTTTGGCTTGATGCCTCGAAGTTCTTATGTTGTCTGTGTATAGTTTTTACAAGGCAGTCGATGCTTGTAATCCTCGAGAAGAGATGATACAGGATATGTACTTATGAACCAGGATGTAAATAAAATACTTGGGTTCTTGACAAAATAATTTTCCTATGATTGGATCTCTTTGTAAATGATTTTAATTTTTAGTGATTTTCAATAATTTGTTGCTTATGTTGAATTCCACAATTAATTACACAGTGATGGTCTGATTTGGTGTCGGGTCGTCTCAATCTACCTTTGGTGTAATTTACCTATACCAACCTCTACCATGATAGCATCAAAGTGGACCTTATGAAGCTCTATATGGATGCCAGTGTCATTCCCCAACATTTTAGAATGACGTGGAAGAGAGAATGCTTATTTGGCATAAGATAGACCAACTTTATGATTAAGTTGATATGTTCCATAATAGATTTATGAAAGTTCAGAGCAGACAGAATAACTATGCTTACAAGAAAAGAAGGGAGAATATGTACGATATAGGTGATCATGTACGCCTAAAGACTTCATCTACTAGAAGAATGTTAAGATTCGACAAGAAAGTAATATTAAGTCCAAATTTGTCATCCCATTCAAGATTTTGGAGCACAATGATATATTAATGTTTGGGTTTCTGGAGATTGGGGATATTTGGTTTCACAATGATATCTTAATAATTACTTGAAATTACATTATTGGTCCATAAACATTATTTATGATAAAACTAATTAGTAAATGTTACTTGTGCAAAAAAATTTATTATGGTTGAAATTTCAACTTATATTTATGTAACTATTCCTATTTTACCACCTTGGCCGACATACACTAATGTGGTTTTTTCCCTATGATTTTCGTCCCATGGGCATTAATGCATGAACAAATTTGAGCTATCTGGAAATAGCAGATGTACACGAGCGAAAAAAGATTGTGGTCTTTTATTGAATGATTGATTTCTCTCATGTTTTAGACTCATATTATCATGTTAATTTTTTTAGGATTAACTCAATGTCTACCACATATACATATGTTTATAAGTATGAAAATGATATTTTCAACCCATAAACTCCTTAATTGTCATTGAAGTGATCTAATTAATCTTGGTTTTGCCACTTATGCTTTCACTTTTTGGTTTGCATCTGAGGTGTTAGCAAAAGATTATCAAATCAAAGATAAAAAAGAGGGAGATCACAGAAGGATGGGAAGACATAGACTCTAGAGTCCTAAAGATTAGAGGAGTTTAGTCAAGAAGGCGGGAGAGCACAATTTTTCCCAATAGATTGAGTTTAATTTGTACTTTGCTAAGAGAGAGGGGGTGCATGATACATATGTAGGTAAATATGGGAACAAAGTAGGCAGCGGAAGCAAACAAAAATTATGTTCATATTTTCCTTAACCAACCAAATCGTGTTAATAGTAGTGCATTAAAAAGAGGATGCAAGACATACCTTGTCATGGAGCAGGTCCAGTGATTATTCTTGTAGGTGGGTGTGTTTCACAAGTAGCATACAAATGGTAACTCTTGACGTCCTTCCGATGTAGCACACACGGACGGCAGTTGACGATGTCCTCCTAGCGTGGTAGAAACAACTTCTATTCTTCTACATAGTCTACACAGACCAACTAAAACTTCACATCACACTTTCAAAGTCACAGGAAGGAATTGTCGTTCCATTTGTCAATGTGCTAGAATCGACTACCTGTCTCCACGTTGTCTCTCTCTTTTAGGTAATACTGCTAGGCTCTCTTACACGTTATCAGAAATGTGAGATGAGGAATCTTGAGACAATATTTTGACTTCTTGTCTAGACTTTTTGTCTATTGTGTGCCTTGAGCCTTGGCCACCCCCTCCTTATATAGGAGTGGATGGTCTAGGATTTCCAAAACCCAGGAGATACTAAAGGTTAGATCTCATAGTTTGACGGATGTTGATTGGATTGTAATTAATGGTGTAATAATATTCTCTTTTAGTGTGATGATTAATGTGCATTGTCACGCATATTAATCGTTCGGCCTAGTCAAGCTGGTAGTTTTGCATCTTTATTTGACCCAGTCCAAGTGGTCATCCAATGAGTCAGTTAGACACTCCAACTAGTTGATTGGTTGGTTTCATTGGCCAGCAGTCCAGTCGATCGACTGGCATAACATTCGGATGACTAGACACTCATTTGGTCGATTAACAAGTAATGTTATCAAACTTGATTAACTAAACAATATTATTAACCAAGTTAAATATTATCTATGAGTAAACTCCTAGTCCAAGTGCATCATAAGCATGTGACCCTATAGGTCCCATATTACATTGGCAGTGAAGTTCATAACCATTATGACCACACAAGCAATGAGAGGCATATAGTAACACATCATTTCTATCCAAGTAATTTAGAAGTTGGAACAAAACTTCAACCTACAATTTGTGATCAACGTTAACATGATCATATAGTTCCTTTGTCTCTGATATCCATATTGAATTTGAGGCATGGAATCTTCATCCTATTAATACTCAATCTATGTTTCTTGAACTAGAGCAGACTCCTGAGGTACAGTGAGTCCATATATTATATATTTAGTTACATGATCATGCCCATGCATTTTTTAGTCTCACTTATAAAGGGCTTGGGATATCAAGCTTTCAATAGGAGGGACAAATCTCATCTACATTAGTCACATTCAATCCCCAAGATTCACAAGATATCCAATCACTACCTTTATGACAACCTTTATTTAGGATCACAATGGATGGTGTCAAAGTTCATCGAACTACATGTGATGAGTGTAGTGACTTCAGGTATAAGAACCACAATCACCGTTATCACTTTGAGAGTTGGTTTTTACTACCATTTCATGGTTTTCCATGTATATATCACTCTCAAGTTGGGTATTTTTGGTACACTATTCTCTAACACGTACCTATGTGTTTGACTTGATATCCAATATCATGACTAATGAGACTCTATCATTAGTCAACACACATTCCAATATTATGTATTATTGTTGTCTATTTTACTTCCACAATAATATCCAACCAGGGACATAACAAGAATGTATACATGTGATCTCATTCTTTAGGTCATTAACCTAAAGACATATGTCATTGAGTATCATCATCTATTAGACATATATTATGCTTGTGTCATTATCTCATAGCTAAGACAGACATAATAGACCTAATTGCCTTTATTAATATTACAAATCAAGTACATGATGCCTCATACAATCATCAAATGATTCACTTTGTGGGCATATGTACCAACAACAGAGAGATGTGACTATATTTTAGGCATTAATTATGATAATAAATAGCAAAACAATGTGATTAAAATCCACATAAGTGTTTAGGTATCATAAAGTGTTATCAAAATTCAGTTGGACCATCCGGTCTGACCAGTCAGACCGTGAGTCGACACCCCTACTAGTTGGTTATGGTATAAACTCAGTAATACCAGTCCAACGATTCAGATGCTCATTCCAATGAGTCAAAATTGTTAGGTTCAACAATTAGTTGGTCGCATCAATTTGATTAAACATAATTTTGTCTCAACCAATGAGTGAATGATTGTCATTTCTGCCCCACCTATCAATAGCTAACCCATTTTTTCTCAAAAACACAAATAAAACCCCCCATACTACTAATTTTCCAAGCCCCAACTCTCGAGAACTTCCATTGTGCCTATTATAAGGGGGTCTAATTATGTTTAGAATTATATTGTGTTAATAAAATTTATAATCTTAAGTATGATTTTGTATGAAACATTAGTAGTTGTGATATATGAGGTTATGACTTTATACCTTAACCATAGTTGAACTAGTTCATATCTTTCTAATATTTTCTATAATAGTTAGCATATTAATGTTCTTTTTATATATTGTTTATGTCATCGGTTGACTCGGTTCAACTATACGTCAAACTAGTTGGCCACAAACCACTAGTCTCACCAGTTTGAGGACCAGTCTGGTCCTAGTAACATTGGTATTATCTATATTATATGAATTTTAAAAAAATACAATTCATTCATCCTGTTGCTAGGGGTTTCCTACTTGAGACCTCTCGGTCATACAACATCAACTTTACCGCTCAGGTGCCATTACATTGGCTATATTATATGCATTAGGTCATCTAGAGTTATCAAATAATGATGAAATTTGATATCTAGACTAAACCAATCATGTAGATTCTGGTTTTTTCATGAGATCCATATTTTGTGATTATCCTCTATGGGTTCTCATTAAATTAGGTTTCAACCCTTTATCCTCATAGATATCGTTATGTGTCCCCAATATTCTAAACCTTTTAGGGATTTAAGTCATATTATCATAATCTTATCGTTAATTATTTTATATTGCATGATCTTGCACAAAATATCATGTTTCACTTTATTAATTTATTTAGTCCCTTAACTCTAATACTAATCAAGATGATGTAACACTAATTATCCCAAGTTGTACAAGATATCATTTATTACTTGTCCATATATTTTAAACATGTTTTAACCCACACTAGCCATTTATGCATGTTTATTCACTTCCAGCATTTATTAACAACGTGTCATGTATAATATATTTTGAATATCAACCTACATATCATTCACATTTGGTTGTTAGGTCCATTTTAAGGTGTGTGTTTATATACATATTAAGTCACATTAGGTTGTTAGGTCCATGTCAAGTGTATATGTAGTAGGCCACATTAGGTCCATTTTTAGTGTATTTGGCTATGTTATGAACTTTTAACACCTAAGATCATTATTGTAACATAAATGGTATCGAGAATGTACATGTTAGTGTTAGTCAACAATACTTAGGGTTGGGTCTGAACCATAACTATTCATTAGGTACACATCATTAACATTTACAAAGTCTAAGGTTAGCTTCATTAATTCAAAGTTATTATCAATTAATATTAATGATTCACAACTTTGTTAGGGTCATAGGTAAGAGTTAGGATTTACATTTGAGTTACTCATTATATGTTTATTGAGGGCCAAGTAAGGTATGATGATGTGTATTGGGGTATATCTTAAACTTGTTTGGTGAATTCTAAAGAACTACGCCAACTAGCATTCAATTTATGGTATTACAGTTTCTATAGTTAGATAGTAGAATTTTTTGTGTTACAACTTTATTGATACTCAACTTTGCTTAAAAAATTATCACTCTCACACATTGCAAATCCCATCTAAATAAGATGAGACAACCTCAAAAGTATGTCCAAGATTGCAGCGTTTGGGGTTGTTAGCCCAATTTTTTTAATCACCACTTTCTCTCTTCTTTTCATTTCAACATTAACTTCACTAATATCACTATATTCATCACCAACCATATACACTTGAAGGCAATAACCACTCCTTCACTATTTGGATTGAATATGAAATTTTTACAATCTTCCATATCAGCCTAGTTTGATCTTATATACATGATTTTGAGCTTTCTTAACTATGTTATTGTGATTTGTATCAAATTAATCCCATATAGTTATTATTCTTTACTCTCTACATACCATATAATTGTTATTCTTTACTTTACACTATCTCGTCATAAAAGTAATCCAATCTCACAATATTCCATGAATATATACACTATTTGCATTGTTCACCATGAACTCGTGTAATATTTCAAATTGTCACAATCATTCATATACACACCTCCATCTACAAGTAATATCAAAAGAATAACCAAGATAATTAATTACAAAATTATGTCTTCATCATGTTGACTTAGGAGAAAGATGTTAGTAGAGAATGCAAATCTTTTTCACAATTTATATGGCATCAACCATCATAGGAAGAAGTTTACATATTCACATTTCATAACTTGAGTTGTATAAATATGCATTAGGATTATATTAATGTCAATAAACAAAGTATGCTTGTATAATTATACATTTCTAGAAAAATGTGCATTCTTAATCGTCAGCCTTTACTTTCATTAAGGTTTTACTATGAAGGGAGTGACCTCTCTAGATACTAATTCATCATGGGGCATGCCTAACGAAACAGAGTTAATCCCATAAGGGCGACAAACTAGTTGTGAGCACGACCGTTCTCAATGCATTTGAATATCAAGAGCCTGAGATTTGCAAGTATGCAGGATTACCTGAAAAGGCCCACCAATCAAGCTAGGGGGCCCGTTGCTGGCTATCTAAAAATCACAATATCCACTCTAGCTTGTTGATAAGCAGTTCTCTAGAGAAACAAACCTCTGAATACATATTCAAGAAACATGGTGCCTACCAACGAGGATGGCGCTTGTGTGCCACATCTCGCTTAAGATCATTTGCTTCTTTTGAATAATTCTTGAACTATCCACTATTTCTCTACTCCTATAAAGTTTTCAATTACAAGAGCATGAGAAAATGTATCTCCTCTCACTATTTAAAGAAAGAAAACAAGGGGAGCTAAGTGTGGGAGGCGTTTAGGTTGTGTTACTTCCATCCCTATAGTTGAGATTCCCTTATGTGGTAAAAAGAGAAGAGGGAAGAGTTGGCAGAAAGGTCTCCTATAATGTTACCTAACCAAAAAAACCAATCAAGACAATAGTGTCATCGCATGTTGCTAACAAGAGAAAAACAAACCATTATATGAAGTTTTGTTGTAACAAATCTTTAGCCCATTTTATTTTTTTAGTGTTTCAAATATCATATTGTTGAAATATTTAGGGTATGTCATCTTGATTGCCAAAAGGTCAGTGAGAAAAGTGAAATGGTCATCTCAATTACTGAGTTTCATAGTATGATAGTGGGGTAGGGATTGCTGAATTCTCCTTGTCACAAAAAGATGCACACACCCTTATGATAGTGGGGTATTGGAATAACTACTTCAACCTTTTCAAAATTTTGGAATTCCTCACTATGCTACACATCTCCGACCTTAATATCATCATTACTTCAAAGTATTCTAAATTCAATGTACGTAAAGCGAACAGTAAATGAAAAGTTCTAGAAACATACTTTGCACAATAATTTATTATCATGGTCACTATACAACCAGCTCGATCGTGTCAACATAACATTCCTGACATATTACATCAAGTAAGAATACTCTTTTGCTAATACAAGAACTCACACGCTCTGCTCACAATATGTGCGGCTATCGCCGCTTGTAAGGATGTTGTCAAATATCAAGGTAAAGCAAGCAAAGTAGGTCAACCATTGGGGCTCTCTTTATTGTTAACCGAAAAGTTTATGTACAAAGCTGAAACAAGAAAATAGAAACAAAAAAGAGGAGAAAATTAAGAAAGACTATTTATAACTATGTTTACATCCTTCCAAACCGTATCAAATCTTTTTCTCTTTCTTCAAAAATCCTCATGTTTCCCTCCTTCCACAGCTCGTGTATTCCCACGTAAATACACATTCTAGATTTCCTGCCTTCTTAAGCGGTAACTTCCTTCAGACCCAGGATAACATTTCTAATATACAAACTCTTTTGCTTTATCCCAGGTTTGAAGTCACACTTGAAAAAAAAGATGATCAGTATTTACCATCGCCTTCTTACACAACACACAAACTAAAAGAATGCAAACACCTCTTTTCATCAGTTTGTCATGTGTGAGGAGTTTCTCCTTCATCACTCTCCATTGTAAGCACTTCGTAGGAACTTTAGTCTTCCAGAACCATTTCGACCTAGTCACGTTTCCTTTTCTCTCTTGGAATCTCCCAGAAGCCTCTAAGCTTACAGACTTCTTCACCATAAAGGAAGGTGTGATCCTTTTTGGAACAGGGAAACTTGACAGGTATCAATGACCTGGCTTATATGCCCTGACTTAGAAATCATCCACTCCCCATTAGTGTAGTAAGCAGTCAATTTAGCATATTTACTAACGCATTGCTACAGCATTTCTCCTTGAACTTTGTTCAGCCACTCTAATAGTGACGATTATGTGAGTAGGCTGTGCTCGTAATAGGCACCAAAAGAACTCACCCACACCCATTGCCACTTATTCGATATTCCTTGTTTTTGTGGATGGTGCAAACCACCAGATGAACTGCTAAAAATATATTGTTCAAGATGGTTCTTTGCTCACAACATCCACCTCCCCCCCCCCCCGGCTCCAGCCCCCAAATGCATGTGACCACAACCAAAAGCTATAGACATGACAAAGTAAGAATAAGGAAAAATTAGGTGGAAAACATGTTAGACAGAGCAAAGCGAAAATTGAAGTCTCTCACACTCCTGGTCGCAACTGACTTGCAGCTAGATCGACACATTCTTGCACTAGGTCATTTACCACACCCTTGGAAGAGGGTTCTCCTATCTAGTCACTAACCATGCAAGAGTGCCGATTACACATTCAAGCAAGAGAAGAACAGCCACGAACTAGAAGTTCGCTCAAGAGGCGCAGGAGCAGCGGCAGCAGCCAGAACGCGGCCCGTAGGATCAGTGCAGCTGCAGAAAATGGAGGCGTCGAGAACCGTGAAGGATGCGTCTCCTCACGATTTTGTGAAAGCTTACCCATCTCATCTTAAGTGGTCGGGCAAGATTGAGTTGGCTCCTTGGACAGACATTGTTAAGACAGCCTGGTTTAAGGAGCTTGCACCATATGACCAGGACTGGTATTTTATTAGAGCTGCATCCATGGCTAGGAAAATCTAAGGCAGGGAATTGGTGTGGGTGCATTTAGGAAGATCTACGGTGGTAGGCATAGGAATGGCAGCAGGCCACCACATTTTCGCATAAGCAGTGGATCTGTTTCTCGTCATATTCTTCAGCTGTTGGAGAAACTGTACATTGTTGATATTGATACAAAAGGTCACTTCTCAGAGACAGCGGGATTTGGATCAGGTGGTTGGCCGCATCAACATTCCAGCTTGAAGAACTTTTTTGTTGGATGAACTACAAAACAATTGGAATGTGTTAAGACACTGTAATCGTATTCAATCTTTTCTTCCAATGACCTTCTAGCAGGATATAAGATTTTGGATGTTGCCAAACTTGACAGTCTCTGTACTCTGGCATATTTTCTTTAGATTTAAAATATAGTAGCATGAGCTTGCCTAAAAAAATGAGAGAATAACAAAGGTGCCGATTACACATTCAAACGGAAGAAGAACAAAGATGCCGATTACACATTCGGTCGTTCTAAATGACAACTAAAATTTTGGATTAACGTGTCACTAATATATATACGACAATTTTCCTTGATGGCAAGAAAATTAATATAAAATAGTATCCACAACACCCTTCGCTTGAATTGTTTTGACGTAAATATTTGGAATTTGAACAAAGATGCACCCATTATATTATGATAAGCCAATGTATTAAGTTTGAGCAAGATTAGAGAATTTTCCCGGAGGGGGGGAGGCATAAACCACAGAATGGGTTGAGCAGAGATAAATTACAGACGGCTCCTCGGTCAAAATTTATGTGGCATCATTGATTGTCATTACATGCTTTTTAGACGGGAAGAGGCACAAGACATTAGTTATGTGCTTACTACTACTAGGAGCTTTAGTTTAACTAGTTTTCTGAACTAATCACGGACCTAAAATCAAATGCAGCTTTCACGCAAAACCAACTGATGGTGCATCATTTATATGACTACATAAAGTATGACAAGCACAATGGTGATCAAAGCCAGTCAGAAGAGGTGACTTGGAATTTGACAACAAGAGATGAGCTGGCACTCATCCTCCGCAGTTTCAACGACACATTAAGGGATCAATCAGCATCTTTCTACACCGCCTTCAGCAAAACCCATTGTAGAGCATAAACATAACAGCCTATCTGAGCGCCCGTCTACACGTTGCGTACAATAAACATATACCACCACCATCGTAATTTGGCGGACCATGTTGAAGAAGTAAAGTCCAAAGATATTGTTGATTCAACACGAGTTCATAAGTGTAGGCCGGTGCAACCTTCAGTTGAACTTCTGCTAACACTACAATAAATCAATTCTCATAGGGATCAGAGATTTCACACAAAACCCGTATCACAAAAATGATGATGAATAAATCATTGCACATACCCGATCCAATTACCGGAAACCCATTACACAAATAGTTGAGGCAATCTCCAATAAGTCAGCTATAGTAGCAAAACCTAAGTCAGCTTCTGAAGACCTCACACCCATTCCACAAAATAAATTTTAAAAAGAACTACCTGAGTAACTTGATTGGGCTGACGGAAGTAAAGTGAAATTCACAACTTCAAAATCAAACCTATGGGCAAATGGTCGCTCCCAGTTACATCAGGCAGAATATAGGAATCGTGAACTCTGTCAGCTATTGACTCTGAAACAAGATAGTAATCGAGACGCCACCCTGACAATGAATGTACAGTAAGATTTGCACTATTTCATAATAAAAAAATACAATGAAGAATATGGCGGGCATTCATAGTATGATGATAGTATATAGGCTTGTAAGGGTGAGGTCAAGCAGTGATCATACCATGGCAACATGAAGGGCGCAATAGGAACAACCCATATTTTAAAGAGGCTAAGACTGAGCGTCCCCATGCTCGGCACACCCAAGCAACTTATACATTCTATTACTTCAAATCATATTCATTATTTAATACATAACACATCTAAAGTGATCATTTACCAATATTTCATTGGCATCCTATACCCTAAAATAGGACATTAATAGCCTTACTATTAAGCCGACAATTCATAAGATCCCAAAGTGCAAATATGTTAAGATGTAGGCCAAGATGCATTCCCTTGGAAGTTGGAAGACATGGACACCTAGGTGTGCACCTTTGACATGTATGTTTCTAACCTGTTTAGGAGATAGATACTAACAAGTACCCAATTTCTACCAATTGTAATAAATTGCATTAGGTTGATACTTCCCTTGTTTCGGGTCTCCATGGGATTCTGAAGTCGAAGGTGAATTCTTCCCTCTTTGGACATACATAGTATGGTAGTATATATAAAACATGAATCTCAATTATTTAATTACCGAGATAGATTCACCATAATAAGAAGTCCCTCCCAACTTTTGTCTATGTTACTCCCAACACAAATTCAGGAACTTTAGTATATCTTCTCATCAAAAAACTATTTTTCTTCAGTCATACTAATTTTCTTCAGTCATATTGGTCCATATTGATAAAGATGACTTTTCCTACGCTATCACTAAGAGTGCAAATTATCGACATTTACGGATGTGGCAACAACAAAATGGATCTAGCCATCGAGGCATACATGTACCGAAAAGCATGGGACCAAACTTCGCCGAAGTTGTAGGCAAAGTCGAATTCCCAATACATCGGCCTCATCCAAACTTCGTAGCAAAGTTTTAACGTTTTCATTGAAAGTGACTTTTTTATGTATTCGTCTCAACATCCTTGAAGTTGTCGATGTTTCCTCGAAGTTGGCAAAGTTGGGGGCAAAGTGGATACGGCCCAGAACATTAGAACCAACTAGTTCCCTAAAAGCCATATAAGGCATAAGTAGCGCCTCCAATCCTCTTCACAACTTGTAATATCAGTTCCAGTGTTTGTTGGCTACCACTCTTTCCTAGAGAAGGTGTTTTAACTACTATTTGACTGCATATTGTATAGAAGACATATGGTGAAGTGTATTTGTATATTTGTATTGCACATTTGACTCTTGCAAACAACACATTGTATTATCAACCTACCTAGGGTTAGATATTATAAATCGTGTTTTTATGTTAAATTAACATATATAAGATAGAGGTAGAACCTAATTAGAAGTTTTTAATCAAAATTTCCTTCAAATTCATATCATTTTCTTCATAAAACAGCATCGACGATTCTGGAAGTTTGTGTCTAAAATTCCTCAAAGTTTCCACAAACTTCCATTTCCACACCTGGTGAAGTCGACACGAAGCCAAAGTCCTACACCATGCCTAAAAGACACTGTGAAACTTTTGCGGAGACAACTTACGACACTTCAACCCAAAAGTCAAGAAATTTGATGGCCTCTACATAGTAAAGGATTACTTTACTCTCATTGGAACATATGTACCGAAAATGTTGGCTCAACAAAATGAACAAAAAAATAAATCAAAAGCCATCAAGACTATATTTAAAAAATCAGTCAAAACCATACAGCACGTGAGCTCCAAATACAAACCTGGTAGACACTATCTAAAAGACATGATACTCAAAAGCATATCATCTAGGTGTCATGGATAAGTCTGACATTTAACTACCAGCAGTAACAATAACAGTCCATCTATTAGTGAGAGAAGCTCATGCCAATCAAGAATATATCCTCCAATCAGTCATCGGCTTCCAAATGAAATATGTCCAGCTAGACAACAAGGGGAGAAAAGCAATCTCGGCACTCCACTCTCACCAATCGCATTTAGATTTTTGTAGAAATTTGCTCTAAATTGTGGTAGAGATCATTGTATTATCAGCCCCATCTCTTAAATCTTCACAGATATGAACACTTGGGAAAAAAAGTGTTTTCAGTGTCCTCACCACTGCCCACAGAAACAGCACATGCCTTATTATGGTTTGGTTGTCATTTTGCTACCCTATCACCGTTGTACAAGGCATAATGACAATATTATCCGTGGAATCCTATTGTGTCTTAAAAGAAATTGTATGTCCAGGACCCCAAATGAGGGAGCTGAGATGGTTCCTCTTGGCTCTTAGCCTTACTATGTTCATACCATTCTGTATGTAAATTGTATAAGACATTCATGTGTAAACCCATATATGACTTTTCTGTGTTTTTCAAATCAAAAGGGTGACCTTGACCCAGCTTAGAAATCCTAAGGCAAATTGATCAGTATCACAACCTACGCATAGGTCAGCACCCAAGTTATCAACAGAATTGCACTAAATGACAAGTGCCCCAACTTCAAGCATCCATGGGCTGATGGCCCAAACATCACAGCTGAAGGCATCATTTAACATCCCAACAAAGGTTTTGATCAAGAAAAAATCACTTAAAATTTAAGAAATGTTGCCATGGACCATGCTGATTTATTTGGTCTTCATATTATAGGATATCCCAGTCTCAATGATGACAGAATTTGCAAGCATAGTCCATATTTCCCTTGTTGCCAAGGTGAAAGCACAGTTTGGTTTCATAGGAAATAAGATAACTCTAAACAGGTTGTAAATCATCTATTTATATATTCGAAATTGACCATAGTCCTCAATCCGAAGGAAAAAGCCCTCCCAACCATAAGACAATGTGTGTCCCCTTCCACCTCATAAAAAGTGCCATAAGACCTTGCGGCATTCTGTCCCATTAGCACCATTAGTATATATATTTTCCTGGCTTTATTTTACCTTTATTATTGTGTTATGGGCCCATTAGCCTTTTTTCCTTATTCTAGAATGTTCATGTTTCTAGATTATTCTTACTCTCTCCTATATAAGAGGCTCATGTAATTGTGTTACTCATCTAATACAAACCATCTTTTCTATTTTAGATGGTATCAGAGCATGATCCATCTTGAGACTCTCCCACCTCAACCCTAGCACATGCCTCCTTAAACTCTAGCTGCCACTCTTCCTTTCCCTCCTCCCTTCAGCTTCTTTCTTCACCCGCCGCCAGCCTCTTCCCCTACCTCCCGCTGCTCCACCCGCCAAGACCGCCATCACTCCTCACCTCCACCACTGTCGCCGCCCTCCCTACCTTCTCCCCGCCCTTCCCTAACCGCCACCACCCACTCCCCTTCCTGCCGCCACCATCACAGCAGTCGCCTGCCGCCAAGAACCCCCCCTCCCGCGGCTCCCACCTTGCTGCCGCCATGTCCCCCCCCCTTCTACTCCCCACCCGCAGCCACCGTCGACACCGCCCCCTAGCCATCGCCGCCCTCTCCTCCCTCTCCACGCCAGTCGCTGCACCCCTTCCATCCACCGTCTGCCGCCGCCAACCTCCCTGTCACCTTCTCCCTACCCGCGGAGCTACTTGCTGCTTCCCCCCCTCTAACTTCTACCTTCTTTATCCTCCTAGTCTTCCGTTCTCCCTCACCCACCATCATTCCTACCGGCTAGTCGTTCCTACCACCTCTCTTTTCCTTTTCGGCTCGCATTTGTCCTTCTTTGGAAACTTTCCAATCATAGCACGTTGAAGGCGTAATGGGATCTCGCTCCTTTTTCTGCCTATGCCTCATGGTGGAGTAAGTTTATCCTCCATGTTGGCGTAGGTTTTCTATATCTACTGTTGCCCCGTCGTGGGTTTCTGGGATCTGATGCGTCAGATCTCCTTTTGCTATCTTCTGCCCATGTACGGGTGTTTTTAGATCCGCCCCTGTGTTGAGTTTCTGATCTTTCGTCTGCTATGTGCCTGTTGCTGGTACGTGCCTACTAATTTGTCTGTTGACTGCTACGTGACTCCTGCTCCGACCAGCCATTCATGCTTGCCTTGTCGTCCCGCATTCTGTGACCTCCCATGGCGTCCTCAGATCCGCTTCGCAATCTCTGCGTGACGACTACCAAGTCGGACGGTTCCAACTATCACATTTGGCGAGCCTCCTTTGAACTCTATGTCAAAGCTAAGGGGCATTATTCCCATCTTTCTACTACAAGTCTGGCAGAGCCGACTGCTACTGCTGATGACAAGACTAAACAGGCGTATAACCTGTGGTCCAAGGACGACTCTGGGGTTATGACTTGGATGGTCAACAGTGTCAAACCCAAAATAAGTCAATCCCTTCTACGCCTGCGCACAGCTAAGGATATGTGGGATCAACTCTCCCACGTCTACTCTCATCAACAGAATCCCAAGAAGGTGTTTGATATTTTCAAACACCTGGTCAAGAAGGAGTATTCTGCCTCAGATGCTATAGGAGATTACTACAATCATTGTTGTGCCCTCTAGGATGAGTTTGAGGCTTATCATCTGCTATCCTCTAATATTAAGGAAGCACAAAGACAACGGAATAAACTACAGCTCGTTCAATTCCTAGTTGGCCTACCATCCTCCTTTGTAGGTGTAGTTGATCAAATTTTCTCCAGTGATCTGTTGCGCACCTTACGCGATGTTTTGAAACGCGTGCAGCGATTGCCTTCTATCTCTCAGACAACTCCTGAACTTTTTGATAGTGTTGTTCTTGTTGTTCGTTCTGGTGATTCCTTCCATAGACGTGGTCGTGGTCAAGGCCGCTCAACTCCAGGTGTTGGTTGTGGTTCGTACTCCTCTGGATCTGACTCCTCTATTGAACCACGTTACTGCAACTTTTGCAAGTGCAACAATCATACTGAAGACTGATGTTGGATCAAGCACGGCAAACCTGCTTGGGAAAATCAGGTTTCTATAGACTAAGCCTGACACCTCTGCCTCTACGTCTGCCCTGCCATGTGTTGATTGGATCCGATCTGAGGTTGAGAAATTGCTCCAAGCACGCCTGGCCTCTTCTGCTGAGACTTCCACTGTTGGCGGTTCTGCTCTTCTGACACAATTTGCTTCTCTAGCACAGTCTGGTAAACATAAATGGGTTATCGACTCTGGTACCACTTCTCATATTACTAGAAAACGGTCTTTATTTTCTATCGTGCATAAAACTGTTGCTATTCTGTCTTCCACATTAGCTGATGGTTTTCAAACACCTATCTCCGGAATAGGGAATATCTATACCTTTGGTCGTCTTATTTTGAACCCAGCATTTTTTGTCCCTAAATTCCCTATCAACTTGTTATCTGTGCGTAGAACTGTTAAGAGTCTACAATGCTCAATTACTTTTGACCCGAATGGTGTTATCTTTCGGGTTATTCTGCGCACGAGGATGAAGATTGGTTCGGGCCATAAGGGACCAGACGGACTCTACTATTTGGATGCACCAAAGACGAAGGCTTACCTGACTACTTCTGTGACCGGCATTCAGTGGCACTACCGGTTGGGGCACCCTTCACCAGCAAAATTGAAGCATTTATAACCTGACATTTCTGAGTTATTTTTTCATTGTGAGACATGCCAGTTAGGGAAACAAACTCGATCTACTTTTACTAAGAAAAACTATATTAGCTCAAAAGAATCAGTTGATATTGTGCATGCTAACATTTGGGACTCGTGCTCTGTTGCTAGTATTTCTGGGTTTCGGTACTTTTATGAGTTTTATTGACGATTTTCTAGAACCAACTGGTTGTTTTTGTTAAAAGACAGATCTCATATACTTGACACTATTACAATTTTCTTTGCTGAGATGTATACCCAGTTTGGTAAACCCATTAAAATCTTTCGAACTGATAATGCCCTTGAATTATGCAAAAGTCAGTCAATCAGTTTTGTACCAAAATGGGTATTATCCACCAAACCTCTTGTGCATATACACCCCAACAGAATGGCATTGTTGAACGCAAGAACCGAAACCTTCTTGAGGTTGCATGTACCCTTCTCTTTCACTATCATGTTCCCCATGCTTTTTGGCCAGAAGTTGTTTCCACTGCATGTTATCTTATTAACCGCATGCCATTTTCTGTTCTTGACAATAAAGTGCCATTTCATATTCTATACCATGATGCTCCTTTGTTCTTTGTACTTGTATTTGTGGGAGTACGTGTTTCGTGAAAAATTTACGTCCTGGTCTACTAAATTGGACCCTCGTTCTACCAAGTGTATTTTCTTGGGGTACTTTCGGACACAAAAAGGGAATCGCTACTTTGACCCGCTTACTAAGAAAATGATGGTTTTGGTTGATGTTGTCTTCTTTGAACATATGTCGTTCTACTCTTTTACTCCATCTACCTTGACGTCTGACTTACTGTCAGAAACACCTTTACCTCTGCATGTTGATACTGCCTCGTCAGATAATACAGTTGCACCTGCTCCTCCTTTAAAAGTCTACCAAAGAAGACCGAAGGCACCGACTCCCTCTATGGCCCAACCAAGTCTTCCAATCTCGTCAGCAGATCAATCACCATCTCAGGTATTTTCTGATTTAGACATTCCTATCAATTTACGCAAAGGCACTCGCTCTTGCATGCAACATCCTATTGGGAATTTTTGCACTACTGCTAATCTGGGAAATAATTTTGCAAATTTCATTTATGCTTTATGTGTTGTTACTATTCCTAAGAATGTTGCTCAGGCTCTCCAGCATCCAGCATGGCGTCAAGCCATGGAAACTGAACTGCAGGCTCTCACTGATAGACATACTGGGATTTGGTTGACGCACCCCCTGGTTGTTCACCAATTGGTTGCAAGTGGATTTTCACAGTCAAATATCAACCAGATCGTACAATTGAACGACTCAAAGCTCGCCTGGTAGCCAAGGGCTACACTCAGACATATGGAGTTGATTACTTCGAGACTTTCTCTCTTGTGGCTCGGTTAAATTTTGTTCGTATCCTTATTTCTGTGGTCGTAAATTCTGATTGGCATTTATTTCAACTAAATGTTAAAAATGCATTCATGATCCCTACATGAGGAGGTTTACGTGCAGCAACCCCACCTTCCATGAACGCACCAAACACATTGAAGTTGATTGCCATTTCATTCGGGAGGTTGTCTTATCGGGTCAGATTTCTACACCTTATACACCAACTGCGGATCAAGTTGCCGATATTTTCACCAAAATTCTTCCGAAGACCAGATTCACTACACTGATGGTCAAGCAGGGCATGATTGACATCTACGCTCCAGCTTGAGGGAGAGTATTACTATATATATTTTCCTAGCTTTATTTTGCCTTTATAATTGTGTTATGGGCCTTTGTTTATTAGCCCATTAACCATTTTTCCTTATTCTAGAATATTCTTATTTCTAGATTATTCTTACTCTCTCCTATATAAGAGTGTCTCCTGTAATTGTTTTGCTCATCTAATACAAATCGCCTTTTTTTTAGAGGCACAATGGATATTTATCCTTGCATGTCCCAAAAGGAAATCAATCCTTTAATATTAGAATGAGCCAAGAGGTTCTTCTTGCAAAAGAGATCTATTAGTTGGCCATTTCAATGTCGTTTTCTGAAGATGATCCCTGCACTTGCCAAAATGTCTAGCCCTAATATTCCCCCCAGCAAGAGAACACCAACTCCATCATTTTGACACCAATTGTAGCAGCAAGCAGTAGAGTCTAAAGACCTCACGGATTTGATTGAGAGCATCAAACTGTAAGGGTTATAATCATTTTAATCCCCTAACGTTTCGGCAATTTCAGCCACGCCACCCTGAGGTTCAGAAAATTGTTAGTTTGGTACCTTAAAAGTTTGTGTCAAAATAATTTGTTCTGTCAATTCAACCCACTAAGTCAGCACGTCATCAAGGATCAGCCTTGAGTTCATACTTACTTTTTAGTTATAGATGACTTGACAAAGCATGTTCATGATGAGGTCCTTTGGTGTATGTGTTTGCATTATAGCATAGACTAATGAAACTAACGATGGCGTTCATCACAAACAAAATCCACGAACAAATGCCTTAGAATCAAAAGGTTTCAACTTTCATGATTACTGGAAGTAAAACCAAGTATACATATTGCAATTACAGTCAATCTGGATATCTGGAAAGAGATGGAACCAAGTACGATGAGCTGATGTCCCAAAATGTTATAAGCTTTGGCATCTGGCTCCCATATTCATATGGAAAGTAAAGTAGAAGAGGATGCCTCTCACAGGATCAATGCATGCTGGATGAAATGGAGTAGAGCGAAATCTAAGCAATTGAAAGAATCCGCTTAAACTGAAAGGTTTAGCTTATAGAACAGCTATATGCTCAGTCATGTTGTATGGTAGTGGACGTTGGTCTATAAAGAAACCAGGTTTTTTAAGACTAAATGTGGCGGAAACGAGAATCTTATTGTGAATATGTTGAAAGGCGAGGAAAGATTGGTTAATCATGAGAATATAAGAAATAAAAGTGGGAGTAGTTGCTATTGCAAACAAACTACAAGAGCACCTTTTATGGTTTGAACATGTGCAGCGAAGACCCATTCATGTACCAATTTGGAAGAATGTCATTGAGTTAGACAAAGGAGGGAGAGGTAGACCTAAATTAACTTGGGAACAGTTGATAAACAGATATCTGGACTCATTACATCTTAATGTGAATCTGACTCAAAATGTAATTAAATGGAAGATTGGGATCCATGTAGACAAGCCCACCACATCGATCTAATACTTCCTTTTGAAATTTCAAGGACTTTTATTTTACTTTCCCAGACCGTCTCTTTCACTTACATGTGTTACATATTCAAAATTTTAAAGCAATAATCTAGCAAGGGGCTTAAATTAGCACAGAACGGTTACCTGACAAAATGAGTAAAATTTATTCTCAAAGGAAAAAAGAGGTACTTGAGCTATGAAACATCACTGGAGGAAAAAAAATAGCGACAAAGTAATAAGCCATGTCAGTTTTATATGGATCAAGTGAAATCACAAGCATACCACATCATTACAAAGTAGAACAGAAACATCATAGCATATATGGATAAAGTAACAATATGATAAAGTCATATAATAATGCCTACTAGATGAAGTTTTGGAGAGAGCTAAAATTTGAAACCAAGTAGGCTAAGTGAGAGTTTCTGGGTAGATACCACATGATATAAGATGGGAAATAGAGCACCAAAAAGGTTAACTCAATATTTCGGGTGGATGTTGCATGATGTTTTGTAAGAAATATAACACGGATTTTTAACCCAGTTTCACTTCTTTTCCCACCGGATGAACAGTAGAGTATGTGCCACACTATTGCAGTCAGGCATCACACTGCTACAGCACTGCTCAATACCATTACCCTTCCACTAGACTCTGTGTCCACTATAGGATCCATGCTTGACATGAACAACCAAATTGTTGGAGCGAAGTAGGGGAAGGTGAAGGGAGGCTAAAGCCGACAGAGAGTACCGTGCGTGCACTGGAGGGAAGAACACAGATTTGGCACCTGGCAAAGGACCTGTTCCTCTCCCAGATCAGCCCGGGCCTAGCAATTAAATGAAGGCTTGGGCGTCAGTTTAGGCTCAATGGCAATTACGGTCTCTAGAAAATTCTGTTGTTTGATGCGGAATATATATTCAATATGCATGACCAATACATTTGACAAGAGTCACAAGAATAGTTGTTTAACATGTTCTTTTAAATTTCATATAAATTACAATCAATACAACTTTTATGCGGGTACTTGCCACCTGGAGGTTTAGTATGAACTGTTGAAAATATGTGCTGTCATAGCTGTTTCTTTGTGCATTTCTGTTGGTGTGTGTGTGTACTTACCACCTGGAGGTTTTGAACAGTTGAAAATATGTGTTGTCATAGCTGTTTCTTTGTGTGTTTCTGCTGAGGTGTGTGTGTGTGTGTGTGTGTGTGTGTGTGTGTGTGCGGCCGGGGGGCCTTTCTGTTTACTACAATTAATCAAAGTAGTAGTAGCCTGCCAGTCCTAATATCTACATTAGCATTGATCAATACTCTACAACAAAGGCAACAATAAACCTACAGCTAGAACTCACGTAAGAACATATGAAATTTAAAACGACAATGATAGGCACCTTTATTTGTTTTTCGTCCACCATGCCTGTAGCCATAATAACTGTAGCCAACAACCGAAGGATGTTGCCTTCTGAAGGTATCAACAAAGCCCCTAGACAAGAAATTTTTTTCAAACGATTTCCTTTCTTCAATAGTAAAGCCAGCACTTCGGCGGTTCCCCTGAGAAAGAAATAAAAATGTAGCGTAATGTCCATATACATGATTGAAGAATGTTACTGTCTTAGTTTTGCAAGCTACAAGCAAGAATAGTTGTTAAGCCTCAAAATGTGAAAAACACGACTGCCCAAAGACTAGTAATTAGTCAAAATATTGGTATAGCCTCTGCATTGTCATCCAAGTAAGTTGTGGGGGTCCAGTCTGCAGTTTCACCAGAAGCTTAGCAAGAAGATGGTCACTATCCCATGAAGTTACCAATGGATGGGAGCCAAAGTTGTAGACGCAGCCATGTGAGGGTTGGGGGGGTCCACTTAGGCAAGCACCTAGGACCTCCCATGCGGCTACCCAAGGGAGACAGTTATGCTGGACGGTTTTTTTTTCCCTGGATTTTTTCGTTCCACAAATGTCTATCATGTTTGATGTGTGTAAATGCTTTTCATGTGTTTTTAGGCTTCAAATTCATTCTGACAAGATTGTTTATGGTGTAGAACTTTATATTCATAAAATAATGTATAAGTGACAATTATACATATATCAATATGCAGAAATATTAACTATGTCATACATCTAAGCTGTCTAGGCCAACTTCTGGCCGCCTTGACAACCATGTTGGAGACAAATCTAGATAAATGTAGGGCTTTTTGCATGCTATAATCACAACACATTAGAGCATATAACATGAAGAGGAAAATGAATGTAGCAAAGATAAACTATTAAGCTCTCACAGTAGGATCATAGATGTCAATTTCTTCATGGGCACAGTTCATATCACCGGTCACAACAACTGGTTTTGACTTTTCTAGCTCCTGCATAACAATAAACAGGAACGTGTCAGAATTCTAATCCATCAGTTCAATAAGCAAACAAAAAATGGTGTGCCTTTGATGAAGAAAAGCTTTACAAGTCACCAATCAGCATAATGACGGAATATGAGATTTCAAAAGATATAATGTATGCATGCAAATCGTCATATTGCCAAACTTGCCACAATATTCTACACTGAGACGTTTTTGGTAAAACATTAGATAAGCAAGGATTATAAGTGACTCCTTGAAAAAATGATAAGGTACAACGTAAAGAGGCACGCGCAGATAGGATCTATAACACCTTAACAAAGTTTGTTACATCACTACCTATTAGAGAGTCCGTTTATTTATGTTATTGTCTTTGTAATACGGGCCCAAGTATGTCTTGGCCCATTAGGGTTAGATTGTGTCTGTACGCTTCCCTGTTCTCCATATATAGTAGGGTTTGCTCTATTCAAAACAACAAGTAGCCATCTCTTATTATTTCAGATGGTGCCAGAGCAACGACCCAGAGCCGCCGTAAGTGAAAGAGAGAGAAATCGAGCAAGCCCCTTGCGGGCGGCCGCCGCCCTTAACAGTGTTTGGCTGCCCGCAGGGAATTCCTAGTCTTATACCCTGCCTTTTGTCGTTGTACCTACGTCACCTCTCCTACCATTGTAGCATCCTCCAACCTGTCCGCCGTTGGACCCTGCTCCCCACGCCGCCGCAGCTACCAGCCCTGCCGCTACCACCCACTACTGTCTCACCGCCGCATAGCCATGTTGCACGCTACCTGTTGCTGCCCTCTACTCCTAATTGTGCCATCGCCATCACCCCTTTGTTGCTAAACATCCCGCTGACACCGCCAGCAACAACACCCACAGCAGCAACCGTGGCCATCATCCCAACCGCAAACGCCTACTCGTGATCCGCCCAGCAAACTCCTCCCTCTGGTGCGCTGCTACCCTGTCGTTGTTGTTGTCCCACGGTCCATATTCCGCCTCCTGCCCAGCGCCACCGCCCTGCTGCCTACTGCCTACCTGTCTACCACAATGCATTTTTTTGTTGGTTGCTGCCCAAGGCTACCCAAAGTCCCCACCGCCACCTAAAATTACCAAACGGCCCAATATCAAATGTCTCCTCTCAACTTTTTTTTACTGCCTCCCCCCCCCGCCATGTACATTGTACCTATTGTTATTTAGATCCATAATCAGATTTAATGTTGACCTTATATGATTTTTTTTCTTTTCGGGTCGGAGAAAGATCCATTTATATTTCTACCCAGATCTACCTAATCGGATCATTTTGCACCTTGACTCAAGTTATCAGTTATCCTCCATATATCTACCTAAAATTTTTTACCTCTTACCAATTTTTCTGGCTTACCACCCCAACCACTTTTTTTTACTCCTTTCGTGCTTGGTGTGAGGGGGAGAATAGGAGGAAGAGAAAATGAGTAGCAGAGAGAAGAGGAAGTTTATATCTGCTGCCAATACCGCATGCTCCTTGAAGAGATTGGTTTCTGGAGATTTATTTCTAATGCCTACTTGTTTGTGTTGATGGTCTTCTATCCAGCTACATCCACTATACTGTTTTACTTTTGTGAGCCAGCACTCTCTGGTTTTTACGTGCTTTGTTTGCATGTTGACATTGTCCATGCTTTGCACGTGTTGACTTTTTTACTTGTCTGTGGCTTGTTTGCACGTCGACTTTCTGCTTCTGTGTGCCAGCACTCTCTAGCTTGTCCATGCTCTGTTTCGCACGTTGACCCGTCCGTACTTTATTTGTACGTTGACTACTACTGTTGTCGTGACCCCGTACTCTCTAGACTGCGACATTAGAGACTGTAATGAAAACCATGAAGCACTATGGGAGACTCACCCCTTGCCGCTATTTACTACTGTTCCAGATGCCACATTCAGATGATCATGAAGCTTCTGCGACTGCGACCTGCTTGCTTGCAGTATCTACTTGAGGGGGAGTGTTTGAGTGCTTAATTGTAATATTGAGGGGGCAAAATTCTTGTATCGGCTTGGTTTATCTTTTTATTCTGTTTCTTTGTTTTTAGTCCAACTCTCTGTTTACAAGTTGATTTGGGATTCTCCTAACTTCAGCTTGAGGGGGAGTATTAGAGAGTTTGTTTATTTATGTTATTAAGTGTCTTTGTAATATGGGCCCAAGTATGTCTTGGCCCATTAGGGTTATGTTGTGTTTGTACGCTTCCCTATTCTCCTATATATTGGAGCAGGGTTTGCTCTATTCAAAACAACAAGTAGACGTCTCTTATTATTTCAGACTATCGATATACCACCATCACTACCAATTACCTTAACAATTGTCGCCAACATTTGTCCTTGACAATGTCATCCTATATACTCTCTTGTAACCCATGAGCCCTCAGTTCTCCACAGCAAAAAGTATTTTGTGCCTATGTTTTCCCCACAACAATCAACTAGACTTGAAAAAATTCCCCATCCCTTACACCTTATTATCTCAAATATTATCATGCCAAAAGGGGGTATATATGTTTACATCTTATTGCTTAATGTACATAAGACAGTGCTAACGTGACATTTTTTAGTATTGACCCTTCTTTGACAAGTCCAGTCACAATATAGGCCCACGAGCTTCTAATATTCCGTTACATGTGAATGTCTTCCATTGTGTGTCATGGATATCTAATAATGTCACTAAAACTCCAACCATCCATGTGTATCAGCACAAAAAGCAACAAGTACCCTACTTGTAGCCTTCTGAGTCTAGTGATCTACGCAATAAACAAACTCATCCACCAAGAATCATATCCCTAACTTTCTGCCTATATTCACCTGAGTATGTGACTGCTAACTATATTGCTCTCTTGCGTTTGTTTCTAATTCCAATACAATAATTGAGGTCTTTTTTCATCTAGGGTGGAGAAAGGGCCATGGCTAAAAAATTGTAAGCTCTCCATTCTGAGAGACTTGGTCGAGTTACCTAATGCAAGTTGGTTGATTGCAGGTGGGTCTTCTCTGCTAAATATTCTACCTAACGTTGTGGTGGAGCGCCTCAGAGCTCAAAAAGTTTCTACAGGGCACCAAAAAGGACTTTAGGTTTGATTACTTCGAGACCTCTCTAGTAGCTAAAATTGAATTCTATTCAAATCCTTATCCCTATAGGATAACGGTTGGGCTCTTCATCAACTAGATGTCAAAAATGCCTTCATGTATGGCGATCTGTGTGAGATTGTGTATATGGAACAACCTCCTAGTTATGTTACTCAGGGAGATGGGGAGAGGGGGAGGGGTATGCAGGAAAGGTATGCACACAAAGCTAATTATGCACTGAAACAGAGTCCATGTGCCTATTTTGACAAGTTATCCCAAATTTTGCAAGCATTTGGTTTCATATAAACAATCTTAGTAAAGAATAGCAACATTGAAATAGTTCTTTATTATCTACATTTATGTAGAAGTTGGGACATTTTCTTATGGAGAAATTTAGACATTTTGGGACATTTTCTTATGGAGAAATTTAGACATTTTGGGACATTTTCTTATGGAGAAATTTAGACATTTCCTTGGGATACAGGCGGCCCGTAGTAAAGTTAGGGTATCACTATTTCAAAAGAAACATACTCTAGACAGGAAAGATATTCTAGACCTTCTAGAAGAGGCAAACATGCTTAAGTGCAAACCAATAGTGTCTTACGGATCGGTCCTACAATTCATAGAAATCCTTCTTCTGCAAAGCTTGAGGACAATTATTGGAAACTATTATATCCATCATCCAAAAGTTTTTGAATTCAACATGGTCGGCCTATCCTTGCTCGCTAATGGAATCCCATGCAAGGAATGAGTTTAGTCAAAATGGTTTTGTAAATTTCAAAAAAAAAAATAATCAACTTGATGGGATTTGCTATATTATCATGTGAATGTGTTGATTTCGAAGGTTGTTGCTACCAAGATTGCATCTGTTGTAAATTTCAAGAAAAATAATCAATGATTTGATGATTTTTGCCAATTCAGAGGATGTCAAGGTTTTTTTATGCACGGCTCAAAAATTTCAATGGAAATTTTGATAATCGCGATCATTGGTGTTATTTTTGTCATTTGAAAAGGAGAATAGGAGATTTGGGGTGATTTCACCATTTATACTCATACTTAGTAAATATACTTAAAATATATCATAATTGCATTGAGTTCCCTAATGTTTACTATATAATGTATTAAACATTTATTTTGGTCGGTCAAAACTCCTGTTGCTTTTTTTTTATTTTTGTTAGTATGAGTGTACAATACTTGTTGATTCTCAAAACGAGAACCAACTAGAAACCAAAACTATCTTTACATCAGAGTATAGTATCTATGAGCTCAGGCCTGAGAAAACCCAGGAAAAAAATGAAAAAACTAACTCAACCATCACTCTAGGTGAGAGGGGAGCAAGAAGAAAAAGAGCACTAGCATCAAAGCTCTCAAAAAACATAATGTATTAAACATTGATACAATGCATGCTTTATCTTTTTTTTATTATCGTTTGTGAGGACAAGGTGGTGGTTTATCAGACAATGAGGATGCTAGGAAGCCAATCACACCATATAATAATGACCTTGCTTGGGAACATTGCACTATTAGTCCTAGGGCCAATGAAATGGTCGACTGGTGAGTCAATATCATGAACAAAATATCAACCCAAGTAAAATATGTGGGGTTGCCCTACATATCCAATATGTGATATTAAAATACAAAAGAGTGCATGTATCCTTATAGTTCATGCTTGCAAAATTACATAACTTAATTCCTACACTTTTTCATCAGATTCCTTCATAAAAATTCCTAAAAAATAGGAAAGTTTCCTCACCTACCCCCATATGAATTTCTATTTCATAAAATGATGTGTTTAGATTTAGAGATCACGCTTGTAAAATTTTATGGCTTAATTCGTTCATTTTGGCTGCGTCAAAATTTTCATAAATTTCCATTTCCACGTCCTTGATCAGGCATCAAAATCGATTACCCCATTCCTTTGATACCATGATGTTAACGAGCCCCAATAATATCTAATTTAAGCCATTGACTACCATTAGAACATTGGAATATTGACAATCAGACATCAGTGAAATATTGGAAGAGTTTGTGATTCTCTTGAATACATGAGAGCCAATAGAGATGAGTGTATCCCAACTTATGTTATGTTTGGTACGCGGTGAATGAAGGGGAGGGGAAGGGAGGGGAGGGAAGGGGAGGGAAGGGGAGGGGAAGGGAAGGGGGGGGAGGAGAAGGGACACTTATTTTAGTCTGTTTGGTTAGCATGGGGAGGGGAAGGGGGGAGAACATAAAAAAGTCACTTTTTAACAAGCCATATGCCGCTAAAGGTTACATACACCACGCACATATTAATACGTGAAAAATCAAGATAAACTAAACTCACATGTCTCGTAATCAAAATAAAACTATTCATATAATTATTTTGTTAATGAATAAGGTACACTTCTCATGTCTAACATCATTGAATTCTAAATTTTAGAAGTTTGGCAACATATCCATTAATAATTCATAACCGTCTTCTGACGGGAAACAAAAAAAAAACCAACATATCAGGATGTTGCACAAGATATATTTTATCTGAAGATATATTTTACTTCTTTTTTTATACCCATTGTGGTTATACGTGTAATTCCCTCCATATTTATAATTTTTCCTCCATTTATTTAAGTTCCCTCCATAACTTGAGAGTTTCCTCCACTCTCCTCCATAATTCCCTCTATTTTTCTATTTTTCCTTATGTTGTTATATTTGTAATTTTTATTTAACTCAAACCTTATATATTTTCTAGCAATATTTTTTTCTAGACTTTCTAAGATTTTTCTAAATTGTGCGCTACATTTATTCTAGTTTCGTTTTATTTTTAATTTTTCTCTCTAATTTTTTTTCTCGAAATTCTCCCCAACATTTCTAAATGGTGTGCTACAATTCTGTCACCTCACCTAGAGGGATACAAGTATTTTCCGCCATATTATTTATATTTTCCTTCCACATTCCATATTTCTCTCAAGCTTTATAATAAATTTCCCGCCAAATTTTTCCCCTTCCCCTTGTCTCCACTCCGATTCAGTGGGGAGAAGACTGGTTGGAAATACACTTGATTCTTTCCCCTCCATTCCCCTCCCTTCCCCTTCACCATGTGCAACCAAACAGGTCAACTCTTTTCCCCTCCCTTCCCCTCCCCTCCATTCACCGTGTACCAAACAGGTCGTTAGGGAAAGAGAGAATCCTAGAGAGGGAGACGTGTGCCTTTAAATAGAAGTTATGCACAAAGGGTTGAGATGGAGAGGGGGCGTTAGGGTTGAAAGGGAGAGGCTAGGGGGTCCAGAGTTTACTCGTATACCATGTAGAATTATTAGAATATTACAAGTAATTTCATATATTGGAATATTTTCAGAGTTGTTGTAAGGCCTTAAACGTCTTTTTACCTTAATCTTACCTTTTACAATAAGTAACTTAATATTACCTTGTTTGTCTTAACTACATGATTTATTAGATTATTATTGAATTATTTGGAATTATTTGAATATTAAAAATCATGCCTTAAGTTAATGCACACATGTTCTAACTTTTAAGTGATTGAAAGAACTAATACACAAATTTTGGTTTCATCATTGAAATTTTTCAAACAAAAAAATTATACCTTGGTGCTTGCATCGCTCGTTTGGATCAACCAATGCAAGTGGATCTGTCGTTGGGCTCCAAGCAAGTCTTGGGTGGGCCAAGTGTCTGAAGCGATGCAGCTACCTAAGGCAAGTTGGCAGCCTGATGTGTGCCTCAGACCAGGCCGATCAGGCTCTTCAAGCCAAGAGGTTGGACCGAAGCATCCACTTTGGATCGTTGGTTGCTCGATGTGTGCCAGCAAGGAGCTAGATGCGTGTTTCTAGTACCCGATGTCAGTGTTTTGAGCTATTTTAGCCGCTTCTATTGGAGGGCCAGAAGTGACATGTTTTGGAGTTGAGATGCAATTTTCTCCGATCATAGCCTATATATATGGAGATCGTTTCAACCCTAACCCTAACGCTCTATTAGTACATTTTGAAGATGTTGAACGTTGTTGGAGCAAGAGAAGAGAAATCATGAACGTGTAGCCCTTGCATGTTGGTGATTTAGCAAGTTTTTGCAAGATTCAAGCTAAAATCAACTTACTAACCTGATCAGAGATAAGTTTTCTTCCTTTCTCATTCTTGTTGTTTTCCCTCTTCTCTACCCTTGTAGACGGAGTTCTCCATGAAGCATGGTGGACATCTTGCTCCTCTACCTAAAATTCCTTTTCTTCCTCTTTGGCTTAGTTGGAGCTAGTACATGCGAGAATGGACGTCTTTAGGGTGTTTGGTGAAGCTTGGGAGCTAGGTTTCATGATTCTTCCTCTTGGAATTTATTCTCCAGGCAAGTGATTTACTCCCTTCTAGATATATACACATATTAAGGCCTATAATCCAAGAGAAACAAAAGATTGAATCACTCTTGCATGATTAATAACCCTATCTTTAGTCTAAAATCTACCAGTTCCTTGAAGTCTTGTTTGTTATGTCTTTTGTTCCAAAACATGTTCTAAAGATGTTCAACCCCCTAAATAGGATTTTGATTATTTTCTTTCATTCATCCTTGTTAACATATCTCTTTATTATCTGAATTATTTACTTCTGTCATTTCCTTATTACTGTTGTACCTATATGTAATTTGCCCATTTATATAAATAAAGAGGAGATCGCTCTCGGCCCTCTCACGTTGCATTACGCAGCCCTTGCGGCAACCTACATGGTATCAGAGCCAACGTCTGATCCACTTCTCCCTTAGCCGCCAGCGCCACCAACAGCAGCATGAACCGCCGCCGCAGCCGCCGATAGGCAGCAGCAGACGCAGCCAGCGCCGCCGCTGGGCTAGCGGCTTCCAGCCACCGTCGTCGCTGGGTTAACAGCAGCTTCCCACCGCTGTTGTAGGCTCAGCCGCCCAGGCCAGGAGGAGCAACCGCTCCCTCGTCGCCTCACCGCGGTTCATCCATCTACTGCGGCCATCTACAGCAGCTGTCGGTCGGAACAACAATGCCGCAGTTGTTGTTTGGGGTCCTCGATTGATCCAACAAGTGTTTAAAACCTAAACCGAAGACTCGTCACCTCCGAAATGTGTTCCTAATCGCATCTCCATGTGTGATTAGGAAAATCGATTAGAGGTTGTAGATGCGTCAATAACACATCTATCTACGTTGTGACGTGTATCTCTCCATCACTCAAGCCTTCACTGTGATGTGTATCAGTCTGTCGCAAAGTCCCGTTAAATCATGGCGGACACCAAGACATCTACTATCTACAGCGAGATGGCGCCTATCCCCTCTATCAAGCTGAACGAAAAAATTATCTCCTATGGATGAATGTTGTCCATACAGTTTTGGAGTCTCGTGACAAGGCGAGACATGTTGACTCTGCTCCCCTTGCTGCTATACTGAGCAAGGACACGCTGAGTAGAAGCGTCATGACAGTCTTGTGAAGACTTGGTTTTTGGGGAGTATGGAACCTGCGATTGCTGCGAGGTTCATGTTTTATTCTACAGCCAAGGAGATATGGGACGCAGTGAAGAAGCATTACTCTCAGGAGAAGAATGCTCTTCGCCAGTTTATGATCTATGATTGCCTTTTTGCAGAGAGACAGGGTGACAGGTCACTAGAAGAGTATTTTGGAGCAATTCAGGCTATTGCCCAAGAGCTGAGTTACTATCATCCTGTGACAGTTGCAGAGCAGGTCAAAGACAGAGATGATTTGATTACTGTCAAGTTCTTGTCTGGACTTAGTCCTTCCTACAGTTCTGCCCGGAGTGTTATCCTTGTGTCTGATAAACTGCCCAGCTTGGAGGAAGTCTATTTGAGGATTTTGCGATCCAACTTTGAGTCTGTTGATCCCACATCAGCTGTATCTTCTGGGGAGTCTCATGCATCTATAGTTGCTGTTGTGAGAGGACGACGACTTGGTATGGGCAGAGGACGTGGAACACGTCCCAAGTGTACTTTCTGTGACAAACCAGGACACACAGTGGAAAAATGTTGGAAGAAACATGGGAAACCTACTGCACCACCGGTGGGGGTAGCAAACTATGCCACCACTACAGAGCCTTCTGCATCTCCAGTTGTGGGTCCTAGCTCCTCAGGCATCACTCTCACTCAGGAGGAGTATGACAGGTTTATTCTTGCCACTCAGCACATGACTCTGGGATCGTCATCTTCAGCAAACTTGGCTTCTACTGCGGGTAATCAGGCTACATCTCTTATGGCTTATGGCTCTACTTCTTCTTGGGTGGTTGACTCTGGCGCGTCACAACACATGACTGGCATGAGGAGATTGCTCCACTCCATTTACTCATATATTCCTCATCAATCTGTTACTCTAGCAGATGGTACAGTGAGGAGAGTGTTAGCCAGTGGATCTGTTTCCCTAACACCTAAAATTGATCTTAAATCTGTGCATTTTGTGCCTAAATTTCCTTTTAATCTTCTTTCTGTTGCAAAATTGATTGATACTATGAAATGTGTAGACTTTTGGGCCTTCTTGTTTTGTATTACAGGATCTCAAGAGTACGAGGACGATTGGTGTGGGGCCTAGGAAAGGTGATCTCTAGATTCTCTGCCTCTTCCATGGTGATAGTCTACCTCGCCAAGTATCTGCTCCTGCTTCAGCCGTCTTGTTGAGTGGTTCCCCTTTACTATGGCACTGCAGATATGGACATCTGTCTTTAGAGAGCCTGAGGAAGTTGGAGCCTGAGTTGTCCCACCTGTCATCTTTAGAGTGTCAGTCGTGTCAGTTTAGAAAACATCACAGATTGTCTTATCCCAGTTGTGTCAATAAACGGGCATCATGTCCCTTTGAGTTGGTTCATAGTGATGTATGGGGTCCTGTTAAAGACCAGAGTTATAATGGTTTTCGTTATTTTATTTCCTTTGTAGATGATTTTTCCCGTATGACCTGGATCTATTTACTCAAAAGTCGAGAGTCTGTGTTGTCTATTGTTAAACATTTTCATAAAGAAATAAAAGTTCAATTTGATTGCAATATTAAAGTTCTTCAATCTGATAATGCTTTAGAGTATGTCCAAAAAGCCATGTCTGATTTTTGCAATTCTGTTGGCATGATTCATCATACATCCTGTCCTCACACTCCTTAACAAAATGGGGTGGCCGAGAAGAAAAATTGCCACCTTCTTGATGTTGCTAGGTCTATCATGTTTCAGTCCAATGTGCCCAAGAGATTCTGGTCTGAGGCCCTTCTCACTGCATGCTTCTTAATTAATAGACAACCATCCTCTGTTCTCAAAGGGCGCACTCCTTTCTCTGTGTTACGTCCACAGATCAGCCCTTTTCTATTCCCCTTAGAGTGTTTGGTTGCACCTCTTTTGTCCACGATATTGACCCTAAGGCTGACAAGTTATCCCCTAGATCGATTAAAGCCTTGTTCCTTGGGTACTCAGGTACTAGCAAAGGATACAAGTGTTATTGTCCTAGTCTTCGTCGCATGTTTGTATCTAGGGATGTTACTTTCCATGAGACTACTCGATATTTTTCTGATGTCATAAGGGGGAGCAGCTGAGTGAGGAAGTGCCACCATCTTTTCAGAGTGAGAGAGTGCCACCATCTGTGCGGAGTGAGGAAGTGCCACCCATCATTCCTGATTATACTATCATTCAGGAAGAGCAGTTAGCAAATGGATCCGTAATTGAGCATTATCCACACATTTATAGCAGGCGAGGTAGATAGAATCCAGAAGAAGTAGCGACACCAGTCTCTGTGCCTTCCCCATCTTCTCCTACTCGAGAGATTCCTACAGAAGTATCAGATCTTGATATTCCTATTGCTGTCTGGAAAGGTACTCGTTCTTGTACTATTCGGCATCCTATTGCAAATGTGTGTTGTTTATCCAAACTATCTAAACAGGCTCGCGCATTTGCTATTGGGATTGATTCTGTGGATATACCGCGAAATCATCATGATGCTATGAAGAAAAGTGGCTGGAAACAGGCAATGCAGATTGAAATGTCAGCCTTATTACATAATGGCACCTGGGATCTTGTTGATTTACCTACAGGTAAGAAGGTTGTGGGATGTAGATGGGTATTCACCATCAAACACAATCCAAATGGCTCAGTTGAAAGGTTGAAAGCCAGATTGGTGGTTAAAGGCTATACACAGACATATGGGGTCGGCTTCTTTGAGACTTTTTCCCCTGTAGCTCATCTGAATTCTGTGTGCATTATTATTTCTTTGGCTGCTACTTTTGATTGGCCTCTTTTTCAGCTAGACATCAAAAACGGCTTCCTTCATGGTGATTTGCAGGAAGAGGTTTATATGGAGCAACATCTTGGTTTCGTTGCTCAGGGGGAGTATCAGAAGGTGTGTAAGCTGAAGAAGGCCATATATGGACTGAAACAATCTCCTAGAGCATGATTTGACAAGTTCAGTGATGTTGATCTGTAAATGGGCTTCTCTTGTTCTGTGACTGATCACTCGTTATTTTATTCTACTTCTTCCTGTGGATCTATAATTATTGTTGTGTATGTTGATGGCATAGTGATTACGGGCAGTGATTCTACAGGAATATCACGAGTGAAGGAAGGTTTGCAGGGACACTTCCAAACAAAGGATCTGGGTAAACTGAGATATTTTCTAGGCATTGAGGTACTTAGATCTCATGCATGTATCAACCTATCTCAGAGGAAATAAGTGCTAGACTTACTACAGGAGACGGGCATGACTGAGTCCAAGCCAGTATCTACTCCTATGGACTATCACATCAAGGAAATGGTTGATGATGCAGAGTATTCAGATCCAAGATATTACAGGAAGATTGTTGGTAAACTGATATTTCTGACTGTAACACGGCCTGATATTTTCTTTGTTGTAGGGGTGGTGAGTCAGCATATGAGCTCACCACATCAGTCACATTGGACCGCATTCTGTCGAATTTTGAGATACCTGAAAGGTGCTCCCGGAAAGGGAATCACTTATTATAGA
Source organism: Alisma plantago-aquatica (assembly GCA_963693085.1). NCBI lineage: Eukaryota > Viridiplantae > Streptophyta > Magnoliopsida > Alismatales > Alismataceae > Alisma > Alisma plantago-aquatica. The sequence goes on from OY856413.1 coordinate 35,546,890, forward strand.
CCGAAGATGTCTGCTTCTACTTTGGTCCTTACAGGTTATGCAGATGCAGATTGGGCTGGAAATCAGACTGACAGGAGATCTACATCAGGATATTGCACTTTTCTAGGGAATCATCTGATCACCAGGAAAAGTAAAAAGCAAAATGTTGTGGCAAGATCTAGCACTGAGGCTGAATATCGGGCAATGGCACATGCATGTTGTGAGTTACAATGGGTGAAATATGTTCTTTCTGAGTTGAAGATCCCTATTTCATCTCCCATGGAACTCAAGTGTGACAACCAAGCAGCTATACACATTGCCAGGAATCCTGTCTTTCATGAGCGCACGCAACATATAGAAGTTGAATGCCATTTTATCCGAAATCAGATCAAGAATGGTGTTGTTGTAACACCCCATGTCAAGTCTGAAGATCAACTGGCAAATATTCTGACAAAGCCATTGGGTCCAGCAGTATTTCAAAATCTATGTGGCAAGTTGGGCATACACAACGTGTACACTCCAGCTTGAGGGGGAGTGTTAACATATCTCTTTATTATCTGTATTATTTACTTCTGTCATTTCCTTATTATTGTTGTACCTATATGTAATTTGCCCATTTATATAAATAAAGAGGAGATGGCTCTCGGCCCTCTCACACTGCATTACGCAGCCCTTGCGGCAACCTACAATCCTCACATGTGGCCAAATGGTACCCTTACTAATGCTTTTCTTTCCTAAACTATGTGGGTAGTGAAGGAATAAGTTGTTATGCCTTCTCTTACTGGAAGTACAGATTTTACTCGCACTTGATAAGATCAAAATGGTTTTTAATGCTCTAAAAATGATATTACCATGTATAAGAATAAATGGCATAGAATTGGGTGTTTATGCTTCATATTGATTACATAAGGGATCCAGGGATTTATATGCCAGCAAACTACTACCATCCAACAATAAGGAATCATAAGGAAAGGTTTTTCTCAGATTCATCAATTAAACATGGTGGTCGCTTAAGAATCGATAATTCTGTATGAGACTAGTCATATTTAGGAATCTTCCATCCAAAAAGAAAAATCTATGGTTCTACTTTTCTTCTTATTGTTTCATATGATCTTAATTGAGCTAGGGAAGGGATAATGTGGAAAATCTAAAACAATGGGGTCAATCTTGGAAAGGCTTATATATATATATATATATATATATATATATATATATATAGAGAGAGAGAGAGAGAGAGTCAGGCTAGAATACACTCGAGTGTATTCAGAGCAGAATACACTCAAGTGATTTTTCATGATGCAATATTTTTTTCAAAAATCTAATCCGTTGATCTTCTTAATCATCTTGTGAATAACTCATATAAAAAATTTGAGCACATTTGGACATTTATAGGTCATGTTATAAAGACTGCAAAAATTACGCATTTCAAATTAGTTTCGTGCGTCGATTTTGTTGCCCTCAAATGAATGACTTAAACTCATCCAAATGGGCTTAAAATTTGTATGTAGCCTAATTATAGTATGACAATGAAGATGAATGGTTTACATCTTGCAAAAAATAGTCAACATCTTGCAAAAAATAGTCTTGATATGCAAACACACTTGAGTGTATCCGTGCGATCCGTACACTAGAGTGTATTCTAGCCTGACTCATATATATATATATATATATATATATATATATATATATATATATATATATATATATATATATATATAAACCCCAAATTAACATGGGAAGAGCTTATAAAGACAGATTTTGAATCTCTACGTCTTGATCAGAGTGTAACCCATGATAGAGCTGATTGGAAATGAAGGATCCGTGTAGCAGAACCCAACATGGTTGGGACTGAGGCTTTTATATATATATATATATATAGAGAGAGAGAGAGAGAGAGAGTCAGACTAGAATACACTCGAGTGTATAGATCACACCATACACTCAAGTGATGTTTACATATCTAGACAATTTTTTTGACAAATCCAAACCATTGATATTCACTGTCATAACAAATAAAGGCTACATGCAAAATTTGAGCTCATTCGGAATTTTCTGAGTCACTCTTTCATGACCAACAAAACTGACGCACAAAACTAATTTGAATTGTATAATTTTTGTCACCTTTAGATGCATGACCTATAATTGTCCAAACGAGCTCAAATTTTATATGTAGTATGCTCATATGATATTTGAGAGGATCCATGGTTTAGATTTTTTAAATAAACATTACATGATGGAAAATGACTTCAGTGTATTCTGTCTCTGGTACACTCGAGTGTATTCTAGCCTGACTCTAATACGTACACATCGCACCGTACACTCAAGTGGTGTTTATATATCAAGATCAATTACTAGGGAAATCCAAACAATTGATATTCATCATTATTATCATAAATATAGGTTAGCTACAAAAATTGAGTTTTTTTGGATGTTTGTAAGCCACTCAACCATGGCCAAAAGAATCGGCGCACATAACTAATTGCAGGTGCATCATTTTTGTTGTCTATAGATACGTGACCTATAAATGTCCAATGATCTCAAATTGTTTATTCAGTCTATTCATAAGGTGTTTAAGAAGATCAATGGTTTGGATCTTGGAAGAAATTGTGGCTTGATGGAAAAACAACTTGAGTGTATTGCGTTTCTGATGCACTCGAGTGCATTCTAGCTTGACTCTATATATATAAATATATAGAGAGAGAGTCTGCCTAGAATACACTCGAGTGTATAGATCACATCATACACTAAAGTGATGTTTACCTGCAAAGACCGAGGAATTCCAAATTGTTGATATTCATTGTATCACAAATATAAGCTACATACAAAATAGAGCTCATTGGGATTACCATGAGCCACTCATCCAAAGGACAACAAAATTAATGTACATAGCTATTTTCAAGTGCATTATTTTTATTCTCTTTAGATGCATGACCTATAAGTGTCCAAACAAGCTCAAACTTTATATACATGTCCTTAAGATATTTAAAAAATTCATGTTGCATTATCGAAAAATATTTGAGTGTATTCTGTCTCCAATACATTCAAGTGTATCCTAGCCTCTCTCTCTCTCTCTCTCTCTCTCTCTATATATATATATATATATATATATATATATGTATATATATACATATATATATATAGACACACACACATACACACGAGGGTCGATGCCATGTGGTTGATTCCATGGTCTGACGGTGAGTGTTAATTGAATCTTTGGCATATAATATAATATGACACTGAGTATAAAATGATTGGGGGTTAACAATAGTTGTCCTTGTATACTTGAGTGCTCTAAATGTTCAAAAGGTTACCACACATCATATGGTTGAGAAGGCTTTGGGAAATAAGCAAAAGTCTATGATATGTCGAACGACTCCTGAAAGAACAACAATATAATCTCTCTTTTAGCATCCTCTTGTACTTGTAAGAGAAATGGCTAGCTTTCTATGATATTATGCCTTGCTTAAAGCAATAATATATGAGAAATTTTAAATAAAAATGATGGTACTATAGTGTGCTCCTTACATGAACTATGAATATGAAAGATGATATAAGTATTATAGATGATGCCTTGTTTAGGGCTAATGTTTGAGCATCTATGCCAAAAAAGGGCATAATGCTCAGATGATAAGCCTTGGGGCATCTCTAAGTGAGCATGATAATGACTAGAGGCATGTGATCTGTGGATGATGAATTGACCGAGATTGAAAAATACACAATTGTATGATTATAATGTGGCTCTTTTTATTACATGTTCATATCAATTATTTCTTAGTCTTGCTCTACTAATTATATTGTCTTTGCATGATAATGATAAGCCAAAGAGATCATACTATGCAAGATAATATTATGTACTATGAATTGGTCATGAAAGATGAGTTATTGCACGAATGAAACCTTAATCATATAGTGCATGCACTGGAAGCTCAATGTTTGGAAGTCAGGGAAGGGAGACGAGTATACTTGTAGTGATCCATGGATTGTGAGAACTAGCAGTCGTATATTGTTGAGTATATGCGGGTTATTGAGAATCCGCATGAGGTATAGCCCTCGGCGCCCAGAAATTGTCTGATATATGAGTAAGTCGAGGTTGTATCTCATGTTGTTATGGCAGTTATGCGTGAACGATGTGCTACGAATATGATATGTCTAGAAGGCAATATTGCCTATGTGATATGATGCGTCACGACCCTTGTACTAGGATGGACCTCTTATGTAGGTCACAGGCCAATGAGCCCGTACTCTTTTATACATGCACCGACATTGGCATGGCAAGGTCTCAGTGAGAGTAAATACTTTTGAGATCCTTATGGTGGGCTTAGGGACATCATAATCATAAGCTTGTAATTTAGGGACTTCACAGTCATAAGCTTGCTTAAGCGATAGACTTAACCAGGGCAAAAGTGCTAAGATATAATTTGACTTGAGTAGGAATAAATGTTATCGCTAATCATGGCTTCTTGGGGGATACGTAGAAATGGTCTCTAAGCATTGTAAGTGATGGTATGTATATTTACCCGAGACGATTGATGTGTGATTGACCATTATAGTAGAATTTATATCATGTGGTAAGATACCTTGTCCCATTTTAAGTTATCAAGTTGTTAAGTGGAATTGAATTAAGCATAAGTATCTTTCTTGTTTACTTTAATTCATATAATATGATTCAAGCACATGTTTATCTATCTTGGCGGGAGTTCTCTAGTTCGGACTCTTTATGAGTCTCATGTGATTGTTCCACGTGTTTTTAGTATTAACTAAATAGACTAATAATACTTTCTTAAATTCTTAAACTCGTGCAACATCTTTCTGATGCTTGTGCATCGCAGGGTTTATGGCTAGTATTTTGGGAAAGCAATTGATACAATAATCTCACAGAATTATTGTTTCACATGGAAAGCATGTCCTTGGTTTCTTAAATGAGGTTAGGCCCTTATGGGAAAATCATGTTAGTACTCCCATGGATCGCAGCATTAAGTTGGCTAACAGTTGAGTGCTATCCCTAAGTTTTGGTACAAGATACTTGTGAGAAGTTGAATGGCTTGTCTATCACAAAATATGATAACCCTTATTATAGCATTGTCTGATTGCTTGGACTCTCCTTGTAAAGATCATGATCGGCATTAGGATGTGGTATCATTCAAATACAAGAACAATAATCATTTGACTATTTAAGAGTTCACATATCCTGATTGGGTACAATCACCTACAGGTTGATGTATCTACTGCATCGTGTTGCGTAATTACTTGAATACTGATTCGTAAAAGAATAAGAAATATAGTGGCACACTCAAGTGTGGAATCAAAATGTCAAGAAATAGCTCAAATTACAAATGAACCTATCTGGTCATTTCTTATTGAGCTTGAATATACTCGATATAACCACTTGCTTAACAAATTTTATGACAATAGAGTCACTGTCGCTGTAAATTGCCAATAACACTGTATTACAGGAGAGACCAAAGATATTGAGGTTGACCGCCACTTCAATCTTGAGAAGCTAATGCAAAAGCTATACAAACTATATCATTAACTAAATTCTAAAAACTAGCTTGCTAACCTCTTCACCAAGTTTTTCGACATACATAGATGACACATTTATATAACATACGTGGAGGTAATGGCTTACAATAAGTCAGGGTTATGCATTTGTGGATATCAACGCTCTAACGGCATACTTACGAAAGTGCTTACATTTTTTATCATTACAGCAAACACATGCACAAAGGGGGGTAAAACCTACTTGGGTGACTGTTTCCTTCTATAATCCATCTTACAATTACCATATTTAGTACAGTTTGAAATATAAATTAATTAAGACATTCAATTAAAAATACTCAATAATATCAAGTTTTTTTGTATACACTTTGACCTATTAGTAAGATTCACATTCCTGGTTTTTTATTAGCTGTAGAGTCTGACCAGCTAGAAATGATGGATGTGTACTTCCGTTGCACGAAAAGCAATATGTCTAACGTTTTTCAGTAACTGCAAATATAACCACGCTTAATGGAGATGTAAGGTAAGGTTTTGACAAAAGAATCATGTACACATCATTATCAGGTTTCCTAGGAAGCATATTAGACGGGATATGCTTTTGTGATTATGTTTAACAGAAAAGGGTGCCTTTCAATAACTAAACAAATTAACAAGACTATGAAGCACGTAATGGAAGAAATATCAAAAAAATTAACAAGAACGTGAATCACAAGATGGAAGAAACAATAACTGCTTGCGGCCAACTTGCTAAAAAGTAAGAAAGAAGGATACACTGATCACTAACCTTCATATAATTGCTCAGAGAAGGATCCCATTCATTAATCCGGTATGTCTGTGCATATAAGCCATCATAATAATTATAACAGTTACTAAAAGAAACTATCGCTAGCAAGTAGAAACAAAAGAGACATTTCATCTACCAGTCTTTTTAATCCATCTCCAGAGTTTGGAACATAAACACTTAACAGGTAGAAACTGTCGAATTCAACTGTAACAAGCCTCCCTTCACTATCATGATCAAGAATGCCGAGTCCATATTTGACTGATAGTGGCTTTGTCTGTCACATCATATATAGTAACATTAAGTGATATGCAGCTTGTGTGTATAGACGTTGGATAACTATTTACTATAAAAGACTATGCATAATGAATTATGTATGTTACAAGGCGGAGCCCATAAACTGTCATTGTACTTTTGAAAGTGTCTTTTTTTTCTTTTTCTTTTGTCAGCTACATTGATTCTTTTTCCCCAATAACCTAATGCAACTGATTTCTTACGATGCAAAGAAGCTCATGAAAGTATCTCTACTTTGAAGATATTAGTTTAAAGTTATTTTGGGTCTAAAGTTACTTTTATCTTTAGCTCCACAAGTAGCACTTTAAAAAACAACATACAGCTAACCTGATAAGAAGTAGATTAGATATAATCAAGATATAGCATCCAAGTTTACCCTTATACCTGACTTTTTAAAGTCTGTCCAATGATTTTATGCCTACCTCTTTTATGACCAATGATTCTACTAATCTTTTGTTGCTATCTGTGATGGAAAACTTTAAGTTGATTTTATTCTACACTTTTATTTCACAATCATCACCACTGAGTTATCATAGTGAAAGTTATTGTGGCTTCATGTTACGATGCATAAAAACCATATTAAAAGTTAGTGTATTACAGGAAATCCTACCCGTGATATAATAGCAGTTCCAGAGTAACCAAGTTTGGAGATACTACAGGTCCAGTAGCTATTATCGTATCCATCAATGAGATTGTCACTTATCATGTCAACATCCTTGTCCTGAGGCATACATAGATGTGAGCTACTAAATAAGCAGAAACAAACCTTTTGGGAACATGTTGTCACAAATGAACACATGAAAACGATTTGTTATTTACTTGCCTGTATTTTTGTTTCCTGCAAGCACAAAACATCAAAATTTTCCCGTTGAAGCGCAGATAAACTTTTTGACTTGATTAGAGCTTTCAAGCCGTTGACATTCCAAGACATAAATTTCATTGACTTTGAATTTTCACTAGGGGGAGGAGGCCTCAAAACTTTGGGATTATAGGCAATCCATCCGGGCTGTGGCTTTTTGTGAGTGAGCACGGTCCAAGGTTCAGTTGTGACTGATTCTGTACTTACGGATTCAATAGTTAGAGAAACCTTCTTCCGAATCTGAGAGCTCTTCTTTTCTGGAAATTTACAGTACTTCCATCAAATTTTCCAGAATTTTATTTTAACATGATCATTGGTAAATTTTGACTTGTCTAGCAATACATACCTAATTCTTCTTTACCAATAGGCAATATTTCTTGATCTATCCTAGTTTCACTTTGATGACATAGACCGATCCTGTCAGATCGCTGCAATTTTGATTTGGCTTTCTTTTGCTTAGTTACAGAAGCTCCCGAAATAGATTCTTCTTCACATACTGACATTTTAGTCTTTCGCTTTGTCATCATGCATTCTGCCTGTCGAGAGGAGTGGTGTGTGGCTATAACAAAAACCACACAACAACAACTGATTTTTTCAATTCCATAATCCAAAAATGCAAGCTAAATAGCAATATGTTTCAAGAAGTTCATTCTTACTCAAATAAGACCGCAGTGCTGACAATAGTTCTTGCTTAGATCCTTTGACTGGGATTGCAGCGTGCCTGTAACATCCAAATAAAGGTTAACCAGATAACAACAACACAAATTCACACGTGTATTCTGCTCATTGAATACCATATTCAAGTATCTTCACCAAAATATTACCATTTCCACCTTGTTTTATACACTGGGCAATTTAAACTCTCTTTTTTTTATTTAAAGGAGTCTTTTCATTCACCCCAAACTCCATGTGGGCACCGCAAATAATTACATCATGTGCTACTAAGACCAGTAGCCTGAAAACAAAACCCAAAAAATATGATCCCGTCCCCCCGTATCCCCCAACAAAACGATATTCCTCCCTCTGTACATCAGAAAAAAGAAACACACCAAGGGACGCAAAAAGAACCACCTCGGATAGCTCTATGTGGTCACCCCCTCCATTACCCTTCCATCTTCGCAAAATATATGAAAACCTTCTTCTCTCCATAACCATCAATCGCCTAACCTGTAGTGGAAGATTGCAGGGTTCCTGTGAGACCCAGATTTCCCCCTGCAGCTCTCCACTATGGCCAAGTGAAATCGCTGTAGCATTTCCTTCCTTTGAGATTAGAAATCCCAACATCATTCTCTCCTTAATCTCTTCTCTAACCACATCGTGGAGCGCCGCCACACTCCAGGGGCTCTGCCCGACCCCCAAAGAGCATCTACCAGAAAACAATCATCCGCTTCCACATAGGTCACCCTCGTATTCATACCCCCCAGAATCTTTAGCATAACGACCATCGCCTTCAGCCCGACCCCGTATCTCAGACCTCTCAGCTGCGCCCTGATTGCCACCACCAATCTTCCCAAATGAGTTCTGACCATACATGCCATCCAACCCTTCTCCTCCCCGTCTGTTCCTGTCTCCAACCGGTAGGCTGAGTTCGCTTTCAATTATGCAGATCGGGTGGCGACCACCTATACAGCTCCAGGATCCTCATTTTCCTCCTCGGCCTCTTCATCGCCCCATTTAGTCGCTCCTGCCACCTCATATCTTCTGCATTCACCTCGAAGAGCCGACCTCCACCTCATGGGCAATTTAAACTTTTGCTTGATTTGGTTCTCTTAGATCAGTGTGACAACTGTATGAAAACTGTAGAGTGCGAAGGGAGTAATCTCTCCCCTGGGACCACCAGAAAGTGCCTGATGAGGGTGAATTTGGTAAATCAAGAGCACTCACAGGCAGCACAGACAAAGTAGCTCCTTCTACTCTAAAGACCCTTTATCCACTCTATCGCATAAGCGTTTTACATATGAAAAAACAGATCCCTGGACCTTGCGGGTTTGACCAATCACCAATCGACGACATCCTTGCTACTGTGTTTGTTCAGAAGATTGTTCTGAGCGATGGTTCTTACAGTATATATGGATGGATAATATTCTACTTTTTGTCAGCAATACTAGCGACTAAATAACTTTTGTAAGAACGTTTACTACCAAGAGATTGGGTAAACCGTGTTATTTCTGGGGATTGAAGTATCCCGCAATGAGAACGAGTTATCTCTTTTTGAAATAAAGTATATCTCGACTCTTCTTAGCATAAAATGTATGTTGAGGATAAGAACATGTTACAAGAAATTGGTTGGGAAATGAATCATCCATCACCAAACCAGATATATCTTTTGTTCTAATGGTTGCCAATCAACTCATGGACCAACAGCTATTGTAGATAATGTGACCTGGGAGATTTATGAATTGCATTTCACTATTTCCTACAGACAGGTTACACCTTTATATAGGACCACAGGTGGTAGCTAACTTTCTATAGCCCTAGGGAGTAAACCCTAGCCGCCGGCCTTGCTTCCCTCCATGTCTCCCTCTCCTCTCCATGCTAGCCATCGCCACCTCTCTCTCCAGCCGTCGGGTGCCTCCGGCATCAATATTCATCATGTGTGCCGGCCTCTCGGTCTCCATCTCCGTTAGAGCATGGTAGCTGCTACAGCCTCCTCCCTATTTCTCTTCCTCTCCATGTATTCCCAAAACGTGTATGAGTGCCCAGGCTTCTAGGGGTTGTTGATGCGCCAGATTCGTATCATTGATTGACATAAGTGATGGTGCTAATTCCCGTCACTCCCCAGTGTGTCTTCCCAGGGTTATCTTTCCCCTCGGGGCATCTTCCTGGTGCTATCTTTCCCTTTGACGGCGTCGATTCCCGCCCAGATTTGTAGCAGAATCGCCTGACATGGCGTGTCATCTGGCTTGCACGGCATGTTGGCAGAAACATGTTTTTACGCCTTCGACATCTTACACACCATGTTGATTTTTCGACACGGCGTGTCGGCGGAAGTCAGTTTCACGCCTCTAATATCTTACACGGTGTGTCAGAATCTCTACACGGCATGTCAGCAACTCACATGGCGTGTTGCCGACAGTCTGTCTCAATTTCTACTGCTTCAATCATTCTAATATGATCTCAGAATGGGAGTCGAAAAGCCAGTGACTTCTGCTACAATTGTCTCCAATGATCCATCACAAATAACTTATGTGAAGATCAACTCACAAAGTTATCCTCTCTGGATGAATGCCATATATATTGTTTTTTAATATTGAGAGAAAGTTGATATTATATAGTCAGAATCTCCTGTTGAGCGTGCCAAAGACTACTACACATGGAGGGACGCAATGGTCTAATATTTGGTTGTGGAACAGCATGGAGCCCCAAATTGCATCTAGGTTCATGTTCTATTCCATAGCCAAACAGATCTGGGAAGCTGCTAAGAAACACTTCTCGTACGAGAAGAATGCTCTCTGCGTCTGCACTGTCTATGATCACCCCTTTACCAAAAGACAAGATAGTCGCTCTCTGGGGGATTATTTTGGTGTCAGTGTCATACAGTCCATCTCTCAAGAACCGAACTTCTACTAGCCACTAAAAAGTTAAAAGTGGTAATCAGATAAAAGACAGAGGCGACCTAGTCACATCTAGATTTCTATCGCGGTCGAATCATGTCTATGCTTCGACCTGAAGTGTCATTCTTGCTACATATAAACTACCAAGCCTTGAGGAGGCATTTGTGAGGGTTCAACAATCCTCTTTTAAGTCAGTCTATGTCACTACAGGAGGACAAATCTCTAAAAATCATGACTCTCTTGTTGTTGCTGCCAAGGACACTGGACGAGGTGTTGGACTAGGACGGGGCGCTAAGATAAAAGACAAATGTACTTTCTGTGGGAAACTTGGGCATACAGATGACAAGTGCTATTCTAAGCATGGTCGACCCTCGTTGGTGTTGCACATTATACGGACACTACCTCGGGAGCATCTACATCTGGAGCTTCTAGACAAACGCAATCAGATTTTACTATCTTCTAGACAAACGCAATCAGATTTTACTATCTCCAAGGAGGAGTACTACCATCCTCTTCAGGCTACCCAACAAGTTTCTCTTGGTTCCTCCGCTAATCGTGTCTCAGATGCACTTAACCAAGGGACATCACTCATTGCTTCCCACCCATCTTCTACATGGGTGGTGGATTTAGGGACCTCTCAGCATATGAGAGGTTTACGATCCATGCTTCTTTCCTCCATTTCGTATATCCCACATCCGACTGTGACTCTAGTTGATGGATCAGTCAGATGTGTACAGGCTTGTGAATGTGTACAGGCATCATCTTCTTTGACTCTACAGTTTGTACATTATGTACCAGACTTTCCTTTTAATGTTATGTTTGTTGTTGAGTTGATTGATTCATTGAAATGCTTGGTGATATTTGGATCTTCCTTCTTTGGTGGGAGATCTAGAAAAAGTGATATCTACTTCTTCAAAAGTGATCGCCCAGCTCCTCAGATTCCTTCCACTACATCTACCGTCCTCAACTGCTCTCCCTTACAATAGCATTATCACACTATGTGCACCCTCGCAGAGTCTTCAGAAGCTTGTTTCCAGCTTATTATCAATAAAGTCTATCAAGTCTCAGTCTTGTCAACTGGGCTAGCATCATCGTGCTTCGTTTTCCTAGTCGTAGTGTAAAACGCTCTAAGTGCCCTTTTGATCTTATTCGTAGTGATATATGGGTCATATTAAGGAGTCAAGTTACAATGGCTTGCGTTATTTCCTTTCCCTTATTGATGATTTCTCACGGATGACTTGGTTATACTTAAGTCATGGGATGAGGTTTTGTCGGTTATCCAAACCATTTATCAATCAATAAAAGTTTAGTTTGATGCTCATATAAAAATTCTTCGTACTAATAATGCTTTAGAGTATGTTCAAAGGTTATCTCTAATTTTTGGGATTCTGTTAGCATAATTCACCAAACGACTTGTCCTCACACACCTCAACAAAATGTGGTTGAGTGCAAAAATCATCATTTACTTGATGTAGCTCGTACATTACTGTTTCAAATGTCTATGCCAAAGAAGTTTTGGTCTAATGCTCTTCTCACTACTTGTTTCCTGATTAATCGTCAGCCATCTTCTGTGTTGCATGGTGGCACCCCCTTTTCTATTTTACGACCAGACGAGCAAGCTTTTCCTGTTCCCTCTATGTCTTTGGTTGCACTGTTTTTGTTCTTGTGTTTGATCCACATGTAGACAAGTTGTCTCCTCCCGCAGTCTGCAGCCTTTTTGGAGTATTCTCCCACACAAAAGGGGTACAAACGTTATTATCCTCATCTTCGTCGTATGTTTGTGTCAACTGACGCTACTTTTCATGAGTCCACTCCATTCTTTAGTGAATTTGACAAGCGTGAGGGGAAGCACAACCATGAGAGTGATAGAGAGCGAGAGCCACCACTCCATTGTCGTGTGATGAGAGTGTGTCAAATACCACTCCTATTATACCACCAACACCACCTACACCTTCACCTATTCAACCTTTTCCGTTGGTTTACACTAGGGCAAGCAGGGATGTTGCGACATCAGTCCCACAAATTGACTCATCATCGTCAGATACCTGAGGTATATGTTCATGCTCAGAGTTTTCTTGATGCTTCTGTTTTATTTACACCTTTCAGCTGCAGCTCGTAAAGGTGTTCGGTCTTCCACCATACGACATCCAATCTCTAGTGTTTGTTGCTTATCTCATTTGTCACCAGCAGTTGCATGTTTGCTCTTCGATTAGATTCTATAGTTTTCGCTCATATGCAGAAGCTGCCAAACATGACGGTTGGGTACAAGCCATGGATTATGAGATGGAAGCTCTTTACGAGAACTCCACCTGGGACTTGGTGAACCTTCCTCCTGGGAAGCCTATTGTAGGTTGTTGTTGAGTATACACTGTCAAATAAAAATTGAATGGGTCTATTAACCGCATGTAGGCTCGATTGGTCGCCAAAGGGTACACTCAGACACATGGAATGGACTTTTTGGAGACTTTTTCTCCTGTTGCTCAACTCTGTGCGGATCCATATTTCTGTTGCTACTCATTATGATTCGCCTCTTCGCCAACTGGATGTCAAAAATGCATGTCTTCATGGTGACCTTGTTGAAGAGGTGTACATGGAGCAACCACATGGGTATGTTGCTCAGGGAGTGTCAGAAAGTGTGCAAACTGAGGAAATCCTTGTATAGCATGAAGCAATCACAGTAATGCATGGTTTGATAAATTTAGTTTTGCACTTATTACACAGTTTGGGTTCAGTCAGTCTTCTATTGATCACTCTTTATTTGTGTGCAAATCCTCTCGTGGCACTATTATTCTAGTTGTATATGTGGACGATAATGTCACACGGGTGATGATCTTACTGGCATTTCACGGCTCAAGGAGTGGCTACTCACACAATTTCACACGAAAGATTTGGGCAATTTTCATTATTTTCTTGGAATAGCGGTTCTATGTTCCAAGAAAAGCGCAAATCTTTCTCAGCAGAAATATGTTCTAGACCTTCCTGTAGAGACAAGCATGACACACTGCAAACCAGTCTCCACACCTATGGATTACCATATCAAGGGGGTTATTTCTGATGATAGTGACTTTTTGGATCCAACAAAGTACAAACCGATAGTGGGTAAGTTGATCTCTATTCAACGATTACTCGTCCTGATATCTCCTATGCAGTAGAAGTTGTTAGCTAGTACATGAGTGCACCCAAGATGTCGCAATGGATGGCGGTCACTCGGATCCTACGTTATATTAAAGGGTCGCTATGGAAAGGTCTCATTTATTTCACAAAGAAGGATTCCTCCTCCACTTCCTTGAAGCTTAGTGGATATACTAATGTTGATTGGGCAAGTGATGTTGGATATAGACGATCTACCTCAAGATATTGTGTTCCTTGGGTCACATTTAGTGGCATGGAGGAGCAAGAAACAAAATGTGGTAGCACAATCCAACACAAAGGTTGAATATCGAGCAACAACACATGCTTGTTATGAACTACATTGGGTTGTGTCCATATTGTCTGAAATGGGTGTTTGTTGAAACTGTAATCTCTCTCATGTATGATAATTAGGCGGCCATTCACATCGCTAGCAATCATGTGTACCATGAGCGGACCAAGCACATTGAGGTGGACTTCGACTTTGTTCGTGACCTAGTGCTCTCCAAGAAGATTCATACTCCTCATGTTCGCACTGGACAACAAGTTTTGGATATCTTCACCAAGCCCCTTATACCTTCAGCTTTTAGCCATATGAGTTCCAAGTTGGGCATGCACAATGTGTAGGCTCCAGCTTGAGGGACCCTGTTAGAAAATAGAAGCTATTTATATATTATTTTCTTATTTGCCTTCTTTATTGGGGTCTATTATGTAAATGTTGTCTTCCTATATAATAACGGCTCACCTACTCCGACAGGGTATCACTTTGGCCCAATACTTTCACACATGATACTAACTAATCCTAATATACAAGATAAGAATAAATAAATAAATAACTAGACTTATTTCAGCACTCCCCCTCAAGTTTGTGCATACATGTCATAGACACCGAGCTTGTTATATACAAAATTGACCTAGTACCTATTAGGAGCCTTGGTAAACAGATTTGCTAATGGTCCAAGGAAGCACGGAAAAAATTTTAGACACGGACACTAACCCGAGACACGGCATTTTCTAAAATATAGGACACAGACAGGCATTGGATGGGAGGAAATTTTTTATAAAAATGTATACATGTATCTGTATATAATGCATGCACGTGTGTGTTAGAATTACTTAGAAAATATCTTATACGTATATGTGTGTATAATGCACATACGTGTGCATTGGAATTACTCAGAGAATATCTGAAAAATATTCACATAAGTATTCATAATAGCATATGAATATGAATATGTGTGTTTCTGTGTAGTATAAACAATATCAAGCACACATCAACATGCTGTTGCAGTTTTTATAGTAAACATGGTAGATTTTCAGACTGACTAAATGACTATATGTTACTCATTTAGTCAATTAGTAAACAAAAAGTAATTATTGATACCTAGTTCATCTTGGATTTTACATGTGGATTCTTTCAGACACACTTTGTTTGCAGTTTTGTGATTATATCTCAGCTTGGAAATGCAAATTCTCAATGACAAGACATAACTAAAAGTAGTTGCATGTCTAGAATTTACACAGTGAAAGAAAAGGTTTCCGCTGCAGCAATTGTTAGGCTGATGTGCCCAGGGAGTAGCTGCATATTCAGATTTTATACATTGAAATAGGTTGCAGCAGCAGCAACTGTTAGGCTGATGTGTCCAGGGAGTGTCCGGGCAGTGTCCAGCCGTGTCTAGGCTGCAAAAAAAGGAAAAAAAAAAATAGATAGGACACGTGTTCGTCGTGTCCAAAATGTTTTGGGCTGTGTCTAGGAGGCGACCGTGTCGGAAACGTGTCTGACACGGACACGGGCTGTATAGAAGTGTTTGTGCTTCCTAGTGTTCCATAACGAATTCGGAATCCATATGTTAAGAATATGTTCATTATTAAAGAAGTTATGTATATAATATATTCTTTTTGAGTAATACCTAATTTCATCATATATTCGCTATTATTTTAACTTAATTTGCATTGAAGTTTTGTTCATAAACTTCCTCGAAGTTTCCACAAACTTCCACTTCCACGCATGTCAAATTCAAGTTGAAGTCGATGTCTTGAACCATGATTATCACACTACAAATGTATAGCTTTTGTTTGCCAATATTCGAGTTCTTCCATAAAATCCTTGACCCATATGAGTTCTCAATAGCGTGAGTCATGGATCGATATCCAAACTTTGCATTGTATCTAGCCACCACAACTTGTCCATTGCTTTTCCAAGAAACCAAATTACCTCGCAAGCAGATACAATTCCGGTCACAAAACGGTGATCAATTACAAAAATGGTCCCATATGCATATCAATATCCATGCACCCTTAACTGTCCACAGTAAGAATATATTCCTTTGTCGGGGTTTTTTTTAAGATATCAAAGAACCCAAGTAATAGCCTCCCAATGACAGGTTCATGGTTTATGCATGAATTGGCTATATACACTTGTCGCAAAGGAACAATAGGGATGAATAATCATGCCATAGTTGAGCTTTCGAGCCAGCCTCCTACATCTCCATAGGTCTTGCAATAGCTCCACGCGATCCTTATACGGCTTGAACTATGGATCCATCGGCGAGTCTGCAAGTTTTTCTTCCAGCATCCAAGTTTCTGCAACAAGATCAAGAGTACACTTGTGTTTGTGGAAATGTGTTGTGTTTTCTATATTCACAAAAGAGAAAACTCACTCCTATAAATAGGAGGAGGTTGTACAAGGAAACGAAGTGAAAACCCTAATGGGCCACTTTATACAGGGGCCCATGTTACAGACTAAACTAAGAACTTAAACAGAAATACACTTAAACAGTATATACAGTAATATATCTCAATACTCCCCCTCAAATTGGAGCATAGATGTAAATGATGCCCAACTTGCAGCACAGTTCCTCAACTCGGTTGCCAGAGAGAGGCTTAGTAAATATATCTGCAGTTTGCTAATGTGATGGCAGGAAAGAAGTAGTAATCTTCTTATCCAGTACAGCATCTCGAAGAAAACGACATTCGACTTCAATATGCTTGGTCCTTTTATGGAATACAGGATTGCTAGCAATGAAGGTAGCAGCACGATTATCACAATACATCATGATAGCGTAGGTGATAGGGAACCCAAAGTCTGCAAGAATAGATTGAATCCATAACAGTTCACAAGTGGTATGTGTCGTTGCACGATTCTCGGATTCAACACTAGATCTGACAACTACATTTTGTTTCTTGCTCCTCCAAGTAACCAGACTACCTCCTACAAAGGTACAATAACCAGGAGTGGATCTCCTATTAAACTTACATCCTGCATAGTCAGCATCAGAGTATCCAACAACATCAAGATGTTCATTTCTTTTATAAAATAGCCCCTCTTCAGGTGCGTTCTTTAGATATTTCAGGATACAACATGCAGCCTCTCAATGACATTATCGAGGGCAATCCATAAATTGACTAAGAAGTCCTACCGCAAAGCATATATCTGGTATGGTAACAGTGAGATACAAAAGTTTGCCAACTAGTCGCTTGTAGCAATATTTATCTTCTAAGAGATGAGTGGACTCAGCCCATAGAC
Organism: Alisma plantago-aquatica; assembly: GCA_963693085.1. Classification (NCBI taxonomy): domain Eukaryota; kingdom Viridiplantae; phylum Streptophyta; class Magnoliopsida; order Alismatales; family Alismataceae; genus Alisma; species Alisma plantago-aquatica. The sequence continues at coordinate 35,564,514 of OY856413.1, forward strand.
CATGCGCATGATCCATAGGTGAGACAGCAGGTCGACAGCCCAACATTCCAATTTCAGATAATAAGTCCAAAGTATACTTCCTCTGTGATAGAGATACTCCATTTTTGTTATATGCTACCTCAATGCCAAGAAAATACCGAAGACGTCCAAGGTCTTTGGTTACAAAGTGCTTCTTAAGATATTTCTTTGTATCAACAATTCATGTGGTATCACTACCACATATAATGATATCATCCACATATACAATAAGAATAATAATTCCAGAAGTGGTGGTCTTGATAATAACAGAATCATCACACTGAGAGTCTGAGACCTTGTGAAATCAAATTGTAGTATAAGAGAGAATTTGTTAAACCATGCTCGAGGGCTCCGCTTAAGACCATAAATAGCCTTCTTAAGAAGACGAACTTTCCCAGAATACTCCCCCTCAGCAACATAACCTGGAGGTTGGGATATGTAGACAATTTCCTACAAGTCACCATATAGAAAGGCATTTTTGACATCTAGTTGATGCAGACGCCGTCCTTGATTGACAGCAACAGAAATAAGAATATGCACAGAATTAAGACAAGCAACAGGGGAAAAGGTTTCGTAATAATCAACTCCAGATTCCTGTGTATCCTTTGGCAACCAATCTAGCTTTTAAGTGTTCAATCGTTCCATCTGGCAGATATTTAACAGCATATACCCAGCGACATCCAACAGGATTGCTACCTAGAGGAAGATCAACAACGACCCATGTCCCACGGGATCGAAGAGCATCCATCTCCTCATCCACAGCCTTCTTCCATCCAGGATGGAGAAGTGCTTCCTGAACAGTCATTGTAATAGAGATAGCAGATATTGCAACAGTAAATTTAGCCATGGAGGCATTTAGATGATCTATAGAAACATGTTTAGAAATGCAATATTTTGTACCAGACCATTGTCCTTACCGTAAGGCAATAGGCATGTCCAACTCAGAAACTTGACTAGAGTCAGTAGAATTACCATTAACTGTCGGTAGATCATCAGTCTCCGAAGAGGTCATAGCAGGGGATACTTCAGGTAGAAGTTTTTTGCTCCGCCACTCATATACTTTCAGTACAGGGGTGGAAGACTCGTCGATGGACTAGACAGTAGAAAGAGGTACATTAGGAAGTGGTACCTTAGGAGAAGATGTTTGTTGACTTGGTTCAGAAAAGAATGAAGTATCTTCAAGAAAGGTTACATCTGCATTAACATACAATCGACGTGCAACGTGATCAAAACATTTGTACCCCTTTTATGTTCGAGAGTATCCAAGAAAACAACAGCGAACAGCTCATGGAGACAATTTATCGAGTCCATGTCGGTGATTGTGGACGAAACAAAAACATCCAAAACTTTTGGTGATAGGGCAAAAATAGGTTCATGTGGATAGAGAAGTTGATACGCAATTTTATTTTGTAGGATGGACAAAGGCATGCGGTTGATGAGGTAGTTGGCTAACAGAATGGCATCAGGCTAATAGGATTTGGGAACTTTCATTTTAATTAGGAGAGTTTGAGCAACATCAAGGAGGTGTCTATTTTTCCTTTAAGCAACACCATTTTGTTGTGGATTACAGGCACATGAGGTTTGATGAACAATTCCTTTGAAGATACAAATCTTCTGAAAACCATGTTGCATGTACTCAGAAGCATTGTCAGTGCAGACAAATTTAGTAGTAGCAGAAAATTGAGTTTTTATTTCATTCAAGAACTTGTAGAAAACATCTTAAATTTCAAAGCGATCTTTTAAAAGATAACAAGTGGCACGAGACCAATCATCATTGAAGGATACAAAATATTGCACACCAGTAAGATTACCAATACGACAGGGTCCCCAAATATCGGAATGAATTAAATAAAACAAATTAGGACTCATGTTATCACAACGAGGAGAATACACAGAGCGGTGATGTTTTCCAAGTTGACAAGATTGACATGTAAATTTTTCAGAAGACAAACTAGGAAATAAGGACTTCAACTTATTGGATGAAGGATGACCAAGTCGCGGGTGACATTGATACAAAGAGGCAGAGTGGGCCATAAAAGCAATGACAGGCAAATTTGACGAGGTTTGTACATAGTATAAACCATCTCCACCTTCATATCCCCCACCAATCGTCTTCTTCGTCCGGAGATCTTGCATGGAAATAGTGTAAGGAAAGAAGGTTACACTGCATTTTAAAGATTTGGTAATTTTACTAACAGACATCAAGTTCAAAGGAAATATGAGCACAAATAGGACAGATTTAAGGAGATCGTTGTTAACATCCCCTATTCCAGTGACCGGAGAGGTAGATCCATTTGCCAGAGGTACTGGAGTGTGATATGCAGATTTCTTTGGATGGTGAAAAGATTTTTATTACCAGTCATATGGGCTGTGGCACCAGAATCAACAATCCAATAGTCTCTTGTCGAAGATGAAGAAGCTTGAAGACATGAAGGATCACCTGAGTGTTGAGCAATGTTTGCCTGAGGTGTGGTAGTAAGTGCAGAAGCGGCTTTGATTAGCTTGTCAAGGTCAACGAACTTAGTGTTGCCATCTGAGTAGTAGCAGCACTAGATGTATATGGAGACTCTTCATCAGCTTCATTAGTGGAGACTTGGTTTGCCTATTCAGGCTTTCCATGTTTCTTCCAGCATTTGTCCTCGGTATGATTAGTCTGTTTACAGAAGTTGCAGTATTGAGGTTGAAGAAGAGAAGACCCTCTTCCAGAAGACTAAGGAGGAGGAGGCCCTCTTCCACCATTTTTAAGACATCTGCCTCGTCCACGCGTAGAGTTATCGCGTCCTCATCCAGCAACAACCAAGACAGCAGGCTCTTCTTTGGTAGCAGAAGACATGAAGTGAGATAGCGAAGATAAACATCATCCAGCATGGGTAATGGTTCGAATGCAAGGATTTGTTGACGGACAGCTTCATAGTTGGGGGCAAGGATGCCAAAAACTGGCATAACTGGACTTTCACCTTGTTGTTTTTGTAGTTCATTGAGATCAGTAGATAATGGATAGTGGAGTTTGAGCTCTCCCCAAATACCTTTGAAGGTATCAAAATGTGAAGCAAACGATGTAGCTTCGTTAAATTTTAGAGAATGTAGGCATTTACAATTCAAAAACTCAGGAGGCATTTCCCTTACTAGAATATATCTGAGCAATATGATCCTAGGCTTTCTTGTTGAAAAGAGGATAGGGCTAGAAGGAGAAGTAAATCCCCTTAGGCGTGATTAGCAGCGGCGGTGAAGATGGAGGATGTGGCGGCGATGGCTGATGAAGGGAGAGAGAGGGGGGGAGGGAGAAGGTGGCGGCGGCTAGTGGAGATCAGGACTAGGTATCCTGCTCTGATACCATGTGGAAATGTGTCGTGTTTTCTATATTCACAAAAGAGAAAACTCACTCCTATAGATAAGAGGAGGTTGTACAAGGAAGCGAACTAAAAACCCTAATGGGTCACTTTATAGAAGGGCCCATGTTACAGACTAAAGAAAGAACTTAAACATTTAAATAGTAAATACAGTAATATATCTCAATAATGTTGAGACAAGACGACTCCGTCCTTGGATCTAGCCACCTGCAACACCTAGACAGAATTTTTTGGGTTGCCTAAATCCTGCTTTTGAGTTTGATTAGAAACAATTGCTTCAGTTGTATGATGCCAATATCATCTACATGGACAATAAGCAACATATACACAAAGGACCCTTGCTCACTGAAGAGCATGGTTGTATAGGCGTCCAAGCGACCAGGAATATATATATATATATATATATATATATATATATATATATATATATATATATATTGCATATCTAGTAAAAATAGTACATTCAAAAACCTGAATTTGTAGTACTTTTTAGGAGATATTTGCCATTTTCCTTTATTGGGCTTTTGTAAAGCCGATTTGAGTTAATCACAAATTGATTAGTCATAAATCAGAAATCAGAAATGCTAACTATATTTGTATTTCTATTCATGAGGCAGTACATTTATAAAACAAAACAGTAGATTAAGAAAGTCAAATAGTAGACAAGTTAAAACAGTACATTAATACTAATCAGTAGATAACAGTGAAATGAAAAACGGGCTGAGCGCCCGAATAAACGGCCGCTTAATCGGCCCAATGCCCAGGCCGTTCGATTTTTGCCAAAATCGCCGGTTAACGTTTTTGTAATTAATCGGCCGTTTTTTCCCGCTTTTCACCCATTTTTCCGTTTTTTTTTTGCCCTTTTTTTCCCACTTTTTGGCCATTTTTTGTCCGTTTTTTTTTTTTTTTTTTGCTGTACACCTGTAACTTTATATAAACTATATGGTCTTAAGTATTACTGACTATAATATATTAAACTTATATACATTAAATATCCTATGATAAGCCTAGTTCTAATAGAATGCATACTTGTATGCAAGTTGGGATAATAGGGTACTGTTGTAAAGTGTAATTTATACAAGTAAAATATATGTAATTATTATCTAATTTTAAAATGCATACTTTAGTTAATTGTACTGCTGTAATGTATGACTAATTGATGATATGCACATATAACAATAAGTTAGAAAGGTATCCAATAATTAGTCTATTGTTTACTGCTTAACTATGTAAACAAGTGATACAAAAATATTTCTAAATCATGTATGTAGGGTATTTTATCTATGTCAAATCTATTTTTTATTATATTATGGCTATAATTATTGTCTTATAGCTATCTTATAAACTATTTGGGTGTTTTGTATTGTTGGGTAGTGTGTTTAGAATCTTTAGATATATATAAAAGTTCCAAAGAGTATTAGTATTTATATACATATATATGTAATTTTGTATAAAATTATATAGGAAATTAAAATCCATTTTTTTCAAAAATCGGCCGCTTACCGCTTAACCAGTTACAAGGTGCTGTCCGCACGGTTACCGCTTAACGTTTTTTAAAACATTGGTAGATAATAAATACAAATCAGTAGAAAAGTAAATACTAATCAGTAGATAAATAAATACAAATCAGTAGATAAGTAAATAAAAATCAGTAGATAAAAAAAAATCAAAACATTAGATAAAATACAAAAAAGTACATAGTTAAATACAAAGCATTAGATAAGTAAATACAAATCGATATATAAAAAATCAAAACATTAGATAAAATACAAATAAGTACATAGTTAAATACAAAGCATTAGATAAGTAAATACAAATCGATATATAAATACATTCCAAATAAGTAGATGAATAAATTAAGAAACCCTAATTAATAAATACAAAACATGTGATGAATCAAGAAATTAATATCTCTATAATGAAACAGTTGATAAATGATTCAAAAGCAGTACATGAATATATTCAAATCAGTAGACAGGGTATGTTAGATTACCGTATTATTATATAGATGGGTGTGGGTATGATTTTAATAGGATTTAATTATTTGAGTTGAATGGGAATCAAATTTAGATTAAGATTGCTTTTTTCCTGATTAATGGGTCTTTTAAATTGGGTTGAGCGCCTGGGCGCACGCCCAGTCCGACTAGGCAGCCGCCTAGTTACCTGGTCCGCCTACATATGCTAAAAAAAACCTGGGTGCTTGGACTTTGTACAGGGTTGGGCCGCCTGGGCGTCCGCCCGTATAACACAGCTGAAGAGTTGTGTGGTGAAGATACTGAAGAGATCTGTTGAGTTTCTCTAACCATGTCCGGGGTGGCTACTTGAGACCATTTTTATGGAAATGTCAGACCAGGTAAGACCCGCTTTGAGCAATGAACCTAAGAGATTGCTCCCATATAAATCTCCTTAGGTAAATCTTCAGGAAGCAAGCCATTCTCGATGTACACTCCAATATAGGGGGCAGGAGAATTGAGCAGCTAAGGAGATGAACATGCTAATTGATGTCTAGTTGGCAATATGTGAGAAGGTATCGAGATGGTCTTCGCCATAGACTTTCATATAGCCCTTGGCAACAAGACAAGCCTTCATTTAATCCAACATCCATCGGGTTTAAACTTGACAATGAAGACCCATCTGCAGCCCACAATTATTATATATGTAAAAGGAGGAACAAAACTTTAGGTATGATTTCTCCACACAGATTGCCATCTCATCTTCCAAAGCTTGTAGCAACTGGGTGACTCAGAGAAATAGATACAATATGTTACATTATATATTTCCTGTTTTACATAGCCTGCTATTTGTTTTGTTATTTCTCTTTTATATATGGACCTTTCTGTAATTCTTTCAGTATGATATATATGAGGGTGCACATATTGTGCAACCCTAAGCTCTCCAAATCTCATTGTTTTTCACATGGTATCAGAGCAGGACGATCCACTTTAAACCTAATCCCTATCTCCACCAACCCTAGCCGTCACTACACTCCAAAATCTCCTTTTTTTCGCCGCTACAGTACTGCTACAGTACCACCGCCGCTGCCGATCGCCGTCCACCCCTCCGCAGCCCTCCATCCACCTCTAATCCCCTAATAAACTCCATCCTTGTGGCCTAATCCACCACAGGACCCTCCGTCTAGCTCCGTTTCTCTTTCCGAAATCTCCGGACAGCCTCGGTAACTTTCCAGTTCTGACACGTTGACGGCGTAACGGGCTTCATCCTCTCTGTCTGCCTACGCCTCATGGCGGAGTGATTGATCCTCCATGTTGGCGTAGGTTTTTTCTCTTCATTTGCTGCCCCTACGTTGAATGATAAAGTTGAATGATAAAGTTGAATGTTGGAGAAAGGCATTGGAATCAAATGGATTGATGATTAGCAGGAGCAAAACTGAGTATATGCATTGCAATTTCAGCCAATCTCGCAGTGTGAATGATGGAGCCAAGTTGGACGGAGTAGATATACCAAAATGTGACAAATTTCGTTACTTAGGTTCTATTATTCAAATAGACGGGGATGTCCAAAATGATGTTTGTCACCGGATCACTGCAGGATGGTTGAAATGGAGGAGTGCAACTGGAGTTTTATGCGATCAGAAGATCCCTCTCAGGTTAAAAAGTAAGTTTTATAGAACAGCTATACGACCAGCCATGCTCTATGGGAGTGAATGTTGGGCGGTGAAGAAACAAGGTCTCAACAAGATGAACGTGGCCGAAATGCGTATGCTGAGATGGATGTGTGGGAAGACAAGAAAAGATCGTTTGAGAAATGACTATATCAGGAATAAAGTGGGGGTGGCGAGCATTGAGGACAAGTTGCGTGAGGGCCGACTCAGATGGTACGGACATGTGCAACGCAGACCTACTAGTGCGCCTATACGAAGCAATGCTATTGAGCCAAACACTCTAAATAGAAGAAGAGGAAGGCCTAAATTAACATGGGATGAGCTTATAAAGAGAGATTTTGAATCTCTACATCTCAATCAGAATATGACCCATGATAGAGCTGAATGGAAACGAAGGATCCATGTAGCCGACCCCAACATAGTTGGGATTGAGGCTTAGATGATGATGATGATGATGATTTGCTGCCCCTACGTGGGTTTTTTTTTAAGATCCATCCGTGGATCTTCTACCTTCTACTACTAGTCCATGTGTTGAACTTCTGCCTCTAACTGCTGACTACTCTTGCCTGTGCCTGCTTGCCTATGCCTGCCTTCCTGCCTGTTCTCATGGCGTCTTCTGGAGATGACTTCAGGAGAGACTCGCGCTGCCAAGTTACCACTGTTAAACTTGACGGGCGCAATTACCAGCTTTGGGTGTGCTCCTTTGTGATATATGCCAAATCCCAAGGGAAGTATTCTCATTTGATTCGCACTGGTCCGCCTCAGCCTGCAGCGAACGCGGATGAAAAAGACGTCAAAACTTTTAATGATTGGGTCTGTGAAGACTCGACTGTGATGACATGGATTCTCAACAGTGTCATTGAGAAGATCAGTGTTACTTTACTTAGGCTACCTACGGCGAAGCAGATGTAGGATCAGCTCGCCAGTACCTACTCTCACAGTCAGAATCCCAAGAAGGTCTTCGACATAACCAAGCAACTAGGGCGACTCCAATTCACGAGATCTGACATCTCCGATTACTTCTCCACCTTCACCGGCCTGTGGGGTGAGTTGGAGACTTACCACCCGCTGTCTACTGATCTGGCGACTATGCAGAAACAGCGGGCGGAACTACAGATGATACAGTTTCTGAGTGGCTTGCCAGAATCCTATGCTAGCGTTGTGGATCAGATCTTGGCGAGTGATCCGCTCCCTACTTTGCAGAGTGCCTACCAGCGTCTCCAGCGCCTTTCTTCATCGACACCGTCTCCTGAGACTGGAGATTCTACTGCCTTGGCTACTTAGGCCGGGCGTGGCCGTGGCCGTAGTCGTGGTCGTTCCACTGATGGTCGTCCTCCCCTGGGTGCAGGACGGGGACGTGGACCTGGTGCTGGACGAGGAGCCCCTCCTGCTGCCTCACCTCCTGCTGTTGCGCGTCCTCAGCAAGGACAGCGTGTGTGTACCTTCTGTGGCCGGTCTAACCATATTGAAGAAAAGTGTTGGGAAAAGTACGATAAACCGGCTTGGGCCAATGCTGCTGCAGATTCATCGTCTACTGCTTCTGAAGTTGTTACTCCGACGCCTGAGCCAGCGACTGTGGGAGCGACCGCAGACTACATTCGTGCTGAGGTGGAACGCCTCCTTGAGCGTGCTGGCTCTTCGACTGCTGCTTCTACTAGTGGAGCACATGTTGCATACTCTGGTTATGATAGTGCATTCCTGAGTTCCTCCTCACCTTCTACTTCTAGTAATACCAAATGGGTGATAGATTCTGGTGCCTCTGCACGTATATCTGGCAATAGATCTCTGTTTAAAACTCTATCTAAACATGTTCGTAACTCTTCTGTTATGCTAGTTGATGGCTCAAAGTCTTCGGTCTTTGGAGTCGGTGATATTGTTTCTCAGTTTTGGCTCAAGTCTGCCTTATATGTGCCTAGATTTTCTCTGAACTTATTATCAGTCAGCAAAATTTTACGAAGTTTGAACTGTAGCCTGACTTTTGTTACTAGTTCATGTGTTTTTCAGGACCTTCGCACGAGGACGAAGATTGGTGGGGTGTATGAAGGTGTTGATGGACTCTACTACTTGGACCAGTTACCGCGATCAGAGAAAGCTGCTATGGTATCTGCTTTATCGGCTTCTGTTTCTGCACTGCAGTGGCACTACAGGCTGGGACATCTATCGTCAGAGAAGCTGCGTCATTTAGTTTCTGATATTGGCAGTTGTAATTTTCAGTGTGAATCTTGTCAGCTGGGAAAACATACTCGTACTGTGTATCCTAGACGTAGTACTCTGAGCAGTAAAAGAAATTTTGATTTAGTTCACTCTGATGTATGGGGTCCATGCCATGTACCGAGTTTATCTGGTTACAAATATTTCATTCTATTTATTGATGACTTTTCTAGGACTACTTGGTTGTTTCTATTAAAAAGTAGGTCTGAAGTGTTGTCTACTATCAAATACTTTTTTGCTGAAATAAAAACGCAGTTTGGTTTGCCTGTTAAAGTTTTCCGCACCGATAATGCTTTAGAGTTTGTTAAGCAAGAAGTGGCGGTTTTCTGTAAATCTGTTGGTACGCTCCACTAGACTTCATGTGCCTATACCCCACAACAAAATGGTGTCGCTGAGCGGAAAAATAGACACTTATTAGAAGTTACCAGGACTATCATGATGCATTCTCATGTGCCCCGCTCCTATTGGCCTGAGGCTATTTTGATTGCGTGTTTTCTGATTAATAGGATGCCATCGTCTGTTATTGGAAATAAGATTCCTATACAGGTTCTGCAACCTGAGACTTCTTTGTTTGTTGTGCCTCCTAGAATTTTTGGGTGTACCTGCTTTGTCAGATTACTTGGACCTGCTTCTGATAAATTGTCTCCTCGAGCTGCTAAATGCATTTTTCTGGGCTATTCTAGAACTCAGAAGGGTTACAAGTGTTATAATCCCAGTACAAGGAAATGGTTTACTAGTAGTGATGTTGTCTTTTTTGAAGATACACTGTATTATTCTTCAGCAGGAGATAGTTTGCAGACAGACATTCTTGCCTCTCCTTTGCCTGTTATTTCTGACTGTGTGTCTGACAGTACTGACATTGTGACTACTGAAACTCAAGATCCTCCTCTTATTGTTTATCAGCGCAGGAATAGAGCACCTTCTACGCAAGTACCCCCCCAAGGCAACCAATCTTCTCCAGAAGGTTCTGCTGCACCTGAGGTACACTCTGACCTTGACATACCTATTGCACTCAGAAAGGGTACTCGTTCCTGCACTTCTCATAGAATTGCTCAGTTTGTATCTACTGCTCATCTGAATACTCATTCTAGCAATTTTGTATATGCTTTATCTGTTGTGGTTGTACCTAAGAATGTTCAGGATGCATTGAAAAGTACTTCTTGGACATCTGCTATGAAAGAAGAAATGATTGCTCTTACTGACAGAGACACTAGGGAGCTGGTGGATCCACCTCCTCAGTGTAAGCATGTGGGCTGCAGGTGGGTATATGTCGTAAAATATCAACCTGATGGTACGGTTGAGAGGTTGAAAGCACGGTTAGTTGCAAAGGGCTATACTCAGACATATGGCATTGATTACTTTGAGACTTTTTCTCCTATTGCTCGCCTTAACTCTGTCAGGATTCTCCTATTTGTTGTTGTGAATCTGAACTGGCCTCTTCTGCAGCTTGATGTGAAAAATGTTTTTCTGTATGGTGACTTGCAGGAAGAAGTGTATATGGAGCAACCTCCTGGGTTTGTTGCTCAGGGGGGGTCTCACAAAGTATGCAGGCTTAAGAAGTCTATCTATGGGCTCAAGCAGAGTCCTCGTGCCTGGTTTTATAAGTTGAGCAGAATCATGATTGATTTTGGTTTTCTGAAGTCACAAGTTGACCACTCTGTGTTCACAAAAAAGACTTCAGCAGGTATTACTGTTCTGATTGTATATGTTGATGACATTATTATTTCTGGCAGCGACTCTCGGTATTCAGGCTACCAAAGATCATCTGGGCAAGCACTTTGCTACAAAAGATTTGGGCTTCGGTATTTTCTTGGCATAGAGGTCTCTAGAACCTCTAATGCCCTGGTGCTTTCTCAGAGAAAGTATGTTCTTGATATTCTGCAGGAGATTGGTATGCTTGGAGCAAGACCTGCGGATACTCCTCTTGATCCCAATGTGAATTGGGATGATGATTCCTCTTCTGTATTTGCTGATCATAAAAAATTCAGGAGGTTGATTGGTAAATTGATTTATTTAACTGTTACTCGTCCTGATATTGCTACTGCAGTGGGTCTTCTTAGCAGGTACCTTGACAAACCCAAACAGTGTCATTGGGATGTTGTATGTCAAGTCCTGAGATACTTAAAAAAGTCGTCTGGCAAGGGACGTCATTATAAAAAGAATGGGCACTGTGTTCTTGAAGGGTATTCTGATTCTGATTATGCAGGCAGCAAAGTTGATAGAAAATCTACCTCCGGTTACTGTACTTTTGTGGGAGGCAATCTTGTTACTTGGAGGAGCAAGAAACAGAATGTCGTTGCCAGATCTAGTGTTGAAGCTGAGTACAGGGCCATGGGCCATACTGCCTGTGAGTTACTGTGGGTACGTTCTCTCCTGAAAGAGTTTGGGATTGAGTCTTCTTCGGCCATTCCTATGCACTGTGATAACAGAGCTGCCATCTTCATTGCAAATAATCCTGTCTATCATGAGCGCACCAAACACATTGAAGTTGACTGCCACTTCATCAGAGAATCTATTCTTGCTGGCAAGATATGCACTCCATTCACGAGATTAGAAGATCAAGTTGTTGATATCTTCACCAAGCTGTTGGCGAAGAAACAGTTTTGCACATTGATGGACAAGTTGGGCATGATTGACATCTATGCTCCAACTTGAGGGGGAATGTTACATTATATATTTCCTGTTTTACATAGCCTGCTATTTGTTTTGTTTTTTCTCTTTTATATATGGACCTCTCTGTAATTCTTTCAGTATTATATATATGAGGGTGCACACATTGTGCAACCCTAAGCTCTCCAAATCTCATTGTTTTTCACACAATACAAGGTATTTGGATGGCAGATAAGGCAAAAACAGTAGTATCATGTGATGGAGATAAGCATTTACACGATATATGGTTAGATATAAGATGTAGAGTAAGTGATTCTTTCTCCTTGCAGAAAGAAATAAGAAAATCATCTTGATTTTGTGTTCCTTTTAATCTCCGGAATTCATAGTGATTGAGGGGGGACTGAGAGTTGAGTTCTTGTCTACTTGAACCATCTAAGGGTTGTTCTTTTGCCAAGTGTAAACTGAGTGATAGGCAGTCGGCTGGCCAGTGACACATTGTTCAAAGAAGGGAGGTGGATGACACACAGGTGAAACATTCCAAAACATTTAGAATTATCATGGGTAGAGGAAGAGACTCTATTATATATAATACATATCCTAGTTTTTCGAAGACCTCCCTCAACAAGGGGTGTCTTCAAAATTGATAACATCAGCAAAAGATGGAGAAGTAATGGTAAGACGGGTTGTAGCACTAGTATCCTTTTTGGGTTTTAGAATACCCTAAGAACATACTTTGTAGTGCGGCAACTGAGCATATGTCACGACCAGTACCAAGAATATTAATTATCATATTGATAGAATTCGTGACAAAACTCTCCAGTCGTATCTTAGGGCAAAAGAATATTAAATAAATAGAATAACTAACAATTACAATAGGAACGTGTAAGAAAATCAAATCAGGGTTTATATATCTATTTTAAATGGGTCAAATCGTATCTACAAAGTATCCAGACGGTATCCACGAAGTATCCACACTTCAGAAAAATGACAAAAGAATTGGATATGTCTAGAGAAGTATCCAAGGAGTATTGAAACCCAATACATGTCTAGCACGGGTACAAGATCTATTTTAGAGTGTCACCGCTTCCTAGGGTATGCGGCAATCTAGTTATGTAGAAAAGCACAAAACATAGCCCTAGCCCATGGTACATGGAAACTCTTGTGGTTAAACACCTCTTAGCTTGTTTAGCCCATGGCATCACTGTTCTTATGTACCATAAAATGCATGTTATTACCTTTGTTGCCAATACCCGATTTTCCATGATATGGTTGAAATGCATCGCCAAAGGTGTTGATGTCCAAGAAAATTTGACTTCTCTGTTGGAGTCTCAAATATTTTTGACAAGAAAAAGGATTTTTTTTACTGATATGACAAGTTGGGTGTGTGGTTTTCATGCTCCCGGATGAGGAGAAGTCTAAATACTATATTGTTTTTTTTTTGATAAATTTATTCAAACTTAATAAATAGTGTTGAACTTCTTCTTTTTTACTTAAAGAATAAACCTTTACGGCAAAATTGTATTAACACACTTTTTAATCAATTTTTAACTTTTAGATCCCCAAATCTGTAACATATCTTTTGTTTGCTTACTTCAGGAGGACATTGCCGCCTCCAAACTTAAACATCCCCCCCCCCCACCTCAGACACACACCAACCGAAATCAAACAATATATGGACAGAAGCTTATGAGAAGTGAAGAAACACCGTATAGGGGGGGATTATTCCAACCAGGCTTGACAAAGATACACCATTGTTTCTAGAATTACTATTGTAGTGGGCAATGAAGAGACTTGTCAATGGTGTGCAACGTTCCTACATACTAAAAGCTTGCCAAAAAAATGCAAAAAAAGAAAAACAGACTACCTCATTAACGCTTTAAGCTCTTTCACTGTCAAGGTATCGATATGGCCAGGGTCTTTTCTGAGACGCTCCATGTCCGCCGACATGTCCGCGTAACTATCCTGCACTCCGGCGCATATACCCATTTTTTATTTTGTTAGTTAAAGCAAACAATCACGCTGTAGGATAACAAGGAATTGTTCCAATACGTTTGTTGGAGCTTCCGCATTTGGGACAGGGTCTGGGATGGAATCTGCGGGTTCCTTCGACTTCTTGTCCTTTCGGCGGCTGTAGGTTACGACATATGGTTCTAGCGACCCTGGTGCGGACTTATCCGCCACCATATCTCCGTTTGTCACGAACCGCGGTAAACAAATGTTTCCAAATTGCCTCGCGGGGCAGCGTCTACATGGAAAAAGTGAACCTTTTAACAAAACATAGCTTAGAGAAACAGTCTGATGGGTTATCGTAGTCGAAGCAGCGAAGCAGAAGATATGTTAAGCTTGAGGAAGAAAGTGACTAGATTACGGAAAATTGAAGGCGGCGACAGCAAGGAAGGAGGCGGAGCGGCTCAAGCACATCGTCCGGCCAAAGGGCTCCAGAAATGGTACAGAGGCGAGCACGGAACTTCGAATGGTGACGAAGACGGAATGGATCGTCCTGCAGAGCCTACTACTTGCCTGATATTGTGAATGGTGGTGCAGCAACCGCGCACGGCTGGCTTTAGGAATGCACGGTCTGAAGTCGCGTCGAGCTCCGACGAGGCCGCCGGGTCGGTGCGCGTGGGGCGACGCCAACTGAGACGAATCCCAAATTCATGTTATATTTTGTTTTTCTATGAGCAGGTAAAAGAATTTCGAGAATATACACAATATTTATTCTACGCCTATATTTACACCTAAAAATACATAGAGCTTACTTTATAAAGACACAACAAGAAATTTACATATGAAATGTACATGTTCAGTACAAAATATCCGGCTATTGACTTGCCTTAAAAAAAACGATTATTGACTTGTAGGTCGATCATATATATGTGCATAGTAAAAGAAATGTATACGCACACACAACAAATGTACACACATGATACGAGAAATGTACACACTCAATACGAAAAGTTTATAATAGGCCACTACATAAAATGTGCACGCTCAATACGAGAAATGGACACAAATCCATTACAGAAAATACTACAATGTGATTGTTATGTAGTTATTATTTACTATAATATAATGCTAGACTATAACAAATATGTTTTATCTTGTTTTACGATATATCTCCAGAACGAGATATATACAAATAATATACATTCTAGTAAAAGAATTATGAATCGTCATTTTTTGTTATGTAATTGTTAAACGGGTTTATTTTATTATTTATTCTACGCAATATTTACTATAATGCTAGACTATAACAAATATGTTTTATCTTGTTTTACGATATATCTCCAGAACGAGATATATACATCCGTACAAATAATATACATTCTAGTAAAAGAATTATGAACCGTCAATTTTTGTTATGTAATTGTTAAACGGGTTTATTTTATTATTTATTTTGAAGTGTGTATCACTAACCAAAGAATTGCAACTATATATGTTACTTTAGAAAAAGATACACAGCACTCATTGTAGCCTACTTTTCCATTCAAAGAATACATGTAACTCTGCAGGTAGCATTTTATACGAGAAATATAGGTGCCAAGTACAAAAAATGTACATGTTAATGAGGGTATGGGAAGCCACTGGCCCTACCCATATAGAAAACAACTAATGCAAATTAAAATGGTAGTCGGTACCCTACGTTCCTCGTCACGCTGTACCGCAGCGCAGGACAGTATAAAAGTACCAGTCACAAACTGGTCATTAATATTACTGCATTAACGATTTATTTATTGTCATTTAGAATTGTTTCGGGGGTTTGTGATTGAGCGATCATGGTATCTGCATTTATTTAATCAAATGCGTCGATTGCACCCACGGGTAAGGCTAATCAATGCCAAAAGTAAATGATGGCTGTCGAGATTTTTCCATGTCAATGTTGACGTTGCCATAAGTAAATGATGGCTGTCGAGATTTTTCCATGTCAATGTTAGACGTTTCCGTTTTCTATACACTCATAGTTTACATCCAGTCTCCTTATGGATAAGTTAAACTTATTGCCAAAAGCACTGCGAGCAGCGCAAAACTACTTCTGTTGATGGATATAAGTTTTCGATGGGTGGAACCCCATTTTTTAGTTCTTGACATTGTGCAATTTGTTTTAGACATTAATGTGACCTACGACCTACGTATAAATAGGTATAGCTGAATTTTAATCTATACAACTATAAAAAGAGCGAGTTTGATGTAGCGTTCTCTTAGATTCACTCTTTTCTCTCATTTTTTCAAAGAATTTTGCTCCTACAAATATTTATTTTCACATTCTCCTATTAACTTTTATTATTAATTTTAATTATGTATCTCTCTTCATCCCACGGAAACGGTTCTTTGATTCTCTCCTTTCAAACAACAAACACAAATATCTTTTACCGTAGGGACCCTTTCACGGACGAGCCCGTACATTTTCAACAAATTTTATATGTCACGTGCACGTGCACGTGTGTTTTCACTAGTTAAAACAAAAAGAATAGTGTACAACATAATCATAACACTGGCAAACAACCACAATAGGTAAATACAGTTTTTGTATTATATTTGAAACGAATTAAATGTATGCATATGCATTCATGAGATGTATATATACAAAGGTCAATTTAAATTTTGCACAATTATTTGTAATGAGAAAATGATTCAGTAGAAATTTAGCATGATAAGTATAAAAATAATACTTCAATTCCTATTTCACCATGTGAAAGCAAGTACTCATTTGATTTTAAGCCATTTTTGTTTGATTAACCTATTTTTGTTGGAAATGTAAAGACTATCTTGTTGCATACATTATTGCAGTGTTTGGCAACGAGATTGGTGTGCTACTGCTTTGGTGCGGTGAGATGGACCACCGCAAGATTTTTGTCCGATGGAAAAAAGTTACCGGTGAACGCTAATCAATGTTAAAAATAATACGAATTCAATGTGGTGGGTGATTTTTTGTTTGGTAATAGCGATTACGAGCGATTGCAACCTGCCCGACCTTGCCCAATCACTGCTCGGACAATCGCACCGCTTTACCAAACGGAGCATATATATGTTAACTTTCTTTTAATGTATTTGATAGGAATATAAACTTCATGTTCACGTTATACCTTGCCCAAACCAAAAAGTTCTGGCTTCGCCACGGATACAGTCGTTGTTGAGTTATTGGCCTATAATGGAGATTTTTTTCGTATAAGAAATGTATATGCCCTCTACAAAAAAAAGTACACACCCGACTTAAATATATTGAACAATTAATGACCGATATATAGTTGTTTTTTACTATAACAAATATATCTTTTAGTATAAGAAATGTACACGCTCTATACAAAAAATATACACGCTGAGAAGAAATATACACTCCCATTATAAGAATGTACACACCTAGTATAAAAACTATTTGAGTGTTAACTATCGTTATATAGTTGTTGATCGAGTTTATTTTAAAATTTATTTTGGGTGTGTGTATTATTATTCTACTCAGTTTTATTTAATATGTCAAACAAGCGGGTGGGTTGGGTTTGGACTGATCATTGTGGGTTTGTCTCTCCCACATGTTGGTCAAAAAGACTCAATTAAAAAAAAAAGTGGAGCCAAAATAAACCTAAATTCAACTTAATAGGTTGTAGGTCCAATCGCCATGTCAATGTACATGTGTTCAATTAGAAAGATTTTGCTAGATGTACGATGAAAACAAAAAAGATAACAGTTCGCTATTTTTTAAAGTCATACATAACAAGAAGAGGGAAGTCAACTATTTTATTTGAAGGAAAATACAATGAATTATTTTTGATTAATTTTAATGTGAAATTAAAATTAAGACGACCAATAGTTATTATACTAGATGTAAAATTGAAAAGAAAAGTGATCTACATGTTGTATTTGGTAGACATTATCGTATAGACAGTGTCATTTAGCACCGGACTTTCCTAATAATAGGTATGTTGTGATTGTCGACTTTAAAAAATAAAAAAAAAAGAGAATATAATTGTTGTGATTGAATATACAAGATGTTCAAGGAACCCACAACATGTTAGTCAACTTTAATAACATAATAGAACATCGTCATATTTTATTTATGTAAACTAACAAAAAATTAATCATGTGCATTGTTAATAGATACGCTCCGCTGTTGTGAGTTTAATTGCATAAGTAATTGAGTATTTTATAAATGTATGGCATTTCACAATAGGCATAAATGTATTTTACTTGTATAAACATGTTTATTTTTGTTCATTGGCTCACCCATGAGTGCCCATGGATCACTCGCTAAACCCTCGGGTGAATATGGGTTTGAGTCACGATTACTGAGAGAGGTTATAGTGTCAATTTGTTAAGGCTTGTAGTGTCCATGAAAAAGTGATGGATTAATTGATGAGCGATGCTAAGGTACGAAGCCTACATTGTCAATTATCAGAACCGACACTATGATTAACTAGGCATTAACCCGTGCTATGCACGACAGTTGTACAACCACCATTGTGTAGACTTATTCGTTCAACATATTGTGATCATCAGTCTACATGATACCTACATAGGTATGGATTTACATGTCAATCTGGCATGTTTTTTTCCACACGGAACTGCATCATCAGTCTCAATAGAATTCTCTCTTTATTCAAACATACTGTTATATATGATTGGACTAGATACGAAAATGCACAAATCAAGCAAGAACATCAAGCTCAAGTTTTCAAACGTGCACATAAACACGGGTAGGATTGCCAACATGATCGCTTCTCAGGTCCCAACCAACAGCAGAGTAAATGCATTAGATATACGAACCAAATTCTGACCAGCAACAAAATGAGCTATTCAAAATATATGTAAACCATGGCACAAAATGTAAAAATATCTACATGATTTTAATTTAGTATAGACAACAAATTACAACGAACATTTCCTTCATGGCAGTTAATACCCCAAGTAGGTGGGATTTAAGGATTAATGATTGTCAATGTTAGGAAGTTCTAGAACTAACGAAATGAACCTAACCATTCTACTTTCAAACACCTCATTGGTCAGTCACTTAGATCGACACTCAGTAATTGTTGACACACCTTAAAAGGATCCACATTGGCTTTGAGGAGCTTGGGAGAAACTCCTAAAAAAACAGCCTAGGCACTCTACCACCACCTCTAGTTGCAAATCACAAAGGTGAGGTTGGATCTAAAACATGAGGCTACACAATTCAAGCATCACTTCTATCAGAAGGAAGAGATCTTATCTACCCAAAGATTTAGGTTCGTATTTTGTGAAAATAGGACTCAAGTGATGAGTGATAGGGTAAGTTCTAATCTTCTCGATCGGAATACATACATTAAAAAATAGAAGTACAATCTATTTACAAAACATAATTAGAAATTTTATTACACTAACTTCCGATAAGGGATATAGCTCCCCAGTGCATTGTCGTATTTGAATACCCAAACCAATTTTTGGATGGCCGGTGATACCGTGATAGGTTATGGGTTGTTATTCAATAAAAAAAAATCTAATGAATGTCTTTGTCTGTTAATTGCTTCGAGCTAAAATACGGAGATAAATATCATAGGGATTGATTTACATATCTCACCTAGAACTTAGTATTTAGTAAAACAGACAGTAATGTCTCAACATTTTTTTAATGTCACATCAAAATACGTTGCTAATTTGAATTGTGCCTCAATTTTGAAATCAAACACTACTACAGAAAAGGCATTTGGCGTCGGTTATTTAGAGTCTTTAGCGTCGGTTTCTAAGCGACACTCAAGTGGGCGCCGCTAAAAGTCGACACCTTCAGTGTCGGTTTCTAACCGACGCCATAACCCTTCCCGCCACTGAAAACGCGTCAGCAAGGAAACTATAAGTGTCGGTTCTTAACGCAAACCGACACTATATCATGATCAATGACGTCGGTTATTAAACAAACATCGACGTCATAACCCTTCCCACCACCGAATACGCGCCAGCAAGGGAATTATAAGTGTCGGTTAGTAAACAAAAACTGACGTTGTAACGGGATAAAGACGTCGATTTTATGCTAATAACCGACGTCATATCCCTGCCAGCACGGCCGTGCTTCCCAACACGGCCGTGGTACCTGACCACAATAGGCGTCGGTTCTTAGAGATAACCTACGCCATCAAGGGAAAAGACGTCGGTTTTTGGCTAACAACTGACTTTGTAAGTCTTTGGTGTCGGTTTTATACAAATAACCGACGGATATGTTCTGATTTTTTTTTCTTATCAGTTTACATGCCTACTGTATGGCTGGTCGAACCTGCAGTTCAGTTCTGAACTGCAGGTTTACAACATCCATTGATATCAGCCAACAACAGGCCACAAACCTGCAAAGTCATTCACATTCAGACACATGTTTTGATCATATACATGTAGAAATATGCAAAGTCATTTATATTCACATTCAGTTCCATTCATTTCATCTCTTTTCACATTCAGACATTCATGTATTGATCAGAAAAAGTCATTCACATTCACACATATGACAATTCAGAAAAAGTCATTCACATTCACACAAAAATAATTATGAGAACAAAGTTCAGAAATATCATTCTTTATTCATCATTGTCATCATTGTCATCTGAACCCCAATTATATTGAAAAATTCCCACTACTTGTAGGGCTTTTGTAACATACTCGATTCCAGACACATAGCATAATCCTCCGTTCTTATGGGCCCCTACTCGATTATATTGTTATCCAAAAGTCCTCTTTCCTTCCTCTTGATTTTTGTTTCAAATAAGTACCTTTTAGTGTGCATAATTCCCTAAATCTATGATAGATTATACATTGTTGAGAACTAATAGCCTAATTGACTCAATTGTATCCCATGGACATAAATCTTAGGATTGTTATGGCCCTAATAATTGAATTATGGGAGATTGGTGTATAGTGATATCACACTATTGTCCCGATATGGATTTAATACCATAGTGTGACGTTTAGATATTGAGTGAGAGAACTGAATACATCTACAAAGGGTTTACTCAATTTGACCTTTAGTATAAGTTTAAAACCCTAATTAGATAACTCTTGACCATCAAACCCTAGATTGACTCAAGTTGGGTTTCATAAAGTTGAAGTCATGTGAATTTGCTAACTTAATACCTCAATTAGAAAATTTATAGGAAAAAATGATAATCTAGACTACCTTACCCTAGATTGATGTATTAGGATAGACTTGGGTATCATATAAGAATAGGATCAAGTCTAGGTGGAAGATTTGACCACCTTTGACCATTAGGTCTAATTCATTTCATTAATTGAATGATTAATGCACAAAGGTTAAATTATAGATATAGTAACCTCAAAACCCAAATCTAAGCCCATAATCAAGTTCCTCATAGCTTAATTAGTCAACCCTCAAAATTTGGGGTCATTTGGACATCAAATGCACCCTTAATTGGACCCTAATAGATTTTATATGATTTAACATATAGTTGGTCGATTTATTTTGGTTTCTTTGTCTCGGCTTGGACTTTGGGCCAAGGACCGGTTCAACTCTGTGAGCGACCCAGTCCGGGTAGCGGGACTCAGTCGTCCCCTACCTCCGAGCTTCTCGCGATTGCTAGGCACACGGTACAGGGATATTTCCCTGGTCCCTCTCGCACACAATGATGACCGCTTCCTCGCGTTTTCTTCTCTAACAGATGTCTCTCACTCCCCCAAGTTCAACAAGCCCTCATACACTCTTTGCGGTGCCCTAAAATCAAAATGCCTATTTCTACCTTTCCAGCAGCTGCTGCTGCCTCTTTCCCAACTCATGGAACCCTCACTCCAGTGCCTCGACTTCGCATCACCTGCTCCGGGATCGACCACCGTCGCCCTCTCTTGCGTCCTCTTCCATTAATTGCTGGTGTTGGTGCCTTAGAGCTTCTGTCGACACTGGTCTCCTTCTCCGGCGAGGACGGCGAGTAGTAGATGGAATCCTCCTCCTCAGTCAAATCAATCACAAGGTAACATCTCGGGCCATTGCTCTTTCTTTTGGTGCATTCACCTCGCCGCAGGTTTGCCTCGTTTGTTCAGTCGACAAGGGATTGTCGTTTCTTCTGCTTGTTCTCTGTCGTGAGGGACTCTTCTGTTCCCTGACCCGTGTGTGAATCGCCGCCATCTCTCGTGAGAGTTGCAATGAGTCCACCAGCGATCGATGCTTCCCAATGTTGGCCGCAGTTGTATTCTCCAAACCATCCATTTTGGAACCTCCTACCTCAATGGTGTTCTGCTAACTGATCGACACCCCTATCTCATCGTGATTCTTGGTCACCGGCGACCCCAGCGCCTGCGCTGAGGCTTGATGCCTTCGGCCTGACCAGTCGGGGCCAGTGGACAGGGTCCCTGCCCGTGAGAAAGCCAGTCTCGGCCGCCTGCTGCTGGTCGGAGCTTCTGCAGGGGGCCAATGGCGCGAGACTTAGGGAGGGGATGAGTCCCTGGGACAAAAGCCCATGAGGGAATTATAGGAAATTTAGATCTCGTTTGACTCTTTTGACCCGAACTGTGATTCTGCCTATTTCTCTCAAGTTCATGTGACATCATGTCACATATAATCGCATTAGATTCAGGGGCATTTCGGTCAACTTGCAATTTATTTCCTTTCTAATCAGTAATTGATTTTAACTTGTAAAATTCATAAGTAATTATTGGCTTATCCGAATAATACAAATAAATATGTTTTTAAAATCAGAAAAATACGCTTGATTTATTGGGACAGATTTCATGCTCAGATTTGCAACCGATAGTAGGGTCGATTTCTATGTAAGAGATTTAATACATTTTATATTAATCAAATGCACACATGTTATGACTAGGTTGAGACAACCCTGACCCTGTGCTTAGGAGGTGTTATTGAATATCTAGGACTGATCATAAGGTATGTACATCCTCTATTTTATTTTGGGCATTATTTGACTAAAATTTATATTCTTTTAATGAGGCATCTCTTGAACTGTTATTCTACTTGAAAATCACTTGCTTGGACATTTATTATTTTTCCTTCTCTCAACTCATGATATTCAATTGGTTATTGTGATACCTTGTTTATAATGGGTTTTTGGATCCCTTCTGCTGTATTGTCTTTTTATTTGAAATTGACTAAAATGTCAGTCTTGTCACTCTATTTTATGCATACTACATGTTTGACTAGAATATCTAGAATAGCGGTACTTATGTACAACCATATCTATATAGGGCATGCGTATTCCGCTCGGGGTGTGCGTCTCCACCCTTGTTTGTTTTTAGGCCATGATCTTATGGTGTTATGGCCATGTTTTAGGTATATTTAGGTCTACATTGTTATGCATGCAAATATTTTTTATTTTAATATGAATCTGTGGATGAATGTTATGGCAAGACACTCTTTTATTATCATGTTTGTAATCTGAAATTTTATATGCCTCATTTCCTTGTTATATTTCTCTTGAAATTACCTAATTGCAAATAGCCCCCTTTTCTTGTGGGAACATCTCATTTTGCTCTTATAACCCTATATAATGTCCAAATTGTTTTATATATGTAAATACTCAGCCTTTGCTGACCTCTTTGTTGTTTCCTATGTTCTGGGTGATGTTCCCTTCCACCCAGGTTTAGGTATATTGGAAGACAAGAGCTCAAAATGATCACTAACACGACCTGAAACTAAGGATAGCTTGGAATGGCTGGGTTGCCCTCTGCTACCGGCTTTAGTTGTACTAGTTCAAGTTTTTGTAAAATCACCTATTATGGTGAGGACCATTGTATAAATGAATTATGAAGTAACTTTGTAATAGTTTTGTTTCCGCTGCTTTATTATTACATGGCTCTTGTACTATATCACTTGAGTGGATCCCCTTTCGGGTTTCACTCTTTACAAAATGGTATCAGAGCCAAAGCAGTCGGTAACTTGACTATTTCAAGTTATCCTTGGTTGACCCTTAAGTAGATTGGTGACCCTTAGAGGTTATCGATAAACCTATTTCCTACTAGTCAATATCAATTAAGGTTTTCAACCCCTGACTAATTTGGTCACTTGTACTCCTCGACCCACCTATGAGAATGTGAGTTAGTCCTTAGTAACCCTTAACACCCACACCTTCTTATGGAGGTGGGATAAAGCTGCATCGAACTGACTTTTGTAGTGTTTGGTTTACATCTCATAATTATTCTAGGATATTAGCCTAGGAGCTATCAAGTGCATATTGACTTAAATAATCATAGATTAGCATATTTTAGTTCTCACCTTAAATCCCTTTACCTTTGTTGTTCTCTAGCACGCCTTGCATACACCTGTTATGGGGGTGCTGAGGATACATGAACGACAAATATAAAATTCCGATGTAAATCTTAGAAATCTAGATGATTCTCTTGTTACCAAGTAATGGTGTGAACGAGCTTAGTTATTATTAGACATGCCTTGCCTTCAATATGAAGAATATCAACACAGGTATGCCCCAAGACCACTTATCTAAGGATTGGATACCATGTTTGATTAGCTTTTATGCCTCATACGTGAGGTTTAGTGGGTAGATGTTATTAAGTTTTGTATAATATTCTTAATAGTTTGCCTCTCTCGCCCCCATGGTGCAATTAGGTTACCCAGTGAATGATGTTATTGGTAAATTTACTATATAGTTCATCTTGTCTTTTTACGGGACTACAGTTGTAAATCGTAAAGTGTAGAAGGAACACATATACCTTACTATAATTGTTGGATGATCATATGACTCCCTTAGGTCTTGCGACGAGGCTGTGTCAATTATGCTTAAGAGTGATATGGGGAATGGCAGATGTCTTACCTCGTTAAGGTTTGATGAATTTGACCATGCGTTATAGGATACCCTTCTCCCTCCCATGTAAAAATACAGTTGAGGTGTAGTCAAATGCCCTATGTGGTGTCTGAAGGATTAGACCCTTTAAGTAAAAGGATGTGACGATGAATAATAGTATGTCTGTGGTTTTGCGATAGGTGGTTGACTTGGTTCTCCGGTTGATTTTTGGCGCCAATTTTGAATTTTTCACTACAAGTTTTGCATCGTCAAACTAATTTTCATTATTAATTTATATTTACAAAAGAAAAGTTTTCAGATTTTATCGATGGTTTTTGGAACCAAGTCACCACCACAAGAAAGTTGAGTAGTAGAGAATCTTTTTAGTGAAGAACCTTGTTTGGCATGTTCAACCCTAATACCCTAGGTCTGAGACTGACATAGATAGTTTTAAATATATATAAGACCTAACGGATCCACCCTTTTTCCCCTCTAGGCTATGCCTTAAGATATAGTTTAAGCCTTTTAAGGGGTAGAGTTCCCGTATGATCTACTTAATAGGTATAATCAGGATTAATAACAGCTACAATAAGTAAAACTTGGTTAACTCCTAGTAATAATGTCAAACTTATGTAGAGGCTACCAAACTGGGAATTTCATAGGAGCCTTGCTGATCATACCGTCCTACATGTTACTTTGATGATTAAAATGGATCTTAAATTTTTATCTTGAGTTTTCCTTAAAGGGTGTATTTAAGACATATAGGGGTAAAAGAAAAATTTCACTAAAGCTCAAATTAGTATCCTATACCCCAGATTGCTAATAATTAAGTGGTGAGGATGACTATACAATATAGGCTAGGGTGAATATGCTAAGTATGATGGAATTTCTAAACTTTTCCCTTGAGACCATGATGAATAGAAGTGTGAAGGGATTGAATACACAGTAGTCAAATGATGTCTACTGTAATGTGTAAAGTTATCTCATGAATGAAAAATTCAACAAGTTGCATACAACACACAATAGTGCTGATATAGGAATGAGAAAACTTGTTGGAAAACAAAACCCTAAACTTACACCCCAACCATAATGCGCATACTAAAGTATATGTGTTGTCCTTGTTATGTGACACATCATAATTTGACCCCCCCTAATAAAATATATATATAAAACTTGATTTAAGATATAACCCTAATACAGAAGGAAAACAAGACATATATGCACGTCTTACATAAAGTGACTATTATAAATAATATTATTGATATGTTGATGTTGGTGATAATGATGATGTTATTTTGATGATGATGATAACAAGAGAAATTATGTGGATCATGATCAAAGATTGGCAAAACTATGATATCATTGTAGGTAGCCCTTGGATACAAATTGTTGTACATAATCCTAGGTCTTGTTGTAACTTTTCTATCCCAACATCTATCATAATCAAATTATGGATGCATGACACATGGAGACATATAGTTTCACCTTGAGAGTAGACAATAAGTGTGACATGAGTAGTGTGTTACGACCCCCTACATTAAGTACACTAGAAATTTATAACTTGGTTAAAAGTATAGCTTAGCATTCGATACCACGACTGGATGGATTTTGGGGACGAAATCCTCTTTAAGGGGTGGAGTGTTGTAACATACTCGATTCCATACACATACGATAATCCTCCGTTCTTATGGGTCCCTACTCGATTATATTGTTATCCAACAATCCTCTTTCCTTCCTCTTGATTTTTGTTTCAAATAGGTACCTTTTAGTGTGCATAATTCCCTAAATCTATGATAGATTATAAATTGTTGAGAACTAATAGCCTAATTGACTCAATTGTATCCCATGGACATAAATCTTAGGATTGTTATGGCCCTAATAATTGAATTATGGGAGATTGGTGTATAGTGATACCACACTATTGTCCCGATATGGATTTAATACCATAGTGTGACGTTTAGATATTGAGTGAGAGAACTGAATACATCTACAAAGGGTTTACTCAATTTGACCTTTAGTATAAGTTTAAAACCCTAATTAGATAACTCTTGACCATCAAACCCTAGATTGACTCAAGTTGGGTTCCATAAAGTTGAAGTCATGTGAATTTGCTAACTTAATACCTCAATTAGCAAATTTATAGGAAAAAATGATAATCTAGACTACCTTACCCTAGATTGATGTATTAGGATAGACTTGGGTATCATATAAGAATAGGATCAAGTCTAGGTGGAAGATTTGACCACCTTTGACCATTATGTCTAATTCATTTCATTAATTGAATGATTAATGCACAAAGGTTAAATTATAGATATAGTAACCTCAAAACCCAAATCTAATCCTATAATCAAGTTCCTCATAGCTTAATTAGTCAACCCTCAAAATTTGGGGTCATTTGGACATCAAATGCACCCTTTATTGGACCCTAATAGATTTTATATGATTTAACATATAGTTGGTCGATTTATTTTGGTTTCTTTGTCTCAGCTTGGACTTTGGGCCAAGGACCGGTTCAACTCTGTGAGCGACCCAGTCCGGGTAGCGAGACTCAGTCGTCCCCTACTTCTGAGCTTCTCGCGATTGCTAGGCACACGGTACATGGATATTTCCCTGGTCCCTCTCACACACTATGATGACCGCTTCCTCGTGTTTTCTTCTCCAACAGATGCCTCTCGCTCCCCCAAGTTCAATAAGCCCCCATACACTCCTTGCGGTGCCCTAAAATCGAAATGCCTATTTCTACCTTTCCAGCAGCTGCCGCTGCCTCTTTCCCAACTCATGGAACCCTCACTCCAGTGCCTCGACTTCGCATCACCTGCTCCAGGTTCGACCACCGTCGCCCCCTCTTGCGTCCTCTTCCATTAATTGCTGGTGTTGGCGCCTTAGAGCTGCTGCTGACGCTGGTCTCCTTCTCCGGCGAGGACGGCGAGTAGTAGATGGAATCCTCCTCCTCAGTCAAATCAATCACAAGGTAACCATCTCGGGCCATTGCTCTTTCTTTTACTGCGTTCACTTCGCCGCAGGTTTGCCTCGTTTGTTCAGTCGATAAGGGATTGTCATTTCTTCTGCTTGTTCTCTGTCGTGAGGGACTCTTCTGTTCCCTGACCCGTGTGTGAATTGCCACCATCTCTCGTGAGAGTTGCAATGAGTCCACCAGTGATTGACGCTTCCCAATGTTGGCCGCAGCTGTATTCTCCAAACCATCCATTTTGGAACCTCCTACCTCAATGGTGTTCTGCTAACTGATCGACACCCCAGTCTCATCGTGATTCTTGGTCACCGGCGACCCCAGCGCCTACGCTGAGGCTTGATGCCTTCGGCCTGACCAGTCGGGACCAGTGGATAGGGTCCCTACCCGTGAGAAAGCCAGTCTCGGCCACCTGCTGCTGGTCGAAGCTTCTGCAGGGGGCTAATGGCGCGAGACTTAGGGAGGGGATGAGTCCCTGGGACGAAAGCCCATGAGGGAATTATAGGAAATTTAGATCTCGTTTGACTCTGTTGACCCGAACTGTGATTCTGCCTATTTCTCTCAAGTTCATGTGACATCATGTCACATATAATCGCATTAGATTCAGGGGCATTTCAGTCAACTTGCAATTTACTTCCTTTCTAATCCGTAATTGATTTTAACTTGTAAAATTCATAAGTAATTATTGGCTTATCCGAATAATACAAATAAATATGTTTTTAAAATCAGAGTAATATGCCTGATTTATTGGGACAGATTTCATGCTCAGATTTGCAACTGATAGTAGGGTCGATTTCTAAGCAAGAGATTTAATACATTTTATATTAATCAAATGCACACATGTTATGACTAGGTTGAGACAACCCTGACCCTGTGCTTAGGAGGTGTTATTGAATATCTAGGACTGATCATAAGGTATGTACATCCTCTATTTTATTTTGGGCATTATTTGACTAAAATTTATATTCTTTTAATGAGGCATCTCTTGAACTGTTATTCTACTTGAAAATCACTTGCTTGGACATTTATTATTTTTCCTTCTCTCAACTCATGATATTCAATTGGTTATTGTGATACCTTGTTTATAATGGGTTTTTGGACCCCTTCTGCTGTATTGTCTTTTTATTTGAAATTGACTAAAATGCCAGTCTTGTCACTCTATTTTATGCATGCTACATGTTTGACTAGAATATCTAGAATAGCGGTACTTATGTACAACCATATCTATATAGGGCGTGCGTATTCCGCCCAGGGTGTGCGTATCCACCCTTGTTTGTTTTTAGGCCATGATCCTATGGTGTTATGGCCCTGTTTTAGGTATATTTAGTCTACATTGTTATGCATGCAAATATTCTTTATTTTAATATGAATCTGTGGATGAATGTTATGGCAAGACACTCTTTTATTATCATGTTTGTAATCTGAAATTTTATATGCCTCATTTCCTTGTTATATTTCTCTTGAAATTACCTAATTGCAAATAGCCCCCTTTTCTTGTGGGAACATCTTATTTTGCTCTTATAACCCTATATAATGCCCAAATTGTTTTATATATGTACATACTCAGCCTTTGCTGACCTCTTTGTTGTTTCCTATGTTCTGGGTGATGTTCCCTTCCACCCAGGTTTAGGTATATTGGAAGACAAGAGCTCAAAATGATCACTAACATGACCTGAAACTAAGGATAGCTTGGAATGGCTGGGTTGCCCTCTGCTACCGGCTTTAGTTGTACTAGTTCAAGTTTTTGTAAAATCACCTATTATGGTGAGGACCATTGTATAAATGAATTATGAAGTAACTTTGTAATAGTTTAATAGTTTTGTTTCCGCTGCTTTATTATTACATGGCTCTTGTACTATATCACTTGAGTGGATCCCCTTTCGGGTTTCACTCTTTACAAAACTATGTGTCTGGAATCGAGTATGTTACAACTTTTGCCCATTCTTCTCTTACAACATCTAATTCCTCCCTCGTATAGGGAGTATGTATATCTAATAACTTTCCACCTGTGCTGAAGTCAGTTTTAAACACCTGTAAAGAGAATGATGTATATATATATAATTAATAATATATAATAAGATTGATATATCTCATATTATCTAATGAGACTATATATAATACGTTCTATATAGTATCGATTTCCATTGCGGCATTTTTAATGATTAGGTCCATAAATCACATCACATAGTAGGCACATGCCCAGCCGTTGTTTTGTGTAGCACACTATAAATTGAAACATACAAAATATTCAAAAATACAAATAAGCACAGTTCACATAAATAATATATACATTGGAGTCAGGAAATTACTTTCACATTCTCCCAAATTAGTGGCTGATTTTTTTTCCTAGGGACCTTTCTTCCAGCTTTTTTGAACTCTTGTAAATCCCTACATGTTAATGTAACACATTAAATTGCATAATTAAATAGTAATGTAATAACAGATGTTAACGGATATAAAAATATGAAATATTTCTCAAAAGAATAATGGCCTTTTCATTGCGTGTCCATATAATGTATTCAATTCATTCCCCGCAGGATCTAGATAATAGACAGTGAACGTCTTGGGGACAATAACTAGTAACTCCCAATGCCTACTACTATAGGTAAGAAAAGTTAAAAATTCATAACTCAAAATTCATAATAAAAATATAATTTTCTTAAGTCCAAATTATAAGCAAAGTAAACTTACTCGACATTGAATGTAGTTGTAAAGAGGCGAGATCACCTCTTTACTAAAATTTAAAGGAAATACAAACATCCACAATTTTAACAAAATTTAGAGACTTTGAGGAGGATTGCATAATATTCCAAGTAAATAAGCATGATTCCAGATACATAATAAAATGTCAATAGCAGCGGAAAAAAAAGAAGTAATAAGCCTTTGCATGGCTTTATTATTTATTACAAGAATGATTTCTAAAAGAAAAGATAAGATAAGCAGGATCTAGCTATAACAACCTAGCCATCCTTTCCAAAAGCTAAAGATCAACTTCGGAGGGAAACTTCCTTCAAGCGTGTCCTTCACCTTACATAACACCGACACCTGGGTGGTTGGGAAGACACCCAGCAAGAGGAAAAGAGAGAAAAGTATGTGTTACAATGTTATTCTAAAAGTGGTAAGAAAGTTGTAACAAGTAAAATAGGCTAGAGATTTATTAAAAAGTGAGACATCAAGGAGTATGAGGCTTTTTATAATGAAACTTGCCAAAAACAAAATAAATAAGGGTTTTTGCATGTAAATTAATATGTCTACCTAACTATGTAGGGTTGAGGCACCTACCGGACCTCTAACCTTAGGTGAGGGAAGAATAAGACATTCCCAGTCACCTATAATTTTAATGGGGAGAATTATAAACATTCCCCTAGGGCGATTATATACATGCCCTCTATGGGTGGTTGTACATAAGTACCACTACTTTATAATTAAATAGAACATTTAATTACATGCTAGCAAAAGAGTTATGGCAAGATTAGGTAAAAGATTATGTAACACGGCAGTGGGGTATAAAAACCCAAACAAGATAATACTACAACTAATTTTTGAGGCATAAATGAATTAAGTTTCAAGAATCATGAATTAGGTCAAATTAAGCCTCATTAGGAAATATGGGTATTTGTATAAAAAATTTCCCAACTGAAGGAGGTAGATGCACATACCTTAGCCTCAGGTGTTCTAGAACCCTCTTTCCAACCCTTCACACGAAATCAGAACCCACTTTCCCTAATTCATCATTAGATCTATGAATTAGAATTATATGCACTCATTAAAGGTGGAAAACCCTAATATTACTAACTTTTTGCGCAAACCATCAAATTAGACTCCAAAAACCTCATCATCGTCTTAGTTAGGGTTTTCTGATCAAGATAACATATAATATTGTATATTTTAAAGATATGGACTTTTAGGGTTAATTTTGGTGATTTTTAGTTAATTAAATCGACTCTAAAAATACATTTTCGAAAACATCAAAATCAAAACTCAAAATTATTTTTAATGGGTAGATCTCATCTTCGTGATTTCAAAACACTATTTATTTTCTATTTTTGACCAATGGAATAATTTATAGAAAATATTTCATTCAGATCAATCAACAAGTGCCACGTAGGCACCACATGAGAGAGAGAGAGCTAGCGAGAGAGACCGATTGGTAGAGGAGGGGCCCACATCTCTGTATCCAGGACCCACTGCTACTGTTGCGCGGGCTGGGGTCAGAACAGGGTCAAGGGCGGGTCAAAGGACCATGGTGCCCTCCGCGTGGAACAGAGAAAGAGGAAGGAGGAACCAAGGGCAAAGGCGTAAAATCAAAATAAAAAAAACGTGGGCCGTCTTCTCCAGCCCGCCCCAATGGCCGAAGCAAGCTATAAGCTGCTTCATGTGGGAATTTGGGAGATTTTTCCCTAGAACACCAAACACGACGCGAATACATGCGATGGAAAGCCAAGCAACCAACGAACTAGACCATACCTTGGATTTGAAACGAGGCCAACAGATCAGAGCACGAGAGGCGCCACAAGCCTGGAGTCTTCGGCGGCTAGTTGGGGGTCAGAACGTCCATGAAACACCAAATTGAGGGCACGAGCGAGTTGCTAAGGCGATGGCGGTCGCTGGGGTTGTTATATTTATAGGCAAGGTGCCCTAGACTAGGGTTTAGGTGGGGAAAGAAGAGAGGGTCGGCGCCCCCTATTGGGCGTTTCTCCAAAACTCGTCAAATACCAAAGTTTTTGGGATAAACCAGTGCAGAAACGCGCAAGGAATCCAATGAAACAAGTTTGAGCAAAATCTGTCGATTAAAACTCTAGATAATTTGATTTGAAAAATCGATAAAACAAAGGCATGTTGCCTTTTACGATTAGAGGTAGAAGACGACTGTGAATCATCAAATCAGTGGACCTGGGTCCACGAAGGACTCTGGGCCGTCCGATCGCGCGGATGAGACAAGGAGTAGGTTGCTAATAAAATTCGACCAAAATTAAATAAATTCTTAAATGTTTTTCTCTCTCTCTTCATTTGGAGGCTCAAACATGGTCCAAAAATTACTAAATTTTATATTCTGATTTATTTTGATGAGTAGAATCCAAATATGGAGTTAGTTTTGCCTTTGGATCAAGTTTGATATGTAAAATAATTAAAATGTCATTTTCTCTTTCCTCCTCCAAAAGAGGTGATAACATTATCTAAATTTTGTGTAACTTCACCCATAAGTCTCCCTAAGGGATTGGAACACGATTTTGCAATTATCTTTACAAGTTGAGATTATTAATTTATTTATTAAATAAATAGAAGATTCTTCATACTTTCTCTCTCCTATTTTATTCATTATTCAAACATTATCCAAATTAGTTGCAAATTTGCCCAGAGGCTTATTTTTATGTTTAGAATACGAATTTGGAGTTATTTTTATTATTTGAGAACATTAAGTATTTTATTTCACTTTATTGGCATATTTCCTATTTTCTTTTGATAATGCCATTAATATTTATGTTCCACTTTAAATGTTACTTGGCCCTTAAGTTACTTTTTGATCAAGGAAATGAATTTGAGTGTCAAATTATCATGAGGGGTTTCCAATTATAATTTTGGTGCAATATCTTTCTAATTATCTTCTTTACCCATTAATTCCCATATTACCTTTAATTATTGCATTTATCTTCTTCCTTATATAAAATTCGGATTTTCTTTTATTTCTCTTATTCTAGGAAATGCTAGAAAGTGCTAGGATGAAATATTTTATTCTTTTTATTGCTTAGTGTATAATTAACACTTTAGACCCATTATCTAAAATCTAACTGAGGTATTTGTGCATACAACCCTATATTAAGAATATATGGGAAACATTTATCCAATAACCATCATAATTCCACTAAATCAAGTCCAAAGACATACAGAATGAAAATGAAGGACAAAACTTATAGAAAAGAGTACAAAGAGGTACATAGAGGATTTCAGTATGTTACAACACTCCACCCCTTAAAAAGGATTTCGTCCCCGAAATCTCATACAAAGAGGGAAGGGTGAGTACGTAACATCTCGTCTTTCAACTCCCAAGTGGTTTCTTCTAAACCATGGTATCTCCATGAAACCTTTGCTAACTCTATCTCCTTATTCTTCAACTGCTTTACTCGGGAGTCAAGGATCCTCACAGGTAGTTCTTCATAAGTCAGATTCTCATTAATCTCCACAAGTTCAATAGCGAGTACATGAGATGGATCCTTTACGTACTTCCTTAATACAGAAACATGGAACACATTGTGGATCTTATCATAAGCAGGAGGCAAAGCTAAGCGATAGGCACAATCTCCCACTTTATCTAAGATTTCAAATGGTCCAACATAGCGAGGACTCAACTTGCCTTTTACTTTAGATCTTGCAATAGAACGTATAGGCTTGATCTTTAGAAAAGCATAGTCTCCCACTAAGAAGCTTACATCAGACCTCTTTTTATCAGCATACATCTTCTGTCTGTCTTGAGCAGCTTTCATCCGTTTCTTTATCAGCTGTACCTTCTCAAGCATCATCTGCATGTCATCAGTCTTCACTAGGGAACGTTCACCAACATCATCCCAGTGCAAAGGCGAGCGATAAGGTCTACTGTAGAGAGCTTCAAAAGGTGGCATGCCAATACTTGCTTGGTAGCTATTGTTGTAGGAGAACTCTGCCAATGGTAGATACCGATCCCAGGCACCACCCCAATCCATCACACAAGCACGAAGTAAGTCCTCCAGAATCTGAACTATTCTCTCAGACTGACCATCAGTTTGAGGGTGGTATGCAGTACTGAAACGCAGATCAATACCCATCTCTTCTTGAATCTGACCCCATAAGCGAGAAGTGAATTTCGGGTCTCGATCAGAAATTATCACAGTAGGAACACCATGCAGACGGACTATCCATTCCACATATAACTAAGCCATATCGACAACTTTATACGTGGTTTTGAAAGGCAAGAAATGAGCAGATTTTGTAAGCCGATCAATCACCACCCAAACAGCATCATAACCTTTCTTAGACTTAGGGAAATCGGTAACAAAGTCCATTGTGATCTTCTCCCACTTCCATTCTGGAATCTCAAGAGGATGAAGAAGACCACCGGGTCGTTGATGTTCAATATTGACTTGCTGACATGTCAAGCACTTTACCACGAATAGAGCTATGTAATTCTTCATGTTCTTCCACCAGAAGCTTCGCTGTAAGTCTTTGTACATCTTGGTTGTGCCAGGGTGAATAGTGTACTTGGACCCATGAGCTTCACTCAGAACCTTCTGTCTCAGACCACCAGCATTGGGAATCCACAACCTTTGTCTGAAGCGAATAGCACCATCCACTCCGACAGAGAAGTCAGATTGCAGTTTCTCAGATAAAGCTTTCATCTCTTCAAGCTCAGAACTCTCCAACTATGCAGTCATGACTTCTGAGATCTAGGTTGGTGTAACGGTCAAACTGGCCATATGAACACACGACTTGTCTTCATCCACTGAATTGACAGGCTGAGGTCTCCAACTGGCCACATGTTCAAGGTTTTCCCACACTGAACATCTCAGAGCAGCACAAACAACATCCTTCTTGCGACTTAGAGCATCAGCTACGACATTTGCTTTACCAGGATGATAGGTGGTGGTGAAGTTGTAATCTTTAAGATATTCCATCCACCTGCATTGTCGTAAGTTCAGATCCTTCTGAGTCAACATATATCTCAAACTCTTGTGATTAGAAAAGACTTCAAACTTTTCACCATAGAGGTAGTGTCGCCAGATCTTCAAAGCATGAACTATGGCAGCAAGCTCCACATCATGCGTAGGCCAATTTGCTTCATTAGGTTTCAACTGTCGAGAAGCATAGGCGATCACCTTTCTGTCTTGCATCAAAACACACCCTAAGCCTTGTCGGGATGCGTCAGTGTAGATGACATAGGGTATGCCCTCAACAGGCAAAGCAAGCACGGGAGAAGAAGTCAGATTCATCTTCAACTTCTGAAAATTGTCCTCACATTCAGGTGTCCATGAGAACTTGACCTCCTTCCGAGTCAACTTGGTCAAAGGTAAAGCCAACTCAGAGAACCCTTTGATAAACTTTCGATAGTAACCAGCTAGACCAAGGAAACTACAGATTTCAGACGGGTTTTTCGGAGCATTCCACTTTGTCACAGCTTCTACCTTCGCAGGATCAAAAGCTATATGATCGACAGAAATCACGTGACCCAGAAACATAGCTTCCTTTATCCAGAACTCACACTTTGAGAATTTTGCATACAATTGATTTTCTCACAATGTGCCGAGTACAATCCGCAGGTGCTCGTGATGTTGTTCCAACATCTCGGAATAAACCAAAACGTCATCAATAAACACCACTACAAACTTGTCGAGATATGGGTAGAATACTCTATTCATCAGGTCAATGAACGCAACATGGGCATTTGTCAAACCGAAAGGCATGACCCTGAATTCATAATGCCCATAACGAGTTATGAATGCTGTCTTCGGGGCATCATCATCCTTTACACGCATCTGGTAGTAACCACTTCGCAGATCCATCTTGGAGAATACGATGGCTGACTTTAGCTGATCGAATAAGTCGTCTATGCGCGGCAACGGATAACGGTTCTTCACTGTCACCTGGTTAAGCATGCGGTAGTCCATACACATCTGCAAAGATCCATCCTTCTTCATCATGAACAGGACAGGGGCCCCCCAAGGGGAAACACTAGGGTGAATGAAGCCCATGTCGAGAAGCTCTTCAAGCTACTTCTTCAACTCAGCCAGCTCGGCAGGGGCCAAGCGGTATGGTGGCTTCGATATCAGTGAAGTTCCAGGCATAAGCTTGATGGAGAATTCCACCTCGCAAATTGGTGGCAACTCGAGCAACTCCTCAGGAAAGACATCTGGAAAGTCCTTCAACACATCAACATGATATAGAGCAGGAGGTGTAGCATCAAGAACTATGGAGGCTAGAAAGGCTCTACACCCTTGCGAGACAAGCTTTTCAACTTTAATGGCAGAGATGACAAACTGTCACTCTTCTCTCTTCTTGCCCTTGACACACACTTTTCCTTCATCAGGATGAACCAGCCTAACCTTGGATTCCTCACATTATAAAACTGCTTTATACTTCTTTAACCAATCCATACCCAGGATGATGTCAAAGACGGTCATATCAAGCAAGACAAAAACTATGGGAAACATTATTTCGGATATACAGAGGTTCAAGGTAGGAGTTTGGAGGTACGAGGAGCATATTTTACCACTAGGGGTTTTAACATCTAACACATGATCCATAAACTCAGATTCAATTTCAAGCATAGAGGCAAACTGACAAGATATGAAGGTATTGGAGGAACCGGAATCAAACAGTGCTTTTAAAGGATGCATATTAAGGTGCAGTGTACCTTCAATCACTTCATTGCCTTCACCTTCTTCTTCAGCATTGAGAGCAAACACTCTCCCATTCCGCCTTTCCACTGGCAGACGCCTCATGTTCTAGTTGTTATTGTTATTATTGTTGTTCCGCGGCGGCAGGTTCTGTCTTGGCTGTTGTGATTGCGGGGCATTATTCTGCCCTTGCTGGAAACGGGGGCAGTTGGGTCGGATGTGCCTGACTTGGCCGCACTCATGGCAGGTTGGTGGAGGACGGTTGCCATTACGAGAAGGCGCATTTTTGGCGGGGCATCTTCCAGGAGGATGGTGGCGATTGCACCTGTTGCAGCGATCACGTCCACGGTTCTCATGCTGGTTCATATTCTTCCTTTTGTTGTTGAAGCCATTAGAAGCTTGAAAACCTGGATATGACTCAATGTCGAGAGCCTTGTCCACCATATGTTGAAAAGTGAGTGGCATCTGCGGAACGATGCTTCGACCCACATGATAGTTCAGGCCTTCCAAGAACAAGGTTGCTCTTCTGTCAGCTCCAAGGTCGGTGGCGTAACGTTCTAGCAGCAGAAATTTCTGAACATAGTCGGCCACGCTCATGCTTCCTTGCCTGAGGCTGTAGAAGTCATCCTCCTTCTTCATCAGGAAAGCGGGGCAGATGTACTTCTCCCTAAACAACTTCAAAAACTGGGTCCACTCCATAGAAGAGGTGTCCCGAGTGCGGGCAACACCGTTCCACTAAACGCGCGCCAGTCCATCCAGCACATACGTCGCGAACCGAACCTTCTGGTGAGGAGGGCACGCCATGCCCTCGAAGGTATGATCCAGGGCCAACACCCAGTCATCGGCTTTGTCCACCATGTTAGGCTCACTTTCACCCTTGAAGTAGGGTGGCTGCATCTTGATGAAGTCAGTGAGGGTGAACTCCCTCGGCTTGTTGGCAGCAGCAGCAGCAATGGTGTTGAGTTTCCCCATCATGGTGGAAGATAGCAACTGACGTAGCATCGCCAATTCTTACTCAGGTGTGAAGGCAGGAGTACCAGAAGAAGGTTGGTTGACCGTAGGAGTGTTGGGGTCATTAGGGGTCGACTCATGGTTCACGTTGTCAAACAAGTCACCTCTCCTAAAAATTAGGGTTATCATATTAGGTTCTCAGGAGTATATAATCATAGATGAAAAGAGAATAGAAATAGAGATGAGAAAAGGATAACTAGAATGTTATTGCCTAAAAGCATACTATTTCGGGCAATTCGTATTAGCGCAGGCCAGGCCGGATCATATGGGCACGGGAGTCCTTGTATACCAAGCTAGTGGTGCAGAGGAAAATTTTGCCAGCCCCCGATACCTTGATCCTTTCTAGACACCCTTGCTTCAACTGCATGCCCTAATAGTCACCTAAAGGCTCTGATACCATGTTGTAAAGAGGCGAGATCACCTCTTTACTAAAATTTAAAGGAAATACAAACATCCACAATTTTAACAAAATTTAGAGACTTTGAGGATGATTGCATAATATTCCAAGTAAATAAGCATGATTCCAGATACATAATAAAATGTCAATAGCAGCGGAAAAAGAAGAAGTAATAAGCCTTTGCATGGCTTTATTGTTTATTACAAGAATGATTTCTAAAAGAAAAGATAAGATAAGCAGGATCTAGCTATAACAACCTAGCCATCCTTTCCAAAAGCTAAAGATCAACTTTGGAGGGAAACTTCCTTCAAGCTTGTCCTTCACCTTACACAACACCAGCACCTGGGTGGTTGGGAAGACACCCAGCAAGAGGAAAACAGAGAAAAGTACGTGTTACAAGGTTATTCTAAAAATGGTAAGAAAGTTGTAACAAGTAAATAGGCTAGAGATTTATTGAAAAGTGAGACATCAAGGAGTATGAGGCTTTTTATAATGAAACTTGCCAAAAACAAAATAAATAAGGGTTTTTGCATATAAATTAATATGTCTACCTAACTAAGTAGGGTTGAGGCACCTACCGGACCTCTAACCTTAGGTGAGGGGAGAATAAGACATTCCCAGTCACCTATAATTTTAATGGGGAGAATTATAAACATTCCTCTAGGGTGATTATATACATGCCCTCTATGGGTGGTTGTACATAAGTACCACTACTTTATAATTAAAAAGAACATTTAATTACATGCTAGGCAAAAGAGTTATGGCAAGATTAGGCAAAAGATTATGTAACATGGAAGTGGGGTATAAAAACCCAAACAAGATAATACTACAACTAATTTTTGAGGCATAAATGAATTAAGTTTCAAGAATCATGAATTAGGTCAAATTAAGCCTCATTAGAAAATATGGGTATTTGTATAAAAATTTCCCAACTGAAGGAGGTAGATGCACATACCTTAGCCTCAGGTGTTCTAGAACCCTCTTTCCAACCCTTCACACAAAATCAGAACCCACTTTCCCTAATTCATCATTAGATCTATGAATTAGAATTATATGCACCCGTTAAAGGTGGAAAACCCTAATATTACTAACTTTTTGCGCAAACCATCGAATTAGACTCCAAAAACCTCATCATCATCTTAGTTAGGGTTTTCTGATCAAGATAACATATAATATTGTATATTTTAAAGATATGGACTTTTAGGGTTAATTTTGGTGATTTGTAGTTAATTAAATCGACTCTAAAAATACGTTTTCGCAAACATCAAAATGAAAACTCAACATTATTTTTAATGGGTAGATCTCGTCTTCCTGATTTCAAAACACTATTTATTTTCTATTTTTGACCAATGGAATAATTTATAGAAAATATTTCATTCAGACCAATCATCAAGTGCCACGTAAGCACCGCATGAGAGAGAGAGAGCTAGCGAGAGAAACCGATTGGTAGAGGAGGGGCCCGCGTCTCTATATCCGGGACCCACTGCTGCTGTTGCGTGGGTTGGGGTCAGAGCAGGGTCAAGGGCGGGTCAAAGGACCATGGTGCCCTCCGTGCGGAACAGAGAAAGAGGAAGGAGGAACCAAGGGCAAAGGCGTAAAATCAAAATAAAAAAAACATGGGTCGTCTTCTCCAGCCCGCCCCGACGGCCAAAGCAAGCTGTAAGCTGCTTCATGTGGGGATTTGGGAGATTTTGCCCTAGAACACCAAACACGACGCGAAGACATGCGATGGAAAGACAAGCAACCAACGAACTAGACCATACCTTGGATTTGAAACGAGGCCAACAGATCAGAGCACGAGAGGTGCCGCAAGCCTAGGGTCTTTGGCGGCTAGTTGGGGGTCAGAACATCCACGAAATACCAAATTGAGGGCATGAGCGAGTTGCTAAGGCGATGGCGGTCATTGGGGTTGTTATATTTATAGGCAAGGTGCCCTAGACTAGGGTTTAGGTAGGGGAAAGAAGAGAGAGTCGACGCCCCCTATTGGGCATTTCTCCAAAACTCATCAAATCCCAAAGTTTTTGGGATAAACCTGTGCGGAAATGCGCAAGGAATCTAACGAAGCAAGTTTGAGCAAAATCTGTCGATTAAAACTCTAGATAATTTGATTTGAAAAATCGAGAAAACAAAGGCTTGTTGCCTTTTACGATTAGAGGTAGAAGACGACTGTGAATCGTCAGATCAGTGGACCCGGGTCCACGAAGGACTCTGGGCCATCCGATCGCGCGGATGAGATAAGGAGTAGGTTGCTAATAAAATTCGACCAAAATTAAATAAATTCTTAAATGTTTTTCTCTCTCTCTTCATTTGGAGGCTCAAACGTTGTCCAAAAATTACTAAATTTTATATTCTGGCTTATTTTGACGCGTAGAATCCAAATATGGAGTTAGTTTTTCCTTTTGAGCAAGTTTGATATGTAAAATAATTAAAATGTCATTTTCTCTTTCCTCCTCCAAAAGAGGTGATAACATTTTCTAAATTTTGTGTAACTTCACCCATAAGTCTCCCTAAGGGATTGGAACACGATTTTGCAATTATCTTTACAAGTTGAGATTATTTATTTATTTATTAAATAAATAGAAGATTCTACACACTTTCTCTCTCTTATTTTATTCATTATTCAAACATTATCCAAATTAGTTGCAAATTTTCCCAGAGGCTTATTTTTATGTTTAGAATACGAATTTGGAGTTATTTTTCTTATTTGAGAACATTAAGTATTTTATTTCACTTTATTGGCATATTTCCTATTTTCTTTTGATAATTTCATTAATATTTATGTTCCACTTTAAATGTTACTTGGCCCTTAAGTTACTTTTTGATAAAGGAAACGAATTTGAGTGTCAAATTATCATGAGGGGTTTCCAATTATAATTTTGGTGCAATATCTTTCTAATTATCTTCTTTACCCATTAATTCCCATATTACCTTTAATTATTGCATTTATCTTCTTCCTTATATAAAATTCGAATTTTCTTATTTCTCTTATTCTAGGAAGTGCTAGAAAGTTCTAGGATGAAATATTTTATTCTTTTTAATGCTTAGTGTACAATTAGCACTTTAGACCCATTATCTAAAATCTAACTGAGGTATTTGTGCATACAACCCTATATTAAGAATATATGGGAAACATTTATCCAATAACCATCATAATTCCACTAAATCAAGTCTAAAGACATACAGAACAAAAATGAAGGACAAAACTTATAGAAAAGAGTACAAAGAGGTACATATAGGATTTCAGTATGTTACAGGAGCTATTATCACCATCTTCTTATTTTTACCAAAATATTCAAAAGCATCACAACAATATAAAGTAATTGAGGAAGGGTCTATATCTACAAGACTAATCAAAGATGGAACCAAAAACCCCACATGGGAAAATGCAAAATCTGTACATATTGTGTATAAGTGGTTGCAAAACATGTATTACATATGCATGAATATATAAGAAACCAGATCACTGTATATGAAACAGGGTATACAGATGTATAAATAAGATCTCACCATATCCACACCTCTATCATAGATGTGTTCAGCCAATCATAATGAAACAACTCGAAAATATCTTGTAAAAATAGCTTGTTTTCGTATGATTGACATGCATTAATACCTATGCATTAATACATATGCAAAACTTGTATAAATAGATTGTTATCATATGATTGACCTACATCATCCTCTGGAATTGTTACATTTATAGGGTAATTTTGATCATGTTCGTCGATCCATACTGCCATACCCCTGCAATTAGGACCTAACAAGGCATGTAGGTCCCTTGGAAGACAACTTGGTAGTTGAGGAGGTGGACGTGGAGGCCGAGATGTATAAGATGTCGTCTTTTTGGCCTGTATATATAATTTCAGATCAATTGACTCATATATACACACTAACAAATTAACGTAATGTAAATTTACCATACAATATTAGTATAGACGACACCCGCTTTGGGCCACATTATCACTCCGCCTTCTGCCTCACCAAGCATTTCAGAATCTGGGTGGGCATATGGCAGTTGAAGATCCCTCCAATCGGAGAGTATATGTATCGGGCT
Organism: Alisma plantago-aquatica; assembly: GCA_963693085.1. Lineage (NCBI taxonomy): Eukaryota > Viridiplantae > Streptophyta > Magnoliopsida > Alismatales > Alismataceae > Alisma > Alisma plantago-aquatica. The sequence continues at coordinate 35,606,833 of OY856413.1, forward strand.
CACACAAACCGCACCAGCTGGTATTGGAGTCCCATGAAACATCTCCCCTGGAAGGGCTGGGTAAGCCTGTGCCTCTGCAACGATATATTCTTTACTTTTTAGACGACATGGCTTCAACCCCTACAAATTTACGTAAAGAATGTTATATACATATATACATAAATATATCATCTTGAAAAGACTAGCTACTATGTCATAAAAATACTTACAGAGGATGTGCTAGGTGGTGGGTCTACAAGATTACTCCCAACCTCTGTAGTAGGAGTAATAGAAGCGTGGCACGTCATAGGCACCGTCTGAGTGGCCGTATGAGAAGTCTGCCACTTCACCATCGCTTCTTAGATTTTCCTCTTAATTAATTCATATACCTATACATGGATAAAAGAAACTTAGTCAATTATTGAATTCCCTTTCACAATAACATTCTAAACAAAGAATAGGTTACCTCAACTTGTGAAATTCCCAATTTTGGGACAGGTTTGCGCTGGGATGGCCCAAAGAATGCTTTGATGCCCACACCAGCGCCTGTACCCCTAGCACATCTAGGATGCTCTGGGTTACCCAGAGCAACTATCAATTCATCCCTTGTGTCCTCAGGAATGAACTTGTCTTCCTTCCTCTACTCGTGTAGCTCCCGTTAATCGCCATCAATAGAAATTGGTAAGTAAACATAACAATAATCAATATCGATCGATTGTTCTAAGAGTTAAATTTTACCATTTTTATAGCCGCCTCAGTAGTTGCGGGATTCGTTATATCTCCCTTCTTGTTTTGCCTCCTAGCTATCCACATAGCATGGCAAGGCAGAGGTGCGGGACTAATAGTAGAGGACTCCTGAGTAGCAGTAGACTGAGCCGTAGACTCAGCCTGTAGTCTTTGGTGAATTCTTGCATGGCCTCTTGGACCCATTGTGTGGTAATGCACATTCAGTGCATGCCTTTCTCTTTGAGCATCGTTGATAGCCTTGTTAACAAGCACATTGATTTGGTTAGCAACACTAAAGGTTAATCTTGAATAGGTGAATACATAAGAACGTATATTAATGAAATTGGGAGTGACGCTTAATACTTTGAATTCATCTATTTTTCTTTGGGTAACAAACTCCTCCCAGTCTTTGGTGTCTAGGTAGTTCCATTGCTCAGTGGCTGCCTTCTGCCTAAATTTATTTTTTAAAGAGAATACAAACAAAAATTATTAGTGTAGAGTTAGTCAAAAAGTGATCAATGTCTAGAATTGAAAATAAATCAAGAACCTCTTCTCAGCATCGCGTATGTAATATCGGGTGAGATTTGTCCTATAGTACCTTAGGACCCTCCCACAGCGTTGCATCACGCATTTACGATACAACTTTTCATCCAGATCAAATATACTCTGCAAAATGGAATTGCTATTAACTAGTATCCTAAAAATTAGTAATCTATAAAAATAGAATTGCAAATAATAATAACTCACGTATAGTTCCTTCCATACTAAGTCTTTCTTCCCCTTAGGAACTTTATGCCAGAATTCAAAAATAGGACTACAATGGCTATTATGAAGAACCCTAAGATATGAAATAAATGAGTTGCGGTTCACTCCAACTGGATTTCCTACATGATCAAAATCCACAGCCAGTTTGGGTCCATTGCCCCTTTGCTGTAGTAACTTGTTCATCATTGTGATGCCCCTCACTTTCCCAATTTTTTTTGTTGCTCATCAAGTGCCCCAATTTCTTCAGGGGGTACATCACCAACCTAAAATTTGACAAAAAAAACACACTTACAGGATATAACTATAAATGAACATATAGATAGAAACCTCAGGGATATATTTTTAAAACTTACATTGTGAGGTGGCGCATTGACGTCCTCACCATCATGGTAATCATCAGCACAGTCATCAGGAGAATGCTCATCCATATGAAAATTCACATTCATATTGTAAAGTTCACATTGTAAAGTTGTAAAGTTCACATTCACATTGTAAAGTAATTCACATTGTAAAGTTGTAAAGTTCACATTCACATTGTAAAGTAATTCACATTGTAAAGTTCACATTCACATTGTAAAGTTCACATTCAGAAAAATAAAAATATATAAAAATATATAAACACGCATGCCTCTAATATTGCGATCTTTTATCAATTAACAATCCTTCATTGTGATCTCCGCGCACATATAAGTCATCATTAAATTCAATATTTGGTGGTGTTGGCAACCTAACTAAGAATGGACTGGAGTCATCATACTTATCATAGTACTCTTCTTCATCTATAGGACCTTCAATGAACTATCTTTTACCATGAAGAACAACAGACCATTTATCATTTGCAGGATCATCGATATAAAATACTTATTTCACCCGTGATGCCAATATGAATGGTTCACCCTTCTCGCCAATCTTTTCAAAGTTCACTAATATGAAACCCAATTCATCCACTATAACTCATTTGGTGTTATCAACCCAATTACATTTAAAGTGCGGAATTCTAAAATCTACGTAGTCAAACTCCCATATGTCTTCAATAACACCGTAATATGACATTTTAGCTTCACGTGGACTCTTATCCTTTGCACTTGCAAAAAATAATGAAGATGCTTGAAGGGTGACCCCACTATTTTGGATGACACTCTTATCATCTTGACGCTTTGTGTAATATGAGAATCCATTTATGTCAAACCCTTCATAATTCAATTTTGGTTTAAAGGTGAGGCATTTGATAATTTCAATAAGATTATCTGGTGTTTGAGATAGTTGATGTAAGACTTTATCTTTAAACCACTTAATAAATGTCTTGTTATGCTCTCTAGCAAGCCATATTGAATTGGCTCGAGGATATTGTCTCTTGATGAAATGGGTATGTTCCTCGATATAAACACTCACTTCGTCGATGTTGTGTAAAATATACAAGTGACCTTGTTCCAACTACTCACGACTGATTACTTTCATCCGTGATCCCAAAATTCCTTTGCTAAAATGCTCCTCAATATTCTTGTCATTAATAGGAGCGTCATTAACACTCAGAAAGTCATTGCAAAAATCCATAACCTCTCTCGCCACATAACCCTCAATAATGCTCCCTTCATGCCGATAATGGTTTCGAACATCACCTTTAAAAATGCTCATGTATCGTTCAAAGGGATACATCCAATGCAAGAAAACTGGTCCCAACATTTTCACTTCCCTAGTCAAGTGGACAACAAGATGTGCCATGATATCAAAGAATGAAGGAGGAAAATACATATCAAGCTGACATAGGGTAACAACCACTTGTCTTTATAATTTATCGAGAGTATCAGGGTCAATAACTTTGTTGCACAGACTGTTGAAAAAGAAACAAAGTATGGTGATTGCATACCTTACATGCTTCGGCAATATAGATCGAATTGCCACGGGCGATATTTGTTGCATTTGAGTGTGACAATCATGAGATTTAAGACCTATCAACTTCAGATCTTTTATTGATACCAATGTACAGATGTTGGATGAGTAACCCTGTGGCACCTTAACATTTACCAAGCATCCACAAAAAGTTTTCTTCTCCTTTCTCGACAACGTCTAACAAGCGGGAGGTAAGCATGTTCTCTGATTGCTACTAACTACTTCTGTTAATTCTGTCCTTATTCCCATTTCACATAGGTCCATTTTAGATTTTATCCCATATTTAGTCTTACCTGGTCTATTCAACAGAGTACCGATGACGCTATCACAAACATTTTTCTCAACGTGCATGACATTGATACAATGCCTAACTGTCAAAGAACTCCAATAAGGATGATCCCAAAATATTGACTTCTTCTTGAATAAAGATTTGTCACTCCGTGTGGCCATCGCACATTGTGATCTCTTACCAAATTCATTAGCAAAGTCTTTTACTCTTTCATGAACATCCTCCCCTAGTATAGATTTAGGTGCACTCCGTTCCTCATTCTGTCCATTGAATGCTTTGCACAACCTATGATACAGATGGAATTTTGGAAGAAATCTTTGATGACCAAGATATACAGTCTTGCCGCCGTGTTTTAGTGGTATTGAATCAGTGTTCTCTTCACATATAGGACACACTTTAGATCCTTTGACACTATATCCAGAAAAATTCCCATATGCTGGAAAGTCATTCATAGTGTAAAACAACATAGCGTGCAAATAAAATGTCTCTCTTCGTGAAGCATCATAGGTCATCACACCTTCACCCCAAAGTTTCTTCAAGTCATCAATCAGAGGTACAAGATAAACGTTGATATCATTTCCAGGTTATTTAGGGCCTGATATCAACAACGACATCATAACGTACTTATTTTTCATACACAACCAGGGAGCACTACTACAGAACCTACCTTTAGTGTCGGTTATTTAAAACCTTTAGTGTCAGTTTCTAAGTGACACCTATGTGGGCGACACTAAAAGTCCACCCATCAGGCGTCGGTTCCAAAACCGACACCCAAACTCTTCGCGCGCCACTGAAAACACGCCATCATGGGACTATAAGCATCGGTTATTAGTAAAAAACCGACGCCCAAACCCTTCACGCCACAGAAAGGGCGCCATCTTGGGCACTATCAGTGTCGGTTATAAGTAAAAAACCGACACCATATATCTTCTCCCCACGGCCGTGCTGTCCAGCACGACCGTGGTGTTAAGGACATAGACGTCCGTTTATTGTAGGAACACCGACACTATATCATTATGTGTCGGTTATTTACAAATAACCGACGCCTATTGGTTTTTTTTTTCCTGTCAGTCTGCAGACCTGCTGTGGCTGGTCGCAGGATGAGAAACCTGTTCAGTTCAGTTATGAACTGTAGGTTTTATGATATCCATTGATATCAGCCGACAACAGGCCACAAACCTGCAAAATTAACAATAAAAAAGTAGCACATGCATTTAGCAATGCAACATGCAGTTCCATTTTATTTTCACACATTTATAAACATTCACACATGCTAGCAATCTGTAGTTCCATTCATTCACATTCACACATGTAGAAACATTCATATAGCAACCAACACTTTCATTCATTTTCACTCAGACACATGTAGAAACATCCAGACATGTATAAACATTCACACATATATTATAATTCAGAAATTCATTTACAAAGTATCATTGTTTAGTCATTATTCGCTATCAGGATCCCAATTATATTTTAAAGCCCCCACTAATTGTATGGTTGTTTCCCATTCTTCTCTTACTTCATTTAATTCTCCCATTGTATAGGGAGCATTAACACTTGGTAAGTCCTTTCCTATAATGGGGTCAGTTTTAAACACCTGTAAAGAGAATGATGTATATATATAATTAATGAGCTATAAATAAGATTGATATATTTCGATCATATTATCTAATGAGACTATATAATACCTGAGCAATACATTCGATATCCAGTACGACATGTTTGATAATCATGTGCATATATCGCATGACATAGTATCCACATGCCCATCCGTTGTCTTGTGTAGCGCACTATAAATTCAAACATACAAAATATTAAAAAATACAACTAATTAAGCATTGTTCACATAAATAATATATACATATATTGCAGTCGGGAACTTACTTGCACGTTCTTCCAAATTATTGGCTGGTTCTTTTTCGTGGGGACCTTTCCTCCAGCCTTTTTGTACTCCTCAAAACCCCTACATGTTAATGTAACACAGAACATTGTAATTAAATAGTAATGTAATAACATATGTTAACGGATATGAAAAATGAAATATTTCTCACCGAAATATTGCCATTTTCATTATGTGTCCAAATCTTGTATTCAATTTACCCCCCTTAGGATCTAGATAATACACAGTGAACGTCTCGGGGGCAATAACCAATAACTCCCAATGCCTACCCCTAGAGGAAAAAAAGTTAAAAATTAATAACTCAAAATCTACAATAAAATATAATTTTCTTAAGTCCAAATTATAATAAGCAAAGTAAACTTACTCTACATTGAATGGAGCCATTATCACCGTATTCTTTTTTACAGCAAAATTTGAAAAAGACTCACAGCAGTATTGTTGAACTGATGTAGGGTCTTTAGCTACTAGACTAATCAAGGATGGAATCAAAAACCCTACATGTTCGAATCCAAAATCTACACATATGTTGTCTAAGTAGCTGCAAAATATGTATTAATTACGCATACATTAATAAATAAGAAACCAGATCACCAGATCATACACAAGGTATATGGATGTATAAAGAATATCTCACCTTATCCATAGCTCTATCACAGATGTATTTAGCCAATCATATCAAAACAACTCCAATATATCTTGTATAAATATTTTTGTTTCGTATGACTGACCTATAGAATCTGAATCAGAAGAAACAATTATAGGGGAGTTTATATCATGTTCCCCTAACCATACTGCCATACCCCTATAGTTAGTAGGTCCTGTGGAACCCAACTAGGTAATGCAGGAGGTGGAAGTGGAGGCCTAGATGTTGTGGGTGTCTTCTTTTTAACCTGTATATATATATATATATATATATATATATATAAATATATATATATATAATTTCAGATCAACTGCCAGCATATACACACACTAAAAATTGAACGTAATGTAAATTTACCATACCTTATCAGTAAAGAAGACATCCGCTTTTAGCCACAATATCACTCCGCCTACTGCCTCACCAAGCGTTTCACAATCTAGGTGGGCATATGGCAGTGGAAGATCCATCCACTGGGGGAATATATGTATCGGGCTCACCCGAATCCAACCAACTGGTACTGGAGACCCGTGACACGTTTCCCCTGGTAGAAATGGGTAATCCGACGCCTCTGCCACGACATATTCTTTATTTTTTAGACGGCATGGCTTCAACCCCTACAAATTTTTGTGTAAAGAATGTTATATACATACATACATATCATCTTTTTTTGAAACGACTACAATTTCATATATATGTATCATCTTGAATTAAAAAACTAGTTACTATGTCATAAAAATACTTACAGTGGATGTGCTAGATGGTGGTTCTATAGGATTACTCCCAACCTCTGCAGTAGGAGTAGGAGTAGAGTCTGCAGTAGGTATTGTCTGGTAAGTGGCAGTCTGAGATGCCTGCCATTTTTTCATTGCTTCTTCGAGTTTCCTGTCAAATAGCTTATCCACCTATACATGGATAAAAGAAACGTCAAATTATAATTTTTGAATTCTCTTTTACAGTAACATTATAAAGAAAGAATATGTTACCTCTTCTTATGAAAGTCCCGCTTTTGGGACATGTTTGCGCTGGGATGACCCAAAAAAAGATTTGATGCCCACACCAGCTCCTACAGCCCTAACACGTCCAGGATGCTCTGGGTTACCCAGAGCAACTGTCAATTCATCCTTTGTTCCCTCAGGGATGAAATTTCCTTGTTTCCTCAGCTCATGCAGCTCCCGCTAATCGCCAAAAAAAAATTTGTACTTAAGTAAACAACACAAATAATCAATATTCGAATGATTGCTGTAAGAGTTGTATTTTACCATTTTTGCAGCCGCCTCAGCAGTTGCGGCCTTAGTTATTTCTCCCTTCTTATTTTGCCTCCCAGCTATCCAGACATCATGGCGAGGCAGAGGTGTGTTACCTATGGTAGAGGACTCCTGAGTAGCAGCAGATTGAGCAGCAGTAGCCTCAGCCTGTAGTCTTTGGCGAACGCCTGCATACCCCTTTGGACCCATTCTGTGGTCATGCACATTCAGTGCACGCCTTGATCTTTGTGCCTCACTGAGGGCCTAGTTAGTATGCAAATTAATGATTTGGTTAGTAACACTAAATGTTAATCTTGAATAAGTGAATACAACATATATTAATTAATGAGATTGAGACTGACGCCTAATACCTTGAATTCATCAGTTTGTCTTGAAGCGACAAACGCGTCCCATTCTTCTTTGTCCAGAAAGTTCCACTGTTCAGTGGTTGTCTTCTTCCTCTTGTCGGCTTCTTTTATGTATTCTCTGGTGAGATTTGTCCAATAGTTCCTTAGGACTCTCCCACAGCGTTGCATCACGCATTTACGATGCAGCTTTTCATCCAATTCAAATATACTCTGCAAAATAGAATTGCTATTAACTAGTATCCAAAAATTTAGTAATCTACAAAATAGAATTACAAATTAATAATAACTCACGCATAAATCCCTCCATATTAAATCTTTCTTCTCCTTAGAAACTTTATGCTAAGAATCTAAGCGACAACCGCAATGGCTACGAGTAACAAACCCAAGATATGAAATAAATGAATTGCGATTCACACCACATGCATTTCCTGCATTATCGAAATCCACAACAAGTTTGGGTCCATTGCCCTTTTGCACAATTAACTTCTTCATCATAGTGATGCCCCTTCTCTTGTCAACTTTTTGGTGTTGTTGATCAAGTGCCTCAAGTGCTTCAGATGGTACTTGTGCATCATCAACCTAAAATTTGACAAAATAATTCACATTTACAAGATATAACTATAAATGGACATATAGATATAAATATATGATATATTTTTAAAACGTACATTGTGAGGCGACGCATTGATGTCCTCACCCTCACGGTAGTCATCAGCATGGTCATCAGGAGAATGGTCAACCATCTGCAAATTCACATTCAAATTGTAAAGTTCACATTGTAAAGTAGTAATTCAAAGTGTAAAGCTCACATTGTAAAGTTCACATTATTACAACAAAGTATATATCACAACAAAATTGTAAAGCTCTATGATCAAAGAGAAAACAAGTATATATTACAACAAGATTACGGTCTAGGGTTAACAAATACATGTGATGTCATTCTTATATATAATAAATGTACATGTACCACCTATCCCATCCTTGAACACCTAATCTCACTAGTAAGTGTATAATGTGTATTGGGTTTTCAAGAAAATTTCGGCAGCATTTCCCCACTGTTCTCCAAGTACATATGTACTTAGAGAACAAACGGGGAAATGTTGCCGAAATTTTCTTGAAAACCCAATACACATTATACACTTACATCCTAAGCGAGATTAGGTGTTCAAGAACAGTCCCAAACCGGGGACTATCTAAGATTTACTCCTAATGAGTAAATCTTGGACGGATTTCTAGGCCAACAAATAATGTGTTGTCATTCTTATACCTAAAATCCTAGTTCTTCAAGTTAGGGTGATTATTGATTTCTTTAAAAGCATGATTGGCAATTTAGGGAAAAGTTCATCATTTACATTCCAAGCATGTCACATGTGTGCATTACAGTTCATCATTAAGCAAGAAGGGTGATTAGGATTCTCACCAAGAATAGGTTTTGATTTTCTATACAATTTTATTAAAAAATGCACATGTATGCATATATATATACTATACTTTTTGGAACCTTTATACATATCTGAACACCCTAAATAACCATACTAAACACCCAAATACTTTATAACACAACTATAAAACAATGATTATAGCTAAACTATTAAACAATAGACTTGTCACACATAAAACACCCTATACAACTATAAAACAAAAAAGTATTAAGATATGCATGATACAATAACTATTTTGCATCACATTACAGCAGACTTATCATTGATACCTTACTAACTTATTGCTACATTTACATATCATCACTTGATCAAAAATTAGAGCAGTACATTTAACCAAAGTATGCATTCTAAAATCTAGCTATGTCATGATTAGTTACATGTAATTTACTTGGATATACAGCACTACCCGATTACTATGTCTTACATACAAAGTATGCATATTAAATTAACTAAGGATTATCATAGAACATGATTAGAACATTAAGTAGATGATTAAATCATAACAAAATCAATACATAAATAACTAACAGCAACCACGGTCGTGTGGGCTGGCACGGCCGTGGCTGTGTTGGCCAACCACACAACCGTTTTGGGTAGCACAGCCGTGTGGTCGGCCAACACAGCCACGACCGTGCCATCCCACACGGTCGTGTTTGCTGTTGGTAAGGAGAGGGAGAAGGAAGAAGAAGAATAAGAAAGGAGGCCTACTGTTGGTAGCAACGTGGAGAAGGAGAGGCGCCGACGTCGAGCAGAGAAGGAGAGGGCGGCGGCGAGAAACTGCAGCAGTAGGCGGCGAGCGGCGCCGACGAGGAACTACAGCAGCAGGCGGTGGCGAGAAACTGCAGCAGCAGGCGGCGAGCGGCGCCGACGAGGAGCGTCAGCGGAAGGGAGAGAAGCAGGCGAGATGCGGCACCTGGCGGAAGAGAAATCATCAGAGGACCAAACCCTGAGCACGAGAATGAATGAAACAGAGAAAGGGGAAGAGTCGGGCTCTTTTGCGCGATTTAAGTTAACATTAGGTGTCGGTTTTTTAAAAACCGACACTGAATGTTTTTATTGTCGGTTTACAACAAAACACCGACACTAAAGGGAGGTGAAAATTTTCACGGTTAATAGCGCGAAAACACAACGGCGTCGGTTATTGTCACAAAACCGACGACTAAAATTGTACAAATTTCTGTCTCACAGAAAAGCTTTAGTTGTCGGTTCCTCCATTAAAAACCGACGCTGTATGTCAATTTTTGGAGGCAATTTTTTTTCGCTAGAAATTTTATTTTTGGCGGTTACTTTTAGGTGTCGATTTTTTAATAAGTAACCGACACTTAATAAAAGCGGTACCCGTGTCTGGTCGCCCTTCATAGATTGGATGTCAGTTTATGTTATCAACCGACACTGTAGAATTTAGGTGTCGGTTTATGTATACAACCGACACCTTGAAAAGTGACTTTATAAGCCATTTCTGTAGTAGTGGAGGAAGATTGTATATAACAAGCATAACTGGCCAAGTGTTATTTTGGTTGCTCAATGTCCCATACAGATTCATCCCATCTATACAAAGCCCAAGTCTTAGATTCCTGACTTCTTCACTGAATTCAGGGTACAATAAATCAATCTTCTTCCACTATGGGGAATCAGACGCATGTCGTAGGATCCCATCAATATTTTTCTTAACATATGCATGCCACCTCAAATTCTTCACATCTATTAGATTGGCAAACAAGCGTTGAAACCGTGGTATTATAGGTAGATACCACATCACCTTGGCAGGAGAATCAGTTTTGGACTCCCCCGAAGTCGTCAATTTATACCTTGACACACCACATTTGGGACAATCTTTCAAATCCACATAGTCCTTTTGAAATAATACACAATCATTTGGGCATGTGTGTATCTTCTTGGTCTCCATTCCCATTGGGCACAACAATTTCTTTAACCGGTATGTTGAGATTGGCAGCTCATTTCCTTCAGGAAGAATTTCTTTCAACAAAGACAACAATGACGTGAAGCTTTTGTCGCTCCATCTATTGTTAGCTTTCAGCTTATACAATCTCAACACAGCGCTAAGCTTCGTCAACTTACAACCTGTATATAACGGTATCTCAACATCATGCACAATATTTCTAAACATGGGAGGTGGATCGGTGTGCTCTACCCCATAACTATCCAACATCGCATCAACGATGTCCACTGGAACTGGTTCATTCACATCTACGTCATCGAAGGCAATTTCTTCTTCCACACAAGCACTGCTATCAACATCCACTAATTTCAGGTTTGAAATCTCTCCATGCCAGTGTCATTCTGTATAGCCTTGTACAATCCCGTTGCACATGACATGACTTTTGATTTCGTCACCAGTGCTGACTTTCAAGTTGTTACCGCAATGCCTACATGGACAGTAGAACCTATATCCAGGTTGTTTCCTATGTTCCTCAAAAAATCTAATAAACTAATCAAGACCAGAAATAAACTCTGGGGTGCAGCGATTTAGAATGGACATTCATGATCTATCCATTCTATGATCAAAGAGAAAACAAGTATATATTAGAACAAGATTAGGGTCTAGGGTTAAAAGATTAGGGTTTATGGTTAAAACTTTAGGGTTTAAGGTCTTATATATAATAAATGTGTACCACCTATCCCATTCTTGAACATCTAATCTCATTAGTAAGTGTATAATGTGTATTGAGTTTTCAAGAAAATTTCGGCAATATTTTCTCGTTGTTCTCCAAGTACATATGTACTTAGAGAACAAACGGGGAAGTGCTACTGAAATTTTCTTGAAAACCAAATACACATTATACACTTACATCCTAAGTGAGATTAGGTGTTTAAGAATAGCCCCAAACTGGGGACTATCCAAAATTTACTCCTAATGAATAAATCTTGGACGGGTTTCTAGGCCAACAAAATATAACACCACTCATAAGTAGGCGGGTCTGATCACATTAAGTTTTTAAGATCGAACCTAAGGACATTTTTTCTTAAGGCCAATTTGGATTTTAGTCCAATTAAGAAAAAGTGATTAACAAGGTTGGATCGAGTTGACTATCTTTTTATATAACTAAGTTATGTAAGGAAGTAAATAAAATAAAAGCAAAAATTAAAAATAAGATAAAAGAATTATGAAAGAACATAGACATAAGATTTCACCACCACTACATGTATTTGCTCACTTACATTGCATCACTCACAATTTGGATATTAGATCAAGGGTCAAACACATTCCAGATCTTGTTAGAGTATGTAAATCACAAGGACAAAGTTCCCCATTGAATTGAGGTCTCATTACTTATATATCATGAACCCATCACCCCAGGGAATGTCATTCTAATGTCACATCTAGGTTTCATTGATGATTTATTGATGCTATAATTTCATATACATATGTCTCTACTATAGGATTTTAATAGACATGATAAGTACCTAATCAATAGAGCATTATTAAATAATAAATCAAGAATTTAATAGTTTCAAACATGCAATAATTCACAATGCAATGTTATAAACTACATGCAACATGGATAGACGAGACTATAGTTCATATTAGATTAAAAAATAGCAACTTAGGACAAAGTCAATCACTAAAGTCCCAAACTCAACATATATGTACAATTAGCATCAAATATAGGACAAAAGGATAGATTAGAACCCTAATGTACTCAAACATGTATAAAAATTACTAATTTGTGTAAAAATTACCATTGGTCTAAGATCCAATGTTAGCATCCCTCACCCATTGCCTGCACCTTGAGGGTAGGGGGCCAGCCAATGGTTGTCGGCGGAGGAAGAAGAGGAGGAAAAACGGTACCTTCGCGGTGGCGGTGGTGACCAGGAGCAGCAAGCAGGCAGTTGGCAGCAAGCAGAAGCAGGCGGCGGCGAGCAGAGGAGAAGGTGCTAGAGCAACGAACGGTGGCGGCCGGAGCAACAAACGACGGTGGCTGGAGCAACGAACGGTGGAGGCGGCAACGAGCAGAGGAGCAGTGAGCGGCGGCCGGAGCATGGAAACGATCGCCAGACCTAAGCGCAGAGTTGATGAAACTGAGAAAGGGGGAAGAGCCTGGCTCGCGTGGGTGTATTAAGTTAACAATAGGCATCGATTATTCAAAACAACTGAAACTTAAAACAATCAGCGTCGGCTGCCGTAAAAAATCGACATCAAAGGGGGTAAAAAATTTCACAGGGGCAGCGTGCAAAAACACATCGGCGTCGGTTATTGCAAGAAAACCGACGATAACAATGAGCCCAATTTCTGTCTCATGAAAAACCATTAGTCGTCGGTTCATTAGCTAAAAACCGACACCGTATGTTAAATTTTCGAGGTAATTTTTTTCGTTGGAAAATTTGGATTCGGCGGTCGATTTGAGGCGTCGATTTGAGGCGTCGGTTGCTTATTGAGGAACCGACGCTAAATAAAAAGCGATACCCATGTCTGGCCGCTCTTCACAGGTAGATGTCGGTTTGTGTATTCAATCGATGATGTATGGTTTATGCGTCGGTTTCTTGTATACAAACGACGCTTGTAAATGTGATGTTATAAGCCATTTCTGTAGTAGTGAAATTCTTTTACTTTTTTTGTGGTATTCTTTAATTTTCTAACTTATCATCATTTATTTATACAAAATTAGGATCAAGCTTATAAGTGTTCGAACCTTCTTTAACTCTAAACATTGCAAAAGACCCCTGAGATGAAAATCCCTCACACGCCTTCTTTTCCCATCAAATAAAGGATGCCTTTGTAATTTTGAAATATGAATGTGAAAAATTGCAGAGAAAACCCTGAATGGGCTTTCATATATCTACTAGGCATAAACCCGTGCTATGCACGGGTGCCTTAGTAGACTACAATAAAAAAATTATAGATTTAACTTATAAAAATAAAAAGATATATGTACAATACATATATTATATTAATAGGACTTCTCATACACACATGGACTAATAAGTAATTTTAAAAAATAATGGAGAAATTGGCATTCAGCCCCTCGACGGGATTTCCTATATAGTATAGATCTGTTTCCTAATACAATATATAATTTAAAAAATATTGACAAAAGTGTGATGTACACACACAAGGATCAATACATAATTTCAAAAAAATAATAGAGAAAATTGCATCCAACCCCCTACACGAGCTTTCCTATGCATATAGATGTGTCTCCTAATATGATACATAATTTACAAAATTAAAGACAAAAGTATGGTGTACACACATGGACCAATATATAATTTCAAAAAATAATAGAGAAAAATGCATCCAGCCCCCTCCACAGACTTTTCTATATAGTATAGATGTGTCTCCTAATATAATATATAATTTAAAAAATTAAAGATAAAAGTGTGGTGTACACTAACATGGAGCAATACATAATTTTAAAAAATAAGAGAGAAAATTGCATCTAGCCCCTCCACAAGTTTTCCTATATAGTATAGATGTATCTTCTAATATAATATATAAATTTAAAAAAATTAAAGACCAAATTGTGGTGTACACACAGAGAGACTAATATGTAATTTCAAAAAATAATAGAAAAAATTACATCCAGCCCCCTACACGGACTTTCGTATATAGTATAGATATCTTATTACCCTAACAACGTGACATTGCTGCCTGGTTGCTATTCCAGCAGCATGTCCGTCTGCTTCATTGTTTAGATTCCTTTTAGGACAATTGATTTAAATAAAGCGGAAAATACTTCCGGTTCGTGAGCTACTTTCTATCATCTGCTAAGCTGTGTTATCATATTATATTATAAATAGATGACTATACAGAGAGAACCGTGCATGTTTCGGTTTTCACGCCAATACGCTGCTTTTAAACAGCTTGGGTGCATTCTATGCACATGTTTTCTTATAAAAGACGTTATTTCAGCCGTTTAAACCCGCGATCACATGTCCTTAATCTACTTGATTTTTGCTTTTGCAATTTTAATTTTTTCATTATTTTTTCCGCATTTCAAGTATGTACGATCATCATTTTAGTCTTTTAATGTGTTCCGACGACTTGATTATGTATTTATAAGTCCAGTCAGTCTATGCATTTCAACCACTCTATGCATGCTCATCAATTCAATAGATTGTCTTTACAATTACTAGATATTGATGGAGTTGCTCTTTGTATAAGAGTAGTATATTAATTATTGTATAAAACAATATAACACTTATCATGAACTCGACAGAACAAACCATTTCATATTCAAAGAGAGATCTAACGACTAATATGTCTTTGTGCTTATATGTTAGAGAGATTCATCTTGATGTTAACCGAGTTGTTGTTTCTAGTGGATTGTATATAAATTCTTATCTGTCTAGAAGTATTTTTTATTTTCATGACATCTCTATGTACTTATTGGTTGGAGGGAGTCAATTGGATTTTAATTGAGTTGTTTTCTCTCAATGAATCATATATAAATTATTATGGCAACATAGTCAAATCGTCTGCAGGTGCATCAATTTTATGAAATTTTATCCTCCTCTTTTGTATCTTATATTTTTTACAAAAAGTGATGACAAAGGTAGATGTTGCGCTTATTGCAATAATTAAATTCAACTGGTACAAAATGAAAAATAATATTTGAGTTGATTGCTAATTTTGATTTCTTTCTCTTCATAAAATTTGTGGCAAAAGTTGATGTTGGATGTGACTTTCATAACTCGCTTTTACATGGTATATAACTTTTTAGTGGATATTAGACCAATTTCAGTGCGGCTATTTTTTTTTACATTAGTGGTGATAGTTGGTTTTTGTACAGTTTCCTTCAACTAATTTTTAAGAACTTCATTTGCAATAAGAGAGGTTGGTGTCAGTTCTATTTGAACAACTTTATTTATATGGAATGTAATACTTTTTTGCTAGAATGGTTACAAACTTATTTATAGACACAAAAAAGTCTTTAAATTATCGATTTAGGCATTATTTTTTCCTCCTACTTTGAGAATGTCTATTTGATAACGTCACACTAGACTTAACACTGATTATGGGACCAAACATGTTGTTAACCACCACATTTCAAAAAGTCTAACTACCATACAAGCAACTTGCTTCCAATCATTTTTCTGCAATATTGGTGAAAATTATTTCCAGCACTGAATTTCAGGTGTTGGATGCCAGTTTACATATGATTCATAACTATTTTAATTGATAATTAACTATTAAGAACAACTTTTGTTCAATCTCAATGCAAATTTAAATGGAATTCACGTGCTTAGCATGTGGTTTCTGCTAGTACCTATAAATAAGGACGGGTGACCAACCTGTATGCCTGTTATTCTTACATGTCTGTCTCCTTGCTTTTACAGTCCACACTACATTAATTTAATTCTTTGAATAAATGACACGATCTTCTATTTTTGCAGTCCACATTACATTATTTTAACTCTTTGAATAAATGACACGATCTTCTATTTTTGTTGTCCACTAACAAGCCTGCTTTTGTGACCACGTTATGTTGTTTTAACTCCTTAAACAAATGCCACTTGCATGTGCATTATACTTGATGAAATAAATTGTTATTCACACAAGAACAGTCCACCACTTCACATGTGGGGCACCAATTATCTATTCTCGCGTTCCAAGTTTGTCTGCAGTGTGAGACAGATGTCGTTTCTTGCAGTCTAATTTCATTGGCACCCTCTTTGCAGGTAGGACATGTTTAACTGTCTTTAATTGTATTCAAGTCTATTATGCATGTACGTTCTTCAAACAAGACGATCTTTTCCGCAGTAGGTTCTTCAAACTAGGTTGTAACATCCCTGACCTGAGTTATGCTTTAACCCTAGATGTTTTGCTTAATAAAGTTAATTGTATGCCTGCTCTTATCTTTTGAAAAGTAATTAAGGCTCAAGAGGAACTTAAGTTTCAATTTTAGTCCTTTTTGAATAATGTTGAAACAATGTTTTGCCTGTTTTGGATAAAAGTGCAAATTACCCAAGTTGAGGGGTTAACTTGCAAATGTTACATGATAAAATATTCCTTAAGTGTTGAAGCATCATAAGAATGAAAATGATGCAGAGTTATGGCTTGTGGAAGCCCGAGTACCAAGAAAGAACTTGTTGAGCAATGTTGTGCATTAAAACCTAGTTTTGGTGTAATGTGCAAATTACCCAAAACCTAGGGTTCAATATGCAAAATACCACCTCTAGAGAGTCCCTCATGTTTCTTGGTATCAATTAGAGACAAGAAAAATAGAGGGGCGTCTCATTTAAATCTCTTTGGAAGAGAGAGAATCTTGATATTAAAATAATCAAGATTTAAGCATAATTGAAACCCTAATTCAATTTAATGCAAAAAATAAATATATTAATGGAAGTGCCCTTCAACCAAAAAATGAGATGGATGAATTTGTATAAGTTTTTAAGTCATTGTGCCTCACAAAGGCAACAAAATATCCAAAGTGAGTGGAGAGCCCACTCACATTAGTTAACTAAAAAGTAATATCCACTCAATTTTGGATATTATTATTATAATGGTTAAGGTGCTTAATTATTTTTCTTTTAATTCATGGATAATGAAGAGTAATTACAAGGTGGGTGATAACACCAGATTTTGTGATGTTTTTGGCCCTTATTTCGTTATCAAAACTGCCATTTTAAACTGTTTTCCTCTCTTTTTATATATGTTTTTGAATAAACAGGCCTCGCTATGCTCTTAACTCAATTTTACCATCTTTTGCAGAGTTTTCCTCCATTTTTGACTCATTTATCATCGAAAAGGCCCGTCCCGGCCCATAAACGGGTCCTACCTACATCGGCCTTTTTCCCAGGAAGTCGACCGATACGCTCATTGCCCGATAGGGGAACGTGATACACAGATGCACGACACAAGGGTGCCGCGCAAGATGAAGCGGACGAGCGATACGCCGTTTACCCGACTGGGAGTTGAACCCGTCATGACTGCCAAAGCGTGTCGGGCAATACGGGCCACCCACCGGAAGGCGCCACTCATCACGATAACCGACAGCCCGACATCTTTGTACCGGGCGACATGCATATCGGGCATCCCTGGGGCCGCAATAATGGAGTTGAAGGAAGAACACATGGCGGCCGGAGCACCATAACTTCCACAACCACTGCCTATAAATAGATGCTATAGGACTCCGATGGGACGGGTCGGAACCCTGCGCAAGCCAACTCAGGAAAGCTTCAAGAGCTAGCGTGTCGTGCCTCAGAGGTTGTGTCGGGCGATTCTAGGTGAGCATTTCCCCATCCCGAGAGGGAGGGAATGGTTCACTTAGGGACGTACTAGGCACCACTACAGGACGATATAGGCCAACAAGGATACCCGATACAAGTGACCGATACTAGTAGCACCATTCTAGCCCGGCACGATACCGAACCCCGATATGCATCGCCAGTCGCGGCGTGTCGCCTGAGAGGGTGCCGCCCGACATGATCGTATCGGGTAAGGGCAACCCGCACGATACGTCTGCCCATTACGAGCGTGCCGCCCAAGAGGGTGCCGCCCGACATGGGGGTATCGGGCAAGGCCCCTGCCCGGTATCGGGGCGGAGAGTCTGATGCTGTCTGTCACCCTTCTAGATCAAGGAGGCGACATTTATCTTTATTATTTTAGTCATTTACTTCTTTTACTTATGCAATGTAATCAGACCTTTATATGTTTATGGAAATAGAAGAGTTTAATTATATGCTGCTTTATGTTTGGTGCCTTTGTTGGATGATTGCTATGTTTAACATCTGAACTCTAACTTGTACGCTTGGATCGTGTTTCGATTAGCTACCGAATCGTGTTTTCCCGTTGCAACAGCCTCGAGAGAGGTGTTGTGGCTCTAGTGTTTGGTCCGATTCTAGAGTATGAGAGTGCCTGGAATCGGAGTTGCTTTAGTAATCTTTCCACTCTAACTTAAGCCCAGCAACCTCGAGAGGGGTGTTGATGCTTGGTTAGAGGTACCCGCTTCGAGAGGAGGGGTACAGGATGTTTCTGCTGCCGCTTGTTTTACCGAAGTTTTCTCCTTCGTACCTTACTATAGCATTAGTGTTATCTCTCTGTTTCTGTTGCAAAAAAACCCCTAAAAACTGATATTTGCTTAAAACATTAATCTTCCTTGTAGCTGCAGTTGGAGATAGATCTCTTTTGTTTTATCGACCTTAACCAGCTGTTCCCTTGTTGGAGTTTATCATCTCTTTTCCCTTACCAGAGTGTAACGTGTCGATTCAGCGTTGTCAACACTACCACCCTTGTCCCTGTGTTCGACCCCGCATATCTACTTCGACCCCATAAATAAAGTTGCGGGTCCTAGAAGGTTTCAGCTTATAAATTTAAAAGTCCGACTACTTCAAATCCGCCTCCACTTTTTGGACGCACGATTTAGGCTGGTCAACTTTTTGGCGCCGTTGCCGGGGACAAGGCAAAATGGTACTGTAGATGAACCTGAATCCACTAACTACACTCCAGTGCCTCAAGCTTAGAAATAAGCTTGACAACACTCTCTTTTTCCTTTCTTTATTATTATTATCATTCTTTGCCTAAAATGAATAATTCATATTAAAGATAACCGATTTTCTGACTTGATTGTTACATGATGCTCAGGTACTGCAGAGAAATCCATTATGTTCAACTAAGCACCGACCCCATCCAACATGCCACCTCGCGTCGAACCACCCCATTCAGAAGGGGAACGCCAAGCAAGGGCTAGGCCTCATTCGCCTCCACCAGAGGGCAACGACCGCTACGAAGGAAACGATCAACTCGAAGATCCAGAAATGGAGCATTTCGAGGAAGATCATCGCCGTGATAGACGTCGCCACCACCAAAGGCACAGAAGAAATCACAATAATCAAGAACGATGCCAGGAAGGCAGTGACAGTGATGATTCGGAAGAGGAAGAGAAAACGCTGAGGGAGTTAGCTTCCACAAAAGCTAACAATTCCCGGTGCCCTGTCATAATCCCACGATTCAACGCCACCAATTTTGAGCTCAAGCCATCTGTAATCTCCATGATCCAAAATAAAAGCTTCAGGGGGAGCTCCAAGAACGACAACCCCTATCATCACTTGGATGCTTTTAAGAATATCTGTGACATCATTAAGATGCGGGATGTCCCCCAGAAGGTCATCTACTGCAAGGGCTTCATCTTCTCTTTGGAAGATAAGGCTCTATCGTGGTATCTGGGACTTCCCCACCAAGCTCTAAATGGATGGGGAGCACTGGCAGACGCTTTCGTGAACAAGTTCTATCCAGTTGAGAAGACAGTAAGGAACAGACAAAGGATAACTTCCTTCATGCAAAGGCCCAATGAGAACCTCCACGACGCCTGGGAGCGATACCAGGAATATCAGAGGGACTGCCCTCACCACAACTACAATAAAGGTTTCCTTATCACTACCTTCTATAACGGTCTAACTCCCGACGAAAGGGTTTCACTAAACGCTGCAGCAGGAAGTGACTTCCTAGGGAAGAAGCCGAGCAGGTATGAGAAGATCATCAAAAACATGGCCAAGCTGCAAGCTGGCACTGATTATGATAGATCTGACAGAGGGCAGGCTAAGAAGGTTAGTGAAGGACCTTCTTCTGAATCCAAGGATCTGGAGGCTATTACTTCTCAGATCTAGAGGATAGCTACGGATGTCAATCAGCTAAGGGAATCTGGCGGAAAAGGGAAGAAGTAGGTTGAAAAAGTAATGAAGTGTGTAACAAGTGGATAAGGGGGGCATGGGGTAGATAATTGCATCTACACCCGACCAGACGCGTCAAGCGATACTGAATCTGAGGCCGAAGAGACTGAAAATGTCTCTTTTGTAAATTTTAAAAGGTCAGACCACCCTGGTTTCAGTTACGGCAACAAGGATGCAGTTGAGAACTCACATCAGCTACATAGTTCCTCTAAGCGACCCAAGCATTCGAAAAGAGGGGAGGACCAAGTCAGTACGCCAAAAACACCTCCTTCTAGTCGAATAAAGGAAACTTCCAAGGACAAGTTAAATATCAAGGATCAGCCAAAGAACATGGACATGATAAGGTTTCTAGCCAATCAGATGTGGTTAGACAACTGATTGATTTTGTAAAAAGGCAGGACACAATTAACAACCAGTTAGCACAGAGTGCGCTATCAAATTCGGGTATTTTGAACTCATTGCAGGTCCAGATGGCAGATATGCAGACGCATCAATGCCAAATTGATCAACAATTAGCTCAAATGGCCGAATTAATAAAGAATCCTTCTGGAAAAATACCATCCAATACCAAAACGGAAAAGAAGGCAGGGCAGTGATCGAGAGAAACAGGGATCGAGTTGCACGAGATGGATGATGCCAGAAGCTAAGGAGTGAAGAAGCTAGAAGACGTCAAGATGGAGACGAAAACTACAACGCTCCTCGGGAGGCAACCCGAGCTTTCTTTTCTTTCCTAGAATAGGATGCAATTTACTTTCCTGCAAAATAACATTACAAACATTTGGACTATATTATGGCCCGAGTCAGTACATGTGCCACATGCGCTGACTCTTTTGTTTTATGGGCCACCGAGCTGTTTTATAGATCTGGATGGGTAATGCTATCTGAGGCCAGGGACTTAGCCTTGGGCCAATGATGTTTTACTCATCGACCTCTTTTTCCCCGCTTTATTTCTAAAGTTTTCCTTCTAGTTTTTGTTCTGAAAGTTTTATATCGGGCAGTAGCTCAACCGACGCTCTGAACGCGCTCATAGCGGGCGATGGTATTTTGGGCATCGCAACGGCCGTGAAGGATGACATGCCTGGGCGGTGTGCACCAATATCGTGCAAGATGAGTAATTACCCTTGTGACGATGGATGGACTGCCTGTCTCGGGAATGACTTATCCCAACGGCCGACGTGCGTCCTGGAATTACCCGTTTTACCCCTGGTTGGGATCGCTATATATAGTGCAAAGCTTTTAACATGTCGGGCTACTGTATTTTACTGTTCTACATACCCGTATCGTGCAGTGATTTCCTTCGTTCGCTCCCGTGTCGTGCATCCCTTTTTTGCTCTCGTGTCACGCAGAAAACCTAAGAAAACAACAAAGGTATAGCCCGACAGCCGTATCGTCTTGGCTAACCCGACACGACCTTCCTATCGCACATAACTTATCGGACTGACAGCTTTAGCTGAACTCCCTTGTATCGCCCGACGCACGTGTCACGCGACATGCCTTTAGGACACGCTTTCCTGATACGCCATGTCGGGCGATAACCGTGTCGCCCTCCATGTGTCGTCTCACTTGTTTTCTTGTCGGGCGAAACGTTATTTTTCTATGAAGAACGGTCTATCGGGCGCTTTCTTTCTCACAGTCGTATCGCCCGACACGCCCATGTCGGGCAGCAAACCTGACGCATAGTTTTCTCCGTATCGTCTTGTTCTATATCGCCTATGATGTTTTTCGACGGACGATACCCTGATTGTATCGAGCACGAGCCTACATCTTTGAAAGCTTCGTATCGCCCGATACAGTGGTGTCGGGTGATTTTTGTATCAGACCGATTTTATAGTGTAGCTAGTTTTCTTTTTAAATGCCGGTATCAAATTTTTGCTCTGCCTACCCTAATATCGGTACATTTAATTAATCAATGAATTTGTTTAATGCTAACAGAAATGGCCCATACAAAGCAGACCGTCATTCGAGTTGATGAACATGGCAAAAGAATCGACACCGAAGCCGCAGCTGAAGCGACAACGGTCGGGCAGAAATGCCCGAATCCCGAGGCGGCTGGGGCATCAACAGTAGAAAAGAGAACAAGGACGGGAGAAGTGGCAGCTCCAACCACAGCTCCAACAGCAGTGGAAGAACCTATGGATCACACACCAATAAGGTTCGTGCCGAGAGATAATGAGCATGGACGCCGTTATATAGAACTGGCAACCAAGCTCTACAGGCCAAGCAGATTTTGCCACCAGTCTTCTTTCATTCAGATGGGTATCTTTGAAAGACTAGAGAGCATCCTCACCGTGGCAGGACTGAGGAAGATATGCCTCAGCCGTTCTGCCTCCTACACCGAACTCACGAGAGAGTTCATGTCGTCTCTCCGCCGAGTGAAAAATACTGCTGGGGAAAAAGAAGAATATGGCGGAGCAGACAGACTGCAAGCGCAGTTGTACAACTCGGAGCACGTCATCTCCGAAATGCTGCTCAACAAGATCTTCTCTTCCAGCGAGGAGGAGGAGAGGCTGCTAAATAACGGTGAAAGGATCACCGAAGGAGACGAGTTCAACCCCGTTGATCTCTGGAAAAGGCTGACCGGCAAAACATCGTTCAAGCCGGGAAGCTAGGTGGCGGCGGTGCACTCCTATTTTTGGAGGATAGTGCACAAGCTGGTGGCGTGCCTGCTGTTCAGCAAGAATGAATCCAACAACATTTACACCGAAGAACTCCACGTCATGTGGCACCTGATGGAGGGAAGAGTGACCAACCTTGGGCGGTTTTTACTGAACAGGCTGCACCCAATAAAGGATGCCACCAAGGAATACTGCATGGGTGGCATCGTCAACCTGATCGCGGTTGGGCTTGGGTACCCACGAGAACCACGCAGTCTGTCAAGGACGAGGGGCGATGAGCTGATCGAACTCAAGTACCTCACGAGGGACAACATTACAAAGAAGGAGGGGAGATTCTATTTCTACAAGTTTGCAAGGACAAATACCCTTCTCCCACTCCCTCGCTGCGCCACCTATGACGCAAAAAAGCTAGTCTTCACCGCAATAGAAATAGAAGCTGTGGCGGTAGACGCAGACTACGCCGCCACCACCAGAATACAAGAAAGGGCAGCTACAAGAGGAGAACCAATCCCTCTTGGCGCTCGGCAGGACAAATCTTCTACAGCCCCCACCGAGCAGGCCACTGCCCCAGAGCATACTATACCAACCACAATAACGGCAACACCTATCGTGGCTGAAGAAGAACCGATGATTGTTGAGGTCACCGAAACAACGACGGGAGCTGTCACGGGAGAGACAACCACAACTCCTGAAGCTTCTGTGGTGCCTTTAGAGGCAGAAGAAGAAGCACAGCCGGACGCCGATAATAGGATGTTCGTCGAGATCCTCGAGATGGAGCTCAGAGCTACACTGCTAACACCGACACCGACGCCGGTATCTCCTATAGTAGCTGCTGATGAGATCGCCAATGATGAAGAGGTGGAGCAGCATCCGCCCACACCACAGCCTTCTCCGCCATGACAAGAAGGCAAGGCGAAAGCAGCCACAAAAACGTCGACGCCTCGCCCACCAACTTCTGCCTCGCGGACGATCGAGATAGGTTCTACCTCATCAGGTAGACCCTCGTGCGAGGGAGGTATCGAGGGGATGAGAGGGAGATATGTAGGAGCCCCTCCGTCGCTCAAAAAAAATGTTGGGGCATGAATTCGACTACTTGCGGGAGGTAACAGAAAGCCACTCAGCTACATTTACTTCTCTAACCTCAAAGTTTTTTTTTTCCAACAGAGGCTGAATGACCAGGAATAGGCGCTGCTGACTCTAGTTGGACTTCCTAACCAATTAGAGGTATTCAATGCAACGCTTCAGCAGGCCCTCCAGTGCCTTGATGCGATTGAGGAGAGGCTAAATAGGGGGGATGACCATCCGCGCCCAAGACATCCGAGAAGGTCTCTGTCGCCTCCTGGATCAGGCTCTCCAGCCCCCTCGTCGGCAGCCTCATTGGGATCATCGTCGTCTTCCTTTTCCAGTGGGCCTTCTACAACGCACGAAAAAGAAACGACGTATAAGTCTGCCATAGGGTCTCCAGTAGGGGAGGAGAGCTTCCGAGGCATTGAAGACTTCGCTCCCTCCGCCTCCCTAAATGAAGTCGAAGACAACAACGAATCTGTCAGCACTGGGGAGGATTCTTCTGATGAATCAGAGGAAGAATGGGGGGAATCTGCGCTGCCAACCGAAGACACCCCCCCAGAGGAAGAAGCTCGACAGAAGATGCATTCTCTGCACTGTCAGAGATACCTTCCTTTGAGATGGCATATTTCGACAGAAGAGCCATCGGATACCTAACGATCAGGGACCAGAAGCTACTGAACAAGGTCTTAAGGTCACAGGCTGACAAAAAAGAAATCATCTGGAGTGACGGCTATTTCTCAGTGCAACGGGGAGCGCTAAGAAGCATATTCCGCTCCCCAGCCGTCGTTGGAAAGAAGCTGTTCAGGGTCATACAAGGCGCCGTGATAGAGAACGCATGCGTTAGGACAGGCCGACAGACGATCTACAACGCCACTCCGGACTTAGCGAGAAAACTGATGAGGGGTTTGTATGAATCTACACAGGTGGCCAGTATGCTGAAGCACATTGAAGAGAACAACCCAAACCTGGTGCTGCCCCCTACAAACATTGAAAGAATTGGTTCCTGTGCGTTGCTGACCTCCAAAGTCATGACGTTCAACTACTCAGCTGCTGCAACAAAGAGGTCCTGCGCACAGGCAACACTTTCGTACACCCGAAGACAAACTTCTAAGGCTACTCCCGCTGCGCCTCCACCGTGTTATCAAGAGTGGAATCCAATGCTACAACGACGTCTAGAATTTCTTCACACTGAGGGACTTCCTCGTCCAAGAAGAAGAGGGAAGTGGAAACAGTGCCTTTATAGTCCTGCGAGCCATGGAGATGATACATGTCTTTGGATACTTAAGACAACTCTAGAGCCAAAACTTCTACCTGCTCAGAAGCATATATGCACTATTGCTGATCAAGGACAAGTGTTATTTCCTAGATGCGGGCATACCAGAGAGGCTGATGGACAATGACCTAGAAGAAGCATCTTCACAACCCAGCAGCACTCCTGAGAAGGTATCTAAGATGGAGACTGACACCTACAGGGCAGGCAAGCAGTTGGAGATCCTGCAGAAAGTGCACATATTTGAAGACCCTGCTTCGCCTAAAGCTACAGAAGGACTGATCAACAATTTTGACCGCTTCTTGTGAACTACATTCACGTAAGAGCAAGTCAACGAAATTCTTCTAAAATTAGCTGATTCTACCTCGGCGGATGTCATCTACGAGGCAGGCAATGTCATAGTCCCGGTTGATGACTTAAGGGACATGGTCAAAGATGGAGGATGCTTGGCGGTATCTGTGGCGGCCGCCTACATCCAAACACTACAGCCAAAGTTCGAACACGCATACATAGCCCATCCAATGCTGTTCAACGACATCTACCTCGCCGACTAAACAGGAGCAAAGTAATCATTTCTGGCAGAATTGGAGCACAGGGTTCCACACACCATCTTCCTGCCCATCCTGTATTACAACCACTGGACGCTCCTAAAGATGTACACTCGCCAACGAGCAGGAATATTTTACAATAGCTCAGACAACAACAAAGATCATCTAGTGCAGTGTACATTGGCAGCGCTGACCTCCCTCGAGCGCTTAGTAAGAAAATGCTATGACGAGGTGGCAGCGCTGATACAACCATTCCTAGACACAGCAGCAAGCAAATGGCACAAGCTTCAGTTCTGCCACCACATTCCAAAACAGATTCCCTTATCCAATGACTGTGACATCTTCAAGCTGGAATAGATATCGAATGAAGCGACGCCTGACCAGCTCCACCACATCGACTACCACAACAAACGAGGAGAATACGTGTGGGAGCTTCTATTTGGCGCAGGTGCACTCACCGGCTAACCCTCACTGGGGTAACATTACCCTACCTTATCTACTTCACAACTCTGGGACAGAGTGTGGAGTAAGTTTGGGGGGGTACCATGTACCAGTGAGGGAGGTATAAAAATTTCAAAAAAATTTCAAGCCTCACCCTTCTTTTCTTCTGTTCTTCTTCTATAGCATATGTACATATATACAAAAATTTTGAAAATTTTTGCTTATTTTGTCTGCATGCATATGTACAAAGACACTATATAGTAAAAATCAGATTCGACTTCTTGCCAGTTTATTTTCTATGTGCCTAAGGAGACACAGGTTTTGTTATGACTTTCTGATAATGCATCCCAAACAACAAAAGACTATGACCTTCCATGCCAAAAATTTCGAAAAATAATCTCACAACAACTAAGAGACGTGTATGCAGAAGGAAAAAACTGCCCAAACAACAAAAATTTCTCTTATTTTTCCTTACCCAACATAATCCCAAAAAAAGAGAATAGCCTTATGAGAGTGAATAAAAGCATGAGAGTTGTGCCAAGTGAAAAGAAAGAAAAAAAATACATACACACTTGTTTTCCAAAAGTACCCATCTTTAGGCATGGTAGATCCGGGGCGGCGGTACGTAGGATGTGAAATCACTGCTCTAAAGCCAACTGGCTTGGACTGCAGGGACCACTTGCCCACTAACGGACCCTTACCTGGATGAACTGATGGGAAACAAGAAAAACCCAAAAAAAGCCTTAAGCCTACCCAAGCACACAACTTTCTGCCCCAAAAGCTGTTTGGTGTGAAAGCTAACTTCGAAATCATGCACCAAAGTCTCGCTGAAGCTGTAGAGAATTTTTTTGCTTAAATAAGGTAGGAGAAATAAAATCCGTTGTTTGTGGTTGGGGCACATTCTCTATGAGACATCTCAATGCTCGCTCAAACCCATGGACTGAAAATACCGGTCAAGAAGAAGCATCACAAAATAAAGTTTAAAGATTGATTGAGGACAATCAAAATGCTAAGTTTGGGGGAGTTGATAACACCAGATTTTGTGATATTTTTGGCCCTTATTTCATTATCAAAACTACCCTTTTAAACTGTTTTCCTCTCTTTTTATATATGTTTTTGAAGAAATAGGCCTCGCTATGCTCTTAACTCAATTTTACCATCTTTTGTAGAGTTTTCCTCCATTTTGACTCATTTATCATCGAAAAGGCCCGTCCTGGCCCATAAATGGGTCCTACCTACATCAACCTTTTTCCCAGGAAGTCGACTGATACGCTCACTGCCCGATAGGGAGCGCGATACACAGACGCACGACACAAGGGTGCCATGCAAGAGGAAGCGGACGAGCGATACAATGTTTACCCAACTGGGAGCCAAACCCGTCACGACGGCCAAAGCGTGTCGCCCGAGAGGATGCTGCCCGACATGATCGTATCGGGTAAGGGCAACCTGCATGATATGTCTGCCTGTTACGAGCGTGCCGCCCAAGAGGGTGCCGCCCGACACAGGGGTATCGGGCAAGGCCCCTGCCCAGTATCGGGCCGGAGAGTCTGCTGCTGTCTGTCACCCTTCTAGATCAAGGAGGCAACATTTATCTATATTATTTCAGTCATTTACTTCTTTTACTTATGCAATGTAATCAGACCTTTATATGTTTATGGAAATAGAAGAGTTTAATTATCTGCTGCTTTATGTTTGGTGCCTTTGTTGGATGATTGCTATATTTAACATCTGAACTCTAGCTTGTACGCTTGGATCCCGTTTCAATTAGCTACCAAATCGTGTTTTCCCATTGCAACAGCCTCGAGAGAGGTGTTGTGGCTCTAGTGTTTGGTCCGATTCTAGAGTACGAGAGTGCCTGGAATCAGAGTTGCTTTATTAACCTTTCCACTCTAACTTAAGCCCAGCAACCTCGAGAGGGGTGTTGATGCTTGGTTAGAGGTACCCGCTTCGAGAGGAGGGGCACAAGATGTTTCTGTTGCCGCTTGTTTTACCGATGTTTTCTCCTTCGTACCTTACTATAGAATTAGTGTTATCTCTCTGTTTTTGTTGCACAAAGACCCCTAAAAACTGATATTTTCTTAAAATGTTAATCTTCCTCGTAGCTCCAGTTGGAGATAGATATCTTTTGTTTTATCGACCTTAACCAGCTATTCGCTTGCGAGAGTTTATCATCTCTTTTCCCTTACCGGAGTGTAACGTGTCGATTCAGCGTTCTCAACACTACGTATCTTGTCCCTGTGTTCGATCCTGTATATCTACTCCGACCCCGTAAACAAAGTTGCGGGGGCCTAGAAGGTTTCGGGTTATAAATTTAAAAGTCCGACTACTTCAAATCCACCTCCACTTTTCGGACGTGCGATTTAGGCTGGTCAGTGGGGGAGATGGCTTCGTATGCAAGGGATTGAGGGGAGTATGTGGCACCAATTTTGGGAGTTGAAGGAATTATTTATCACTTTCTCTCTCATTGAAATTTCCTTATATACATCACATTTCCAACTCAAATGAAAGGCTTTTTCAACCCTTTTTTCTTTCCTTGCTTTGGTTGAACACAAGGGAGATTAGGAGCAAGAGGAGGACATGCCCCAACCTGTAGGTAAGCTCCATAGTCACCTTAAACCTTGATTTCATGGTAAAAATCGAAATTCAATGCTTAATTTCTTCTTTTCTTCATTCAATCTTCAACCTTAGCCATTTATTTCACTCAAGGAATTGAGGACGATCCTTTGGAAGTTGAGGAAGCTTCATCCACCATTGAGAACGTGAAGCTTGAGGCTTGTATTCAATTTTGAAGGCGGGTTATATAACTTGAACCCTTAAATATTATTATTACATTCAATTCTTCATCACTTGTTGGTCATTTTGTTCTTCTTGAAATTCCTTTGATCAAATTGATAAAATTACCATAAGAATGGCAGTAGATTTTAAAGGACCAAAGCTTGAAGATGATGATGTCATCTTAAGCACACACCTCAACATAGAACATGTGTAAACGATTTTGCTCTTTGGTGATCAAATGGTCTCAGGACTGTTTGACACCAAACGGTCTCAAGACCGTTTGAGGTCAAAAGGACTCAAACTGTTTGAAGGTCAAATGCTGATGTGGTTAGATGATGATCTAATGGTCTTAATTTGATCTAATTCCAATGGTTTCAATGTTGGAGGGTCCATTGATTGCAAACCCTAGACCCAATAGATTGATTCGATTTCAAATCAATGGTTGATCATTCGATTTCAAGACCGAATGGATGGATTTGGTTTCAAGACCGAATGGATGGATTCGGTTTCAAGACCGAATGAGTTGATTCAGTTTCAAGACCGAATGGGTAATTGACTTCAAGATCGAATGGGTAATTGAGTTCAAAACTGAATGGGTAATGGATCTCAAGATCAAATGGGTAAATTGAACTTCAAAACCATTTGGGCACGTTGACCGTTTGAAGGAGTTGACCGTTTGGAGGTCTAAACGGTTTCAAAACCATTTGAGATTAATTATATTTTATTCTAACGGTCTCAAACTGTTTAAGGACCTTGAGGTCAAAACCGTTTGATGGTCTAACAGTCTTAAGACCGATTGAAGGTTTTGGGACCAAGACCGTTTAAGGTCTAACGGTCTTCAAACCATATGGAAGTGCAATTGATTCAAAGACCATTTGAAGGTTAAAGTACTTCAAGACCATTTAAGGGTCTAATACCTCAACACAATTTGAAGGTCTAATTGATTCAAATCATGTAAGTACAATTAACCCCATGATTGTTGATAATGTTTATCAAAGGTAATCACAATGGTTGTACCTTTAAGGTACTAGGGTGATTAGTATCCTTTGAAGGGTTAACCTTTGATGCTTATGGAAGCAATGCCTCAATTCACTATGCTAACCCTAAATGTATGCACTTGAATGAAGGGTTAACCTAATCTAATCAAGTATAAAGTAATTAAAATCCTAGAGAGGGTGAGAGAGAGGAACTTATACATGAGTGATAATCATGTAATGATTAATCTTCAACACTTTCAACATGAATAAAATATGTAATTAGGGTTTGATCCATGATGATGAGATCATGAAACCCTAATCGAGAAGGTTGATGAGCTCTAACCCTAATTTAAGGTAAAGCTAGGTGAAACCCTAATCTAGGGTGATGGTGTAACCCTAATTTAGGGTAATGATATGAGAAACCCTAATTCAGGGTATTTTAATGAAAAACCCTAATTTAAGGGAATGCTTCATGAAAACCCTAGTTTTGGGTAAAGCTACATGAAACCCTAATTTTAGGGGAAATGTTATAAGAAACCTTAATTCAAGGTAAGGATGTAATGTGAAACCCTGATACAGGGTAATGTGATATGAAACCCTAATTCAGGGTGATGTTATGTATTATGAAACCTTAATTTGGAAACCTAGCCCTAATTTGTGTAAGGGGATGAGTAACCCTGATTGATATGAATTGGGAAACCATAACCCTAATAAGGGATTAGTGGTGTTGCCCTCATATAGCATAATGCTGATATGTAATTGGTATAACTGTTATCATGTGTACTGACCATGTAGGTATCATGAGATGATGAGCATAGACAAGTATGAGCTATGATGTTTCATTTATTATTGTTAATGGGCCTTATAAGCCATGGCATGCTTTGTTGCCTAGTAAGAGGTAATAAGAGATGAAATGGGCCATGTGAGCCATGTGAGATGCTTGTGTAACAAGTATCATGTGTACCTTGGTCAGATGACCTGAAGGTATTAGTTACATGTTAAGTGGTAACAAGTGTTCCTTGATAAATTGAGAGTTTGAATACCCATTTTTCTATAATCATGATGGCGAGTTTGTGAAAGGATGAGAATGGTCCTGATGAGATGAGGGATTGAGATCCCAATGCCTTATTAAAGATTTGAATAGTACTTGATGAAAGTATTACACATTCTTTGTAGCAATTGCTAAATAATTGATGTTTGGAAACTTGTTTGATGCTAAAAGAATATGGTAATACACTTAATTAATCAAGTGATATCATATAATGTAGTTTCCCTGACCATAGATCCATCAGCGTCAGAATTTGCTGAATGGTGAAACGAGTTAAACTCGGAGCGCATATTTTTGAATATGTGGGGGTAATTGGGCAATTATATCCTCATGCCCCATAGGAATGGCTGCAGGCTATATCCTATGTATGGGATTGGTTACGGACCATACCCCAGGATGAGTATGGCTACGGGCCATGACTCCATGATATAATACCAGGAATTGGCTACGGGCCATAACCCTGAAGAGAGTATATACTGCGGGCTATAACTCTATAGTGAAGATTCCAATATACCCTAGCAAGCTAATTGCAGTTTGACACGTGATGTCTCTGCCATATAATCTTGTACTGAATGAGAAGGTTGAGGTCTTGGAGTCCGGCTCTTACATTGACCTAGTGTGGTACCGATGCTTTACGTAATCGTGGTCGGTTGGAGCATGAACGGTATACTCCATCTCTTCAGGGCATCAAGTATGATTGTAAAATATAATCAGCAGTGCAACGTATTTGCTTAAGGTTGAAATACGAGAATCACTAGTTGATGTTATCTTGCTTAGTATAGTGGATAAATGTTATACATGTTCTTCATATTCCTTATTGGATAAGTGACATGCTGCATTATCAAGTTATAGCTAAAATGCTTTGAATAAGAATAATGCTCTAATCTATTTAGACATTGATTTATCTAATGTTGAACATATATGATTCTTCTGCTCAGTTTTATTTTATTAAACTGCAATAATAATATTTCTGGCGGAGAGTTATATCTCTCGCTGGGACAATTTTCAATTGTCTCACCCCCGTGGGATCCAACTTTTTAGGTAGACGCAGAGGAAGAGGCAGAAACCCTACAACAGGGGAAGGACAACAGCAATAGGGACAACAATAACATCTCAGGTGGAGATGCTGACTGTCATGTTTTGTATAGAGGGTCCTATGTGTTGTATCTATACTCTCAGGTCCTCGGAGTCAGTAGTTAGTTTAATAAATCGATATGAGATTTTGTCTTGATGCCTCAATGTTTTTATGCTGCCTGTGTATAGTTTTAACCTGGGCAGTTGATGCTTGTAATCCTCGAGAAGGAATGGTACAAGATATGTACTTGTGAACCAGAATATAATTGAATTACTTTGGTTCATTTTGAAAGAGTTTTCCAGTGTATGGATCTCTTTGTAAATGGTTTTTACTTTTAGTGATTTTCAGTAATCCGCTGCTAATGATCGCTTCCGCTTAGTTAATGATGTTTTGTTCGGACGATGCACCACAAGTTTAGTGGTATCATAGCTCTAGGTTCGCCGACTGTACATAGACATAGGATTAAGGTTGTTGAGTATGTTCTAGTGTCTTCCAGTTTATCTGATAGTGACTTCTTCTCATATAGGAGTAGAAGAAGAACTTGAAGATGTCTGGATCTAATGAAGAACGTGCTACTGAGAGTAGTGTTGCTGCACCAGGAGGAGGTGTAAGGGACCAAGCTAGGGAGGAACTGGCACTTGAACATCCCCAGTTTAACCTAGTCATGATAGAGAACCCAGCTTTCCATGTTCTGTTTGGGCAGTTCATGGTAACTATGATGCATATGGCGGACAGGATGCCACCACCTGCACCTAGGGCACCAGCCCATAATGAGGGATAGGGAGCCAGCAAGACTTTTGAGAGACTTTTCTGGGTAGGAGCCACAGAGTATGCTGGTACAGATGACCCAACAAATGCTGATTTATGGTTGACTGAGCTGGAGAAGGCTTTCAGAAGCCTCAATATCCCTGAAGCTGAGAAGGTCAGACATGCAGTGTATCTTTTAAAAGGGAGTGCTGGCCATTGGTGGACAATAGAAGAGGGCAAGAGGCCAGGTGTCGAGGTCGGATGGGAAGAATTCCGACGAGAATTCGTCACTAGATACTTCCCCAAGATTTACCTAGATGAAAAGATATCTCAGTTTGAGAAGATAAGACAAGGACCGATGAACATTAGCGAGTATGAGGCTAAGTTCATGGAGCTTTTTCAGTTCTGTCCGCATATGGAAGCTACTGATGAGGAAAGAATTCGGCATTTTGAGAAGGGGTTGAACACTGAATTGACCACTCCTGTGTCTGCTTTGGAGAACATGGAGAGGTTTTCCACGTTTGTAGAGTCCGTTAGACGAATAGAGAGGTCTGTGATCAAGAAGCGACAGACCAGTGGTAAGAAGGTGTACACTAAGTTTCAAGGACAAAGGTCTGAGGGCTTTAAGAAGCCAAGGTTTTCTGCACCGGCAACACCATTAAGATTCAATACCCAGACATAATGGACGTCAAGTAAGGGTAGGGGCCGTGGTTTTGTTTCGAATAGAGCTCCTAGCAAAACATCAACATCAGTGTCTGGACCTCATAAACCCTATCCTGAGACCATGATCTGTCATCAGTGCAGACAAGTGGGACATCTGGCAAAGGATTGTTCAGTCGGGAACACAATGTGACTCAACCCCAGAGGCAGAATCATCAAGGCTCTCAGAGGAGGTAGTTTTCAAGTGGCACTCGAGGACGTGGGCAAGTGTCCCAAGCTGGTTCGTCGACACCCAACAACTGAGCACCGGGTCAACAACAAGCAACGACGAGGGTTTATGTGATGAATCAACCCGAAGCAGTAGTCAACCCTCGAGTTGTGATAAGTCAGATGGAACTATTTCATTCGGATATGTCTTCATCCTGCTTCGTATCTGTTTTGATTGATCCGGGTGCTACACATTCCTTTATCACTCGAGAAGTGATTCATGATTGCAATATGAACTGTTAGTCATAAAGCAGATAGTCTGTAATTAGAAACCCCCTTGATGGGATCTGCAGTGTTACAGGAGGTGTGTTCTTCCTGCATTCTTTCCTTTTCGGAACATCACATTCAGGTGGATCTTATACCACTTGAGATGCATGGGTTTGATATAATTCTTGGGATGGACACCCTATAAAAGTATAAGGTTGTATTGGATTGTGTTTCTAAGTAGGCTGTGTTCATAGATGACAGTGACACATGGATCTTTCAGGGAGACAGAAAGATTCTTCCAACCTGTCTTGTGTCATCTATGGTAGCTGAGAAGCTGATGAGACAAGGATGCTTTGCATTCTTGGCACATGTGGTAGATACCACGATGGAGAGCCCTAATCTTTCTGAAGTTCTGATAGTAAGGGAGTTTGAAGATGTGTTCCCTGAGGAACTTCCAGGTGTTCCTCCACCTCGAGAAATTGATTTTGAGATTAATCTAATCCTGAGCACACAACCAATAGCACAAACACCATATAGAATGACACCTGCTGAGATGGCAGAGCTCAAGAAACAGCTGCAGGAGTTGCTTGAGAAAGGTTTGATCTGACCGAGCACTTCACCATGGGGTGCTCCAGTTCTTTTTGTTAAGAAGAAAGACAGATCGGTGTGGTTATGCATTGATTACATACAGTTGAATAAAGTAACCATAAAGAACAAGTATCCTCTGCCAAGGATCGATGACCTGTT
Organism: Alisma plantago-aquatica; assembly: GCA_963693085.1. NCBI lineage: Eukaryota > Viridiplantae > Streptophyta > Magnoliopsida > Alismatales > Alismataceae > Alisma > Alisma plantago-aquatica. Next base: position 35,642,158 of record OY856413.1, read on the forward strand.
TGATCAGTTGCGTGGTGCAACTATCTTTTCTAAGATAGATTTGAGGTCGGGATATCATTAGTTGTGTATCAAGGAGAGTGACATACCTAAGTCTGCCTTCAGGACAAGGTATGGTCACTATGAGTTCATATTTATGTCGTTTGGACTAACTAATGCACCAGCTGCATTTATGGAACTCATGAATATAATCTTTCAACCTTTTCTTGATCAATTCATAGTAGTCTTAATAGATGACATCTTGATATACAGTAGAGATGCTCAACATCATGAGCAGAACCTCCGTCATGCTTTAACTTTGCTAAGAGAGCATAAGTTGTATGCTAAGTTTAGCAAATGCGAGTTCTGGTTACCAGAAGTTTCTTTTCTAGGACGTAATATCTGCATCAGGTATCCGTGTTGATCCTAAGAAGGTAGAATCTATCATGCAATGGGAACAACCAAAAACACCAATGGAGATACAAAGTTTCCTAGGATTGGCGGGATATTACAGGAGGTTCATTAAGAACTTCAGTTCTATAGCTTTACCCCTAACCAAGTTGACTAGGAAGGAGGTTCCTTTTGTCTGGAATGACAAGTGTCAACATTCTTTCCAGATGTTGAAAGAAAGATTAACAAGTGCACCTGTGCTGGTGTTACCTGAGCAAGGGAAGGGGTACATAGTTTTCTGTGATGCATCTAAGAATGGTCTAGGATGTGTGTTGATGCAGGATAATCAAGTGATTTCTTTTGCCTCTCAACAACTTAAGAAACATGAGGAGAATTATCCAACACATGATCTAGAGGTAGATGCTGTGGTCCATGCCTTGAAGATCTGGAGGCATTGTCTTTATGGAGAAACATTCCATATTTTCACAGACCATAAGAATCTAAAATATATCTTCTCACAACATGAGTTGAACATGAGACAACACCGCTGGATGGAGTTAATCAAGGACTACGATTATACAATTGATTATCATCCAGAGAAGGCTAATGTAGTGGCCGATGCACTAAGCAGGAAATCATCATCACCAGCCCTAGATAAAGCACAGTTGATCTCCTTAGTGTGCTTTAAAAGAGATATTCTTATCTCCTTGAGGCAAAAAAATATACAACTTAAGGTATCATTATTAGTCGGGCTGTTAGCTGAGATGCACATAAAACCTACTCTGAGACAACATATTAAAGAAGCACAACAAGTTGACGATGTGGTTCAGAAGATCAGGTCAGAGTATAGAAGTGAGAAACGGGATGGCTTTCATGAGACAAAGGATCAGGTAGTCTGTTACCATGGTAGGATGGTAGTACATGATGCCAATGACTTAAGGAAGTTAGTCTTGGAGGAAGCTCATTCTTCGATGTATGCAATGCATCCAGGGAGCACCAAAATGTATCATAACTTGAAAGATATGTATTGGTGGCCAGGATTGAAGAAAGATGTAGTTGAGTTTGTTATGCGGTGTCTGGTGTGTCAGCAGGTTAAAGCTGAACATTAAAAGCCCTCAGGAACAATGCAACCTTTGCCTATACCGTAGTGGAAATGGGATAATGTGACCATGGACTTTGTGGTTGGTTTGCCTAGAACAACCAAAGGTCATGATTCCTTATGGGCGATAGTTGACAGGTTGACTAAGACAACACATTTCCTTCCTGTCAAAACAACCTACACTACTGAGAAGCTTGCACAGATCTATATAGATGAGATAGTGTGGTTGCACGGGATTCCAGCTACTATTGTTTCTGATAGAGGACCTCAGTTCATGAGTCATTTTTGGGAACGACTGCATAAAGCTTTGGGTACACAGTTAAGGTTTAGTACTGCCTTTCACCCACAGACAGATGGACAATCTGAGAGGACCATACAAACCTTGGAGGATTTGCTTAAGGCATGTGTCCTTCAATTTGTAGGAAGTTGGGATCTACACATGAGCTTAATAGAATTTGCTTATATTAATAGCTATCAGCACATTATTGATATGGCACCATACGAAGCATTATATGGTACATGTTGTAGATCTCCCTTATGTTGGTATGAAACAGGAGAATATCAACTTTTGGGTCCTGAGCTTGTGCAACAGATAATTGAGAAGATTAAAGTAATACAACAACAATTAAAGACTGCATAGGATAGACAGAAGTCGTATGCCGAAAAACGACGAAGACCTCTAGAATTCCAAGTTGGAGACATAGTATATCTCAAGGTCTCACCTTGGAAAGGTGTCCTTAGATTTGGGAAGAAGGGAAAGTTAGCTCCTAGATTTATGGGGCCTTATCCAATCATTGAACGGATTGGAAAGGTAGCCTATAAGATGGAGTTTCCACCTGAGCTGCATAAGTTGCATCCAGTGTTCCATATTTCCATGCTAAGAAAGTGTCATCCTGACACAAAGTTAGTTTTGTAACCTGTAGAGGTAGAATTAAATGATGATATATCATATGTTGAAGGACCTGTGATGATCCTTGATAAAAGAATTAAAAAGTTAAAAAAGAAAGACATATGTCTTGTGAAAGTTCTTTGGCATCATCATGGCATTGAAGAAGCCACATGGGAGCTAGAGGAAGAGATGAGGAGAAATTACCCTTCTCTTTTCTCTTGATGATTTCGGGGACGAAATCCCTGTTAGGGGTGGATAATTTGTAACATCCCTGACCTGGGTTATGCTTTAACCCTAGATGTTTTGCTTAATAAAGTTAATTATATGCTTGCTCTTATATTTTGAAAAGTAATTAAGGCTCAAGAGGAACTTAAGTTTCAATTTTAGTCCTTTTTGAATAATGTTGAAATAATGTTTTGCCTGTTTTGGACTAAACTGCAAATTACCCAAGTTGAGGGGTTAACTTGAAAATGTTACATGATAAAATGTTCCTTAAGTGTTGAAGCATCATAAGAATGAAAATGATGCAGAGTTATGGCTTGTGGCAGCTTGAGTACCAAGAAAGAACTTGTTGAGCAATGTTGTGCATTAAAACCTAGTTTTGGTGTAATGTGCAAATTACCCAAAACCTAGGGTTCAATATGCAAAATACCACCTCTAGAGAGTCCCTCATGTTTCTTGGTATCAATTAGAGACAAGAAAATTAGAGGGGAATCTCATTTGAATCTCTTTGGAAGAGAGAGAATCTTGATATTAAAATAATCAATATTTAAGCATAATTGAAACCCCAATTCAATTTAGAGTTTTTTCCCAAAATCCCCCTGACTTTTCCCCTAATTCCTGAAAACCCCCTCACCTTTAGATAATCCTAACCCCCCCAACTATGTAGAAAATTCCAGCCTCCCCCCTCAAGCGATGACCTCCGTTACCAGTTAACGGCTGGGTTATTTTCTTTTGTTTTTATCTTACTTGATTGGTTACAGCTCTTTCAGTTATTCATTTGACTTTTTTTCTTTATATATATTTATTAATGCTGCGACAATATATTAATATCAAGATTATGGGTCACTCCGGATCATAAATACTTCATTTGACACATCAGTGGTGATTGTTCGGGCATCGATAGACAATTACGGGCAGCAGGTCAATCGCTACCAATCGTCTTGTCAAATACACAGTTGCCCGCCGCTCGAGTTTTATATTGTATTTTCTCTCTGGAGCGATCGGCAAACTCCACCAAATGCTCAATTCTCACCGTGAGAAATTCTCGCGACTGACCACCGGCGATGAGCGTAGTCACATTGCCAAACGCTGCAAAAATCGCACCGATGAGTTTGATCTGGATCAGTCCTTGACCGGTTTGAGTCCAGTCCGGCAAACAAAATACTTTACAAATTCAGTTTAATGTTTGGTCCGGTCCAAAAGACCGTCAGACAGTGGATCGGATTGAAGACAAATTTCTATGTAAAAAATATTTAAATATAAAGTCATATTCAACTAATAACATCTTTTATATAAATGTTAAAATACTAGTAGATTTAATTAAAATCTCTAATTTTTTTGGTAGAATTATAGAATATATCAATATCATAAATACTAAAGGCCATACACATAATGAAAAAAATCATAAAAACAAGAACTTGTCACTACTACGAGTTTTGAAACATCAAAGCAGAGAGGCAACACCTATATACTAAGCTAGGCCGGCATATGATACTGCTATACTGGTTCGATAACACCGTCAAACTACGGGCACCGGTACCGAGTGCTAGTTGGGATTGCCTTGATTCGATTTCCAGCAGCAACACGGCACAAGGAAGCGATGTCAACATCGGGAGCTGTTGTTGAGATGCCAGCGTAGACGAGCATCTTCTTCAGGCAAACACAAATCCTACGCTGTTCAGGTATACCAGGCGCCATGTCTAGGACATCGTGGACTCCAATGCAACACTTTGGATCCGGATTGACGTCCTGCCCACCTATGGTGGATAAGCAGAAGCTGAAGGCCGTCTGGGCAACGTCGCACTCCGAATGTGATAAAGCAGTTCTGGCACCGAGAAGCAAAACACATAAGAACGACACAATGACCATGAGTTGGCGAGCCATGCCTATCGTATTGATCTTCCCTATTCACCTTATAATGATAGGCGATTAAAAATCTCTAATTTTGAATATGAAATAAGTTGTAAAATATTAAAATAATCTAACTATGGTCTAAATGGTTCGGTCTCGATCCATCTTACTTTGAAACAGTCTGGTCACAGCGTAGTCCTATTTTGAAATGGTTCGGTCCCATCCATGTTCTACTTTGAACGATTCTATCTGCACTCTTTGTTTTTCTACAAGTTTGGTCCTTCAGTCTAGTCCAGTCCGGTCTGGTTCTAGATCAATGCTCAACCTTATTCAAGATATTTGATATAATTGTCAAACTTTTATCCAATTATGTGAATTTGATGTCGTCTATCATATAAAAGTTCTTGATAAATTTGAATTTCATATTGATCAATACCTGATGCAAATACAATATAAAAATACAATAAAAAACTCAAGCGTTCGGTGGAGTTTTACGATCACTCTAGAGAGAAAATACAATATAAAACTCGAGCGACAGGCAACTGTGTATTTGGCAAGACGATTGGTAGCGATTGACCTGCTTCCCGTGATTGTCTATCGCTGCCCGAGCAATCACCACCGTTTTGTCAAACGAAGTATTTATGATCCAGACCAAAATTTGTTGATCCATAATCTTGATATTAATTATATTGTCACAACATTAATAAAATATATAAAGAAAAAAAGTCAAATGAATAACTGAAAGAGCCGCAAACAACCAAGTAAGAAAAAACCAAAAGAAAACAACCCATTTATTAACTGGTAACGGAGGTCATCTCTTGAGGGGGGTGGTTGGAATTCTCTACATAGCTGAGGGGGGTGGTTAAGATTATTGAAAGGTGAGGGAGTTTTCATGAATTAGGGGAAAAGTCAGGGGGATTTTGAAAAAAAAACTCTTCAATTTAATGCAAAAATAAATATATTAATGGAAGTACCCTTCAACCAAAAATGAGATTGATGAATTTGTATAAGTTTGGACGTCCTCGTGCCTCGTAAAGGCAATGAAACATCCAAAGTGAGTGGAGAGCCCACTCACATTAGTTAACTAAAAAGTAATATCCACTCAATTTTGGATATTATTATTATAATGGTTAAGGTGCTTAATTTGTTTTCTTTTAATTCATGGATAATGAAGAGGAATTACAAGGTAGGGGAGATGGCTTCATATGCAAGGGATTGAGGGGAGTATGTGGCACCAATTTTGGGAGTTGAAGGAATTATTTATCACTTTCTCTCTCATTGAAATTTCCTTATATACATCCCATTTCCAACTCAAATGAAAGGCTTTTTCGATCCTTCTTTCTTTCCTTGCTTTGGTTGAACACAAGGGAGCTTAGGAGCAACAGGAGGACGTGCCCCAACCTGTAGGTAAGCTCCATAGTCAACTTCAACCTTAATTTCATGGTAAAAATCGAAATTCAATGCTTAATTTCTTCTTTTCTTCATTCAATCTTCAACCTTAGCCATTTATTTCACTCAAGGACTTGAGGATGATCCTTTGGAAGTTGAGGAAGCTTCATCCACCATTGAGAACGTGAAGCTTGAGGCTTGGATTCAATTTTGAAGGTGGGTTATATAACTTGAACCCTTAAATGTTATTATTACATTCAATTCTTCATCACTTGTTGATCATTTTGTTCTTCTTGAAAATCCTTTGATCAAATTGATAAAATTACCATAAGAATGGTAGTAGATTTTGAAGGATCGAAGCTTGAAGATGATGATGTCATATTAAGCACCCACCTCAACATAGAACATGTGCAAATGGTTTTTCTCTTTGGTGATCAAACGGTCTCAAGATTGTTTGACACCAAATGGTCTCAAGACCGTTTGAGGTCAAAAGGACTCAAACCATTTGAAGGTCAAATGATGATGTGGTTGGATGATGATCCAATGGTTTCAATGTTGGAGGGTCCATTGATTGCAAACCCTAGACCCAATAGATTGATTCGGTTTCAAATCAATGGTTGATCATTCAGTTTCAAGACCGAATGGATGGATTTGGTTTCAAGACCGAATGGGTTGATTCAGTTTCAAGACCGAATGGGTAATTGACTTCAAGATCAAATGGGTAATTGAGTTCAAAACTAAATGGGTAATGGATCTCAAGATCGAATGGGTAAATTGAACTTCAAAACTGTTTGGGCACGTTGACCGTTTGAAGGAGTTGACCATTTGGAGGTCTAAACGGTTTCAAAACCATTTGAGATTAATTATATTTTATTCTAACGCTCTCAAACTATTTAAGGACCTTGAGGTCAAAACTATTTGATGGTCTAACGGTCTTAAGACCGATTTAAGGTTTTGGGACCAAGAACGTTTAAGGTCTAACGGTCTTCAAACCGTATGGAAGTGCAATTGATTCAAAGATCGTTTGAAGGTTAAAGTACTTCAAGACCGTTTAAGGGTCTAATACCTCAAGATCGTTTGAAGGTCTAATTGATTCAAATCATGTAAGTAAAATTAACCTCATGATTGTTGATAATGTTTATCAAAGGTAATCACAATGGTTGTACCTTTCAGGTACTAGGGTGATTAGTATCCTTTGAAGGGTTAACCTTTGATGCTTATGGAAGCAATGCCTCAATACACTATGCTAACCCTAAATGTATGCACTTGAATGAAGGGTTAACCTAATCTAATCAAGTATGAAGTAATTAATATCCTAGAGAGGGTGAGAGAGATGAACTTATACATGAGTGATAATCATGTAATGATTAATGTTGAACACTTTCAACATGAATACAATATGTAATTAGGGTTTGATCCATGATGATGAGATCATGAAACCCTAATCGAGAAGGTTGATGAGCTCTAACCCTAATTTAAGGTAAAGCTAGGTGAAACCCTAATCTAGGGTGATGGTGTAACCCTAATTTAGGGTAATGATATGAGAAACCCTAATTCAGGGTATTTGAATGAAAAACCCTAATTTAAGGGAATGCTTCATGAAAACCCTAATTTTGGGTAAAGCTACATGAAACCCTAATTTTAGGGGAAATGTTATAAGAAACCTTAATTCAAGGTAAGGATGTAATGTGAAACCGTGATACAGGGTAATGTGATATGAAACCCTAATTCAGGGTGATGCCATGTATTATGAAACCTTAATTTGGAAACCTAGCCCAAATTTGTGTAAGGGGATGAGTAACCCTGATTGATATGAATTGGGAAACCCTAACCCTAATAAGGGATTAGTGGTGTTGCCCTCGTATAGCATAATGATGATATGTAATTGGTATAACTGTTATCATGTGTACTAACCATGCAGGTATCATGAGATTATGAGCATAGCCAAGTATGAGCTATGATGTTGCATTTATTATTGTTAATGGGCCTTATAAGCCATAGAATGCTTTGTTGCCTAGTAATAGGTAATAAGAGATTAAATGGGCCATGTGAGCCATGTGAGATGCTTGTGTAGCAAGTATCATGTTTACCTTGGTCAGATGACCTTGAAGGTATTAGTTGCCTATTAAGTGGTAACAAGTGTTCCTTGATAAATTGAGAGTTTGAATACCCATTTTTCTATAATCATGATGATGAGTTTGTGAAAGGATGAGAATGCTCTTGATGAGATGAGGGATTGAGATCCCAATGCCTTATTAAAGATTTGAATAATACTTGATGAAAGTATTACACATTCTTTGTAGCAATTGCTAAATAATTGATGTTTGAAAACTTGTCTGATGCTAAAAGAATATGGTAATACACTTAATTAATCAAGTGATATCATATAATGTAGTTTCCCTGACCACAGATCCATCAACGTCAGAATTTGCTGAATGGTGAAACGAGTTAAACTCGGAGCACATATTTTTGAATATGTGGGGGTAATTGGGCAATTATATCCTCATGCCCCATAGGAATGGCTGCGAGCTATATCCTATGTACGGGATTGGTTACAGACCATACCCCAATATGAGTATGGCTACGGGCCATGACTCCATGATATAATACTAGGCATTGTCTATAGGCCATAACCCTGAAGAGAGTATATGCTGTGGGCTATAACTCTATACCGACGATGCCAATATACCCTGGCAAGCTAATTGCAGTTTGACACGTGATGTCTCTACCATACATGCAACTTGCTTCCAATTATTTTTCTACAATATTGGTGAAAATTATTTCCAGCACTGAATTTCAGGTGTTGGATGCCGGTTTACATATGATTCATAACTGTTTTAATTGATAATTAAATATTAAGAACAACTTTTGTTCAATCTCAATGCAAATTTAAATGGAATTCACATGCTTAGCACGTGGTTTCTACTAGTACCTATAAATAAGGATGGGTGACCAGCATGTATGCCTATTATTCTTACATGTCTGTCTCATTGCTTTTACAGTCCACATTACATTAATTTAATTCTTTGAATAAATGACACGATCTTCTATTTTTGCAGTCCACATTACATTGTTTTAACTCTTTGAATAAATGACACGATCTTGTATTGTTGCTGTCCACTAATGAGCCTGCTTTTGTGACCACGTTATGTTGTTTTAACTCCTTAAAAATGCCACTTGCATGTGCATTATACTTGATGAAATAAATTGTTATTCGCACAAGAACAGTCCACCACTTCACATGTGGGGCACCAATTATCTATTCTCACGTTCCAAGTTTGTCTGCAGTGTGAGACAGATGTCATTTCTTGTAGTCTGATTTCATTGGCACCCTCTTAGCAGGTAGGATATGTTTAACTATCTTTAATTGTATTGAAGTCTATTATGCATGTGCGTTCTTCAAACAAGACGATCTTTTCTGCAGTAGGTTCTTCAAACTAGGTTGTAACAACCCTGACGTGAGTTATGCTTTAACCCTAGATGTTTTGCTTAATAAAGTTAATTATATGCTTGCTCTTATCTTTTGAAAAGTAATTAAGGCTCAATAGGAACTTAAGTTTCAATTTTAGTCCTTTTTGAATAATGTTGAAACAATGTTTTGCCTATTTTGGACTAAAGTGCAAATTACCCAAGTTGAGGGGTTAACTTGCAAATGTTACATGATAAAATGTTCCTTAAGTGTTGAAGCATCATAAGAATGAAAATGATGCAGAGTTATGGCTTGTGGCAGCCTGAGTACCAAGAAAGAACTTGTTGAGCAATGTTGTGCATTAAAACCTAGTTTTGGTGTAATGTACAAATTACCCAAAACCTAGGGTTAAATATGCAAAATACCACCTCTAGAGAGTCCCTCATATTTCTTGGTATCAATTAGAGACAAGAAAATCATAGGGGCATCTCATTTGAATCTCTTTGGAAGAGAGAGAATCTTGATATTAAAATAATCAAGATTTAAGCATAATTGAAACCCTAATTCAATTTAATGCAAAAATAAATATATTAATGGAAGTGCCCTTCAACCAAAAATGAGATGGATGAATTTGTATAATTTTGGACGTCCTTGTGCCTCACAAAGGCAACGAAATATCCAAAGTGAGTGGAGAGCCCACTCACATTAGTTAACTAAAAAGTAATATCCACTCAATTTTGGATATTATTATTATAATGGTTAAGGTGCTTAATTTGTTTTCTTTTAATTCATGGATAATGAAGAGGAATTACAAGGTGGGGGAGATAGATTCGTATGCAATGGATTGAGGGGAGTATGTGGCACCAATTTTCGGAGTTGAAGGAATTATTTATCACTTTCTCTCTCATTGAAATTTCCTTATATGCATCCCATTTCCAACTCAAATGAAAGGCTTTTTCGCCCCTTCTTTCTTTCCTTGATTTGGTTGAACACAAGGGATCTTAGGAGCAATAGGAGGATGTGTCCCAACCTGTAGGTAAGCTCCATAGTCACCTTCAACCTTGATTTCATTGTAAAAATCAAAATTCAATGCTTAATTTCTTCTTTTCTTCATTCAATCTTCAACCTTAGCCATTTATTTCACTCAAGGACTTGAGGCCGAGCCTTTGGAAGTTGAGGAAGCTTCATCCACCATTGATAACGTGAAGCTTGAAGCTTGGATTCAATTTTGAAGGCGGGTTATATAACTTGAACCCTTAAATGTTATTCTTACATTCAATTCTTCATCACTTGTTGATAATTTTGTTCTTCTTGAAATTCCTTTGATCAAATTGATAAAATTACCATAAGAATGGTAATATATTTTGAAGGAACAAAGCTTGAATATGATGATGTCATCTTAAGCACACACCTCAACATAGAACATGTGCAAACGGTTTTGCTCTTTGGTGATCAAACGGTCTCAAGACCATTTGAGGTCAAAAGGACTCAAACCGTTTGAAGGTCAAATGCTGATGTGGTTGGATGATGATCCAATGGTCTCAATTTGATGTAATTCCAATGGTTTCAATGTTGGAGGGTCCATTGATTGCAAACCCTAGACCCAATAGATTGATTCGGTTTCAAATCAATGTTTGATCATTCAGTTTCAAGACCGAATGGATGGATTCGATTTCAAGACCGAATGGGTTGATTTGGTTTCAAGACCGAATGGGTAATTGACTTCAAGATCGAATGGGTAATTGAGTTCAAAACTAAATGGGTAATGGATCTCAAGATCAAATGGGTAAATTGAACTTCAAAACTGTTTGGGCACGTTGACCGTTTGAAGGAGTTGACTGTTTGGAGGTTTAAACGGTTTCAAAACCGTTTGAGATTAATTATATTTTATTCTAATGGTCTCAAACCATTTAAGGACCTTGAGGTCAAAACCGTTTGATGGTCTAACGGTCTTAAGACCGATTGAAGGTTTTGGGACCAAGACCGTTTAAGGTTTAACAGTCTTCAAACCGTATGGAAGTGCAATTGATTCAAAGACCGTTTGAAGGTTAAAGTACTTCAAGACCATTTAAGGGTCTAATACCTCAAGACCGTTTGAAGGTCTAATTGATTCCAATCATGTAAGTATAATTAACCCCATGATTGTTGATAATGTTTATCAAAGGTAATCACAATGGTTGTACCTTTATGGTACTAGGGTTATTAGTATCCTTTGAAGGGTTAACCTTTGATGCTTATGAAAGCAATGCCTCAATACACTATGCTAACCCTAAATGTATGCACTTGAATGAAGGGTTAACTTAATCTAATAAAGTCTGAAGTAATTAATATCCTAGAAAGGGTGAGAGAGAGGAACTTATACATGAGTGATAATCATGTAATGATTAATCTTCAACACTTTCAACATGAATAAAATATGTAATTAGGGTTTGATCCATGATGATGAGATCATGAAACCCTAACCGAGAAGGTTGATGAGCTCTAACCCTAATTTAAGGTAAAGCTAGGTGAAACCCTAATCTAGGGTGATGGTGTAACCCTAATTTGGGGTAATGATATGAGAAACCCTAATTTAGGGTATTTTAATGAAAAACCCTAATTTAAGGGAATGCTTCATGAAAACCCTAATTTTGGGTAAAGCTACATGAAACCCTAATTTTAGGGGAAATGTTATAAGAAACCTTAATTCAAGGTAAGGATGTAATGTGAAACCCTGATACAGGGTAATGTGATATGAAACCCTAACTCAGGGTGATGCTATGTATTATGAAACCTTAATTTGGAAACCTAGCCCTAATTTGTGTAAGGGGATGAGTAACCCTGATTGATATGAATTGGGAAACCATAACCCTAATAAGGGAATAGTGGTGTTGACCTCGTATAGCATAATGCTGATATGTAATTGGTATAACTGTTATCATGTGTACTAACCATGCAGGTATCATGAGATGATGAGCATAGCCAGGTATGAGCTATGATGTTTCATTTATTATTGTTAATGGGCCTTGTAATCCATAACATGCTTTGTTACCTAGTAAGAGGTAACAAGAGATGAAATGGGCCATGTGAGCCATGTGAGATGCTTGTGTAGCAAGTATCATGTTTACCTTGGTCAGATGACCTGAAGGTATTAGTTACCTGTTAAGTGGTAACAAGTGTTCCTTGATAAATTGAGAGTTTGAATACCCATTTTTCTATAATCATGATGATGATTTTGTGAAAGGATGAGAATGCTCCTGATGAGATGAGGGATTGATATCCCAATGACTTATTAAAGATTTGAATAGTACTTGATGAAAGTATTACACATTCTTTGTAGCAATTATTAAATAATTGATGTTTGGAAACTTGTTTGATGCTAAAAGAATATGGTAATACACTTAATTAATCAAGTGATATCATATAATGTAGTTGCCCTGACCACAGATCCATCAACGTCAGAATTTGCTGAATGGTGAAACGAGTTAAACTCGGAGCGCATATTTTTGAATATGTGGAGGTAATTAGGCAATTATATCCTCATGCCCCATAGGAATGGCTGCGAGCTATATCCTATGTACGAGATTGGTTACGGACCATACCCCAGTATGAGTATGACTACGGGCCATGACTCCATGATATAATATCAGGCATTGGCTACGTGCTATAACCATGAAGAGAGTATATGTTGCGGGCTATAACTCTATAGCGAAGATGCCAATATACCCTGGCAAGCTAATTGCAGTTTGATATGTGATGTCTCTACCATATAATCTTGTACTGACCGAGAAGGTTGAGGTCTTGGAGTCCGGCTCTTCCATTGACCTTGTGTGGTACCGATGCTTTACGTAATCGTGGTCAGTTGGAGCATGAACGGTATACTTCATCTCTTCAGGGAATTAAGTATGATTGTAAAATATAATCATCCGTGTAGTGTATTTGTTTAAGGTTGAAATATGAGAATCAGTGGTTGATGTTATCTTGCTTAGTATAGAGGATAAATGTTATACATGTTCTTCATATTCCTTATTGGATAAGTGACATGCTGCTTTATCAAGTTATAGCTAAAATGCTCTGAATAAGAATAATGCTTTAATCTGTTTAGACATTGATTTATCTACTGTTGAACATTTATGATTCTTCTACTCAGTTTTATTTTATTAAACTGCAATAATAATATTTCTGGCAGAGAGTTATATCTCTCGCTGGGACAATTTTCAATTGTCTCACCCCCGTGGGATCCAACTTTTTAGGTAGACACGGAGGAAGAAGCAGAAACCCTACAACAGGGGAAGGACAACAACAATAGGGACATCAGTAACATCTCAGGTGGAGATGTTGACTGTCGTGTTTTGTATAGAGGGTCCTATGTGTCGTCTCTGTACTCTCAGGTCCTCAGAGTCAATAGTTAGTTTAATAAATCGATCTAAGATTTTGGCTTGATTCCTCAATGTTTTTATGCTGCCTGTGTATAGTTTTAACCAGGACAGTTGATGCTTGTAATCCTCGAGAAGGAATGGTACAAGATATGTACTTGTGAACCAGAATGTAATTGAATTACTTTGGTTCTTTTTGAAAGAGTTTTCCAGTGTATGGATCTCTTTGTAAATGATTTTAATTTTTAGTGATTTTCAGTAATCCACTGCTAATGATCACTTCTGCTTAGTTAATGATGTTTTGTTCGGACGGTGCGCCACATAGGTGATCTTTTCTGCAATCCGAGTTTAGTGTTGGTGTTTGAGTATCCCTGCAGTCTGAGTTTCTCAGCAGTGTGGGACCAACGCCGTTTCTTGCAATCTGAGTTCACGGCAACATTTTTGCAGGTGGGATATATTAAATTTTGTTCTTAAATGTCTCTTGCATGCTGATGATGCATTCAACAATAATGTTGACCCATATGGCTGTTACTTTTGTATCAATTGCACTTTTCCTATTCTTATGGCTAGCCGCCAAATATAAAGAGCCGTGAGCATTAACTGTGCGGGAGAGATAATTCTGCTATAGTATTTCTTTGACTGTTCTCTTTCTGAATTATATCACCGACTCCCCATTCCCTATTTTGCTAACTGCTCTTGCTGCTTGATTAGAAATAAATGTTGCATTGTTGCGAGAATTAATGCGAAGAAAGAATGCTTTGTGATGAATAGGAGAGAAGATAACTGTGGGTTGTCTTTAATTGTATTCAAGTCTATTCTGCATGTACGTTCTTCAAACGAGGAGATCTTTTCTGTAGTAGGTTCTTCAAACTAGGCGATCTTTTATGTAGTCTGAGTTTAGTGTTGGCATTTGAGTATCCCTACAGTCCGAGTTTCTCAGCAGTGTGGGACCGACGCCATTTCTTGCAATCTGAGTTCACGAAAACATCTTTGCAGGTGGGATATATTAATTTTTGTTCTTAAATGTCTTCTGAATGCTGATGATGCATTCCACAATAATGTCGACTCATATGGATGTTACTTTTGTATTAATTGCACTCTCCCTATTCTCATGGCCAGCCGCCAAATATAAAGAGCCTTGAGCATTAACTGTGTGGGAGAGATAATTCATGCATAGTATTTGTTTGACTGTTCTATTTCTGAATTATATCACCGACTCTCCATTCCCTATTTTGTTAACTGCTCTTTCTACTTGTTTAGAAACAAATGTTGCATTGTTGTGAGAATTAATGCGAACAAAGAATGTTTTGTGATGAATAGGAGAGAAGATAACTGTGGGTTGTCGAGATTAATTACAATAGGTAACACTTGATAAGAATAATTACAAATCTTAGTTGGCCGTGGGCACACAAATTATAAAAATAATACCATGACGAATTCATGTCCCAATGCAGGTTTCCGATCACACTAACATCACAGTGTACATTTCAGCCAACAGACATATATTATCTAAAATAATTTGGAAGTGTTATCGATGT
The DNA here is from genome assembly GCA_963693085.1 of Alisma plantago-aquatica. Lineage (NCBI taxonomy): Eukaryota > Viridiplantae > Streptophyta > Magnoliopsida > Alismatales > Alismataceae > Alisma > Alisma plantago-aquatica. Next base: position 35,657,276 of record OY856413.1, read on the forward strand.
TCTTGATAAGATCTGCAAAGGTGGTATGATGAGTGGTTTGGCGTGCAGACACAAATTGCATTTTCTCGAGTGAGTATAATTTACTTTGACGTGGCATTGTTTGGAAAAAGACTTTACGTGACCGACGGGAAAAACATTATAGAGTAATAAAAGACTACTGTGTGAATTAATGCACACAATGAACACTTTAGGAAGAAAATGAAGAGAGAGTATTATGATCACAACAACAAAAATATAAACCAATGGGGTGTGCGAAGAGGTTAGAAGAGTTATCGGAAGAGACAAAACAAGAATTAATAGATAAAGGAGCCTGGGAGAGGTATAAGGGAAGGAGAATAAATTTGTTGAAATAAATTTTGATAAGGAAGTTAGTTAATCTTCTTCGTAGAAGTGCTAAATTTGAAAATGTACGTCTGAGTGAATGTTACTCCATAAAAATGAACTGTCTTTTATTTAAAAATATTATATAATACATATAGCAAGTAAAAAATATATAAAATATATATTTTCCTCTATATGTATCGTTGATTTTGAAGTGAATTTTTTATAGTTTTCAAATAGCTAAAAATATTCAAGGTCCGGTGAAAAAATGGCACTGGTCAATGTCAATGTCAATGATGATAACTATGTTAGGCCATATAAGATGATAGGCATTAATTTTACCTTTTACATATATTTTATTTCTAAATTTAACAATAATTATTATATACTTCTTTATTTTATATATTGCAATCTGTTTGAGTTTTATGTTCCAACTTTGTGATTGTATGTTATTTCTTGAAGTCAGACAAATAAAGAAAGATAGATAATCATAATTTATCATGAGTATAAATTTTTTAATTGAGATGACAAAATTTGTTTATATGATTACTTTAGTATAGGTTAATGGCGAGGACGTATTATAGCAAGACAATTATGATGATAAATCTAAAAGGAAAAAGGAAAAGTGACTACAACTAAATACCAAAGGGCGAAACGACTGGAGAAACTAAAGGAAACACTTGAGGAACTGAAGAGGATACAAGACTTATATTATCAAGTTAAATACAAAGAGGATGTTGTTGATAACTTCTCTATGATTTTAACAATGATGATGACAACATCAAATACTATGAATGATGAAAGCATGCCCAAATATGAGTGAACAATGTATAGAGTCATGTGTGAAAAAAGTATAATTGCATGTGTGAACAATGTATAAAGTTATGTGTCTCTTTTTGGGTGTATAAAGTCTTCATATGTGATATTTGTTATGTATGTTGTCTTAGTGGTCTATATGAAAGACCGTACTTATATGGTATGAACCATTTCTTATTTAGATTATTATCTATTTTAGACATTATTTGGACCACATTTTGTTGTTTGCATTTTGGTTATGTTGCTTATGTCACACGATCTTGGTTGATTACTTATATGTCAATCCGTCTAATAAATGCACATGAAATTGATAATTAAAATGTCATTTTAAGGGTATGAATATTTTATCCAATTTGTGTATTAGTTTGTAAAAAATTGAAGAGCAAGAAAAAATTCTAAGAGAAAGACAACAATGTAGTTTGTATGAATAAGGTTTTATATAGACTATTGATTTTTTGGTCATTCCAACATTAAATATGATATTATATAGGACTGTATTATATGGTGATACCAAAAAATAACAAAATATTTATCAGAATCTTCTACTTCATGAGAAGTTGGCTCTACATCAATGGTTTGAGAAATAAATTTTTCTTTAAAACCAGAGTCTTCTCATATGATAACCAGTATATCCAAATTGTAAATATGGGTTTGACTTAGGTTACGCTTGGTAAGATTCTAAGCATGATCCACCAGTGCAATTTGTATGAAGAAAGTTTAATTTAGATAATTCATTTGAAAAATTGATAGGGTTACACTGAGTTGGTCATTTGAATATCAAATGTAATATTATATATATTGTATTATCATGTCAAACCATTTCATAAATGCATATGAAAATTGATCATTAAATTTATGGTTTTAATACTGTTATAAATATTTTATCCACTTTCTATATAAGGCTATATTTTAGTTATAAAAAAGGTTTACAAAAAGTTTTTGGGTTCATCTCTCATATCAAATAATTTACTCTATGTTGTCTTAATTTTATGTACTGAATGCTCTTTAGTGTATGAAATATGATAAATAAATATGAATTGTCATGATATAGGTTATATAGAAACTATAGAAAAATATAAGGAAGGTATGATTTACATTATCTATTTGTCGGATCACATGAGTTGGTCGTTTAAATATTAAATACAATATGATATATATTTTACTATAGAGTGATTGTAAGAAACAAAAAATGTTTTTTTATCATTGTAATCAAATCTTTTTTGTATGATATTTTACTTATGCATCACATAGCTCTTTATAAACATATCATTTTCATTTTTTTGACATAATAATTAAATAATATCAATATTACATTTTACTTATGCTATTAAGGTCACACAGTCTTGGTCGATAAATTATATGTGAATCTATCTAATAAACGCACAATACGATTGATCATTAAAAATATTTTTTTAATGCTAAAAACATTCTACCTACTTTAATTTCTTTCAAAATAAGTTTTTGTCTTTTTAGATAAAATTTTAACTCGAATTATATTGTCTCAATTTTTATATACAATAATGATAAGATATACTTAATATTGATCATCAGACCAGATCTTTCTAAGCACAAGCCATCAATGTAGTTTGTATGAATCATTTCTTATTTAGATTATTATCCATTTTAGACAATACTTGGATCACATTTTGTTGGTTGCTTAAATATCAATCATAGTATTAATTATATTGGAGTAGATAGTGATTCTAGAAAATTAAAAATATATTTTGTAGACATTGTGGTCAATATTTTTAGTACCACATTTTGGTTATGTTTTTATGTCACATGATCTTGGTTGATAATTTATATGTCAAATCATCTAATAAATGCATATGGAAGTTGATCCTTAAAATGTCGTTTTAATGGTATGGATATTATATCCAGTTTGTGTATTAGTTTGCAAAAATTTGAAGAGTAAGAAGAAATTCTAAGAGCAAGACAAAAATGTAGTTTGTATGAATAAGGTTTAATTTAAGCTATTAATTTTTTGGTCATTCCAACATCAAATATGATATTATATAGGAATGTATTATATGGTGATCCCAAAAAACAACAAAATATTAATCAGAATCTTCTACTATATGAGAAGTTGGCTCTACATCAATGGTTTGAGAAATAATTTTTCTTTAAAACTAGAGTCTTCTGATATGATAATCATTATATCCAAATTGTAATAATTTTCTATTTTTCACGTAAAATATTTATTTACTTTTAAAATATGGGTTTGATTTAGGTTACACTTGGTCAAATTCTAAGCACAATCCACCAATGCAATTTGTATGAAGAAGGTTTGATTTAGATAATTTATTTGAAAAATAGGCAGGGTTACACTGAGTTGGTCATTTGAATATCAAATGTAATATTATATATATTGTATTATCATTCAACCCATTTAATAAAAGCATATGAAAATTGATCGTTAAATTGATGGTTTTAATGCTTCTATAAATATTTAATCCACTTCTTATATAAGGTTATATTTTAGTTATAAAAAATTGTTTTCAAAAAGTTTTTGATATATGAATTTAACTTAAATATATATTGTCTCAAATTTTGTGTAAAACATTGAAAAGATATGCTTACTATTGATCATGAGTCCAAACCTTTTCAAGTTTGGTTCATCTACCGTATCAAATAATTTGCTCTTCAAACTTTATGTAGATCGTCAAAATTTATTTCAATATTGCATTTGGACTTTGATTGAATTTGTATATATGCTATGTGAAATATATATTGGTAATATTTTGTGCACAATATTGACTAATATGCTTATCATGTCAACATAATTAAAGTTAACATAGTCATTTAACAGACCAGATATTGGCAGGATCACACTGAGTTGTTCATTTGAATATGAAATATAATTTTATAGATATTGTATTATATGGTGGTCCCAAGAAATAACATAATATTTTGTCAACATTGCAATCATATATATTTAGTACCACATTTTTCTTATAATGTATAGGTCACATGATCTTGGTAGATATATCAAGTCAACCCATGTAATAAATGCATATGAAAATTGATCTCTAAATTGATGATTTTTATACTTCTAGATATCTTTGATCCACTATCTGTATCAGGTTATAGTTCATTTATATAATTTTGTTTTCAAAAAGTTTATATATTGTCTCAAATTTTGTATACAACATTGACTAAAATGCTTACTATTGATCATGAGACCAAACCTTTTCAGGTTTCATTAATTTATCATATCAAATGATTTACTCTACCAACTTTGCGGAGATGATAAGAATTTATCTCAATATATTATTTTGAACTTCTATTGAATTAGTTTTGTACATATGTTAGATAAAATATATATTGTTAATATTATGTACGCATTATTGACATGATATACTTATCATGTCAACATATTTTAAGAAATAATACTTACAATGTTTTATATTCATTTCTTTATATTTGTGACAATAATAGATTTTCTATAAAAAATTAACATAAATAAGTTTAACATAGAGAAATATTCAAATCTACGAGAAGAAAAGAAGGCATTGGTACGAAAACAAAATACAAATTATTATGCGAATCTGTCAGAGGCGAAAAAATAGCAATGCCTGAAAAAAGTAGACAAATGACACCTAGAGTAAATTAGAAAAAAATAATGATAACTTAGAAGAAACAAATTCAAGAAGAAGAAACAATCTTGATTTCATTGATATGGTGGTCTCGAGAAATAACTAGGTTGAGATATTCCGCCTGCATACTCTTTGATTAACAATGTTTACTACATGTACTAATAGTTTATTTCTAAAAAATAGTTTTCAAAAAGTATTTTGATATATAAGTTTAATTTAAGTTTATTTTAATTTAGATTTTCTAAAAAAATAAAAATAAATAAATAAATAAATAAATTTACGATAGTAGTTTGTCATTGATCTAATAGGATGAAATATTCAAATCTACGAGAAGAAATGAAGCCACTGGTACGATAAAAACATACAAATTGTTATGCGAATCTATCAGAGGAGAAAAATAGAAATGCCCAAAAAAAGTAGACAAAACGATGCCTAGAGTAAACTATAAAAAAATAATGATAACTTAGAAGAAACAAATTCAAGAAGAAGAAACAATCTTGATTTCATTGATATGGTGGTCTTGAGAAATAATAAGGTTGAGATATTCTGCCTGCATACTCTTTGATTAACAAGGTTTACTACATGTACTAAATGCATAAGAAAATTGATCACTAAATTGATGCTTTTGATGTTAGTATATATATTCTACCCACATTTTGTATAAGGTTATAGTTTATTTCTAAAAAAATAGGTTTCAAAAAGTATTTTGATATATAAGTTTAATTTAAATACACATTGTGTCAAATTTTGTATACAACATTGAAAAAAAATGCTTATTATTGATCATGACACCAAACCTTTTCAGGTTCAATTCATCTATCCTATCAAATAACTTACTCCACCAACTTTGTGTAGAAGGTTAGAATCTCTTTCAAAATATTTCCTTGGACTTCTATTGAATTAGTTTGGTATGTATGTTAGATGAAATATATGTTGTCGATATGTTGTACACAATATTGTCATAATATGATTAGCATGTCAATGTTATTCTAGATATTATATTAACAATATTTTGTATTCATTTGTTTACATTTGTGACTATATTGGTTTTTCTACAAACAATTTTAAACCAAATAAAGTTAATAAAGTAGTTTATCTTTGATCTACATAGGATGAAGTACTCAAATATACCAGAAGAAAAGAAGGAATTGGTACAAAAAAAGCAAATATATTATTATGCCAACCTATCATAGGAGAAAAAGATAGCAAAGCGTGAAAAATATAGACAAAATTATGCCAAGAGAAAATTAGAGAAAATTAATGAAACCTTTGAAGAAACAAATTCAAAGAGAAGAAACAATCTTGATTTAGTTGATGCTCATGTTACTCCATCATTTAGATGTTTAGAAACACACCAGTCTCACTTAGAATCTTCTACTCCATCAGAAGTTGGGTCTACATCAACTATTTACGAAACAAGTTCTTTACAACAGGAGCCATCTCCTATGTATGAAGCGGGATGTACATCAACTGTACATGAAATTGGTTCTTCTTCAACATGCTCATCACATATGAAGAAAAGGAGTGGTCGTGTGATGAAAAGGTTCATAACAGAGTTACTAATACCTAAAGAGCCATATGTACTTCCTAACTGTAGACATTGTGTCCATTGTCATGCAAAAAGATTTCCATATGAGGTCAGAACATTCTGTTGCTATGATGGAGAAATTGTTTTAGTAGAAAATGATATCCCATTAGAACTTCATCATCTGATAAAGAATCTATTCACTTCTGATAATGTATTAGAACATACAACAATACTTTTGCTTTTACATCTATGGGTGTCAACGAAGATAGAACACTCTCAAAAACAAACAAAGGAATATATACTTTCAAGGTCCAAGGAAATATATATCATTTCATAAATAGGATAATACATGAAGATGGAAACCCGTCACATCTACAATTATACTTTTATGATACCGATCATGAGATAGAGCATAGATTGCACCAGTCATCAAGTTTAAGAGAAGATGTGGTGAAAAGATTGATTACTATACTACAGAATAATCCATACTCAAACTTTTTTTGAAGCTTAAGGGATTTAGAGAGTTTCAACGATGTTCAAATATATATCAAGTCAAACCCTAATATACATCAAGGAATTCAGAATGCCCCCACTTCATCACAAGTAGCCGCAATATGGATTGAAAATGATGATGAAAACACTACTGCTGTAAACTTTCAAAGGGACATTCGTGTTTACACTCACACCAGTAAAAACCATTGTGTTAATTATTATAATGGATGTTATGATCCTTTACAATATCTATTATTATTTCCGCATGGTGATACTGGTTGGCATGAAGGAATTCCATGAAAAAATACAAAGACTGGTCAATGGATGATGAGTGGTTTGTCGCTTGATCTATCTTGCTACAATGATGTAGCTGAACTTTTTATATTAGAAGAAAGAGGTAATACACATGTTACTTCAAGTGTCTATTTACTTTATATGTAATATATCTTACTAAATATCATTTTTCTTATGTTTTAGCTCTAGAAAGTAAACAAAAGTGAAGGAAGGCCGTGTCCTGTCGTGAATACTATTGTTATAAATTACAAATTGGAGATGGTGATAAATCTATTTTATTACACTCTGGTAGATTTCTTCAACAATACATAGTTGATATTTACATTAAGCTTGAAAGTAGCCATTTGGACTACATTAGACGGGATCAACAAAAGATTCGAGCAAATTTATATCAAGGAGTTGTTGATGGTTTTAATCAAGGGCAAAGCAGTAGTGTTGCAATTGGAAAAAGAGTTATTCTTCCAACTTCTTTTATTGGTGGTCCTAGAGATATGAGACAACATTATCTTGATACAATGTCATTAGTTCAAAAATTTGGAAAGCCTGATATCTTTCTAACTTTTACATGCAATATGTCATGGTCTGAAGTAAAGGAAGAGTTATTGACATTTGAAGAAGCACAAAATAGACCAGAGTTACTTTCTAGGATATTCAAAGCAAAATTAGAAGAGTTAAAAGTAGATCTTTTTAAAAGAGATATATTTGGACATGTTATTTCTTATGTTTATGTGATCGAATATAAAAAAAGAGGACTACCACATGCACATTTTATTATTATACTGGAAAAGAGTCAAAAGATAACTACACCTGATGTGTATGATCAGTATGTATCTGTTGAAATATATGAAAAATACTCCAACCCACGTCTACATGCCATGGTTTTAAAACATATGGTCCATGGTCCATGTGGAATCTTGAATCCATCAAATGTGTATATGCAGAACGGAAAATGCAAGAAACATTATCTGAAGGATTTTTGTTCCTTAACAACTCAGACAAAAAATTCTTACCCTCTCTATAGAAGAAGGGAGACTTCTTAACTAGAAAAAGTTGGATCAACAATGGTTGATATCGTTGGATTGTTCCTTACAATCCTTACTTATTCGCCAAGTATAATTGTCATATGAATGTTGAAATATGTTCTACAATTAAAGCAGTGAAGTACTTATACAAGTATATATATAAAGGGCATGATCGTGTATTGTTCCAAGTAGATGACAAACGGTCTACCGATATGCATGATGAGATTGTACAATTTGTGTCTGGACGATGGGTATCTCCACAGGAAGCATCTTAGTGAATTTATCAATTTCCTTTGAATGAAATGCATCCATCTGTTACAAGTCTACAATTACATCTTGAGGACAAACACACTGTAATATTCCATGAAAATCAAGATTTATCGACCATTGTATAGAATGAGAATTTTTCTAGAACTATGCTTACAAAATATTTTAGAATCAACAATTTTGATGATGGTGCTCATAAGTACTTATACAAGGATTTTCTTGAGCATTAATTTGGGACAAAAGGTCTAAATGTTGGAATAGAAGGAGGCAAGGGTATTCTATTGGTCGTGTTGTTTTTGCAAAACCAATTGAAGGTGAACGCTATTACTTGTGTTGTTTATTGAATCACGTCAAAGGTGCTAAATCCTTTGCTCATCTAAGAACTATAAATGGAGTTCTATACAACACATTTCAAGAAGCAGTAGAAAAATGGGTTTGTTGGAGACTAATAATTACATTGAAAAATGTATCGATGAGGCGGAGTTATTTCATATGCCTTCAAGTCTATGACAACTATTTTCTACTATAATTGTCTTTTTTGCATCAGTAAGTCCTATGAATCTTTGGGAAAAATAAAAGAACCAGATGAGTGAAGACTTTTTGAGACTACATCAATACAAACCAGAAACATCATATAATGATGCTCTAAAGCACATAAATATGTGTTTAGAGTCAATGGGGAAAAGTTTATCAGACTTTCAATTGCCATCTGTCGTTCAAGATGAACAAGAAAGGTTATATAAAGAAGTGGAAGAAGAATTGAAAATAGTTGTTTCTGATGATGATTTGTTGGCAATTTCATAGCTAAACAATGACCAAAGTTATGCTTATCACATCATTATCGATCGAGTGAACAACAATAATCCAGGAGTCTTCTTCATCGATGTTCCAGGTGGATCTGGTAAAACATTCTTATATCATGCTTTACTTGCTACAATACGATCGCGTGGTCAGATAGCACTTGCAACTACATCATCAAGAGTAGCTGCATCTTTGTTACCTTTTGGCAGAGCTGCTCACTCAAGGTTTAAAATACCATTGAATAGTGATGAACAAAAAGTATGTAACATTTCAAAATAGAGTAGTTTAGGTGAGCTGATTCGAAGGACTAAACTTATAGTTTGGGATGAAATATCCATGGCAAAAAAACAATCAATTGAGTCATTAGATCTCCTATTATAAGATATGACAAGCAGCAAAATACTTTTTGGAGGAAAAATTGTTGTCTTTGGTGGTGATTTTAGACAAATTCTACCCGTTGTACCACAAGGAGGAAAAGAGCAGACAATTGAAGCAAGTTTTACAAAATCAAAGTTATGGAAACATGTTGAAAAACTAAAATTAAAAAAAAACATGAGAACCATGTCAGATACCTCTTTTAGCAAATATTTACTTTCTGTTGGAAATGGTACATCAAAGACAATACTTGGAAATCAAATCGAAATTCCTAAGTACATGGTGATTCCATTTATAGATGAAATGTCTTCAAAGAATGAATTAATACATGCAGTCTTTCCACAACTTACTATTCATGAGGACATAATGTATTCCCTTAAAAATCACACCATATTGACTACAAAAAATGAATTTGTTCTTTAAGTAAATGAGCTATTGATTGAAGCATTTCTAGGAGAAAGGAAAGAATTCTTCAGCTTTGATTCATCTATCGATGCCACCAATCAATTCCAAGAAGAAGAATTTCTAAATTCATTGACTCCTTCTGAGCTTCCTCCTCACAAATTGGTACTTCAAAGAAATTTTCCGATTATGTTACTTAGAAATATTGATCCCTTTTCTGGTCTTTGTAATGGCACAAGACTTCTTTGCAAGGACTTCAATAAAAACATCATCCATGCTGAAATATCAGTGGGACATAGAAAAGGACAAAGAGTATTCATACCAAGAATTCCATTGATGCCGAAAGATCATGAGAAATTACCATTTTCCTTTAAAAGATTACAATTTCTAGTTCAATTATGTTTTGCTATGACAATTAACAAGGCACAAGGAAAAACTTTGGATAAAGTTGGAATATACCTACCTCAACCTATATTCTCTCATGGTCAAATATATGTGGCTTTATCTAGAGTGAAGTCAGGAGCATATATTAAACTTCTAATCAAACCATCTTGTATGCAAAATAAATTTACATTGACAAGAAATATAATGTACACTGAAATATTATCTGCTGTTGGGATAGCTCAGGCTTAAAAATTAAACCCTTTGTAAATTAACTATTTATGAAATCATACACTGTAACCTATTTTCATTGACATGCTTTCACTTTTTTAAAGATGGGAAAAGCTTACAAACTACTACATGAAATAAGTCAAAGTCTACCATTTTGGACTGTGAAGGCAAAGGTTACTGACATGACAAATCCTACATCATCAAAGGATGGAAGACATTCATATTAGAGACTATATTTCATGGATGAAAAGGTATGATTTATTGTATTTTAAATTATATTTTTATTTACACAAAAAAGTAATCAAATATGGCTCCTCACATTTTAGGGAATGAAAATACAAGTAGTAATATTCAATGATGATATTGAACGATTCAAAGACAAATTTGTGATCAATGAAATTACTACATTTCAAGAGCTGCACTGTCTTTACTTAAACTGAAGTATTATTCTGGCAAACCAACAGATCACAAATGTCAGATGATAGTAAAAAAATTTGCAATGGTGGAAAAAGCAGAAGAAAATATAGCATATGAAGAGGTTGTAAAGTTTGAGAGCTTATGTCTGGCAGATTTCTTGAAGTTAGACAAAATTCCACCACAATTTGGTATTTCACATCATTTAAATATTCCATTGTACTAACACAAGCATATGTATCTATTTTACTTAGACCATACTAATACGGGAATTTACACAGATATAATTGCCATAGTCATGAAAGTTCTTCCAAAGCAAGAAACTAAGAGAAAATGAGATCAACATGATGTCACCTTTCATGATATTCTTCTAATAGATATTTCGTAAGTGTAAATATAGGCATTTTTTAATATTAATCAAGTGAATTTTTATCTTATCTTAGGCATGTATACAACTTGCAGGTGGTGCATTTATCAACATGGGAAAATTTCATGACAAACCATTGTGAAACATTACTACAACTTGCAGACAGTAATCCTATCATTGCTGCAAAAAATTAATTTCAAAAGAATTTTATGGTAAAACTCATTAATCTCAACAACTATTATAATTCATTTATTCATTTCATTCACTTATAATATGTGTACAGGAAAAAGAACTTTATCAACTGGTCGAGAAACAAAGATATTGATAAATCCAGATATCGCAGAAGTCAAAGAACTACAAGAATGGTATGCAAGTTACTTCATACATTGTTAGTTTACAAGACATATTGACACAAAACTTATATACAGGAAAACAACTCATTCTGGTATACTTGAAGATGCTATAATTAAGTATAATAAGAAAATACATACAACTACACTGATTGTAGAGGTTTTAGCTTCCACAAATCAGGTAATGGATAGTTTCTTACCACATAAATTTGATTTTTTGAATATTTTGTATGATGCTAACTTGCAAATTTGTGTAGGAAAGTATATATCTAATCAAACCAACCAAATTTACTATCTTAACCCAACAAGATCTTTAGTACATGGCTTGCGACAAGTGCCATAAAAAAACCAACACAACATATGCTACAAAGTACTTTTATCAATATTGTTACCAAGAATCAACTGCAAGACCATGGTAAAAATCTAATATTTAGATTTAGCTTATTTATACATCACATCATATATGTTTTATTTTGTTTCAGGTGTATTCTCAAGCTTCAATTAGAAGATTGTACTGACATAACATAATGACTTTATTTGGAAAACAAGTAGAAAACCTTCTTGCATGTGACCCTAACTTTCTAATGACACTTGATCCTGTGGTAAGTATAAGTAATGTATTTTCATACCATGATAAGACTCATACTCTATTTTTATAACATGCAGGAGAAATACAATCTTATTGAAAAATGGCAAAATAACCTCTCTGACATGAATCTAATGTTCCAAGTATAAATTGATAAGAAGTACAAAAATGTCGTCCAATTGAGAATCTTGAAGATCCAGCTTGAAGCGAATACTTAGCCCTTTTATATGATATTAGGTTTTCTATCTCTTTTGTAATGTTCTATGTAAATATGAAAGACAATATTTTGGTATGAACACTTAAGACATAGTGATACTTTCCTTTAACATAATATCAGGGCTTGATGTACTTTTTGTAGTATGCTATATGAATATAAAGCACAATGTTCGCATTGAGTTCCAAATTCAAATTCTAACTTCATGATTGTACAATTATAAGTTAAGCATGTGCTTAGCACGTGCACTATGCTTGTAGTATATAGATGTGTTAGTAAACAAAATTGTCTTTATCAACAATATGTAGCATATATTTTTCATGCAAAATTGACATTACGGTCTCTATTTTATTTTTCAGTATTTTAGATTTACATAGAGGTCTATGGTGTTGGTTTATATAAAAATCAACACTAGCAATTTGTAGCTTCGGTTTACCTTGAACTCTATGCCGCATACTCAAGTTATGAATAGTACTTCCTCTATTTTTTGTAGAGGTCTGCAACATTGGTTTTGTACAAAACAAATTGACGATGTAAATTTTTAGACTCACTTTTGTACAAGTAATCGACTATATATATATAAAGAGAGAGAGAGAGAGAAGAATAATAAGTCACTGGTACGTGTGTCGTCGAGCGTCAATCACCAAGAAAAGTCCTAAATTTTGTCCTTTTAACTAGGTTATCAAATTGATGCAAGAACTAAGTCAACTTTAGTATAGTAAGGTATAGATCCAAGGGAAGGCGGAGAGAAAATGGTTGAAGTTCAAAATCAATCACGAGAACAAGAAAGGAAATTTTAGTTGTTGAAGGTTTGATTTATGCTAAGAACAGAACATAAGCGTAGAAATAAATAATCGAGATCAAATGATAAAAGAACTGGGGTCCGAGAGATCACCACCAATAGCCATACTTTTGCTCAATAAATCAACTCCTAGCTCTCAATGATCAAATTAGGACCATGTGGATTGTGACCTTATGCAGCACAATCACACAAATTAAGATCAGACTTCCCACAAACTCGTTGATCCTGACATTTGTGGATCCTCATCCTACATGTTTACCTTATGAGATTTCATCCAAAGACATGTGATTCCTATCCGACGTTCAAATCCATGGATTGGTGATTGTGTCACCATAGGCTATAACAAACAAGCCCACGAATAGAAAATATCATAATCTAAATCAAGTGATCGCATTAAAAGATCATGGGTGTAATATTCTGAATTTTGAGTAAATAAAACATCTTATTTAGGGTAAGTTGTAAAAGCAAGCTTCTTTGAGAATTTGTTAGTAAATTCAATTTTAATATTAAAATAATCCATTTTGATTGATTTAAAAGATTTTATATATTGAAAATATAATTGCGGTACTTTTTGCCAAATTTCAATTTGGTGGGTAAACACACAAGCAAGTAGTTGGGTGGTAAGCAAGTTGCTTAAGGAGGCAAGCATGTGGTTGGGTAGCAAGTAGGTAGCTTGAGCAAACACATTACTTGGTAAAGTAAGAAGCTTAGTGTCATGCTCCTCTTTCAAGCACCTAGCACATCCTAATGGTTGACACATATCCTACCATGTGTCAACTAATCTTTGATAGATATCTTCAAATGACACATATGCATACATTGTGTCATACAACCATGAATTATCTCTCATGTGTCACTAAAACTACATATCATGTCTCTTTTGATGACACCCATATAACCAAGTGTCATCCATATGCATTTTGCAATTAGGACCATGCTACCCTCCCACATCCCTATAAATAAAAGCCAACTCCACTCAACTTAATTCATATTCCAAATCTCAAGTTCTTCCATGAAAGAAAACACCCACCTTGCTTTTTTTATATTTTTCAAAGACAAGTAACCCTCTTCCTCTCTTTAGAAACCATAAACCTTTCCCTCTTCCACCACAATAAAGTTCTTCTTGGAGAAGATGTTGAATAGGAGAGTTACTCTGGCAACATAGTTTATCACCTCCTAAAGTTTGATCATTACATGTGATTCCTAATTATCATTTTGAAATGCTAATTCTCTCCCCCTTGATCTTGTGCTATCTCTCTTTTGATAAGAATCTATTATAAGCTGGAGTTATGTCAAAATACTCTTAGAAATTGATCTTCTCTATCTTTAATCTATTGCAACATCACACTTCAGGGGAAGGTATGGTTCTCACTCCTTGTAATAGTTTCTTATATAATCATCAAGGGAAAGTATAATTTTGTATGGTCTTCATTTCTTGACTTAATCTCTTATATGATTTCGTATAATCTTCACTTCTTGACTTAATCTCTTGTATTACCACTAATGAAAAGTATGGTTTATTAAGGTTTAGTATAGTTGAGTATAATATCATTATCATAATCCATGATAGAAACATCAATAAAAAGTATGGTTGAACATGGTTTAATATTGTTTAGCATGGTATTCAATTCTTATCATGACCAATGATATCAATGTAAATGAAAAGCATGATATGCATGATTTGGCATATGCTTTGTAAAAAATGGATAAATCATATATTATATACAACTATTTTATTAATAAGCTAGAATAGACTTCCTTTCATTGCCCTAAGTGTTGGGTTTTGTGGGACAGAACAGGCAGCGGAAACAAAAAAAATTATCTAGCCACAAACCCATAACCAGCCGATCACATCAACAACTATGTAATAGGAAAGTTGGTTTAGCGAGATATACCTAGTCCTAAGGCTTACTTAGCGACAATACTAAAAACTACTAGAGGGGGGGGTGAATAAAGTTTTTAATTTATTTTAACAATTTATTGAATTCAAACAACCACAATTGAAATTGGAAGAAAGAGACAGGTGTTTAGAGTGGTTCCAACTATAGCAAATACTATAGTTGTCAGTCCACTACCCGGTTGCTTACCCAACCGGGATTTGAAAGTATTTATTTTATTACCTCTCGAGGATTTATACAAAATACAATACTTTCCTTTACACCCTTTGAACAACCTTCACTTGAAGTAGGTGCACCAACTTTGAGGTAGCCTTCTTTGAAGTAACTCCAAGCTCCCCCTTGAATTAGCCTTCCTCTCTAGAAGTAACCTCCCGTTGCACCAGCCTTCTGAAGTAGCTCAAAGTCTCCTTCTTCGCCAAGAAGATCTTCACCCTCTCCAATCTGCAGCCTCCAACCTAGGAGTAGCAAGGAGAGTACAAACAATAATAGGGAACAAGAAAGAAAACAGAAATTACAACTTATCCTTTGTAGCCCAAGGCTTGATTTGCCTAGATCAAGCGTATAGATCTCCTAACCAAGTATGTGAACTTGTGATTGCAGTGGGTAGGAGATACTAGCCTATAGGACACGAATTATGAGCTAAGGAATGAAATGGCCAATTGTCACAATGCTCAAATTGCTTACAAACAGATTGCACAAAGTATGCTCAAGGATTTCTCAAGTGTAGCAAGTGTAAACAAGTGAGTTTGAGTGTCCTATGGCTTGTCCTATTTATAGGAATGGCCTAAGGATGCTTAAGGACGTTCTAGACAACTTCTAGGGGTTTCTAAGTGCTTAACTAGCCGTTAGGTACAAAGTTGTTACTTTAACAACGACTAATTAATTAATTCTGCAGTTGCTGTCAGAGACAATCTCGGTCGAGGAATGGTCGACCGAGACACCTACTCGGTCGAACTTTTGTCGACCGACAGGCACTCTGGAACAAGTGATTTGCAACGTCTTTCTCCAACTGCCAACTAACTTGTCTGTTGTGTCTAACAGCTACTTTGGATCTTTCTCGGTCGAGGAGTTTGTCTACCGAGAGTGTCTCGGTCGAGGAGTTTGTCGACCGAGATTGATCCCGTTTCAATGTTTCAATTTAGGCACTAATTATATGTATGAGTGTGCTTATGTGATCTTATTTGAATGGGATGACTTGTCTAACTGTGGTGTTTAGCTAGGGAGAATCTAACGCTTGATTTACATGCAATTCTAAGTACTTGTACATTATATTTTTGTACAAGTTTTTACAACAGTGATTACATTGCATGAAAATATAAATATGTAAGCTTGTGGATTTTCCCTTGTTTCTTTGTCATCCTGCACACTCAAGTAGCTCGTTAGATTAATAAGAATGAAATGTTTGTCATAATCAAAACAAAGGGATTTATATATGTCCATTTAGCCAACAATCTCCCCCTTTTTGAAGATGACAAACATTTCCAAAATATAAAAATAAAGGAAATATAAACCATATGAGTTTCATACCTTTAGATTACCTTTTCTAGTTTTTCCTCTTGTTTATAAAATGTGTGCTTATTATTCCCCTTGAATTATGGAACATGAAATCCAATTCACTAGGGAATATAGCAACTTTCAATGTAAAGCCAAGAGTTTATTTATGAAACTCATTGATTGAGTTTTTCAAAGTTTTAGTTTTATATTTATTTCTCCCCCTTTGTCATTTCAAAAAGATATCTGTTTAGAAATAAAAACTCCCCCTCAATTAGATGTCCCATCAAATCTAATGACAAAGATGTCCATTTAAAAGCCAAAATATCATGATGTAAATAAGAGTTTTTGTTTAAGTAGCACAAATATCAAAGAAAACATCTTCCAAAGGAGTGATAAGCAATTGCTTCCTAATTGTGTTAAATTGATCTAGTGGAAGCGGTTTTGTAAAAATATCAGCCAATTGATCTTCCGTATCAACATGATGAAGGGAAACATGATTCTTGGAGATGTGATCCCTTAAAAAATGATGACGGATTTCAATATGTTTAGCTCGGCTGTGTAAAATAGGATTGTGTGCTAAGTTTATAGTGCTTGTGTTGTCACAAAAAATAGGCGTAGATGAAAAAGTAAAACCATAATCGTTTAATACTTGTTTCATATAAAGCACTTGAGCACAACAAGACCCGGCTGCCATATATTCAGCTTCAGTTGTAGATAGGGCAACCGTATTTTGTTTCTTGCTAAACCAAGATACTAAAGCTCTCCCTAATAAGAAACAACCACCACTAGTACTCTTGCGATCAAGTCGACAACCAGCATAATCCGCATCAGTATAAGCTTTAAAATCCAAGGATTGTCCTTTTGGATACCATAAACCAAAACAAGTAGTACCGGCTAGGTAACGAAGAATTCGTTTAACTGCTAGAAAATGAGAGTGCATAGGTTGTGATTGAAATCGAGCACAAAGACCAATGGGAAACATAATGTCCGGTCTAGAAGCAGTTAAGTAAGGCAAACTACCAATCATGGCTCTATATAAAGAATCATCAATAGGTTCACCATTTTCATCCTTATCAATTTTAGTAGAAGTAGCCATAGGAGTAGTAGCATGTTTGCACTGATCCATCCCAAAACATTTTAAGAGTTCTTTAGTATATTTTTCTTGGCTTATGAATATTCCGGCAGGTGTTTGCTTAATTTGAAAACCAAGAAAGAAAGTTAGTTCACCCATGAGGCTCATTTCAAATTCTTTTTGCATAATATCACTAAATTGTGTGCACAATGAATCGTTAGAAGCTCCAAAAATAATGTCATCAACATATATTTGCACAACTAGGAAATCAGATGTATATGTTGAAAAATAAAGTAGAATCTGAATTTCCAATAGAAAAACCATTATCAAAAAGATATGTCTTGAGCCTTTCATACCAATTTCTAGGTGCTTGTTTTAAACCATAAAGTGCTTTCTTAAGTTTATAAACATAGTCACCTTTTTCCGGTATTTCAAAACCAGGTGGTTGGGCAACATATACTTCTTCTTGAATGATGCCATTTAGAAATGCACTTTTTACATCCATTTGGTATAGTTTGATATTTTTATGTGCAGCAATAGCTAGTAACATTCTAATAGCTTCAAGTCTAGCTACCGGTGCATACGTTTCATCAAAATCTATTCCTTCTTGTTGATTATATCCTTGTGCTACTAACCGAGCTTTATTCCTTATTACTTCTCCTGCCTCATTTAGCTTGTTCCTAAAAACCAATTTAGTTCCTATTATGGTTTTATCTTGTGGTTTAGGAACTAAATCCCATACATCATTTTTAGTGAATTGATTCAATTCTTCTTGCATGGCTATTATCCAATAATCATCTTTAAGAGCTTCAAATATCTTTTACCACCAATAGATTGTGTCCTCATGGGTCCAAATAAATCCATATGAATTAATTCTAAGGACCTACTGGTGCTAAGTACATGTTTTGGTTTAAAAGAGGTTTTGGTTTGCTTTCCCATTGTGCATGGTTCACAATTTTCAACTTGATCAAAAGATAAAGTAGGCAATCCACGAACAAGATCATATTTCACTAACTTTTTAATAACATGTGAACTAGCATGTCCTAGCTTTTTATGCCATACTTGTAAGGTATTGTCATTTGCAAGCAAGCATTTTCCCACTACTGATTTCATAGAGTTAGGTTTAAGAATATTATGATTTCCAACTCTATTTCCTTCATAAACAACATTTGTAGTGTTTTCTATCAATAACTTGCAGCAAGTTTTGTTAAATAACACATCATAACCACTATCACATAATTGACTAACACTTATCAAATTATGGTGCAAACCATCAACGAGTAGAACATTCTTTATTTCGAGGTTTGTACCAACATTACCTATTCCAACGATTTTGCCCTTACCATTGTCTCCAAAGGTGACTGTTCCACTTTTCTTTTCTTCAAAGGTTTGGAATGCATCCTTGTTTCCGGTCATATGTTTGGAACATCCACTGTCAACCACCCATTCCTGCATTAAAATGTAGATTTTGGTACCCATGTGATGGTCCGATATGGTTAGAATCATTTAAGTACAGATTTGTATAAAAGTTCTGAATCAAAAGTTCAGTCGGTCGACAATTGTTCGACCGACATATGTCTCGGTCGACAATTTGTCGATCGAGAAGATTACTGTATTACAAAACCAGAAAACACAGAAATGTAGCTCTGTTGAACAATTTTCGACCGAAATAATTGCTGTAAATTTTGATATGTTACAGACATTCGGTCGGTCGACAATACTTCGACCGATTAATGGTTCGGTCGACAATACTTTGACCGACTAAGTTTCTGTTTCAGTACAATAATGCAGAAAATTAACAATAAGCATAAAATCTTTTGTTTAGTTGAGATAAGACAATATAAATAGCAAGATGGAGCTTTTTGGTCATATCTCAACTAAATTCTATTTGACTCTACTAAGTTTGAGGTTTTGGGACCCAAACTAATTCGGAATCCTTAGTTTTATAAGGGCATGAAAAGGAATAGTGTCCAAGACGTAAACAAAAATGGCAAGTAATAGAGTCAACTTCATTTCTCTTTCTAGCCATTGTGTTCTTGGGTACAAACATAGTTTGAGTTCTTTTGGGTTGATTTTTCTTTGGAGCATATCCCAAACCTTTTCTTCCGTTGAAAACAGTACCAATGCTTAGAATGTTATCAAGTATATCTTTTCTTCTTAACTCATGAAGTTCTCTTTGCAGCTGAGCAATATCATTCATTTTCTTGTGTAAATCTTTTCTTGCTTGATCTAAATCAGATAGCAATGAATCTCTTTCTTTTATAACATTATCATAGTCTAGATGGTTACACAAAATAGGTTGAGTCTGAAAATCTTTTAGTTTAGCTAACAAGTCAGTCTTTTCTTTAGAAAGAAGATCAACATTTGTTTCTAGAGTGAGTAGCTTTCTAGTGCAATCATCCAAATATGTTTTTAAAGACAAATTCTCAAGATCAATGTTATTCTTTTCAGAAGAAAGATTATCTAATTTAGCAATTTGCTCATCATTTGATTTGATAATCTTCTTTAGTTTCTTCTTGACAACAACATACTTATCATGAATTTCTTGTAGACTAGTGACTAACTCTTCTTTAGAAAGATCAAGTAGGCTTACCTCTTGAGAGTTTTCATCATCTTCTCTTGCCATTAGACAATCCACGGTTTCTTCTCCGCTTTCACTGTCACTTGATTCGTCCCATGCAGCTTTATAGGCTTTTTCTCCCTTCTTCTTGTGTGAGCTTTTCTTTCCTTTCTTTGCTTTAGGACATTCATTCTTGAAATGCCCTTTCTTCCCACATTCAAAGCACCTAGGAGGGGTAGAAGAAGAGCTGGAAATTTTGTTAGATTTAAATCTTTTGTATTTCTTACCATTTACTATCAAGGCTTCTTCCTCTTCTTCACTTGACTCCTCACTTTCTTGTGTGACAGCCTTTGAAGCTTTTAGAGCCACATCCTTCTTCTTTCCTTGCTGAAGTTCACGTGCTCTTCTTTCTTCCTCTTCTAGGGTTGCTTCATGAGCTTCTAAGTTGCCAATAAGTTGCTCCATTTTCAATCGAGTGAGGTCGTTTGCTTCTTCAATGGCTGTCACCTTTGGCTTATATTTTGGAGGAAGTGAACGAAGGATCTTTGATACCTGATCTTCTTCAGGAATAGGTTTTCCTAAAGCACTTAAACCATTAACAATAGTAGAGAATTTTGCAAACATTTCACTAATTGATTCATTAGTATCCATACGAAAGTGTTCAAATTTTTGTTTAAACATGCTAATCTTGGAATTTTTGACTTGGACTGTACCTTCATAGGTTATGGATAGTCTATGCCAAATATCATAGGCTGTGTCACAATTAGATATTCTATTAAATTCTCCTACCGAAATAGAACAATATAAAATGCTTACAACTTTTGCATTCATTTGGGCCAGCTTTACCGTATTTGCATCCCATTCTGCAAATTGAGTTTGAGGGAGCTCGTATGGGGTTGACACCATTCTCCATAAGTCCCAATTGATGCCTTGGAAGTAGAACTGCATCCTTCTTTTCCAATATTGATAGTTTATTCCATCGAACGCTGGAGGCCTAGCAACAAGTGTCCCTTCGAGGTTGAGGTTGTTGAGCACTCCATCACCCATTTCTTCAAGACCTTGTTAGGGTTCCTTGAAGCCTGCTCTGATACCAATTGAAAACTACTAGAGGGGGGGGGGTGAATAGAGTTTTTAATTTATTTTAACAATTTATTGAATTCAAACAACCACAATTGAAATTGGAAGAAAGAGACAGGTGTTTAGAGTGGTTCCAACTATAGCAAATACTATAGTTGTCAGTCCACTACCCGGTTGCTTACCCAACCGGGATTTGAAAGTATTTATTTTATTACCTCTCGAGGATTTATACAAAATACAATACTTTCCTTTACACCCTTTGAACAACCTTCACTTGAAGTAGGTGCACCAACTTTGAGGTAGCCTTCTTTGAAGTAACTCCAAGCTCCCCCTTGAAGTAGCCTTCCTCTCTAGAAGTAACCTCCCGTTGCACCAGCCTTCTGAAGTAGCTCAAAGTCTCCTTCTTCGCCAAGAAGATCTTCACCCTCTCCAATCCGCAGCCTCCAACCTAGGAGTAGCAAGGAGAGTACAAACAATAATAGGGAACAAGAAAGAAAACGGAAATTACAACTTATCCTTTGTAGCCTAAGGCTTGATTTGCCTAGATCAAGCGTATAGATCTCCTAACCAAGTATGTGAACTTGTGATTGCAGTGGGTAGGAGGTACTAGCCTATAGGACACGAATTATGAGCTAAGGAATGAAATGGCCAATTGTCACAATGCTCAAATTGCTTACAAACAGATTGCACAAAGTATGCTCAAGGATTTCTCAAGTGTAGCAAGTGTAAACAAGTGAGTTTGAGTGTCCTATGGCTTGTCCTATTTATAGGAATGGCCTAAGGATGCTTAAGGACGTTCTAGACAACTTCTAGGGGTTTCTAAGTGCTTAACTAGCCGTTAGGTACAAAGTTGTTGCTTTAACAACGGCTAATTAATTAATTCTGCAGTTGCTGTCAGAGACAATCTCGGTCGAGGAATGGTCGACCGAGACACCTACTCGGTCGAACTTTTGTCGACCGACAGGCACTCTGGAACAAGTGATTTGCAACGTCTTTCTCCAACTGCCAACTAACTTGTCTGTTGTGTCTAACGGCTACTTTGGATCTTTCTCGGTCGAGGAGTTTGTCGACCGAGAGTGTCTCGGTCGAGGAGTTTGTCGACCGAGATTGATCCTGTTTCAATGTTTCAATTTAGGCACTAATTATATGTATGAGTGTTCTTATGTGATCTTATTTGAATGGGATGACTTGTCTAACTGTGGTTTTTAGCTAGGGAGAATCTAACGCTTGATTTACATGCAATTCTAAGTACTTGTACATTATATTTTTGTACAAGTTTTTACAACAGTGATTACATTGCATGAAAATATAAATATGTAAGCTTGTGGATTTTCCCTTGTTGCTTTGTCATCCTGCACACTCAAGTAGCTCGTTATATTAATAAGAATGAAATGTTTGTCATAATCAAAACAAAGGGATTTATAGATGTCCATTTAGCCAACAAATACCTTGCAACTACTGTGGTCTTCAATCACCTAGTCTTCGATGGTGTCTGTGCAGCTCCTAGTGTAAACCAGACTGCGGTTGACAGTCATCCTCCTGAGTGGCAGAAATCTCCCGCCTCTATAGATAGTCCACACGGACTATCGGGAACTCTAGTCGTCCTGATGGATAGACTATAAGGAGTCATCCCCTTCTGTTGGTGTACTAGTCACCGACACACTCTCCCACCACCAATAATTTTTCTGTAGTTGTCTTTCCCTCGTTGTTCCTCTCTAGACGGATAGAACTTGCTTGGACTCTCTCAGTTACCATAACCAGAGAGGATAATAACTTTGCAGAGCAACTGATGTTTTGAGTTGTGTGTCTGGAGAAGCCCCCTGTACCCCTCTATTTATAGTAGAGGGTAGGGTCAGGGTTCCCAATCTGTATGGGGGTAGAAGGGTCTGGAATTTCCATGAACAATTTGCACTGCGACATGTGAACCGATCGTTTGGCAAGGTGAGCCGATCGGTTCACTAGTGAACTGGTTGGTTGGGAGTGTGAACCGGTTGTTTTACTTTTCAGACTTGCTTGCAATTAACTTTCCTTATTCGTTTCTAATTAACGCAAAGATTAATTCTTGTCCCAATCGAATTGAACAAGTGAAATGAGGACTTTTCTCACGAATTGGGAAACCCAACACTTGCTTGTTGGGTCCAAGTGAACCGATCAGTTCACAAGTGTGAACAATCGTCTCACTGACCATGAGCCGATTGGTTCACCCAGTGAACCGGTCGATTGGTGGTCCATGTTGTGTAGAACTTAGTCGATGCAGTTCTCAATCAATCTGACACTCTAATCAGTTGGTTCAACACTTGAACTTGATGATTCTGAGTCAAGTCTATTGATTGAATGTTTAATTGAGTACCTAAACACTTTAGTAATCAATCTAAGCTTCATTCATGGATAAAATCCTCTTCCAAGTTAATCCTCTGTGTGTGACCATATAGGTCCCATTTCACGTTGGCAATGAATGTCGATAACTAACTTATGACTTCACAAGCAAAGAACGATGCCTAGTCGCATATCAGTGCTACCCAAGTGAAAAGAAAAGTCGGAGAACAACTTTCAACCTACAATCTATTATTGGTGTTACAATGAATGTATAGTTCCTTTGTCGTCGATATCTAGATTGAACTCGAGGCATGGACTTGTCATCCTCTACAAACGTTCAATCCATGTTTCTTGAACCAGAGCAGACTGTTTGAGATCTATGCAATCTCAATATCATATATTGACTCACATGTACATGGCCATATTTTTTTCAGTCTTGCTTATCAAGTGGCCAGGATATCATATTCCCTTAGGAGGGATAAATTCCATATCTATCACTCACAGTCAAAACCCCATGTGTCAAAGCCACCCAATCATCACCTTTATAACAATCCATATTTTAGGACTGCATTTAATGATGTCAAAGTGTACCTAACGACATGTGATGAGTGTAGTGATTTCAAGTCTAAGAACCACATTCACCACCAATACTATAAGAGATGATCCTGACTAACCAAGTGTGGTTTCCATGCATCACTCTAACGGTGGGTTTGTCTGATACACTGTTCTCTAACATGTATCTGTGTGCTTGGTTTGATATCATATATCATGACTGATGAGATTTTGTCATCAACCAACACACACTCTAGCCTTTTGTGTTATTGATGTCTATGGTTATTTCCATAATAACAACCGGCTAGGGACATTAATGAGAATGTACATACTCTTAACATCCATATGATCTCATTGTTCAAGTAACGTACTTAAATACATATGTCATTGAGTTTTTTCATTCTCTAGACATATATTATGTAATACTATTATATCAAAAATAGTTAAAACATATAGACAGAAATTGCCTTTATTATTATTATTCAAATCATTTACAAAGTATGCCATTACAATCATCATATGACTGGCTCTATGGGCATACATACCAACAGACTCCCACTTGCACTTAGAGCCAATCACCCATGAAACTCAGTCCTTGTGATCTAGCATGACCATCATGCTTCCACAGTGAAAGTGCCTTAGTCAAGGGATCAACAATATTGTCTTTGGTTGGTACTCTGCAAATCTTCATATCTCCTCGTTGTATGATCTCTCGTATGAGATGGAAGCGCCGTTGTATGTGCTTGGATAGCTGATGTGATACGGGTTCTTTATCTTGTGTAATAGCTCCATTGTTGTCACAATAAAGCTCAATTGCATCACAAATGCTAGGTACCACCCCAAGTTCATAGATGATTTTCTTGATCCACACAGCCTCTGTTGCTGCATGGGATGCAACAACATACTAAGCATTTGTCGTAGAATCTGCAACTATCTCTTGCTTGGAACTCTTCCAACTCACAACTCTATTGTTGAGGTAAAACACAAATCCTGACTGTGATCTGTAATCATCTTTATCGGTTTGGAAGCTTGCATCGGTGTAACCCCTTACCACCAACTCTTCCTTACCACCGTAGATGAGGAACTGATCCTTAGTTCTTCTCAAGTACTTTAGGATGTTCTTCACAACTTTCCAGTGAGCATCTGTGGGATCTGACTGGTATCTACTTGTCATGTTGAGTGCATACAAGACATCAGGATAGGTGCACAACATTACATACATGATAGATCCAATTACTTATGCATATGGAATCTCACTCATGTGTTCCCTCTCTTCACAAGATTTGGGACATTGAGCTCTAGAGACAGGAACTCCATGAACCATGGGTATGTTTCCTCTCCTCAAGTTCTCCACGCTGAACCTCTTCAATACTTTTTCAATGTGTGTGCTTTGACTTAGTCCAAGAAGCCTTCTGGATCTATCTCTATAGATCTTGATTCCTAAGATATAGGATGCTTCTCCCAAGTCTTTCATTGAGAATGTATTTTCAAGCCATGTCTTTACCTTTTGTAAAGCAGAGATGCCATTCCACATTAATAATATGTCATCTACATACAATATGAGGAATGTAGTCATGCTCCCACTAACCTTCTTGTACACACAATATTCATCTTCATTTTGACTAAAGACAAACTCTTTGACTGCTTCATCAAATCAAAGATTCCATCTCTGAGATGCTTGCCTCAATCCATAGATTGACCTTTGTAGCTTACAAACTTTATTTGCAAACTTTGGATTTATAAAACCTTCAGGCCATATCATGTACACATCCTCGCTAAGATTCCCATTAAGGAATGCAGTTTTAACATCCATTTGCCAAATCTCATAGCCATAGTAGGCTGCAATAGCAAGCATGATCCTGATGGACTTAATCATGGCAACTGGAGAAAATGTTTCGTCATAGTCAACACATTGACTTGTCTGAAACCCTTTGCAACCAATCTGCCTTTATAATGCACATTTACATCCATGTGGGTCTTCTTCTTGAAGACCCACTTGCACCCTATAGGTTTTACCCCTTCAGGTGGATCCACCAAGGTCCATACCTTGTTGGTATATATATGTGGATTCCATCTCAGATTTCATGGCCTCAAGCCATTTATTAGAATCTGGTCCCTATTGTAGCTTCCAGATAGGTATTTGGCTCATCATCTATGACCAACTCACCTCCTTCTTGAGTCACAAGATATCCAAATCATTCAGGCTCAAGGCATGTCCTACTAGATCTATGAGGTTCCTGTGTAACTTGAGGAATTCCAGATTCCACAACATCTTGTAATTCTCTATGTTCCTCTTGTTCATCTTGTTGACCTAGAGGTTGTACATTACCTATATTTTGATAATGACTTAACCATTCCATTCATATGTATCTAACATGTGCATTAAAGATTGTTTGCAGACATTAGGTACATGAAAAGGATCACATATACAAGCCCTAGAATGGGCCAAGTGCAAGCCAAATTGACTACAAGTGTGCAATTTAGGATTTCCATGTAAATCACCTTAGAACATAAATGTAATCACTTGTAACGATGAATATGCTTGTAACTTAGAAGAGAAAAATGTTTGGGACAAAATTCACCAAGTGCTAATCACTTTTATTGCAAATTAGAAAATCCATTTCAGGCACTTGGTCGGTCGAGTTTCCCACCCTAAAACTCGACTGATCATCCTGAGTCGATTTTCTGAAGATTGCAATCGGTCGAGTTGTGCACTCACAGAACTCGACCGATTGGGTAGTAGGCCAATTCCAGTTGGAATGGTCGGTCGAGTTTCCTCAGGACAAACTCAATCGATCAATTCAACATCGGATTGCCTGCTACCTGATCGGTCGAGTTACACCCATTGATACTCGACCGAATGCACTGTATGGAATTTGCAGAAAAAGTAATATGACCATTGGTGAATTGTTTTGGGCAAAAATATAGCCGTTTTCTTAAAGGAAAAACGACCACTTATGCACCCAAGTGTCCCACAACATAAAGGGCCACCCTCAACTATAAATAGAACCCCTTGGACTTCATTCCAAGCTGCTCTTCCATTGCAAACTTGGTTCTAGCTTAGTTGAGAGTGTTCCAAGCCCTTGAGCCCCTTTCTCTCTCTACCTTCAAGACAATTTTGTGAGTGAGATAGGTCCATGTGTATGAGAGCTATCCTTTGTGCTATGTAAAGCTCTCCTTTCTTTCTTCCCACCTCCAAATC
Organism: Alisma plantago-aquatica; assembly: GCA_963693085.1. Lineage (NCBI taxonomy): Eukaryota > Viridiplantae > Streptophyta > Magnoliopsida > Alismatales > Alismataceae > Alisma > Alisma plantago-aquatica. The sequence continues at coordinate 35,684,706 of OY856413.1, forward strand.
AAATAAAAGATTGATTGAAGCTACTTCTCTGAGTGAAAGAGGAGTTGTTGCTGTTCTTCTCCGAGTGAAGGAGAAGATGTGTTGCTGATCTTCAAGAGTGAAGATTGATCGTTGCTCCAGCTCCCTTGGTGAAGGGAAAACGTGGGCAAGCTCTCCAAGTGAAGGAGAGGTGCAAGGCAAGCTCAAGTAAGATAGGTAATTCCTGCAAGGCTGAAGACAAAGGTGAGATTGGGTAAGTCCTTTGTAGAAGGCCAAAGAATCTCGCTTTGTGGGTAAGTCCTTGGATAGGTAGAAGATCTTAGCTTGCATAATTAAGCCCTTGGTTGTGTGGTTTATGTTTCTTGTAATCTTATCATGATATATAAGAGGACCAAGTTGCAAATCCTAGAGTCTAACCAACTCTAGGTAGTGGACTGACATCACTCTTATTTTTAGGACGTGGAACCACTCTAAACCACCTGTCCAAGTGCATGATATTCATTATCTCTTATCCTTGCTTTGTATGATAGAATAGGATATCAAATTGCTGCTTGCATTAGTTTTTGCACTTCAATTAAATTGGTGGTCTAATCGATTTTGTGAAGTGTATGTAGCTCTATTCACCCCCCCTAGAGCCCATCGATCCAACACATCTATCAATTCAATGTTTTCTTGTGGATCTCGAACTTCTTCGAGTTCCACTTGCCTCCTACTGATTCCTTTAGAAATGAATTATTTTTCAAGAAATGCAACATCTCTGGCAACAAACACTTTGTTGTCAGTTGGGTTGTACAAGTAATATCCCTTGGTTTCCTTGGGATATCCAACAAGGTAACATTTATCAAATGTAGTGCCAAGCTTTTCAGGAAATATTTTCTTGACGTAAACTTTACACCCCCAAATCCTCATAAAAGACAATTTGGGACGCTTCCTTGTCCATATCTCATATGGTGTCTTTTGAACTGATTTTGACGGTACTTGGTTAAGTGTAAATGTGACGATTTCAAGAGCATAACCCCAGAAGGTCGTCAGAAGACTAGCAAAACTCATCATACATTGCACCATATCCAATAATGTGTGATTCTTTCGTTCTGACACACCATTATGTTGTGGTCCCTGGTGGAGTCCATTGTGATACAATACCACAGGCTCTCGGAAGGTCCTCAAACTCTTGGCTTAAGTATTCTCCACCTTGATCAAATCTAATTTCCTTAATATTTTTGCCAAGTTGGTTCTGTACTTCATTCATGAAATCCTTGAACCTTTCAAGGGTTTCAGATTTATGTTTCATCAAGTTAACATAGCCATACCTACTGAAGTCATCAGTAATGGTAATGAAGTACTGATACCCACCTCTAGCATTTGTTCTAAAAGGCCCACATACATCAGTATGTATGAGTCCTAATAGATCACTCACTCTCTCACCTTTTCCTGAAAAGGGAGCCTTAGTCATCTTGCCTAATAAACAAGATTCACATGTCTCTATTGATTTAAAATCAAAAGAGTCCAGATATCCATATTTATGGAGTCTAGATATGTGATTCTCATTTATGTGCCCTAGACGATAATGCCAAAGGTATGTTTTGTTTGAGTAATTGAGTTTTTATCTTTTGGTGTTTATGTTGTATACACTTTTCTATAGATCTATAAAATATAGACCATAAGACATTGGGGCACTACCATAAAAGATCCCATCTTTAGAAATGGAACATTTTCCATTTTTAATAAGAAATTCAAATTCATCCTTGTCCAAACAAGATACATAAATGATATTCCTATTAATGGCAGGTACATAATAGTAGTTCTTTAACTCTATTATCATCCCACTTGGTAGAGATAACTCATATGTTCCTACTACACCGGTAGCAACTCTTGCTCCATTAGCAATACGTAGTTCAACCTCACATTTCGTTAAAGGCCTACTTCTTTTCAGATCTTTCACATTTGAAAAAATGTGTGATCCACATCCGGTATCAAGTACCCATGACGAAGAAGTAGTAAAGTTAATCTCAATTACATATACACCAAAAGCAGAGATCTCTATCTATTACTTCATGTTCCTTGATTCCCTTAATCCTCTCTGTATTTTGAGTGGAGAAGATTTGGACTTCAGCTTGGTAGGAGAACACTTCTCTGCCTTGCCTATGTCCTTGTATTCCATTCCACTAATCACTATCATGGAACTATCCTTTTTCATTTGTGCTTCAACATTTATCAAAATGTCAAGCAACTCTAATAGCGGTTTAGCCATGTTACACAAGTGGTAATACTTGATAAACATGCTATATGATTTAGGCAAAGATTGCAAAATCATATCTGTGGCCAACTCTTGACCCAAAGGAAATCCCAATTTCTCTAGACATTCTATATGCCCAATCATATTGAGCACATGGGGTCTAATCAGATCTCCCTCTGTTAGTTTGCATTCAAACAACGCCTTAGGCGTACATAGAGCGGATTCTACAACCACTGGTATCTTAGGAATATGCAGAACACTTCTTATAGTCTAAAACCAGTTATGGAAATATATCTCAATTAAATTGTTCGATTTCTGTGATGATTTCTTTGCCATTTGATTCTACAAGAAAACATTTGCAATTTGTCAAAAATCCTTTTGATTTGATTTGATTTGAATAAAATTGACGATATTAATTAGGTCTTTAATTAATTATCGCTCCCACTATTTTGGTCAAATTGATAACCCCAATATAAAGTCAGAATTTTGCAGTGTACAATACTCTAGTGGGCCAAGATCTATATTTCAGCAAGTAATGACTCAACTTTAGCTGATCACCCATAACTTGATTATTTAGGTAGGCCATCATGCTAATGGCATCATATGCAACTCTTGGATAGATGATATGCACAACTCTTTGTCATATTCATCTTCATGCCTCTCGGCTTGGGCTCTCCAAGTCACCAGTTAAGTCTTGACCCAATAGCCAACACGATAGGTATACACCATACTTTGTGCAAATCTACATATCTACCATCACACTTCCACAAGATGGACGACGCACAATGCTTTGTGCAAATCTACGCTTGGTCGATCAAGTTTTTCATGTGTGTTGCTAATGGAAGGCATCTAAGACTTAATATTGTATTTTAGGGGTTTGACATTTATATACATATACATATCCAATCACCACATATATAGTATGTACCATATACATGCTATATCCCACAAGAAAACATGTGAAGCGATAAAGCGATGATTATGGTCATCCTATTGTAATTCCTTGATCCATAATGAATTATGGTCATCTAGGTCTACATCATATATAGTAACCTATTATTGATGAAGATCTGTACTTGGGATGTTCCGAGTTGGTCATCTCATCCTATGACTGATCGACTCACCTCCTGGCCAGTCGGTTGGTTGTCACCAACCGATCGTCTGGCTCCTCCAAACGGTTTGTTCGTCAGGTCATCGTGCTCCTTGCTAGGCCAGCAACCTCTTGTCATGCACCATCATCCAGTCATCTCAGTCCCTTAATTGCTCATATGGGCACCCTCAGTTCTTTGACTTAACAGGAAATAAAACTATCCTAATTTTACATATTTCTTTAGAAATCCCCGAGTTACATTCGGGGGGAGAAAAGGTAGAAGAGAAGGCTCGAGTTATCTTGAGTTACATCTGGAATAGAAGAAAGGACTCAGTACACAGACCGAGATGCAAACAACCACCACCAACCAAGCACACACATAGGGGTTTATATTCTATAACCATGCTACACATCCACCATCAAAACCATTTTAGGACGACGCGTATCGATTGCATATATATACCATATCATATATGTATATAGGGATTTGTGGTGTTTAATCGGATATGCACATTAGCCAGTTAAAGTATTCACATTGCATGTAATAAATAAATAGAAAAAAAAACAAAATCTGATCATATCGATTAATCCTAAAATATAGTATGTTGATGTGGCTCTGATACCACTGTTGGGTTTTGTGGGACAGAACAGACAGCGGAAATAAAAAAATTATCTAACCCCAAACCCATAACCAACATATCACATCAACAACTATGTAATAGGAAAGATATTTTTGCGAGATATACCTGGTCTTGAGGCTTGCTCAACGATAATACCTTGTAGCTAATGTGGTCTTCAACCACCTAGTCTTCGGCATCTGTACATCTCCTGGTGTAGACCCAGACTGCGGTTGACAGTCGTCCTCCTGAGCGGTAGAAATCTGCCGCCTCTATAGGTAGTCTACACAGACTACTGAGAACTCTAGTCGTCCTGGTGGACAGACTAGAAGGATTCGTCCCCTTCTGTCAGTGTACTGGTCACCGACGCACTCTCCCACCACCAGTCACTTTTTTACATTTGTCTTTCCCTCGTTGTTCCTCCCTGGACAGGTAGAACTTGCTTGGGCTCTCTCGGTTACCACAACCAGAGAGGACAACAACTTTACAGAGCAACTGATGTTCTGAGTTGTGTGTCTGTAGAAGCCCCCTATACCCCTCTATTTATAGTAGAGGGTAGGGTCATGGTTCCCAGTTTGTGCGGGAGTAGAAGGGTCTGAAATTTCCATGAACAATTTGCACTACGGCAGACGAACCAGTCATTTCATAATTGAAACAGTCATTTGTCAAGGTGAGCTGATTAGTTCACTAATGAACCGGTCAGTTGGGAGTGTGAACCGGTCAATTCACCCAGTGAACCAGTCATTTCACTTCCCAGACTTGCCTGCAATTGACTTTTCTTATTCATTTCTAATTAATGCAAAGATTAATTCTTGTCCCAATTGAATTGAACAAGTGAATCACGGATCTTTTCTCACGAACCGAGAAACCCAACACTTGCTCATTTGGTCCAAGTGAAACGATCGGTTCACCAGTGTGAACCAGTCATCTCACTGACCATGAGCCGATCGGTTCACCCAGTGAACCGGTCGGTTGGTGGTCCAGGTTGTGCAAAATTCAGTCAATGTAGTTCTCAATCAATCTGACACTCTAATCAGTTGGTTCAAAACTTGAACTTGATGATTCTAAGTCAAGTCTATTGATTGAATATTTAATTGAGTACCTAAACATTTTAGTAATCAATCTAAATATCATTCATGGATAAACTCCTCTTCCAGGTTAATCCTACATGTGTGAACCTATAGGTCCCATTTCATGTTGGCAATGAATGCTCATAACTAAATTATGACTTCACAAGCAAAGAGTGGTGCCTAATCACACATCAGTGCTACCTAAGTGAAAATGAAAGTTGGAGAACAACTTTCAACCTACAATCTGTTATTGGTGTTACAATGAATGTATAGTTCCTTTTTCGCTGATATCTGGATTGAACTCAAAGCATGGACTTGTCATCCTCTATAAACGTTCAATCCATGTTTCTTGAACTAGAGCAGACTATCTGAGATATATGAAATCTCAATTCATATATTGACTCGCATGTACATGGCCATGTATTTCTCAGTCTCGCTTATCAAGTGGCTAAGATATCATACTCCCTTATGAGGGACAAATTCCATATCTATCACTCACAGTCAAAACCCCATGTGTCAAAGCCACGCAATCATCACCTTTATAATAATCCATATTTCAAGACTACATTTGATGATGTCAAAGTGTACCCAACGACATGTGATGAGTGCAGTGATTTCAGGTCTAAGAACCACAATCACTACCAATACTATAAGAGATGATCCTAACTAACCAAGTGTGGTTTCCATGCATCACTCTTACGGCAAGTCTGTCTGATACATTGTTCTCTAACATGTATCTGTGTGCTTTGTTTGATATCATATATCTGACTGATGAGATTCTGTCATCAACCAACACACACTCTAGCCTTTTGTGTTATTGACGCCTATGATTATTTCCACAATAATAACCGACTAGGGACATTAATGAGAATCTACATACTCTTAACATCCGTATGATCTCATTGTTCAAGTCACGTACTTGAAGACATATGTCATTGAGTTTTGTCATTCTCTAGACATCTATCATGTAATACTATTATCTCAAAAATAGTTAAAACATATAGATAGAAATTGCCTTTATTATTATTATTCAAATATTTTACAAAGTATACCATTACAGTCATCATATGACTGGCTCTATGGACATATATACCAACACTAAGATCATACAAATATTAGTTCCTATCATCCTTCAAAATTGAGTTAAGATTCTAGATGATAATTAAGCATGACTTTGTGCACTATAGTTCTATTATCATTTGATTTCCCTTATTTCTCCATATTATTTGAGTCATGTGATATTGTTGAAAAGTGGAATTCCATCAGAAATTTCTAAGGTGACTAGAAGCCTGTTTCACTAATGCCTATAGCCAGTAAAGAGGAAAGGTTATTTAATTGGTTCCGTGTTCGCACAGGGGGACTCCCTAACCTCTTGCATGCTCCTGGCCATAGATTTTTCTGGTTCAATTCCACAATCCCACAAGTTTTCATTTTAGGTGTCATAGTGAAATACTCAAATAATAATTCTTTTATTCATGACTACCTTTTAACCTCATTAACTTTGACTAGCCATCATATTGAGTTGTATATCTTCGATGATGTCCTTTTAATTCTAAACCTTATATTGGGAGATTTGTTGGTAACAGAGTCGACATGTCTTGGCTGGAGATTACTACATTTGGGATCTGGATCTAAGTCCTTTGGAGTTAGGGATGGATGAGTATAATGCTCTACCATATTCAGGCCCACAATTGGGTTGGTCATGTAGAGTCAGTCATGATCATGTTAGTAATGGGGAATAATCTCCTGCAAAGATTAAGCATGCTAACTAATGATACTCCAAGTGGCATTTTGTGCAAGGAGCACCCTCTTTTGGTCTTGGAAAGGTGACTGATGGCTTCATGTCATAATCTGATTCATTGTGTATAGCATGTGGTGTGCACGAGTGGCTGGGGGTGTGCTAGGGTACTTACAGGTGGTTTGGTAACCCTAATGGCCTAAAGTCTTGGCTAAGCAAGTTTTTGTGGTTGTAGGCCAGTTGCCCAAGGTGAATTGACACCTTCTTGGAGAGTTGTAGTTAAACTCATTTATGGAATAAGGTCTCCCACTTATCAAGATTTCTAAAAGAAATACAAAAATACCACTATCAATGAATTATCTCATTATGCTCTTCAGTATCAATTTATTTTCCTTTGATATAGTTATCATCTAAATAAATGATTAAGAATGTAACATAGTGAAATATGAAAAGTGTCTTGCTGCAATAGTTTTATTTTCTATCAACCATACTTAGATAATTGTCTAACTCTCTTTCTCCCATTTGGGCTATGGCAAACTTTTCTTGCCATAGGTTGATTATGTGGATGTAGGTGTATGGATGTATCTTGTAGTAGAAAATCTTGAAAGATCCTGTAATTATTATCAAGACCATATCTAGTTTTCATGTTTTGTTTTTTTGCTAGAACTATGGGTCATGTAAACATATGTACAAATTTCCTTTCAAGAAATGCTTGTGTAAATGACTATGTTATCAATATAGTTGTTTTTGGGTTGCATCTTTAATTGGTCTTGATACTTAAAATTCTATAACCATCAGAAACCAAGTTGATATGTTATGTCATTGGTTTTTGGGACGTTACAGATTTAAATGGTATCAGAGCAATAAGATGGATTCTACACAAGATACAAACTTTAAAAACCTTACAAATAAAAATGTAGATTGTTCATATTCTTACCTACCGTGTATCTACAATAGGTTAGGATAGTTAAGGTATCATCCGTATAATAGAATTTTGAAGCACCCTAGACACATAAAGAAAACAATCTAAAATTCATGTATCACAAAAAATTAGTACTAGTATTTTTGTTATTTTCTTGATACCATCACAAGTAGTTTCAAGATACTCTTTAATGTTGTACATTTTAATCCTTATCTAAAACTTACTTATTCATTTATAGAGATGGTTACCGGGTCATAAGTTGAAAGTGACCGAGTAGAACTGACACCTGGGGTAATGGAATTAGTCCAAAAACTTACACAACTGATAGAAGAGACGTGGAAATAAAGAAATGGAGAAAATGGAGACTCGTCAAAAATTATACCTAGTAACTCCAAGAATATAAGCATGAATAACTTCTTATCTTTGAACCCAAGCTCTTTCCAAGGAAGAGATGATCCTGATAAGGCTGAGGTATGGATAATGGAAATTGAAGAAATTTTCAAAGTCCTTTCCTATCCTGAAGAAAGTAAAACTTTGTTTGCCACCTTCAAACTACAAAATGATGCTAAAGTGTGGTGGGACAATATTGAGACCGTCAAGTTCAGAAATCTAGATTTTGTTCCTTGGGACACTTATAAGGAGGAATTCAATAGACAATATTTTCTTGACCATATAAAACACAAAAGTTTGACGAGTTTATGAATCTGTAGCAAAAGCAAGAGATGAGACTAGCTGAGTATATCACCATGTTTAAAAGAATGGAAAAATATGCAAGTGCTCTATTGATTTTTGATGATATGAGGGCTTCTAGATTTCTAACAGGTCTTTCTCCTGAATTAGAAAGTAAGCTAGTTTCCTTACAATTGAAAACAATGGATGCCATGATTAGTGTAGCCTGTGATATTGAAGCATCCAATAGGTGGTAAGCCAAGGAAAATTATGTCCAAACTCCATCAAATCTGTCCAAAAGAAAGTTTGCTAATAGAATATTTGAACCCTTAGTAAAGAGGATGTCAGTTGAATGCACTAGATGCAATAAGCTACACTTTGGATCTTACAACATGAATGATGTGCAATGCTATTTCTGCAAGCAATTTGGCCACACAAAGCCTTATTGTCCCAGACTTGGAAATAATAGCCAATTTCAGCCTAAATATCCTAACACGACAACACCCTCTAGGCAGAATCAAGAATAAACCCGCCACAATATATTCCACAAAGGAGAACTGGCAGAGTAATGACACTAAATGCTAAGGAAGCCGAAGCATCAGACAAACTTGTGGAAGGTAATGCTTTCTATTTTGGAATTCCTTTGAGGACATTGTATGATTCTGGTGCTACACATTCATGCATCTCCAATCTTAATGCTAGAAATGTATCTTTGTCTTCTACTGCATGGAATATACTTTAAAAGTACAAACACCCTTCAACACTTCAATTGTTGCCAATTCTATAGAAGAGAATGTACCTTTGGAAATAGGAGGGTTAACATTTTTATCTAATCTAACAATATTAGATATGATTGGGATAGATGTCATTTTGGGAATGGATTGGCTCCATACATACAAAGATCTCATAGACTATCACCATAAAACTGTCTCAATTCGAAAACCTAGAGAAAAGGAAATTTTAGTCCATGGGAAGAGAGGAGCAAACAAATAGAGTGTAGTATCTACTCATAAGGCTCATAAGATGATTAGTAAAGGTTGCACTGCCTTTTTGGCAACCCTAGTTAGTGAAAATGAAAAAAGATAATCCCCATAAGAAATTAAGATCGTCAAGAATTTTCCAGAAGTATTTCATGAGGAATTACCAGGATTGCCACCTGAAAGAGAGGTAGAATTTGGCATTGAGTTGATACCCACAACTCAACCTATATCTAAAGCACCCTACTGCATGTCCCTGGTAGAACCAATTGAACTAAAGAAACAATTGGGAGAACTACTAGAAAAAGGATTCATTCGGCCTAGTTTTCCCCCTTGGGAACTCCTATTCTTTTTGTTAAGAAAAAGGATGGAACTATGAGACTATGTACATATTACAGAATGATCAATCATGTCACTATTAGGAATAAATACCCATTACCTAGAATTGATGATCTTTTTGATCAACTTAAGTCAGCAACCATATTTTCTAAGATTGACTTGCGATCTGGATATTACCAATTGAAAGTGAAAGAGTCTGATATACCTAAGATAGCTTTTCAATCCATATATGGGCTCTATGAATATTTAGTCATGCCTTTCGGGTTGACTAATGCCCAACTTTCATGGATCTAATGAATTGAGTTTTCCAAGACATCCAAGATACCTTTGTTGTAGTGTTCATTGATGATATTTTGATATATTCTCAATGTGAAGAGGATCACAAAAAGCACTGGAGGATAGTTCTAGTAACCTTGAAGAAACACCAACTATATGCAAAGTTGTCCAAGTGTAAATTCTAGATGACAAAAGTTAACTTTCTAGGACATGCCATATCTTCTGGTGGCATATCAGTGGATCCACAAAAAGTTGATTCAATGATGAATTGGGAACGTCCTGTGTCTGTAACTGAAATCCGAAGTTTTCTTGGACTAGCGGGATATTATAGAAGATTCATAAAAGATTTTCTAGGTTTGCCAATCCTATGACCAAGTTAAAAAAGAAAGGGGTATCCTTTAAGTGGACAGAAGAATGTGAAAATAGTTTTCAAGAGATAAAAAATAGACTAGTTTCTGCTCCAATTTTGACATTACAACAAGATGGTAAGTCATATGTCATATACATTGATGCATAAAAAATTGGGCTAGGATGTGAACTCATGCAAGATGACCGGGTCATAGATTATGCATCTAGACAATTAAAGCCCCATGAAATGAATTATCCTACACATTACTTGGAACTAGCTGCCATCATACATGCCCTAATAATATGGCATCACTACCTTTATGGAGTACTAATTGAAATATTTACAGATCATAAGAGTCTTAAATATCTCATGACTTAGAAAAATTTGAATATGAGGCAAAGAAAGTGGATGGAATACCTAAAAGACTGTGACTTCAATATTTAATATCACCCAGGAAAAGCAAATGTCATAGCAGATGCACTAAGTAGAAAGAAAGTATTATCAATAGCAGCTATGATGATTCAAGAATGGAGTATGACAGAGGAAATTACAACATGGGGACTGACCATAGAAAAAAAAACTATTTAGATAGATACTTTCTGAATAAAGTCACAACTAAAAGATGAAATCCTACAGGCATAAAAAAGTAATTGTGAGTATGAAAACATGAACAAGGAGATAGAAAAGACTAAATCCAAGTTGAATCTTGATAAATAAGGGGGGATATGGTTTGAAAATAGAATTTGGGTACCAAGTTATCCAGAGTTAAAGAAGAGATTCTTGATGAAGCACATTATCAAGATATTCTATCCATCAAGGAACAACTAAAATGTATAAGAATATACAGAATAATTTTTGGTGGCCTTACATGAAGAAAGAAATAGCTGAATATATCCTTATATGTTTGAATTGCCAACAATTAAAAGCTAAACATCAAAGGCCTGGGGTCTTTTGAAATGACTAGAAATACCAAAATGGAAGTGGGAGCACATAACTATGGACTTTGTCACTGGTCTACCAAAAACCAAGAAAGGAAGTGATATTGTATGGGTGGTTGTAGACAAATTGACAAAATCAGCCCATTTTTTGCCTATGAAGATAACTAATTCAATGGATAGTCTAGATGAACTATACATGAATGAAATTGTCAGATTACATGCCATACCTATCTCTATAACCTTTGATAGAGACTCTCGTTTTACATCCAAGTTTTGGAGGCAGCTCCATGATGGTCTGGGAACAAAACTGAACTTCAGTACAACTTTTCATTCTCAAACTGATGGGTAGTCTGAAAGAGTAATACATATTTTAGAAGAAATGTTGAGAGCCTACATTTTAGATTGGAAGGGAAGTTGGGAAGAGCACATTCCTTTGGCAGAATTCTCCTATAACAATAGCTAGCAAGCTAGCATCCAAGTGGCTCCTTATGAAGCATTATATGGAAAACCTTGTAGGTCACCAATCTATTGGGATGATATGGGAGAAGCTAATGTCTTAGGACCTGATCTAGTGCATCAATGTGTTGAAAAAGTAAAATTAATAAGCAAAAGACTACAAATAGCTCAGAATAGACAGAAACAATATGCTGACACAAAAAGAAGCACTACAAAAAATTTGGCCTTTGTTGAAGAACATTTGTGAGGAACCATAGATTGTGAATAATGATGGCTATTTGTGAGGGCTCATCCTTCAAATATGGGACCAAATCCCTCAACCATTTTTTTACATCTTTACAAATACTAATCCCTCACAAATACATTAGTCACTAATCATTCCTTGAAAAATACCATGACAAATGATTCCCTCCATCTCATATCCCTTCCCTCCATCTCATTTCCCTTCCCTCCATTCTAAAATACAACATTTGGATATAAAAATTAAAAAGGAAAAGAAAAACCCTCCCCACTCGTCCCTCTGCACAATGACGAACTAGGGAAGCACTGATCACCTGCCCTCATCCTCGACGCCTCCTTGATTCCATCGACCACGCTTTCAATCCGTCGACCAGGCCTCGCTCACTCCACGGCCAGGGTTTGCTCCAGCTTAATGCCGCCCAGCCTCAGCAACCCCACGACCCCAGCCGCTTAGCATTTCCCAAATCCCACCGGTCGCACCCAGCTGCAACCGCGCCTACCTCCCGGACGGTGCCCCAACTGCTCCTGCCACCCCAACTGCAGCAGGTTGTAACTCCAATCGTCGGCCGGCTTCCAATTCCACGGCCAGGAGTAGCCATATCGTGCCGGATCCCAGCAAAACCAGCGGCACCCGACTCAGGCGGCGCCCAGCAGGAGCTCTGAAGAATACTTCAACCTTGGATCAAGCTACTGGTCTCTTTTCCTTGATCTGACGCCCATAAGCTGCCCAACCGCCTCTGCTCCAGTTCTTCTCTTGCAACGTCCTTTGTTCTTCTTCTTCAGTTTTAATCTCGTTGCTTCTGTCCATTGACCGGAAGCATGGGAAAAGGTACTGCTACTAAAACTGCATCTTTTTTCTGTGCTACTTGTTTTATTATTCTCTTGCAACTGTTGTGCTTGCTTGTTGTTATGTTGTTTGATTCAATCATGTGTTGGTCATTTAGTTTTAGGTAACGATTCCAATGTGCATCCTTCTTCATGTGTATCCCAGATTTGAGTTCACTGTAATGTACTGTTCACTGCCAATGCTTGCTTATTTCTTCATATGTGTATCCCAATAGTTTACTGTAATCTGTTAATTACTGCCAGTGTTTGCTTCTTTCTTCATTTGCGTATCCAAATTTTGAGTTTCCTATAACGTATCTCCTCTTTACATAAAATAGCCATAAAAATTAAATCTCAAACCTTATAGCCTTCATTCGGAACTCACATTGTGATGTTTGATAAATGGGTAATATTACTATGGACTGAGAATGGGATGATGTTTAAAAATAGACATGTAGTAAGCTAAGTGTAATGATTTATTAAAATTATATGGGTCAAATGGAATATGTAAGAGTCTAGTCACCACTTAATTTTGTTTTTGGTTGTAAGTATAATATAGCCTGGTGTTTTTGCATTTTGCAGAGGCACACTAAGTCATTATCAACATCTCAGATCTGGTTGAGAAGTCTAGGAAGAAGCCTCAAGAACGAATGAGTGTTCTTAGTAATGTGGGTTCCTCGTAAAACAACAATTGGATATATTATATGTCTTTTTTCCTTTACCCCCTCCATCTAAAATAATACCCTTTCTGTAACATGTGGTTGTGATGTATGACCTAAAAGCCAATAATTATGGTAATGATCCTCTGGTAAGTGCAGCTCTGTACTTAGATATTAATTAAAGGCCGACTGCCCAGGGCTCCCATGGGACACATCTATTCCTAATATAATAGTTGGCGCTTTGGAGATCTTTGGCATGGATGGAGGATGCTCAGCTGTGGTGAACTTCTCTGCATCTTCCATCCATGCCAAAGATCTCCTAAGAGCCAACTATTATATTAGGAATGGATGTGTGCCATGGGAGCCCTGGGCAGTCGGCCTTTAATTAATCTCCAGGTACAGAGCTGCACTTAGCAGAGGATCATTATCATAGTTATTGGCTTTTAGGGCCTGCATCACAACCACATGTTAAAGAAAGGGAATTATTTTAGATGGAGGGGGAAAACGAAAAAAGACAAATATACAAATGTTGTTTTAACAACAAAGGAATCAAGGAGGAACCCACATTACTAAGAACACCCATTCGTTCTTGAGGCTTCTGACTAGACTTCTCAACCAGAGCAGACCTTTTGTTGAATGCATGTCTGAAGCTTTCCATGGTCATGACAAACATTCTATTGATGCTAAGCGTGCACAAAGATGGTATGCTACTAACTTATAATGATACATATCATACAAGTGAACCAGAAGTTACATTCATTTTACGCCCATGCTTTAGTGCTTCTATGCCCATCATTTGATTTTTAAAGATACCAAACTTATTTACATATCATTTCAGTTTCCATTGGATACTAGAACTTTGTAATTCTACTATGTCCGCCAATCAAAAATTCTGGTCCTCTTCCTTTTCACTTCCTACTTCTATCTATGATGAAGTGGAAATAATTATTATAAATTTCTTGTGGGGATAGTGTGAAGGCAAGAATGATATCCATCTTCTTAAGTGGGATGATGTAACCATCTTCTTAAGGTAGTCTATGGATCAAATTGATCCATGACAAATACCTTCTTAAGGATTCTATCTAAAATATTGATATCTATGGTCAACTTTCTTGGTATTTAATTCAGATGATCATACATATGAATTTAAAATCCTATTACGAAGGATTGCTAGAAACAACATCTCAGTGATGAACAACCTAAAAAAGAGACCAAATAATGAAATTGTCCCTGTTGTCCTGGTCTGCATGTCATATGTTCTATCTTGGTTGGTGTTAAGTCTTATGCAGCTGACTTATTTTAAGTATTTCAGTTCTTAATTTTATGAGATGTTATACATGATATCATATACTTATATGTTTAAGTATTTCAGCTGACTTATAGGGACAGTTAGGTATTTGTCTCGTAATGCTTGTTATAAGTAATAACAATATGTTGATATCAGATCTAAGAAGAAATAGACTGTCAATGCCTTTATGCATAGAGATCTGCTACAATATTGAGATTCTATGGGATATGTTGGACATAACCCATAGCATCAGGACCACACACATCTTTGAATCTCCTTTGGTAGAGTCTAAATAGCCATGCGTCAAAATACTCCTTTGTAGTAGAGAGATCGCCTAGTTTGAGAAGAGAAGCAGTGTAGCTAGTCTGACAGTATAAGTAGCCCCTGTAATCGAGTATATGTTGAGACATGTGAGCAAAAGTTAATGGATGGATCTGTGAACTATTATTGATTAGGTGGGTACCTATGCTATTGCAGTTCTTGAAGGATTTTTCTTGAGGGATGTTTCTTCTGCCTCTTTTTTTGCTTCTTGTATATTGATAGACTTCATGTATGTCTTCTCCCTTCCCTCCCCTTTTCTCTTTTTCCTTTTTCATGTTGTATATTCGACCCCCTTTTGCTGCAATTGTTGCAAAAAAATCAGTCCTTTTATACTACTGTTTCTTTGATTTTTTTCTATTTCCTCTTGTGTCTCCTATTCTAGCTTCTTTTCTTTTGTTTTTTTGCAATTTCTCCTTCATTTCCTGTTCCTGCTATTGCATCTAAATTTTTGTTACTTCTATGTCCCCTCTTATTGCTACTTTTTCTTACTTATTCTTGCTCCTACATGACTACATCTCCTACATGACTACATCTCAAACAGCTGTTCCTCTACTTATTATATATTTTCCTTCATGTAGATGGATTTTCTAATAGATCGGAGTTGGATGTATATTGGGAACAGAGTGCGAAGTGATGTATTCAAGGCAGGGTTACGAAAGTTCATTGAGTTTGCTCTTATCCATCAGAGACCAACTAGACATGGGAAATTAATATGTCCTTGCAAGGTATGTTTGAACATATACCTTAAAACAGAGGAGGAGGTATTCTCACATGTATTACAGAAAGGATTTGTGCATAGCTATGATGTTTGGACGTTTCATGGGGAGGTGATTGGTAGGAGCAATCCTGTTGTGGCACCAAACATGCCTAGCACCGACAATATGCATCAGATGTTGGAGGATTTGTTTGGTATGGGTGACACAACAAATGACCACTCTACTGAAGCTACAGAGGAACCTGCAAATGTAGATGCACAAAGATTTTACAAGCTACTAAAAAAGGCAGATCAACCACTCTATAGAGGTTGCACAAGTCATTCTAAGCTATCGTATTTGGTTGCCTTGCTATTTCTGAAGGAGGAATCTGAATGGTCCAACGATTCTTTCACAAAGTTGTTACATTTGATTGTTTCAGGATTTCCGGAAGAAAATTGTCTATTCCCGGAGACGTACTATGAAGCAAATGCGATCGTGAAGGATTTACGACTTGATCATTCTACTATAGACGTATGTACAAATAATTGCATGCTTTTTCGCAAAGATGCAGCTTCAAAAGAAAATTGTGATACTTGTGGTGCTTCAAGATGGAATGAAAAGCAATACAAAACAAAGGGAAAGAAGGTAGCTGCTAAGTTCATGTATCACTTCCCTTTGATACCTCGGTTAGAGAGGCTCTATATGTCTTCATCTATTGCTAAAGACATGATTTGGCCATCAGAAGTAAAAGGCAAGGATGGTCGTATTCATCATCCTTCAGACACACCAGAATGGTTGTCTATTGATGCCAGGTATCCAGACTTTGCTGCTGAACCACGCAATGTTAGATTGGCATTAGCAACAAATGGATTTAATGCATTTGGCAATATGAGTGCATCACATAGCATCTGGCCTGTGTTGGTGACACCTCTCAATCTTTCGCCTTGGCTTCTTATGAAAGAACAATTTATTATGATGTCCCTATTAATCCCAGGTCCACATATGGTTGGCAATGACCTTGATGTATACTTGGAGCCATTAATTGAGGAGTTGCAACTACTTTGGGAGCTTGGAGTCAAAGTTTATGATGCATATAGAAAAAGGAACTTCACTATGCGGGCAATGATTTTATGGACCATTAACGATTTCCCAGCATATGGTGACTTATCTGGTTGGAGCACTAAAGGTAAGAAAGATTTGGGATGTCCTTGTTGTAATGTGGAGACTGTATCAAAATGGTTACAGTATGGGAAAAAGCAATGCTATGGTTTCCATCGACGTTTTCTTCCAATGAATCATCCGTATAGACGTGATAGGAAAAATTTTGATGGTGAAAAAGATTTTCGACTTCCACCTAAGCCACTATCTGGAGAAGATATACTGAGGCAATTTGATGGGTATGAAAATATCACATTTGGAAAAATGAATAAACGCAAGAGGCTTGGAGATCAAATTCAACCATTACCTCCTAGTTGGAATAAGATAAGCATCTTTTTTCAGCTACCTTATTGGAAGTATTTATCTGTTAGACACAATCTGGATGTGATGCACATAGAAAAGAATGTGTGCGAGAATATTTTAAACACATTATTGGGTGATTCTAAGAAAAGTAAAGACAACTTACAAGCTCGTCAAGATTTGAAGAAAATGCGCATTCGAAGAGATTTATGGCCAATAGATGCAGGTGACCGCTATTACTTGCCTCCAGCATCTTACACCATGACTAATGCACAGAAAGATAAGTTCCTATCTGTGTTAGAAAAGTTGAAAGTTCTTGATGGCTATTCTTCTAACATATCTAGGTGTGTTAGCAAATCTGATAGAAAACTTGTTGGGCTGAAAAGTCATGATTGTCATGTTCTTATGCATCAACTTCTACCTGTTGCCTTGAGACATTGCATAAGCTTAGATGTGTACAAGCCTATTGCTAATTTGTGCTCATTTTTCAACAAGCTTTGCTCTAACATTATTGATGTGGAGGAATTCAAAGAATTGGAACAAGAAATTACTGTCACTCTTTGCCAGTTGGAGAGAATCTTCCCTCCTTCTTTCTTCACCATCATGATGCATTTTCCCATTCATTTAGCTTATGAAGCCAGGCAAGCCGGATCTGTCCGAACTAGGTGGATGTACCCAATAGAGAGATACTTGAAGAAATTGAAGAAGTATGTAAGAAACAAAGCTAAACCGGCTGGTTGTATTGCTAGTTGCTATTTAGCTGAAGAAAGTTTGACATTTTGTGGTAGGTACTTGCATAATTTTGAGACAAAACTGATCCGCACTCCTCATAATGTTGATGGATCTCCAATTAGAGTTGGAGTGTCAAGAAATTTCAACATCCACACTTTGGAACAAGCCCATCGTTATGTCCTTTTCAATAAAGAGGAATTGGATGTTTACAGAAGGTAAGATTTAATTACGTCCTAAAATTCTTGCTGATATTTGTATATATGTTGTACATTAATTTAGACACTTCTTATAAAGCAGTGAACACATGTGTATTCTTCAAGATATGGAACCCAACATTGCCCCACGGACCCTAGAAACAAAACATGCAAAGGAGTTCTCTAAGTGGTTGAAAGAGCATGTAAGTCTCAAACATAAATATTGTTGTCACTCTTAATGTTCAAGTTAGTGTAGATTACATTAATGTTTTACTTTTTTATGAAGGTAATGCAAATGCGAGAGATTAGGCCGAACAGTATTAGCGATGATTTGAGATGGTTATCCCAAGGCCCTTGTGTTGAGGGAATGTCTTATGAAGGATTTTTGGTCAATGGATATCGTTTCCGTTCAAATCCCATTGAAAGTACATGTACTACACAAAATAGTGGAGTGTATTTGTGTGCTGACACTTCAAGTTATTCAAGTGGTAGAGATCGAAATCCTATAAATGCTGAAGTCACGTACTATGGCTACTTAGAGGAGGATATTGAGCTAACTTATGGTCCAAGAATCAAAGTTCCGTTATTTAGATGTTCTTGGTATGATGAAAGCACTTCTAACGGGTTGCGAATTGATGAGTATGGGTTCACACAAATCAACACTTCAAGGATAAAAAAAAAGGAGGAACCGTTTATCCTGGCTTCTCAAGCATTGCAATGCTTTTATGTGAAGGATCCTAATGATGATGATTGGTGCACAGTGCTAAAGCATCCTCCTAAAGATTATTCTGAAGTACCTCTTATTGAGAATTGTTTGACTGGTTTACAATCTGATGGTGGTGTAACTAGTGATGTGTCTTGGACGAGGAGTGACACCGGGGGATCTTTTGTTGATAGAACTAAAAAAAAGAATGATGGGGCTAATGTTTAGTTCATTAATCTGTCTGTTTTGTTTGCAAGTCTAGAATAATTTACTTGGGGAATATGTTGTATTGCATTTTTTTGGCAAACTGTTACTATATGGCATATTCTTTGCAATTTATTTAGTCTTGTTTCATATACCAGCAAGTAGGACATCATTATTCTTTTTTGGGATATGAAACCAAGGTACTCTACAAGTTATATATTTTTCAAATGCTGAATATTCATAAGTTGGTGTCTCATATTCTCCGCAATTTATTTGTTTTTCAAATGTAGCTACTACTTTTGTTACTGACATTTCTGCACTAATAATCTAATTTTTTTTCCTTGTCAATTGAAGGATGGCAGGAAGAAGATTCACTAGATCTACTTGTAACAACACACCCAGTCAACCTATTGCTGTCCCTCCATCCACAATTGAAGAAAATTGTGAGGATGAACCTACTCTACTGTCCAACAATATTGAAAATGATGTAATAGTTGAAGAAAATGTTGAGGATGAACATGAGAATAGGAAGTATGGACGTGGGCCTGCAAGTGAGCAAAGCCTACTTCCTAAGCAAGGGCAGCCACGTCACAAGGTCCAATGGGATGATGAAGGAAATGCTATTGGGGAGAATGGTGCCAAATTGAATCGTTATTGTCATATGCTAGTAAGGAAACCACACATATGGCATCTAGACTTGAAGTAAATGAACAACCAGAACAAGCTTTTGCAGATAGAAAATCATTTATTGAGGTAATCTTTTTCATAAAAAGACCAACAAATTGTATGATTGTTATATCTAAAGTAATATTTTCTATGTTTTTGTAGAAATACTTTGATTTAGGCAGTCACCCTAATGCATGGAATCACATTGATGAACACATTAGAAAAGGGATATCAGTGTGGAGGGCACGTGTAAAGAAAGATTACTATGAAAAGTACAAGATTGAACCAGAATTGATGATGAAGAAAGTTGAGAAAAATGCTTCCATAGATATGGACCAGTTTAAAAATCTTGTTAAAGAATGGGGAACCGAGAAGTCTAAGGTACAATGGTTTCATATAACTTTTTTTTATATCAATAAGTGCGTTTCTCTTTCATTACTCACAAAATTTACAAAGGGGAGCAAAGCTCAATACATCTATAAAGATAGATATCAAAAGTAAAAAAGAAGGATGCAATTTATCTATGCAAACTTCTATAATCAGTATTTATGCAATGCCACACACTGTTTGGTTTGCTCCTACAGTCTTCAAAAACACATCTGTTTCTATGTATCCATATGTGATAAATGATAAGAGTAGCAAGAAGAGCTTCATTTTTGTTCTTTAGCAGGTGTACTTCATTTCTGTTCCAGCAGCAGGTGTACTTCAACGCTGCTGTAGATTTTTTGATTCTGCTCAATTCCTCTGATCTCAGGGAGCTTCCACACTCCACACTTCACATCAGTCCCCTTTCCAATGTGGAATTGGACATTAGAGAGATATCTATCTCTTATATTGAGGATGTTCTTCCACATCTAGCTATTGGCTTGCTTATATTGAGGATGGTTTCATATAACTTGCATGTATACCTATCTACTTTTTCTAATTATATGTTTCTTATGTTTTAGAAAATTTCCGAGATCAACAAGGCAAATAGAGCAAAAAAAGTGATGGATCATACCACAGGATCAAAGCCATGGAGTTGTTATCGGGCAGAAATGGTATTAATAATGGACTCTTGTCTTTCTTAGTAGGAGTTGAACATATAACATGGACAATTATTATGTTATCTATCATGTGTAGGTCAGTGAAGATCAACCCGTTGTGCCTCTTAACAAATTTTTGGAAAAAGTTTACGACAAAAGCCCACAAGTGGTTAGAAAATGGATATTTGTTTTCCTATGATGTCTACAAAGCTACATATGCTTAGATATCTCAATTTAAGCTTTCCTTTTATGATGCTTTCTAATTACAGCTTGAAATCTCTGATATCGTGGAAAACCAAGTAGCAAACCAAGAAGAAATAGATCCTAGAAGTGTTGATAATCTAACACGTGCTGCTTATTTGCAAGTTTTAAATCCTTCCAAAAAGGCTAGGATCCGAGGTGTTGGAATTGGGCACAAAGAGATAGGACATAGGGGAAAAGCTGCCCGTATAAGATATGAAATGCTTCTTGTGGAAAGCAATGCAAAGGATGTATGTTGGAGAGAATCTAAACTTGAACTATTAGTTACAACTAGTCTATTAGATTGATGTTTGTAATTTGTTTTCTATTTCAGGATAAACTTAAGGAACTTGAAGAAACAGTAAATGGATTGAAGAACTCCGTCTCCCAATTAATGACTTGGTATAATCAATCACAGGTAACTCAGATTCAGTTGTCTATGTCAATGTAATATATAATTTTTTTTGACATTGTTGATGTATTTGTTATAGGATGGCGGTATTAATGTTGATTGTGCAGCTGAATACCCCAATCAGAATACTACAGGTGTCTTACACATGCAAAGTGGCACAAATAGGTCGGATGTAGGTTCTTTTCACATACAAGACAATACAAGTAATGGTGTAGATGTAGGCATGTTTCCCAGCCAAAATAATTCAAGCGGGGATGGCTTAGGAAGACTTTCTAGTCCAAGCAATTCAAGGGAGACTGGAGTAGGCAGACTTTCCATACAAGCCAATTCAAGGGAGAATGGAGTAGGCAGGCTTTCCATACAAGGCAATGGACATCCACGGATCTTTGCGCCACAGGTAACTCATTACAGCTATAGATTATTTTCAATATTCATACACATAAGAATATTAACATGTACACTTTATTAAAGGCTGCAGTTGAAAGTTGGTCCCCTTCTTCTGGTAATAATCGACAAAGTTATCCTCAAATGCAGAACACACCAACCACATCTTCATCAGTGTCTTTCACACCAAGAAATCAGCGTTTAAATCCTGTAAGTAATTCATTTCAGCTTATCTACATGAAGTGGGCGTTTAAGGCATTTTAGGCCCAAATTATGCAATTTAAAGGCTAAACTAGCATGAATCAAGTCTAGATTTGGTCAAATTAGATCACCTTCAGTCATTGCATGGTTGATATAGGTCTGATTTAGAGTAAATCAAGTCAAATTTTGGAAAATTAGGTCTGCTCTGAGGAAAATCAGGTCTGATTTGGGGAAATGAGGATTGATTTGGGCCAAATTGGTATGTCCTCATAGCGCTGTTTGTTAAGTTTTTTCTACTTTTTCATATTTTTATTGTTCTTGCTTCTTTCTCTTTTCTTTTTTTATCCATTCTCCTGCATCTTATTCCTGCGTCCTGCTGCTATGTTTTTTCTGAGTTATTCATCCTATATTCCCTCCTACTACTATGCAAGCATGTGCATATTTTCTTTTTCAAATTTGTCCTATACATCCTGCTACGAAATCTACTACTACTATTTACATATCTAATTTTCTTTTTCTGATTTCTTCCTCCTAAATCTCCTCTCTTAGCCACTGTTGTTTGCATGTTTCCATTTATTTTCACTGACCTATTCCTTCCTCTATATTTTCTAATTCAGCACCTGCTACTGCTGTTTTTTATTTTGTTTTGTTGATTCTTCCTCTTTCAATCTCCTTTTACTGCCCTTGGTTTGTCTTATTCTGACTTCTTCCTACAGAACTTCTACCATTTGCATGCTCTTTTTATCCCATTTTCTCTCACCAATTCGTACTTGTCTTCCTCTTACTGTTGTTTCATTTTCTTCATGTTAATTTTGTTGTCCCTGATTATCCTATAGTTATCAATTCAAATTAAAGATGTCAGTTTCTTCATATACTTCATGTTGCTAATATCTCTAATATATGTAAGCACACTGATGATACAAGTTCGTTAGGTCCCAACTCTTCTAGGTATGTTATGTTGTCCTCGTGGTTGTGCAATTCCTACTACATATTATTAATCTTCATATCTTATCCTCATAGCTCGTGGTTGTGAAATTCCTTTAACTTCTCAATTAACATCTCAATTGAGGATAAAGCTGCAGCCTCCCTTTGGTTTCCAAAAACCCTTAGGATTGATGGTGGTGGATGTTGGATGGTGGTGGTGGTGGATGTTGGATGGTGGTGGTGGTGTTGGCTGGTGGGTGGGAGTGCTGATGTGTAGGTGTTGGTGGTGGCTGATGGTGCGGGTTGTTGGTGGTGGCTGATGGTGTGGGCTGGTGGTGGCGTGCAGTAGCATGCTGCTAGGAGATGATGATGTTATGATGGAAGATTGGGTGGTCTGTAGATTTGTAGGTGGTTTCTAGGAGATGGGAGGAAGTAGTAGCATGTTGCTGATGTGGAGGTGGTTTCTTGGGGTGGTTGTTGGCTGATGTGGAAGCATCAGCTTGCTGCTATGCTAAAGATGGTTCAAGAGTAGAATGTGTAGGTGTTAAGAGGTTGTGGAGGGAGAGAGGGGGTGGTTTCTAGACTGGAAGCAGCAACTTGCTGCAGTAATTGAGGTTCTAATGTTAAATTGTCTACTGGAGTCTGTTCTAATGTTTAAACTCTACGATCCAACTGCATGGAAGTTGGAATGAGATATAGGCTTGTGTATAGATAGAGTTTTATTCATGCTCATCAATAATGTGAAGTTTTTCTGCAAAATAATGTTCATGTGGTTAATCATGAGAGGATCGTCCTCTTTTTGTATGTGTAGATGCATCTCACTTATGAAAGAAACTAAGTGCAGTCAACAGAGATATAGGCATGTACTATTTAACTAACCCACTGAGTTTTTTAATTATGTATTAGTTACTGAGCTCAACCATAATTTTAGTTTACGGGTGCATGTTGCTGCTATGTTGGTTCACTTACATTTTTCTCTACTTCGCACTCGCTCTGATTCCTTTTTGTATTTATATTGATAGGGTAGAATTGCTTTTAATGATGCATTTTGACCGACAATGCGCCTTGGAGTAGACCAAAACCGAAATATAAGGGTAAGTTATTTGTTGTACTATGATTTATGTATTAACTTTAAATTCTATGAGTATAATGATTTGTCATTTTTAGGAGAAGAATATTCAAGTACCTAACCGTATGAGGCCTGGCATTGATGAAGAGCACCACACCATTTGAAGGAATATGGAGACATTATAGATCTTAAGAGTTTCTAGCATGATATGTTCATTGTCATCAATCTCAAATTTTAAAACCATATGTACTCTTTATTTATATCAACGTTGAGCACGCAATGTATGGATAATATTTTGCTTCAATATCAAAAATTGGTTTGAGGTGATTTAACATTTTTATGTGTCATTTTGGTGTTGAATCTTCTTATGATGTCATGTGAATTAGTATACAAATATTGCTTGAGGTTATGTATACCAAGTTTTCATTTAAAATTTGATATTCACTATAGTAACAATTAATTAACATTTAATAAATCATTCAATAATCAATAACCAAATCATTTACAGTAGTCCCTCATAAATATATTGATGAAGGTCCAGATTGACCATCAAAATGGCATTCATGACTACCACATAGCCCCTCAAAAATATATTCTCCAGGACCATCAAGTCCCTCAAAAATGTATTCATGAAGGCTAAATAGTCCCTCAAAAATGTATTCATGAAGGCTAAATAGTCCCTCAAAAATGTATTTATGAAGGCTAAATAGTCCCTCAAAAATGTATTTATGAAGGCTAAATAGTCCCTCAAAAATGTATTTATGAAGGCTAAATAGTCCCTCACAATTGTATTTGTGAGGGCCACTGGTATTTGTCACGTGAGTTCTCTTCACGGACCATTTGTGAGGGCCAGACCCTCAACCGTCCCTATTTCTGAGGGCCTGTAGAGAGGGGTTTGTGATAGGACTCTCCCGTGAATAATGGCCCAGTTTTTTGTAGTGAAGAGAAGTCAAATTCAAGACTGGTGATGTGGTCTATGTTAAGATATCACCTACAAAAGGAGTGTCCATATGGGTAAAGAAATGAAAACTCACTCCAAGATATGTTGGACCATTTGAAATCATTCGAGAAGTTGGAAGTTAGGCATACCGACTAAATCTTCCTTTTCTTTATCAGAATCTTCATAATGTGTTTCATGTATCCCTTCTTAAGAGATACATACATGATGAATCTCATGTCATCCATATTGAACCTCTGGAAATACACAAAAATTTGACATATGAAGAAATCCCAGTTTGTATTTTAGACCATAAGGAACAACAACTCAGAAATCAAATCATATCTATTATCAAAGTTCTATGGAAGTATCACGGGCTGGAAGAAGCAACATGGGAGCTTGAATCCGAAATACAAAAGAAGTATCCGTACCTTTTTGGTAAGATTTAGAATTTTTGAGGATGAAAATTTCTTTTAGGGGTAGTATATGTAATATTCTAAATTTTGAGTAAATAAAACATTTTCTTTAGGGTAAGTTGTAAAAGCAAGCTTCTTTGAGAATTTGTTAGTAAATTCAATTTAATATTAAAATAATCCATTTTGATTGATTTAAAAGCTTTTATATATTGAAAATATAAGTGCGGTACTTTTGCCAAATTTTAATTTGGTGGGTGAACACACAAGCATGTAGCTGGGTGGCAAGCAAGTTGCTTAAGGAGGCTAGCATGTAGTTGGGTAGCAAGTAGATAGCTTGAGAAAACACACTACTTGGTAAAGAAAGAAGCTTAGTGTCATGCTCCTCTTTCAAACACCTAGCACATCCTAATGTTTGACACATATCCTACCATGTGTCAACTAATCTTTGATAGATATCTTCAAATGAAACATATGAATCCATTATGTCATACAATCATGAATTCTATCTCTTTATAGGACACATACACATCCATGTGTCACTAAACCTACACATCATGTCTCTTTTGATGACACACATATACCCAAGTGTCATCCATATGCATTTTGCAAATAGGACCATGCTACCCTGTCACATCCCTATAAATAGAAGCCAACTCCACTCAACTTAATTCCTATTCCAAAGATCAAGTTCTTCCATGAAAGAAAACATCCCCTTTCTTCTTTTTATTCTTCAAAGACAAGTAACCCTCTTTCTCTCTTTAGAAACCTAAACCTTTCCCTCTTCCACCACAATAAAGAAGTTCTACTTGGAGAAGTTGTTGAATAGGAGAGTTACTCTGGCAACATAGTCTATCACCTCCTAAGGTCTGATCACTACATGTGATTCCTAATTATCATTTTGAAATGCTAATTCTCTCTCCCCTTTATCTCATACTATTTCTCTTCTGATAAGAATCTATTATAAGCCAAAGTTCTATCAAAATACTCTTGGAAATTGACCTTCTCTATCTTTAATCTATTGCAACATCACACTTCAGGGGGAAGGTATGGTCCTCACTCCTTGTAATAGTTTCTTATCATTCGTCAAGGGAAAATATTATTACGTATGGTCTTCACTTCTTGACTTAATCTCTTATATGATTTCGTATAATCTTCACTTCTTGACTTAATATCTTGTATTACCACTAATAGAAAGTGTGGTTTATTATGGTTTAGTATAGTTGAGTATAATATCGTTATCATAATCCCTGATATAAACATCAATAAAAAGTATAATTTAACATGGTTTAATATTGTTTAGTATGGTATTCAATTCTTATCATGACCAATGATATCAACGTAAATGAAAAGCATGATATGCATAGTTTGGCATATTCTTTGTAAATAATATATAAATAATATACTATATACAACTATTTTATTAGTAAGATAGAATAGACTTCCTTTCATTACCCTAAGATCGTACAAATATTAGTTCCTATCCTCCTTCAAAATTGAGTTAAGATTCTAGATGATAATTAAGCATGACTTTGTGCATTATAATTCTATTCTCATTTAATTTCCCTTACTTCTCATTATTATTTGAGTCATGTGATATTGTTGGAAAGTGGAATTCCATCAGACATTTCTAAGGTGACTAGAAGTCTATTTCATTGATTCTTGTAGCCAGTAAAGAGGAAAGGTTATTTAATTGGTTCTATGTTTGCACGGGGGGACTCCCTAACCTCTTGCACGCTCCTGGACATAGATTTGTCTGATTCAATTCCACAATCCCACAAGTTTACATTTTAGGTGTCATAGTAAAATACTCAAATATTAATTCATTTATTCATGACTACCTTTTAACCTCATTAACTTTGACTAGCCATGATATGGAGTTTTATATCTTTGATAATGTCCTTTTAATTCTAAACCTTATATTGGGAGATGTGTTGGTAATAGAGTCGACATGTCTTGGCTGGGGATTGATACATGTGGGATCCAGGATCTAAATCCTTTGGAGGTAGGGATGGATGAGTATAATGCTCTATCATACTCAGGCCCACACTTGGGTTGGTCATGTAGAGTCAGACATGATCATGTTAGTAATGGGGAATAATCTCCTATAAAGATTAAGCATGCTAACTAATGATACTCCAAGTGGCATTTTGTGCAAGGAGCACCCTCTTCCAATCTTGGAAAGGTGGTCGGTGGTTGCATGTGGTAATCAGATTCATTGTGTATAGCATGCGGTGTGCGCGAGCAGCTGGGGGTGTGCTAGGGTACTTACATGTGGTTTGGTAATCCTAATGGCCTAAAGTCTTGGCTAAGCAAGTTTTTATGGTTATAGTCCAGTTGCCCAAGGTGAATTGACACCTTCTCGGAGAGTTGTAGTTAAACTCGTTTATGGACTAAGGTCTCCCACTTATTAATATTTCTAAAAGAAATACAAAAATACCACTATCAATGAATTATCTCATTATGCTCTTCAATATCAATTTATTTTCCTTTGATGTAGTTATCATCTGAATAAATGATTAAGAATGTAACATAATGAAATATGAAAAGCGTCTTGCTGCATAGTTTTATTTTCTATCAGCCATACTTAGACAATTGTCTAACTCTCTTTCTCCCATTTGGGCTATGGCAAACTTTTCTTGCCATAGGTTGATTATGTGGATGTAGGTGTATGGATGTATCTTGCCATAGACTATCTTGAAAGATCTTGGAAGTATTATTAAGACCATATCTAATTTTCATGTTTTGTAGTTTTGCTAGACCTATGGGTCATGTAAACATATGTACAAATTTTCTTTCAAGAAATGCTTGTGTAAATGACTATGTTATCAATATAGTTGTTTTTGGGTTGCATCTTTAATTGATCTTGATACTTAAATTCTATAACCCTCAGAAACTAAGTTGATATGTTATATCATTAGTTTTTGGGATGTTACAATGGGTTCATTATAATGCTCGAGCCCACTTCCCAAGGCTCCAACAGAGTTTCAGGAATGACGATTGGTCCCACAGACCACCACTATCCTTAACTGCGTGCTTTGTCCTCACTCATGTGCAAGTCAGAATCAACTTCCCGACTGGTCACCCATCCTAGTACTACCACTACTACAGAAATAGCATTCAGTGTCGCTTTTCTGGGCATCGGTTATTAAGGAAAACCGACGCCTAACATATAAGGCGTCGGTTGTTTAATAAAACCGACGTCTATATTCGAAGACCAGCCAGACACGGGTACCGCTTTGTATTAAGCGTCGGTTTTTTATAAACAACCGACGCTTAAAGTCGCCCGCGAAATCCATTTTTCGATAAAAAAAAATAGTGTCATTTTCAGCGTCAGTTATCCCTCTCTAACCGACGCTGAAGGTGGTTCCCGCCAAAAATTTCCATGAAAATATCGTCCAGTTGGACGTCGGTTGTTTCAACCAACGGACGCTAAAGATGTTTAGGCGTCGGTTGTTGTAAACAACCGACGCTATTTGCGAACTTATAACCCCCATCGATCACCCGACTCTTCCCCTTTCTTCTGTTTCATTGCTACCCTATTGCGGCGATTTTCCCTGTTGCGGCGACTTTCCGGCGCTTCTCTGCTGCTGCTGCTCTCCGGCGCTTCTCTCCGGCGCCCCATCTCCAGCGTCCTTCTTCTCCGGCGCCCTTCTTCTCCGCCGCCCCTGCTACTGCTGCTGTCCGCTCGTCGCCGCCGGTCGTTGCCCACCGCCCCTGCTCTCCTGTAGTCATCGCCGCCAGTAGAAGCAGCTACGGTGCTGTCGTCGTCACCTCCGCCCCCGCCGGTAGAAGCAGCTTTACTCGTGCTGTCCTCGTGCAAGGTAACCCACAAACCTTCACCACCTTTTTTGTCCTCTTCCTTGCTTTTCTCTGCCGCCGCCAACCTAGAACTCACGCAGGCAGCGCCTAAGTAGGTGCCAGGGCACGCCTAGGGTCCCAAGCCCAGGTGCCCTGCCTAGATAGGCCTCTGGGCAGATGCTTGGGCGGCGCCAGGGCACGTCTAGGCTGCACGTCTAGTGGATTTTTTGCTAAAAGTTATTTACTGATTGTGTTTATTTAATAATGTACTGATACATATGTGATATACCAATCTGATAGTCCATGATAGAACAAAACATAATGATGTTGACTGCAACTTTGTGTGTCATGCTATTCTTAATTAAGTGTATATTTACTTCATAATTGAATGTTTAAGTAAGTTATAGATATCTTGATGATGAACTGTAATGCACACATGTGACATGTTTGGAATGTAAATGATGAACTGTAATGCACACATGTTTAACTTATTTTATTGTTGAGTATATTGAGAATCCTAATCACCCTTCTTGCTTAATGATGAACTGTAATGCACACATGTGAATGCTTGGAATTTAAATGATGAACTTTTCCCTAAATTGCCAATCATGCTTTTAAAGACATCAATAATCACCCTAATTTGAAGAACTAGGATTTTAGGTATAAGAATGACAACACATTATTTGTTGGCCTAGAAACCCGTCCAAGATTTACTCATTAGGAGTAAATCTTGGATAGTCCCCGGTTTGGGACTGTTCTTGAACACCTAATCTCACTTAGGATGTAAGTGTATAATGTGTATTGAGTTTTCGAGAAAATTTTGGTAGCATTTCCCCGTTTGTTCTCTAAGTACATATGTACTTAGAGAACAGCGGGGAAATGCTGCCGAAATTTTCTTGAAAACCCAATACACATTATACACTTACTAGTGAGATTAGGTGTTCAAGGATGGGATAGGTGGTACACATTTATTATATATAAGAATGACATCACATGTGTTTGTTGGCCTAGAATGTGAACAATCATTGTTTTTTATATTACTTGTACATTGATATAAATTAGAATGAACAATCACTAAATTATATACTGTTTGTATGGAGTCCGGCTTCATTGTAGATATCTATTATTGTGTTTGTTGGCCTAGAAACCCGTCCAAGATTTACTCATTAGGAGTAAATCTTGGACAGTCCCCGGTTTGGGACTGTTCTTGAACACCTAATCTCACTTAGGATGTAAGTGTATAATGTGTATTGAGTTTTCGAGAAAATTTTGGTAGCATTTCCCCGTTTGTTCTCTAAGTACATATGTACTTAGAGAACAGCGGGGAAATGCTGCCGAAATTTTCTTGAAAACCCAATACACATTATACACTTACTAGTGAGATTAGGTGTTCAAGGATGGGATAGGTGGTACACATTTATTATATATAAGAATGACATCACATGTGTTTGTTGGCCTAGAATGTGAACAATCATTGTTTTTTATATTACTTGTACATTGATATAAATTAGAATGAACAATCACTAAATTATATACTGTTTGTATGGAGTCCGGCTTCATTGTAGATATCTATTATTGTGTTTGTTGTCCTAGAAACCCGTCCAAGATTTACTCATTAGGAGTAAATCTTGGATAGTCCCCGGTTTGGGACTGTTCTTGAACACCTAATCTCACTTAGGATGTAAGTGTATAATGTGTATTGAGTTTTCGAGAAAATTTTGGTAGCATTTCCCCGTTTGTTCTCTAAGTACATATGTACTTAGAGAACAGCGGGGAAATGCTGCCGAAATTTTCTTGAAAACCCAATACACATTATACACTTACTAGTGAGATTAGGTGTTCAAGGATGGGATAGGTGGTACACATTTATTATATATAAGAATGACATCACATGTGTTTGTTGGCCTAGAATGTGAACAATCATTGTTTTTTATATTACTTGTACATTGAAGGATTGCTAATTGATAAAAGATCTCAATTTTAGAGACATGTATGTTTATACAAATGCTAAATGTTTTCCTTATTCTAGTTGATACAAATGCTAAATGTTTTCCTTTTTAATGAAATTTTCAGATGGCTCACCATGATGAGAATGATGTCCATGATGAGCATGAAGTCCATGATGAGCATGCTGTCCATGACGATCATGGCGAGGATACCAACGTAAGTTCTAAAAACATATACCGTATTTCTACAAAATTCATTATCTTCTAGTTATGTCATATATCCTGTATTTCTATATTGGCTTAATTCAGTGTGTTTATTTTTGTCAAATTTTAGGTTGATGATGCACAGCTACCCACTGAAGCAATTGAGCAACTTGATGCGCAGCAACAAAAACTTAACAAGAAAAGGGGTATCACTCTGTTGAAAAAGTTACTTGCGCTGAGTGGCAGTGGATCCAAATTGGTTGTGGAGTTTGATAATGGAGGGAATGCAATTGGAGTGAACCGCAATAATTTTATAAACTATCTTGGGGTTGTCACTCGAAGCCATTGTGGTGTTAAGTATGATAATTGGCATAAAGTTCCTCAGGCGAAGAAAGACTTGATATAGAAAGATTTATGCGTGAGTTATTATTATTTGCAATTCTATTTTGTAGATTACAAATTCTATTATTTGCAATTATATTTTTGGTACTAGTTAATAACATTTCTATTTTACAGAATCTGTTTGCATTGGATGAGATGTTGCATCGTAAAAGTGTGATGCAACGCGCTGGAAAGATGCTTAGGAATTACAGGACAAATCTGAACAGAGAATACATAAGACAGGGTGATAAGAAGAAGAAGTCAGCCCTTGAACAATGGAACTTCTTGGACAAAGAAGATTGGGACAATTTTGTTGCTTCAAGAAAATCTGAAGAATTCAAGGTATTAGGCGTCACTCCCATTTTAATTAATATACATTGTATTCAGCTATTCAAGATTAACATTTAGTGCTACTAACCTAATTATAAATGTGCATACTAACTAGGCCCTCAGTGACGCACAAAAAGCAAGGCGTGCACTGAATGTACATGACCATACTATGGGTCCAAAAGGCTATGCAAGCGTTCGCCAAAGACTACAAGCGGAGTCTGCGGCTACTCAGGAGTCTGCGACTACTCAGGAGTCTGCGGCCACACCCTTCCCTCGCCATGATATCTGGATAGCTGGCAGGAAAAACAAGAAGGGTGAAATAAAGAAGCCCGAAACTGCTGAGGCGGCTGCAAAAATGGTAAAATACAACTCTTAGAGCAATCATTTGAATATTGATTATTTGTGGTGTTAACTTACCAATTTTTGTTTATGGTGATTAGCGGGAGCTGCACGAGCAGAGGAAACAAGGCACGTTCATCCCTCAGGGCACAAGGGATGAATTGACAGTTGCTCTGGGTAACCCAGAGCATCCTGGACGTGTTAGAGGTGCCGGCGCTGGTGTGGGCATCAAAGCATTCTTTGGGCCATCCCAGCGCAAACCCAGAGCGGGACTTTCTCAAGAAGAGGTAACATATTCTATTTTTATAATGTTACTGCAAAAGGAAATTCATTAATAAAAAGCTAATATTTGTTTTATCCATGTATAGGAGAATAAGAGAGTCGAGGATATAGTTGCTAAGAAGCTCAACGATGTGGTTGCTGAGAAGGTCAAGGAAGAATTGCTACGGTGGCAGGCATCTCAGGCTTCCAATCAGCCTATGCCGACCCACTCTTCTCCTGGTGCACAGACTGCAAGTAATCCTAGAGACCCATCGCCTAACACGTCTGCTGTAAGTATTGTTTATGACATTGTAGCTAGTCTTTTCAAGATGATATGTTTTCAAGATGATATGTATATATGTATAACATTCTTTACGTAAATTTGTAGGCATTGAAGCCATGCCGCTTAAGAATGGAAAACTATGTTGTTGCAGAGGCGCAAGCTTACCAGTCCCTTCCTGGGGCAACGTTTCATGGGACTCCAATGCCGCAGGGCTACATTCGTGTGAGCCCGATACATGTATTACCCGATTGGAGGGAAGTTGAGTTGCCATATGCCCACCCAGATTTTGATACACTTGGTGAGGCAGAAAGCGGGGTCATATTGTGGCCCAAAGTAGATGTCCTCTACACGACTGAAATTGTAAGATAAATTTACATTGATTTAGACTGTTAATGTGTATATATGATGTCAACTGATCTGAAATTATATATATAGGTTAAAAAGAAGACACCAGGAGCACCTAGGCCTCCACCTCCAATTCCCGCATTACCAACTTGGGTTCCAACTGACCTACAATACCCGTTAGGTCCTGCTTGTAGGGGAATGGCATGTTGGCTACGGGCACATAATATACTTTGCCCTATAATTGTTTCTTTAGATGCAGATTATGCAGGTCAATCATACGACAACTCTTTATTTATACAAGATATTATTGAGCTGTTTATGTATGATTGGTTGAATACATCAATGATAGAGACATGGATAAGGTGAG
The DNA here is from genome assembly GCA_963693085.1 of Alisma plantago-aquatica. Lineage (NCBI taxonomy): Eukaryota > Viridiplantae > Streptophyta > Magnoliopsida > Alismatales > Alismataceae > Alisma > Alisma plantago-aquatica. The sequence goes on from OY856413.1 coordinate 35,718,209, forward strand.
ATCTTGTTTATACATCCATATACCTTGTGTAAGATCCGGTGATCTAGTTTCTTATATATTAATGCATACGTCTATATGTTTTGCAGCTACTTAATCGAAGATCATTGCAAACAATTTGCATATGATCATGTGGGATTTTTGATTCCATCATTGATTAGTATGGTAGCTAAAGACCCTGATAGTGTTCAACAATACTGTATAGATGCTTTTACAATTTTTGGTCATCAAATGAAGATGATAATAATAGCTCCATTCAATGTCAAGTAAGTTTGCTTTATTTATAATTTGGACTTAAGAAAATTCCATTATTATTTTGCATTTTGAGTTATTAATTGTTAACTTTTTACCTCTAGTGGTAGACATTGGGAGTTACTAGTTATTGTCCCCGGGACGTTCACTGTTTATTATCTAGATCCCGCAGGAAGTACATTAAACACTAAAATTGGACACGTAATGAGAATGGCATTATTCTGGTGAGAAATATTTCATTTTTTATATCCGTTAACATCTTTTATTACATTACTATTTACTTATGCAACTTAGTGTGTTATATTAACATGTAGGGGTTTAGATGCATTCAAAAATGCTGGAGGAAAGGTCCCAAGGAAAAAGAACCAGCCATTGTCTTGGGAGAACGTAAAAGTAAGTTCCCGACTCCCCGACTCCAATGTATATATTATTGATGTGAATTGTGCTTAGTTGTATTATTTTGTATGTTTCAATTTATAGTGCGCTACACAAGACAATGGCTGGGCATGCGCATACTATGTGATGCGATTTATGCAGATGATTATCAAACATGCCACATTGGACATCGATACCATACATGAGGTATTATATATAGTCTCATTAGTTAGTATGAAATATATCAATCTTATTTTTATATTATTACTTATATATATACATCATTCTCTTTGCAGGTGTTTAAAACTGACCACACTATAGGCAAACGCTTAAAAAATGTACATGCTCCATATACGAGGGAAGCATTAAATGAAGTAAGAGAAGAATGGGCAATAGCTGTACAAATAGTGGCAACTGTAAGATATAATTGGGATGTTGATAGTGATGATGAATGATACTTTGTAAATGAATGTTTCTGAATGTTAAAACATGTATTTGAATGATTCTATATGTGTGAACGTGACAATTGAATTGATGTCTGAATGTATCTACTTGTGTGAATCTTTTTATGTTAATTTTGCAGGTTTGTGGCCTGTTTGTAGGCTGATATCAATGGATGTCGTAAACCTGCAGTTCAGAAAACTGAACTGCAGGTTCACATCCTGCTGACCAGCCACAGCAGGCCTGCAAACAGATTTATAAAAAAAAAAATAGATATAGGCGTCGGTTATTTACCGATAACCGTCAGCACAGACTTACAGCGTCGGTTTTTTGTTGAACACCGACGCCAAAAGTGTTCGCGCTACAGGAAATGGGAGTCATCTAGGACACTTTTCTGCGTCGGTTGTTTAGTATATAACCGACGCAGAAAGCGTCCTAGATGACGCTGTTTTCTGTGGCGCGAACCCTTTTGGCGTCGGTGTTTTATAATAAACCGATGCCTTTATGTTAAATAGGCGTCGGTTTTTTAACCGACGCTGAAGTGTCCAACCTTTTAGCGGCGCCCACATAGGCGTCGTTCAGAAACCGACGCCAAAGGGGGTTAAACAACCGACACTAAAAGGCACTTCTGTAGTAGTGTACCCCGAGCTGAGCACGCTTAACTATGGAGTTCTTTAGTGATGGACTCTTAGAAAAGGAGGTGCACCTTGGTGATGTGGGTAGTCCAATCATTCCTTTTAAGATTGTTTTATCTGAGGCTTCAAATCTTGAGATGTTATAATCTCCCCCACTTAGACTCTTGACGTCCTTGTCAAGGCTCAACTATATGGTCTCATAATATTTTTCCATTTCAGTGTAGACCCAGAATGGCCCATAGACACCCAGCTCCCAATCACGAAATACCAATGCAAGGGTGGCTACGTCAACCATAGACAACCCTTTGCAACATGCCTAGATCGCACAACTCAAGACTGGCATGTCACATGCCCATGTGGGCCCCACATTCATTCTTACAAGGGCCCAAGATCTCGACACCCTCACAAGAATATAATCATTCTACCAGAAAAATAAGTATGGATCAAAAGATAAAAAGATAACAATCACAATTAAGAGATTATAGGTTCATTCTTATAGGGATCCATGATCATATGACCCTATAAGAATATATGAATTTATCCATTGATCAAAGTAGAAATAGACGAATTTTTTTTGTTGAAACAAGGAGTCGATTACATCAAATAATAATAGGCTATCGGGATAGCCCCCATTCCCCAGAAAGGAAAATGCTAAGACATGATGTAAATAACAAAAGAAAAACTAGATAACAAAGGATGTCTTTTCTTGTGGAGTCCCCCCTCCTTTTATAAGAGAATGAGGGGGTGGAAACTCTGAAGAGGGGGAGAAAAAGAGTGGTCGACGACTACTGAAGCATACAGATCGTGGGTTGTGAATTGATCATTTCACAGCCTAAACCGCTTGGTTCAGATCTGGTGAGGTGCGAGCCCAAGGAAGCGGTCAAAATCCTAGCAGCGGGGATGGCAGTGTCGTTTGACCATGACTTGTTCGCTAAGCAATCTGAGCTAGTCGTTTGGTACTTGAAATGCCCGGTTGGGGGAGTGAACTGCTCGATTCACTAGCTGGAATGGATGGTTCAGATGGTGGATTGGAATGGTGAGTCGATGAATCGAATTTGTGAAACAATCATTTGGATATTGAGATGTGGAATTTCACGTGAATGAACCGATCAATTTACTATATCAACCGCCCAATTAAAGGATTTATATGATTGGAAATTTGTGATTGTAGTCCTTGCACTTTTGATTTCTAAGTGAGGAAGTAGGCTCTCATTTTCTAAGGGAGAGGAATTACGCATGAGGGTGAGACCTACAACTTATGAGTAAAAATGATAAGGAATGAGTTAATGGGCAAAGAGTGGGTGAATTGCAATTATTTCTAAGAAAATTGCAAGAGTAAGATAAAAATCATAAATAAAGGTCAGAAAAAATGTGATAAAAAGAGGATGAATATGCATTCATAAAAATACCCCAGACTTGAATGTTTGCTTATCCTCAAGCAACAATGAATCATGAATTATTCCAATTTGTACTAATAATATGCCCTTCCTCTCCTTAATAGCATTAATTTGTTCCTTACCTCCTTTCTTGGCCAAGCAACCCAATTTCCTAGAATCATGTAACACAACATTCCACATTCACTATTAAAACATATTTCATAACTTATATCTATATTATGATTTTGTAAGTAAACAATCTTTATCTCCATTTTACTTTGACACTCCCACATTTATTTGTAAGTTATGCATAGGGAGATGAATGAAATGAGGTATGGAAGAAGATGATCCCTCCTCTATTCAACTTGGGATCTTTCTATTCGTGTACTACAATTACATTGGCCACATTTTTTTGGTGTGCATTTTGGCATCTTTTGATGGTACGTACATATTAAATTTATGAGAGGTATGGAAGAATGGTGAGAGGGGAGAGATCATGCCACCTCGGACTTGGGGTTTGGTGTATAATGGTTTTTCTTTTCCTTTTGCGAGGTGAAGGGTGGAAGGGGCTATCATGTGCTTCTTACTTTTTTTAAAAGAGTGTGTCATTGTGTTAGTTCAACTCTTCCTATTACCATATTATAAAAAAGATATGATAAGTTACTCAATAACAAAAAATAGAGAAAATTAGTGTTTGATTCGTATCAACGCAATAAGACATGCCAACATTTCCAAGGAGCAATGCTAGTTTGGGGTCCTAGGTGACATCATGATTTCTAATCATGGTAATACGTGAAAAATTGATTTTGCAAAAAAAAATCTCATTCATTTAAGGGGTACATTGATAAAACAAGTTTATTCATCTAGACAACCTACTAAGGGCCAAAACTAAAGGAAATTTTTCTTTGTGAAAAAATTAAAACTAACTACATAGCATGATGGAAATTATAAGGAATTTAAGATAGAGTGGGTGGAATGAGTATGTACCACACACCTCCACCCCGAACTTAAAATTTAACCCATCCCAAGTAAAACTTAAATCCAAAGTGGAGGGAAGAAAATTGTTGGTTTGCCTCCCAAAAATCACCTTGTTTAACATCACATGACCAATGACAGTGGTATCTCGCAAGGGGAGGCGAAATTAGGAGTTTGAATGAAGGTGTTATATTGACTTGACTGCTTCCCTTGCAACCACTCCACCATCTTTTCTTGAGCTCCTTGGAACATGTTCTGGATATCTTGGCGCACATCTATGTACCAACAACAATAATTAGGATCAGAACGAAAAGGTTTCCTTGGTTTGATATGGGACAAAGAATGGTTATGAGGAATCTCAGTTGTATAAAGATAATTATTAGAAGGTTCAAAGTTTAGTTAAAAGTGTGGATGCTTGGTCATCCCACCATACTGGTCACTAGTGTCAATGAGGAATGGATCGAAAGGATGATAAATGGGGACTTCATCATTGACCTTGAACCATTTTTGTTTGAGTTGCAATTGGTATTAGTAACTCATAAGGGACCTGATAGGTATCGTAGATTGGTTCTTCCATAGGAGAGGGGGAAGAAGAATGGGAGTGGATTGAGGTTGTGGATAGGACATGGGAAGAGAGATTGGGTAGGGTGGCTCCTCGATATTAAAGTTGGGTATTAAAAGAGTGGGGATGTGGGAAAGGGATATCTCAGTGACCATCTTCATGGGGCTGGCTGGTATGGCTTCAATATGTGTTACAACTTAGTTGTCCTCTAGAGAAATTCTCGATTCATTCATCTGTGGAGTCTTGGAGTCGAGGAAGCGTTGCTGCATCTGGTTGAATTGGTATATGCAGTCAAGGTAGTAAACTTCTTCTTCTATGGTGTACTTCATGCTACCTCAAAAGGCTTGGAAGTTTATAAATTTGATTCCCACTTGTAGGGTGAGAAGTCTTTCCTGGACGTTGATCGATGTTCTGGCCATGGAAAGGAATGTCCTATCAAAGATAAAAGGGTAGCCACAATCTTCCTTTATATCTAGCATCATAAAGTCGCATGGGACATTTTTTTTTTACTTTAACTAGTACACCATTAGTAATGCCAAGTGGCCTGGTAATGGAAGAGTATGCCAGTTGAATGATCATTTGTATAAGTCGTGCATTGGTGAGGCCGAGTCTCCTGCACATACTTAGTATGCTTGCACTGGGATCGGATAATCTGGACTGTCTAGTAAAATCACCGATAGCACATCATCTTACTTTAGATAGGATAATCCCAAAGGATCATGGGTCTTTGTGTTTGCACATCATCTTACTTTAGATGATGTCTGATGTGGTTCTTTCCAAATTCACCATTTTAGATTCTTTAGTAATGTATTTGTAGTTCAACAGAGCTTTGAAGAATTTTGTCCACTCAGGTGTTTGTGTCATGGCGTCTAAAAGTGGGATATTGACAGAGAATTTCCTCATAGTTTCTTTGAACTTAGAGTCCAACTGGGTCTTCTTTAGTCATCCAACAAAGGGTATTCATAGCTCATAAATAGAAATGTGTTCCCACAGAGTGGATGATGCTAGTGTTTGCAGGACAATGAATTCATCATAATCCCCTTGGTCATAATATATCTTAATGGATTCATGATTATGCAACTTATCATATTGTCCCTTCTTATAATGTTTATATAACTAGACAACTCCAAACTTACCAAAAATTTCTTCTCATAACTTAATGGTACTGATCAAATCCTAAATTTATTGAATGATTATTAAACCTCAAGATTGGTCATATTGCATAATAACTGTATTCCTTATTAATCTAATTTTCTCCCAAATTAAATGTGTCATTAATGTCAACATAAAATAGACCACATAAATAGTTAGAACCATTATATCACCATAAGTTATCAAAATTTCATATTCAGATATGGGGTTCTTAAAATACTCATACGGGATCACATTAAAGTGAAATGACATTTATGTTTTGGCCCAAAAGTCTTGATCTCAACCTACAAATGTATCATTGATACCTTTATCAATCACTTAGCTATGTTTTGAAAATTGGGGTGATACAGTGATTGTGTAGTTCCTTTGTTTTTGATATCTGGATTGAACTCGAGGCATGGAATCGTCATCCTCTCAACGTTCAATTCATGTTCCTCACACTAGAGCAAATTGTCTGATATGCATGTGAGTTCACATATCACATATTGAATCACATGAGTATGCTCATACGTTTCTCAGTGTCACTTATCAAGTAGCATGGATATCAATCTCCTATAGGAGGGGCAAATCCCATCTACATCACTCACACTTAATCCCCATGTGTTACAATGCACCTGAGCATCACCTTTATGGAAACCCTTATTGAAGGTCACGTTTGATGATGTCAAATACATTGGACGACATGTGATGAGTGTAGTGACTTCAGGTCTAAGAACCACAATCACCACTATCACTATGAGAGTTGATTCTGACTATCATTCCATGGTATCCATGTATCACTCTCGATGTGGGTCTGTTCGATACACTGTTCTATAACAAGTATATGTGTGCTTGACTTGATATCACATATCATGACTAATGAGACTTTGTCATTAGTAAAGACACACTCTAGTCTTATGTATTATTGTCATCTATTTGCTTTCATAGTAATATCTAACTACGGACATAACAAGAATATATGCACTCTTATCATACATATGATCTCATTTCTTAGGTCCTCAACCTAAAGGCATATGTCATGGAGTCACATCATTCTTTAGACATCTATTATAATTGTGTCATCATCTCATGATTGATACAAACATAATAGAAGAAATTACCTTTATGATTATAAAATCAAGTATCTAATGTCCTATTACAATCATCATATGACTGGGTCTGTGGGCATACATATCAACATAAACCTATTTAGAATAAAATTAAAAGATGGATCCAAAACCGATTGCGACAAATGATCACAAATTTTCCATGTTAGGATCTTCTTATCCTACTATCCTAACATCCTCATAGAATGACTCCACCCTCAAGCCAAACCTCATAACATCTAAAGGTACATGCCAGAGCTAACCTACTTCATAAGGTATAATCAACTAGTCTCATCACATTATAGTTTACTCATCAAGATCCTTATAGGAACATCATATATTTCCCAATCTTTTATTCATCCTCACCTAGACAACAAAGGTACATCCCAGGGTAAACATATCAGTTCGAGGGTGACTATGTAAGGCAAGGGTTCTAATTAGGGAGACAAAATTAAACTAGTCAGAATCTAACTACTGCTAGCTCTAATACCATCTTGTAATGAGTGGGACTTGAAAGGGGACCCACTCCCATCTAATTTTGAGGAACAAATCCATCTAATCCAAACACCCTAACAAGCATGTTGGAATAGGTGTAAATTTTTCATTTCTCAAATAATGGTATACAAGTATAACCAAAGTATAACAACAAAATAATAAATCATGAGTAGATTCAATTTATCAAGATTATCAATGAATCTCCCATTAAGGGTTTTATATGAAAGTACAACTTCAGGATATAAGTAGAGGTATATCAAACCATCTCAAGTCTATCTCTCAAGAGTCATCTCCTTAAGCCAGGTCCATGTTTACATGTCATGTCCTCCATGTCCTTCACCTAGGGGTTGAAAGCGTACCCCACAAGAGAATACAAAGTGGAAGTTTCCAACATAAAAGGCGACATGTGCATATTAATTGGGGATTGAGCAACACTAGGAAAAAGGACATCAAAAATACCAAGGCTTCCCATCTAAAAGGAAAAGTACCATCCAAGTGGATATCAAAAGAATATTATTATTAATAAGATGATAAAAAAATAGATGTCTTGCCTTAAAATATTGTTACATAATAATAACACACAATTCATAAGTAGTGCATGTAAACAATATAGACTAAGGTTATTTTAAGCATGGATGGGACATAATAGGATCTCAGCCATCTCAGTCAAAAAGGGATTGGGTCAAAAATGCACACCCTGGGTGGAATATGTGTGCCCATATATATATATATATATATATATATATATATATATATATATATAGAGAGAGAGAGAGAGAGAGAGAGTCAGGCTAGAATACACTCGAGTGTACAGATCGCACAGATACACTCAAGTGTACGGATCACACAGATACACTCAAGTGTGTTTGCATATCAAGACTACTTTTTGCAAAATGTAAACCATTGATCTTCACCGTCATACTATAACTAGGCTACATACAAATTTTGAACCCATTTGGATGGGTGTAACTCACTCATCCAAGGGCAACAAAATCAACGCGCGAAACTAATTTGAAATGCATAATTTTTGCGGTCTTCATAACATGAGCTATACATATCCAAATGTGCTCAAATTTTGCATTTGAGTTGTTCACGAGTTGTTTAAGAAGATCAACGGATTAGATTTTCAAAAAAAATATTGCATCATGGGAAACTACTTGAGTGTATTCCGCTCCAGATACACTCGAGTGTATTCTAGCCTGACTCTCTCTCTCTCTCTCTCTCTCTCTCTCTCTCTATATATATATATATATATATATATATATATATATATATATATATATATATATATATATATATATATATATATATATATATATATATATATATATATACGAATGGAGTACGTGCACTCGGGACATAATACACACATCCAAAAGTATGGTTGTACATATGTACAACTACTAGAAATAAAACTAGTCTAATCCATGCAAAATATAGAGGCAAGACTAAATTCAGTCAAGATCACATCAGAGATGAGAACATCCAACAATTATCATGTGGGGTCAGAGGCCCACAAACAAATATCCAATCATGTTCATAGTAATGGTGTATCGTAAGATCATAAAACCACCACAAGAAGGTTAGGGTATCAAATACTTCAATTAGGGTTTCCACATATATTAAAATGAACAAGGTATAAAAAAAAGAGTCCAATGAAAATTTCCAACAAAATAAGATGGTCACATGATCCATGTCAATGTATAACTTATCACAATAATCAAACTCTCAAAAGAGAGAGAATGTACAAAGGATAGTATGTCCTATAGGACAAAGAGAAAGAGAGATAGATATTGATGATTTTCTTCCATATGATAAATAGGCATGCAACATACCTTAGATAGAGTCTAGGCATATCCAGGGTTAGTTCTAGTTCCACATCTAAGTCACAAGCCACCTACTACATGCATATATGGAATTAAGGTTAACTTCACATTAGTTGCATAAACCCTAAAAAATGCCTTTCTATCATTGGTGAATTAGGTTATCAAAACTATGTGATCTTATAAATTATATTTTTTGAGTTCGTAACGTAGTTTGCTATATTTTTCTGACATATATATTATTAGATATGCATTTTTGTATATTATGACCAATAAGGAAAATCCATGAAAAATCATATATTTATTAATTTGAAATTAGGTGATGAAAAACCATATCATCGCGTAGAGAAAAATATCAAAATCATAAATAATATTTGAGTTTATTTTTTTAAAATTACCATAATTTAGTTATTAATTTTAGAAGATAAACCATTTAATCAATTTATAAAAATAGAAGACTGGTCAAAATTTAGAAAAATTCTCATTGTGCAAAATTATCAATAATAGGAAAATCAATTGAGGTGTCCCTATCAGCCTTTGCCACCTCAGCCCTCTATAAGGTTATCACATGGCTTGGACCAAAGGAAACACATTCCAAGAGAAACCAGAGACGAATAGAGAATAATACCCCTGCTTTCAAAATCAAACCAAAAGAAAAGGTGAGGGAAAAAGGAGAATTCATGAAGGATTTTGTTCCCTTCCTTCTGACTATGGACGAAGCACAAAAGCTCTAGTCCTACAACACATCTGATGATCCACTCCAAAAACTGGGAAACATTGAGGCTGCCCAATGCCAAATCACATGGCAAGCTCAACAAGCCCCAAGAGAGTCGCTGTCGGACCTAAGGTGAGAACAACCACCTACCACCATGGTTGGCAAGAAGACGAAGGTCTAAGATGTGAAAAGGGTGGAATGTGAGACCTACCACAAGCGGGATTACCAAAAACATCAGGAATAATCGGTGGAGAGAAGGTAAAAATCCCAATCACGAAGGAATCACATGGAAGAACTCAACCATCACATTGATGGGAAGACGAAATTGAAGGAAGGAGCTTCAGGTGGAAAACATGATATACCTGCCAACACAATGAATTGTTGAGTTGGGATGATGTGTAAACCATTATTGAACCCGCACGTAGTGTTCTTGTGATTTGGCACACTCAGTAGCACATCGGTGAACGAACCTTGGCAAATAGATGTAAAATAGGTTGGGGAGACCTCCAAATGGAAGAGCAGGGATGAGGATAGGTATAGGGATTCAAAAATCCATAAGGAAGGTTTATACAGAGTGAATTGAAAGGAGGAGGGCATGAAGTCTTTTCCCCAATACACCGTCTCAAGGTAGAAAAAGACCAACCGGTGGTTCATGATGTCATTCTTCCATCAATTGAAAAATGAGAGCCCACCAAAATAGTCAGCCGAAGGTAAAAGAAAGGTTCCGTGGGGGTTTCGATGAACCATTGAGATAATAAGAGGGGAAGGCAAGGACAATAGGGAAAATTCATGCAAGCAACAAGGGGAAGGGGAACCAGCGACAATGAGAGCTCTATGGGCAACAAACCTATAAATACTAGGGTTTATAGAGTCCAGGATGATGACAGGGAGTAAGTAAATAATGAAAGTCAAGCCCAAAAAGGAAGAGAAGAAAAGAGAATCAAAGAGAGAGAAAGGAGCGGGTCCCTGAGCATGAGAAAAGGAAAGGGGGCATAAGTGGGAGTCAACCTCTGCGCCCTCAAATCCTGACCTAAGGGCTAAGAAAGGAAACCGCATTTCAGTAAAGTCCACATTTCCCAAATTGAAAGAGAAGGCATGTATATAAATATGAAATGATACCATGTGACAAGGAAATTGGTAGAACTCTAGAAAATATGCAAAAATCAACCCAATAATTAGGATATCAAGGTATTTAAATATGTTATCTCTCCATTTAAGTTTGAGGGCTTAAACAAGGTTCAAATATTACCAAATTTGATACCCAGACCAACTAGGATTGGAGGAACCTGATTTACAATTACTTTTCCCTTTTGTAATTGTTTGCTATTTTATTTAATATTTTGGATCTTAAGTTATATTCTCTCTCCTAAATATAACTAGGATAGATGATTGTTCAAGTAATATGAAAATTGGCACCGATTCTAGTTAGGACCTAAGGAACATAATTTTCACATTAGATTTAGATTTTGGAGTTCCCTTTTATGAGTTCTAATACAATTATGATTTTAGGCTCCACATCATTATATTATTATAAAATTATATCATTACCATAATTATTCATTATTTAGAGTCCCATTATCTTCACATTGTTACCAAATACGTTACCTTTTATGATTATACACAAAATTCCAAATAAACATATTTCATCCATTATTTCAACTTTAACTTAGATGATTGCACGTGAAAGTTCCAATTGTTATTCCAATACATGTATTAAGTACAATATACCTCTTATTTAGCCATTATATGAGCATTTGCTAATAATTAACATATGTGACACATTTCATGGACTTACCTACATTTTAGCACATATTTTAGATTATTATGTTGCTATGAGTGTACTATGATATGTGATGTTGATTATATAATCTACTGTCACATAACATGTTATATGCATTAATAATAACCATTGAAGTATAACTTTATCTTTGTTTGGTCAAATCTAAGGAACCAAGCTTACTAACCTCCTAGACTAGAGTAAGATGCTATGTGTAGGTATGTTAGAGTTGTACCTTCATTTTAGATCGATGCCCTCATACTATGGATGGGCATTGGATTAGGCTATGCGTAATCCAAACCATATAAGTTAACATATACTTGCTTAGTATATTGGACCATGTTGAAAAATTTGACCCAAATTTTTATATGTATCAAGACATGGACATGGTAAACCAAGGCCTAAGTTCTAGATCTATGGCATATACATGTCCCTATCACCACATGTTTATGGAAAAAGATAAATTCTAGGTGATAAAATTGAACACTATGTTCGGTTGGCCTCACTAAAAGTTCTATATATGCATATATGTTTTGGACAATAACTCCAAATTTGTGGTGAATCCTGGAAGGGCATAAGTTTTGATCTTTATTTGGGTCAAGACACCACCCTTGGCCTATCTAACAATTTGGTTTCAGTCTACATATGTCTAAATTTAAGTATGACCTAACTTGATGAAACCAAACATATTTGCAGGCAATGAAGTTAGTCTTTCATAAGCATACTCGTGTTAATTGGGATTGTGAGAAATGAAAAAAAATGAACCAAAGGGTTACCTTTTGAAACATTTTAGAAGAATTTTGCATTCTCCATGTTCATTTTGGTCAAACTTCTTGATCATGTTGACTGCATCACACGTAAAATAATTAGTTGGGTATGATGAATAATGTACCTACAATTTTATATAATCACGCCTAAATCATTTCATATAATTTTTTGTAAATATTTATCTATTGATTTTACATAGAAATATATTTTAGAGCACTTATAAATGTATGTTCATTAGCCAACTTGCTACCTATTCGTTTATATTGTTTATACGAGGGAATGCCTACATAAGTTCATCTTAGCTATATATTACTTGAAATGTAAGCATGATCTTGGTGGGCTCACTACCTTAATTCATCTATGCAGAATTAAATAGATAACTATTTATGTAGTAGAACACAAACCGAGTAGATGATGATGGTGATGATGATGATGATAATAATAATAATAATAATAATAATAATAAGATTTTGGAAATGCTTATCTAGCCCATATGTTAGTATCATAAATGAGAAACTTAAACACGAATAAACCATAATCAAATGAAGTAAACATTTAATTAAGACAATACTAGATATAAAATGTCTATGTATAGCAAGAAATACAAATTTACTTAGGGATCTTAATGTCGTTAATGATGGATAGTTAAGTAATAGAAATACATTCTTAGCATTGACTCGACTAATTCAACATGATCCTACATTTAAATTCAATAATATCATCTCTAGTGCATACTTATTTTATGCGAGCCTGCTCATCTCATGGTTTAGAAGATGAATACGTTTTTCTCAAGATAGTGCAGTCCAAAAAAAATATCGACATGAACTTTATGGAAATTTTTTTGTTTGACAAAGATTATAATATTCCACTTCATGAATTGTGTTCTTAAGATATGTTGTTTCTTTTTTGAATTGAGGCAATGAAGCCTAAGTTCACACCGGTTGTGAAATAATTTTTTCGTTTGACCGGTGTGAAGATTGATTAAAGGAAATAAGAAGTAGTTTTAGTTTTCTTTTTAATATCTTTGACTGTAGTGTATATTTTTGGTTGCAGACGTCTTTAGCTGTAAACATTATCTATCTAGCTGATCTTTATTAAAAAAAAGTTTTCTTTTCTTAATATCTTTGATCTTTTAACTTGAAGCTCATTGGCAACCGTGCCGCCGCGATTGCGATACGCGGGAGTCTCCGACAGCTTCGTCGTCGGTGGGGGTGGACGGCGTTCGCGACAGCTGCGCAAGCGCCGTGTGTGTTTCCTCCCGCTGCTACCGAGATGCTCCTTTTGTTGTGTTTCTTAATGGATCGGCGATTCACAGCGTCTCTGCCGCGAAATTCACAGCTAATAGCGGTGGAACAACTGGTTACCAGCTTGCCTACCGATGTCGGTGATCGCCAGTTGGTGCCCCGTCTCCTCAAAGGTCAGAGAGAATGGAGGTGTGTTCACATGGTCGGTCGGGCCCCGGGCTATCTTTTTCATGGCGAAGTTTGTCGCTACCATGCCGGCCCTCGAGCGACGTACGGGTTGGTTCAACATGTTTTTTCCAGTGGGGGGTTAACTTTTTCGTTTAATCGGGGCTGTTATGTGGTAAATTTTGTTGCTATCTGGGAAGCAAACGGAAGGTCGGACGGACGGTGAAAAGACAAAAGGGGGATAAATTTGCAGGGAAATCGGCAAGTACTGAGAGATAGATGGGTGTTGGAGTTGGAAGGGGGGAGAATGTGCGGTGGCGAGGAAAGCTCGGTGGTCTTCCGATCCGGGCGCGCTGGTTATAAATAGAATTGCTCGGAAGTGGTCCTCTCCCTCACTCGTCGTCACCCTTTACCCCTCTCTCTCTATATCCCTACCCTTATTACCCTACGTTGCTTGTCTCTCCTAGCCCTTCGGCTAGATCCAAGGTCCCAGAAGCTCCAGGTACGCCTGCTCGCTCCGTCTCTTCCCATCTTCCTTCCTTCCTTCACGCGGACGCTCCTGCTTCTTCCCGGTGCCCGCCGATTTGCCGTGAGTGTGCCTTGTTTCTTACACAACCGCACCGCACCGCACCGCCCCGCCAGATCTGGGCAATTGTCTCTCTGCTCGTGCGTCTGGATCTGGTCGCTGGGAATTCTTCTACTTAGGTCCAGATCTACGCCGCTGCAAGTATCGTTTCAGCACGCCCGCCAATGTTTAGCCGCAAGGATCTGGGGACGTGCTTGCGTGTTTTGTATCTTGTAGTTTCTATCATTCCGCTTATTGATTCATCACACCGCAACGTGCTGCTATTGATTAGTGTGTACAGCGGATATTGATCTGGCTCTTCATAGTTTTGTTTCGACATTTGATTAGTCACATTGCAAGGTACTGTCATTAGTTAGTGTGCACACTCGATTGATCTAGCTCTTATAGTTTGTTTGAGATATCATCATAAATATTCGTATGACTGTGATTAATGGTTCATTCATACCCGGATTCGATTGTTCTGAAACATTCTCTGCCTCTCTAGTCCTGTAGTCCGTCTCTGAATTCATCGCTCGCTAATCATCCTCACTATCTCTGCTGCAGAGCAAAAACACAAAAACCAACCAAAAATGGAGACATTCCTCTTCACTTCCGAGTCCGTGAACGAGGGTCATCCAGACAAGCTCTGCGACCAAGTATCCGACGCCATCCTTGACGCCTGCCTAGCACAAGACCCCGAAAGCAAAGTGGCATGCGAGACATGCTCAAAAACCAACATGGTTATGGTCTTTGGTGAGATCACAACTAAAGCCAAAGTGGATTACGAGAAGATCGTACGCGACACATGCCGTAACATCGGATTCACCTCCGACGCCGTAGGTCTCGACGCAGATAAATGCAACGTACTCGTCAACATTGAGGAACAGAGCCCCGACATCGCACAGGGTGTACATGGGCATTTCACCAAGAGGCCTGAGGAAGTTGGTGCGGGTGATCAAGGGCATATGTTTGGGTACGCCACTGATGAGACACCGGAGCTGATGCCGCTTAGCCATGTTTTGGCGACTAAGTTGGGGGCCAAGCTTACTGAGGTCAGGAAGAATGGGACGTGCGCGTGGCTGAGACCTGATGGGAAGACGCAGGTCACTGTCGAATACTACAATGATAAAGGTGCCATGGTCCCTGTTCGTGTACACACTGTCCTCATCTCCACACAGCATGACGAGACTGTCACCAACGACCAGATCGCCGCTGATCTGAAACAGCACGTCATCAAGCCCGTCATCCCTGACAAATACCTTGACGAGAAGACCATCTTCCACCTCAACCCCTCTGGTCGGTTCGTCATCGGCGGCCCACATGGTGACGCGGGGCTCACCGGACGCAAGATTATTATCGACACTTACGGTGGCTGGGGTGCTCATGGTGGTGGTGCCTTCTCGGGTAAAGATCCCACCAAGGTCGACCGCAGTGGGGCGTACATCGTTAGGCAGGCTGCCAAGAGCATTGTTGCCAATGGCCTTGCTAGGAGGTGCATTGTCCAGGTTTCCTACGCCATTGGTGTCCCTGAGCCGTTGTCCGTTTTTGTTGATTCCTATGGCACCGGCAAGATCCCCGATAAGGAGATCCTCAAGATCGTTAAGGAGAACTTTGACTTCAGGCCTGGGATGATGACCATCAACCTTGATCTCCAACGTGGTGGGAACAGGTTCATCAAGACCGCTGCGTACGGACACTTTGGTAGGGATGACCCCGACTTCACATGGGAGGTCGTCAAGCCACTCAAGGCCGACAAGGCAGCTGCTGCTTAATATATTCGATGATTAATTTTTAATCTCCTAATACCTAGTTCACCTCTTCCACAATTTTTCGTGTCTTTTTTGAGACCAATCATTTCCGCCACCACCACCGTTCCTCTCAAGTAGTTATTATTATCAAGGTTCTTTAGGGCTTTGACATCATGTACTTGTTCAATGTTTGGATCACAAAAAATAATCCCGCCATCTCGCTGCTGCTGCTGCTACAATCACAGCGCTGCCTGCTGCTAGGACCTAGAAGAAGCAGATGAAAAGAAAATGTTCCTAGTTGTTGCTGTTCTCTTTTCTGCATTTTTGCCTCTTCTGTTCTCATCATTTTTTTATTATTTATAGTTATTATCACTATCGTCTGTAATACTGTTGAATCCTGTTGCTTTTGAGTACCATGTTAAATTCGGGATCATTTTGTAATAATAACGTTATTATTGAGGCGAGGTGTTTCCTTTTTTTCTTTTTAGGATCACTGCTTTCTGCTGCTACTGCATTTTTTGTTTTCTCTTCGAAAGGGAATTCTTCCACCGTCTCGTATGGGAATTGCTACTCTCTCATCTTGCTCGTTTTGTAGCATATTACAGTTTCTTATGAAATTGATGAGCTGCCTGCCTATTCATTAATCAGCAGCATCTTCTTTTCTGGAGTTATGAATGCTAGTGCATACTGCTGTTTAATTAATGAGCTGTTCGATTGCACATGCATTTTTTTTATTACAAGCCACTTGTTTAGACACGAAACAACTTCTACTTGGGCGGTTGTGCTGCTGTTTATCATATGAGTTCTCTTGCGGAAGATTGGGACTATCTACCTGATTACAGAAGGGGAATTTCTTGGGTCACACTTCGAAGTTTACACTGTAATTAAAATCAATATTCTCATGTCTCTGTTGGCGTTTGGGGATTGTTTGATTAGCAAAATGAGTTTCCAAGTCGGGATTGTCTAGATAGGAAGAGTTATCAAGTTTTGCAATGTCTGCTGATATTTGATGATGGAATCGCTGTTGGTTTAGAAATGAAACTATATGCTCCCAAGTTAGCACTCTCGATTGTGCCGTTGCTGATCATTTTGAACTTTCGATCCGGAAAGGGGATAGTTGGGTATTCTCTATTTTGAAGTTTGTGTTGGGTATTCTCTTTGTTGGGGACGTTGTCGGGACTTTTGGATGGTGGGAAAACAGAGGTTTGCTGGGGAAATTCCTATTTAGTTGGCTTGAACGTTGGAAATATGATTCCATTTAGCCTGCGTTTGGCACACCCGCACACGACTGAGATTCTAAAATCTAGACTGGGTTAGTCGGGTTAGTCTGGATTCCGGGGCTGGGTAGTCAGGATACAGTCTGATTTTGTTTGGCAATCCAGTCTGATTCTGGTCAACTGGTCATATTTGAGTCTGGTTTCAGTCTGATTCTGTTTGGCTGCCTGTCAGGATTCAGTCTAATTCTAATGGGCAAACAGATCTCGATTTGAACTGATTATTTTTGTGAACTGATTTCAACACATTATAAAAAATAATTATATTATATTGATTACACAACACAAATTAACTTTAATATTATAAAATTTAGGCTTACTATTAGTTTGTTTTCGTAATACAAAGAAAAATATTGTAACCACAAATTCAATTTACATAAATTGAAAATCTACGGATAGTATGGACTTCTGGATCAAGTCAGATTTCTTTATGGTTAAACTGTTATCAGCAGGTCATGCAAAGCGGAATAAAAGAGATTGAAGCAAAACAAGTGTCAGCAGAATGAGTATATAAAAAAAGCGACTTAGACTTGAGCCAAAGTATGAGACGGGGCACAAGCAGGCGTTTTTAAATAAATTAACTGCCCAGTATAGCATTCATGATCACGATATTTATATATGACCACTTCATAAAATGAATTTCCACTGACATCTCAAAACAAACTCGGTGAGTCGTCAACTAAAGTAAACATTCTAGTGTCAATGCCTTTTGGCATTCAGTAAAAGAGTTAGCATTAACAATTTAACCAGAGAGTTTCATGTTACATATATCTCTCAACCGTCCAAAGAGATCCCTCAATCCGATTGAAACCTTGCAAGGTAACTTGAAAGAAAGAAACCTACAAGCCGCAAAAGCCTGCTGCTTTGCTTCACCTGGATCGGTGTGTGAACGCTTGGAACTACTAACTACACCTGCTTTGACTCGACATGGATGTATGCATCCTTGAGTCGGAGCTGCCGTCACGGAGCCACCAGTATCAGTATTTGCAGGGCGAGGAGCGGTGTCCACCCAATCCTCGGCGCCGCCCCGGTCACTGTTTCCGTCGTCTTCGACTTGCCTTCGTGGCCGCGGTCCTTGCTGACCTTAGGCGGACGCACGAACGCCGGCGATGAACCTGTGCCAAGACGTGGAAACCCGCCGCAGGTGCGGAAGAGGCTGGCGACGCGGTCGGTGAGGAGGGGAGCAGGAAGGAGAGGGACGAAGAGGAGACTCTGGAAGGAAAGAGGGGAAGAGGGGAGCAGGAAGGAGAGAGACAAAGAGGAGAGTTGGTTTGAGAAAGCGACTCGGGGTCACGGGAGGGGTAAAGGCAGGAAAGATGGTAAATCCGGATCGAAAAATGAAATCCCGCCTTTTGCGGGACTGGCCTAGTCCGGATTAAGTGATTCCGTTATCCTAAAACGGGGTAAGATTGAGATTTGCAACCAAACACAAATCAGTCCTAATCCGTTGATTGTTTGGCAGGGTTGACACTAAAAACAAGTTAAAATCCGGATCCAGTCACGTACCAAACAGGAGCTTAGGGTCTGTTTGCTATGATATAATACAGTGCAGTTTGCTGAATCAGAAAACAGATAAAAAAACATGCTTTTTGTGTGCATTAGTTGCATTTGGTATAACATTGGCAGAACTCACGGAAAGCTTGGTGATTATTTGGTATGCAGCAGCGGCAACCTTTAGCTCAGCAAAACTGTTCGTAACCACGGACTCCAGGCTGTACAAGATGTAAACTGCACCCAACCACGCCCACTTTGGGCGTGTTACCAACCTCGGGAGTTTTCGTTAAATCAGCTCTAGTTTGTGGGTTAAAAAACATCGTTTTCATTTTCTTATTTTACTAACTAAACAAAAACACATCTTAATTCCTAGAATTCAAAAGTAATGATCTAGTTTTACTCCCCACCTAACATGCCTTAGTTGGTTACGCGTATTTGTAATATATCTTTACACTTCAAACTGACCATTTGCCTCATAGGATTTTAGTGGGCAAGGATGATCTAGGGACATAGGAAGTGTGGGGCCTGTTGGCTAAGGATCGATCCGTGGAATACATTTTAACTTTCTAGGAGCTATTTCGATGAGTTGATAATCATACTTACTTTGGGATGTAAGGATAACTAAACCAAAGATATCACTTGAGTAGTGATACACAACACCCTCTTCATACCCGTGAAAGTCCCAGTCTTGACCGGGTCTTTTCTGAGGATGTGTTGAGAGAAATACGGATTACCCGATTTATTATCTTTAAATTTAGCGGTCAGATTTGCGTGGGAGTATTTGGGGTATGCAATAATTTCACGGGTTGCTGTCTTCTGCTGTCAGTCTGCTATAACTTGTCAGATGGATGGAATGTCTTCACTTGGAGATAGACCAGTGATACACTTAGGGCCTGTTTGGTACGGGTGAGTTCAAGCTCATCACAAAAGAACGTCCCGATTAGCATTTTATTTTTCGTTTGGTAGAGTGAAGTGGGGTGCAGTTTGTTGAATTAGAACAACATCCAACTACACAGTTGCTGCCGAAATCCGTGAATTTGTACCGTGGCCGATCAGGGAGTGGTCGGGTGTGGAAGTCCGAAACATGTACGTGGCTGACGGTCCCGAAAAAGCTATAGCGCGCAACAGCTTGAGAACAGCTAGCATCATTTATTACTTTGATTCGTGCGTGCATGCGTCTACGTTCTTTTCCTTCTAACCAGCTGCATTTGTAGAAGAGCCGCAGCTATCGTCGCCAAGCTGTCGAACAAAAAGCTGATTCCATACCAAACAAAATGAAAGGAAAACTAAATACATGATTATTATTGATTAGAATTCTAATTCATCCAACTACATCTTACTACATCGTACCAAACAGAACCTTATATATGACCTCACTTCCTTTGTAACCCACTCTCCTCTAAGATAAGATTTTTAGGTCATAAATAACTACCCCATTTCTGGCGACTGTAAGGTTGAACTTTTAGGTCATAAATCGCTTCCCGATCTCTGATATGACCCGCAATAAAAGTTGTCAAACGTTTTTTTGACCTCTGACGGAGTTCCTTGAGCATCCCAGTCTTGGTATAAAAAAATGTACTCTTTTCTTTTTGAAACTTAAGTTTTATTATCCCTTTTGTCCTCTGCATCATTATCCAGAATTTTAAACAACTTTTTCCTTGCATAACCCATTCTTTTTCATGACGATTCTTTTCTATGCTCTCTATCATTATCCAAGACTTTGCACATCTTCTTCCTTCCATATGTCATTCTTTTGTAGGATTGGAATGGATCACCTTTAGTGGAATCAATAGCAATTACTGTAGAAGATTGGCATTCAAAATGTAGTTGAATCGATTACAGAGCTGTAGAAGATCACCATTGTTTATAATTCAAACTTGTAGATTCAGAGCATTTTGCTTATAACCAATATTCATATATTGAATAACTCATTATTTGGACGACTGGGTTTCATGATTGCATTTCATATGTCTTAAATAACACACAAACTTTAAACGTAGGTTGATCATTTGCTTTCCACCTAACCATTCCGGACAAGAGTCCTGTCATCAATGCATACTCTTTGCTATATAAGATCAAGCATGATAATGTTCCCAAAACCGTAGAGAGAAATCCTAAACCTTCCACAAATGAAGCATTGTTGCATGTCGATCTGTGCTTTTAGTATGAGTTACAAAAACTGACAAAAATATAGTTCACCAATACATTTTTTTTACCTTTAATGCCACTTTTTTTAACATCGATTATAAAAGCAAAACCGACACTACAAGCCTACATTGTCGGCTGCTAGAGCACAAACGTCACTATTTGTCAAACCCTAAAGATTAAGAGAAACACGAGTATCGCTTTGACTACAACATCAGTTTAGGTTTGGGCAAACCGATGTCAGAGATAACCCACGAAATTCGATGCTTCAGGAGAAAAATTTCCCTCGAAATAAACTTTAGTTCAACGTTGGTTGTCAAGAAACCGACAACGCACCCCTTCTTGTGAAATAAATTTTGCCTCCAAGAAACCTATGTCGTCGGTTTTGCTCTTAGAAAACCGAGGCCGTGGGTCATGTCCACAATGAAAATTTTTACCTTCAAAAAGCTTGTGGTGTCAGTTCACTTATAAGGAACCGACGATAGGGGGTTCCCACCATGTCCTCACAAAAAACTATTTCCCCTAAATTCAATTTTGTCGTCAGTTTGTGCTACAAAACCGACGACTAAGTCCTTAGTGAGGCTGGTGTTATTTTATTAGGATAAGGGCCTCTATCATTGATTTTCTTTCTAAAATCGACAACTAAATCCTTAGTGAGATTGTCACTTTTTTATTAGGATAAGAACCTCTATCGTCGGTTAATTTTTGAAACTGACGATATAGTGCTAACTATGTCGTCGGACCGATGACCAAGTACTTAGTGAGGTTGGCCTTTTGTATAGAAATAAGGGTCTCTGTCATCGGTTTTCTTTTCTAAAATTGAAGATATAGTGACCACTCTATTCTTGATTTGTCTTAATCAACGACTATCGGGTACTTAGTTGTTGGTTTTTACTAGCAACTGATGACTAAGTTCACTAAGTAACACCCCCAAAATTTTTCTTTCCCCCATTCTCTTATTCATCGCACAATTTGGTATTTCTTCCTAGCTATGGTGATTTTCTCTTTCTTCCTCACCACTCTCTTCTGTCGCTTCTACTACCTCATTGTCACACCGACGTCATCTAAGCCTCTGCTACAACTATTGTCGGTGTTTCTACTGCCATGACTGCCACTTGTGTTGCTGCTGCCCTGACCATTGTAGCTACTGTTGTTGTCCTGACTGCCTCCGTCGTGTCGTCTTCTTCCTCCTGATGCTGCATGCCTGAGCTACCACCACCACTAGATCCTCTCTGCTCTGCATAGAAGATGTTTTTAGCTACATTTTTTGTTTGTTTAGTTTGTTCAACTATAATTCTTAAAATGCATGTATAGTTGTTTGTTTGATTTGTTTAGCTATAATTTTTAAAATACATGTATAGTTGTTTGTTTAGAATTTTTCATATAAACTTTGTTTAGCTTAATAATTATGTCTAACATTATTTATGAGACAAACCCTTAACCTAATTTATGAAAATAAATTTTGATAAATGATCAATCGACGTGTGGTATGGATACCAACCTTAATATGTAAATCCTAATTTCTAAATGATAGTGTTGACCTAGAAACCCATCCGAGATTTACTTATTTGAAATAAATCTTGGATAATCCCCAGTTTGAGACAGTTCTTGAACACTTAATGTCACTTAAGAAGTAAGTGTATAATGCGTATTAAGTTTTCAAGAGGTCTCATCGACACTTCTGTTGGTATATGTATGCCCGTAGAGCCATCCCAAGCGATTGCATGGAGTCGAATATTAATTAATCAATTAATGCGATTATTTGGTTAATTAATGAATTCCGGAATATTCTAATTAATCCACGAGCATTTTAATTAACGCAACATTTCTGTTTACCGATGGGTTTAGGAAACCCTATTTCCTTTTGTATCCTGTTTAAAGGAGGTTTGACGGCCGATATCTATATAAGATAGAGAGAGGCTTTTCCGTTTACGCTCACGCACGTAAACCCTAGCCGTCACCGTCCTTAGGAGAGGAAGGAAAGCAACGCGCCGCTAGCACGCCGCCGCAGAGACACACTCCTTCCCGCCGGCTTGAGAAGTGCGACGTGGAGTTTCGTCCATCCGCGTGGACGAAGTCGAGACGCAGATGCCTTGACGCCTGTGTTCGGAGGATGTCGACGACCACCTATACGTGCTACGAGCGACGGACATCACTGCCGCAAAGGAGCGCCGCCGGATCAACCTGCGACAGCGAACGGGAGAGAAGTTCCATCTGTGTAGGTCAGCATCGTTGCACCGTCGTGCAACGGGACATCGCCGGACTTGCTTCGCGATAAGGTATATCCCGCAAACCTGTTTCCGAATACGTTGTTGTCGACGAGATCCTGTTTCGGGTTGCGTGGATTTTATTGCTTCCGCTGCGCATGTTTTCTCCACAAAACCCAACAGTGGTATCAGAGCAGCATCGATCTACGGCGTATTTGGATTAGTTTCGATATGATCGAATCATTGTATACTGTTTTTATGTTGCATACGATGCAAATTAAACCTGCTAATGTGCAAATCTAAACCTAATTCCACATACGCTGCATGCTTCTGTTTTGTACGGGGTCGACTATGGAAAATATTGATTTTCCTAAGTGCACGGAAGTGAAATTCCGTAGACCTTTCAGGGGCTCTGCCCCTGAGACCCCGGGAGGGGCGGCCTCCCCGCACAGGGGCGCTACCCCTGCGTACCCCGCATAGTCTGCGTGGGAGTCAAAATTATTTAATGGGGAATGTCCCGCATTAAAAGTACTGCAATTTTAATATGTATATACATATATGTAGATATACCTATGATAGCATACACGTCGCCTTTAAAATCTATTTTATGTGGTGAGTGCATGCACGGTTATGGCCTAGTATGCCCTTTTGTGAATGTTGTGAATGAATGTGGATGTCGATCTTGTGGATATGTTTGTTTGTGAATTCTATGGATGTATAATGGTTACATATGGATCCTTTGTATAAAGTATTCAGCTTACATGCCGAGCCTCATCTCTTATTTCAAAGTGTAATTAATTCTTTCCTTTTATATTTGTACTCACATGATGTAATAGAGATAGGATTAGTATTAGTTTTGTAAACTTGATGTAAGGAGGCCATTTGAAGATCCAACTCCAAGGAGTGTCTATGGAGAAGCACCATGAAGATCCAATTCCAAGAAGCAACCTGAAGATCCAACTCCAAGGAGCGTCCATGGAGAAGCAACAAGAAGATCCAATTCCAAGAAGCAACTTGAAGTTCCAACCTCACGAAGCATCCATGAAGTTGTTCATTGTAATGTTGATCATTACGTGCTTACAGGTTGATTCACAGGTGTTGCATGAGATGCATAAGACCATAGGTGGACCGTAATCCTTTGTTGCTCCAAAGGATTACAATAGTATGGCCATAACCGATGTATTTGTGTTTTTGATTGCATGTCTATGTTTGTGGTTATGGATATAGTAGTATATGATACATACTATAAGTATGTGGTGTTTGGATATGTATATGTATTAATAAAAACCCTCAATTAATAATATTAATTTTTAGTTGCCTTCCATAAAGCAACACACATGAAAAGCTTGATCGACTATGTGTGGGCACGCCTCCGCGTGGTACACTGTCTATCTCGTGGAAGTGTGATGGTGGGTGTGTGGGTCTGCCTCCGCAGGGTGCACACTCATCGTGTTGGCTTATGGGTTGGACTTAACTAGGGAACCTTGATAGGATCAAGTACCTAGAGGCACACAGATGCAAGGAGTTGTGCATGATCATATATCCAAGAGTTTCATATGATGCACTTGGCAAAAGTTGCCTACCTTAGTATTTGGTCTTTGACGCCGGCGTTGGCTGGGCATTGATCCAATTATTTTGGGTCTTGGCTCACTAGAAGGTTGTACGTTGCAATCTTTCGAGTTGATAGTGAGGGCTATCAATTTGAATAAAATAGTGGGAGCGTAATGAATTAAAGGCCTAATTAATCTCGTTTATCAAATCTTTACAAGTCAAAATGTTTTGGACTAAATGCAAATTTTTCTTTTGTAGCAATCAAATGGCAACCAACACTCACACTTTCTCGTTGCGATCGGTCCTTGAGAAGGACAAACTTACCGGAACCAACTTTCAAAACTGGTTTAGGACGCTGAGAATTGTTCTCACACATGAGCGTAAGCTCTATGTCCTTGAAACACCAGAGCCAAAGGAGCCCGCCGTAAATGCGCCCAAGGCTGAAAAGGATGCTTACAAGAAGCACCTTGATGATGTCGTGGATGTCAAGTGCCTGATGTTGTGCTCAATGAACTATGAGTTGTAAGAGCAATATGAGAACATGAATGTCATGGAGATGGTAACACATCTCAAGAACATGTATCAACATCAAGCAAGACAGGGGAGATATGACGTCTCAAAGTCTTTGTTTAAAAGCAAGATGAAAGAGGGAGACTCAGTTGGCACCCATATACTCACCTTGATTGGGTACGTGGAAAGCCTATCCAAGCTGGGATTTCCCCTAGGTCAAGAGTTGGCCACTGATGTGATTCTACAATCGTTGCCTGAATCATATAATCATTTTGTCATGAACTACAACATGAACAATTTTGACAAGCCATTGTCAGAATTGTTAGGCATGTTGAGGACAACTGAAGCACAGATGAAGAAAGACAAGCCCAAGTCTGTGATGGTGATCATCAAGGCAAAGGGAAAGTCAAAAGGCAAAAGCAAGGCTAAGAAAGGTTCTAAAGCCGGGCAGAAGCCAAAGTCATCCGCGCTCAAAGCTAAAGGTGGGATCTCCAAAGAAGGCAGTTGTCACCATTGTCACCAGCCTGGACATTGGAAAAGAAACTGTCCTCTCTACCTAGAGGAATTGAGGAAGAAGAAGCAGGGGATAGAGATCTCCACTTCAGGTATATACGTTATTGAGATAAACTTAAATACTTCTTCATCATGGGTACTGGATACCGGATGTGGATCTCACATATGTTCTAATATGCAGGATCTGATAAGAAGTAAGCCTTTACGAAAGGGCCAAGTCGAGTTGTGGGTTGCTAATGGAGCAAGAGTTGCTGCCACCGCAGTTGGAGTTATTAGTTTATCTTTGCCTACGGGCCTTGTAATAGAATTAGAGAATTGCTATTATGTACCTGCCATTAATAGAAATATTATTTCTGTATCTTGTATGGACAAGAGTGGATTTGAATTTCACATTAAGAATGGAATTATTTCTATATATAAAGATGAGATCTTTTATGGCAATGCCCCTATGTCTTATGGTATCTACTTGTTAGAACTTGAGACTAGCATATATAACGTAAATACTAAAAGGTTAAAACTTGACAACTCAAACAAAACATTCTTATGGCATTGTCGTCTTGGACACATAAACGAGAAGCGCATATCTAGACTCCATAAGGATGGTTATCTAGACTCTTTTGATTTTGAATCATTAGAGACATGTGAGGCATGTTTATTAGGGAAGATGACCAAAACTCCTTTCATTGGACACAGTGAGAGAGCCAGTGATCTGCTAGGGCTCATACATACTGATGTATGTGGACCTTTTAGATCAAATGCTAGAGGAGGCTATCAATACTTCATTACCTTCACTGATGACCTCAGTAGGTATGGCAATGTATATCTTATGAAACACAAGTCAGAAACTCTTGAAATGTTCAAGACTTTCATGAATGAAGTAGAGAAGCAACTTGGTAAGAGTATTAAAGCACTCCGTTCAGATCGAGGTGGCAAATACTTAAGCCATGAGTTTGAGGACCTTCTGAGAGACCGTGGTATTGTATCACAATGGACTCCACCTGGTACACCACAACATAATGGTGTGTCAGAAAGAAGGAATCATACATTATTAGACATGGTACGATCAATGATGAGTTCAGCCGAACTTCTAATATCGTTCTGGGGATATGCTCTTAAAACTGCAGCATTTACACTTAACCGTGTACCTTCCAAATCGGTTCAAAAGACACCATATGAGATATGGAATGGGAATCGTCCCAATTTGTCTATGTTAAAGATTTGGGGATGTGAAGCTTATGTTAGGAAACAATTTCCTGAAAAGCTTGGACCCAAATAGGAAAAATGCTATTTTGTTGGATACCCCAAGGAAACTCGGGGGATACTACTTCTACACACCAACTGACAACAAAGTGTTTGTTGCTAGGACTGCTATATTTCTTGAAAAGGAATTTATTTCCAAAGGAATTAGTGGGAGGAATGTAGAGCTCGAAGAAGTTCGAGACCAACAAGAAAGTAGAGAACCTGAGGAGGTACATAAGGAACATGAAGAATCACAAGTTGTTGTGGAATTTCAAGTTCCAAATGTAACACAGGAACCTCATAGGTCTAGTAGGACACGACTTGAGCTTGAGAGATTTGGATTTCTCGTGACTCAAGACAGTGATGAATTGGGCATAGCAGATGAGCCAACCTCCTATCTAGAAGCTACTAAGGGACCAGAATATGAGAAATGGCTCGAAGCCATGAGATCTGAGATGGAATCCATGTACACCAATAAGGTATGGACCTTGGTGGATCCACCCGAAGGGGTGAGACCCATAGGGTGCAAGTGGGTCTTCAAGAAGAAGACTGATATGGATGGAAATGTTCAAACCTATAAAGGTAGATTGGTTGCGAAAGGATTTCGTCAAATTCAAGGTGTTGATTATGACGAGACCTTCTCACCAGTTGCCATGGTTAAATCCATCAAGATCATGCTTGCCATTGTAGCTTATCATGACTATGAGATTTGGAAGATGGATATTAAAACAACATTCTTTAATGAGAATTTACTCGAGGATGTGTACATGACACAACCTGAGTGTTTTATTGATCCAAAGAAAGCCAATAAAGTATGTAAGCTACAAAGGTCAATCTATGGATTGAAGCAGGCATCTCGGAGCTGGAATCTACGTTTTGATGAAGTAGTAAAAAAGTTTGGCTTTAGTCAAAATGAAGATGAACCCTGTGTTTACAAAAGGGTTAGTGGGAGCACAATCGCATTTCTCATATTGTATGTGGATGACATACTATTGATGGGAAATGACATCCCTACTCTTCAGATAGTAAAAGGTTGGCTAGGGAAGACTTTCTCTATGAAGGATTTATGCGAAGCATCCTATATACTTGGGATCAAGATCTATAGAGATAGATCTAGAAGGCTTCTAGGCCTAATCCAGAGCACACACATTGACAAGGTGCTAAAGAGGTTTAGCATGGAGGGTTCTAAGAGAGGTAACTTGCCCATTTCCCATGGGGTTACGATCTCTAAATCCCAATGTCCTAGTTCATGTGATGAATGGGCACGCATGAGTAAGATTCCATATGCATCAGCAATTGGATCTATCATGTACACGATGTTATGTACTCGTCCTGATGTGTCGTATGGTTTGAGCATGACGAGCCGGTATCAGTCAGATCCAGGTGAGTGTCACTGGACAACCGTAAAGAACATCCTAAAGTATTTGAGAAGGACTAAGGATCAATTCTTGGTATACGGTGGTGAGGAAGAGCTCGTGGTAAAGGGTTACACCGATGCTAGCTTCCAAACTGACAAAGATGACTACAGATCGCAATTTGGATTTGTGTTTTGCCTGAACAATGGAGCTGTGAGCTGGAAGAGTTCCAAGTAAGAGACGGTTGCAGATTCTACAACAGAGGCCGAATATATTGCCACATCTAATTCTGTGAAGGAAGCTGTGTGGATCAAGAAGTTCATATCTGAACTTGGAGTGGTTCCAAGCGTTGGTGATGCAATTGAGTTGTTTTGCGACAACAATGGAGCAATTGCACAGGCTAAAGAACCAAGATCGCACCAATGTTCCAAACATATTCTATGGCGGTTCCATCTCATACAAGAGATCGTACAACGAGGAGATGTGAAGATTTGCAGAGTATCTACAGAAAGCAATGTGGCTGGCCCGCTCACAAAAGCACTTTCACATCAGAAACATGACGGACATGTTCGATCACTTGGATTGCGATTCATGAGTGATTGGATATAAGTGTAAGTGGGAATCTGTTGGTATGTATGCCCATAGAGACTATCATTCGATGATTGTAATGGGATACTATGTAAATGATTTGTAATACTACATTGATCATATCAATAAAGGCAAGTTTCCAATCTATATGTTTGTGTTTTATATTGTGAGATGACCATAAAACTTATAGATGTCTATAGAATGATATACTCAATGACATATGTCTTTGGGTTGATGACCTGAACAGTTGACATGTATTTTACTACGCGCTTAAACGCAAGTATACGCGTCGAGTAATATAGGCCTTGTGAGGCCCGAGTCGAACTCAGGGATACGTGAATTATTGGGGACTTTTACTAACTAATCGCAATCAGCTAGACCGATTAACAAAGTAGGGTTTTGTTGTTCAAATTAAAAAGAAAATAAAAATCAAACAAAGAAAACAATCGATTAAAGGTTAATTTAATCAATTCAAAAGGATATCTTTAGGATGGCGGTTTCACCGCGGGTCAACATTGTATTAGGTTTCATATAATTCCTCACACTTCTCTCTCTATCCGGGTAGTGGCCTGAAAACAGAATTACCCACTGTCGTGGTGTAATTCACTACTTAGATTTAGGTTGATTCCACCGTCGTAGTAATCATTCCCCTAAACTAAGTGCATTATAAACGGTCCCTCAGTTCCCACCATTAATTTTACAACTCCTTTGTCAAGGGTTTTATTGATTAATGTAGAATTCGTCTCTTTTCAACCGTTAATCCTTCTGTCGAAGTGATTAAGGGTGTTAAATTATTATTATGGTGATCAAGCATAACAATAGAAATGGAGAAAACGAATCTATACCACGGATTTGAGAGAAAAATATGAATTATTGATATAAAAATGTCATACAATGCATTCCCGGGCTACTCCCGGTCCTAAAGATTGAGGGTTTTAGCCTCTCATGTTCATCTCACACGAATACATGGTAGAAATTGGGGAATTCATAAGAAAAATGGGAAATAAATGGGAAAACCCCTGAACGGAGAAGAACCGGTGGATCCTTGGCGTAGAACACGAGCTTCCCCGCCTGTCGGTGGTGGGAATCGTCTTCGGCAGCGTCCGAATCACCCAGGATGAGCTTCTCGGCCTCCGTTCTCTCTTTTTCTCCTCCTCGACACTCGTGCAATAAAAAATGAGATGACGATCTCGTGTGGGCGACCGTCATTAGGTATAAGTCCCTAATTAGGTCATCAAATAACAACAGCCGTCCGATCGAGATCAAAACAGATCCAACGCATATCTGCCGGCGTCGATACCATCGACGCGGGTCGATGGTATCGACCCAGCGGATTAGCGGCAGCTTTCCTTTCTTTTATTCTGAGCGCCTGTGGTGATCTCGATACCATCGATTGGGGTGTCGATGGTATCGACTCTGTACTGCTCCTCTCGTCTGGCAATCTGTGGCTTGGTCGATGGTATCGACTTCCGTCGATGGTATCGACGGAAGCAGATACTCGTTCTTCCTGAAATTTCACAATAAGACCAAGTAAATCCACACAAATTATGATAATATGATAAATAATGCTCAAAATGGTAAAACAAAGGGGATTTGATATAATATGATGGCAAAGACCAAATTAAGTGAATTATGCAATATTATCCATGAAAATGAGTAATTAAGGCACAAAACACATATGAAATGGGTCTATAAATGCGACTCAAACTCATCGCATCAAACTCCCCTATGCTTAAACATTGCTCGCCCTCGAGCAACTAATCCTTAGAATAGGATTGCAGATGTCAACTAAAAATCAACACATCACCCCACATTCCACATGACTCCCACTGAACGTTCTCAAACCGGCCTTTCCTAATCACAGAACAGTAATTACCCTACAGGCGACAATAATCATCAATAAAAGAAATTATCCTTCAAACCGATGAACACTATCACATAAGGCAGTTAACATAATAAAATTTGCCGATTCAGCATTGGTGCATCTTGTGATCGCCTACACTACGTTGCTCGCCCTAACTACCATCTACATGGAAGCAGTTCTCCTGATAAACATGAGTGAGGAGAAAATCACGGTGGCCTACCAATCCGAGCAACGGGTGGATGGAATGGGTGGTTCATGGAAGAATTTGGAAGTATTACACAATTTCAAAATGCATAACAAAATGTCCTAAATGATGCAAATGCACATTGAAAATGCCCTAATGCTTAAAATTGGATGGAATGATGCATGCACTAACCTTCCACCTCAAAATGAGATGGAAATCTAATTAAGCCACATCATGTACTCAATTTCCCTGTTATGCAAGTGATATCATGTTCCTTTCTCCCTCTTATTCCATTTCCTTCTAAATTCTCTCTTTTTTTTTAAGTTGTTTTTTTTTCTCCAGATTTTCAAAATTTTTTTTTCTTTCTTTTAGCCCACATATCCATAATTGCTTAGAGATACATGTATAAGGCCATTTTCTTCATGATTGGAAATCTTTGCATTGTTTCGAGGGTATGGAAAAGTTTAGATCACTTTTTAGGAAAAACTGAGGTACATGGTGTACTTAAGCATGAAAATCATGAAAGTTATGAGTGCAACTACATGACATGCACCTAAAGGTAATGTGCATGAATCACTATACATTTTTTTTTCGTGTTATGCAAAAGTATTGAAAATAACAATGCAAATCCTATCTAAATGCTATGCACGCAAAAGAAGTTAAAACTGTACTTTACTTCCAATTCTTGGGTGGATTATGGAAAAATGAAGTGGAATGATCACAAGATTAAGTTACTAAACCTTAGAAAAATATCATGTGTCCCTCCTTACTGACATGTGTAGTAGTTCAAAGGATTCTTTCTCTTATATCCAATTAAGGTCTCATTACCATTTGATTAGGTTAGGCTCAAACAACCGTTACTATCCACTTTTCATGAGTCAATGGGGGTGTGGGTGTGACATATTGCTTCAAAGTTGACATAATCAATCATTTTCATAGGGCAAGTTCCCCAAGGACAACCAAGTAAAGCTATCCAAAAGACACAGAAATTTTTAAATTCCCTTAAATTTCCCATGAAAACAGCGAGATGACAATTTTTAAGACATCCACGATTACACTAGATAGATGTGGATCCTAAACAAAAACTAAAATTGCAAGAACAAATAACAAAGTAAAAACTAAAAACAACTAAAGAAAAGATAGAGCTGTTCCATCTACCCCCCTAAGCTTGAATTCGACTATGGCCTCATAGTCAAAAACCAACTTAAGAGTGGAACAGAGATACCCGATCAGTCCGATGGTGGTGGAGGTGGGTCGTGGGATCCGGATTTGCTCGGGATGATGTGACTGCATTTTTCCAATAACCCCGTCTTGAATAACTGACACCGACACTGCTGTGTGCCCGTCGATACCATCGACGGAAGTCGATGGTATCGACTCGCTGATTAGGGCAACTGCCTCGCGAGTCCGGCCGCCGTCATTTTTACTTGAAAATGTCGATACCATCGACACACCCGTCGATGGTATCGACTCCACTGAGTCAATTTCTTCTGAAAATCTCCAGAGATCTCGATGGTATCGACTGGCATGTCGATACCATCGACCTTTATTGCGCAGCCTGCATGTAGGTATGTCGATACCATCGACGGGACCGTCGATAGTATCGACTCAGTGCGATTTTTGCAGCTGTCAACCTGAACCCATGTCGATACCATCGACGAGTGTGTCGATGGTATCGACACTGCCTGTGCCTGCACATCGAACAAACGGATCAAGGTATCTTCTTTAAACTAAAATTTAAATGAAATAAAAGCAATCTATAACTACAACTAAACTATCCTAATGTACCAATGGTTGGGTTGCCTCCCAACAAGCGCCCTTATTTAACGTCTTAGGCTAGACGTATGACAGTCATCATCTTTTCACCTTGGGGACTACACTTAGAGGATCATTCGGTAATTTGAATTCAACACGATCTCCTCCAATGCCCAAAGACAAAGTACCTCTCCCTAAGGCAGTCACGACATCCGCCGTTTCTTGAAAAGGTCTTCCTAGAAGAATTTCACAACTTTGGAGTGGTGGCATATCCATGACGAAAAAGTCCACAGGAAATATGAATCTATCCACTTTGACGAGAACATCTTCACATACTCCATAGGGTCTCACGGTAGACCCATCTGCCAATTCAATTGTTGCAGCCAACTTCTTTATATCTTTTAACCCCAACTTTTGAAATGTAGACAAAGGCATGAGATTTATACTAGCGCCGGAATCACATTGCACTTTAGAAACATGTTGACCACCTATTGAACACGGAATGTAAAAACCTCCTGGGTCCTTTCTCTTCTTTGGTGAACTCCCGTGAATCATCGAGCTCACCGTCTCATTCATCCAATAAATTTCATCGTCTTTTATCCGCCTCTTCTTATTAATGATTTCCTTGATGAACCTCCCATAGGCGGGTACTTTTTCGATCATCTCCACTAATGGAATATTGATGTGGAGTTTTCGGAATATCTCCATGAATTTTTTAAAGTGACGATGCTCTTTCTTTGACTTAGGATTAACCACATTTGAAACATCTGTTGCCTCAACACGCCTGTGAGGTGGCACATACGTGCTTTTCGGGGGTACCTCCCCTAAGCTTGCTTCAATCACTCTCTCCGACGTGGGCTTTGGCGAGACATCCTCAATAGTAGCAGCTTGTTGTGGTTCCTCTCTCGCCTTAGATGTCTCCACATGTGCACAAACAACTTGCACTTATTCTTCCTGCCTAGGTGGAGATACAATATTCACAACTCTTTGTGATTTTCTGAAGAAAGGGTTTCCGCCCGGCAATCCGTAGTACGTGCGTGGATATGGTATCGCCGGTGTTGCATGCACATTGAAAGTCATTTTTCTTTCTTCTACAACTTCTTGCACCTGAGATTCCTCCTCAGTGCTTACCACAGACATGTACCTGACCTGATGGTGTGCTTGAGCCACATTTGCATTCTCGGCTGGTTTCTGTTGGTTGGCGTGCTTGATGGCCGCCACTTCACTCGAAATCTGTGCCACGGTGGTTTCCAATGCCCGCATTTGTGCTCCATGGCTTTGCAGCGTCTGCCCAAACTTGGTTAGAATATCACCTTGAGATTGCAATTGTTTTCCAAACATGGCCATCATCTCTTGGTTTTGCTGGACCATTTGAGTTAGTAATTCAGTGTTCTTGTCCTCGGCTTTCTGCTGTAGCTTGGCATCTAGATCCTGTAGAAAATTGTTCGGATCCTTATATGAAAACTTTTTATCTTTCCTCCATGCATAGTCATTGTTTCTATAGCCCTGCTGTTGCATGAATTTCACTTGGGCCTCCCCATCATCAGATGCATCCTCCTTAGTTAGCAGCTTCTTGGCTAGAAGATCTAACTTATCATTCAGCTCTCTAACTATTCTAGATTCGCCAGCAGCCTTGACATGTTCCACAACCCCTCTATCACCCCATGACTGTTTCCTATCCATGTTTTTCAGTATCTCCCAACATCTGGTATCCGTATTATTCAGAAAAAATCCGGATCCGGCTAAATCAAGATTGCTTCTATCATGCTCGGAGAGAGCAAAGTAGAAGATCTTCACTTGGGTTTCCTTGTCCAGTCCATGGTGTGGACATCTCCTCAACATGACTTGGAATCGCTCCCAAGTCTCAGAATAAGTTTCACCCGCCTGTTGGGTGAAATTGTGGATCTTCCGGATCATATCATTGGTCTTCTCAGGAGGGAAGAACCTCTCGAAGAAAACCTCCACCATGTGATCCCATGATTCAACAAACTCGTCGTCGAGGTTATGAAGCCACTCTCTTGCCACTCCAGCCAAGGAACTCGGGAAAAGCTTGAGGTAGAGCACATCCTGTGGAAATCGATCTATCTTCACCATATCACAGTTCTCCACGAACTGGCTGATGTGGGCCACTGGATCTTCATTTTTCAATCCGTGAAATGCGTTTGATTTAACCAGGTTAATCAATGCTGGATCGATCTTGTAGGTTGGAATGTTTAGCCCCTTTTTCTTTATAGGCCCCTTTGATGCCGAGGAAGAAGACGCCTTGATCTTCTCCCATATTGTCTGTGCTTCAGCCATTTCTTCTTCTTGTTCTTGCTCAGATTTAGAATTTATATCACTTTGGTGTTCCTCCTCGTAGTAGTCCTCGTCCTCTGGTCCCGCAGATGGAACCTCAGGTGTGCGATTCACGTAGTCTCGACTACGTGTGTGCACCATGCAAAGTACCTGAAATATGGAAATCGGGGTTCAGTACAATGCTTTGAACGAGTAAACACAATTATAGAGAAATATAGGAATTTTTAAAATTGTTTTAGAATAAAATAATAAAAAAAATGTGGCCTAGAGTGGCCGCTCTTAGCACTCAAAGTGCCAATAATTCGCCGTATCCCCGGCAACGGCGCCAAAAACTTGACGTGTATTTTACTACGCGCTTAAACGCAAGTATACACGTCAAGTAATATAGGCCTTGTGAGGCCCGAGTCGAACTCAGGGATACGTGAATTATTGGGGACTTTTACTAACTAATCGCAATCAGCTAGACCGATTAACAAAGTAGGGTTTTGTTGTTCAAATTAAAAAGAAAATAAAAATCAAACAAAGAAAACAATCGATTAAAGGTTAATTTAATCAATTCAAAAGGATATCTTTAGGATGGCGGTTTCACCGCGGGTCAACATTGTATTAGGTTTCATATAATTCCTCACACTTCTCTCTCTATCCGGGTAGTGGCCTGAATACAGAATTACCCACTGTCGTGGTGTAATTCACTACTTAGATTTAGGTTGATTCCACCATCGTAGTAATCATTCCCCTAAACTAAGTGCATTATAAACGGTCCCTCAGTTCCCACCATTAATTTTACAACTCCTTTGTCAAGGGTTTTATTGATTAATGTAGAATTCGTCTCTTTTCAACCGTTAATCCTTCTATCGAAGTGATTAAGGGTGTTAAATTATTATTATGGTGATCAAGCATAACAATAGAAATGGAGAAAACGAATCTATACCACGGATTTGAGAGAAAAATATGAATTATTGATATAAAAATGTCATACAATGCATTCCCGGGCTACTCCCGGTCCTAAAGATTGAGGGTTTTAGCCTCTCATGTTCATCTCACACGAATACATGGTAGAAATTGGGGAATTCATAAGAAAAACGGGAAATAAATGGGAAAACCCCTGAACGGAGAAGAACCGGTGGATCCTTGGCATAGAACACGAGCTTCCCCGCCTGTCGGTGGTGGGAATTGTCTTCGGCAGTGTCCGAATCACCCGGGATGAGCTTCTCGGCCTCCGTTCTCTCTTTTTCTCCTCCTCGGCACTCGTGCAATCAAAAATGAGATGACGATCTCGTGTGGGCGGCCGTCATTAGGTATAAGTCCCTAATTAGGTCATCAAATAACAACAGCCGTCCGATCGAGATCAAAACAGATCCAACGCATATCTGCCGGCGTCGATACCATCGACGCGGGTCGATGGTATCGACCCAGCGGATTAGCGGCAGCTTTCCTTTCTTTTATTCTGAGCGCCTGTGGTGATCTCGATACCATCGACTGGGGTGTCGATGGTATCGACTCTGTACTGCTCCTCTCGTCTGGCAATATGTGGCTTGGTCGATGGTATCGACTTCCGTCGATGGTATCGACTTCCGTCGATGGTATCGACGGAAGCAGATACTCGTTCTTCCTGAAATTTCACAATAAGACCAAGTAAATCCACACAAATTATGATAATATGATAACTAATGCTCAAAATGGTAAAACAAAGGGGATTTGATATAATATGATGTCAAAGACCAAATTAAGTGAATTATGCAATATTATCCATGAAAATGAGTAATTAAGGCACAAAACACATATGAAATGGGATCTATAAATGCGACTCAAACTCATCGCATCAACAGTGAGATCATATGTATGCTAAGAGTATGTATTCTTGTTTTGTCCCTAATCGGTTGTTATTGTGGAAATATCCATAGACATCAATAACACATACGATTAGAATGTATGTTGGTTGATGGAAGAATCTCATTATCCATGATATGGAGATATCAAACCAAATACATAGATACTTGTTAGAGAATAGTGTATCGGATAGACCCACCTTGAGAGTGACACATGGATACCATGATTGGTAGTTAGAGTCACATCTCATAATGATGGTGGTGATTGTGGTTCTTAGACCTGAAGTCACTACACTTATCACATGTCGTTCGGTGTACTTTGACATCATCCACCGTGGTCCTGAATAAGGATTGCCATAAAGATGGTGCTTGGGTGCACTGTGACACATGGGGATGACTGTGAGTGATGTAGATGGAATTTGTCCTTCCTACGGGAGTTTGATATTCCGGCCACTTGATAAGCGAGACTGAGAAATGCATGGCCATGCTGATGTGAGTCAATATGTGATATTGAGCTTACATATATCTCAGACAGTCTGCTCTAGTTCAAG
Source organism: Alisma plantago-aquatica (assembly GCA_963693085.1). NCBI lineage: Eukaryota > Viridiplantae > Streptophyta > Magnoliopsida > Alismatales > Alismataceae > Alisma > Alisma plantago-aquatica. The sequence continues at coordinate 35,755,713 of OY856413.1, forward strand.
GAACATGGATTGAACATTGAAAAGGATAACAATTCCATGACTCGAGTTCAATCCGGATATCAGCGACAAAGGAACTGTACAATCACTGTAACACTAGTCATGAATGATAGGTTAAGTTGTTCTCCAACTTATCCAATTACTTGGGTAGCGATGAAGTCTTGCTAGATACCAATCATTGCTTGTGAAATCATAATATGATTATGGATATCACTACCAACGTAATTTGGAGCCTACCGGGTCACACACATAGGATGTATTGGAATAGGAGTATAATTGTGGATTTGATTGGAATTGCTCCGAATCACATTGATTACTAAAATGTTTATGTAATGGATTAGAATAATATTGGAGTAACTGGCTCTAAGTGCAAGTGGGAGTCTGTTGGTATATGTATGCCCGTAGAGCCATCCCAAGCGATTGCATGGAGTCAGATATTAATTAATCAATTAATGCGATTATTTGGTTAATTAATGAATTCCGGAATATTCTAATTAATCCACAAGCGTTTTAATTAACGCAACGTTTCTGTTTACCGATGGGTTTAGGAAACCCTATTTCCCTTCATATCATGTTTAAAGGAGGTTTGACGGTCGATATCTATATAAGATAGAGAGAGGCTTTTCCGTTTACACTCACACACGTAAACCCTAGCCGTCACCGTCCTTAGGAGAGGAAGGAAAGCAACGTGCCGCTAGCACGCCGCCGCAGAGACACACTCCTTCCCACTGGCTTGAGAAATGCGACTTGGAGTTTTGTCCATCCGCGTGGATGAAGTAGAGACACAGATGCCTTGACGCCTACGTTCGGAGGATGTCGACGACCACCTGTACGCGCTACGAGCGGCGGACATCACTGCCGCAAAGGAGCGCCGCCGGATCAACCTACGACAGTGAACGGGAGAGAAGTTCCGTCCGTGTAGGTCAGCAGCGTTGCACTGTCGTGCAACGGGACATCGCCGGACTTGCTTCGCGATAAGGTATATCCCGTAAACTTGTTTCCGAATACGTTGTTGTCGACAAGATCCTGTTTCGGGTTGCGTGGATTTTATTGCTTCCGCCGTGCATGTTTTCTCCACAAAACCCAACAACTTCCCCGTATGTTCTCTAAGTACATATGTATGTGGGTTTTTTCCCATCAACATCAGTGTACTTGGGGAACTATAGGGAATTATTGGCGAAATATGTTTAAAAACTAGATAGACTTTATACACTTACTAGTGAGATTAGGTGTTCGAGAACGGGATAGATGGTGCACATTAATTACTAAACCCTAAACCCTAATTTGTAAACCCTGAGCCTTAAATCCTAATATGTAAACTATAAACCCTATCCCTAAATGATAAATCCTAATATCTAAATTATAATTTGTAAATACCCAAATCGATACCCATTTTATTTGTGATTATAGAATGGATCGATCATGGATGTCCATTTCAGACCGCTGCACTTTGGAGTCTATTGCTGGTCTAGATCAATTTATAAGATTTATGGAGGAGCATAAGAAACAATATGGAAATAGGTTCTATTTTCTGAGTAGGAATTGCAATAATAATTTGAAAGTTAACACTGTTGACAAAATCAAAAGTGATGTCTTGTGTAATGAGATTCTACATGGCTATACAAAATAGTATTGACATGGAGAGATTCCTACTGTGAGATCATTAGATGTCGATACCAGTACTTGTGTTGAAGAAGAAATTTTTGTGGATGATGTAAATGTGAACGAACCAATTTCGATAGACATGGTTGATGTGATGCTAGATAGTTATGGGGTGAATCTTACTGACCCACCTTCCTTATTTAGAAACACTGTGCATGATGCTGATAGATTATTATACTTAGGTTGTACTAAGTTTATGAAGCTGAGTGCTTGTTGAGATTGTATACTCTGAAGGCTAACAATAGATGGAGTGACAAAAGCTTCATGTCTTTGTTGTCTTTGTTGAAATAAATTCTTCCTAAAGGCAATGATATTCCAATCTCAAGATATGAATTTAAGAAAGTATTATGCCCAATGAGAATGGAGGCTAAGAAGATACATGCATGCCTGAATGACTATGTGTTATTTAAAAAGGACCATATTGATTTGAAAGATTGTCTAAAATATGGGGCGTCAAGGTACAAATGACGACTTCAAGTAAGTCCAAAAATGACTCTCCTTCCAAGGTGATGTGGTATCTGCCTACAATACCACATTTTTAACACTTGTCTGACAGTACCATGGATGCAAAAAAAATTTCTTGGCATTCGAAGGCAAAATAAAACAATGATGGGATCCTACAACATGTGTCTGATTCCCCATAATGGTAAAAATTATTTCTTGTACCTTGGATTTGGTAAAGAAATCATGAATCTAAGATTTGAGCCTTGTACTGACAAGATTAATCTATACGTCACATTAAGTCTCCAATATACCACTTGGCTTGCTATGATTGTTATATACATATTTGTCCCTAGTTGTGTGTAGAAAATAAGTATGTTATGTTGCCCTTGTTGATATCGGCCCCCAAATAACCTAGCAATGATATTGATATTTTTCTTGAACTTTTGATTGCTGGATTAAAAGAAACTCTAGAGAGAATGTGTGATGACCTATGCTACTTTGTGTGAAGAGACATTTCTTTTGCATGATATGTTGTTTTGCACTATTAATGACTTTCTAGGATATGATAATTTGTCTAGATACAATATAAAAGGATCCAAAGCATGCTCTATATGTGATAACACTGATTTAATATGACTAAAACATGGTGGCAAGACTGTATATATTGGTTATCGAAGGTTTCTGTCTAAAGTGAATCCTTACCAAAGGTTGCACAAAGCATTCGATGGATCAACTGAGGAACAGAGTGCCCCTAAACCTATATCAGGGGAGGTTATTTATGAAAGAGTAAAAGACATTGTCAATGTATATGGTAAGACATCACAATGTACTATTCCCACATAGAGTGACAAATGTTATTCAATAAGAGGTCAATTTTTGTTACATCCGTATTGGAGTTCTATGACAGTTAGGCATTGTATCAGTGTAATGCATGTTGAGAAAAATGTATGTGATAGAGACATTGGTACTTTGTTGAACATACTGGGTCAGACTAAAGAAGACAACAAATCCAGAATGAACTTATGTGAAATGGGTATAAGGAAAGAGTTAATAACATAAGTTATTCAAGTTCCAAATATTCTTGTTATGTAACTAATTTAATTGGCACCGAAGGCTTTTAAGAATGTTCCAAAGTTTATTGAAATGTAATAAAATACTTAACACCTTTTGCGAATGTTGTTGGCCACTTAATGGGCACATTTGATGATCTTGGTCTACAACTAATTTTGTAGAGCAGTTGCATAGAGGTGTATCTTTGGGCAACAACTTCATGGAGAACCCTATCTCCTAATCTAGTGGAAAAACCTAGAAGTTCCTATAGGAAAACATCCATGTACTCATTAACACATCCAAACTTTCAACCGTATAGTCTCAAGCACAAAGTATACAGTGAGGAATGATCCACAACCCTATATTTTAATCTTAGTGACATTTATGGAAGAGATGACTATGTCACTTGGGAACTACTCTCTTTTACAAATGGTGAAAGGTTTTGACTCAGGTACACAATTTTTCTTCTTCTTGCTGACACTATATCATAACAAAATGTACATAAAGCCCACCTATGTCAAGGATTAAACCATAGTACTCCTTGCATAATAATTTATTATGTGGACATCTCATGATTCCCATATCAATTAGGTGTAGGGAAATTAGGATGACAAATAAGGCAGTGAAAACAAAAATTTAAAGCATGATTCCCCTTAACAACAAGATCGCCTCAACAAGAATGTATCTAGGAAGAAAGGTTTGCAAGGTTATACCTAGTCCCAGAGCAAGTCCAGAGACATTACCCTTGTAGTGGCATCATAGTTCTTCTCCAAGCAACACTCAAACATTCATCACGAATGGCCTCCTAGTCTAGCACCATAGATAGCGGTTGATGGTGTCCTCCCAATGACATACAATGGCCTCCCGCCTCTAGAGTAGTCCATGCAGACCATCGAGAACTCCATTTTGGGAAATGTAGGCACAGAGTATAGCAGAGGAAATAAATATTTTTATCTATCTGTATTCCCATAATAGCAAGATAGGGTCACCTACTACGAAATAAGAATGTTTTTTTAATGAGTTATACCTGATCCTATATCAAGTCCAGTGACAAAACTCATTGCAATGCACCTATATTCTAGTTTCTCTTGGATGGTGGTTGTACAACTCCTGGTCATCACCACATATAGCAGACATGCCAACTTCTGTAGCGACTCATGTGGTCTCACCACGTACTACACATTGACTTTGCCCTCATAGCAGCAACTAAAGGACTCCTACCTCTAGAGTAGTCCACACGGACCAATTAGAACTCTTGTCATTCAACTAGAACATACAGGAAGGAGTAGTCCCTCCCATTGGCGTACTAGTCACCAACTTGATCTCCCACAACAATGATCCTCAGTTGTTCTGTCCCTTGATATCCCTCCCTAGTCGAGTATGACTTGCTTGGGCTCTCTTGGTTACCACAACTAGAGAGGACAATAATTGTTAGAGCAACTGATTCTTAGTTGTGTTGTTGTTGTTTTCAGGGAAGCCCCCAATACCCCTTTATTTATAGGCGAGGATAGGGCCAGGGTTCCCAATATGTTCAAGATTTGTGTGGGAGTAGAAGGGACCAGAAGATCTTAAATTTTCACAACCTACAAACCATGAAATGGTCATCTAGTAAGCTAGACAGTCATATGGTACTACGTGATGGTTGTTTTGTAGTTTCCCAATCGCATACACAATTGGCAATTCATTTCCAATTAATACTAAATATTAATTCCTTGCACCACAAGTATTGTGCAATCAAAATGATCTAGTAAAGTATCTAGAACCTTCCTTTGGCTGAACTGAGCATTCTCACATATGAAAGATGGCCATATCTGTCATCTGGTGACTTGAGCCGAGCCGATCGGTTCATTAGAATGAACCGGTCGGTTAACACCTCAGTTTAGGCAGATCTTAGCCAATTTGATTTTTGATTAGCTTGACAATCTAAACAGCCATCTCAATATTTGAGATACTCATATCACACTCCAAATGGTCATCTCACCCTATGAGATGGTCATTTGGCTGTGCGGCCAGCCAATCTATTGCGTGAATTGAGTACCTAAACACTTTAGTAATCAATCCAATCATCATTCAAAATCAAACTCCTTTTCTAGATGAGTTCCTATGTATGTGACCCTATAGGTCCCATATCATGTTGGCAGTGAATGTGCATAACTAACTTATGACATCACAAGAAAGGAGTGGTGCCTAGTAGCACAGCAGTGCTACCAAGTTAATTAAAAGTTGGAGAACAATTTCAACCTACAATATGTGTAAGGTGTTGCAGTGATTGTATAATTCCTTTGCCACTGATATCCAGAATGAACTCGAGGCATAGAATCATCATCCTCTCAACATTCAATTCATTTCCTTGAAGAAAGAACATACTATCTGAGATAATGTGACATCAATATGATATATTGATTCACATGTGTAGGCGCATGCATTTCTCAGTCTCACTTATCAAGTGGCTAGGATATCAATCTCCAGTAGGAGGGACAAATCCCATCTCTATCACTCACACTCAGTCCCCATGTGTCAAAGTCACCCAATCATCATCATTATAACAACCCATTTTTTAGGATTGTGTTTGACGATGTCAAAGCGTACCCAACGACATGTGATGAGTGCAGTGATTTTAGGTCTAAGAATCACAATCACCACCTTCACTATAAGAGATGACTATGACTACCAATGATGGTTTCCATGTGTCACTCTCAAGGTGGGTCTATCCAATACATTGTTCTCTAACATGTATCTATGTGCTTGGTTTGATATTGCTATATCATGACTAATGAGATTCTATCATCAACTAACCCACACTCTAGTATTATGTGTTACTGGTGTCTGTCTACCTTCTACAGTAACAACTGACTAGGGACATAATAATAATGTACACACTCTTAAGAATTGTATGATCTCATCCTCCAAGTCATGTACTTTAAGACATACATCATTGAGTATTATCATTCTTTAGACATTCATAATGTTTCTTCATTATCTCATAACTGAATGAAATAGAATGAATTGGAGGCTTGCCTTTATGAGTATTTATCAAATCTTTTATGGTTTATGCCATGTCAATCATCAGATGATTGAATCTATGGGAATACTTATTCAACAAACTCCCACTTTCACTTAGAGACAATCACCCATAGATCTCATTCTTAGTGATCCAAACATGTCCACCATGTTTCTGCTGCGCAAGTGCTTAATCTAGCGGGATAGCAACATTTTGCTATTAGTCGATATATTGCATGTTTCTTATCTCTTCGCTCTGAGATGAAACCAATATGATATTCCTTACCTAACAAGTAGCTCCATTGTTGTCACATTATCACTAATGTGTCATTAAAGGTTGGAACATCTATAAGTTCATCATATGAACTTCTAGATCCATATAGTATCACTTTGTGTTCATAACAAAAATATACCCGAATTCTATTATAGAATAGAATTAATGGCTATTAATTCGGAACCACTCCAACTAACAACATTCTCCTTTTAAATCAAACATATTTGATTGTGATCATTTCTTCATCATGGAAGCTTGCATCAATGTAACCCTTTACATACAACTCTTCCTTTTATTGCTATCCTTATTGACTAGCAATCTATCCTTAAGTACTTCTCAAGTTCTAATGACATTCCAATAACCCTTATTGGATTTTAGTATAATCTTTTCATGTCCAACAAATACAAGATTATGTGGGATAAGTACATTTGTAGCATTCATGATAGATCCATTTCTACATCATGTGACATCTTAATCATGTTATTTCCATTCTTCACAAGAATTGGAACATATGGTTCATGAGAGACTAATTCGATTCTCTCTCAATGAATCCTTTTCATGTCAAATTCTTTCAACATCTTGATATTTCATGTACTCAGACTTATATTGTGAAACATTCAAGAACTATCTCTATAGATATTGATCCTTATCTCATAAGATGTTTCACTTAATCCTTTGTTGCTGAAGGGGTGTTTCATGCCAGATCTCAATATTCACAATATTGAGATGTTATTCCTCGTCATATGTGGAATATTCATATATGCTCCCACTAAATCTTTTGTAATCACAAATTTCATCTTTTATCTTGATTCAATTCAAACTATTTGACTATATTGTCAAGTTAAAAGATCGTTCCTCTGAGATGATTATTTTAATCCTAGATTGAACTTTGTAGTTTATAGACTTTATTTGCATTCATTAAGTTATAAAACCCTTTAGTTTGTGTCACATACACATACTCTGATGTATTCTCTTTAAGGAATCTAGTTTTTACCTTCATATGCTAAATCTCTTAGTCTATTTAACAACAAGCTTGACAATTGGTAAAGGAATTTCTATCATGGTCAACAACTTAAACTAATTTGAAAACCTATTAAACCAATATGTCCTTTTATGTTGTCCATGTAGTTCTTTTCCACAAGACCTTATTGCACCCTTAGGTATTACCCCTTTAGGTGGCATTATCAAGGTCCTACCTTGTTAGCTTACATGGACCCCATAATGGCCTTGAGGCATTACTTAGATTATGGTACTTAATAGCCTCTAGTTGATTAGTTGGCTCATCCTTCATGACCAACCTATGTGAGTTGTTGGACTCACAATCCTCCAATCTCAGACATGTTCTACTAGAACTATTTTGTTCTATGTTATATGATGAACTTGAGATTCCACCACAACTTTTGAATCTCTTTGTAACATTCCTGACCAGGGTTTAGGGATAACCCTATTTGTTTAGCCTATAAGTTGCTTAGAACTTTAATATAATCCTCTAAAGTGTTTTTTTATCAGGTGACAAATTTATGTTTCAATTTTGGTCCTGTTTGAATAATGTTTGAGCAATGTTCTCTTCTTTTGGACCAAAATGCAAATTACCCAAAATAAGGGGTTATATTGTAAGATGTCATATATTGAACAAACCTCATGTGTTTTAACATCATAATATAGAAAATTATGCAACGTGATGGCTTGTGGAAAGCCTAAATTATAAGCTTGAAACTTGATTGAATAATGTTAGTGCCTTGTATACCAATTTTCGTACAAGTTGTAATTTATCCAAAATGTAGGGTTGATATGAAAATTACCACCTCTAGAGTATCCCTATCCCTCCTAGTATCATTTAAAGAAGAGATAAAGAAGGAGACATCATGTTTGAATCATGTATAAGTGATGGTATTCTTGGTGATGAAAAGACTAAGAAAGGGTTGTATGTGAAACCCTAAAATGAGTTGTTATGAGTTGTAAAGCTTATATGGGAATGCCTATCGGACAAGAAGCCATAGAGGAGGTCCCATATCGATTTTTTAACTTATTGAAAGTATTCATATAAGGTTAGCACCCCAAGGAGGTGATCCATGATGAGTTAGATGCTCCTTGCAAAAATTTGTATATGTTTGCATAATTTGTGAGATAAAAATGAGATATCTTGCCCAACAAGATAAGTGATGGCCGAAATATTATCTCTAGATTATCCTCTAGTGTTTTGCATGTCAAGACAAATGAGAGTGCATGCAAGTACATGTGTCAACCATGCATGTACACGTGGCACCTAGTAGCTTAAAATGATGACACCTCATATACACACTTTTTCATGAACCTCAAGTATATATACCCTTCCTTTCACCTATTAGTGAAATTTTTCGAAATTGATCACCCTCTTTCTCTTAGATATCGTGCATAGAGTCTTAGTATCATGCATAGGAAGAGGGGTACCATGCATAGATCTTTGTTATCGGCCATAGCAAGGTGATATCGGCCATAACAAAGTGATATCGACCAAGTGAAGTTATATCGGCCAAGTGAGGGATATCGACCACAAGTGGTGAAGTACCGTGCATGGTGCTGAGGAACTCAAGTCTTGGACCTTTGATAAGCTCATATTCAACCTTGGTAACATGAAGCTTTGGAGCTTGGAGCTTTGAAGTTTCTCTTGAGGGGGGTTATATAACTTGAACTCAATTATGTTATTATTTACCATCAATCTTGCCTTAGTTGATGATTTATTTTAAATCCGGTTTTTCTTGCATAATTGATGAATACATGAGTTCTATTAGTGACCTAAGACTTTTCTCCATGAACTATAATAGTAAGAACAAGAGTCTAGAGGTTGATTATGATGACATCATCATGTCTCAACCCGATATTAGGTTGAAGCACCTCTTTTCCCGATATGGTGTGAAGCATACACACACCTCTATACCCGATATGGAAGCATACCTACACCTCTATATCTGATATGGAGGAAGCACCTCAATATAATACACTTGATTGAGTGACATATGTAGTGTGTTGTGTCAAATGATACCTTAACGCATAAAGAGTTTAATACATTTTGATAAATATGGGCCAATGTACCTTGAGAAAAGGATCGAGCCAACCTAATGGAGTATGATGTAATCAACATCCTAGTGAGGGTGGAAGAGAATCTTATACTTTTATAATAATCATGTAATGAGTATACATTGATACTCCTAATATGTGAGGAGTATGAATTAGGGTTTTGATTCTTGATGAATGTACTTGGAAACCCTAATCGGCTTAAAAGAGGAAGCCTTAATCCTAATGAAGGGTAATGATATGATTTGAAATCACAATTGGTTATTAAAGGGAAACCCTAACCCTAAATATGGAAAGGTTGTATTTCTCTTATTGAAACCATGCTGGTATCATGAGATGATGAGCATATCTAAGTATGAGCTATGGTGTTTCATATAGTAGAGATGATATGGGCCTTGTAAGTCATATGGGATACTTATACAACAAGTATAATGTTTATATAGGTCGTATGGCCTAGATATGGATGTTGCCTACTGAGAGGTGACAAGATGTTTATAAAAGTCTCAGGATCTAGAGATTGATGTAAGAGATGGCAATGTTCAAAATGAACTAGGGAAATGGAAACCCAGTAACATAATAATAATAATAAATGGTTATAATAATAATGAAATCTTGGTCATACATGCTTTATGATTATAGCCAAATAAGGGATATAGTGTTTTGAATATTCTTAGATGAGATATCAGGAATACTTCTATCACATAAAGGATGTGAATGGGTATAATGCCTAGTAAAGGTGATGTAGAATTCAGTGATGAGTTTAAGGGATCGATATCCCCCAATAAAGGTATTCCACTACTATGGAATCCTTAGCAATATGGCAATGATATTATAGGATTGGTATAATCCAATACCTAGATATAGTTTCATAGGATTGGTATCATCCAATACCTGGACATAGTTTCACAGGATTGGTATCATCCAATACCTGGATATAATCTCACAGGATTGGCATAATGCAATACCTGGATATAATCTTGATGCGTGCTATTCAGCACACCTTTTTCTGTGAATTATTAAGCTTGTCACATAGAAATACCCCTTTCATCTCTTGAAAATTGCACAAATTGATATTTTCTTGTTTTTATCATAAATCTGACAATCATGTGTATTTTAATGCAGATCCAGGATCTGAGCCGATCGATTGGTATCTTCAACCGATCGTCTCACTACATTCAACCGATCGTCTGACTATCTGAAACGCACGGTTCTCCTTCAAAGCATCGATCATTCATCTCATCATACGACGGCTGAGATCGCCCGATTCTAGCTACCAGACACCCGGCTGACGCCCATTGCTGAGCAACACCGAGCAGTTTCAACGCGCCGCCACCCTAATTAGGGTTGGCAGCCGACCAATGGGCCGTGCATTCCAGAATCTTCCAACCGATCGGCTGGTTCCCGAACCGGTCGGTTGGCGGCGCGCAGACAACAAAAATCTCAACCGCCACCCTAATTAGGGTTGGCAGCCGATTGATGGGTTGCGCATTCTAGAACCTTCCAACCGATCGGCTGGTTCCCGAACCGGTCGGTTGGCGGTGCGCAGTCAGCAGAAAAACCCCTAAATCTAATGTATTCCCTCCCCTCCTTCTCCTATAAAAGGAGGGACACTTCCTCATCTTTTGGGATCACCGGGGATTCCTTTGTATTATGATTCTGAAGCAACTAGTCCTGTAATCATCTTTTTATCATGCAATAAAGTAGTTTTAATTCAAGCACCGTTCTTCCATTCTTGTTCTTGTCCCTTCTTCCCACCTTAGTCTTAATCTACTTTTCTCCGTGCTTTATTTCTGGAGCAAGGAACAAAGGACTAAGCCATTTCATTGACTCTAGCATAAGGATTCATCTCCTGATTTTTGGGCTAGACTATGGCTTTTGTACTTTCTTCCTATGTCTCCCCTTTCTCCATGTGTGAGTAGTCTTTTATCGGGGCAAAGGGGAATAACCCCTTAGCCATGGTTTTAACGATTTTTTCTTAAACGATTAGATGGTAATCGATTTTAATTGAATGATTGATCTTCAGATCACATGTTAATCTGAATGGATATGACCATGGAAATCCGGATTTAGAACAATAAAATCGATTACATAGACGTTTTGATATGACCGTGGATTCTCGTCTTTTAGGTTGATAAACTAGGAAGCATGAGCACCAAGACCAATGGGCTCATGTGGAGTTTCTCTCTTGTGATTTTTTAAATTCGCAAACCATCATCGAATCGTCATTTAAGATTTAGTTATTATCACCTAGGCTAAGGTGGTGAAAACCCCTACGAGCCTCGATTTCCTTCTCTTGATTTAATCACCGCATCCTTTGTTTATTTTAATTATTAGTCTTCCATTCATATAGTTTTGCTTGTGTTAACAATCTTTTTATTATTTCCTTGTGCATGTTTATTCTTGTTAAATGCTTTCCTTCTTGCATTAGTGTAATCACTCAAACCCCCTACTGGACTTTACTTTCTGCTCTAATAAAAAGAAAAATACCAAAAACAAATAATAAAGTTCTTCAATCTTTGGGTTCTAAAGAACAATCTCTAATAGTTGTCCTATGGGATCGACCCTTCTATACTACCCTTAAAATCGGAAGTAAAAAAGGTTTAAACTCTAGGATTAACCATCTTAGTGATTGATATTGCAAAATGACGAGTATCAATTTGGCGCCGTTGCCGGGGACAACAGATTGTTTTCTCGAACCCCAAAACAATTTTGATTTTTTTTTCTTTTTTCATGCCTTCCGAGTAACATTCCGGAAGTGTACTCCTCTTTCTGCCGAGTTTCCATTCCAGCAGTACGTTTTTTCTGCACACAAATAACTGCTTTAATTGTGCACGCGATGCTCGAACGACGATTTTCAACCTTTCGATCTGGAAATAGAAAGAACCTTTCATCGTTTAAACCGTCAAAATCTAGTGAGAATGAACGAAGACGAGGTCGCCCTTAGGATCGACCAAGCTCTCACAGCTCAAAGAGAGATCATCCAAGCCGAACAAGCGGAAAGAGAAACTGCTTTGCGAGCAGCCTTTAGGGCCAAGCAAGAAACCATAGAAGCCGATAGGAGGGAAGCCGAAAGACAAAAACAATTAAAAGACTTTTCTGTTCCTAAAACGGCCTATGCACAACATCCAGTTATACCCCCCGATATTATTGCTCCACAATTCGAAATCCAAACACAATGGATCACCATGATGCAAGCCAACCCCTTTTCAGGCAACAATGGGGAAAGTTGCCAAGATCATCTCCAAAGGTTCATTGACCTTTGTTCTTTGAACAAACTCCCGGGTGTCTCTGAAGATGCCATCCGTCTTAGGTTGTTTAAGTATTCCCTCTCCGGCCAAGCTAGTAGCTGGTACAACACCATGGAGAGTGAAGACCATGTCACAATTTGGGAAGTTTTACAAAGCAAGTTCCTTGAAAAATTCTACCCCTCGTCTCTCACCTATGAACTTAGGGGTCAAATAACTCATTTTTCTATGTCCCCAGGAGAGTCTTTAGGTGAAGCCTGGAAACGTTTCAAGGATTTACTTAGGAAGTGCCCCCACCATGACATCTCTCAAGCCCAACTCATAGAGATTTTCTATCGTGGTGTTGATGATGATACCAAATTTTTTCTTGATTCCTCGTCTGGAGGAAATTTCATGCATCAAAGTTTAACTAGCGCATGGGAGGTAGTTAAACGGGCTTCCGAAACAAGGGCTAGAAGAGGGATTGGAGGAATCCTTAAGGTGGCCAAGGCAGAAGTTAATAATGATATCCAAAGCATAGCGGAAAGCCTAAAATTAATTGCCTTAAAACAAGATCGGTTAGAGTCATCATTCGTCACCCTTAGGGAGTCACCCCAACAACTAAAAGCCATGGATTCCGTTTGTGGTATTTGCCAAGGATACGACCATACCACCCTCCATTGTCAATACCTCTACAACATGCCCGTGCAACCTGAAGTAGGTCAACAACCAGAAGACCTCAATTAGATTCATACAATACCAGGCCAAGGTTACTACAATCCCAACCAACCTAGAAATCACCCTGGTTTTCAGTATGGGAACCCCTCAGGTGCCGAGAACTCTACCCAACTTCAACAAAGGCATCCCTACCCTCAAAGTAACAATCGACCACCACCTGGATTCCCATACAACAATAAAAGAAATTTTGGAAATCACCAAAATCAACAACACTACCAAGAATTCCAAAACTTAAACCTTCCACCCCAAAATCTAAACCAACCTCAACCTCCCCAACCACCTCAAAATGCCATCCCTCCTCCCCCTAGTCATCCTAGCTTGGCAAGCATAGAACAAACCCTCGTGGCCATTCAAGCCCATCAAAAGGCAACTGACGAACAGTTAGCTCGTTTGTTTGCCCAACAAAAGCCTCCTGCTGGGACTTTTGCAGGACAGTATGAAAACAACCCCAAACATCCTGAACAACTCAAGGTAGTATCTACTCATTCGGGAAAGGTGCACACCCCTCCCCCTTCGGAAGAATCTTCAGACCCACCTCTAGAATTCGAGGATGAGGACATGGTAGTTGTCGAACCCGAAGTCGCACCCAAACCATCCGTCCCTGAAAACCCTCAAGTAGAAGATGAAGAACCAGTTTACAAACCCCGACCTCCCTATCAAGCCCGCCTCAAACAAACAAGACTTGATGCCCGCTTCATGAAATTTAGGGAAGCTATGAAAAAAATTCATGTTGACATTCCCTTCCTTGATGCTTTGGCAGACATGCCCGCCTGGTCCAAGTACATGAAATCTCTCTTGACTAGGAAGTATGTTACTAAAGAATATGAGACTGTTAAACTTGCTAGAACTACCTCCGACATCATCCTAAGTAAGATGCCTAAAAAATAGAAGGATCCAGGTTCTTTTGGAATAGGATGCTACTTAGGTGACAATGCTTGTAGGAAAGGCCTAGCAGATTTAGGAGCCAGTATATCCATCATGCCATATAGTCTTTGCAAAAGACTAGGATTCAATGACATGTTACCCACAGCTATGACCATCCAATTGGCCGACTCATCCACAACTAAACCCATGGGAATCATAGAGGACATTCCGGTTAAAGTTGGAAATGATGCATACGTCCCTTGTGATTTTGTGATCATGGATATCAAGGAAGATTTACGCTACCCCCTCATTTTGGATGACCCTTCTTAGCAACTGCTCGTGCCTTAATTGATGTTGAGGCTGGTACCATTGTGTTAAGACTAGGGAAGCAAAACCTAGAGTTTAGGGTGTTTGAAAGCATGAAGGGACCTAGTCTTGAGGAAGAAGTCTACCTCCTTGATTGCATTGATGAATTAAACCAACTAAGGCAAGAATGGGAATTAGTTGATGACCCCCTATGCACTGCTCTCACCATCCCCGCCAAATGTGATTTTGATAATGAACCAACAAATCAATTTAAGATTCACTTGGACAACTTTGAGGAGATCCCAGGTGCTGAGACTGAAGACCTTAAGATGATCTCCACCATAGAAGAACAACCTGAACCACCAAGGGAACCGGAAATGAAGGCTCTCCCCATAGGTATGAAATACGTGTTTCTGGATGAACAACAATTATGCCCTGTTATTATCAATTCTGACCTTACCATTGAACAGGAAAACATGCTTATGGGACAACTTAGGAAAAGGAGAACAACCTTAGGGTATAAAATGACGGATTTGGTTGGTATAGATCAATCCATTTGCATCCACAATATCCCAATGATTGAAAATAGTAAACCTTCCCGAGACCCACAAAGGAAACTCAACCCAAACATGAAGGAAGTTGTCCGTCTTGAAGTGATTAAACTTTTGACTGCAGGAATCATCTACCCCATCTCTGACTCCCCTTGGGTCAGCCCTGTCCAGGTCGTCCCCAAAAAGGGTGGGACCACGGTCGTTAGGAATGAGAAGAATGAGCTCATCCCCACCTGTACAGTCACAGGGTGGAGGATGTGCATTAACTACAGGAAACTCAACAAAGAAACTAGGAAAGACCACTTCCCTCTTCCCTTCCTCGATCAAGTTCTTGAACGTTTAGCTCATCAACAATACTTTTGCTATTTAGATGGCTACTCAGGTTTTTATCAGATTCCCATTCATCCTGAAGACCAAGAGAAGACCACCTTCATATGCCCTTTTGGTACATACACTTTTAGACGAATGCCCTTTGGCCTGTGCAATGCACCAGCCACCTTTCAAAGATGTATGTCTGCCATTTTTTCAGGGTTAACTAAGACTGTCATGGAAGTGTTCATGGAAGATTTCTCTGTCTATGGAGATAGTTTCACTTCTTGCCTTGGAAAGCTCTCCCTTGTTCTGGATAGATGCATCGAGTCACATTTAGTCCTTAATTGGGAAAAATGTCACTTCATGGTCAAAGAGGGTATTGGTCTAGGCCATAAGGTGAGCAACCAGGGCATTGAAGTTGACCAAGCCAAGATTGAGGTCATCACCAAGCTCCCTCCTCCCACCTCAGTCAAAGACATCCGAGCCTTCTTAGGACATGCCGGTTTCTATCGGCGATTCATCCATGACTTTTCCAAGATTACAAAACCTCTCACCAATCTTCTTCAAAAGGAGGTGCCTTTCCATTTTGATACGGCATGCATGGAGAGCTTTCTATGTTTGAAAAAGGCTATCACCACCACTCCTATCATTCGTGCTCCTGATTGGGCCTTACCCTTTGAAATCATGTGCGATGCTAGTGATTTTGCTATAGGTGCCATTTTAGGACAAAGAATTGATAAAAAAACACCATGTCATTTATTATGCATCCAAGACCTTAGATGAGGCTCAGCGAAATTACACAGTCACCGAAAAAGAAATGCTAGCCATTGTCTATGCATTCGATAAATTTCGCTCATATCTTGTTGGTTCAAAGGTTGTTGTTTACACTGATCATGCAGCTATTCGCTACCTGATGACCAAAAAAGATGCCAAGCCTCGACTCTTAAGATGGATTTTGTTATTGCAGGAATTTGATCTAGAAATCCTAGACAAAAAGGGCTCTGAAAATGTCGTGGCTGACCACCTCAGTAGACTTAGTTATAGCCCCATTGATGAACATCCCATAAATGAATCCTTACCCGATGACCAATTGCTCAAGGTTGACTCCCAATTCCCTTGGTTTGCTGATTTTGTAAACTATTTAGCTGCAGGTGTATTGCATCCCGAGTATATGGGACATTCTAAAGCTAAATTTTTACATGATGTCAAAAATTATTATTGGGATGAACCTTATTTATTTCGACTTTGCGCCGATGGTTTATATCGTTGTTGTGTGTCCCATGAAGAAAGCATCGTCATTTTAGAACAATGTCACTCTGGCCCCTATGGTGGTCACATGAGTTCTCAAAAGACGGCTTGGAAAGTCCTACAATGCAGATTCTTTTGGCCCACCATCTTCAAAGACTCGTATGATTATGTGCTTTCATGTGACAATTGTCAAAGGACGGGTAATATTTCCAAACGTGGCCAAATGCCTCTCACCTCTTGGCAGGAATTAGAGATTTTTGATGTTTGGGGGATCGAATACATGGACCCATTTCCTTCTTCTTATGGGTTTACTTACATTTTAGTCGTAGTCGATTACGTGTCAAAGTGGGTTGAAGCCATACCTACTAAAACTTGTGACTCTAAACCCGTTAAGAAACTTTTTAAAGATGTCATTTTTCCTAGATTTGGAGTCCCTCGCACCGTCATTTCTGACGGGGGATCCCATTTTTTGGAAAAACGTTTTGAGGCTCTTTTGAAAAAATACGGGGTATATCACAAAGTCGCCACTCCTTACCATCCTCAGACCAGTGGGCAGGTAGAAGTATCCAATAGACAAATCAAATCCATTTTAGAAAAAACTATTGGACAAACTAGGAAAGATTGGGTGTTAAAAATCAATGACGCCCTATAGGCATATCGTACTGCCTACAAAACACCCATTGGCACCACCCCTTTTAGACTGATCTATGGTAAGTCATGTCACTTACTAATAGAACTAGAGTACAAAGCAAGATGGGCCATAAAAAGTTTGAATTTTGACCTTTCCATGGCTGGAGAGAAACGTTTTCTCCAAATGAATGAACTTGATGAACTTAGGATGAGTGCCTATGAAAACGCAAGAATCTACAAGGACCGAACCAAAATGTGGCATGATGGCCACATCAAGCGCAAAGACATTAGAGAAGGGGATCAAGTTTTAGTTTTTAATTCAAGATTGCAAATTTTCCCTGGAAAACTCAAGTCAAGATGGTATGGCCCTTACATCGTCAAGTGTGCTTATCCACATGGCACTTTTCTTCTCTGGGATAAATTTCTGGGTGAGTTTAAGGTCAATGGGCACCGTCTTAAAAGATATATCACCACTGAAGATGTTGTCGCTTCAGACTCAACCAAATTTCCACCCTTACAGGATCTTAACCTCACTGACCCTTCCCCTTCCCCAGATTCCAATTAATCTAATCTTGGTCGAGCCACGATGTAAAATAAGGCGCTAGTTTGGAGGCAACCAAACACTATCTTCCCTTCTTATTCGTTTTCTTGTTTTTGTTTTTCCTTTTTGTTTTTCCTTGTTCCTGTTGTCGAGCCAATCATTTCTCTTTACCAGACGCTCGATTCGCGGTAAGCAACCGACCAGTTCGGAAGTCAGACACTCATTTCGCACATTCAGCCGATCATTTCGCTTATCCAGACGCTCGGCTCACCCAAACGCTGCCTCTGTCCTTTACTGTTTTACTTTTGGCAGCCAAGGCAGACCAGCCGATCGGTTGACTACCCAACCGATCGGCTCAAGGGTCCTTTGATCTATTTAACGCACCAGACACAACGCCTTTCTTCCCTCCCCGCAAACCCTACCCATCCCCCCTTCGTTGTTCTCCCAGCTGCCCGCTCGGCTTCGACCGCCGCCTGTCTGGAAGCTCAGCCGCCTGACCGGAGATGATGCCGCTCGACCGACAGAGTCTCCATCGCCATCGCCTCTCAGTTTGTCAGCCGGACAACTCACCTGAGCCGGCCATCTGGGTTTCGGGCCACCCGCCCTCAGCCGTCGCTCTCGTCTAAACCAACCGCCCGCCTGGTCCTCCGGCCGCCCGCTCGGCTTCAACCACCGCCCATCTTCCTTCCCAAACGATCGACAGAACCCGGGTTGCCACCATATCACCCATCCATTTTAGGGCCGAAACGCCCGATTCATCTTCCCGACGCATCCGTAGCTCAGCCGACTGCCTGTTTGTTCAGCCGCCCGATTGGCACGAAAGCCGCTCGTTTCGCTGATAGTCGATCGACATGTTTTGTTCTGCATCGCAAACTCCTAAGCTTCTTCCTTGAGCCAGCCGTCCGCTAGCCCAGTCTCAGCCGATCGTTTGGTAGCTACAGTCGCCCGTCTCAGACACCGAGACGACCGTTTCAGTAGACCAGACGATCGTTTGGTCCTTCAGACGATCGTTTGGCTCCCTTAGACGATCGTTTGGTCCCTGCAGCAGTGATGTTCAGCCGCTTCCGCAAGGGCAAGGACAAGGCCCCTGCATCCTCTTTCAGAGATCCTCCTCGCCGTTCCAGTTCGCAGCCCAGAATCTGATTCCGCACACCCTCTCCTATGGGTGAATCTTCCCCTGAGGCAGTCGAGGAGATGCTTTGGGACATCGACGAGGCAGATGAGCTTCTCCGCGAGATGGAGGGAACTCAGAAGGCGGCCAATGATCCAGATTCGACCACCCCACGTTCACCCCGGATAGCACCTATTCCGGTCAGCTGTGACCAGTTCACCAGCGCTGACCACCGCCGGCGTTATGAGGAGATGTTCGCAATTGGTGTTTATTTGCCTCGTTGGGCGTGCGACACCACCCTTGATACCTTGGGCATCCGCGACGTCGTTGACGACATCCTCTGCAGAAACCACATCCTCAACTTTCCCTACCACGTCACCTCTATTTACTGTGATCTTACCCTCGAGTTTTTGAGCACTTTTCGCAAGCTACACTGTTCTTTCGGAAACTCGAGTTGTAAGTACCGGATTTTTGGGGAAAATCTGGAATCATCCGCCAAAAAAATCACTTCCTTCATCCTTGATGGAAGGGATGACTACTGGCTAGACCAATGTATGGCACGGTCTCATGACTCCTACCCTGACCATTACGATAGAGATAAGTTTTGGGCCGAGATCACCGGGCTTCTTCCCCGTCTTCCTAGTGGGCCCAAAGCCTCCTGCATTCACAACCCGGTGGTCCGTTACCTTCACCATATTTTATCTTGCACCATTTTTAGTCGGGAAGGTACTCAGGGCGCAATTACTCAAGTAGAGCTTTATGCCCTTTGGTGTCTTTTACATGAAGATCCTTTTAATTGGGGAAATGCTATCATTGAACATTTTGGTACCCAAGCTAGCCGAGCCACTTCCTCTTCTTTTCGCATTGGCCACTATGTTACCCAACTCGCCATCTTTTTGGGTTACACTCACATCGCCTTTCCTCCCCTTGAGCTCAAAAATCACCTCATCAATAGTCATTATCTGAAGAATAGTAGGTTCATCCATTTGGGCACCAAGTGCATTTATTACCTTTTGTTCAAAGACACTCAGGTGGTCCTCCATCTTCCATTGCATTCGCAGTTTGCAGCAGCAAACTATATCTACGAGTTGACTAATTTACCGGGCCATATCCAGAGATTTTACCTGGAGCATCCAGATCCAGACATCATCCTCGAGCCACAGCCCCACAGGAGGAGCCTCTCTTTAGAGGCACACGACGATGACACTAGACCGCCACCACCACCTTCCAGACATCGCACCAGGTGGCGTCCAGATGACGACTCCAGTCCTTACGGCTTCTTCGAGATCCAGACTCAGCTGGATGAGATTCAACACGAGCAGTAGTGACAGGGCCACCAACTCAATGACATGTATCTGATGCAGCGTTCGCAGGAGTCTTGGCATGTGGACAGTGGCCACTATGCCCCTAGTCGACCAGCTTATGACGAGTACGGAGCACAATAAAGTTATCCAGGCCCTGATTCTCCTTATTGGGCAAACTACTACTCTTCCCACCAGCAACACCCTCCACCGCAGTGACTCTTCCCTCCATCTCGCTCTTAGAGTTTGCTCGGGTCGACCAAATTTTTATGTCCGGGGTGGGGGTGGGTGGTACGTGATCCACCCTTTATCTTCCCTTTTCAACATTTCCTTCTGCATTTTTATTTTGTTTGCTTTGTTTACTTTCAAACATAAGGTCTTTATCTAGTCGGCTGAATGTTGTAGTTTATCTTCAAAATCAATTGCATTATCAAAATCATTTCAAACAACTTTGCAATATCAAGTTCCCTATGATCATGATAGCAATTTTTGGAAATGGTGGCAAGCCTTAGAGTATCAAATAGAACCAATTGCAGATTTTCTTAATTTTGGCATTTGATTAACTTATTCTTTTTACTCTCACATAATGTAGCTACATTCTCTTTCTATCTTATGCGACGACAACACAAAAAAAGTTTTTTTGTTGCACGGGAAAAATAAATCGCACGCCAAACCCTAAGTCCGGGGTGGCATGCCCTTCTTCCTTACCCCACAAAGGGGCGTACCATCAAAAGATGCCAAAAAGAGCACACAAAAAATTGTGGTCAATGTAATCACAAGTCCATGAAAAAAAGTATCCCAAGTCGAATAGAGGAGGGATTTTTCCGTCACACCTCAAATTCTCTATTCCCGTGCAACAATCAGCCTATGATTTTTTTTTGAAAAATGATGAGTGTCGAAGCGCAAGTTAGATCAAGATTGTCTTTACAAAGTATGAGTTAAAAAAAATAAGTTATGAAAATTGTTTTCTTGAGAAATATGGTGCTTGCAATTTGTGGTTCTAGGAGATGGGTCGCTTGGCCATGAAAATGATACAAAAATTGCTAATCTAGGGAGGATGAACTTGTTATTTCAAAATTCTTGGAATCTCTTTGATTTTTCAATTGCTTGAGGACAAGAAAAACTTTAAGTCCGCGGTATTTTGATGCGTGCTATTCAGCACACCTTTTTCTGCGAATTATTAAGCTTGTCACATAGAAATACCCCTTTCATCTCTTGAAAATTGCACAAATTGATATTTTCTTATTTTTATCATAAATCTGACAATCATGTGCATTTTAATGCAGATCCAGGATCTGAGCCGATCGACTGGTATCTTCAACCGATCGTCTCACTACATTCAACCGATCGTCTGACTATCTGAAACGCTCGGTTCGCCTTCAAAGCATCGATCATTCATCTCATCAGACGACGGCTGAGATTTCCCGATTCCAGCTACCAGACACCCGGCTGACGCCCATTGCTTAGCAACATCGAGCGGTTTCAATGCGCCGCCACCCTAATTAGGGTTGGCATCTGACCAATGGGCCGTGCATTCCAGAACCTTCCAACCGATCGGCTGGTTCCCGAACCGGTCGGTTGGCGGCGCGCAGACAGCAAAAATCTCAACCGCCACCCTAATTAGGGTTGGCAGCCGATTGATGGGCCGCGCGTTCCAGAACCTTCCAACCGATCGACTGGTTCCAGAACCGGTTGGTTGGCGGTGCGCAGTCAGCAAAAAAACCCCTAAACCTAATGTATTCCCTCCCCTCCTTCTCCTATAAAAGGAGGGGCACTTCCTCATCTTTTGGGATCATCGGGGATTCCTTTGTATTATGATTCTGAAGCAACTAGTCCTGTAATCATCTTTTTATTATGCAATAAAGTAGTTTTAATTCAAGCACCGTTCTTCCATTCTTGTTCTTATCCCTTCTTCCAGCCTTAGTCTTAATCTACTTTTCTCCACGCTTTATTTCTGGAGCAAGGAACAAAGGACTAAGCCATTTCATTGACTCTAGCATAAGGATTCATCTCCTGATTTTTGGGCTAGACTATGGCTTTTGTACTTTCTTCCTCTGTCTCCCCTTTCTCCATGTGTGAGTAGTCTTTTATCGGGGCAAAGGGGAATAACCCCTTAGCCATGGTTTTAACGATTTTTTCTTAAACGATTAGATGGTAATCAATTTTAATTGAATGATTGATCTTCGGATCGCATGTTAATCCAGATGGATATGACCATGGAAATCTGGATTTAGAACAATAAAATCGATTACATAGACGTTTTGATATGACCATGGATTCTCGTCTTTTAGGTTGATAAACTAGGAAGCATGAGCACCAAGACCAATGGGCTCATGTGGAGTTTCTCTCTTGTGAGTTTTTAAATTTGCAAACCGTCATCGAATCGTCGTTTAAGATTTAGTTGTTATCACCTAGGCTAAGGTGGTGAAAACCCCTACGAGCCTCGATTTCCTTCTCTTGATTTAATCACCACATCCTTTGTTTGTTTTAATTCTTAGTCTTCCATTCATATAGTTTTTCTTGTGTTAACAATCTTTTTATTATTTCCTTGTGCATGTTTATTCTTGTTAAATACTTTCCTTCTTGCATTAGTGTAATCACTTAAACCCCCTACTGGACTTTACTTTCTGCTCTAATAAAAAGAAAAATACCAAAAACAAATAATAAAGTTTTTCAATCTTTGGGTTCTAAAGAACAATCTCTAATAGTTGTCCTATGGGATCGACCCTTCTATACTACCCTTAAAACCGGAAGTAAAAAATGTTTAAACTCTAGGATTAACCATCTTAGTGATTGATATTGCAAAACAACAAGTATCAAATCTCACAGGATTGACATAATACAATACCTAGATATAATCTCACATGATTGGGATAACCCAATACCTGGATATAATCTCACAAGATTGGCATAAGACAATACTTGGATATAATCTCACATGATTGGGATAACCCAATACCTGGATATAATCTTACAGGATTGGGATAATCCAATACCCGGATATAATCTCATAGGATTGGGATAACCCAATACATGGATATAATCTCACAGGATTGGGATAATCCAATACCTGGATATAATCTTACAGGACTAGGATAACCCAATACCTGGATATAATGTCACATGATTGATATAATCCAATAACTGAATATAATCTCACAAGATTGGGATAACCCAATACCTGGATATAACTTTACATGATTGGTCTAATCTAATACCTGGATATAATCTCACATGATTGGCATAATCCAATACCAGGATATAATCTCACAGGATTGGCATAATCCAATACCTGGATATGATCTCACAGGATTGGAATAATCCAATACCTGGCTATAATTTCACAGGATTGGCATAGTCCAATACCTGGCTAGGACATATTCTTAGGATTGGTATAATCCAATACCTGGCTAGCAAATTGGCTAAGGCCAACAACTAGAAATGAGAATGATTCATGGATATCATATCATGATAATATTATCACAGGATAAGCTTAAGATGTTAGTATAGTATGATGGGTAAATGATATACATGTTCTTCATATTCCTTATAAGGTGAATAGATGATTTACTACTCTATCATAGATAATTACAATGCTTTAAAAGATGAGAATGTTCTAAACTGCTTATCCACAGTGATTAACCTTGCTTATTAATATAAAAGAACCTCTGCTCAGTTTTATACTATTTACCTATGATAATAACATTGTTGATAGAGAGTTATATCACTTGTTGGGACAATTGTCTCACCCCGTGGGATCCAAAATTTGTAGGTGGACGTGCATGAGGAGGTAGAGACCATTCTGCAGAAGAAGGACAACAACAATAGGGACAATAGTAACCGCTCAGGTTGAGTGCACTGTCTGTCGTGTCTTATAGATAGAAGTCCTATGCATCATCTCTATACTCTCAAGTCCTTGGATTTAGTGCGTGATGGTTTTATGAACAATATGAGATTTTGGCTTGTATGCCTCGAGGTTTTATTGTTGCTTTAGTATATGTTTTGACAAAGCAACTGTTATATGTTATCCTCGAGATGAGATGGTATAGTGTATGTAAAATATGAACCCTGATATATATAAAGTTTTGGTTCTTACATTATGATTTTACCAGGAAATGGATCCCTTGCAAAATGGTTTTAAATTTTAGTGACTTTTGTTAATTCACTATTTATGATTATTCCACATTATTTGTAACGATTTGGATTTCGGTTTGGTGGTGGTTGTTACACTCTTGGTTCTCATGGTACCTCTTTATTGACCTCAAACATTTTGAGTTCTACTTTTACTCCAACCAATTCTTTAGGAACTCAGTTATCCTATCAAAAAACATTTTTGTTATTGGATTGGGATTAATAGTAACATTCAACAATTATGGTTTGTGGATAAACCTTTCTAAGAAACTACTTTCTCAATATTGGTTTCATTCCCAAATCATATCATATATGATGTCTTATGAACCATTCTGATGGTACATTATCTAGTGATAGGTATATATTTATGAGGATAAAAATATTAGATTAATTAATAATCATATCATGACTCATCAATGTATAGTTCCTTCATTCTAACACATCATAATGTTCAGATGGATTTGATTTGTGATACATTATCACAATCCTTTCTTTGAAGGTACTCAATGTATTTTAACATCTGATCTAATCAAAGTTTCTTAATACTTTCATCAAAGTCATACTTTATTTATAATCTCCTTGAACATTTCAAGATATTTCTATTTTACTGAGTACATACATCATATTACCACTAAGTGAATATGAGGTATAAGTAATTATCTATATCATTTATTCCATAAGATCTTCATGCATCACATGTGTAAGACTCCTGACCTAGCTTTGTGCTCAATAATAATTTTTTTGGGTAATAAGTTGATTAAACCTTAATACAATCTTTTGAGATATTTTAATATCATTGACATGCTTGTATTTTCAATTAGGTCCAATTTGAATAATGTTTGAGTTATCTTTGCTATATTTGTACATGTTTTAGACCATATTGCAATTTACCCAAAAGTGAGGGTTACCTTGCAAATTGTCACATGTAGAGAGTGTTCTTATGCTTTAGCATCATGAGAGAGAAGATGATGTAGTGGGGCACCTTGTTTGAATAATGTGTGGTGATGTGACATCACATGGTGATTCTAGGGTTTGCTTAGTTGATATGGTGATTGACTTAGGGTTTGATGTTATGAACCCTACACCACTTTTGGTGAGGGTAGCGACCAAAACATGATCTTTGGATGTGTGGTCTCGATTGAGACAACCCATAGGTGAGGGTGGTCGAGACAAAGTGTCCTCTAGTGTCTCGACCATGCACATATATGACCTAGGGTTTTGACCTAGACATGTATAAGGATGTGTCTCAACTGAGACAAAGTTGATGGAAGTGTCTCGACTGAGACAAGGGGGCAACCGACCTAGTTGGTCACAACATTTTTACTGGATAAGTATAAACATTTCGTATATTGCATGTGGGTGGAGGAAAAGTTATTTCTTTGAAGGACATGTGTCCCTTGGTGATCTAAAATGTTGACACCTAAAAATATCTTACTCCCCTCCTCCTTTGGGTATATAACCCCTTCTCTTCCTTGCAAGCAAATATTTTCATCCATACACATCTTCTTCTTCCTTTGGATTGTCCTTGGAGCTTCAGGTGGAAGGGAGGTCAAATCTTGAAGCCTTGGTGGCCGATCTACCTTGCTTGAGGAAGATCTAGTGTTAAATGAATTTCTTGGTGATGGTTTCTTAGAGAATCTTTTCTTGGTAAGTGATCTACTTCTTTGGATCACATTTTCTCTTCTAAAATCCCCATCATTTTCTTCTTCCTCCTTAGTTGTGGATCATCCATGGTGGTTTTCCTTGAAGATCTCCTCATAAAGGGTCATAGACCATGATTGACATGGTGAACCCGAGTGAAAAGATTATTATTTCCTTTTTCTATTTCTTTCTTGGTTCGTCTAAGAACTATTTTCCCTATTTCTTGAACTCTATGTTGACCATGGTTTCTTTCTCTTCTTGCGGTGATCTTTGGCAGAAGTATTGGAGTTTGTTTGAAGATCTTGGAGCTTGAATCTTGGGAGGTTGTTTCTCTCCAAATCAAGTGGGTTTTATAACTCTTTTCCCATGTATTATTAGCATCTTAGATCTGATTATATGTTGTTGTTCTACTTGTTAAAATGTGTTCCTTATGACAGAGGAAATAATATGTTTTAGGTTTAATATTTTAGTATTTCTGAATGGATTACTCTTCCTATAAATCCTAACTCTTTATCCACCCGATTTTGTGGTGATGAAAATATTGATGTGTTCCTTTAAATAATTGTCTATAGAATTGTAACACCTTGTATCTTGATTTTATCTCTCCATACATGATCCTTTTGATAACGTTCCATGAACAAGCATTAGGGTTGATGAGCACCATGATATTGGGTGTTAATTACCCTATTAACAGTTCATATTCCTTGATGATAATCAGTTGTCTCTACCTATTTGAATCTGTTCAAATGTTGTGCGTAGGGCTAACATCAGGTCGAGACATCCCTTGGCCTTCCTTGGGTCAAAACCATGCATAGATGGTTGGTTAGAACTCATCAACACAAAGGGATGGTTGCTACATGCTTATCTGATTGCAACGCAGTGTCGTGACCGTGACTGAGCTACACGTGTCGTGACTGAGACTAAGCTGCAGGCGTCGCCAACGAGATTGATCTTTCTTACATTGCGGGTGAGATGAGCCCTTCCCATTTCAGGGGCAAGACAACCTTGTGTGTGTCGCAGGTAAGACATCCCTACACGTGTTGTGAGTGAGAGGACCTTGCACGCATTGCAGGTTAAGGTGCTGCTGCACGCATTGCAGGTCACCTGTTGCACGAGTGCAGGTCGTGATACCTTGTTGTGTGAACGATGATTGATGCACTTAGATATGTACATAGACTTTATGTAGTGTAATGCCCTTCACATAATGAAATAATTATAATTGGCTAATCAAGTGGGAGGTAATGGAATTAGGGTTAGTGGTTGAGTAACATTATGAAACCCTAATTGGCTAAGTAAGAACCCTAACCCTAATCATGTGAGCATGTGATATATGTTTTCACTTTAATTGAAAATTTTATATTTCATAATAGTGTTTTCTCTCTCCTTATTTTGTAACACTAACTCTGTAGGTGAGATGAAGGGCATAGCCAAGTGAGTGCTATGGTGAACCTTGTATAATACAATGAGGTGATTATGAACACTAATGAGATATAATGTGTTATCATTTGTGAAAGACTTATATGAATGGGTCTTATAACCTACCAAATGCCTTGAGCACAGTATGAGGTGAAATCCTCTCATGATGTGATCGAGGGATTGATGTCCCATAGTGATGTGTTATTGTTAATGACATTGTGAGAGGTAGTAACACAAGTGTTATGTGATGATGATGACAAGTTCTCACCTTATACATTTCCTATCTTCTCAAGTTACATCCTACCTTGATTTTGTAGAATTTGTTTAGGGTTAATACGTTGTAACTTGATTGATGCATTAAAAGATACCCAATTGGAATGCCTAATAAAGTGAAATCCTAATTATGTAGTTGCCCTATACCATAGATCCATCTTCACCATTAGTATATAGATGGATGGTGAAACAAGTAACTCCTACGGGAAACTCAGAGTGCATATTATTGAATATGAGGGGTATTAGTGGAGGTAACTCCATATATACTTAAATTGTTGAAATAGTAGTGTAATGCTTTGTTATAGAACAATCATGTATGAGGCTTTTCTCTAGTGTTGTGCCATGTACCAAAGCAAACTAGTTGTTTTACATGACCATTGCTTTGACTATGAGTTTTTGCCTCTATAGAATTATAAGTATGACTACAAGTTGTTGTTTAGAAGTGATACTATTAATTCACTACATTGCAGACTCAAATTGACCGAGTAGCGATGGTGATGATCATGGAGTCCAACTCTTTCATTGATCTTGTATGGTACTGATTTCGACTTAGCAGTGGTCAGTTGGATTTGAGTGATACATCTCAAATCCTCATGGCATAATAATAAAAATGATAATATAATTATGTAGTATATTTTCTTAGGGTCAAATACAAATAAAATTGGTGACCCCATGCCTTTTCTTGTATTGTTTAGTTGATAACAGTTATACATGTTCTTCATATTCCTTTCAAAAGAATGAATTGTTCTTCTGCTCAGTTGTAAGTACTTAAAACTACTTAACCAATACTTACTACTTGACTTATATGCTCTAGTAACTTGCCATACTTGTGATAGATGTTGGTGAAGAGTTATATCTCTCACTGGTATGTTGGTCTCACTCCAAGGGTTCCACCACTTTTTAGGTGGTCATGGACGAGGAGGTCGAGGTTGCGATGCAGGCGCAGGGCAGTAGGGAGATCAATAGATATCAGAAGATTGGATATCCTACTAGTTAGAATCTTGGAGTAGAGTCCTATGTGTCTCCATGTACTATCAGGTCTTTGGGGAGATTTGGTTGTTTTGTATATCAACACGTAGATTTTGGCTTAGGGCCATGAGTGTATAGTAATGGCATGTACATATAAACATGTTGTAAAATATAATAGTTATGGCTTGTTTGCCTGTGAACATATCATGTAGCATATTTTGATATAAATAAGAACACTGATGGCCTGTGTTGAAGGCTTGTTTATGAAATAATTTTTCTTGAGATATTACCTTTCAAATGGTTTTGGTTTACCTTGTTTTGTGGTAATATTGTTATTATTGGTAATTCTATGCTTTTTTAGTAATCTCTCTTTGTATTGTGATGGTCGTCACAAGTTTGTGGAATCAAAGCTATAGGTTTGTTGAGTCTACAGGGACATAGGACTAGGGTTTGAGTCAGTTCTAGTATCCTCCAATATATCTTATAGTCACTTCTACTTATGTAAAAGAAGAAGAAGAGAAGAAAAGATATCTCGAGAACATGATGAACATGTTGTTGACAGTGGTGTTGCTAAACCAGGAGGTGGTGATAGGAGGCAAGAAAGGGTTGATGTTGTGCCTGAGATGCCTCAAGTTAACCTTGGTGATGTAGAAAACCCTACTTTTGAGTCCATGGTTGGACAATTTATCAATACAATGAACCACATGATGGATAGGATGCATACAGCCCAACCTAGGGCAACGGTTCTTGATGCTAAAACTCATGGTTATACTTTTGAAAGACTTTGACGTGTAGGAACATTGGAGTATGTGGGGACATTTGATCCATCCAATGCAGATATGTGGATGATTGAGCTAGAAAAGGCATTTAAGATCGTCAACATCCCCAAAGAGGATAAGGTGAAACATGTTGTGTATTTGTTAAAGGGGAGTACTGGACAATGGTGGGCAATTGAGGAGGAAAAAAGGAGTTGTGGTTGCATGGGAAGAATTCTGAAGGGAGTTTGTAAGTAGGTACTTTTCGAAGAGTTATTTAGATAAGAAGATAGTACAATTTGAGAAGATACAGTAGGGATCTATGTTGATTAATGTGTATGAAGCTAAGATTATAGAGCTTCTAAGGTTTTGTCCACACATGGCAACAATGAACAAGGAGAGGATTAGACATTTTGAGAAGGGTCTGAGTACTGAGATGACTACTCTGATGTCATCGTTAGAGAACAAAGAGAGATTTGATACTTTTGTGTAATAAGTTCAGAGGGTAGAAAGATCAGTTCTAGAGAATCATGAGGTGAAGACCAAGAAGAGGCCTGCATAATATCAAGGAAAATATTTTGGGGGCTTTAAGAAGCCTAGGTCATCAACACCTCAGTCTCAACAAAGTTTAGTGACTCACTCACAGTGGAAACAGAGCAGAGGCAGAGGCTGTAGTTTGCCACCTACGGGAGCTCAAAGTGCATAGTCAATGTTAGTGACTGGTCCGTCTAGGCTGTGGTACGGTAGTAAAACCTATTTCAAGTGTAGACAGCTGGGGCATACTAAGTGGTATTTCCCTATGAAAGATGAAGAAGCGACTCGGCATATGAGGTAGAGTTAGCAAAGGTCATAGCAGCAGCAACAACAACACAGTGGCAGAGGACGTGGACAAGTGTCTCAAGCTGGTTCCTTAAGACATGTTGATAGAGGAAGAGGGCGATAATAGGTGATGAATCGATTCTATAAGATGAGTCATCCAGGAGGAATCGTTAACCCAAGGGCTGTGACATGTCAGATGGAGCTATTTCATTCTGATTTGTCTTCTTCATGCTTCATATATGTTTTAGTTAACCCAGGTGCGACACATTCCTTTATCACTAGAAAAGTGATTGCTAGATGTTTCTTACCTGTTAGTCGTATACATGATAGTCTTCATCTAGAAACTCTTTTATTTGGTTCCGTAGAGATGCGGGAAGTGTGTCCATCTAGTGTTCTTTCTTTTTTGGACGTAGCATTCAAGTAGATCTCCTACCACTTGATATGCACGGATTCGATGTGATCCACGGGATGGATACTTTGGAAAGTATTGGGTGATCTCGAATTGTAGTGCCAAGATGGCAATGTTTGTCGATCTTGATGTTTCATGGGTCTTCCAAGGTGATAGGAAGATTCTTCCAAGATGTCTAGTTTCAACTATGACAACAGAGAAGTGGATGAGACAAGGTTGTGATGCGTTCTTGGCACATGTGGTGGATATCAAGGCAAGGAGTCCTAGTATTCAAGAAGTACCAGTTGTATAGGAGTTTGAGGATGTGTTTCCTGATGAGTTTCTAGGAGTACCTCCTCCTAGAAAGATTGATTTTGAGATCAATATAGTTCCAGGTACTCAACCATAACACAAACACCATATAGGATGGCACCAGTAGAGATGAAAGAACTCAAGAAACACTTGCAAAAACTTCTTGAGAAAGGTTTCATTAGACCGAGCACGTCTCCTTGGGATGCTCCCATTCTTTCTGTAAAGAAGAAGGATGGATCAATGAGGTAGTGTATTGACTACCGATATTTGAATAAGATGGTGATTAAGAACAAGTATCCATTGCCATGAATAGATGATTTGTTTGAATAGTTATAGGGTGCCATAATCTTCTCTAAAATAGACCTGAGATCGGGTTATAATCAGTTACAGAGTAAGGTAGATGACATACCTAAGTCAGCCTTTAGGACAAGGTATGGTCATTATGAGTTTGTGGTTATGTCGTTTGGGCTAACCAATGCACCAAAAACATTAATGGTTTTGATGAATAGGGTGTTCAGATCCCATCTAGACTAGTTTGTAGTTGTATTTATAGATGACATCCTGATCTATTATCGGGATAACTAGCAGCATGAGAAACACCTACGTCAGGCTTTGTCTTTGTTGAGGCAACATCAGTTGTATGCAAAGTTCAGTAAATGCGACTTATAGTTAAAGGAGGTGGCCTTTCTAGGGCATGTAATATCTGTCAGGAGAGTCTCTATAGACCCGAAGAAGGTGGAGTCAGTGCTGGGGTGGGATCATCCATAGAGACCTGCAGAGGTTTGAAACTTTCTAGGTTTGTTAGGATATTACAGGAGGTTCACTACAAACTTCAGTGCGGAGGCATTACGCCTAACAAAGCTTACAAGAAAGCATGTATGTATGAGATAAAAGATGTCAACATTCTTTTCAACTTTTGAAGGAGAATTTGACCAGTGCACCAGTATTAGTATTACCAAAGTAGGGAAAGGGTTATATTATCTTTTTTGATGCATCCAAGAATGGTCTAGGTTGTGTTATAATGCAAGATAAGAATGTGATTTCTTTCGCTTTGTGACAGCTTAAGAAACATGAGGAGAACTACCCAATGCACAATTTGGAGTTAGCCGTCATGGTCCATGCCTTGAAGATATGGAGACACTACTTATATGGTGAGAAGTGTTAGATCTTCACCGACCATAAGAACCTACAATACATCTTTTTGAAGTAAGAGTTGAACATGCGACAATGACGCTGGTGGAGTTGATAAAGGATTATGATTTCACTATATATTACCCTCCATGGAAGGCAAATGTGGTAGGAGATGCCTTGAGTAGGAAGTCTTCCTCCTCCTCATCATATTATGAGCAGGCATAGTTGAGTGATTTGATATTTCACAAGAGAGATATGTTGGTCTCTCTTCGATAGATGAATGTACAGTTAGAGGTGTCCATGTTAGTAGGACTATTGACACAATTACAAGTGAAACCAACATTGAGTCAACAGATCAGAGATGTGGAACAGAATGATATTGTAGTACAACAAATCAAGAAGAGTTGGGCAGTGATAAATGAGATGGCTTCCATGAGTCCAAGCAAGGGATAGTGTGTTATCATGGTAGAGAAGTTGTGCCAGATGTGGGTAATCTGAGGACGTTAGTTCTAGAAGAAGCTCACTCTTCTATGTACTCCATGCATCTTGTAGCACAAAGATGTATTAGAATTTGAAATATCTGTATTGGTGGCCAAGGTTAAAACGTGATGTAGTTGAGTTTGTGGCTAAGTGTGCAGTGTGTCAGTAGGTTAAAGCCAACCATGCAAATCCTGTAGGGACTTTGCAACCATTTCCTATACCATAGTGGAAGTGGGATCATATCACGATGGAATTTATGATCGAACTCCCAAGGACAACCAAAGGTCATGATTCCATTTGGGTAATAGTGGACAAGCTGACTAAGTCAACACACTTTTTTCCATGAAAGATAATGTATATGGCTAAGAAGCTTGCACAGGTGTATGCAGATGAGATACTACGTCTACATGGTACCCCAGATACTACAATGTTAGATAGAGGTCCACAGTTCACCAGTTACTTTGGGAACATTTGCATACAACAATGGGTACACAGTTGAGATTCAACACTTCCATCCATAGATAGATGGACAGTTTGAGAGGACAATAAAGACCTTGGAGGATTTATTCAGAGCCCGTGTGTTGCAATTTATGGGCAGTTGGGATATACATGTTAGTCTGATAGAGTTTGCCTACAACTATAGCTATCATAGGAGCATCGATATGGCACCATATGAAGTGTTGTATGGGAGAAGATGTAGATCTCCTTTGTGTTGGTATGATATGGGAGAATATCAGCTTCTGGGTCCTGAGTTAGTGCAGTAATTGATAGAAAAGATCAAAGTGATTCAGCAACAATTAAAAGCATCTTAAGATAGACATAAATCTTATGTTGATAACCGTCGTAGACCTTCAGAGTTCCAAGTGGGAAACATGGTCTACCTCAAAGTCCCTCCTTGGAAATGTGTTCTAAGGTTTGGGAAAAGGGTAAGTTATCTCCCAGGTATATGGGACCTTATCCTGTGGTTGCATGTGTTGGAAAGGTGGCCTACAAGCTAGATTTGCCACCTGAGTTACATAAGTTATGTAACGACCCTGACCTGGGTTATGAGGTAAACCCATTTGTTTTGTCTAATAAAGTTGCTTAGAACTTTAATATAATCCTCTAAGGTGTTTTGACATCACGTGAAACACTTATGTTTCAAGTTTGGTCCCGATTGAATGTTGTTTGAGTAATTTTCCTTTGTTTTGGACCAAAGTGAAATTTACCCAAATTGAGGGGCTATAATGCAAAATGCCACATGTTGAATGTACGCCATGTGTTTTAGCATCATAAGAGAGAGAATTATTCTAAGTGGTGTCTTGTGGAAAGCCTAAATTCCAAGTTTGAACTTGTTTGAACAATGTTGGTGCATTGTGCACCAATTTTGGTACAAACTATAATTTACTAAAAATGTGGGGTTGATATGCAAATTACCACCTCTGGAGTGTCCCTACTTCCTCTATGTATCATTTAGAGGAGATATAATGAATGAGACACCATGTTTGAATCAACTATGAGTGATGGCATTCTTGGTGATGAAATGACCAAGAAAAGAGGGTTGAATATGAAAGCTTAACTTGAGTTGTATCAAGTTGGAAAGCTTATATATGAGTGCCTATCAGACAAGGAGCCATAGGAGGAGCCTCATATCATTTTTTGAACTCTTGGCAAAGGCCATGTCGTGCAAAGAACCTCAAGGAGGTCAGTTGTGTCGAGTTACAACTTCCTTAACAAAGTTGTATCGGGTTGTGCAAAAAGTGATGAATTAATTGATATATCCTATTCAAAGGGATAAGTAATGGAAGAATTTTCATCTCTAGATGATCCTCAAACTTTTTGCAAGAAAAGATAAATGTTGATGCATGCATGTACACGTGTCATCCATGCATGTACATGTGGCACCTACTAGCTCAAAATGATGACACCACATTTTTACCATCCTTCATGAGCAACAAGTATATATACCCCTAGTTTCACCCCTTAGTGCAATTTTGCGACCCTTACCACCCTCCTACCCTAAGGTATCATGCATAGAGCTCCCATATCGTGAAGGGATTCTGTGGTATCGTGCATAGGCCTTGGGATATCACCCATGGCAAGAGCATATGGCCAAGTGGGTGAAATTGGCCATATAAGGTGATATCGGCCAATAGGGTGAAGAGTTGAGTGGAATGTCGTGCAAGTGAGTGCCATATCATTTAAGAGGGGTGGAATATAATGCAAGGACACTAGTGTATCATGAAAAGGTGTTAAGGAGCTCAAATCTTAACTCTAAGGTGAGCCATTGTTGTCTTCAAGCTTGAATTGAAGCATGGAACTAGGGTTATGATCTACCTTTCTTTTCTTCTTCACTAATTGCTTATCCATGGTGATTCCTTGTATATGAAGGAGTTGTGAATGAGACTTGGACTTTTGATAAGTCATCTTCAACCTTAGGAACGTGGAGCTTTGGAGCGTGGAGCTTTGAAGTGGTTCTTAAGGAGGGTTATATAACTTGAACTCAATCATGTTATTATTCATCACCTAAATTGCTATACATAGTGAAATACTTTTAGTTCTGAAATTTCCTGAAATTGTTGATGAAATTATGAGTTCTAGTAACTGCTTAGACCTGTTGCCATGAATTATATCAGTTAAAACAAAGGTCTAGAGCTTGAAGAAGATGGTGTCACTTTGTAAAAGTGATATCGGTCTCAAGCATATACACAAATAGCTCTAACCCGGTATGATGATGTACCTACTTCACTAAAACGATATGAAAAAGATAGTATATCTTCTTGCATGATATGGGGGTGTAGTATACACCTCTTTCATGATAGGAAGTCTATTATAGACTCCATGCACGATACATGGTCAATTATGTACTTGTAAGTTGACATGAAACCCTAATACAAGGTAATGCTATGTGAACCCTAATTTAGGGTAATGCTATGTGAAACCCTAATACAGGGTAATGCTATGTGAAACCCTAATACAGGGTAATTCTATGTGAAACCCTAATACAGGGTAATGCTATGTGAAACCCTAATACAGGGTAATGCTATGTGAAACCCTAATACAAGGTAATGCTATGTGAAACCCTAATACAGGGTAATGCTATGTGAAACCCTAATACATGGTAATGCTATGTGAAACCCTAATACAGGGTAATGCTATGTGAAACCCTAATACAGGGTAATGCTATGTGAAACCCTAATACAGGGTAATGCTATGTGAAACCCTAAAATAGGGTAATGCTATGTGAAACCCTAATATAGGGTAATGCTATGTGAAACCCTAATACATGGTAATGCTATGTGAAACCCTAATATAGGGTAATGCTATGTGAAGTCTTAAAATAGAATAATCCTATGTGAAGACCTAATACAGATTGATGAGTTATGAATGTAATAAGATAATCCTTGTTTTGTATGGTGATGATATGAAAGAGAGACCATGAACCTTAAAGAGGGAGTAGTGGTATTACTTAGTGTTACATGGTACTGATATATAATTTTTATCATGAGTACTAAACATGCAGGTATGTTGATGATGCGATGATTTTGAGTCGCATTTATAGACCTGTTGGATATGTGTTTTATGCTTTTATTAGTCATTTTTATGGTTAATTTTGCATAATTCATCCACTATGGTCTTTGCTACTATTTTATGTCAAATGCCCTTTATTTCATCGTTTTGAGCATTAATTGTCAAAATATTATTATTTGTGTGAATTTATGTGGTTTCGTGTTTGAATTTCAGAGAAAACAAGTATCTGCTTCCGTCGATACCATCGACGGAAGTCGATACCATCGACCGGACCACATGTTGCCAGCCGCGAGTATCAGCAAAGAGTCGATACTATCGACAGGGATGCCGATGGTATCAAGCTACCATCAGGTTGCTGGCAAGAAAGCAGTCGATAGTATCGACACCAAGTCGATACCATCGATGCACGGAGGCTACAATGTCAGAATCTTGCAAAAACCGACGCATAAAGGACGTCGATACCATCGACCCGCGTCGATGGTATCGAGATGATGTCAAGCGCGACGAAGAAAGGATTTGCAGCCGGCCGGTACCACACTGGGTCGATACCATCGACTCGTGTCGATGGTATCGTAATCAGAATATATGTGTTTGCTTTAGAATGATCTTAATCAGATGGCCATGGTTAATTAGCAGCCTAATTTGGAAGATATACTAATGACGGCACCCTTGAACAAGGAGGCACGTCATTAGTGGCTGCACACATCCCAGAGAGGAAGGAGAGAAGAACGGAGCATGAGAGCACGCCCCAGCCGATCCGGACGCTGAAGAAGACGAATTCCACCACCGAAAGGCGGCAGAACACAAATTCCACGCCAAGGATCGATTGGATCTTCTCCGTTCAGGGGTTTCACCTCTCATTTCACATTTTTCATATGATTTCCCCTATCTCTACCAAGTACTTGCTTGAGATGAACATGCGGGGCTAATCCCCTTCGTCTTTAGGACCGGGAGTAGCCCAGGAATTCATTGTATGACAACTTTATAGTAGTAATTCTTATTTTATCTCCTAAATCCGTGGTATGATTTCGTTTTCTCAATATATTGTTATGCTTGATCACCATAATAATAACCTAATGCCCTTAGTCACTTTGAAAGAAGGATTAACGGCTGAAAAGAGACAGAATTCACATTAGTCGACAAATCCCTTGAATAAGGTGGTGTAAAATTAATGGTGGATACTGAGAGATCGTTCATAATGCACCTAGTTTAGGGTATAGGTTACTACGACGGTGGAACCGACCTAGACTTAGGTAGTGAATTGCACCATGACAGTGGGCAATTCTATTTTCAGGCCACTACCTAGATAGAGAGATAAAATTGAGTAGATATATAGAATTTAATACAATGAAAACCCGCGGTGAAACCGCAACCCTAAAGATACCCTTTTGAATTGATTAAATCAATATTTAATCGATCATTTGTTTTGTTTTGTCTTTATTTTTCTTTTAATTTTAACAACAACTCTCAACTTGTTAATCGGCTTAGCTGATCGCGAGTAGTTAGTAGGAGTCCCCGACGATTGCACGTATCCCTGAGTTCGACTCGGGCCTCACAAAGGCCTGTACTACTCGACGCGTTCACTTGCGTTTCTGCGCACGATAAATTTGCGTCAAGTTTTTGGCACCGTTGCCGGGGATACAGCAATTTGTTGGCACTTCGAGTGCTGTGAGCGACCACTGTAGGCCACCTTTTTTTTTATCATTCCAAAAATTCATAATCTATTTTTTTATATTTGCAATCGTCAAGCACTGTACTAAATTTAATCTTTCTATTTTCAGGTATTGTGCATGGTGCAGACACATAGTAATGACTACACGCGACACACACCTGAGGTTCCGCTACCGGGACCAGAAGACGAGGAAAGCCACAATCAAGACCAGTTAGAAGAAACAGAGTCAGAACCTGAATAAGAAGAGATGGACAGCCACAGACAATCTGGGAGAAGATCAAGGCTTCTTCCGCATCCACATCAAAAGGGCCTATAAAGAAGCAAGCAATCAACATACCTACCTATAAGATTGATCCGGCTTTGATAAATCTGGTGAAGTCCAATGCTTTTCATGGGCTCAAGAATGAGGACCCTGTCGCGCACATAAGTTAGTTTGTTGAGAACTGTGACATAGTTAAAATCGACAGGTTTCCACAGGATGCACTTTATCTTAAGCTTTTCCCGAATTCATTGGCAGGAGCCGCGCGAGAATGGCTACACAATTTATATGATGAGTTTGTGGAGTCCTAGGACCATATGGTGGAGGTTTTCTTTGAGAGGTTCTTTCCTCCTGAGAAGACCAACGACATGATCAGGAAGATCCATAACTTTACCCAACAGGCAGGTGAGACATATTCTGAGACCTGGGAGAGGTTTCAGGTCATGCTGAGATGGTGCCCGCATCACGGGCTAGATAAAGAAACACAGGTAAAGATCTTCTATTTTTCTCTCTCCGAGCACAATAGGAGCAACCTTGATTCAGCTGGGTCAGGATTCTTTTTGAACAACACGAACACCAGGTGTTGGGAAATATTAAAGAACATGGCTAGGAAACAATCATGGGGTCCGAGTAGTAGGAGAATCTAAGGCAATCAAAGAACTGAATGAGAAGATGGATCTTCTCGCAAATAAATTGCTTGCAAAGGAGGATACTGAGTCCGAGGACGAGGCTCAATTGAAATTTATGAGGCAGCAGCCAAGTTACAGGAACAACGACTACACATGGAGAAAAGACAAGAAGTTATCGTGGAAGGACCCAAACAATTTTTTGTAGGATCTGGATGCCAAACCCCAGCCAGTAGCAGAGGATAAGAGCACAGAGCTGCTCAATCAGGTGATAAAACAAAATCAAGAACTCATGACTACGTTCGGCCAGCAAATTAAACAGCAAGGGGAGTTTATGAATCAGTTTGGGCAAACACTGCAGAGCCATGGGGCGCAAATGAGGACCATTGAGACATCTATGGCACAGATGGCAGCAGAGATAGCCAGTTTGAAGAACCCGACACATCCATGTTTTCCGGGAAACACCAATGTTCCAGGGGGAAACCACCAGGAAAAGGCCATCTTGTTGAGAAGCGGCAAGAAATTGTTAAATCCAAGGGCCGAGGAGACAAGCACACCATAAGCTGAAGCAGAAGGTGAAGCCAATGAGGAGCAGCCCGCACCGGTCACAGATCTAGTCAATGACACAGTTGTGGATTCTACTGAATACCCGATTGTAGAGGAGGAAGGACCTCAGAAAACGACACCCTATGTGCCACCGCATCAAAGGGCACAAGCGGTCCCGGTCCCGTATCCAAATAGTGCCAAGGCAAGGAAGGTAGATGCACAATTTAAGAAGTTCTTAGATAGTTTCAGGAAGCTTTCAGTCAATATCCCTCTATTGGAAGCCATTGAGCAAATCCCGTCTTACGGGAAATTTCTAAAGGACATCATTACTAAGAAGAGGAAAATTCCGGATACAGAGGTTGTCGTGCTCAAGGAGCAAGTGAGTGCCTTCATCATGGGCACTTTGCCGCCAAAAAGGCAAGATCCAGGCTGTTTTAACATTTCTTGTTATATTGGAAAAGTCAAATTTGGTGAAGCATTATGTGACTCAGGGGCAAGCATCAACTTGATGCCCCTTTCTACATTCAAAAAGCTGGGATTGAAGGAGGCACGGCCAAGCAACATGACTATTCAATTGGCAGACAACTCAGTGGTAAAGCCATATGGAATCTGTAAAGATGTGTTAGTGAAAGTGGACAGATTTGTTTTTCCAGCAGATTTTGTAGTCATGGAGATGCAGGATGAACATGGCAACGAGCTATTACTTGGACGTCCTTTCCAAGCTACAACCGACATGATTTTAGAGATGGGGAGAGGTCGTTTGACCTTGGGTATATCCGATGACCGATTTGAGATGGTCATGCCCTCTAGTACGGTGTTGTCTAAAGCAAAGGAACAATGCCGTGTGGTAAAACATCTGAATTATAATATTTCACTCTGTCTTGGGAAGCCATTTCTGGACATGGCTCATGTGATGTGCAAAGTGGACAATGGAACTTTGGCTGTGGACATCATGGAACAGACCAAGGTAGTATCTCTGTGTAAAGCTGTAGGGTTCCCTAATGATGAGGATGAGGACAGTCCGCCTTCTACGGAAGATGATGTTATTGCAATTTCTGTTTTTGATGCATATCCTGAATTACCATTGGAGGCTTGCTTTATAAATATTACACATGATTGGATGCGGAGCAAATCACTCAAGGAGTGCGCCAAAATGCTTCAGATGCTTCCATGCTTCTATGTGAGGCATTATGAAGATTTAGGTGAACTTCCCCCGCCGCTTCAATCATCTCTGATCAGCCCGCCGGAGTTAGAATTAAAGCCGCTGCCACCGCATCTCAAATATGTCTTTCTAGCTGAGGAAGATAAGTTACCTATGATCATTTCTGCCTATTTGAGTGCGGAAGAGGAGGAACAATTGTTGACAGTGCTGAAGAACCACCAGGGAGATTTTGGGTGGTCTGTTGCAGATATCAAGGGGATTTCCCCTACATTGTGCCAGTAAAAGATTCGGCTCGAGGAGGGAGCCAAGCCCGTGATCCAACCTCAACGACGTCTCAATCCAAGCATGATGGAGGTTGTGAAGAAGGAGGTTATTAAACTTCTTGCTGCAGGTATCATTTACGCAATATCAGGCTCGACATGGGTGAGTCCCACACAGGTAGTCCCTAAAAAGGGGGGAGTTACTGTCACCCAAAATATTTTAAATGAACCTGTCACCACCCGATTGGTAACCGGGTGGCGAGTTTGTATTGAGTACCGCCGTCTGAATGCCGCTACGCTAAAGGATCACTTTCCTTTACCTTTTATCGATCAAATTCTAGAGCGTCTTGCCGGCCAATCGCACTTCTGTTTTCTTGACGGGTACTCGGGGTACAACCAGATTTCAATTGATCCTTCGGACCAAGAGAAATCTACTTTCACTTGTCCCTATGGGACTTTCACGTATCACCGAATGCCTTTTGGTTTATGCAATGCACCTGTGACTTTTCAGTGTTGTATGCTTGCTATTTTTTTCTGACATGGTAGAACGCTGTCTTGAGGTGTTTATGGATGACTTTTTGGTGTATGGTGCATCGTTTGACGAATGTCTCTATAATCTGGATAAAGTTTTACAGCGCTGTGAGGACACACATTTGGTCCTCAACTGGGAAAAATGTCACATGATGGTGACTGAGGGGATAGTGCTAGGACACAAGGTGTCTAGCAAAGGTTTAGAGGTGGATCCGGTAAAAATTGAAGTTATATCCAAGTTACCCCCACCAAATTCTGTTAAAGGGGTAAGGAGTTTCTTGGGACATGCCGGATTTTATCGTCGGTTTATAAAAGACTTTTCAAAAATCACGAAACCTCTATTTGAACTGCTTGAGAAAGACGCTGTATTTGATTTCAATGATAAATGTCTACATGCGTTCGATGTGTTGAAGGAGAAACTGATTTCTGCGCCAGTTGTTCAAACGCCGGATTGGACTAAACCATTCGAACTCATGTGTGACACTTCTGATTTTGCGGTAGGAGCTGTGTTGGGGCAGTGGGTGGACAATAAACCCACCGTGATTTTCTACGCTTCAAAGACTTTGAATGACGCCCAATTAAATTATACAACTACTGAAAAAGAATTACTCATCGTTGTTTTCGCTTTTGAAAAATTTCGGCAATATTTAGTTGGATCTAAAATAGTCGTTTGGACTGACCATGCCGCAATTAAATATTTAATGGAGAAAAAAGACGCAAAGCCTAGATTAATTAGGTGGATTTTGCTCTTACAAGAATTTGACATCAAAATCAAGGATAAAGATGGGATTGAAAATGTTGTGGCGGATCATCTGTCTAGGTTAGAGAGGGTGGATGAAAAAGATTTACATATACCCATAACCAAGACATTTCCGGATGAACAAATTTTGAAAGTTAATTCTAAAGATCCTTGGTTCGCTAAGATTGTGAATTATTTGGCTTGCGGGATCATCCCGGAAGATTGGTCATATCAAGAGAAGAACAGATTTTTCCATTCTTTACGATATTATTTTTGGGATGACCCGATTCTTCTTAAGCAATGCAGGGATGGTATCCTACGCAGATGTGTGCCTGAGGTGGAGTACGAGAGCGTTCTCCGTCATTGCCACACACTACCTACTGGAGGACACCATGCGAGCTCTCGTACGGCAGCTAAAGTTCTGGAGAGTGGCCTTTATTGGCCAACCTTGTTCCGAGACGCCTACGAGTTTGTAAGGCAATGTGACTCCTACCAACGAGCAGGTAATATTTCAAAGAGACAGGAGATGCCCCTAAATGTGTTCCAAGAAGTGGAGGTATTTGATCTGTGGGGCAAAGATTTCAAGGGACCCTTTGTGTCCTCAAATTCAAATTTATATATTCTTTTAGCAGTTGATTACGTGTCGAAGTGGGTGGAAGCAATACCCACAAGGACTAACGATTCCACTGTAGTGTGCAGGTTTGTGAACGAAAACATTTTCTGCAGGTTTGGAGTGCCCCGAATGATCATCAGTGATGGGGGTACGCATTTTAGGAATCAGAAGTTCTGTTGAAGAAATATGGGGTCAAACACAACATAGGTACACCATATCACCCGCAGACTCAAGGACAGGTGGAGGTCTCCAATCACGAAATTAAGCAGATTTTGGAGCGTACGGTGGCGTCCACGAGGAAGAATTGGAGTGCCCTACTACTGGATGCATTGTGGGCGTACAGGACGGCTTACAAAACACCTATAGGCACCACGCCTTTTAGGTTAGCATATGGTCGGGCTTGTCACTTACCGGTAGAGTTAGAGCACAAAGCACATTGGGCGCTTAGAAGGCTCAACTTGAGTTACGATGGAGTGGGGAGGAAGAGATTTCTTGAATTGAATGAGTTGGATGAGCTGCGGATGACAGCATACGAGAACTTGCGGATATACAAAGAGCACACCAAGTTAATCCACGATCGCCACATCCAGTTGTGCACGTTCAAGAAAGGAGATAGTGTATTGTTGTTCAATTCATGACTGAAGTTGCATCTCGAGAAGCTCAAATCCCGGTGGAGTGGGCCGTTTGTGGTAGAAGAGGTCAAAACACACGACGCCATCTTGGTGCGGGATGGTGAGACTACATTTTTGGTAAATGGACAAAGATTGAAGCTCTACTTTGGTGAAAATTACAAGAGGAAGGTGAATGAGGTCAAACTCATTTCACTTTCAGATGAATGAGGTGCCCAAAAGTCATCTAGCCTAAGATGTTAAATAAGGGCGCTTGTTGGGAGGCAACCCAACCATCGGTACCTTAGTTTAGTTCATGTACATTCGTAGGTTGACTTGTGTTGGTTTATTTTTTTAGTGTAAAAAAGATACCGTGATCGGTTTGTTCTTTGTGCAGGCTGAGGCAGAGTCGATACCATCGACACACTGGTCGATGGTATCGACCATGGAATAGGTTGACGACTACATATTTTGTACTGCGTCGATACTATCGACGGCCTCATCGATGGTATCGACATACCTACAGGCAGATCGCAAAATCAAGGTTGATGGTATCGAGATGCTTGTCGATACCATCGAGATCTCTGAAGATTTACAGAAGAAATCGACTCAGGAAAGTCGATACCATCGACTGGCGTGTCGATGGTATTGACACTCTCAAGTAAAAAGGCGGTGGTTGGGTCTCACGAGGATTTGCCCTAATCAGAGAGTCGATACTATCGACTCGCGTCGATGGTATCGACCATCCACATCACCGATCCGCGCGAACAAATCAACGGCGATCGCGACATCAAGATGGTCGATCCGGGTGCAGCGTCGATACCATCGACCCATGTCGATGGTATCGACACATTAGCAATCTGGGTTTCAAGATCCAGCCATCGACGATCGTCGATACCAGCGAGG
Source organism: Alisma plantago-aquatica (assembly GCA_963693085.1). Classification (NCBI taxonomy): domain Eukaryota; kingdom Viridiplantae; phylum Streptophyta; class Magnoliopsida; order Alismatales; family Alismataceae; genus Alisma; species Alisma plantago-aquatica. The sequence continues at coordinate 35,799,767 of OY856413.1, forward strand.
GGGAGGATAGCATCGATAAGTGTCGATACCATCGACTCGCGTCGATGGTATCGACGGGTCAACAGTGGCACCGACCGCATCTATTTAAGGGGAGTGATTGCGTCATTTGACGTCATGCTTCAGAGCAATCTCCTTCTCTTGTGCCGAGCAATTCCCTAAGCTGTCCAAGCCCGATGACGAGCAGCACCGAGCGAAGGTCTTCATCGAGCGGAGATTAAACTCTCCAATCTTCACCGAGCTCTCTTTCTGATTCCCATTTATCGTCACAAAATGGTGCATGTGGCCGGAGCTTCCTCCTTGCGCGTGACTCCGATGGACATCCCGGAATTCATGCCACCACCGCCAGCGTCGATCGCATGTCCCCGACTTTTCCATCCTTCCTCGGAGGTCCGGAAGATCTATGAGGAGATCATGCAGAGGAAGATAGAACCCACCCGATATGTGGACCGGGAGATGATCCGAGATCTCGGATTTGTTCCAGGGGCAGTACCCGTCTTGGGACCCCACGACATCACAGTACCCGCCTCCACCACCACATGAGTGATCCAGTATCACTGTTCCAATCTTTAAGTTTGTTTTTGACTATGAGGCCATAGTCGAATTCAAGCTTAGGGGGGTAGTTGGAACAACTTTATCTTTTATTGTTTTAGTTTTTAACTTTATTGTTTTTGTTCTTGTTATTTGTTTCTTGCAATTTTAGTTTTTGTAGGATCCACATGCTATCTAGTGTAATCGTGGATGTCATAAAGTTTGTGTCATCTCATTAATTGTACATGGGAAAATCAAGGGAAATTTAAAATTTTTGTGTGCTTGGAAAGCTTGTCTTGTTTAACCTTGGGCACATATCATACGAAAATGATTGGTTTTGTCAACTTTAAAACAAAATTTCACAACTGTACTCCTAATGATTCATGAAAGTGGACTGAAATGGTTGTTTGAGCCTAAACTGACCAAATGGTAATGAGACTCTAAGTGGATGTAAGAGAGAGAAACCTCTTAACTACTACACAGGTTAGTAAGGAGGGACACATAATATCTTTCTAAGGTTCAGTCATCTAGTCTTGTGATCTTTCCACCTCTTTACTTTTCACAATCCACCACAAGAATTGGAAGTACTTTACAGTTTTAACTTCTTTGACAGCATTGCATATAGATAGGTCCGACATTGAATTTATTTCCATATGTTTTGCATATATATAAAAAAAAGGAAAAAGTAGAATAGTGATACATGCACATTACCCTTAGGTGCATGCCATGTAGTTACAGTCATAATTTTCATGCATAAAGTATATCATGTATCTCAATTTTTCTCTAATGGTGAATTAAATTGTTCCATACCTTCTAAATAGTGCAATTTTCTGAGTATGAAGAAAAATAAGCCCAATAAAATATTCATTATCAATTATGGATATAAGGGTTGAAAAATGAAAAAAAAGAAAAAGAGAAAAAAATCTGAAAAATCTGCATAAAAAAAGAAGAAGAAAAGAGTTATGTAGAAGCAACAAGAATAAGGAGAAAGGAACGTAATATCACCTGCATTTCAAGATAATTGAGTACATGATGTAGCTTAATTAGATGTCCATTTCATTTTGAGATGGATGGTTAGTACATGCATCATTCCACCAAATTTTAGGCATTAGGGCATTTTTCATGTGCATTTGCATCATTTAGGATATTTTTGTTTTATGCATGTTGAAACTGTATAATACTTCCACTTTCTTCCATGAACCACCCATCTTCATCCACCCGTTTCTCAGATTGGTAGGCCACCGCGAATTTCTCCTCACTAAGGTATATCAGGAGAACTGCTTCCATGTAGATGGTAGTTAGGGCGAGCAACGTAGTATAGGAGATCACTAGATGCACCAAGTCTGAACCGACGAGTTTTATTATGTTAACTGCCTTATGTGATAGTGTTCATTAGTTTTGAGGTCAATTTCTTTTATGAATGATTACTGTCGCCTTCAGGGTAATTACCGTTCCGTGGTTAGAGAGGGCCAGTATGTGAATATTCGATGGGATTCATATGGGATGTTGGTTGTGGTGTGTTGTTCTTCAGTTGAAATTAGCAATTCTATTCTAAGGATTAGTTGCTCGAGGGCGAGCAACGTTCAAACTTAGGGGAGTTTGATGCGATGATTTTGAGTCACATTTATAGACCTGTTTGATATGTGTTTTATGCTTTTATTAGTCATTTTTATGGTTAATGTTGCATAATTCATCCACTTTGGTCTTTGCTACTATTTTATGTCAAATCCCCTTTATTTCATCGTTTTGAGCATTAATTGTTAAAATATTATTATTTGTGTGAATTTATGTGTTTTCGTGTTTGAATTTCAGAGAAAAAAAGTATCTGCTTCTGTCGATACCATCGACCGGACCACAGGTTGCCAGCCGCGAGTATCAGCAAAGAGTCGATACTATCGACAGGGATGTCGATGGTATCGAGCTACCATCAGATTGTTGGCAAGAAAGCAGTCGATAGTATCGACACCAAGTCGATACCATCGACGCACGGAGGCTACAGTGTCAGAATCTTGCAAAAACTGACGCCTAAAGGAAGTCGATACCATCGACCAGCGTCGATGGTATCGAGATGATGTCAAGCGCGACGAAGAAAGGATTTGCAGCCGGCCGCTACCACACTGAGTCGATACCATCGACTCGCGTCGATGGTATCGACACTGGAAGATATGTGTTTGCTTTGGAATTATCTTAATCGGACGGCCATGGTTAATTGGCAACCTAATTTGGAAGATATACCTAATGACGACGCCCTTGAACAAGGAGGCACGTCATTAGCGGCTGCACACATCCCGGAGAGGAAGGAGAGAAGAACGTAGCATGAGAGCACGCCCCAGCCGATCCGAACGCTGAAGAAGACGAATTCCACCACCGAAAGGCGGCAGAACACAGATTCCACGCCAAGGATTGATTGGATCTTCTCTGTTCAGGGGTTTCACATCTCATTTCACATTTTTCATATGATTTCCCCTATCTCTACCATGTACTTGCTTGAGATGAACATGCGGGGCTAATCCCCTTCGTCTTTAGGACTGGGAGTAGCCCGGGAATTCATTGTATGACAACTTTATAGTAGTAATTCTTATTTTATCTCCTAAATCCATGGTATGATTTCATTTTCTCAATATATTGTTATGCTTGATCACCATAATAATAACCTAATGCCCTTAGTCACTTTGAAAGAAGGATTAACAGCTGAAAAGAGACGGAATTCACATTAATCGACAAATCCCTTGAACAAGGTGGTGTAAAATTAATGGTGGATACTGAGAGATCGTTCATAATGCACCTAGTTTAGGGTATAGGTTACTACGGACCTAGACTTAGGTAGTGAATTGCACCATGACAGTGGGCAATTCTGTTTTCAGGCCACTACCCGGATAGAGAGATAAAATTGAGTAGCTATATAGAATTTAATACAATGAAAACCCGTGGTGAAACCGCTACCCTAAAGATACCCTTTTGAATTGATTAAATCAACATTTAATCGATCGTTTGTTTTGTTTTGTCTTCATTTTTCTTTTAATTTTAACAACAACTCTCAACTTGTTAATCGGCTTAGCTGATCGCGAGTAGTTAGTAGGAGTCCCCGACGATTGCACGTATCCCTGAGTTCGACTCGGGCCTCACAAAGGCCTGTACTACTCGACGCGTTCACTTGCATTTCTGTGCACGGTAAATTTGCATCAGTTGAGATGATGAGCATAGCCAGGTATGGGCTATAATGCACTATATACTGAAAATGTTTCATAGGCCTTATAAGCCTTCATATGCTTTATTTCTTAGTGAGAAGTAATCTGAAAACTTATGAGCCATGTGTGCCATGTGACGTTTTACTTATTGAAACTGGTTATGGCTTCATAAGCCATAATGTGCCTTGTTGCCTATTAAGGGGTAACAAAAGGTGATATGAGTTTTTTGAACTATGTGTAATACTTTGTGTAGCAAGATTCATAATGTCCTTGGTCAGATGACCTGAAGGTATGAAGTTACCTAATAAGTGGTTATAAGTATCCTATGATGAGATATGGGTTCAAATACCCATATTCTATAATCATGATGACGAACTTGTTAAGAAGTGGAAATGCACTTGATAAGTTGAGGGATTAAGATCCCAATACTTTGTGAAAAGAGTATGGCTACAGGCCATGACTCCATAATGACAATGTCATGCATTAGATATATGATCTAAGCCTGAAGAGAGTTAATGTTGTGGTAATGATTCTGTAATGAATAAATGTTATACATGTTCTTTATATTCCTTAAAGGATAAGTGACATGTTGCTCTTCCAAGTTATAGCTGTAATGTTTTAGACAAGAATAAGTTCAAATCTGAGCAACAATGAATTAACTACTAATAAACCATTATGATTCCTCTGTTTAGATTTACCTTATTAAACTGTAATAATAATGTTTCTGGCGAAGAGTTATATCTCTCGCTGGGGCAATTTACAATTGTCTCACCCCCGTGGGAACCACATTTTTAGGTGGACGCAGACGAGGAGGCAGGAATCCTTCAGTAAGTGAAGGACAGCAATAGCAGCAGCAGGGACAACAGTGAAGTCTCAGGGGGAGACACTGGCTGTTATGCCTTGTTTAGATGTATATAGAGTCCTATGTGTCGTCTCTGTACTCTCAGGTCCTCGGAGTAGTAGTTAGTGCTTTCGAGATTTTGGCTCAGTGCCTCGAAATTTTATGATGCTTGTAATTTTCAGAAAGAGATGTTACAGGACATGTACCTTTAAACCAGAATGTAAATGTGTTACTTTGGTTCTATGTGAGAAAGTTTTCCTTTGATGGATCTCTTGATAAAAAGGTTTTAATTTTTAGTGATTTTCGGTAATTCGCTGCTTAGTGAACGCTTCTGCTAAGTTAACAATGTTTTATTCGAACGAGGCATCACAATTAAGTGGTATCAGAGCTCTAGGTTCGCTGAGTCTACAAAGACATAGGACTAAGGTATTGAGTCTGTGTTAGTGTCCTCCAGTATACCCTATAGTGACTTCTGCTTATGCAGAAGAAAGGGTGAAGTTTAAAAATGACTGGAGAACATGAGGAACACATTGCTAAGGGCAATGGTGTTGCACCAGGAGAGGGTGCATGGGACCAGGCAAGATGAGAACAAGTGCCTGAGGATTCCCATCTTGACCTGATCAGGATAAAGAATCCTATGTTATGCTCTTGAAGGGCAGGTTAGGATAATAGTGATGCATATAGAAGACCGGATACTAGTATTACAATCTAGGTTACCAGTCCTTAATGTGGAAACTTTGGGCTTTGAAAGGGTTCTTGAGTGACATGGTCATGTTGGAACAGAGGAAATGTGGGAAAGATTAACATATGGCAAGAAAGTAGACTCTGCCATAAGATTAGACAAATAATACATCTATGATGGTAGTGCCCAAGGAGAGGAAATAAGATGAGATTTAAAGTAAGGTCTCTATAATTTTAGAGTCATTTGCCTAGTTATTCTGAAAAGCCAAAGTTTTTGGGGGCACCAGTGCAATAAATGCCTAGTGCACCTGGGCAGTAGCCACTAAGAGAAGGTAAAAGTAGCAATATGAAATAACTGGACACTATGTGTTGAAATCAACCTAATGTGGTAGGTGACCGTGAGGGGTAATACTTAGATGAAATATATTCATCCTGATACTTCATTTCATGATTCTATGAGCTAAAGATATGAAAGTAGTTGTTGTTGAACTTCCTTTGACTAGTCCTATAAGGAATCAAGGAAGATGAGAATCTACATTTTACTCAGTACTCCTTTAAATGCTTTATAATCTCTCTTATCTTTGTGATACAAGGTGAGATATAGAAGTGATGCCTGGAGAAAATCTAGGAATGAAAAATTTTGTGTGTATAATGATATGAAAAGTGAGGAGTATGATAGCAAATAAAGTGCATACTACCTAATCTCAAATACTTGTATACCCTGGCCAGGTATATGATTATTGAAGATAAGGCAAGTATGGAACTCTTAGATTGTTATCTTTCTGATTACTCTAATCAAGTAATCATTTTGAAACAATCTAGAGAGTATAATGAAATTAAATAGGAAGAGCTAAGTGAACTTTTCCAAATAATTTGCTTAGTGAACATTCTTAGTGAACATTCTCAATGAACTTTCTTAGTGAATTTTTCTAAAGTAAACTGCTTAGTGAACATTCTTAGTGAACATTCTCAGTGAAATTTCTTAGTGAATTTTTCCAAAGTAAACTGCTCAGTGAACATTTATAGTGAGCATTGTCAGTGAACTTTCTCAGTGAATTTTTCCAAAACAAACTGCTTAGTGAACATTCTTAGTGAACATTGTCAGTGAACATTCTCAGTGAACTTTCTTAGTGAATTTTTTCAAAGTAAATTGCTCAGTGAACATTCTTAGTGAACATTCTCAGTGAATTTTTCCAAAATAAACTACTTAGTGAACATTCTTAGTGAACATTCTCAGTGAATATTCTTAGTGAACTTTCTTAGTGAATTTTCCCAAATAAATTACGTAGTGAACTTTCTCAGTGAACTTTCTCAGTGAACCTTCCCAATTAAAGAGCTAAGTGAACTTTCCCAAACAAGTAAAGGATTGTTGAATGAATTACCTCTGTTAGATATATATGTTTCTCTTTTGGTAAATATTCTTGGGTAATGATATGGGTATGTTCCTTTATGTTTCTTCCTTTCATTAACATGAAAATCAAGTAAGTATTATGACATTTGATGTCATTGATTAGAAATAATCCGTTGATGGATACTTAGAAAAGTATCAGTTTGCTTTGGATTTTGGTTCCAATATAATGATATATGGAACAAGCAATGTCCTAAAATAAAAGAAATACCCTGTGCATGTATACCCATGGTGGTAACAACAGAGAAATGAATATGATAAGGATGAGATGTGTTCTCAACACATATGATGAATACCAAAGTAAGGATTCTGGTATCTGAGAATAATAGGTGATTTATGTTGGTTATCTATATTGGCAAACTGTGAAATCAACCTAGTTACATCAAATAATATGGACATAATATGTTAGGGGTTTATGCTCTACATAAACATCAACATTGATTAGGTTGAACTAATGAAAGGAACAATTATAATTGGTGGAAAAGTTTATCAAGCTAAAAATATTTCCTTAGAATAACCCTGTGTGGAAGAACTTTGTGTGGATTAAAGACCTATGATATCTCCAAGACATTAAGATGTTATGTGGAGACTTGATGGCATGATAAATGAGTAAGATCTGCCCCTCCTTTTTCCTAGGATTTTGGGGACGAAATCCTTGTTAGGGGTTTATAACTTGTAACGACCCTGACCTGGGTTATGAGGTAACCCCATTTGTTTTGGCTAATAAAGTTTCTTAGAACTTTAATGTAATCCTATAAGGTGTTTTGACATCATTTGAAACACTTATGTTTCAAGTTTGGTCCCGATTGAATGTTGTTTGAGTAATTTTCCTTTGTTTTGGACCAAAGTGCAATTTACCAAAATTGAGGGGCTATAATGCAAAATGTCACATGTTGAATGTACACCATGTGTTTTAGCATCATAATAAAGAGAATGATGCTAAGTGGTGGCTTGTGGAAAGCCTAAATTCCAAGTTTGAACTTGTTTGAACAATGCTGGTGCATTGTGCACCAATTTTGGTACAAACTGTAATTTACTCAAAATTTGGAGTTGATATGCAAATTACCACCTCTGGAGTGTCCCTAATTCCTCTATGTATCATTTAGAGGATATATAATGAATGAGACACCATGTTTGAATCAACTATGAGTGATGGCATTCTTGGTGATGAAATGACCAAGAAAAGAGGGTTGAATATGAAAGTTTAACTTGAGTTGTATCAAGTTGGAAAGCTTATATATGAGTGCCTATAGGCCAAGGAGCCATAGGAGGAGCCTCATATCGTTTTGTGAACTCTTTGAAACGGCCATGTCGTGCAAAGCACCTCAAGGAGGTCAGTTGTGTCGAGTTACAACTTCCTTAACAAAGTTGTATCGGGTTGTGCAAAAAGTGATGAATTAATTGATATATCCTATTCAAAGGGATAAGTAATGGAAGAATTTGCATATCTAGATGATCCTCAACCATTTTGCAAGACAAGATAAATGTTGATGCATGCATGTACATGTGTCATCCATGCATGGACACGTCTCACCTACTAGATCAAAATGATGACACCTCATTTTTACCACCCTTCATGAGCAACAAGTATATATACCCCTAGTTTCACCCCATAGTGCAATTTTGCGACCCTTAACAACCTCCTACCCTAAGGTATCGTGAATAGAGCTCCCATATCGTGAAGGGATGCTATGGTATCGTGCATATGCCTTGGGATATCGCCCATGGCAAGAGCATATCAGCCAAGTGGGTGAAATTGGCCATATAAGGTGATATCGGCCAATAGGGTGAAGAGATGAGTGGCATGTCATGCAAGTGAGTGCCATATCATTCAAGAGGGGTGGCATATCGTGCAAGGACACTAGTGTATCGTGCTAAGGTGTTAAGGATCTCAAATCTTAACTCTAAGGTGAGCCATAGTTGTCTTCAAGCTTGAATTGAAGCATGGAACTAGGGTTATGATCTACCTTTCTTTTCTTCTTCACCAATTGCTTATCCATGGTGATTCCTTGTATATGAAGGAGTTGTGAACGAGCCTTGGACTTTTTATAAGTCATCTTCAACCTTAAGAACGTGGATCTTTGGATCTTGGAGCTTTGAAGTGGTTCTTAAGGCAGGTTATATAATTTGAACTCAGTCATGTTATTATTCATTACCTAAATTGCTATACTTAGTGAAATACTTTTAATTCTGAAATTTCCTGAAATAGTTGATGAAATTATGAGTTCTAGTAACTGCTTAGACCTGTTGCCATGAATTATATCAGTTAAAACAAAGGTCTAGAGCTTGAATAAGATGGCGTCACTTTGTAAAAGTGATATTGGGCTCAAGCATATATACAAATAGCTCTAACCCGATATGATGATGCACCTACTTCACTAAAACGATATGAAAAAGATAGTATATCTTCTTGCATGATATGGGGGTGTAGTATACACCTCTTGCACGATAGGAAGTCTATTATAGACTCAATGCACGATACAAGGTCAATTGTATACTTGTAAGTTGACATGAAACCCTAATACAGGGTAATGCTATGGAACCCTAATACATGGTAATGCTATGTGATACCCTAATATAGGGTAATGCTATGCGAAACCCTAATACAGGGTAATGCTATGTGAAACCCTAATACATGGTAATTCTACGTGAAACCCTAATATAGGGTAATGCTATGTGAAACCCTAATACATGGTAATGTTATGTGAAACCCTAATACAGGGTAATGCTATGTGAAACCCTAATACATGGTAATGCTATGTGAAACCCTAATACAGGGTAATGCTATGTGAAACCCTAATACAGGGTAATGCTATGTGAAACCCTAATATAGGGTAATGCTATGTGAAACCCTAATACATGGTAATGCTATGTGAAACCCTAATACAGGGTAATGCTATGTGAAACCCTAATACAGGGTAATGCTATGTGAAACCCTAATATAGGGTAATGCTATGTGAAACCCTAATACAGGGTAATGCTATGTGAAACCCTAATACATGGTAATGCTATGTGAAGTCTTAAAATAGAATAATCCTATGTGAAGCCCTAATACAGATTGATGAGTTATGAATGTAATAAGATAATCCTTGTTTTGTATGGTGCTGATATGAAAGAGAGACCATGAACCTTAAAGAGGGAGTAGTGGTATTACTTAGTGTTGCATGGTACTGATATATTATTGTTATCATGAGTACTAAACATGTAGGTATGTTGAGATGATGAGCATAGCCAGGTATGGGCTATAATGCACTATATACTGAAAATGTTTCATAGGCCTTAGAAGCCTTCATATGCTTTATTGCTTAGTGAGAAGTAATCTGAAAACTTATGAGCCCTGTGTGCCATGTGACGTTTTACTTATTGAAACTGGTTATGGCTTCATAAGCCATAATGTGCCTTGTTGCCTATTAAGGGGTAACAAAAGGTGATATGAGCTTTGTGAACTATGTGTAATACTTTGTGTAGCAAGATTCATAATATCCTTGGTCAGATGACCTGAAGGTATGAAGTTACCTAATAATTGGTAATAAGTATCCTATGATGAGATATGGGTTCAAATACCCAGATTCTATAATCATGATGACGAACTTGTTAAGAAGTGGAAATGTACTTGATAAGTTGAGGGATTAAGATCCCAATACTTTGTGAAAAGAGTATGGCTACAGGCCATGACTCCACAATGACAATGCCAGCCATTAGATATATAATCTAAGCCTGAAGAGAGAATGTTGTGGTAATGATTCTGTAATCAATAAATTTTATTCATGTTCTTCATATTCCTTAAAGGATAAGTGACATGTTGCTCTTCTAAGTTATAGCTGTAATGTTTTATACAAGAATAAGTTCTAATCTGAGCAACAATGAATTAACTACTGATAAACCATTATGATTCCTCTGTTCAGATTTACCTTATTAAACTGCAATAATAATGTTTCTGGCGGAGAGTTATATCTCTCGTTGGGGCAATTTACAATTGTCTCACCCCCGTGGGAACCACATTTTTAGGTGGACGCGGATGAGGAGGCAAGAATCCTTCAGTAAATGAAGGACAATAGCAGCACCAGCAGGGACAACAGTGAAGTCTCAGGTGGAGACACTGGCTGTTACGCCTTGTTTAGATGTATATAGAGTCCTATGTTTCGTCTCTGTACTCTCAGGTCCTCGGAGTAGTAGTTAGTGCTTTCGAGATTTTAGCTCAGTGCCTCGAAATTTTATAATGCTTGTAATTTTTAGAAAGAGATGTTACAGGACATGTACCTTTAAACCAGAATGTAAATGTGTTACTTTGGTTCTATGTGAGAATGTTTTCCTTTGATGGATCTCTTGATAAAAAGGTTTAAATTTTAGTGATTTTTGGTAATCCACTGCTTAGTGAACATTTCTGCTAAGTTAATAACATTTTATTCAAACAAGGCGTCACAAGTTACATCTTGTGTTTCATATCTATATGTTGAGGAAGTGTCACCCTGATACAGTATTGACTCTTCAACATGTTGAGGTGGAGTTAGATGATGATATATCTTATGTAGAAGGTCATGTTTTGATCTTGGATAGAAGGATCAAGAAGTTGAAGAAAAATGTCATTGTTCCAGTCAAGATTTTGTGAAATCATCGTAGTAAAGGAAGCTACATGTGATCTTGAAGATGAAATGTGAAAGAAGTATCTGTCTCTTTTTATGTAGGATTTCAGGGGCAAAACCCCTGTTAGGGATTTATAGTTGTAAGACTCCTTACCTAGCTTTGTGCTCAACAATAATTTCTTTGTGTAATACGATACTTAAACCTTAATTTAGTCTTTTGAGATGTTTAATATCATGTGAAATGCTTGTATTTTCAATTGGGTCCAATTTGAATAATGTTTGAGCTATCTTTGCAATATTTGTACATGTTTTGGACCATATTGTAACCCAAAGGTGAGGGTTGCCTTGCAAATTGTCACATATAGAGAGTATTTTGATGGAGCCTCCACTTCCATGGAATTGCGTGCACCACTAAAAATCCTAAATATGGTAAGTCTTTAGGTTTATCCTTGCTTATACTAGATCAAGAACTCCACCCACGTATGATAAGATACACGGAAGTCTTATCGTAGTATAGTTAAGGGTCGAATCCATGGGACAACGGTCTTGTAGAGATTGACAAGATAGAAAATGTTGTAATTTCACTTAACTTCTTGACAGTAGCTATCTAGCTCAAAAGGTTGGTTTGGTTGTTTTAAACTAAGTAAGTAAAACAAAGCAAGAAAGTAAATTTCAAGTTGCAAAAAATGATAAGAAACCACTAGGATGTGATCGTATTTCACCACCACTACACATGGATTAAAACATGCAACATAAAAGCATAACCTGCAAAGAGAGTTTAAACAATTAGTATCTTTGTAGATTTAGTTTCCTTGCGAATAACTAACTACAAGAAGTGTGGGAATGTTGCAATGCCAGCCATCCCCGAACGAATAGTCACTTACTCTACATCATTCCCTTCACAAAGTGTGTTCCTCAACTTATCAAGGTTGTACTTTCATACATCAACTGATTCTATTTCATAGTATGAAAGTACAACAATGATAGTGAGTTTACTCCACTTCTTGAAAAATACTCCTAGATACCGAAACTGATGCATGGTGGATACATGCATCAATAACCAACAATCAATCAGGATTCGAATCTAATAGTACAAACATAGAAAATTCATACTAAAAGATAAAAGGTAACACAAGTTGGTGATCAAACAACAAGCATTCATTAAGTGATTGATGTTAAACTGAAAAGTAAGAATATCTCCATTGCAAACTTATGGATTACATTGCATGAAAAGAAAATGTAACATCCCCGACCTAGGTTATGTACTAACCCTAAGTGTTTTGCTTAATTAAGTGATTATATACTTTCTTGTACTTCTTGAAAAGTACTTAAGGCTTTTGAGGAACCTAAATTTCAATTTCAGTCCTTTGTGAATCATGTTGAAACATTGTTTTGTTAATAATGGACTAAAGTGCAAATTACCCAAGTAGAGGGGTTAACTTTCAAATTGCACATGATAAAATGTTCCTCAGATGTTGAGACATCATAAGAATGAATATGATGTGGTGATATGGATTCCACAAGCTTAAGCACCAAGACATAGCTTGTAGAGCAATCCTTATGCATTAAAACCTAGTTTTGGTGTAAAGTGCAATTTACCCAAAACCTAGGGTCCGACATGTAAAATATACCCTCTAGAGGATCTCTCATGTTTCTTAGCATCAATTAGAGCAAAGAAAATGAGAAGGGAGCCTCATTTGAATAATCATGGTAGAAGTGGAAACTACTCACACTAATAATATATTAATCAATATCCAATAAGGGTGGATATTAATATACCTCTCTTAAAAGGTGTTTAGTTCTTTTTAACCCTGGATAGTGGAGGAGTTTTGCATGAGTTTAGAAGGTGTAAATGTGGCCAAAGGATGGAGGAAGTTTTAGTGGTTTTAGTAGGGAAATCAAAGAAGATAATCCTCTTCTTTTCACTTTCCTTGGAAATATCCAAAAATATATAAGTGTATCTTTCCAACAACTCAAAGGATCGTTCCTTAGTTCTTTTCTTCTCATCACTTTTCTTGGACTGACCAAGAAGGAGCTCTGGACCAGGGGAAGGATGACCATACTAACTTGGTAAGTTTGGGTCATCAACTACCTCGAATTCATGGTGGAAACCACAATATAAGGTTAGATTCATGGTGTTTTTCACACGATTCTTCTTTCTAGCCATCTTCTTCATCCAAAAAGCAGAGGAAAGACCTTGGAAAACTACTGGAGCTCAAGCCACCATTAAAACTACGAAACTTGGAGCTCTGGATCAGTCATAGAGGTGAGTTTTATAACCCTAACCCTAGAAACCAGCTGTGGTGATGTAAAACAGTCGTGGTAATCTTATGTAGCACGACCGTGCAAGGTAACACGGTTGTGGTGGCTTTCCCCTTGCACGGCTGTTCTTGGCTGCATGGCCGTGGTGTTCTATACGTGACTTGGAAATAATTTGTATTGTGCCGATATAGATATAATGTGCATGTTATCAATTGTGTTAGTCATGCATGTCTTTATAAAGAAGTGAGCATAGCCAGGTAAGGGTTATGATGCCAAATTCATTGAAAGCACTTTATAAGCTTTGAAAGTAATGATATGCTATGTTGCCTAGTAAGAGGTAACATATGAGATTGATAGGATGTATGAGCCATGAGAAATATCTGCATTGCTACAATCATGTTCATGCTATTAAATGGCTTGATGGAAATATGTTACTTGGTAACAAGTATTTTGATGATCTAAGGGTTTGAACACCCATATTCCTAAATCATAATGATAAGATGGGTAAGGATCGATATCCCAATGTTAATAAGATGTGATATGAACTTGATACAATTAGTACTCTTTCTTTATATAAATTGTCTTATTGGTTTATGTTTCAAAACATGTATGATGCTAAAAGAATGCCATAATGTACTTAAATAATCAAGTATAATGATATCATGTAGAGCCCTGACCATAGATCCATCATTGTCAAGAGTTAGATGATGGTGAAACATGTTTTCCTAAGGGAACTCCTGGAGAGTATACTTTTGAGTATGTGGGGGTTATGGACACGAATATCCTTACGTCCTAATGAGGGAATTGATGTGAGATGTATATTTAATCTCTCAATCCTTCATTATATGTATATGCCGGGATGATGTATCACTAATGTCCTGATGATGTTGTTAATGCCGCATCGATGAGAGATAAACAAGAAATCCCTCGATGGCGAAGAGAGTACAACATGCCATTGTAACTCTAAATAGCGAAGTTTCTAGAATACCCTGGAAAGCTATTATGGCAGAGACACAAGATGTCCTGCATGTTGAACCTCGCACTGAGTGAGGAAGATGAGGTCATAGAAATCCGGCTCTTCTAATGACCTATGTATGGTAACGATTGTGATTTCGTAATGGTCGGTTGGAGAATGAGCGGTATACCTCATCTCCTCAGGGCATAAGTATGTTTGTAAAAATGTAATCAATCGTATAGCATAATTGCTTAGGTTGAACTATGAGAAACAATGATTGATGATGCATTGTTTATTTAGTCCTAATTGGACCAATATTATACATGTTCTTCATATTCCTTACTAAGTAAATGACTTGTTACCCAATCAAGTTATAATTGAAATGATTGCTTAAAGAATGCTATTCTACTTAGCTTATTCAATGTTTTAACTGTTGTTGAATAGTTATAATCCTACTGCTCAATGTTATTCTATTATTTGCAATAACAATGCTTCTGGCAGAGAGTTATAACTCTCGCTGGAACAATTATTCAATTTTCTCACCCCCATGGGATTCAACTTTTTAGGTAGATGTCGAGGCCGAAGGAACCCTTCAGTGGGTGAGCAGTAACAGCAACAACAACATCAGGGACATCAGTGATCCTCAGGTGGAAACACTATTTGTCAAGTCTGGTAGATAGAAAGTCCTATGTGTCGTCTCTGTACTCTTAGGTCCTAGGAGTCAGTAGATGTTTAATATAAATATGAGATTTTGGCTTAATGCCTCGAGATTTTTGTATCTTGCCTTGTATTGTTAACAAGGCAGTTGATGTTTGTAACCCTCGAGATGTGATATTACAGAGATGTAATGTTGAATCAGTTGTAAATAACTTATCTTGTTTATTTATGAAAGAGTTTTACTGTTTGAGGATCTCTTTACAAAAAGTTTTAATGTTTAGTGATTCTTAGTAATTCCGTTGCAAATTAATCGCTTCCGCATTCGTTGATCTCGTTTTTTTGAGACGAACGTCGCAATTCAGTGGTATCAAAGCTCTAGGTTCACTGAGTCTACAGAGACATAGGACTTAGGTTGTTGAGTCTGTTCTAGTGTCTTCCAGTATATCTGATAGTGTCTTCTGCTCATATAGGAGGAGAAGATAAGACTAAGTATGTCTGGAT
The DNA here is from genome assembly GCA_963693085.1 of Alisma plantago-aquatica. Taxonomy (NCBI): domain Eukaryota; kingdom Viridiplantae; phylum Streptophyta; class Magnoliopsida; order Alismatales; family Alismataceae; genus Alisma; species Alisma plantago-aquatica. The sequence goes on from OY856413.1 coordinate 35,815,371, forward strand.
CACACAAGGAACACGTTGCTGAGAGTAGTGTCACTACACCCAGAGGAGGTGCAAGAAACTAAGAAAGAGAATAACCTATGCCTGAACCACCCAAGTTCAATCCAATTGACATGGGGAATCCAGCCGTCCAAGCCATGTTTGGGCAGTTTATAAGTGCCATGACACATATGACTGATAGGATGCCTATACATGTACCTAGGGCACCTACCCATCCAGAAGGACAAGGATCCGGCAAGACGTTTGAATGACTTCGCCGAGTCGGAGCCACAAAGTATGATGGAACAGCTGACCCAGCAGATGCTGACTTGTGGTTAACTGAATTAGATAAGGCCTTTAGAATCCTGAACATCCTAGAAGCTGAGAAGGTTAGACATGCTATATATCTTCTCAAGGGGAGTGCTGGTCATTGGTGGACCATGGAAGAACAGAAAAGGCCAGGTTTGGAGATTGCATGGGAAGTTTTTCGACGGGAACTTGTCAACAGATAATTCCCTAAGACGTTCTTGGATGAGAAAATCTCTCAGTTTGAGAGGATAAGACAAGGACCTATGAACATTAGCAAATACGAAGCTAAGTTCATGGAGCTATTGCAGTTCTGTCCGCACATGGCAACTACAGATGAAGAAAGGATTAGGCGTTTTGAGAAAGGGTTAAACGCTGAGTTGACCACCCTTGTGTTTGCTCTGGAGAACAGGGAAAGGTTTGCTACCTTTGTGGAGTCTATCAGAAGGGTAGAGAGGTCTGTGGAAGAAAAGAGACAGACCAAGAATAAGAATATGTATCCCCAGTTCCAAGGATCCTCATCTAAAGGTTTCAAGAAACCAAGGTTTTCTGTACCTACACCACCACCTAGATTCAGTACCCAGACGCAGTCACTAGTACATAACCAACCTTTAGTGTCGGTTATTTAAGGCCTTTAGTGTCGGTTTCTAAGTGACACCTATGTGGGTGACACTAAAAGCCCAGTCATTACGCGTCGGTTCAAAAACCGATGCCAAAACCCTTCGCGCGCCACCGAAAACGCGCCAGCAGGGCACTATAGGCGTCGATTATTAGATAAGAAACCGACACCATATACCTTCGCACCACAGAAGGGCGCCATCTTGGGCACTATCAGCGTTGGTTATTAGATAAGAACCGACATCATATAAACCCCAACACGGCCGTGCTGGCCAGCACAGCCGTGGTGTCTGGTCCGCTGCCACGGCCGTGCACTCCCAACACGGCCGTGCTGGCCAGCACAGCCGTGGTGTCTGGTCCACTGCCACGGCCATGCTGGCCAGCACGGCCGTGGTGTTAAGGAAATAGACGTCGGTTACTATTAGAAACCGACACTGTAACGATGTGGCGTCGGTTTTATACAAATAACCGACGCCTATTTTTTGTTTTTTTTCTGTCAGTCTGCAGACTTGTTGTATGGCTGGTCACAGGATGAGAAACCTGCAATTTAGTTATGAACTGTAGGTTTTACGACATCCATTGATATCATCCAACAACAGGCCACAAACCTGCAAAATTAACAACAAAAATATTCACACATTTAGCAATCCAACCTGCAGTTCCATTTGATTTTCACACATTTAGAAACATTCATGTAGCTAGCAATCTGTAGTTCCATTCATTTTCACATTCACACATATAGAAACATTCATATAGAAACCAACAGTTTCATTCATTTTCACTCATACACATGTAGAAACATTCACACATATATTATAATTCAGAAATTCATTTACAAAATATCATTCTTTAGTCATTATTCACTATCAACATCTGAATTATATCTTAAATCCCCCACTACTTGTATGGCTGTTGCCCATTCTTCTCTTACTTCATTTAATTCTCCCGTCGTATAGGGAGCATGCACATCTGGTAAGGCCGTTCCTGTAGTGTGGTCAGTTTTAAACACCTATAAAGATAATGATGTATATATATAATTCATGAGCTATAAATAAGATTGATATATTTCATATTATATATCTAATGAGACTATATAATACCTCAACAATACAATCGGTGTCCATTGCGGCATATTTGATAATCATGTGCATAAATCACATCACATAGTATCCACATGCCCATCCGTTGTCTTATGTAGCACACTATAAATTCAAACACACAAAATATTAAAAAATACAACTAATTAAGCACTGTTCACATAAATAATATATACATATATTGTAGTCGGGAACTTACTTTCACATTCTTCCAAATTATTGGTTGGTTCTTTTTCGTGGGGACCTTTCCTCCAGCCTTTTTGAACTCATCAAAACCCCTACATGTTAATGTAACATAGTATATTGCATAATTAAATAGTAATGTAATAACATATGTTAACGGATATGAAAATGAATTATTTCTCACCGGAATAATGCCATTTTCATTATGTGTCCATATTTTGTATTCAATTTACTCCCCTTAAGATCTAGATAATAGACAGTGAACGTCTCAGGGACAATAACCAGTAACTCCCAATGCATACCACTAGAGGTAAAAAAGTTAAAAATTAATAACTCAAAATCTACAATAAAAATGTAATTTTCTTAAGTCCAAATTATAATAAGCAAAGTAAACTTACTCTACATTGAATGGAGCCATTATCATCGTCTTCTTATTTTGAGCAAAAATTGTAAAAGCCTCACAACAGTATTGTTGAACTGACGGATGGTCTTTAGCTACTAGACTAATCAAAGATGGAATAAAAAATCCTACATGTTCGAATGCAAAATCTACACATATCTTGTCTAAGTAGTTGTAAAATATGTATTAATTACGCATGCATTAATAAATAAGAAACCAGATCACCAGATCCTACACAAGGTATATGGATGTATAAAGAAGATCTCACCTTATCCATAGCTCTATCACAGATGTATTTAGCCAATCATATCGAAACAACTCCAAAATATCTTGTATAAATAGTTTGCTTTCGTATGATTGACCAGCAACATCTGAATCTATAGAAATAGTTATAGGGCAATTTATATCATGTTTGCCTAACCATATTGCCATACCCCTACAGTTAGGACCTAACGGGACAGGTAGGTCCTGTGGAACCCAACTGGGTAATGTAGGAGGTGGAAGTGGAGGCCTAGATGCTGTGGGTGTCTTCTTTTTAACCTGTATATATATAATAATTTCAGATCAACTGACATCATATACACACACTAACAATTTAACGTAATGTAAATTTACCATACAATTTCAGTAAAGATGACATCCACTTTTAGCCACAATATCACTCCGCCTTCTGCCACACCAAGCGTTTCACAATCTAGGTGGGCATATGGCAATGGAAGATCCATCCACTTGGGGAATATATGTACTGGGCTCACACGAATCCAACCAGCTGGTAATGGAGACCCGTGAAACATTTCCCCTAGTAGGGATGGGTAAGTTGACGCCTCTGCAACGACATATTCATTAACTTTTAGATGGAATGGCTTCAACCCCTACAAATTTTTGTGTAAACAATGTTATATACATATATACATATCATCTTTTTTTGAAACGACTACAATTTCATATATACATATCATCTTGAAAACATATCATCTTGAATTAAAAAAATAGTTACTATGTCATAAAAATACTTACAGCGGATTTTCTAGGTGGTGGGTCTATAGGATTACTCCCAACCTCTGTAGTAGGAGTAGAGCCTGCAATAGGAGACACCATAGGTACTGTCTGGTAAGTGGCAGTCTGAGATGCCTGTCACTTTTTCATTGCTTCTTCGAGTTTCCTATCAAATAGCTTATCTACCTATACATGGATAAAAGAAACGTCAAATTCTAATTATTGAATTCTCTTTTACAGTAACATCTGCAAGGAAAAAATATGTTACCTCTTCTTGTGAAAGTCCCACTTTTGGGACATGTTTGTGCTGGGATGGCCCAAAATAAACTTTGATTCCCACACCAGCGCCTGCAACCCTAACACGTCCAGGATGCTCTGGGTTACCCAGAGCAACTGTCAATTCATCCCTTGTGCCCTCAGGGATGAACTTTCCTTGTTTCCTCATCTCATGTAGCTCCCGCTAATCGCCAAAACAAAATTTTTTAATTAAGTAAACACAAAAAATAATCAATATTCGAACGATTGCTGTAAGAGTTGTATTTTACAATTTTTGCAGCCGGCTCAGCAGTTGCGGGCTTCCTTATTTCTCCCTTCTTATTTTTCCTCCCAGCTATCCAGACATCATGGCGAGGCAGAGGTGTGCTACCTATAGTGGAGGACTCCTGAGTAGCAGCAGACTGAGCAGTAGCCTCAGAGTGTAGTCTTTGGCGAATGCCTACATACCCCTTTGGACCCATTGTGTGGTCATGCACATTCAGTGCACGCCTTGATCTTTGTGCCTCACTGAGGGCCTAGTTAGTATGCACATTAATGATTTGGTTAGTAATAGTAAATGTTAATCTTGAATAGGTGAATACAACATATATTAATGAGATTGGGACTGACGCCTAATACCTTGAATTCATCAGTTTGTCTTGAAGCAAAAAACGCGTCCCATTCTTATTTGTCCAGGAAGTTCCACTGTTCAGTGGTTGTCTTCTTCCTCTTGTCAGCTTCTTTTATGTATTCTCGAGTGATATTTGTCCTATAGTTCCTTAGGACTCTCCCACATCATTACATCATGCATTTATGATGCAGCTTTTCATCCAATTCAAATATACTCTGCAAATTAGAATTGCTATTAACTAGTATCCAAAAAATTAGTAATCTACAAAATAGAATTGCAAATTAATAATAACTCACGCATAAATCCTTCCATATTACGTCTTTCTTCTCCTTAGAAACTTTATGCCAAGAATCTATCTTACAACCGCAATGGCTACGAGTAACATACCCAAGATATGAAACAAATGAATTGCGATTCACACCGGATGCATTTCCTGCATTATCAAAATCCACAACAAGTTTGGGTCCATTGCCCTTTTGCGCTATTAACTTCTTCATCATAGTGATGCCCCTTCTCTTGTCAACTTTTTGGTGTTGCTGATCAAGTGCCTCAAGTGCTTCAGATGGTACATGTGCATCATCAACCTAAAATTTGACAAAATAAACACATTTACAAGATATAACTACAAATGGACATATAGATATAAATATATGATATATTTTTAAAACTTACATTGTGAGGTGGCGCATTGATGTCCTCACCCTCACGGTAATCATCAGCACGGTCATCAGGAGAATGCTCAGCCATCTGAAAATTCACATTCACATTGTAAAGTTCACATTCAGAAAAATAAAACATATAAAAAAATATAAACATGCCTCTAATATTGCAATTTTTTATCAATTAACAATCCTTCATTGTGATCTCCGCGCACATACAAGTCATCATTAGCTTCAATATTTGATGGTGTTGGCAACCCAACTGAGAATGGACTGGAGTCATCATACTTATCATAATATTGTTCTTCATCTATAGGATCTTCAATGAACTGTCTTTTACCATGAAGAACAACCGACCATTTATCATTTGTAGGATCATCGATATAAAATACTTGTTTCGCATGTGATGCCAATATGAATGGTTCATCCTTCTCGCCAATGTTTTCAAAGTTCACTAAAGTGAAACCCAATTCATCCACTATAACTCCTTTGGTGTTATCAACCCAATTACATTTGAAGAGCGGAATTCTGAAATCTATGTAGTCAAACTCCCATATGTCTTCAATGACACCGTAATATGACATTTTATCTTCACGTGGACTCTTATCCTTTGCACTTGCAAAAAACATAGTCGATGCTTGAAGGGTGACCCCACTGTTTTGGACGACACTCTTATCATATTGACGCTTTGTGTAATATGTGAATCCATTAATGTCATACCCTTCATAATACATAACAGTCAATTTTGGTTTAAAGGTGAGGCATTTGATAGTTTCAGTAATATCATCTGGTGTTTGAGATAGTTGATGTAAGACTTTATTTTCAAACCACTTAATAAATGTCTTGTTATGCTCTCTAGGAAGCCACATTGTATTGGCTCGAGGATATTGTCTCTTGATGAAATTGGTATGTTCCTCGATATAAACGTTCACTTCGTCCATGTTGTGTAAAATATACAAGTGACCTTGTTCCAACTTCTCACGGTGATTACTTTCACACGTGATCCCAAAATTCCTTTGCCAAATTGCTCGTCAATATTCTTGTCATTATCAGGAGTGTCATTACCACTGAGAAAGTCATTGCAAAAATCCATAACCTCTCTCGCCACATAACCCTTGATAATACTCCCTTCAGGTTGATAACAGTTTCGAACATCACTTTTAAAAATGCTCATGTATCATTCAAAGGGATACATCCAATGCAAGAAAATTGGTCCCAACATTTTCACTTCCCTATTCAAGTGGACAACAAGATGTACCATGATATCAAAGAACGACGGAGGAAAATACATCTCAAGCTGACATAGGGTAACAACCACTTCTCTTTGCAATTTATCGAGAGTATCATGGTCAATAACTTTGCTGCACAGACTGTTGAAAAAGAAACAAGTCTGGTGATTGCAAACCTTACATGCTTTGGCAATATAGATCTAATTGCCACATGTAATATTTGTTGCATTAGAGTGTGACAATCATGAGATTTAAGACCTATCAACTTCAGATCTTTCATTGATACCAATCTACGGATGTTGGATGAGTAACCTTGTGGCACCTTAACATTTACCAAACATTCACAAAAAGCTTTCTTCTCCTTTCTAGACAATGTGTAACAAGCGGGAGGTAAGTATGTTCTCCGATTTCCCATTTCATGAAATTCTGTTAATTCTGACCTTATTCCCATTTCACGTAGGTCCAGTCTGGATTTTATCCCATCTTTAGTCTTACCTGGTATATTCAACAAAGTACCAATGACACTATCACAAACATTTTTCTCAACATGCATGACATCGATACAATGTCTGACTGTCAAAGAACTCCAATAAGGAAGATCCCAAAATATTGACTTCTTCTTGAATAAAGATTTGTCACTCTGTGTGTCCATAGTACATTGTGATCTCTTACCAAATTCATTGACAAAGTCTTTTACTCTTTCATAAACAACCTCCCCTGATATAGGTTTAGGTGCACTCCGTTCCTCATTCAATCCATTGAATGCTTTGCGCTTCCTACGATACAGATGAAATTTTGTAAGAAACCTTCGATGACCGAGATATATAGTCTTACCGCCATGTTTTAGTCGTGTTGAATCAGTGTTCTCTTCACATATAGGACATGCTTTGGCTCCTTTATCCAGACAAATTCCCATATGTTGGAAAGTCATTAATAGTGTAAAACAACATAGCATGCAAACAAAATGTCTCTCTTTGTGAAGCATCATAGGTCATCACACCTTCACCCCAGAGTTTCTTTAAGTCATCAATGAGAGGTTCAAGATAAACATCGATGTCATTTCTAGGTTGTTTAGGGCCCGATATCAACAACGACAACATTATGTACTTATTTTTCATACACAGCCAGGGAGGAAGATTGTATATAACAAGCATGACTGGCCAAGTGCTATGTTGGCTGCTCAATGTCCCGTACAGATTCATCCCATCTGTACAAAGCCCAAGTCTTAGATTCCTGACTTCTTCACCAAATTCAGGGTACAATAGATCAATCTTCTTCCACTGTGGGGAATCAGACGCATGTCGTAGGATCCCATCATTATTTTTCTTAACATCTGCATGCCACCTCAAATTCTTCACATCTATCGGATTGGCAAACAAGCGTTGAAACCATGATATTATAGGTAGATACCACATCACCTTGACAGGAGAACCAGTTTCAGACTCCCTCGAAGTTGTCAATTTATACCGTGACACACCACATTTTGGACAATCTTTCAAATCCACAGTCCTTTTGAAATAATACACAATCATTTGGGCATGCGTGTATCTTCTTGGCATCCATTCCCATTGGGCACAACAATTTCTTTACCTGGTATGTTGAGATTGGTAGCTTGTTTCCTTCAGGAAGCATTTATTTCAACAAAGTCAACAATGAAGTGAAGCTTTTGTCACTCCATCTATTGTTAGCTTTCAACTTATACAATCTCAACACAGCGCTAAGCTTCGTAAACTTAGTACAACCTGTGTATAACGATATCTCAGCATCATGCACAATGTTTCTAAAAATTGGAGGTCGATCGGTGTGCTCTACCCCACAACTATTATTACGACCTCACCTTTCGATAACCCCCAATTAAGGGAGACCAAGAGGTTGAAGCCACACCCATTAATTCTGGATCAAAGGTTCGACATATAACCATAAACAATTATTAAATTCTAACAGACTATACTGAAATATGGTAATAAAATTTTTGCATACCTTTGAAAAGTTTGGAATAAGCTAAACTTCTAACCACAACTTAAACTATTCTAACTAATTCCTCCTTGTTCTTTAATTCTTGAATTCACAATGTGTCGCTTTACTATTTGTACTTTTGAGAATTGTACCTAAATCGCCGACAAACAAAACGATGGTCAGCCGAAGCTGGTATGTGGAGGAAGCAGATAGTGTTCAACTAGGTTAACAATATAATCACTAAATTAATCATTTAACAATCAAGATTACGTTTTAAACCATACAACTCAATCCATACATATTCTTGAACTCTGGGTTGTCCCTACAGTGGACATGGATATCACCTCTCTTCTAGGTAATAGAGTCGCATGGCACTACCCGAAGATAGCCCAATATCTAACTCAATGTGACTTGATGGTCCTACCTCAATGGTAGCCATGTACTAAGTCATCCATAGACCTGATGGACCTACCCAATAGGTAGCCATGTACTAGGTCATCCATAGACCTGATGGACCTACCCAATAGGTAGCCATGTACTAGGCCTTTCTCTAACCTGATGGACCTACCCATAGGAAGCCATGTACTAGGTTAGCTATAATGCCTTAGAGAGAACCATGATATGAGTTTGTTGGCATATACATTATGTGATAGTCATAGTCACTTTATAATTGCAATATGAACATCCAAACAGTTTAGTTGCATTCAATGTGATTAAACATTCGGGAATCCATCGGGAAACTAGAGTGGTTATTCATAATTAACCACATGCCTTTGATTGTAGATTTCAATATAGAATCAAATATGCAGAGAAGCCCAATCAACAAGCAATGAGGAAGAGAAATCCTGAAATAAAAGTACAATTTTCCTTTTATCAATATTTATCCAATTCTCATCACATTACTTAGGATTTCTATTCAATTTTAGGGTTTTCTTCAAAATTAGGGTTTTGTTTTCCTTTTGTATATTATGAACCCTAAACCATAAAATATACCCAAAACCTTTAAATTATCTCCTTTTAACATTCCCAACAACTTTTCGGATCATTATCTAGCAATTTATCAAAATAACAAGGTTTCCACTTTCTTTTACCCTAAATTAGGGTTTTCATGTACATTATCTTCCATTCTTTGACATAAACCCTACTTTAGCCATATTGGTATTCAAAACGGATGGAAACTTCATCTTATTAATTAACAGGTTCATAATCCTCAACTTAACCCATTAAATTACAAAGAAACATCTTTTATATGCAATTAGGGTTTTCAATTAACTTGAAATGCATTTTACTAGAAAATTAAAGTACTATTGCAAAACGAACTAGAATCAGGTTATACTATCATTTTTAACAGATTCCTTGCATTTTTCTATACAATTTTCATATATAAAGTTTTCTCATTAGACAATCCTAGTAATTTCTATCAATTTCGCAAGAAAAACCCTTCTTCCTGAATTTCTAGCAGAGAGGTGAATTTACCAATTATGTGGATCGTCGGATGTGCCGCAGTCCATGGTGGTCTCCTGATCCAGCGGTCCGCGCAAAGCGCCTCCACTCAGCCACTTACTCGCGCGCTTCGAAGCCTAGATCGTCGGATTACCCCGGGTCCACGGTGGACTCAGGATCTAGGGTTCCCGCCTTGATTGGCCCGACCGTTAGATCACGATCGAGAGGAAGCTGCTATTTGTCTTCTTCACTCCAGGACACGGCGATGCTGCGACGATTCCTCACCGGAGCTAACCCAATCGGGAGTAGGAGAGGGAGTTGGGCTCTGGGAACAAGCCGCCTGAGTTCGCGAAGGTGCAATGAACTATGAGGACCCCTATTTATAGGGTGTGAAGGCCCCTCTAGGGTTCCCCAACACTGCCGCCGCCTCGGTCCACAACCCAATTGGGCGTTCTGAGTACACACCATGAAAACTGGCAAAACCTAGGTCTAGATTCTTTGCCAGGGTCTCCCGAACTCAATGGGACACAGATCATGAGTGCACATGCACTGTAACGATCAGAAAAATGAGGGGAAAATCCCATGTATCCGCGCTACTGTCCGAGTCCCTTTGGGACTCTGGACGATGAACCTGATCGGTTGGATTAAAATCCGACGGTCACCAATATTCACGTTCAAACCAAAAAGGAAACAAATTCCCAAATAATTGAATTATATTCCTAATTCAAAGGCAACTTGAAAAATTCATAACTCTCAAACGGTAGTTCCTTTTTACTTCAAATTTTGAGGAAAGTTCATTCATGCCTTTATCTTTCATTATGCAAAAATTGAAGTAATTATCCAAAGGAAACGAGCCCTTTACTTCAGTTTCAAGTTATCCCTTATTTAATTGTATTTTACACATATTCTTTATTTCCTTTGCCATTATCTAATTATCCTAAGTTCCTTGAACCCCAAGGAACCTTTATAACTCGAAATTCTATTTTGGGAAAATATCCTTCAGCCTAAAAATCATTTCTATTTATTTTCCTCATATATTCCTTTATTAAATGGAATTCCTTTTTCATTTCTTTTTGTTTTTCTTTTAATCCTTTTCTTTTTTCCTTCAATTGGGCTCAATGGCCAAAAAGGCCCAATAAGAAAACATACAAGCTATCAAACACAAACCCATTCAAATTAACTCATCACTTCAACCATAGTTTTCATTAAAAATTCACAATTTCATTACATAATTTGGAAAAATTGAGGTTATAACAACTATCCAACATCGCATCAACGATGTCTACTGGAACTGGTTCATTCACATCTACGTCATCGTAGGAAATTTCTTCTTCCACACAAGCACTGCTATCGACATCCACTGGTTTCGGGTTTGAAATCTCTCCATGTCAGTGCCATTCTATATAGCCTTGTACAATCCCGTTGCACATGACATGACTTTTGATTTCGTCACCAGTGCTGAATTTCAAGTTGTTACCGCAATGCCTACATGGACAGTAGAACCTATCTCCAGGTTTTTTCCTATGTTCCTCGGCAAATCTAATAAACTGGTCCAGACCAGAAATAAACTCTGGGGTGCAGCGATTGCGAATGGATATCCATGATCTATCCATTCTATGATCAAAGAGAAATCAAATATAGATTACAACAAGATTAGGGTCTAGGGTTAACAGATTAGAGTTTTTGCATGGTTAAAACTTTAGGCCAACAAATACATGTGTTGTCATTCTTATATATAATAAATGTGTACCACCTATCCCATTCTTGAACACCTAATCTCACTAGTAAGTGTATAATGTGTATTGGGTTTTCAAGAAAATTTTGGCAGCATTTCCCCGCTGTTCTCTAAGTACATATGTACTTAGAGAACAAACGGGGAAATGCTGTCAAAATTTTATTGAAAACCAAATACACATTATACACTTACATCCTAAGTGAGATTAGGTGTTCAAGAACAGTCCCAAACCGGGGACTATCCAAGATTTACTCCTAATGAGTATATCTTGGACGGGTTTCTAGGCCAACAAATACATGTGATGTCATTCTTATGTATAATAAATGTGTACCACCTATCCCATTCTTGAACACCTAATCTCACTAGTAAGTGTATAATGTGTATTGGGTTTTCGAGAAAATTTCGGCAACATTTCCCTGTTGTTCTCTAAGTACATATGTACTTAGAGAACAAACGGGGAAATGCTACCAAAATTTTCTCAAAAACCCAATACACATTATACATTTACATCCTAAGTGAGATTAGGTGTTCAAGAACAATCCCAAACCGGGGACTATCCAAAATTTACTCCTAATGAGTAAATCTTGGACGGGTTTCTAGGCTAATGAGTACATATCAACTACATGTATTTGCTCACTTACATTGCATCACTCACAATTAGAGCATTATTCAATAATAAATCAAGAATTCAATAGTTTCAAACATGCAATAATTCACAATTAGAGAGATAAGATTCACTTTGTACAAACATACATGGCATAATTCAGGCACAATAGCAGGTGTGGTCATTGACCCGATTCAACAATATAAGAATAATTTTAGAAGAGTAATGTAGCACAACATTATAGGCTATCCAATTATAATTGAGCAATATAGCACAAAATCAACCAACAAGGCCGTGCTATGCAGCACGACCATGCTACCAACACGGCCGTGCTGCCCAGCACGACCGTGCCAACCTACGATTTCACACACCTCAGTCATGGAGCAGGGTACCTGCTTGAGGGCAGAGGAAGAAAAGGAGGAAGAAGAGCAGAGTATGTACCTTCGGAGGCGTTGGCGGGGAGAGTAGCAGCAGCGAGCAGCAGGAGCAGGAGAGCAGGCTATCGGAGCAAGATAGAAGGTCACCGGAGAAGGAGAGAAGGCCGCCGGAGCTGGGGGCAGAGGGCAAGTGGCGACGGAGGTGGGTAGAGGACCAGCCAAGCAAGCAGAGCAGTGCGCGGTCGGAGTAAATGGCGGCAGAGGTGGGGACAGAGGAGAAATCACCAGAAATCGCCAGACGACCAAACCCTGGAGTAGAAGCGCGAGACAATGAATGAAACAGAGAAAGGGGAAGAGTCGGGCTCGCACGGGTGCTGTTAAGTTATCAATCGGCATCGGTTATTAAAAACAAACGACACTTAAAACTAAAGGTGTCGGTTCTACAAACACACCGACACCTATTGTCAATGATAGTTGTCGGTTTTTACTAGAAAAAAACTGACGTCTATCTACATATGCCGATTAAAAAATTTGTTCTCGATTAATGACCATAGTCTTCGGTTTCTTTTCCAAACCGACGCTCAAAGGGGTGTGAAAAATTTCCCGGGAAAACGCGCGAAAACCCATAAGCGTCTGTTATTGTAGTAAAACCGACGACCAAAATATGCCCAATTTCTGTATCGCGAATAACCTTTCATCGTCGGTTTTTTAGTAAATAACCGACGCCATATGTCAAATTTTGGAGGTAATTTTTTTCGTGCGAAATTTTGGATTTGGCGGTTAATTTTAGGCGTCATTTTATTATTCGGGAACCGACACTGAATAAAAGCGATACCCGTGTCTGGACGCCCTTCACAAATAGATGTCAGTTTTTTTATTAAACCAACGTTTTAGGTTTTAGGTGTCGGTTTATTTATACAACCGACGCCTTTAAAAGTGACGTTATAAGCCATTTATGTAGTAGTGAGTGGACGTCAAATAGGGGTAGAGGATGAAGCTTACCTTTAGAAGGAGCTCATAGCTCAGCATCTATGTCGGTTACAGGACCACCTAGACCACAACAACTGAACAGAAGTTGTTACATATGTGGAAAGATGGGACATCTGATGAAAGATTGCAGAGCCAGAGAAGTGAGTGTAACTCAACCTCAAAGGCAGAGTCAGCAAGGTCTTCAAAGGAGACAGTTTCCAGGTAACACTAGAGGACGTGGACAAGCGTCCCTAGCTAGATCATCGACATCAAGTCATCGAGCACTGAATCAACCACAAGCAACGACAAGATTCTACGCGATGAATCCACCTGATGCAGTGATCAACCCTCGGGTTGTGGCAGGTCAGATAGAGTTTTTTTATTCTGATATGTCTACATCTTGCGTTGTATCCGTTTTAATTGATCCGGGTTCTACGCACTCCTTTATCACTCGAAGAGTGATTCTTGACTGCAACCTGACTACAAGTCATAGAGTAGAAAGTTTGTTGTTAGAAACTCCGTTGATGGGATCTGCTGTGTTGCAGGAGGTATGTTCTCCCTGCATCCTCTTCTTTTCTAAACATCGCATTCAAGTGGATCTTATACCACTGGAGATGCATGGATTCAATGTAATCCTAGGGATGGATACCTTGGAAATGTATAAGGTTGTCTTGGATTGTGAGTCATCCGACCGAGTACTTCACCCTGGGGTGCTCCGGTCCTCTTTGTTAAAAAGAAAGACGGATCAATGTGGTTGTGTATTGATTATAGACAGTTAAATAAAGTAACGATAAAGAATAAGTATCCTTTACTGAGGATTGATGACCTCTTTGACCAGTTGCGTGGTGCAACCATCTTCTCAAAGATAGATTTAAGGTCAGGATATCACCAGCTACGTATTAAGGATGGTGACATACCTAAGTCTGCCTTTAGGACAAGGTATGGTCACTATGAGTTCACAGTTATGTCATTTGGACTAACTAATGCACCAGTTACATTTATGGAACTCATGAATAGAATCTTCTGACCTTTTCTCAATCAGTGTGTTGTTGTCTTCATAGATGACATCCTGATCTATAGTAGAGATACTCAACAACATGATCAGTATCTTCGTCAGACTCTAACTTTGCTAAGAGAACATAAGTTATATGCTAAGTTTAGCAAGTGTGAGTTCTGGTTACCAGAAGTATCTTTTATTGGGCACGTAATATCTGCTTCAGGTATACGTGTTGACCCTAAAAAGGTAGAATTTGTCCTGTTATGGGAGCAACCAAAGACACTGATGGAGATTCGAAGTTTCTTAGGGTTGGCAGGCTATTACAGGAGGTTCATTAAGAACTTTAGTTCTATAGCTTTACCCTTGACTAAGTTGACCAGGAAGGATGTTCCTTTTACCTAGAGTGACAAGTGTCATAAATCTTTTCAGTTGTTGAAGGAGAGGTTGACAAGTGCACCTGTGCTTGTGTTACCGGAGCAAGGGAAAGGATATATAGTTTTCTGTGATGCTTCTAAGAATGGACTAGGATGTGTGTTGATGCAGGATAAACAAGTGATTTCTTTTGCTTCTCGACAGCTTAAGAAACACGAGGAGAATTATCCGACACACGATCTAGAACTAGCTGTTGTAGTCCATGCCTTGAAGATCTGGAGACATTATCTTTATGGAGAAACATTCCAGATTTTCACAGACCATAAGAACCTTAAGTATATATTTTCTCAACATGAGCTTAACATGAGACAATGCCATTGGATGGAATTAATCAAGGTCTACGATTGTACAATTGATTATTATCCAGGGAAGGCCAACGTAGTTGCTGATGCTTTGAGTAGGAAATCAGCAACACCAACCTTAGACAGAGCACAACTAAATTCCTTAGTGTTCTCTAAGAGGGATATGCTTATCTCCTTAAGGCAAGACAATGTACAATTAAAAGTATCATTGTTAGTCGGGTTGTTAGCTGAGATGCATATAAAACCTAACCTGAGACAGCAGATTAAGGAGGCACAACAAGTTGATGCTGCAGTTCAACTGATTAGATCAGAGTATGGTAATGAGAAATGAGAAGGTTTCCATGATTCAGATGATCAAGTAGCTTGTTATCATGGTAGAATGATAGTACCGGATGTGGATAACTTAAGGAAGTTAGTCATGGAAGAAGCTCATTCTTCGATGTATGCTATGCATCCATGAAGCACCAAGATGTATTGAAATTTGAAAGATATGTATTGGTGGCCTGGTTTTAAGAAGGACGTTGTTGAGTTCGTTATGCGGTGTCCTGTGTGTCAGCAAGTTAAAGCTGAACACCAGAAGCCTACAGGAATAATGCAACCTTTGCCTATACCACAGTGGAAGTGGGATCATGTAACCATGGATTTTGTGGTTGGTTTACCTAGAACAACCAAAGGACATGATTCCATTTGGGTAATAGTTGATAGGTTGACAAAGACAACACATTTCTTACCTATCAAAACAACCTATTCTGCTGAGAAGTTGGCATAGTTATATGTAGATGAGATAGTACGACTACATGGAGTCCCAATTACCATCGTTTCTGACAGAGGTCCCCAGCTTACGAGTCATTTTTGGGATTGACTTCATAAATCTTTAGGCACAAAGTTAAGGTTTAGTACAGCCTTTCATCCTCAGACTGATGGACAGTCGGAAAGGACTATACAGACTTTAGAAGACTTGCTTAGAGCATGTGTTCTTCAGTTTACAGGAAGTTGGGATCTGCACCTAAGTTTGATAGAGTTTGCCTACAACAACAGCTATCAACATAGCATTGACATGGCACCTTATGAAGCCTTGTATGGTAGACGTTGTAGATCACCCCTATGTTGGTATGAAACTGGTGAATATCAACTTTTAGGTCCCGATCTTGTGCAACAGACCACTGAGAAGATTAAGATAATACAACAACAGTTAAAGACTGCATAGGATAGGAAAAATTCATATGCTGATAAGCGTCGTAGACCTTTAGAATTCCAGGTTGGAGACAGAGTGTACCTCAAAGTCTCACCTTGGAAAGGAGTTCTTAGATTTGGAAGGAAAGGAAAGTTAGCTCCTAGGTTTATAGGGCCTTATCCAATCATTGAACGAATTGGAAAAGTAGCTTATAAACTAGAGTTACCACCAGAGTTACAAAAGTTACACCCAGTGTTCCACATTTCCATGCTTAGGAAATGTCATCCTAACACTGAATTAGTTCTGCAACCTATGGAAGTGGAATTGAATGATGATGTGTCTTATGTTGAAGGACCTGTGTCGATTCTTGATAGAAGAATTAAGAAGCTGAAAAAGAAAGATATAAGTGTTGTGAAAGTCCTCTGGAATCACCGTGGTGTTGAAGAAGCCACGTGGGAACTAGAGGAAGAGATAAGAAGGAAATACCCTACTCTTTTCTCTTAATATGTTTTTGTAATGATTTCGGGGACGAAATCATTGTAAGGGGTGGATAATTTGTAACATCCCTGACCTGGGTTATGTACTAACCCTAAGTGTTTTGCTTGATTAAGTGATTATATACTTTCTTGTACTTCTTGAAAAGTAATTAAGGCTTTTGAGGAACCTATATTTCAATTTTAATCCTTTGTGAATCATGTTGAAACATTGTTTTGTTAATAATGGACTAAAGTGCAAATTACCCAAGTAGAGGGGTTAACTTGCAAATTGCACATAATAAATGTTCCTCAGATGTTGAGACATCATAAGAATGAATATGATGTGGTGATATGGATTCCACAAGCTTGAGCACCAAGACATAGCTTGTAGAGCAATCCTTATGCATTAAAACCTAGTTTTGGTGTAAAGTGCAATTTACCCAAAACCTAGGGTCCAACATGTAAAATATACCTTCTAGAGGATCTCTCATGTTTCTTAGAATAAAGTAGAGCAAAGAAAATGAGAAGGGCGCATGATTTGAATAATCATGGTAGAAGTGGAAACTACTCACACTAATAATATATTAAGCAATATCCAATAAGGGTGGATATTAATATACCTTTCTTAAAAGGTGTTTAGTTCTTTTTAACCCTGGATAGTGGAGGAGTTTTGCATGATTTTAGAAGGTGGAAATGTGGCCAAAGGATGGAGGAAGTTTTAGTGGTTTTAGTTGGGAAATAAAAACAGATAATCCTCTTCTTTTCACTTTCCTTGGAAATATCCAAAAATATATAAGTGTATCTTTCCAACAACTCAAAGGATCGTTCCTTAGTTATTTTCTTCTCATCACTTTGCTTGGACCGACCAAGAAGGAGCTCTGGACCAGGGGAAGGACGACCATATTGACTTGGTAAGTTTGGTTCATCAGCTACCTCGAATTCATGGTGGAAACCACAATATAAGGTTAGATTCATGGTGTTTTTCACACGATTCTTCTTTCTAGCCATCTTATTCATCCAAAAAGCAGAGGAAAGACCTTGAAAAACTACTGGAGCTCAAGCCACCATTAAAGATACGAAGCTTGGAGCTTTAGATCAGTCCTAGAGGTGGGTTTTATAACCCTAACCCTAGAACCCAGCCGTGTTGATGTAAAACAGTTGTGGTAATCTTCTGTAGCACGACCGTGCAAGGTAGCACGGCTGTGGTGGCTTTCCCCTTACATGACCGTTCTTGGTTACGCGGCCGTGGTGTTCTATACTTGACTTGGAAATAATTTGTATTGTGTTGATATAGATATAATGTGCATGTTATCAATTGTGTTAGTCATGCAGGTCTTTATAAAGAAGTGAGCATAGCCAGGTAAGGGTTATGATGCCAAATTCATTGAAATCACTTTATAAGCTTTGAAAGTAATGATATGCTATGTTGCCTAGTAAGAGGTAACATATGAGATTGATAGGCTGTATGAGCCATGAGAAATATCTGCATTGCTACAATCATGTTCATGCTGTTAAATGGTTTGATGGCAATATGTTACTTAGTAACAAGTATTTTGATGATCTAAGGGTTTGAACACCCATATTCCTAAATCATAATGATGAGATGGTTAAGGGTCGATATCCTAATGTTAACAAGATGTGATATGAACTTGATACAATTAGTACTCTTTCTTTATAGCAATTTTCTTATTGGTTTATGTTTGTAAACATGCCTGATGCTAAAATAATGCCATAGTGTACTTAAATAATCAAGTATAATGTTATCATGTAGAGCCCTAACCATAGATCCATCATCGTCAGGAGTTACATGATGGTGAAACATGTTTTCCTAAGGGAACTCCTGGAGAGCATACTTTTGAGTATGTGGGGGTTATGGACGTGAATATCCTTACATCCTAATGAGGGAATTGATGTGAGATGTATATTTCATCTCTCAATCCTTCATTATATGTATATGCCGGGATGATGTATCACTAATCTCCCGATGATGTTGTTAATGCCGCATCGATGAGAGATAAACAAGAAATCCCTCGATGGTGAAGAGAGTACAACATGCCACTGTAACTCTAAATAGCGAAGTTGCCAGAATACCTTGGAAAGCTATTATGGCAGAGACACAAGATGTCCTGCATGTTGAACCTCACACTGACTGAGGAAGATGAGGTCATAGAAATCCGACTCTTCTAATGACCTATGTATGGTACCGATTGCGATTTCGTAATGGTCGGTGGGAGAATGAGCGGTATACCTCATCTCCTCATGGCATAAGTATGTTTGTAAAAATGTAATCAGCCGCATAGCATAATTGCTTAGGTTGAACTACAAGAAACAATGATTGATGATGCATTGTTTATTTAGTCCTAATTGGACCAGTATTATACATGTTCTTCATATTCCTTACTAAGTAAATTACTTGTTACCCAATCAAGTTATAATTGAAATGATTGCTTAAAGAATGCTATTCTACTTAGCTTATTCAATGTTTTAACTGCTGTTGAATAATTATAATCCTACTGCTCAATGTTATTCTATTATTTGCAATAACAATGCTTCTGGCGGAAAGTTATAACTCTCACTGGGACAATTATTCAATTGTCTCACCCCCGTAGGATTCAACTTTTTAGGTAGACGCTGAGGCCAAAGGAACCCTTCAGTGGGTGAGCAGCAGCAACAGCAACATCAGGGACAACAGTGATCCTCAGGTGGAAACACTGTCTGTCAAGTCTGGTAGATAGAAAGTCCTATGTGTCGTCTCTGTACTCTCAGGTCCTAGGAGTCAATAAATGTTTAATATAAATATGAGATTTTTGCTTAATGCCTCGAGATTTTTGTATCTTGTCTTGTACAGTTAACAGGGCAGTTGATGTTTGTAACCCTCGAGATGTGATATTAGAGAGATGTAATGTTGAATCAGTTGTAAATAACTTAACTTGTTTCTTTATGAAAGAGTTTACCGTTTGAGGATCTCTTTAAAAAAAGTTTTAATTTTTAGTGATTTTTAGTAATTTCGTTGCAAATTAATTGCTTCCGCATTCGTTGATCTCAATTTTGCGAGACGAACGTCATAGAAAACATGGGTAGCGGGGCTACTCCCCGCACCCTAGTGTAAAAGACTACTCGCTCATGACAAGGACGAAGGAGGAGGTGAGAAGAGAGAGAGAGAACGTCATCTCCACAAAGGAGAGAGGAAGGTCAACCCCTTGGAGAGAGAGAGAGAGCGATGATCTTCACCCTTTGTAGCTTGCTCGATGATGAAACCTTCTCTTCCCACCTTCCTTGGTGTTGAGAGAGAAAGCAGCTTCAGGATGGAGTGTGGATCTCAGACTGGCAGCCTTGGGGAGGAGGATGGAATAGCTCTGGAGTAGTAGAGGCAGCCTCTGGAGGACTAAAACTTGATGTCTTTGGGAGGACCCATTGGGTCTTATTTATAGGCTTTAAGTAAAATCCAAACGGTTTGGTCAGTTTTGGGTCCAAACGGTATTGAAGATAGTTTGGGTTCTGAGACCGTTTGGACCTTGAGACCGTTTGGACTCTGAGACCGTTTGGGCTCTGAGACCGTTTGGACCCTGAGACCGTTTGTACCCTGAGACCATTTGGACCCTGAGACCGTTTGGACTCCATGCGGTCTCGGGACCGGTTGGCTTCATGCGGTCTTGGGACCGTGTGACTCCATGCGGTCTCGGGACCGGTTGGCTTCATGCGGTCTTGGGACCTGTTGACTCCATGCAGTCTCGGGACCGGTTGGCTTCATGCGGTCTTGGGACCGTGTGACTCCATGCGGTCTCAGGACCGGTTGGCTTCATGTGGTCTTGGGACCGTGTGACTCCATGCGGTCTCGGGACCGGTTGGCTTCATGCGGTCTCGGGACCGGTTGGCTTCATGCGGTCTTGGGACCGTGTGATCCATGCGGTCTCAGGACCGGTTGGCTTCATGCGGTCTTGAGACCGTGTGATGCTTTTGTGATTTTTGTGTCTTTTTCTGTAAGTAAAAAAGGAGAAAGGTTAATCTAACAGTATATTTGCAATAAGAGAGGAAAGTTAAGGATTCTGTCTAATTTATTTGAGAAAGAGTGTGGAAAATTGAGGAAAATTACTAAGATAACATCACAAAATTGGAGGTTATCACCCCCCTAACTTAGAGTCTAGCTTGTCCTCAAGTTAGGTAGAGCTGAGGCATGTAATGGCGAGGTGATTTTATTTAGTTAAGATTTCCATACTCTTTGCTTCAATTCTAAACTGGAGATCTCCTAAGGTTGTATCAGAGCTTTTTTCTTGCCTTAACTCCTTCAGGTATTGAGAGTTGGTTGGATCTCAAGTTTCTTCCATATCTCGTAGCCCGTATTGGGACCACTTTTTATTCTGTGCATGTCGTTGACTCTAATCAGTTTTATACTTCTCTGAAAATCCTACTGGAAGCTAGAGTGGGTATGAGGGTTGGCTAAAGGCTTGATGTGTAACTCTCCCTTCAAGTGGAGGAGGGGTTGTCTATGATTTTATGATCTTACTACCGGGCACGATACATCTGCCTTCGTGAGGGCAATTGAATGTACCGGTTGGTGAGTCCTTTATCAGCCTTTCATATATTTAGATACCTTAGGGTTTCACTACTGGGCACGACACATCTGCCTTTGTGAGGGCAGCTGAATGTACCGGCCGGGCGAGACCTTCATTGGCTCTTTATATAGATCCTTATTCATGGCACAACTCTCATATTTTTATTCAACACTCTGGCTTTTATTCATAAACTCACAGGCTTAGGATTTGGGTTTTTAGGGAAATTAATTGGGCGGTCAAGCCTCTTTTATTTGAAGAGAAGAAAGTTGTTCTTAGAGTTTCTCGACATGTACTTATTTGGTTTCTACTTAGTGGTCCACTTGTGAGACTTATTGATTTGGATGTCACCTGATGTCCCTCCCATCCTTGAGAGTGTTTGGCTTATTTCAACCTTGATGTTGACCTGTGGAGAGTCAGATGTAGAAAGGAAGCAAAAGCATGAAAATCAAGAGTGGAGAGAGTTTATTAATTCACCATTACATGTCTAAGTGCTATTCTTGTTATTACTTTTGAGGACTAATTGGATTCTAAAGTTAGATGGGGATGACTTTGTTCAAAGAGAGGTGTTCTTCTTTATGGGCAAGGTTTATTTTAACAGGGAAATTACTTTAAAACAAAAATTAAATGTGCAAAGAAAGCTATAAAATTTGTACAGAATTGAAGGAAAAGGTAGAGAGGGAAGGATTTGAAAATGATACCTCACCCTCATCCAGTGTACTCCCCCCTAACTTATCACTCACTCTGTCCGCAGAGTGTCAAAGTGATAGTTTGAGAAGTACAAGGACAAGGGCATTAAGGTTATGTTAGTCCTTTATTGGTGCCATGTGTGCGAAGGATATTAGCAGTGAACTTTCCTTATAACGTGTGATAATCCACATCTTTTATGTCCTCTACTGGTCTTACAAGGACCATGATGGTGTATATCCAGTAGAGGACGTGGAAACCACAGTCGTTTGACTCGCGAAGCTACTCGGGACATTTGTGGCTGAAGGCAGGGCGATGAAAGTGTTCTTTACAGTATGCCCGTGTGTGCGTGCTGAGAAGGTCGTGCAGTTAGTCAACACACTCCTTCGCCACCTCCTCCGTAGGCGTTCTTGGTGTTGTAGTATACTGTTGTTGATCTGGATTGTATTGGCTGTCGGAACTTTTGTCTATGATTGTTGTTTCGTCATGAAGATTTGTTGCCAATAACATCCAATGTTCTGAATGAAGGAAATGAAGCATGATAAACTTCAGAGTCATATGTTGTAGGAAGGAAATGAGTGCCTCAGTCTTTCGGAAGTTCTTTAGCTTAAGGAGATTGTCCTTCATATATGCGGATACCATGTAGGTTGTAGGGTGATTCTGTTCGAGAAGAAATTGATAGGCGGTCATCAAACTCACAGATAGAGACCCCTTGATCTGTACAGTTTCTCGAAGTTCATTTGCCAAGAACAGAATATCGCCGGATATGAAAATGAGGTCATCTTTCTCGGCGTAAAGCCTTGACATAATGAGGCGAAGTTCATTGTCAGAGAGGCTTTTGTAGGCGCTGAGGTCAAAATTGGGGAATGTTGGTGAAATGGCAGACATGGGGACCATTTGTGAAGAAGATCTGTTGATGGTCGCCCCGGTTAGCAACTCAATAACCCCTTCATCATTCGCCAGATCAAAAGAGTAAGGGTCCCATTTCGTCTTCTCGGGAACCTTGGCGGGCTGTTGTTTCCCCAACTCCTCTATTATGTGCCGGAATGGCCGTTTTGGAGGACGTTGGATGGCCGAAAAGAGGTAGTGAGGTACGTCGTTGGGCGCCATAGTTGGGTCCTTGAAGAACCTTCTATCACAAATTAGTTCCATGGCGTAATGACCCCGCAGAGAATGAAAATCCTCTGTGGCCAATTCGGTGAAAGGGATTTGCTGATTGAGCACTTGAATATGACGTATAACGTAGAAAGCGAAATCCTTAGATCCCTCTTGAGTTTGGGCATGGGGGTTGATGATTTGGAACCAAGGTTGGTTCCAACAATTGTGAAGGGATGGGCAAGTAGCCCAAATCAATTTCAGGAGCCGGAAAGGGATGCATCTGGCCTCCCCGGCTTCTGTTCCAACGAAAGTAATTATTTAGGCTCTTAGTTCAGTGGCGCAAAAGTTGTACACCTTGGCATCTCGAGCCGCGGTGTCCACGATCATTAGCAGCCAGTGACCAGAGACTTGGAAGGGCACAGTAATATAGCATGCTTTTATGGCTATCCCCTTCTGCAACCGCTCGATGGATTTGTTTTGTAGATCTTTAAATAGTAGACTCATTCCTAGAGCAGGTGAAGTGTTAAGTACATGTTGCTGTCATTTAGAGCTTCTATAGATTTCGATAGAATTGGCAAGGAGGATGTAGAAGATTGCCATCTTCACCGACGACTGTGGTCGAAGGATGGTGCGGAAATCTTCACGCGTCAACTTGCGCAGAGTCTTCGTATTATGATAGATAACATCACCCCCATCCTTAACATCATCTACGATAGTGTTTAAGATAAATATATCTTGAGCATCTAAGGTAGAGACGGTCGTTAAGTCTAAATCGTGCATTTTATGAGGTAGAGGTGGCGGTGGGGGATGCTCTTACGGAGGGAGAGAAGAAGTCTGCTCCATATTGTCTATGAAGTGCTGTAGATCTTCGTCTTTGTCTGAGTCAGAAGTTGATTCCAGATCTTCATTTGTATCCAAACTGACTCTTTCTAAATCTTCCTGTTCTGGGGGAAAGGGTGAAGTTTGCTTCGGGACAGAGTGCTGTGGAAGCTCTGCTTGTGGTCGACTCATGTTGGTTCTGAATAAACATTGTTGGAACTCAGCAAAAGCGACCTCTTTGGCAGTTTCCCCCAGAGATCCCATTGCTGAATAATCAAGAAATTGATCCCCATATGACATATTAACGTTTTCATTGTGAGTAGGGGATTTGGGATCTTTATCACCTTTGTGGTGATCTTGATGTTGTTTTGGTGCAGCTCCTCGGCTGGGGCCCTCCCCAACATTGTCCGGGTCGTCAGATTTATCGTCTGAGGAGGTGCTATTATCGGAGTCAGCTGAGGAGTTAGAATCCTCATCGTCATTGTCTTCTTCATCATCATATTCAACTTCCGCCTCATCTGTTGTCTTCTTTGGTGGAGGCTTCTTGCACTACCGGTGGAGTGCTTGTAGCTCGTCGAAAACCACTTGTGTATGCTCATGTGTTTCAAGCAAAACGTCGTGGGCTTCTTTAAGATCTGAAAATCGAGCCTCGGCGGAGAGGAGTCGTGCAGAGAGATCTGTCACTTGAGTTCTCAGTTGGTTGATTTCATTGTTGGATGACTCCTCTTGCCGGTTATTTAGCTATGTGAGGGTGGTGCTGATGTCATCCAAGCACATTCTTAAAGCAGTTTGTTGCTGCTTAAGCTCGCGTAGAGTTTCTGGCAAAGGTTGATTTTGCGCAGAAATCCTGTCGACTTGCTTGACCAGATCATCTTGTTGGCCTTTCACTTCAAGCACCAACTGTGGCAGTTGTTGCACGAGGTTGTTGAGGCAATCGACTTTCATGGCCGCTGCTTTTTGCTGTTGGTGGATGCTTGAGATGATGCCTGGCAAGGCAAGGTTTTGCGCGTCAATCTTGGCGACCTGTGTAGTTAAACCCTGCACACAAGAAAAAATAGATTGTAATATGTTAGAAGGGTTAGTGAGGAGGTTTCAAATAGCGTCGAATTGACGTCCGAATTCCTCACCGACGTTAGTGAATTGGACCCCAGATGTGGAAGGGTGGTGTGGCTGGGGTCGGGGTGGAAAGGTGGTAGTGCCTTGCGAAAGAGACACTATTGATGGTCATGCGAACTGTGTGGTAACCGTAGATGGAGTCACCAGCGGTGTCGGTGTGGTAGCGGATGAAGAAAATGGTGATTGTTCAGGTGAGATTTGTGGGAGTGAAAATGTTGAGGAGAAAAGAGTGGAGAAGGGAGCAGAGTATGTGAAGCCAGGTGTGGGAGCGGAGAAAGGGGTGCCCGGGGAGAAAGAGGGTGAAGTGGAAGATGTGCGTGGCGGGATTGTTGTTGGGATTGTTATGGAGGAAGGTGGAAGGGTGGTAGATGGTGGGATGGTAGTGGATGGTAATGTGGTGGGGGTGGTGGTGGTGAGCTCATCATGTAGGCTCATGATGAATGAGTCTAATGATGAGGTAGTGATTAGCTCCTCCAGATGAGGGTGGTCTGTCTCCGGTTGTAGTTTTGATGTTGGCGTCCCCGATAGTTGTGGTGGTTGTAAACGTGCCTTAGAAGGTCGTTTAACTGGTATTTTTGTTACCCTGGCTGCCGGGGCATTAATACTAAGCTATGTCTGTCCCGCTTTGGTCTTCTTTTCTTGTACTTTGATCGAAGCCAGGATTTTGGTAAGCTCTTCTTCGGTGAAGAGGAGTTTTTCTTTGTCATAATCCGTAAGCTCCGGAAGCGGCAGTAGAGTTCTGGAAGATCGTACTGTGGGGCAGAAAATGTAGTGTAATTTCGCATCCTTTTCCTTGATAATGTAGGAGTTCTTCAAGGTTTTCTCATTAGTACAGATGTCGCCCTTGATCTTCATGCATGGAGGGAGTAATCTGTCCATCTTGAGATATTTGATGATGGAAGTTATGTGCCCGCCCATGCAGATTTCTTTTCCTATGGCGTAGGATGAGAATTTTTGTATTATGTGCCGTCTGATGTTGACCGGCATTCCGTGCAGAATGGAACATAGAATAAAAAGGTCGGCAGTGATAACATTTCCTCCCTCTGTTCTGGGGAACAACGCACTGGTGAGAATTTTGTGAAGCATGCGTACTAACCCAGAATGAATATTGGAGGCTTTGCAGGTCTTTGCCTCATAAGTGGGGATCCCCGTTAGGGTCTTCCAGAAGCTATGTCTATTGAATTGTGAGTTTTCTGTGCTAACAACTTTGGCTTGTTTGAGTTGCTCAGGGTTGTCTATGAATATTTCGTTCAAAATATTTTCTGTGATAACAACGTCGTTACCAAAAATCTTGGTGACCATCCTGCGATCACCTCCGTCCCTTGCCTTGTGCATAATGTCCACAGATTCTTTAGTAAGATGTGTAAAGAATTTTTTTGTGGGTTCGACGTATGAAATTTCAGGGACAAAGCACCGTCTGGAGAGATTGGCTTTGTCAAACATGGTGAGGATTCTATTGTATATCCCCATCTTGTGCAGTACGTGTGAGCAAACGTACTTTGTTGGTTTTAGTATTTTTTCGATGGATGGGAGGGTGTGGATGTAAAGGTTTTCTGGTGGTGGTACTGTAGTGGTGATGGCGGGGAAGATGGGAGTAGTAGTGGGAGTGGTAGCGGGGGTGGTAGTGGCGGGTGTTGGGATGTACTCTGCAAGGGTTTGTTCCCTAGCAGTAGCGGGGCGGACCTGCTTCCTTGCCTGTTTCTTTGATGGTTGTTCTTTTGCAGCTTCCTGGGCCTTTTGTTTCCCCTTGGATTTTTCGGTTGGGGATTCTTCTTCAGAGTTAGGCTCGTATTCAGAGCTTGCATCACTGGAAGAAATTTCTTCCACTTCTTCTTCAGGCTCCTCGGCAAGACATCGGTTGATGCAGTCAATTTCACACATGACCGCTATTATGTTGGCCTTTGGTGGGATCTGTTTAGTCTTTTCATAGGTGTCTACTATCTTCTAGAGCCTGGCACGGTCTGCTATCAGTTGCTCCCTTGTCCAGAAGGGAGCATCTTCATTTCTGGTAGGTTGCTTTGCTGGTGAAGCCATTTCTGAAAGAATTAGCAGAAAGTCATGTATTGGAAGTATTTTTCAAAGAAAGCGAGTTTATTTAAAATTAGATCATGTATGTGTCTATGTTTTTATGTTTTAGAGGAATTCAAGCGGTTTTGAAAAACCAAACGGTTTGAAGACCGTTTGGCTCCAAATAGTTTCGAGACCGTTTGGCTCTAAATAGTTTCAGGACCGTTTGGCTCCAAACGGTTTCACGACCATTTGGAAGGTGGAACGATGGGGGCGCAGTAGATAGTAGAAGCGGTATCGATGGTGATAGTGAAGGTGGTGGTGATAGAAAAGGTAAGCTGCATCGGCGTCATAGACGTCAGCGAAGGTAAAGACGGAGGTGGTGCATAGACGAAAGTGTTGATGAAGGTGGTGCGCAGGTCTACCTTGTTGAGGGTAATGAAGACGATGGTGATGCGAAGAGCGGTGGTAACTGAGGCGTGGACGCCGTGAAGATGCGCGGAGGGGGGAGCGACGGTGACAGAGAGAACCGGTGTAGCGGGCTGCATGGGAACTGGAGCAGGGGAGATGAAACGGAGCTTGCGAGGGTTTTTAGAAAGCTCGAGAGTCGAAAGAAAGAAGAAGGAGAGGGGTAGGGTTATATATATAGGATTTGGGGGTTGACCTTAAAAATTCCCGAGGTCAAACGGTTTGAAGAACGTTTGGCTCCAAACTGTTTCAGGACCATTTGGCTTCAAATGGTTTCAGGACCGTTTGGCTCCAAACAGTTTCCAGGACCGTTTCGCTCCAAACGGTTTTAGGATCGTTTGAGAAGGTTTAGATTTTTTGATTTTTATATTTTTATGTTTGTTTCGGTTGTTTATGTGATTTTTATATTTTCAGATTAAAGATGATAATCCTAAATTAAACAAAGGAAATAGAAAACAAAGATAAATGGTGATACTCAGATCTTGGGTTTCCTTCCAAGTAGTGCCTGGGTTTTACGTCGCTGGCTCGATGAGGTTTTGATTTTGTTATGGTGATGTTGTGGGGTCTCTGATCTCAATAGTCTGTCTCAGAATTTTGTCTGCTGGAGTATAGTATTTTTTCAATCTATGGCCATTGACTGTCCTTTCTCCTCCATTGTCATTAACAATTATGATGGCTCCAGTCGGGTATATGTGTTTGATGGTGAATGGCCCGGACCACTTTGTGCGGAGTTTTCCGGGGAACATTTTGAGCCTGGAGTTGAAAAGAAGAAATTTATCTCCAATGGCGATGTCTTTTCTTTTTAGATGACCATCGTGCCACATCTTAGTTTGTTCTTTATAAATCCTATCACTTTGGTAAGCGGTCATTCTAAGCTCCTCTAGTTCTTGTAGCTGGAGTTGTCTATTTTCTCTGGTGCTTTTAAAATCAAAATCTAGTTGTTTAATGGCCCACCAAGCCTTGTGTTCTAGTTCAACTGGAAGATGACATGATTTCCCGTATACCAAACGGAACGGGGTTGTTCCAATTGGTGTTTTATAAGCTGTTCGGTAAGCCCAAAGGGCATCGGGAAGCTTGTGGACCAGTCAGTACGGTGTCTATTGAAAGTTTTTTCTAAGATTGCCTTCAGTTGTCTATTCGAAACTTCAACCTGACCACTAGTTTGTGGATGGTAGGGCGTGGCAACTTTGTGGTTGACTCTGTATTTCTTTAAGAGGGATTCAAAGCTTCGCTCCAGAAAATGTGTCCCTCTGTCAGATATGACAGTTCGGGGGACTCTGAATCTGGGAAAAATGATATCTTTAAACATCTTAATGACTAGTTTGGAATCGCTGGAAACTGTGGGTATAGCTTCTACCCATTTCGAGACATAATCCACTGCGACCAGTATGTAAGAAAATCCATATGAAGAGGAAAAGGGGCCCATGTAGTCTATCCCCCATACATCGAAGAGTTTGATCTCTTGCCACATAGTGAGGGGCATTTCATTCCTTTTTGTGATACCGCCAGAAAGTTGACATTTGTTGCATGATTTTACAAAATCATGGGAATCTCTTACTATCGTTGGCCAAAAGAAACCCAATTGCAGAACTTTCATAGCGGTCTTTTTCGCACTCATGTGTCCCCCAGTGGGGCCAGAATGGCAATGTTCTAAGACAAGGGTAATCTCTTCTTCAGGTAAGCAGCGACGGAAAAATTTGTCTACGCATAGGTGAAAAAGATAAGGTTCGTCCCAGTAGTATTGCTTTACATCGTGGAGGAATTTCTTTTTGTTGTGATGAGAGGCGGAAGGGTGGATGATTCCTGTAGCCAGATAATTCACTATGTTGGCATACCAGGGGAATCCGTTGGTAATTTTCATTAGTTGGTCGTCTGGAAGGGAGTCTCAGATAGGCACTTTATCATTATCCTTGACTTCTATGCGGCTAAGATGGTCAGCGACGACGTTTTCCACTCCGCTTTTGTCCTTGATTTCTAAGTCAAATTCTTGAAGCATTAACACCCAGCGGATAAGTCTGGGTTTTGCGTCTTGCTTCTGAATTAGATATCGTATGGCGGAGTGGTCAGTGTAGACAATGACTTTTGATCCAATCAGGTAGGAGCGGAATTTCTCAAATGCATAGATGACAGCTAAGGACTCCTTTTTTGTAGTGGTGTAGTTCTTTTGCGCTTCATCAAGAGTCTTGGACGCATAGTATATTACATTAGGCTTTTTATCAATTCTCTGTCCTAACACTGTTCGTATAGCATAGTCGCTGGCATCACACATTATTTCGAATGGTTGTGACCAGTCAGGTGCTCTCAGAATAGGCGCAGAGACTAGAGCATTTTTAAAGGTTGTGAAGCTTTGTAGACATTCTTGGTTAAAATTGAACTCGGCGTCCTTGGTCAATAATTGGGTCATGGGTTTGGCTATTTTCGAGAAATCTTTAATGAATCTTCGATAAAACCCAGCATGACCCAAGAAAGCTCGTACTCCTTTTATGTCTTTTGGCGGAGACAGTTTCGAGATGACATCAATTTTTTCCTTGTCTACCTTAATCCCTCTTTCACTCACTCTATGTCTGAGGACGACACCTTCAGTTACCATAAAATGGCATTTTTCCCAATTTAAGATGAGGTTCGTTTCCTCACATCTTTGTAAGACTTGTGCAAGGTTGAGTAGACAATTGTCACAGGAATCTCCATAAATTGAAAAATCATCCATGAAAACTTCCATTATGGACTCGGTTAGCCCTACAAAAATAGCAGACATGCATCTTTGGAAGGTGGTCGGCGCATTGCACAGCCCAAATGGCATTCTTCTGAAAGCGTATGTCCCGAAGGGGCAAGTAAAAGTTGTTTTTTCTTGGTCTTATGGATGTATAAGGATTTGGTAGAATCCAAAATAACCATCGAGATAACAGAAAAACTTTTGATGGGCTAGGCGTTCGAGGACTTCGTCAAGAAAGGGAAGCGGGTAGTGATCCTTTTGTGTTGCTTTGTTTAGTTTCCTATAGTCGATACACATTCTCCACCCTGCGACAGTCCTCGTGGGTCCGAGCTCATTTTTATCATTTAACACGACAGTGGTCCCTCCCTTTTTGGGGACCACTTGGACAGGGCTGACCCATTGGGAATCTAAAATTGGGTAGATGATACCAGCTTTCATTAGTTTGAGGACCTCAAGACGAACCACTTCTTTAAGGTTGGGGTTCATCTTTCTCTGGTGCTCTCTTGAAGGCTTAAATTCTTCTACCATAGACAGTCTATGCATGCATACGGTTGGGTTTACACCTGAAAGGTCAGTTATTTTGTACCCAATGGCTTTCTTATGTTTTTTCAATTCAATGAGAAGCCTTTCTTCCTGGTCTTTCATTAGAGTAGAACTGATGATTACTGGACATAATTTCTCTTCGTCCAAGAAGACGTGCTTAAGTCCCGTTGGTAGGGTTTTCATTTTGGGAGCCTTAGGTGCTTCTGTTGTTTCTAAAATAGTGACAGATTTGAGCTCCTCAAAAGTGGCTACTGGTGCTTCTTCAGCTTTTTCTAGGTGTTGCAGGCATTGTTGAACTATATCATTGGCTGAGAATTCGACTTCTAGATTTATTAAGACATTTTCTAACTCATAAGATGGTTCAAATATCTCCAATTGTGACATTTGATGTTTTGCATCTAGGAGAAAAACTTCCTCCTGAATGTTGGGACCTTTCATGCTATAAGGATTCAGAACTGAATGGCTTCTTTTCCCAGTCTCAGAATGATAGTGCCATCTTCAACATCAATGAGTGCCCTAGATGTGGCAAGGAAGGGTCTGCCAAATATTATTGGGTATCTGAAATCTTCCTTGATGTCCATAATGACAAAATCACATGGGACATAAGAATCCTTGCCTATTCTGACTGGAATGTCTTCAATAATTCCTAGAGGTGCAGTGATAGTGGAATCAACTAACTGAATTGTCATCGTTTTGGGTAGTAAATCAGTAAAGCCCAATATTTTACACATGGAGTAGGGAATAATAGATATGCTAGCCCCTAGGTCATCTAATCCCTTTTTGCTCGAAGCTTTTCCAATACAGCATTGAATACCAAAAGAGCCAGGGTCCTTCTTTTTCTTGGGCATCTTATTAAGAATGATATCAGAGGTGGTCTGAGCCAGTTTAACTATTTCTTGTAATTCAGTAATGTATTTCCTTGATAGCAAAGTTTTCAAATATTTAGCCCAAGCTGGTACTTCAGAGAGAGAGCATCGAGGTGCGGGATATCGATATAAAGTTTCTTCATCGCCTCCTTGAATCTTTGGAACCTCGTATCCATTTTAGTCTCTCTCAATCTTCCTGGGTATGGTATACTAGGTTTAAACTATGGAACTTCCGGTTCTTTAGGAGCTTGTTCCTTTTCTTTGCCTTTTGTGGTCTCTGCAAATTTCTCAATTCCTTGATTCAAGCTTGCATTCGAAGTAAAGATAGGTGCATCATCTTCATCAGGAGCGATTCTCGTAATTTCATGAAGGACATGACCGGATATTGTAGTGACGACATTCAATTGTTATGGTCTATTTTGATCGTGTCTAGGATTTGACTCTGGTTGTCCCGCAAAAGTTCTTGTTGGTGGCTTCAGTTGGGCAACAATTTGTGCTAGTTGGGCCTCCACCGCCTTCTGCTGAGCTTGTTGATTGGCAAGCATGGTTTTTTGTGACTGTAACATCTGCCTGATCATAGTCATATCGTTTGTTGGCTGGGAGGGGGCATTTTTCTGAGTGAGTTGTTGTTGTCCTTGATGTGGTTGCTATGGAGGTGGTGCTAACTGAGGTTGCTACGGTTGCTGCAACTGAGGGTGCAATTGCGGGTGCAGAGGAGGATGTGTATATTGATAATAGGGGGAAGGATTTCTAGGGTAGTTGGATCTTGGGAAGTTATTTTTGAGGTTCCCTTGATTTTGGTTAAAGTTTATTTGGAATCCAGGTGGCAACATATTGGAGGATCCGCCTTGTGTTTGATGTTATGGGTTAGCAGTCCCCGCAGGGTTCCCATATTGAAAACCGGGGTGGTTTCTTGGTTGATTTGGATTATAGTAAACTTGTCCCGGTATGGAATGAATGGAATTAACTTGTTCGGGCATCTGATCTTCAGGGTGTTCGATGATTCGTTCGTACTATTATTGTGGTGGTTGCATATCCATCATCACATTGTAAAGCAGACCACATGAAAATGTAGGGTGATCAGATGCGTGACAGGCTTCACAAGTCCCTGTAGCCGCTTTAACCTATTGGACTTGGGGTTTTTTCTTCTTATCATATTCTCCAAATGAAGTGTCAAGTGTCTGTTGTTTGTGAGCTATAGTCTTTAAAGCTTCGGCAATAGCCTTCATTTCCATTGATTCCTCAGCTTTATAAACTTTGAGGACTCCCTTACCGGATGATCGTCCCCAATTGGATTCGTTCTCAGCTCCAAGTGTAACGATTTTCCAAGCATCCTCATAGTTCTTTCTCATGAAATTTCCTCCAGATGAGGAATCCAGAAATTGCTTGATGTCATCACTTACCCCCCTATAGAATGTCTCTATTAATTGATTTTGGGTGATATCGTGATGAGGGCACTTCCTTAGAAGCTCCTTAAATCTTTACCATGCTTCTGCGAGTGATTCTCCAGGATGTTGGGCGAAGTGGTTGATCTGTCCTCTAATTTTGTAGGTTAATGAAGGAGGGAAAAACTTTTCCAGGAATTTTTCTTCCAAGGGAGCCCAGGTGGTGATGATTGGCTCCCTATCAAGTGAGTTGTACCAGCTCAAAGCCCTTCTGGATAGGGTGAAGTGGAAAATATGTAGAATTATTACATCAAAGGCAACTCCGGCTTGTAGGACAAGTCAGAAAAGTGCCTTGAATCTCTTCAAATGATCCATGCAGTCATCTCCAAAACTACCAGAGAATGAGATGCCCTGCATGATTTGAATCCATTGTGTTCGAATTTCGAAGTTGGGTATGTTGATGATCGAAGGCCGAACTGGATGATTGTCTTCATAGTTCTTGGGGATGGCATAGTCCCTCAATTGCTTGTTTCTTATCTCTAACTAGGCAACTTGGTTAGCTGCTTCGTTTTCAGCTCGGATGCGAGCATGTTCTTCAGCTCGGATTTCTGCTTGGATCTGAACACGAGTGTCAGCAATGAGTTGTGCTCTCTGAGCGGCTATGGCGGCGTTGACCCTTTCCATTACTAACGTAGCTTGGCGTTGATCTTCAGCCATTTTCCTGGCTCTCTGGCGGTTAAGTCTGATGCGGCAGTGGAAGCTTCTCTCTACCTCAGATTCATACTCTGGATTAGGGGAGAATCTGAGATTATGCGATGGTTGCATACACGTCTTCTACTTGAGTAAAGGAAGAAACACACCTTTTAGATGATGCAGGAGATATGATGAATTCAAGAAGATATGGAGTAATATTTAAAGGAAGGTGTAAAACCCTAACCAACTAGCAAGATGATAGATGAAATTAAAACGTTCTGTTGTCCCCGACAACAATGCCAATTTTTGATGGAGCCTCCACTTGCGTGGAATTGTGTGGACCACTAAAAATCCTAAAGATGGTAAGTTTTTAGGTTTAGCCTTGCTTATACTAGATCGAGAACTCCACCCACGTATGATAAGATACGTGGAAGTCTTATCGTAGTATAGTTAAGGGTCGAATCCACGGGACAACGGTCTTGTCGAGATTGACAAGATAGAAAACATTGGAATTTTACTTAACTTCTTGACAGTAGGTATCTAGCTCAAAAGGTTGGTTTGGTTGTTTTAAACAAAGTAAGTAAAACAAAGCAAGAAAGTAAATTTCAGGTTGCAAACAATGATAAGAAACCACTAGGATGTGATCAGCTTTCACCACCACTACACATGGATCAAAACATGCAACATAAAAGCATAACCTACAAAGAGAGTTTAAACAGTTATTATCTTTATAGATTTAGTTTCCTTGTGGATAACTAACTACGAGAAGTGTGGGAATGTTGCAATGCCAACCATCCCCAAATGAATGGTCACTTACTCTACATCATTCCCTTCGCAAAGTGTGTTCCTCGACTTATAAAGGTTGTACTTTCATATGTCAATTGATTCCATTTCATAGTATGAAAGTACAACAATGATAGTGAGTTTACTCCACTTCTTGAAAAACACTCCTAGATACCGAAACTGATGCATGGTGGATACATGCATCAATAACCAACAATCAATCGGGATTCGAATCTAATAGTACAAACATAGACAATTCATACTAAAAGATAAAAGGTAACACAAGTTGGTGATCAAGCAACAAGCATTCATTAAGCGATTGATGTTAAACTGAAAAGTAATAATATCTCCATTGTAAACTTATGGATTACATTGCATGAAAAGAAAACATGGGTAGCAGGGCTACTCCCCACACCCTAGTGTAAAAGACTACTAGCTCATGACAAGGATGAAGGAGGAGGCGAGAAGAGAGAGAGAGAGAGAACTTCATCTCCACGAAGGAGAGAGAAAGGTCAACCCCTTGGGGAGAGAGAGCGATGATCTTCACCCTTTGTAGCTTGCTCGATGACGAAACCTTCTCTTCCCACCTTCCTTGGTGATGAGAGAGAAAGCAGCTTCAGGATGGAGTGTGGATCTCAGACTGGAAGCCTTGGGGCGGAGGATGGAGGATGGAATAGCTCTGGACTAGTAGAGGCAGCCTCTGGACGTCTAAAACTTGATGTCTTTGGGAGGACCCCTTGGGTCTTATTTATAGGCTTTAAGTGAAGTCCAAACGGTTTGGTCAGTTTTGGGTCTAAACGGTCTTGAAGACCGTTTGGGTTCTGAGACTGTTTGGACCCTGAGACCGTTTGGACTCTGAGACTGTTTGGGCTGTGAGACCGTTTGGACCCTGAGACCGTTTGGACTCCATGCGGTCTCGGGACCGGTTGGCTTCATGCGGTCTTGGGACCGTGTGACTCCATGAGGTCTTGGGACCGGTTGACTTCATGCGGTCTTGGGACCGGTTGACTCCATGCGGTCTCGGGACCGGTTGGCTTCATGCGGTCTTGGGACCATGTGACTCCATGCGGTCATGGGACCGGTTGGCTTGATGCGGTCTTGGGACCGTGTGACTCCATGCGGTCTCGGGACCGGTTGGCTTCATGCGGTCTTGGGACCGTGTGACTCCATGCGGTCTCAGGACCGGTTGGCTTCATGCGGTCATGGGACCGTGTGACTCCATGCGGTCTCGGGACCGGTTGGCTTCATGCGGTCTTGGGACCGTGTGACTCCATGCGGTCTCGGGACCGGTTGGCTTCATGCGGTCTTGAGACCGTGTGAGGCTTTTGTGATTTTTTTGTGTCTTTTTCTGTAAGTAAAAAGGAGAAAGGTTAATCTAACAGTATATTTGCAATAAGAGAGGAAAGTTAAGGATTTTGTCTAATTTATCTGAGAAAGAGTGTGGAAAAGTGAGGAAAATTACTAAGATAACATCACAAAATTGGAGGTTATCATATTTCTTATGCTTTATCATCATGAGATAGAATATGATGCAATGGGGTGCCATGTTTGAATCATGTGTGGTGATGTGACGTCACATGGTATTCTAGGGTTTCTAGGGTTTGCTTAGTTGATATGGTGACTGACTTAGGGTTTGATGTTATGACCCCTACACCACTTTTGATGAGGGTAGAAACTGAAACATAAGCTTTGGATGTGTAGTCTCTAGCGAGACAACCCATAGGTGAGGGTGGTCGAGATAGATTGTCCTCTAGTGTTTTGACCATGTGCATATATGACCTAGGGTTTCAACCTAGACATGTATAAGGATGTATCTCGACCGAGACAAAGTTGATGGAAGTGTCTCGACCGAGACAAGGAGGCAACTAACATAGTTGGTTGTGACATTTTTTTTCTGGATAAGTATAAAAAATTTGTATATTGCATTCAGATGGAGGAAAAGTTATTTCTTTGAAGGACAGTGTCCCTTGGTGATCTAATATGTTAACAACTCAAAATATTTTACTTGCCTCCTCTGGGTATATAACCCCTTCTCTTTCTTGCAAGAAAATCTTTTCAGCCCTACACATCTTCTTCATCCTTTGAATCATCCTTGGAGCTTCAGGAGCAAGGGAGGTCGGATCTTGAAGCCTTGGTGGCCAATCTACTTTGCTTGAGGAAGATCTAGTGTTAAATCAACTCCTTGGTGATGGTTTCTTGGAGAATATTTTCTTGGTAAGTGATCTTCTTGTTTGGATCACGTTTTCTCTTCTTAAATCCCCATCATCTTCTTCTTCCTCCTTGGTAGTGGATAATCCATGGTGGTTTTTCTTGAAGATCTCCTCATAAAGGGTCTTAGACTATGATTGACACAGTGAACTCGAGTGAAAAGATGATTCTTTCTTTTTTCCCTTTCTTTCTTGGTTTGTCCAAGAACTATTTTCCCTCTTTCTTGAACTCTATGGTGACCATGGTTTCTTTCTTTTCTTGAGGTGATCTTTGGCCGAAGTGTTGGAGTTTGGTTGAAGATCTTGGATCTTGAATCTTGGGAGGTTGTTTCTCTCCAAATCAGCCGGTTTTTCTAACTCTTTTCCCATCTATTATTAGCATCTTAGATATGATCCTATGCTGCTATTCTACCTGTTAAAAATGTGTTCCTATTGATAGAGGAAATAATATGTTTTAGGTTTAATCTTGTATTATTTTTGAAAGGATAACTCTTCCTATAAACCCTAACTCCTTATCCACCCAATTTTGTAGTGATGGTAATATTGATGTGTTCCTTTAAATTATTATCCATAGAATTGTAACACATGGTATATGGTCTATTGCTACAGACACAAAAGGTTTTGAGGATAAAAACATGCATAAGAATCTTGGTTTTCTCTCTACATATAATCCTTTTGATATTGTTCCATGAACAAGTATTAAGATTGATGAGCACCATGATCTAGGGTGTTAATTACCCTGTTAATGGTTGGTATTGCTTGATGATAATCAACTGTCTTCACCTATTTGAATATGTTCAGATGTTTGCATAGGGATAACATGAGGTCGATACATCCCTTGGCCTTCCTTGGGTCAAAATCATGCATAGATGGTTGGTTAGAATTCATCAACAAAAAGGGATGGTTGTTGCATGCTTAACTGATCACAACACAACATCACGACCATGATTAAGCTACACACATCATGACTAAGACTGAGTTGCACGCGTCATGACTGACATTAACCTTGCATGCATTAGGGTGAGATGAGCCCTATGCGTGTCGCATGTGAGACAACCATGTGTGCGTTACAGGCGAGACAACCCTACATGCGTCGCAGGCAAGAAAACCCTGTGTGTCGTGGGTGAGACATCCCTCCACGTGTTGCAAGTGAGACGACCTTGCACACATTGCGGGTCAAGGTGTTGCTACACGTGTTGCAGGTAGAGTCACTTACTGCACACGTACATATCATGATACCTTGTTGTGTGAGCAAATATTGATAAACTTAGATATGTACATGTACTTTATATAGTGCAATTCCCTTCACACGATGAAATAATTATAATTGGCTAATCATTAATAATAGTGCCTAGTACTCTCCAATAAAGTTGGAGGTAATGGAATTAGGGTTAGTGGGTGAGTAATGTTATAAAACCCTAATTGACTAAGTACGAACCTTAACCCTAATCATGTGACCATTTGATATATGTGTTCACTTTAATTGAAGATTTGTATTTCATAATAGTATTTTCACTCTCCTGATTATGTAACACTAACTCTATAGATGAGATGAAGGGCATAACCATGTGAGTGCTATGGTGAACCTTGTATCATACAGTGAGGTTGTTATGAAAACTATTGATATATAATGTGTTATCATTTGTGCATGACTTATATGAATGGTTTAATAACCTAGAAAGTGCCTTGAGCACATTTGAGGTGAAATCCTCTCATGATGTAATTGAGGGATTGATGTCCCATAGTGATGTGTTATTGTTAATGGCATTGTAAGAGGTAGTAATAAAAGTATCATGTGATGATGATGACAAAATTCTCACCTTATACGTTTATTATATTCTGAAGTTGTGTCCTACCTTGATTTCATAGAATTTGTTTAGGGTAAATACATTGTAAATTGATTTATGCATTAAAAGATACCCAATTGGAATGCCTAATCAAGTGAAATCCTAATCATGTAGTTGCCCTATACCATGGATCCATCTTCAACGTCAGTATATTGTTGGATGGTGAAACGATAACTCCTATGGGAAACTCATAGTGCATATTGTTGAATATGCAGGGTATCAGTGGAGGTAACTCCATGTATCCTTAAATTGTTGAAATAGTAGTATAATGCTTTGTTATAGAACAACCATGCATGCGATTGTTCTCTAGTGCTATGCCATGTACCAAGGCAGACTAGTTGTTTTATAGGAACATAGCTTTGACTATGAGTTATTGTCTCTATAGAATTATAGCTATGACTATAAGTTGCTATTTAGCAGTCAGACTATTAAGACACTGCATTGTAGTCTCAAATTGATCGAGTAGTATTGGTGATGATCATGGAGTTTGACTCTTTCATTGATCTTGTATCGTACTGATTTTGACTTAGCAACGGTCAGTTGGATTTGAGTCGTACACCTCAAATCCTCAGGGAATAATAATAAAAATGATAATATAATTGTGTAGTATATTTTCTTAGGGTCAAATATGAATCACATTGGATGACCCCATACCTTTTCTTATACTGTTTAGTTTATAAAAGTTATACATGTTCTTCATATTCCTTTTAAAAGAATAAATGTTCTTCCTCTCAGTTGCAAGTACTTAAAATTGCTCAACCAATACTTACTACTTTACTTATATGCTCTAATATCTTTCCATGCTTATAATAGATGCTAGCAAAGAGTTATATCTCTCACAGGGACTTTGGTCTCACTTTGTGGCTTCTACTACTTTTTAGGTGGCCATGGATGAGGAGTTCGAGGTCGCGGTGCAGGTGCAGAGCATCAGGGAGATCAATAGCTATCAGAAGATGGGATACACTACTAGTTAGAATCTTATAGTAGAGTCCTATGTGTTGTCCTTGTACTCTTAGGTATTTGGGGAGATTTTGGTTGTTTTGTATATCGACACATAGATTTTGGCTTTGGGCCATGAGTGTATAGTAATGGCATGTACATATAAACAAGTTGTAAAATGTAACAGTTATGGCTTGTTAGCCTAAGAACATATCATGTAGCATATTTTGATATAACTAAGAACACATATGGCCTGAGTTGAAGGCTTGTTTATGAATACTTCTACTTGAGATATTACCTTGCAAATGGTTTTAATTTAACCTATTTTGTCATAATATTTTTATTAATGGTAATTCCGCGCTTTGTTTTGAGTGATCTCGCTTTGTGTGGCTATGATCGTCACAACATGTATGAAGTCAGATGGAAGGCTTATCCTCCCACTACATCTAGTGAAGGATGTCATATCACATTGTGCATAAATAATGCTTTGAATTTTTTCTTAGGTTTGATAATCAAGGTAATCTAGATTAACATCAATATGTATTCTAGACATGCATTTCTTACATGTACATCCAAGGGGATTTTTTCTAATGGCAGTCTCAAATTATCAATTATAATCCTTTGGTATTAACATCATAAACACTCATCTCAAAGTGTCTTATACAAAGATCATTAGATGTTTGGGTGTTTCCACGTAAGATCATATCTTTTGAAACATAAACATTAATATCTCACTTTATTGATTTATCATCCTTGTCATACAAGATCCTTTAAAGTAAATGTTTCCATTTGATGGCATAAAGAAATAGTAGTTCTACTAACTCTATTACATGTCCATTAGGATACGACAAATTTAAATGAAGACCAAAGCTTCTACAACTATTGCTCTGCCTTGTCCATCTTTGTCCTTACATGAAGGCTTTTACTGCTTGTCAGATCCTACACATCAAGTATGCCAAATATCTATTTGGTATCACATACTAAAATGAAGAAGTAATCAAATTTATCTTATAACATTTATACCTGAAGTGGAGGCCTTGGTGCCTTCCTTCTTCTTCTTTAATTCCTCGAACCAGAGTGGGCAATTTCTTTTCCAATGTCCATGCAGGGGACAATGGTGACAATCATCTCTTATTTTCTTCACTCCTCCATTTGCTTTGAGATATGAAGACTTGGGATTATGAACATCTTTAGAACCCTTCTTAGCTTTGCCTTTGCCTTTAGACTTCCCCTTTGTCTTGCTTATCATCATCACAAACTTGGTCTTGTCTTTGTTCATTTGTGTCTCAGCTATTTTCAACATGCCCAACAACTCTGTCAACATTTTGTCAAAGTTGTTCATGTTGTAGTTCATGACAAATTGACTATATGACTATGACAGAGACTGCAAAATCACGTCAGTGTCCAACTATTAACCCAAGGGGAATCCCAGTATAGCTAGGTTATCCACATACCCAATGAGTTTGAGTATAAGAGGACCTACTGGGTCACCTTAGGTCATGTTACATTTGAATAGTGCCTTGGAGACATCATATCTCTCTTGTCGTGCCTGATCTTGGAACATGTTCTTGAGATGTATGACCATCTCAATCACATCCATGTTCTCATGCTGCCTTTGCAACTCATAGTTCATAGAGCATAGCATCATACACTTGACATCCATTCCATGTTCATCATGCTTCTTATAAGCATCCCTGTCAGTCCTTGGTGCACTTTGAGGTGGTTCTTCTAGTTTTGGCATTTCCAGGACATAGAGCTTGTGCTCCCGTGTGAGAATGATTCTCAACATCCTGACTAGTCTTGCAAGTTGTTCCTAGTTAGTCTGTCCTTCTCAAGGACCGATCGCAGAGAAAAGTGATTGCTGTTCGTTGCCATTTGATTCTACAAAAGAAATTGCAATTTTATCATTTTTTTTATTTGATTTGATCTAACTAAATTTGGGCGATAAAAATTAGGTCTTTAATTCATTATTGTTCTCATTATTTTGTTCAAATTGACAACCCTCAAGTATCCATTCGAAAAACTATAGTAAACAATTTTCTAATGAGATAAGTGTTGGTATGTATGCCCATAGAGCAAGTCATATGATGATTGTAATGAGATACTTTGTAAATGATTTGAATAATAATAAAGGCAATTTCTGATCTATATGTTTAAACTGTTTCTGAGATGATAGTGTAACATGATAGATGTCTAAAGAATGATTTTACTCAATGACGTATGCTTTTAGGTTAAGGACCTAAACGATGAGATCATACAGATGTTAAGAGTATATATTCTTGTTTAGTCCCTAGTCGGTTGTTATTGTGGAAATAACCATAGACATAAATAACTCTAAAGACTAGATTGTGTGTTGGATGATGACAAAATCTCATTAGTCATGATATAGTGATATCAAACCAAGCACATAGGTACTTGTTAGAGAACAAGGTACCGGACAGACCCACCGTGAGAGTGACACATGGAACCATGACTTGGTAGTCACAGTCAGCTCTCACAGTGATGGTGGTGAGTGTGATTCTTAGACCTGAAATCACTACACTCAACACATGTCGTTGGGTACACTTTGACATCATCAAACGTAGTCCTGAAACATGGGTTGTTATAAAGGTGATGATTGGGTGGCTTTGACACATGGGGCTTTTGAGGGGTGAGTGATAGATATGGGATTTGTCCCTCCTGAGGGAGTTTGATATCCTTGGCCACTTGATGAGTAGGATTGAGAAAGGCATGCACATGCACGTGTGAATCAATATGTGATATTGATGTCACACACATCTCACCCAGTCTACTCTGAGATCAAGGAAATGAATGAATGTTGACAGGATGACTGTTCCATGCCTCGAGTTCATTCAGGGTATCAGTGACAAAGGAATTATACATTCACTGTAACACCATTCACAGATTGTAGGATTGAAAGTTGTTCTCCAACTTTCTATTTCACTTGGGTAGCACTGATGTGTGACTAGGCACCGCTCTTTGCTTGTGAAGTCATAAGTGTTATGGATTTTCACTGCCAACGTGAAATGGACCTGTAGGGTCACACACATAGGATTTAACCTGGAAGAGAAGTTTTGTCCACAAACAATGTTTAGATTGATTACTAAAGGAGTTTAGTAGTTCAATTAAATACTCAATCAATTGATAGCTCAATATCATAATGTTCGAGGTGTTGGACACATTGATTGGAGTATCGAATTGATTGAAATCACAATTGACTAATTCTGCACAATCTGCACACCCAACCGATCGGCTCATGTGATGAACCAATCGGCTGAGCTTGGTGAACCGATCGGCTCAAGTGTTGAGTCGATTGGCTGATGGTCAGGGTGAAACGATTGCTTCAAGTGTTGAAACGATCGATTCAACTGGTGCAACCGAGCAAGTTTGGGAAAGTAGGATTGGTGAGAATTTTCCTTTCGTTTCACTTGCCCAATTTGATTGGGAAATAGGATTGGTATTCGATACCAATTAGAAACAAAAGAAGGAAAGCCAATCAGGAACTGGTCAGGACCATGAACTGACCGGTTCAGAAGTGAACCGACTGGCTCATGGGTCCCAACCGATCGGTTGAGGTGTCAACCGACCGGTTCAGATCCCCAACCGATCGGTTCAGGTTGCGAGTTGGTTGTTTTTGTGGAAAATCTCGAACCCTTCTACTCCTGCTTTTAGTCCCGCATTGCCCGGGATGGAGAACCCTGTCCCATGACCCTCCTATATATAGGGGTATTGGGGGCTTCTCAGAGTACAACTCAGTGCAACCAGTTACTCTGCAAAGTTGTCGTTCTCTCTGGTTTTGGTAACTGAGAGAGCCCGAGCAAGTGCTACCCGAAAAGGGAGGTGCAACAAGGGAAAGACAACTGCAGTTGCAACTGGCAGCAGGAGAGTGTGTTGGCGACTAGTACGGCGACAGGAGGGTGCGACTCCTTCTGATTCCTTGTGCGACAAGGAGATCGAAGTTCCAGGCGGTCTGTGTGGACGACTGTAGAGGCGGGAGACCTCTGTCGCTCGGAGGACAACTGTCAATCTTGACAATCCCAGTGAGACCAGGAGTCTTCAGTCCCAGTGCGACCAGGAGCTGCAGAGACACCGTCCAAGACCGGAGGTGAAGACCGCACAAGGCGCGAGGTACTATCGCCGAGCAAGTCTCGGGACAAGGTATGCATCCACAAACCATCTTTCCTATTATATAGACGTTGACGTGATTCATTTTGTTCTGGGTTTTGGGGAGAAATTTTTTGTTTCTGCTGCTTCTCTGCCTCCTCCAAAACCCAATAGTGGTATCAGAGCCACGTCAACTGTTCTATATTTTAGGATTATCGATATGATCAATTTTGGTTTTTCGCCTTTATTTATTGCATACGATGCGAATAAAATTGACTTTATGCATGTCCAATCCACAAATCCCAAATATACATATATGATATGTAATATTAATGCACTTGATACGAGTCGCCGTTAAACGAGTTTTGTGGTGCATGTGTAGCATGGTTATGGCCTATAAACCCTATATCTGTGTGTGGTTGTATGTGGTTGCTTGCATCTCAGTCTGCGCACCGATTCCCCTTCTCCTATTCCTGATGTAACTCGAAATAATTTGAGAATTCTTTTCCTACCTTTGCTCCCCCCGAATGTAACTCGGGGTTTCACAATTAAATTGTAAATAGGATAGATTTTATTTCCTATTATGTCAAAGAACAACGGACAACCTGAGACGATCGGTTCAAGGCGTGAACTGATCGGTTGGTGATCCAGATGACCGGTTAGAGGAGCGAGACGAGTAGGTGGCGACCTGATGAGATGCACGATGACCGGTGAACCATTCGCTGGAGGCACCAGTCGATCGGCTGGTGGCACCCGAACAACCAACCTGATGGCGAGTCGATCGGTCATGGAGATGAGCTGATCAAACCCAGAAAGGCAGGCACAGATTTCATCTTGTACATGTTGCATGTGATGTAGACCTAGATGACAGTGATTCCTCTTGGCTCGAGGAGTCAAGTAGGATGGCCATAATCATTGCTTTTTATCATTTTGCATGTTTTTTGTGGGATATAGCATGTATATGATACTATATATTGTGGTGATTGGATATGTATATGTATATAAAAACCAAATCCCTCATTAAAATATTAAGTCTTATACGCCTTCCACTAGCGACACACATGGCAAACTCGATCGACCAAGTGTAGGTTATGCCAAAGCGTGGTGCATCGTCCATCTTGTGGAAGTGTGAAGGGTCGACATGCAGGTTCTGCCAAAGCAGGGTGCATGTTTACCGTGTCGGCTTTTGGGATAGACTT
Organism: Alisma plantago-aquatica; assembly: GCA_963693085.1. Classification (NCBI taxonomy): domain Eukaryota; kingdom Viridiplantae; phylum Streptophyta; class Magnoliopsida; order Alismatales; family Alismataceae; genus Alisma; species Alisma plantago-aquatica. Next base: position 35,860,210 of record OY856413.1, read on the forward strand.
AACTGGTGATTGTTAGAGCGTCTAAGCCTAGAGGCACAAAATGTTCATGGCAAGGTGTTGCACATGTTCATTCATCAAGAGTTGCATATGATGCAATTGGCATGATGGCCTACCTAAATAGTCAAGATTATGGGTGATCAGCCAAAGTTGACTCATGACTTGACGAAATATGGATCTTGACCCACTAGAAGATTGTACGCTGCAATCTTCCGAATTGATGGTGAGGGATGTCAATTTGAGTCAAAATAGTGGGAACGGTAATTAATTAAAGGCCTAATTAACTATCGTCAAATTTTATTCAAATCAAATCAAAAAGGTTTTGACAAAATGCAATTTTCTCTTGTAGAATGGCAAAGGAATCATCTTTTAAAATGGGCAAATTAATTGAGAATAAATTTCATAACTGGTTGAGGACTGTGAGAAGTGTTCTGCAAAATCTAGATATACCAGAAGCCTTAGAATCTACTCTATGTATGCTTAAAGTGTTGGTGAAGAAGAAAGAAAGTTCATTGATAGAGATCAATGGAACGAAAGGTAAGGGAGAGAAGGGTTCTCTCGCCAAACCAATTTCTTCTACATGGAGAGGATGGAAGGAATGATGGAAGAAGAAGTCGGAGATAGAGATCTCTACTTCTGGTGTATACGTGATAGAGATTAACTTTACTACTTCTTCGTCATGGGTACTTGATACCGGATGCGGATCTCACATTTGTTCAAATGTGAAGGATCTTAAGAGAAGTAGGCCTTTGGGGAAAGGTGAGGTTGAACTACGTGTTGCCAATGGGGCAAGAGTTGCCGCCAGTGTCGTAGGAACCTATGAGTTAACTCTACCAGGTGGGCTAATAATAGAGTTGAAGAACTTCTATTATGTACCTGCCATAAATAGGAATATCATTTCCGTCTCTTGGTTGGACAAAGATGGATTTGAATTTCTTATTAAGAATGGAAAATGTTCCATTTCTAAAGATGGGATCTTTTATGGCAGTGCCCCAATGTCTTATGGTTGATACGTGATAGACTTGGAGACAAATGTATACAACGTAAACACCAAAAAGCAAAAACTCAAAGACTCAAACAAAACATATCTCTGGCATTGTCGTCTAGGGCACATAAATGAGAAGCGCATTTCTAGACTCCATAAAGATGGTTATCTAAACTCTTTTGATTATGAATCAATAGAGACATGTGAATCTTGTTTATTGGGCAAGATGACCAAGACTCCCTTTTCAGGTAAATGTGAGAGAGCTAGTGATCTATTAGGACTCTTACATACTGATGTATGTGGGCCTTTTAGAACTAATGCCAGAAATGGGTATCAGTACTTCATTACCTTCACTGATGATTTCAGTAGGTATGGCTATGTGTACCTGATGAAGCATAAGTCAGAAACCCTTGAAAGGTTCAAGGATTTCATTAATGAAGTACATAACCAACTTGGCAAAAGTATTAAGGCACTTCGATCCGATCGAGGTGGAGAATACTTAAGCCAGGAGTTTGAGGACCTTCTGCAAGCCCGTGGTATTGTATCACAATGGACTCCGCCTGGAACACCACAACATAATGGTGTGTCTGAAAGAAGGAATCACACATTGTTGGATATGGTGTGATCAATGATGAGTTTTGCTAATCTTCCGATTTCCTTCTGGGGTCATGCTCTTGAAACCGCCGCGTTTACACTTAACCGTGTACCATCTAAATCGGTTCAAAAGACACCATATGAGATATGGACCAGGAAGCGTCCCAATTTGTCTTTTATGAAGATTTGGGGTTGTGAGGCTTACGTTAAGAAAATGTTTCCTGATAAGCTTGGACCCAAATCTGACAAATGTTATTTTGTTGGATATCCCAAGGAAACCAAGGGATATTATCTATACCACCCTACTGACAACAAAGTGTTTGTTGCCAGGGATGCTGTATTCCTAGAGAAGGAAATTATTTCCAAAGGAAGCAATGGGAGGAAAATAGAGCTTGAAGAGGTTCAAGCCCAATAAGAAAACATTGAACCGGTAGATGTACCAGAGGAAAATGCAGATTCACAAGGTGTTGTGGAATCTCAGTCTCCTCAGGTAACACAAGGACCTCGTAGATCTAGTAGGACCCGCCTTGAACCTGAGAGGTTTGGATACCTTGTGACTCAGGAAGGTGGCGAGTTGATCATAGATGATGATCCAACTACCTACGTAGAGGCTATGGAGGGACTAGAATTTGAGAAATGGCTTGAAGCCATGAGATTCGAGATGGAATCCATGTACTCCAACAAAGTATGGACTTTGGTGGAACCACCCAAAGGGGTAAAACCCATAGGGTGCAAGTGGGTCTTCAAGAAGAAGACCGACATGGATGGCAATGTGCAAACTTATAAAGGCAGATTGGTTGCGAAGGGATTTCGGCAAGTTCAAGGTGTTGACTATGACGAAACCTTTTCTCCAGATGCCATAATTAAGTCCATCAGGATCATGCTTGCTATTGCAACTTATTATGACTATGAGATTTTGCAGATGGATGTTAAAACTACATTCCTTAACGGGAATATAAATGAGGATGTGTACATGAAGCAGCCTGAAGGTTTTGTAGATCCAAAGAATGCCAATAAAGTCTGTAAGCTACAAAGGTCAATCTATGGATTGAAGCAAGCATCTCGGAGTTGGAATCTTCGATTTGATGAGGAAGTCAAAGTGTTTGGCTTTATTCAAAATGAATATGAACCTTGCGTGTACAAGAAGGTTAGTGGGAGTTCGACCACATTCCTCATATTATATGTGGATGACATACTTTTGATGGGGAATGATGTCTTAGCCTTAGAGAAGGTAAAGACTTGGCTTGGGAATACTTTCTCAATGAAGGACTTAGGAGAAGCATCCTACATTATAGGAATTTAGATCTATAGAGATAGATCTAGAAGGCTTCTCGTACTAAGTCAGAGCACGTACATCGACAAAGTGCTGAAGCGGTTCAGCATGGAGAACTCAAAGAGAGGCAACATCCCCATGCTACATGGAGTCACCGTCTCTAGAGCTCAATGTCCCCAATCTTGTGAAGAGAGGGATCGTATGAATGGCATCCCATATGCATCAGCCATCGGGTCCATCATGTACGCTATGTCGTGCACATGCCTAGATGTCTCGTATGCTCTAAGCATGATGAGAAGGTATCAGTCAGATCCAGGGGATGCTCACTGGACAGCCGTGAAGAACATCCTCAAGTACTTGCGAAGGACTAAGGATCAGTTTCTTGTTTACGGCGGGGAGGAAGAGCTGGTTGTAAAAGGTTACACCGATGCAAGCTTCCAAACCAATAAAGATGATTACAGATCGCAGTCAGGATTTGTGTTTTGCCTTAATAATGGAGCTGTGAGATGGAAGAGTTCCAAGCAAGAAACAGTTGCCGATTCTACTACATAGGCCGAGTATATTATTGCATCACATGCAACAGAGGAGGCTGTGTGGATCAGGAAGTTCATTTCTGACCTTGGTGTAGTTCCCAGTAGCTGTGATGCAATTGAGCTTTATTGTGACAATAATGGAGCTATTGCACAAGATAAGGATCCCAGATCACATCAGCGGTCCAAGCACATATTGCGGTGCTTCCATCTCATACGAGAGATCGTACAATGAGGAGATGTGAAGATTTGCAAAGTACCAATTGAAGACAACATAGCTGATCCACTGACTAAGGCCCTTTCTCTGTAGAAGCATGATGGTCATGCTAGGTCACAAGGATTGAGGTTCCTTGGTGACTGGCTCTAAGTGCAAGTGGAAGTCTGTTGGTATGTATGCCCATAGAGAAAGTCATATGATGATTGTAATGGGATACTTTGTAAATGATTTGAATAATAATAAAGGCAATTTCCGATCTATATGTTTAAACTATTTTTTAGATGATAGTGTAACATGATAGATGTCTAAAGAATGATTTTACTCAATGACGTATGCTTTTAGGTTAAGGACCTAAATGATGAGATCATACGGATGTTAAGAGTATACATTCTTGTTTAGTCCCTAGTCGGTTGTTATTGTGGAAATAACCATAGACATCAATAACACTAAAGACTAGATTGTGTGTTGGTTGATGATAGAATCTCATTAGTCATGATATAGTGATATCAAACCAAGCACATAGGTACTTGTTAGAGAACAAGGTACCGGACAAACCCACCGTGAGAGTGACACATAGAACCATGACTTGGTAGTCACAGTCAGCTCTCACAGTGATGGTGGTGAGTGTGATTCTTAGACCTGAAATCACTACACTCAACACATGTCGTTGGGTACACTTTGACATCATCAAACACAGTCTTGAAACATGGGTTGTTATAAAGGTGATGATTGGGTGGCTTTGACACATGAGGATTTTGAGGGGTGAGTGATAGATATGGGATTTGTCCCTCCTGAGGGAGTTTGATATCCTTGGCCACTTGATGAGTAGGATTGAGAAAGGCGTGCATGCATGTGTGAATCAGTATGTGATATTGATGTCATACATATCTCTTCCAATCTACTCTGAGATAAAAAAAGTGAATGAATGTTGACAGGATGACTGTTCCATGCCTCGAGTTCATTCGGGATATCAGTGACAAAGGAATTATGCATTCACTATAACACCATTCACATATTGTAGGATCTATTTCACTTGGGTAGCACTGATGTGTGACTAGGCACCACTCTTTGCTTGTGAAGTCATAAGTGTTATGGACTTTCACTGCCAACGTGTGAACCAATATGTGATATTGATGTCACACACATCTCACCCAGTCTACTCTGAGATCAAGGAAATGAATGAATGTTGACAGGATGACTGTTCCATGCCTCGAGTTCATTCAGGGTATCAGTGACAAAGGAATTATACATTCACTATAACACCATTCACGGATTGTAGGATTGAAAGTTGTTCTCCAACTTTCTATTTCACTTGGGTAGCACTGATGTGTGACTAGGCACCGCTCTTTGCTTGTGAAGTCATAAGTGCTATGGATTTTCACTGCCAACGTGAAATGGACCTGCAGGGTCACACACATAGGATTTAACCTGGAAGAGGAGTTTTGTCCACAAATAATGTTTAGATTGATTACTAAAGGAGTTTAGTAGTTCAATTAAACACTCAATCAATTGATAGCTCAATATCATAATGTTCAAGGTGTTGGACACATTGATTGGAGTATCGGATTGATTGAAATCACAATTGACTGGTTCTGCACAATCTGCACACCCAACCAATCGCCTCCTATGATGAACTGATCGGTTGAGCTTGGTGAACCGGTCAGCTCAAGTGTTGAGTCGATCGACTCATGGTCAGGGTGAAACGATTGCTTCAAGTGTTGAAACGATCGATTCAACTGGTGCAACCGAGCAAGTTGGGAAAGTAGGATTGGTGAGAATTTTCCTTTCGTTTCACTTCCCAATTTGATTGGGAAATAGGATTGGTATTCGATACCAATTAGAAACAAAAGAAGGAAAGTCAATCGGGAACTGGTCAGGACCATGAACTGACTGGTTCAGAAGTGAACCGACCGGCTCATGGGTCCCAACCGATCGGTTGAGGTGTCAACCGACCAGTTCAGATCCCCAACCGACCGTTTCAGTTGTGAAACGATCGGTTCAGGTTGCGAGTTGGTTGTTTTTGTGGAAAATCTCGAACCTTTCTACTCCTTCTTTTAGTCCCGCATTGCCCGGGATGGAGAACCCTGTCCCATGACCCTCCTATATATAGGGGTATTGGGGGCTTCTCAGAGTACAACTCAGTGCAACCAGTTGCTATGCAAAGTTGTCGTTCTCTCTGGTTTTGGTAACCGAGAGAGCCCGAGCAAGTGCTACTCGAAAAGGGAGGCGCAGCAAGGGAAAGGCAACTGCAGTTCCAACTGGCATCAGGAGAGTGTGTTGGCAACTAGTACGCCGATAGGAGGGTGCGACTCCTTCCGGTTCCTTGTGCGACAAGGAGATCGGAGTTCCAGGCGGTCCGTGTGGACGACTGTAGAGGCGGGAGACCTCTGTCGCTCAGAGGACAATTGTCAATCCCGACAGTCCCGGTGAGACCAGGAGTCTTCAGTCCCAGTGTGACCAGGAGCTACACAGACACCGTCCAAGACCTGAGGTGAAGACCGCACAAGGCGTGAGGTACTGTCGTCGAGCAAGCCTCGGGACAAGGTATGCATCCACAAACCATCTTTCCTATTGTATAGACGTTGACATGATTCCTTTTGTTCTGGGTTTTGGGGAGAAAATTTTTGTTTCCGCTGCTTCTCTTCCTCCTCTAAAACCCAATAATAAGATCCATGTTTCATCAAACCATGAGTCAGCTTTTGGTGATCGCCCACAACTTGACTATTTAGGTAGACAACTTTTACCAATTGCATCCATATGCAATTCTTGGATAGATGATATGTGCAACTCTTTTCCATAATCATATTCATGCTTTTGGTGCTTAGTCTCACTAAGGAATCACTAGTTAAGCCTGGCCCAAAAGACAAAATGATAATAATGCATCTCACTTTTGTGAATCCTACATTACTATCATCATACTTCCACGAGATAGTCGGTGCATTACGCTTTTGTGTATCCTACTCTTGGTTAATTAAGATTTTCATGTGTGCTACTAATGGAACACATCTTAGACTTAATATATTTATTTTGAGGGATTTTATATATATCATATATATACATATAATGTATCCAGTCACCATATATATACTACATATCATATACATGCTATATCCCACAATGTAAAAATGCAATATAAAACAAAAGATGATGGTTATGGTCGTGTCTACTTGTAATTCCTTGGAGCCATATGGAATTACTACCACATAGGCCAATCATCACATCTTATGTATGAACATGTTGTTGGTGTATATCTGTGCTTGCCAATCTGGGTAGATCAGTTCAACCCTTGAATCACTTGTCTCACCTCTTGGTCGGTCGGTTGGTCATCATAGACGGTCGTATGGCCTCCGGTTCAATCGATGTTTGGACTCCTTCCAAACGATAGGTTAGGTCAACTAGGTGGTTGTTTGGCTCCATTATTCTGTCCTCCATGCTCCTCCAGACGGTCGGCTCATTTCACAAGCTGGTTGTCTCATCCGATAATGATCATCTTCTTTGTCGTTGTAAGAAAAAGAAACTATTCTACTACTATTAAACTATTACATTGTAAAGATAAACCTCAAGTTACATTCGAGGGGAGAAAAGGTAGGAAAGAATTAACTTGAAATTTGGAAGAGAGAGGTATATGTTTGATACACAGACTGAGATAAATAGGAATAAAGCCAAACCATCTAACAACTCATAGATATTAGGTAGTGGCCATAACCATGCTACACATTGACCATCAAAACTGCTTTTAGGTGACACATGTAAATTGCATATATATCATATGATATACATATATAGTTTGGGATTATATGGTCTTTGATCGAATACACATATGAGACAATTTAAATATTTGCATCATATACAATAAATAAACAATTAAACTAAAAATTTGATCATATTGGTTATCCTAAAACATAGTAAATTGATGTGGCTCTGATACCACTGTTGGAAAATATAGTCACAAAGTATAGTTGTGGAAACAAAGATTTTTATCTATCCATATTCCCATAACAACAAGATCATATTAACTACTATGAAATAGGAAGGGTAGTTTAACGAGTTATACCTTGTATTGGAGAAAGTCCATCAGCAACAACTCGTTGCAATGGAACTATCTTCTAGTTGCTCTTGGATGGTGGTTGTGCAACTCCTAGTCTTCACCACTGACAGCGGACATGAAAACTTTTTTAGTGACTCTTATGGTCTCGCCACAGACTGTAGATTGACTTTTCCCTCCTAGAAGCAGCCAAAGGACTCCTACCTCTAGCGTAGTCCACACTAACCAACTAGAACTCATGTCATTTGATTAGAATAGATAGGAAGGAGTTGTCCCTCCCATTGGCATACTAGTCAACAACTTGCTCTCCCACAACAACAATCCTCAATTTTTCTCTCCCTTGCTATCCCTCCCTAGTCGAGTAGGACTTGCTTGGGATCTCTTGGTTACCACAACCAGAGAGGACAATATTGGTCAGAGAAACTAATTCTTATTTGTGTTGTTATTTTTCTCTGGGAAGCCCTTGGTACCTCTCTATTTATAGGTGAGGCTAGGGCCAGGATTCCCAATCTATTCAGGATCTGTGTGGGAGTGGAAAGGACCGGAAGATCTTGAATTTTTGTAACTTGCAAATCATGAGATGATCGTATGGTGACACAGATGGTCATCTGGCACTATGATATAGTCGTCTCATACCACGAGATGGTTGTTTTGTAGTTTCACAATCGTATATGAAATTGGAAATTTGTTGCCAATTAATACTAAATATTAATTCCTTGCACCACAAGTATTGTGCAATCAAAACAATATGAGGAAGTTTCTAGAATCTTCATTAGGCATAACTAAGTGTTCTCACATATGCAAGACGGTTGTCTTGCTCACCCAGATGGTCATCCAGTGACCTGAGCTGAGCCGATCGATTCATCAGAATGAACCGGTTGGTTCACATCTCAGTTTGGGTAGATCCTAGCCAATTCAAATTTTGATTAGCCTGACAATCCATACGACCGTCTCAACATTTGAGACACTTGTCTGACATTCCAAGCAGTCGTCTCACCCTATGAGATGGCCATTTTGCAGTGCAATCAACAAATCTATAGCATGAATTGAGTACCTAAATACTTTAGTAATCAATCCAATCATCATTCAAGATCAAACTCTTTTTCTAGATGAGTTCCTATGTGTTTAACCCTATAGGTCCCATATCACATTGCCAGTGAATGTCCATAACTAGCTTATTGTATCACAAGCAACGAGTGGTGCCTAGTCAAACATCAGTGCTACCCAAGCAATGGAAAGTTGGAGAACAACTTCAACCTACAATCTGTGTAAGGTGTTGCAGTGATTGTATAATTCCTATGTCACTGATATCTAGAATGAACTCGAGGCATGGAATCATCAGCCTCTCAACATTAAATTCATCTTCCTTGAACCAAGAGCAAACTGTCTGAGATAATATGACCTCAATATCATATATTAATTCACATGTACATGTGCATGCACATGCTTTTCTCAGTCTAGCTTATCAAGTGGCTAGGATATAAATCTCCAATAGGAGGGACAAATCCCATCCCTATCACTCATAGTCACTCCCCATGTGTCAAATTCACCCAATCATCATCATTATAACAACCCGTGTTTTAGGATTGCGTTTGATGATGTCAAAGCATACCCAACGACATGTGATGAGTGTAGTGATTTCAAGTCTAAGAGTGACAATCACCACCTTACTATGAGAGATGGCTATGACCACCAATGATGGTTTCCATGTGTCACTCTCAAGGTAGGTCTATCTGATACACTATTCTCTAACACGTATCTATGTGCTTGGTTTGATATTGCCATATCGTGACTAATGAGATTCTATCATCAACCAACCCACACTATATTTGTATGTGTTATGAGTGTCTATCTACCTTCCATAGTAACAATCAACTAGGGACATAATAGGAATGTACAATCTATTAACATTCTCCAAGTCACATACTTGAAGACATACGTCATTGAGTATTCTCATTCTTTAGACATTCATATTGTTTCCTCATTATCTCATAGCTAAATGAAACAGAATGAATTGGAAGCTCGCCTTTATGAGTATTAATCAACTCCTTTATGATTTATGCCATGTAAATCATCACATGATTGGCTCTACGGGCATACTTTACCAACACTCCACATTGCACTACCAGAGCCAACGGGAAGGAGTTATCCCTTTCAAACATCAACCTTCTAGCATTGATTCACTCTCCCACAATTGTCTCTCCCTTGTTGTCCCTTCCTTTATTGGGTAGGACTTACTTGGGCTCTCTATTGGTTACCACAACCAGAGAGGACAAATATTGTTAGAACAACTATTATATCTTAGAAGCCCCCAATACCCCTCTATTTATAGGAGAGGCCATGGTCAAGGTTCCCAATCTATGAGGAGTCAAAAGGATGGAATTCATGAATTTTTTGGAACCTGCACACGAAAAACTGGTCATTTTGCATAGACAACCGGTCGTTCACATAGAAAATATGTCATTTCGTGCAGTTTCCTATTCTGAATGACATTGGTATTCAATGCACGAATAATGCTAAACATGACATCAAAATCAATCCTTGTTCCAAACGAATTGGCCACTGAACTAGGCAACTTGGATCATAAACCGGTTGGTTCACATAGTGAAATGATCATTTCACTTTGAGAAACAGTTGTTTCACAAAGTCTCCTCTCAACATTCAATCCATGTTCCTTCAATTATAGTAGACTGTCTGAGATGCATGTGAGTTCACATATCACATATTGAATCACATGAGTACAATCGTACATTTCTCAGTCTCACTTATCAAGAGGCCCTGAATATCAGTCTCCTGTAGGAGGGACAAATTCCATCTACTTCACTCACACTCAATCCCCATGTGTCAGAATGCACCTGAGCACCACCTTTGTGGCAACCCTTATTCAAGATCTCGATGGATGTTGTCAAAGTACATGAACAACATGTGATAAATGTAGTGACTTTAGGTCTAAGAACCACTATCATTATGAGAGTTGATTCTAACTACCATTCCATGGTATCCATGTATCACTCTCAAGGTGGGTATGTCCCATACACCATTCTCTAACATGTACATGTGTGATTGACTTGATATCATATATAATGACTAATGAGACTCTATCATCAGTCAACACACATGCTAGTCTTATGTATTTCTATTGTCTATTTTTCTTCCACAGTAATATCCAACTAGGGACATAACAAGAATGTATGTACTCTTATCATACATATGATCTCATTTTTTAGATCCTCAACCGAAAGACATATGCCATTGAGTAACATCATTCTTTAGACATTTACTATGTTCGTGTCATCATCTCATGCTGAGACAAACATAATAGATGGAATTACCTTTATAATTATCAAATCAGTTATCTAATGCCCCATTACAATCATCATATGATTGGCTCTTTGGACATACATACCAAGATTAGGAAGTTGTGCATTTGCTCTAGATATGTACATAGTTTTTCTCTACAAGTTAACATCAAATATTTACCTAGACCTCTAACTTGCAATTTTCAATACGAGTTGTAGCATCAAGTATTTACCTAAATCTCTAAATTCTAATTACAACATTGATGCCAAAATTAGACAAATAATTATACTTGTAGAACCTACAACTAATAATGCTCTAACATGATGATCATTATGTAAAATTTTTGTACATCAATGTTCTAAGTAAAATGGATTCCATGTCTATACATGATTAAGAAATAAAATTAACCATAATAATTTGATTGGCATTTACTTGCAGATACTCAATGTTGATTACAAAGAATCTATCAAGTGTTGTTCTTGTTGGAAGCTTGGTATGCACTGGGAGGTGATCGGTCATAGGGTCAAGTAGGGAAAATGGGGTTTAGTATGTTCCTCCATTTTGCAAAGACAACACAAATGTTTGGGGTACAAAAATATATAATTGTTGTGATTCTTGCCCCATCTTTTTAATTTTTAGTTATTTGGTGGATTTTCTTTCCTAGGTCCATTTTTGGTTTCCTCCCTTTGGTGAGATCTGCTTTTTTGGATAAAGGTTTATCCCCCGCTAAACTTCCAATATCCAAAAAATGAAGTATATAATCAGAAATGGTAGCATAAATGATCAATATATGATTAATGTCTGATGAGCCCATGCCATAAATATGGTTAGTGGTTTTATGTTGTTGGATTTTGGGCCCTAATTTAGCCCATTTGGGACTTAATGGATTTAAATGGTAAACATGATTTTTTTTGGGTCCAATAAAACATCAAATATTGTTTCTGATACCATTTCTAATGATATCTGATAACGGGAGTGGACTACAATCAAATGGTGTTGACGAATTTCATCTTTATTGTAAAGATATTATTGTTTGGGTATTTTCTATGTATGGGTAAGTTAATAGAGTAGAAAATAATGAAATTTAGATCTACAACATCATGATACAATCTTTCTCATTGGCTGAGAGGAGGAGAATCAGATCATTGATGTGGCATGGACCAAAAACAATATTAAAAATTGGTTTTCTTTGATAGTATTGTGAAAATCATTATTTGCAAGCTATAACTCCAATTTAAGTGAAACTTTCACCTTTAATTAAAAACATTGTCTTATTCTTATATAATAAGATTCTCTATTTTATATATGGTTGTTAAATTTCAAAAAAAGTACAAGGGCTAAGATCACATAAAAGCCTTCATAGAGGCCCAACTACAAATTGGGTTGCTAATCCTTTTTGTATGGCAAATCCTAAGGACCTAAAGATAAAATTAGAAGAAGTTGATGATGGAAACGTCACATTTCCATCAGTGACTTGCTGAATGCGACATAGGAAAGAGACAACCTCATCATCCATCACCACAAATACATCAAAAGCAAAAGTAAGGAAATGGTGATGGTTTGTCTCACACGATGCACCATGCTTACAAAATTTTTTGCAGCAGCCACAAATGCATTCTAAAATACATTAATGCACTCACTTTATATAATTATGTCCAAATCGACATTTAATCATTATAAATCATTGAGCAAAATATGATCCAAATCCATCCAATATATGTAGATAGAGTTCATTGAATAAAATTGAGTATCATTTGAGTGAGAATGTACATAAATTCATAGGAGAGAGAAAATCCACTTTGTCATCAATCTTGTTGAAGACAAGTACACTGGTGTAGACAACCCAAATGCCAAGATGTAAAAAGTAAAATGAATGAAATGTTAAATTTATTGTGATAATATCACAAGTGAACAAAAGCTTTGCAATTGATCAAATAATGTGATGAATTTATATATCTTGCATGAATTTATCTAAAGTTTAATGTTTATGAGCTGAAAATCTATAACTGAATCGATATTCTTAGATAAAAATGCTTAGTATGTGATATGTTTCAAAAGGAAAATTTATGTGGAATGAATTAATTTGGATTTCAATATATTAAGGAATGGGTTGTCATCTTAAAAAAGGTGAAAATCTACTTCTATGGTTTATATTAATCATATATTGATGATGACTGCATCATTCAATTTACGTGTCTTACATTTCTTGAGATCGATTACGATTGATAGACGCACTCCAATCGATCTACTTCGTTATACCTAAGTTAGAAAATATCAAGTCTTACATGCTCAACATACAAAGTTGAAGAACAACTAAATTTCTTTGTATATCTTTGACGTTATCATTTTTAATGATTGTAGGATTTGTAATTAAGCTCAAACATGTAATAGGTCAAAATCATAATTCTGTTTAGTGAAATGAGGAAAGGCTAAAAGAGATTGTACCATTGGCCGAGTTTTCCTCCTAAAACCTTAACCAATACATTGTGTGTGATTCTTTATTTTACTGCATCATTCAAGTTTGTTCAATTGAAACTTGTCCGAATAGAACATATCCACATGCCTAGATGGGCCCATCAAACAAGTTTTCTAATTGGGAACTTGATCGACTAATCTAGCTATGGCTTCACTGCTAGTGCCGTCAATTGAGATCATTTGACAATGTCAGCCAATTAAATCATAAATGTATCTTTTTGTAAAGTAAAATATAGCCATTAGAGGGGGATAGAAGTAAAAATATACTCATTGGACATCTCATTGATCCTCCCCAAAAATGGCTAAAATTCGTCCTAATTTAGTCCAATATCTAGTAGCACCATCAACTATAACTAGAACCTATATGGGAGCTTTCCACGTTTGCCAAATGGAACTTGTACTATAGTTGAGAGCTTGTCCCTCAAAGAACATCTCCTCGGAGTTTGATCACTTGCTATATTCGTTAGAATGAACAAGTACCTTGTATAAGAGCTACCCGTACTTGTTTATTGTGAAGCTCTCCTCCTTCCTATCTTTTTAATGCAAATCATGATTTGAAGTTCTTACTAAGCTAAGAAAAATGAATAGGCAACCTTTTATATCTCTACCTCGCTTGTCTTACTTGAGATATATTTTGAAGCTCTAATAAGTCCACTCTTAGTTTTTAATAGTTCAATTCATCTCCCCCTTCCCCTTCCGGCCCAAATATCCTAAAGACCGATGTATATGATGAATATATTTCACCCACGTTATCTACCTATTATTTTGTCTTTACCAAGCTGGATGAGATGGTCCACCACCCGTCGAGAGGTGGTAGGATGAATATGGCAGTACTTGCGTACTTCATGTAAATCCTAGACACTAATGAAACTAGATTTTTCTGAGTCTTATACGTTTTTGCTTTCGTATAAATGAGTGTAGTCAAGATCCCACAGTACCTAGGTGAAATCGGGTTGAAAAGGCAGTCTCAGTTATCAAGATTATCTCAATCCTGTTACCAGCAGGATAAGCCCGACCTAGATTATCTGATCGTACAGGATAGAGTCACATGGCAAGTGCTACACTAACTTCTAAGTATAGAACAAGTAGTGAAGATGGGGCACACCAATTAAGCCCTTGGCACTTGGATTAACCGATATAGTTGCCGCTAAAAAGAGGAAAAGTACTCGTCGCTCATCGCCTACATGTACAGTTTGGCAGTTGCGAAACGGCTAAAGATTAAGATAAGCAGGGGATATGAGCTTCTTGGTGGTGTAGATGCAGGAACTAGAGAGGAACAGAGGTTGAAGACGTATCAAAGCTGGACGGTAGCTTAAATTCTGGTGATTATACTGCGTTTGATTAGTAGCGTCGCATCTGCACTGGAGATATCTAAGACAAGTCGTCGCCTGGAGCTGGAGCAGTAGCTACGTAACCTAGATAAAGATCAAACACAGAAAATTAAGAGATCAAAACACCAAAGACAGGCTAGGTGAATAATAAACCACTAAGAGGTTTCGCAGAAAGAAAAAAAAATAAAAGCGAAATTGCCTGCCAGATTACAGAATGGTCAACGGCAAGCCAAACTTACTTCCGCATTTGGTCCCGGGCATGAGTGGCACCCCGCATTTCCTGGCTACGACAGCGAGCTTTGGGATGCTAATGCTACGCTCCACCTCCTTGGTGACCAGGAACCGACACACGCAAGGGAGCTTCTCGGCGTCGCCGATGAACATGCAGCAGAGACGGGAAGGAGGGACTGGGGGAGCCTTGGGCTGGACGGACTCCCAGCAGTGGCCGTAGATGCCGTCGATGTCGTCAGCCTCACAGAACTGCAATGCGGAAGTACGGCTGAACGCCGCGGAGGCAAGCAGGAAGAGGAGAAAGAGAGATAGGCAAAGTGGAGAGCAAAATGGTAGTGCCTGGGAGACGACGAAGAGGTTTCTTCTTCGTCGCCTTCCATCAGCTACAATAGCTGCATCCGCCATTGGGATCCTCTGTTTCTAGCCCGTAACTGATCTTCGTGGGTACGACTTCTGGGGGTTGATGAGCTTGCTATAGAGAGGGCTTGGCGTGGGTGGTCGTCAGTCAATGGTGGATTAGCAAGCTACATCAGCTCACACTGCCACTCTCTGCGCGTACAATGACCATATAATGAGGTGGGGAAGAGAGCGCGAGGAAGAAACGGTACGAGATGGGGCCTTAGGATTTGCTGTTCCTTGTTAACCAAAGTGCAGGCTGCTCCTAGCTTTGGATGATGCCACATGTTAATTATCTAAAATCCAGGCCCTACCCTTCGATGGGTAGTGAAACGTGGCAACTGATGAAAAAAGAAGCAGCGTACTCCTTATTAAACCAGGTACAGCCAATCCGAACTCAGGGAGAGACTGAATACGCTACCCGCTCCCGTACTGTGTGCGGGTCGAGACTCAATAAGCTAAGGCCCTGGTGTGACACGAGATACTGAGCTTCCCAATCAGCTGAGCTGGCTGGCCCACACCACGAGCAACCCCCAGTAAATCCCACGCGGAAACGGTCCTTCTTGGTCAAGTCTGGTGTGACGGTATCGCTATCATGAAAGATATTATTCTTGTTTCCCTTCCTAAGATATTATTTCCCCAGGAAAAGATGTCAACCCCACTACGAAGAAAAGGGGGAGCTTTTTCGGAGACCCCCTCCCTTTTTCAGTCATTATAGGTATGTGGAGGGGGACAGTATAGTCATCCTGACCCTTGTTTCGGGCTAAGACTCAAAATTTAACGTATTGGTAGCTACGTTAATGTTCACTATTTTTTTTTTTTAAAAGCAATCGTATTTTCTAGTGAAGCATTCCTGCCCATCTTAACTTAGCTGGTGTGATACATAAGAATAGTACTCGCATGTTGCTGGTTTATGGTTGTGTCTTTTTGCTGATAAGACATAGAGATTCATTTTCTTGCTTCCTTGAGGGAGTGGGCTTCAACAGACTGTGTAAAAGAGTGTCTCGCGGTAGAAATGGTGTTGGAATAAGATTGTTCCGACCCAAGTCCTAATTGAATTTGGACTTGAGTGGGAGTTGGCTTGTGTTGCCAATCCTAATAGGAGTTAAATCCAATAAGAGAGAAGATGACTCTCTATTTGCAACATTGGAATTGGACTAGGAATTAGAGTAGGATTCTTAGTTGTTACCATGTGTCATGGAGGCCTATAAATAGAGGCTCTGGGGGAGGCCATTGAGATCATCCCATCAGTTGTTTATTGTTGGTGCCTTATGTGGTAGAAGAGTCAGAAAATAAGAACAACTGGTGGTGCTCTCTTATGGTGAGAGAAGGTCAGTGACTTTGCCTTGAAGTGAAGTAGCTAAAGCTACATAGCGGTGATGGTGTGAAGAACGTTATTAGGGTGGAATATGAGTGGTTCCCGACGTGCTGCAAAGTGTGTGGGACCTTTGGGCACGGGCAGGGGGATTGTCAGACTATTACTGATAAGAAAGGGAAGGCGAAGATGGTTTGGGTGGAGAAGAGTAACTCGGAGGGCGACCTTTTCTATGATTGTCGACCGATAGAACAACATGTGATTGATAAAATGCCTAAAGCATTGTCAGTGCAATAAGAGGGGAGTGGCCCTGAGGGTGGTGTTGATCGAGCATTAGTTGTTTTAGTAGGGAGTTGTATACAACCTGAAACGCCGAGTAGTGCTCAGAGTCTGGCTTAAGCCAATACCCCATCTCCATCTACAGGGAGTGAGAGTAGAAGGAAGCATCACTCTCCTCCAAGGAATATCTCTAAGGTCCCTCAACAAAAAGTAGTAGGGATTCCAATATCTCCAAACAACTTCAGAATGTTAGAATTTGCGGATGGAAGGGAGAGCGAAGCAACTGAGACTGATGCTGGCAGGATCCCAACAAACAATAATTCTAATGGTTAGTGATCTGAATGTGCTAGCCTGGAACATCTGAGGTCTGAACAAGCCTGGGCGTCAGAGGGTTGTGTACGAGCCTATTGGTAGTAATAAGGCTACTGTTACATGCTTGTTTGAAACCAAGATTAGGAAGAGGAAGTTGCACAGGGTGTTCAACAATGTGTATTATGGATTCGACTGGATTTCTAACCATACCAGTAACCCGCTTGGGAGAGTTGTGATCATGTGGATGAAGAATGAAGTGGATATTCATGTTGTGAAGGAATCTGATCAATTCATTACGTGTGGTGTGAGCTATAGAGATAATAACTTTATTCTGGTAATCGTTTATGGACATAACCCAGAACACAAAAGATCTGTGTTGTGATCAAATTTGAGGAGGGCTATTAACATGGTTGCTAGTCATCCTATTCTCATTGTTGGAGATTTTAATGCAATTCACTTTGCTGTTGATAGATTTGGGAGAGTTGAGTCTTCTTATAATTCTATGCAGGATTTCAATGAGTTTGTTAACCACTGTGGTTTGGTCGAATTAGACTTCAATGGGTCTAAGGACACCTGGGATAATAGACAACAAGGTGTAAATATAGTGATGTCAAAGATAGATAGAGGATTTCTCAGTAGTGAGTTTCTCAATGATTTTCCTAGAACGTGGGGTGTTAATGTCAGCTCAATTCCTAGTGATCATAAGATGCTGATTACACATGTAGATGATACGCACTATAAGAAGAGGACTCCCTTACACTTTATTAATTCTTGGGTGAACCATCCTGGCTTCATGGAGGTGGTTCAGAAGGCATGGCTTATTGATGTGAATGGATGCCCTATGTACATGTTGTGTAGGAAGCTTGAGAATGTTAGAAATGCTTTGATTATGTGGAACAAAACCACTGTGGGTAACATACATGATAATAGGAAAAAGATTGTCGTTGAGTTCACTGTTCTATCTAATATGCTTGATGATGATCCACATAATTTTGATCTTATTGATATGGCTACTGATAAAAGGAAGGAAGCCTATATGGCATATGAGGCTGAAGAATCCCTTCTTAGACAGAAAGCGAGGATACAATGGTTAAAGCTGGGTCACAAAATTTCTAAATTCTTCTATGCTTCTTTAAAGGCTAGAAGGATGAGGAATGCTATTCATGGTATGAAGATTGGCGATCCGATTTTTATGGACGAGGATAGGATTAGTGAGCATATCAACTCTTTCTATGAAGATCTTTTCAAAAAGGAAAACTATAGTGTTGGTGTGGATGAGGAGGTCACTATGGAGATCCCTAGTCTATCTTCTGATCAGTTCGATAGTCTACGTGCTTATGTCACTGATAAGAAGGTCGATGATGTTATTGAGAGGGCTAATGTTGATAAGGCCCAGGGGCCTGATGGCTTTAACTACTTGTTTTATAAGAAATGTTGGGGGATTATTAAGGATGATGTTGTCAAGGTAGTGAAGAATTTTTTTGCTAGTAGTCATATGTTGAAAGAAGCTAACATATCCTTTATCACCTTGATACCTAAGGTGATTGATGTTGTGGATGTGAAGGATTGGAGACCGATCTCACTTTGCAATGTGTGTTACAAAATCATATCTAAAATTCTGGCGAATATATTGAGTCCCATCTTTCCTGTTGTTATTGATAAATCGCAGTGTTCCTTTCTGAAGGACAGGAGCATTGCTGATGCAACCTTGCTGGTTAATGAGTTGATTAATAACATGATGAAGAGTAATTCTCTGAAGTTCTGTTTGAAGATGGACATCAAAAAAGCATATGATTTTATTGATTGGGAGTATCTATATAGTGTTATGAACAAGATAAACTTCCCTGGATGTTTCATATATTGGGTGAGAGTGATCTTTGAAACTACTAACTGCCAGATCTTGATCAATGGGGTTCCTTCCACTAGACTATATCCTACCAGGGGTATCCATCAAGGTGACCCCTTGGCACCCTTTCTGTTTGCTATTGCCATGCAGGGCCTGTCTTCTATGCTTAATGTAGCTGAGAAAAGAGATGAGTTTAATGCCTTTAGAGCTTCTCATACGCTCTCCGTGTCTCATGTTCTCTTTGTTGATGATGTAGTCATCTTTGCTGATGCCAATGACAGATCTATTGATACCATAGCCAAGATTGTTAATGACTTTGGGGCTGTTTTGGGGATGAAGGCCAGTAAGGATAAGAGTGATGTGTTATGTAATAGCTCTGTAGATGTGAAGAAGCTTGTGGAGGCTCTGGGTATTCAAATTGATTATCTTCTAAAAAAGTATCTCGGGTTGTCATTATTCAAGGGAAGGATCACTAGAAGCTTGTGCTCTCCTATCTTAGATAAGATGAAGGAAAGGCTTGAAGGTTGGAAATTGAGATTATTCTCCTTTGCTGGGAGAGTGGAGCTGATCATATCTACTTTATCTTCATTCCAATTGTATTGGGTGGTTGTGTTTCCTCTACCTATTAGTGTGGATCTGGAGATTGAGAAGTTGTGTAGGGACTTTCTATGGGGAGGTGCTACCCTTGAGAAGAAGATCCATACTATTGACTGGGAGAGCATTTGTATACCCAAGTATGAAGGGGGTCTTGGGATTCAGCATTCCAATGACATTGTGAAAGTATGTATGGTGAAGAAGCTCTGGGATGTATCTAATAAGAAAGACTCCCTCTGGATCCGGTGGGTTCATGAAAGGTACCTCAAGGGGGATACTGTGTGGAGCATCAAAATCCAATCCAACTCTACTTGGATTTGGAAGAAACTTATCCTTTTAAGGGATAAGGTTGTGAATGACGTTTGGTATTCAGTGGGCAAAGGTGACAAAGCCTTGTTATGGCATGATCCCTGGCTGGGTAATGGGATCTTTCTCAACAGCTATCTCCCTGATACTTGTCGTATTAATAGTGGTGTTGGGAAATTTGCTTAGGTGAATTATTATATCTCTAAATATGGCAACTGGTTGGTCCCTAGATCTAGACATATTAATTAGGTTATTAGCTTTGTGAATGAGAGGGTTTCTTGGGTTGATGATAACGAGGATACCCTTCTTTTGAATGGAAGGAGGGTTAATAAGATGAAAGACTTTTGGAATGAACTGAGAGAAGCTCACCCAAGATGTTGCTGGTTAAGCTGGTTATGGAAGACTAAGGCGCCTATAAAAGTCATTCTTACTGTGTGGAGATGCTTGAAAGGTGGACTTTTGACTATTGATTCCCTTAAGAAAAGGGGCTTTCAATATGTATCTAGGTGTGTGTTGTGTTTGGAAGAGGAGGAAACTAGTTGGCATATTTTGTTTGATTGCAGGTTCAACAAGGAGTTCAGGATCAAGGCCAAGATGAGTGGTATTATTGATAGTATTCTGGAAGGAATGATAGACCTCACTTGCATGATGGATAAGACTACTATAACATTTATTATGATGTTTATCCATGAGGTTTGGAGGGAGAGGAACAATAGGATTTTTGAGGGGAAGTCTAAAAGTTTTGATATGATATGGAACTATGTAAAGATAGGGTGTAGAGAACTTTTTATTTTGCTTGTTGTTTTTTAATCTTTTGTACAACTTCAGCTATATCTTGTACAGAAACGTTTATCAATAGAAAAAGGGACTACAAGCTTTGAAGGAACTAAAAAAAAGCAGCGGTTGACAGTTAGCAACACATTGGTGGTGCATCAACAATGGCGGCATATCCGATAAGTGAAGGACACACATCAGTTGGTGACGCTATGTTGGTGTTGCAGCGACGACTACAACAAAAGTTAGTCCAATCAACATAGGACACACATCTTCTCTCTCAAGCAGAGAGAGCTTCTAGTTGACAGCGAGGTAGGCGACCTTATCAGGAGCATAGGTGGCCTGATCAGCAGTCGTAGCAACAATAGGTAAGGGCACAACTGTGTGTCTGATCCCCTACAATGACAGAGGTGTCGTGAGAAAAAAAAGATAAATGGGATATTTTATACACGTTGGGTGTAATTTTATTCTTTATATCTTTGTTCTCATATGGGGGGAGCTATCCGAATTTAGGGGTGATTAAATGTGGATGGTGTGAGTTGTAATCTTGATTACATAGTACTTGTTGGCCGATATTGCCCCGTGATTTTTCTCTTTTTGTCTTGGGGAGAGTTTTCCATGTTAAATCTTATGCTTTTAGTTTTGCAAAACACGTCACTTTCCCACTACAATCCCTAACAAGTGGTATCTAAGCAAGATTAGAAGGTTGAAGTGGGAGCGACAATGGTGTCTGAAGATGGGAAAGTCTACATTGACAAGTTTGATGATAAGGATTTTAGCTTCTGGAAGATGCATATTGAAGATTATCTCTGCCAGAAGAAATTGCAACAACCTATGGCGGGGACTAAGACTGAACAAATGAAATAGGAGGATTGAGATCTCCTTGATCGGTAGGCACTTGGAGTGGTTAGATTGACATTGGTATGGAATATTGCATTCAACATTGCCAACGAGAAGACGACAGAGGGACTTCTGATGACGTTATCAAATATGTATGAGAAGCCAACTGCTACAAACAAGGTATATTTGATGTGTCGTTTGTTCAACCCGAAGATGAGTGAAGGAGCTTCGGTAGAAGATCACATCAATGAGTTCAATGTCATAATTACTCAACTGAACTCAATAGAGATATTGTCTCATGATGAATTCAAAGCCCTTATCTTACTTTCCTCTTTGCCAGAGAGTTGATCTACTATAGTGACAACAGTCAACAGTTCGTCAAGAAGTATGAATCTAAAGCTTGACGATATTTGGGATTTAATTCTGAGTGAAGACATCCGCAGAAGAGAATGTGGAAATTTTGATTTTTCAGGTTCAACTCTATACGTTGAAGGTAGAGGAAGAAATCAGAGTCAAAATTACGGTTCTAATTGTGGGAAGTCAAAGACAAAGAGTAAATAATGTTACTGTTGCAGAAAAGTTGGACACTTCAAAAAAGATTGTAGGATCTGGAAGAAGGTGTCACAAAACTTGCCAAAGAACACGAGGATGATGACCAGAATGATATAACTATCATTACGGAAGATCTAATATTGACAGTCCAAGAGTAGGGATTGAACACAGAGGATGGTGTTGAGTGGGTTGTAGACACAAGAGCGACGTGTCATGCTGCAACTCACATGAAGTTCTTCACAAAATATAGAAAAGGGAACTTTGGCAATATGAGGACAGGGAATGCTAGCTACTCAAAGATCATGGGGATTGGTGACTTCTGCATCAAAATAGATGTTGAGTGTACTATCATGCTTAAAGATGTTTGTCATGTTTCAAACTTGAGACTTAGTGCAATTTCTGGTTTCTTGTTGAATAGGAGTGGATATGATCTCAGGTTTGGTGGTGGCATGTGAACGATAACAAAAGGGTGCTTAGTGATAGCTCAAGGTAGATTGTGTTGTAATCTATATAAAACAACATTGAGAGTGCACAAAGAGAAGGTTCAGGAAGTCAAGAAGCCAACACCAGTTCAAAGGTGATGAGAAGGACTTGGAAATACTCCTACAGATAGCCACATATCTGAGCTGTGGGATTCTCTCAATGATGTCAGCAAAGGTAGAAAGGTAAGTTTCTACATACATAAAGATGGCTCCCAATTAGAGAAGGTCGCTCCAAAGATTTCTTTAAGAGAGTGCACACATGAGGAAGAAGGACAATACAATGAACATGTAATTGATGCATGCAGAATGGAGGATCAGGCTCTTGATGCAGGGTTACATCGATAGGGGGAGTGTCAAATAAAGGTTTTTGAGTCTTACTGTAGAGGGTGAAAAATACAATTTTCATCCAAGATGGATCGATAGACTGGTAAAGGGGAGCAAAGAAAGTTGTAGGTCTGGGCATGGAGAGAGAAGCAGTGCTGCCAAGATACTTCTTCTCAGTTGATTGGGAACAAAGTGAAGTCAAGGTGGTATTTCAAGAAAAGGGATGAAAATGATAGGATACTGAGATGCTTGAGGAGAATGACCACCTATCGGAATCCATCACAGGTGGTGATGGAATCCAGAAGTTACTCTGGATGATTGCTAAAGACAACATCTCCCTTATGAGCTAGAGGGGGAGATTGTTGGAATATGATTGTTTTGGCCCATGTCTTAATTGGATTTGGGCTTGAGTAGGAGTTGACTTGTGTTGCCAATCCTAGTAGGAGTTAAATCCAATAGAAGAGAAGATGGCTCTCTATTTGCAACATTGGAATTGGACTATGAATTGGAGTGGGATTCCTAATTGCTACCACTTATCATGGAGGCCTATAAATAGAGGCCCTGGGGGAGGCCATTGAGATCATCCAATCAATTGTTTGTTATTGGTGCCTTCTATGGTAGAAGAGCCAGAAAATAAGAATAAATGGTGGCACTCTCTTGCGGTAAGAGAGGGTCAGCGACTTTACCTTGAAGTGAAGTAGTGGCTGACAGTTAGCGACATATTGGTGGTGCATTGACGACGGCGACATATTTGATAAAAAAGGACGCACATTAGTTGGTGGTACTATATTGGTGTTGTAGCGATGACTATGAAAACATTTCATCTGATCAGCGGAGGACGCACATCTGCTCTCTCAGGCAGAGAGAGCTTCTAGTTGGTGGTGAGGTAGGTGACCTCATCAGGAGCATAGGAGGCCAGATCAGTGGTCATAGAGGTAACATGCAAGGGCACAACCGTGTGTCCGATCCCCTACAGCGATAGAGGTGTCGTGAGGGAAAAATATAAGTAGGATATTTTGTATACGTTGGGTGTAATTTTGTTCTTCCTATCTTTGTTCTCGTGTAGGGGAAGCTATCTAAATTTAAGGGTGATCAAATCTGGACGGTGTTATTTGTAATCTTGATTACATAGTGCTTGTTGGCCAGTATTGCCCCGTGGTTTTTCTCTTCTCATCCTGGGGAGAGTTTTCCACATTAAATCTTGCACTTTTAGTTTTTCAGAACACGTCACTTTCCCACTACAATCCCTAACAAAAGGTGGTAGGAAACCTTGTGATATGATTTGCATGCTCCTCATGTGATTGTTTATCATTGAGAAAACCTTCACTTTATAAAGTTGAGCTGTGTTACACAACTATAGTTATATTCTTAACTCTCTTCTTTTTCTTATGTTTATGTTGAATTCTTTTCTAGAACTAGACAATATTAGTAATTTTTGGATGACATATAAATAATATCCTAGATGTTAAACTCTTTGTATGAAGATTTTTTTTACCAGTAAGCATACTACTCTTTTAATTCCAAATTAAACAACCATATTGGTAGTTACAACAGTAAAAGCTTTCAAAAAAAAGAAAATCTATATGTACAATATGATCTCTATATCTATGAAAATATCATGCCACACGTCTTTGACAGTTGGCACTCTAATAGTAAAAAATTTCTGGTTCCTAGCAATACCAAATATGACTTATAGCAACAACTATAATGTTTTCTTCTTTGTATCTTCATATCTCATAATGTCGACCTTATGTTTCACTTGAATGTTAACTTTTCTCTAGATCTAGTTTGCAAACACACACTCCCAAATGATATGGTTGTTTGTTTCTCTATATTGTTCGTACAAGCTCTTTTCTGGAGTAGATCTTCAACTATTATCTTTTGATGCATTGCTTTCCTACAAATGATGAAGAACCGGGGGGGGGCTCTTTTGAGTTCCATAGCCACTCCACCCAGTTCAATTTGGGATTTTTTTTATCCTAAATATGTCTCAGGAACCTTTAAGGGTGAAGGTCCAAAATAGAAGCTATTGTCTTCCTTGCTAATTCTGATTGCATCACATACGTCCTGTAAGGTCTCAATGCCTCTGACTTTTGGGATGTGCCATCTCCCTTCTTTTATGGTGGATTCAACCTTCTTTGAAACATAAAAATCAGTTCTTAGTTTCAGCCTTGAGTCGATGCAATCGGCTAGGAAATGTTCATTAATCCAAGGATCCTGCCAAAGAGAAACAACGGTCCCTGTTCTAATGGAGTACCTTACTAGGTGTCACATTATGTCTCTACATTTGATTAGAGACCTCGAATACCAGCTATTATGAGGTTTTGCAACACAAGACCAGATAGTAGCCCCCTGCATATATTTGTTGTGGACCCAACTGATTCACATAGTGTCTTTCTCCTTAGCTATGTCCCAGTGGTTTCTAATCATGCTCGTATTATTCCAGTCCTCAACCTTCTTTATGTTGAGACCTCCTTCTACCTTGGGTCTACACACCTCTTTGTATGAAGAAATTTGAGGAATTATATAATTTACTTAATAATATAGTTTAGTCACATAAATACACCTATTGAAATGTCTAATCATAGTTCACACTCTAGAAAGTTTCTGGTGGAGTTGGATGAACATATTAGGGATAATTTGAGTTAGACCCTTTTAATTTATTAATGAGAGTGATAAATGCATCCTAAACATAATTAATATCAAACTAATAAAATCTTACCCTAAATGATCCCAAAATACAAAACTAATGGTATAATCATATTTATGATGTCTTGATTAGTCAACATGTGAAATTTCAATTAATTTGAGCATTATTTGCATCCAAAATTGAATCAAGAGAAAACCAAAAGCTTAGGCTAAATTATTTAATAATCATACTATAATGTGCATTAATTTTCCCTAAGCATGCTACCCTATGCGACCACGCATAGTCAGGGACCTGGTCTGCCTGATCCGGGTCAAACAAGTAGGATCCGAACATGGGGTTGTTGTCTCCTTCCTCTCTTTACACTCCACTCTCATAGTTGTTACAACACTGTAACTGGAGCCTCTTGTGTTTCCTCATCCAACCATTGTTATGAGTGATTCCACCACCAATCACTTCATCTCTTCATTTCGAGATGTTTAAGCCCTAACTCTATTTCCCCTCCACATTCTCTCACACTGCCTCCTACCCATACAGAGAGAACCGCACATCTCTCTCAAATCTCCAAAAGTCATTTCACCTGAGGTTCCTTGTGTCGTACTGCTAAGATTGAGAACATGTGTAGGAGATGGAGCTCCACTACTTGACTACCTATCACCTCTGTGCAATTCCTTGCTAGGTAACGTTCCTCACCATTAATCTGTCTACCAATGACTTTCATTTGCTTCAATTTTCTATAGTTTTCCACATCGATGAACCTACCCTCCTACTGCCCAGTGATGGCTTTCAGAGGGCCTCTGACTCCGAAAACCATCCCATTGAACTCAAGAGGTCATAGGGAAGACTTAGAATGGCTAGTTTGCTCAAAGTGGTTCTTTACTAGCATGGTTGCTCACAACCCCTTATTGGGCATGGTTTTGATGCTGAAGGTTTTTTGTGTTTGGTTTGGTCCAATTGTGCTTGTCATCCTTAAGCCTAGATAAGATGAAATGGAATAAAGATTTATTTAGTTGCTTGCTTCTAACACTTGTTCCTTCCCCAATTACTCCCTCGAGCCTGCTCTACTGGTTTGCGATGTGTGCTAGTAGAGTCTCTATACATGTTTGAGCGAGTCACTAGTTCAAGACACTATTATGATCCAAGGAACATGTCGTGCAATATGCCACATGCGAAGACAAGGATGGAACTAGGGATTCACCCCTGGGAGCAAGCTCCAACTTCTGTAGAGATGTTTCTACAATGGAGTACATGGTAGAGGGATAATCATCCATGTGTTATGATCCCACCAACCCTACTGGGATTGGTTTTCGTTTAAGAGGTCAAGGGCATAATTGTCACCTCTTATTTTCCATTAATTTTATTTTCTAAAATTTATATTAATTAGTTAAATGTTTAATAAATAAGTAGAGTATCAAAAAATACAAATATATATGTTTTTGAGATTAGAAAATTAATCCTAATTTATTGCGATAGGTTCTAAAGTATGTTTCCAAGGTTTAAGTAAAGTGATTTTTAGGATTTAAATGAATTAAATGAAATAAATATGACCCTAATGCATATATATAATGTTTAGGTGTTGATTTTTCCTGAACCTTGATATTAGGAGTCTCCTTTGACTTGTGATTCTTAATTTGAGGGATGTACCCATCCCTATTTAAATTTTGGTCATTAACTTGACATAAATCAAATTTTCTCTAATGAAACATTTCTTAAAATGTTATCCCCTCTTATTTTTCTGTATTGCAATTCATTGAATTGTATATTTCCCCTAAACTTCATAGTCTTTTTTTTCCTTGGGCCTATGAACCCACCTGCTTTGTTGTTAGACTTGGAAATGTGATTGATGACTAATACATTATCTTGCCACCCTATTTGTGAATGCTTTATAATTTTGCAAGATATCTATCATAGATTCTTTAGCATAACCACTAGGGAGTGTTATTCTATACTTGTATGCTTTTCAACCTATTTATATATAGGGCCACACTTTTCCACCCATGGTGTGCTATTCCACCCGTTTTTCTTAGGCCAATGACTTAATGGTGTCATGGACCTACGATAGCTATCTTTAGTCTAAATATATCTGCATGCAAATATATTTGATTATATATGATATGGTGAATGATAAATTATGTCAAGACTTGTTATCTCAAATGTTGTACTCTGGAATTTAAATGTCTAATTATCTTGAAATTATTCTTGTTGTACTTACCTAACTTTGTATGACCCTCTATTCAAGGGAACATCTCTTTTACATTTGTAACCCACTAAAATGCCCAAAGTGTTGTTATATGTACACACTCAATTTTTGTTGACCCTTGATTTTATTTCCTATCTTCTGGGTGATGTTCTCCATCCACCCAAATGTAGGTACATTAGATGACAAGGACTCTAAAAGTTCATCCACACGTTTGGGAATATGAGGATAATTAGGACAAGATGGATTACTCTCTACAACTAGTGTTATGTGTACTTAGTTGAAGTTTTTAGTTTGTAATACCTCCTTTTAGTGAGGAATATTTGTTTAATGAAATACTTTGTAACTTCGTAGAAGTTATTTTTTCTACTGATTTATCTTTACATGGATCTTATTGTATCATGGCATTTGAGTGGAACCCTAGTGGTTGGAGGTATTGCACTTTTACTTCAACAACCTATTAAATCTTTGTTTGATTTTGGTTCATCAAATACTTTTATAACATCTAAGATTGTAGCTATGCTAGAGTTAAACCTGAGTACATGGATCATATTCCAGATCTACAAACCCCTAGTGGAAGGGTATGTTCTTTTTACTTTAAAATCCCACCTATCATCCTATGTATATCGAGGAAGAGTTTTGTGACAAGTTATCCTCCTTAACATGACAACTTCTAATGTCATATTTGGGATGGTTTGGTTGAAGAAATATGATGTAACCTTATTTTATAGTGAAAAGATGGTTCACTTTTTGCACCATATGATGAGATTTTCTGTGTCAAGGGTAGAAACCAAGATTATTGCAAATTCATATCTTAGCTCTTAAATTTTGAAAGCTCATCTTACATTGTGTGGAGCCTATCTCACATTTGTTTTACTCAATCCTACACCTCCTGAGCTCAATGATATAGATGCCCAAGACTTTCCTGACATCTTACACAACAAACTGCTTGGGCTTCCAGCTTCTGGAGAGGTTGAATTCTCCATTGACCTTGTACCAGGCACATATCTTATCTCGAAGCCACCGTATTACATGGCACCAACAGAACATGCTAAGCTTAAGAAGAAGTTGCAAAAACTCCTAGACATGAGATTCGTATGCCCTAGTGTGTCACCCCGGGGTGCTCTAGTCTTTTTTGTGAAGAAAAAAGATGGTACGATGTGGATGTTCATGTATTACCACATGCTAAATCAAGCGACTATGAAGAATTGTTACCCTCTTCCACACATCGATGATCTATTTACCCAATCAAAGCTGGTTAAAATTTTCTTAAAGATGGACCTGCGTAGAGATTACTACTAGATATGTGTGAAGGATGATGACATTCCAAAGACAACCTCTCACATGTGTTATGGGCATTATGAGTTTTTACTTATGCCTTTTGGTTTGACTAATGCCCCTGGAACCTTCACGAATTTGATAAATTAGTTTTTCCACCTGTATATGGTCAAATTCGTGGTTGTGTTCATTAACAATGTTCTTATATAGTATGAGTCAGTGGACCAATCTTGTGAGTTGTTCTTTAGTCTCTACAACAACACCGACTGTATGAAACGTTCTCTAAGTGTGAGCCCTGGCTGAGAGAAGTCAAGTTTTTGGGCAAGATTGGTTCTACCTTTCGATAAGTTTGTTGACTCCCAGATACTCACTAGACTAGCATTTCTTAAATTGAATAAAATGCATTGGTTTTTTATCCAACCCAAATCTAATTTATTCAAATGTTTGTTCTTTAAGGCATCATTTTTGCTCTTATCACAATCTAATAGAATTAGGTTATTGGTTTTTGATTTATATCACTTATCATTTTAAAATTAGGGTTTTCTTAATCTAGTAAGATCCAATATCGAGTTCTTACTTAATTTTTCAATTTACCAAGATTTGTAACATAGATCACTGGATTTTCTAGAAAATATAGCTTTTAACACTATAGGGAACTTTGTCAATACTGACACGCTATACCGACATCATATGTCTAGAGATGGTATAGAACATGTACACCAACACATACTATCATTGCTGGTATTAAATAGCAGTAAACTAGGGGAGAGCATATTCTAAATCCTTTTATTGATTTTTTTTCAAAATAAATGTGCTTGTGCATGGAACAAAAATAAAAACTAAACTTAGTGCCTCCACCCCGTGCTCCCAAAATTTTCTACATGGTAAACACTAAAATTGATTCATCCACTAAATAACATAGCACTACCATCCCCATCCTTCAACACCCTATCCATCTTTCTTTGGCACCCCAACCGTTTCAATCCAAACCATAGTGCCTTATCATGCAGTGTGCATGATAAATGTGTTTTCATCACTTTCATTTGCATCTTTTAGATATCTTTTTATGATTGTTTTGTTGTTTATTTTCTTAGTTTTATAATTAATTACATTATATTATATTTTTATCTTCAAGAAGAATTTTAATTATATTTTCTTGGATTTTGTAGGAAATGGGATAAATATTCTTGGAGTTTAATTGCACAATTTGCAGCATTCCTGTAATTATTGTATATCTGTCACCAAAAGTGCCATAACTCTTGTATCCAAAGTCCAAATTGAGTGTACAAGTATTCATTGGAAAGGAAATTTAATTTCCTAAAAGCATATCCTATTATTTGGACTGTTTTTATGCTTTTTACTGGAGTGAAATACGTTAGAAATCGATTCTGCGGGAATCTGCATTGAAGAGAGTTACATGGTCAAGATAATTAAAGTCTATCAAATTCCTATTGACCAAATCTTGAAAATTCAAAAGGATAGATCCCTCTCTTTTTTCCCCCTATTTTTTTTTGGATAGCCTACCCCTCCTTCTCCTATAAAAGTAAGGGCACTTCCTCCTCCCAAGGATCATCTTTTGTATTGGAATTCTGAGCATTTGTTGTCCTATTATTCAAGCAATAGAATTTCTTCTTAGTGTTATTTAATTCTTGTAATTTATATTATTACAATAGATCTAGTTGTTCTTCCCTTTTTATTCTTTCTATTCCGTGGATTGGAGCAAGGGTTGAAGAGATTGGACATTTAATTGTTTCTAGCCTAAGAATTCTCCTTTAGTAAGACTAGACAATGGCCATTTCACTTCTCCCCTCCGGCTCCATGTTTTCCACAAGCATGTGTGAGTAGACTTCTAGCGAGGCAAGAGGAATAACCCCTTAGCCATGGTTTTAACGACTTTTTCTTAAACAAATAGATGGTAATCAATTTTAATTAACGGTTGATCTTCAGATCCCACATTAATCCGGATGGAAATGACCATGGAAATCCGAATTTAGAACAATATAATCGATTGCATAGACATTTTGATATGACTGTGGATTTTTGTCTTTTAGGATGATAAACTAGGAAGCATGAGCACCAAGACCAATGGGCTCATGTGGAGTTTATCTCTTGTGAGTTTTTAAATTAACAAACCTTCATCGAATCGTCACTTAAGAATTAGTTGTTATCACCTAGGCTAAGGTGGTGAAAACCCCTACGAGCCTCGATTCTCTCTCTTTGATTTCAACCTCTATTGATTTGCTTTCTTTACTTCTAGTCTTTTTCCAATAGTCTACTTGTGCTAACAGTTGTTTCTTTTCCTTGTGACAGGGACAAAATAAATTCTTGTTATTACATTGTTACTTTATATTTATTTCTTATTAGTGTAATCAATCAAACCCCCAACCCGACTTTTACTTTCCTTTCTAAATCTGAAAATACAAAAAAATAATAAATTAGTTCTTCAAAATAATTGGGATAAAAGAAACAATCTTAAAAAGTTGTCATGTGGGATCGACCCTTTCTATACTAGCCTTAATCGGAAAGTTGAAAAAAGATTAAACTCTAGGATAATTATCTTAGTGATTGTAAGTGCTAAGCGACGTACTAACAATTTGGCGCCGTTGCCGGGGACAACAGATTGTTTTCTCGAACCCCAAAAATTTTTAAAAACTTTTTTTTCCTTTTTTATGCCTTCCGAGTAACATTCCAGAAGTGTACTCCTCTTTCTGCCGAGTTTCCATTCCGGCAGTACGTTTTTTTCTGCACACGAATTAACTGCTTATTTTGTGCATGCGACGCTCGAACGCCGATTTTCAAACGTTTGATCCAGAAATAGAAAGGACTTTTCATCATTTAAACCGTCAAAGTCAAATAAAAATGAACGAGGAAGAAGTAGCCGTTAGGATCGAACAAGCCCTTACAACTCAAAGAGAGAGAATTCAAGCCGAATAAGAGGAAAGAGAAGCCGCTTTATGCGCAGCCTATATGGCTGAACAAGAAACGCTAGAGGCCAATAGGAGGGAAGCCGAAAGGCAAAAATTATTAAACGATTTTTCTATTCCCAAAACTGCCTACGCACAACGTCCTATCATGCCTCCCGACATCCTTGCCCCCCAATTTGAGATATGAACTCAATGGATCACCATGCTCCAAGCCAATCCCTTCTCTGGCAACAATGGGGAAAGTTGCCAAGATCACCTACAAAGATTCACCGACCTTTGTTCTTTAAATAAGATTCCAGGTGTTTCAGGAGATGCAATCTATCTTCGATTGTTCAAGTACTCCCTTACCGGCCAAGCTAGTAGCCGGTATAACACTTTGGAATGTGAGTATCAAGTCACAACTTGGGAAGCCCTCCAAAACAAAATTTTGAAAAGTTTTACCCCCCTTCTCTCACATATGAAATCAGGGGTCAAATCACCCACTTCTCCATGTTGCCGGGTGAATCTCTAGGAGAAGTTTGGGAAAGGTTCAAAGACCTACTTAGGAAGTGTCCCCATCATGACATTAGCCAATCCCAACTCATTGAAATTTTCTATCGTGGCGTTGACAATGACACCAAGTTCTTTCTCGATTCCTCATCTGGAGGAAATTTCATGCACCAAAGCCTGACTAGTGCATGGGAGGTTGTGAAACAAGCCTCCGAGACAAGAGCTAGACAAGGAGTAGGTGGTGTTCTTAGGGTAGCTAAGGCTGAAAGTGATCCCGACATCCAAAGCATAGCTGAAAGCCTTAAGTTGATCACCTTAAAACAAGATCGTTTGGAAGCATCCTTAGGCTATAGAGATCTACCTCAACAAATAAAATCTGTAGATTCTCTTTGTGGAATTTTCCAAGGTTATGACCACGCCACACTTCATTGTCAATATCTTTACAACACTCCCATGCAACCCGAGTTTGAACAACAATTAGAAGACCTAAATTCAATTCACACCATTCCAGGTCAAGCCTATTACAATCCAAATCAAACTAGGAACCACCCTGGTTTCCATTATGGGAATGCTTCTGGGGCTGAAAATTTCAGCCAACTCCAAAACCAACAAAGACCTCCCTACCCTCAATCCAACAACCGACCACCACCCGGGTTTCCATACAACAACCAAAGAAATATTGGGAGTTAAAACAATCATAGAAATAATTACCATAATCGAAAACCCTACCAATAATTCCAAAACTTAAACCTTCCACCCCAAAATCTAAACCAATCTCAACCTCCCCAGCCACCTCAAAATGCTCCCCCTCCTCCTCCCTCAAGTCATGCTAGCATGGAAAACATAGAACAAACCCTCGTGGCCATACAAGCCCATCAAAGGGCAACTGACGCACAGTTGGCCCGCCTATTTGCCCAACAAAACCTCCCACCGGTTCCTTCTCTGGGCAGCCCAAAAATAACCCCAAGCACCCCGAACAGCTTAAAGTTGTCACCACTCGTTCGGGAAAAGCACACTCCACTCCTCCCCCTGACACCACTACCACCACACCACTAGAAGTTGAGGATGACGATTTTGTTGTTGTTGAACCTGAACCTATCGCTAAACAAACCATCATCGAAACCCCACCAGTAGAAGAAGAGGAACCAATCTACAAACCACGACCTCCCTACCAAGCCCGTCTAAAGGAAATAAGGCTAGATGCTCTGTTCATGAAATTTAGGGATGCCATGAAGAAGATACACGTTGACATTCCTTTTCTTGATGCTCTAGCTGACATGCCTGCCTGGTCCAAATACATGAAATCTCTTTTGACTAGGAAGTATGCCACCGAGGAATATGAAACTGTCAAACTTTCTAGGACCACCTCCAACATAATCCAAAGTAAAATGCCTAAAAAACAAAAAGATCCAGGTTCCTTTGGAATAGGATGTTACTTAGGTGACAATGCTTATAGGAAAGGCCTAGATGATCTAGGAGCCAGCATATCCATCATGCCTTATAGTCTATGCAAAAGATTAGTATTCCATGATATGCTACCAACAACCATGACCATCCAGTTGGCAGACTACTCCATGACCAAGCCCATGGGAATCATAGAAGACATTCCCGTCCGGGTTGGGAAAGATGCCTATGTTCCATGTGATTTTATGATCATGGACATCAAGGAAGATTTATGTTACCCCCTCATCTTTGGCCGTCCCTTTCTAGCCACATCCAGAGCCTTGATTGACGTTGAGGCTGGAACCATTCTCTTAAGGTTAGGAAGGCAAACACTATAATTCAGAGTCTTTGAGAGCATGAAAGGGCCTAGTTTCCAAGAAGAAGTTTATCTCCTTGATTGCATTGACAAACTATCTCAGCTAAGACAAGAATGGGAGCTAGTAGATGATCCTCTATACACAACCCTTACTAGCTCTCCTGATTGTAACTTTAGCAATGAACAATTTAACCAATGCATCACCCATCTAGACTATTTTGAGGGGATCCCTAATGCTAAAATTGAGAGCCTTAAGATGATCTTCACAGTGGAGGGAGAACCTGAAGCACCTAAAGTCCCAGAAATGAAGACTCTCCCCATAGGGCTAAAATATGTGTTTCTTGATGAACAACAATTATGTCCTATCATTATCAATTCTGACCTCACCATTGAACAGGAAAACACACTTCTGGGAGAACTTAGGAAAAGAAAAATTGCTTTAGGGTACAAAATGACGAATTTAGTTGGGATTGATCAATCCATTTGCATCCATAAGATCCCTATGATTGAAGACAACAAACTATCCTGAGACCCACAGAGGAAACTCAACCCAAACATGAAGGAGGTTATCCGTCTTGAAGTTATTAAACTTTTGACTGCAAGAATCATCTACCCCGTCTCTGACTCCCCTTGGGTCAGCCCTGTCCAAGTTGTCCCCAAAAAGGGAGGGACCACAGTCATTAGGAATGAAAAGAATGAGCTCATCCCCACCCGCACTGTCACAGGGTGGAGGATGTGTATTGACTACAGGAAACTCAACAAAGAAACTAGGAAAGACCACTTCCCACTTCCTTTCCTAGATCAAGTTCTTGAACGTTTAGCTCATCAACAATACTTTTGATATCTAGATGGCTATTCGAGTTTTTATCAAATTCCCATTCACCCTGAAGATCAAGAGAAAACCACCTTCATATGCCCTTTTGGTACATACGCCTTTAGACGAATGCCCTTTGGCCTATGCAATGCACCGACCACCTTTCAAAGATGTATGTCTGCCATTTTTTTAGGATTAACAGAAACTGTCATGGAAGTTTTCATGGACGACTTCTCCATCTATGGAGATAGTTTCAATTCTTGCCTTAGAAACCTTTCCCTTGTTCTTGATAGATGCATTGAGTCACACTTAGTCCTTAATTGGGAGAAGTGTCACTTCAAGGTTAAAGAAGGAATTGTTTTGGGCCATAAAGCAAGCAATCAAGGTATTGAAGTGGACAAAGCTAAGATTAAGGTCATCACCAAGCTCCCCCTACCTCCTCTGTCAAAGACATTCAGACCTTCTTAGGACATGATGGGTTCTATCGACAATTCATTCATGATTTCTCAAAAATCACCAAACCTCTCACCAACCTTCTTCAAAAGGAGGTCCCCTTTCATTTTGACCAAGCTTGCATGGACAGCTTCCTACGCTTGAAAGATGCTCTCACCTCGACTCCCATCATCCGTGCTCCTGACTGGGCCCTACCTTTCGAAATCATGTGTGATGCTAGTGACTTTGCTGTAGGTGCCATTTTAGGACAAAGAGTTGACAAAAAACATCATGTCATCTATTATGCATCTAAGACCCTAGATGAAGA
This sequence comes from Alisma plantago-aquatica, assembly GCA_963693085.1. Classification (NCBI taxonomy): domain Eukaryota; kingdom Viridiplantae; phylum Streptophyta; class Magnoliopsida; order Alismatales; family Alismataceae; genus Alisma; species Alisma plantago-aquatica. The sequence goes on from OY856413.1 coordinate 35,896,076, forward strand.
TCAACGAAATTACACTGTCACTAAAAAAGAAATGCTAGACATTGTCTATGCATTTGACAAATTTCGCTCTTATCTTGTTGGTTTAAAGGTTATCGTTTATACTGATCATGCAGCCATTCACTACCTTATGACCAAGAAAAATGCCAAGCCTAGACTCATAAGATGGATTTTGTTATTACAGGAATTTGATCTAGAAATCCTAGACAAAAAGGAATCAGAGAATGTTGTGGCTGACCACCTCAGTAGACTTAGTTATAGTCCTATTTGATGAATATCCCATAAATGAATCCTTGTCCGATGACCAATTTCTTAAGGTAGACTCCCAATTTCCTTAGTTTTCCGATTTTGTGAATTATTTAGCTACATGTGTATTGCATCCCAAATATAAGGGACACTCTAAAGCTAAATTTTTACATGATGTCAAAATTTACTATTGGGACGAACCTTATCTTTTTAGACTTTGCACTGACGGTTTGTATCGTCGTTGTGTTTACCAAGAAGAAAGCATTGAAGTCCTAGAGCAATGCCACTCTGGCCCATGTGGTGGGCACATGAGTTCCCAAAAAACTGCTAGAAAGGTCTTGCAATGCGGTTTTTATTGGCCCACCATTTTTAAGGATTCCTATGACTATGTGCTTTCTTGTGATAAATGTCAAAGGATGGGCAACATTTCTAAACGTGACCAAATGCCCCTAACATCTTGGCCAGAACTAGAAATTTTTGATGTTTAGGGAATCGATTATATGGGCCCATTTCCTTCTTCTTATGGGTTTTCTTACATCTTGGTTGCGGTAGATTACATGTCCAAATGGGCTGAAGCTATTCCCACAAAAACTTGCGACTCTAAACCTGTTAAAAAACTTTTCAAAGATATTATCTTCCCTAAATTTGGGGTCCCGCGCATCGTTATTTCTGACGGGGGATCCCACTTTTTAGAAAAAAAGTTTTGAAGCATTATTGAAAAAATATGGAGTTCGCCATAAAATCACCACCCCTTACCATCCTCAGACTAGTGGGAAAGTAGAGGTCTCCAATAGACAAATCAAATCTATTTTAGAAAAAATGGTGGGTCGTACAAGGAAAGATTGGGCGTTAAAAATTAATGACGCTCTGTGGGCATACAGAATAGCTTACAAAATGCCCATTGGCACTACACCCTTTAGACTTATCTATGACAAGTCATGTCACTTGCCAATTGAGTTAGAGCACAAGGCCGGTTGGGCTATCAAAAGCCTTAATTTTGACCTCTCTTCCGCAGGAGAAAACCGTCTTCTCTAATTGAATGAGCTTGATGAACTTAGGATGACCGCCTATGAAAATGCCAGAATTTACAATGACTGAACCAAAATGTGGCATGATGGTCACATAAGGCGAAAGGACATTAGAGAAGGGGACCGGGTTTTAGTTTTCAATTCACGATTAAGACTTTTTCTAGGAAAACTCAAATCAAGATGGTACGACCCCTATATTGTCAAATGTGCCTATCCTCATGGTACATTTCTACTGTGGGATAAAGTCTTAGGGGAATTTAAGGTCAATGGACACTGACTCAAAAGATACATCGCCGTTGAAGACCTTGTCACTTCAGATTCAAATAAACAATCACCCCTACAAGATCTGACCTTGTCCAACCCCATGACTTCACCAAATCCCAATAGCTGATCATTTTTTTGTCAGGCCACGACGTTAAACACGACGCTAGTTGGGAGGCAACCCAATGCTATCTTTCCTTTCATCTATTTCTTTCCTTGTTTTGCTTTCATTCTACTTTTTCTCTGAACCACATGTATCTCATGTAGCACTCGTAGGAGTCCTGGCATGTAGATTGCGGCACTATGCTCCTTGCCACCCATCATATGAGGAGTGTGGGGGCCTGTAGGCTTACCTGGATCCCAACTCCCCTTACTAGGGGAAACTTCCACCTCCGGAACAGTGATCATCTTCCCTCCATCTCGGTCTAAGGGTTGCTCGGGACGAGTAAAACTCTAAGTCCGGGGTGGGGGTGGGTGGTACGTGATCTACCCCATTATCTTCTCTTTTTCCACATTTCTTTTCTGTACCTTTTATTATATTGCATGTACTTTTCTTTTTCTAGAAGTTTTGGCCTTTATCTAGTCGACCCATTAATTAGACATATATCATTTTACCCCAAATTGAATTTGTAAACTTTTTGCAAAGACTATTACAAATTGCCATGTCTGAAACCACCATGTCACCTAGGATCCTTAATAACATCACTCCTCGGAATAGTTGGCAAGTCATAAGGAATCAATCAGAACCAAACATGATTTTCCCTATATTTAAACAATGGATTATCTTGTTAAAAATTTGTATGATGTGATTTATAGGAATACTCTAACTAGAGAAATGACACTCTCTGACAAAAATATATGAAAAAAAATTGAAAGTTATAAGCACCAGAACATCTCTTCGTTCCCTCTATTTTTCTTCTAAAAAAGAGAAGTAAAGAATCACCACCAGACAAAAATCAAGTCCGGGGTGGCATGCTTCCCAAAATGAAAACTACATACCCCACAAAGGGGCGTACCATCAAAAGATGCCAAAAGTGCATATGAAAAACAATTGTGACCAATGTAGCCACAACTCCATAAATTCATGTCCCGAGTCGAATAGAGGAGGGATCAATATATTTTCATCACTTCTTTCTTTGTTTTCACACCCCCAAATTCATCCTATTCTTGTGCAATAACTTTTAAAATAAAGTAATAAAAATGGAGTGTCAAAGCGAAAGTAAGAGATGCCTATTTTTCTACAAATTCTTATTTTAGAAGCTAGATTTGACAATTGTTTTGATAGGGAATACAGAATTTTATACTATGTAGTTCTAGGAGATCGGGTCACTTGGCCAAAATTTGGATGTGAGGATTGTAGTGATGTTGTTAAGGTGAGGATGGCATATTTGGACTATAAATTGGACTTTATTTGTGATTTTACTTGCTTGAGGACAAGCAAAGGTTCAAGTCCGGGGTATTTTGATAAATGTATTTTCATCACTTTTATTTGCATCTTTTAGATATCTTTTTATGATTTTTTTGTTGTTTATTTTCTTAGTTTTATAATTAATTACATTATATTATATTTTTCTCTTCAATAAGAATTTTAATTATATTTTCTTGGGTTTTTTAGGAAATGGGATTAATATTCTTGGAGTATAATTGCACAATTTGCAGCAGTCCTGGAATTATTATATATCTGTCACCAAAAGTGCCATAACTCTTGAATCCAAAGTCCAAATTGAGTGTACAAGTATTCATTGAAAAGGAAATTTAATTTACTAAAAGAATATCCTAGTATTTGGACCGCTTTTGTACTTTTTACAGGAGCGAAATATGTTCGAAATCGCTGTTGCGGGAATCTACATTGAAGAGAGTTACATGGTCAAGACAATTAAAGTCTATCAAATTCCTATTGACCAAATCTTGAAAATTTAAAAGGATAGCTCCCTATCCTTTTTCCCCCTCTTTTTTTTGGATAGCATACCCCTCCTTCTCCTATAAAAAGAAGGGCACTTCCTCCTCCCAAGGCTCATCTTTTGTATCATCTTTTGTATTGGAATTCTGAGCATTTGTTCTCCTATTATTCAAGCAATAGAATTTCTTCTTAGTGTTCTTTAATTCTTACAATTTATATTCTTGCAATAGATCTAGTTGTTCTTCCTTTTTTCTTCTTTCTCTTCCGTGGATTGGAGCAAGGGTTGAAGAGATTGGACATTTAATTGTCTCTAGCCTAAGGATTTTCCTTTAGTAAGACTAGACTATGGCCATTTCGCTTCTCCCCTCCACCTCCATGTTTTCCACAAGCATGTGTGAGTATACTTCTATCGAGGCAAGGGGAATAACCCCTTATCCATGGTTTTAACGACTTTTTCTTAAACGACTAGATGGTAATCGATTTTAATTAACGGTTGATCTTCAGATCCCACGTTAATCTGGATGGAAATGACCATGGAAATCTAGATTTAGAACAATAAACTTGATTGTATAGACGTTTTGATATGACCGTAGATTTTCATCTTTTAGGATGATAAACTAGGAAACATGAGCACCAAGACCAATGGGCTCATGTGGAGTTTATCTCTTGTGAGTTTTTAAATTTGCAAACCTTCATCGAATCGTCACTTAAGAATTAGTTGTTATCACCTAGGCTAAGGTGGTGAAAACCCGTATGAGCCTCAATTCTCTCTCTCTCTCTCTTTGATTTCAACCTCCGTTGATTTGATTTCTTTACTTCTAGTCTTTTTCCAATAGTCTACTTGTGCTAACAATTGTTTCTTTTCCTTGTGATAGGGGCAAAATAAATGCTTGTTATTACATTGTTACTTTATGTTTATTTCTTATTTTAGTGTAATCAATCAAACCCCCAACCCGACTTTCACTTTCTGTTCTAAATATGAAAATACAAAAAAATAATAAATTAGTTCTTCAAAATAATTGGGAAAAAAGAAACAATCTTAAAAAGTTGTCATGTGGGATCGACCCTTTCTATACCAGCCTTAATCGGAAAGTTGAAAAAGGATTAAACTGTAGGATAATTATCTTAGTGATTGTAAGTGCTAAGCGATGCATTAACAGTGCATCACATCTCGCCCTCCCCCCATAACCATTCAGATCTCACGAGGCATCTCCCCATAGTTATTCTAGTTGTGATGAGCCTCCTCTCTGGTGCTTTTCTCATGAACCCCCCTCTCTCTACTTGAATTATGGGATTCTATTTTTAAGTTATCCCTAAATGGCACAACTCTACTCAACAAAAACACAAAAGGAGTATTTTTTCATGTGCTAGATGCATCAAATTCCATCATGTTTGACTTTACCATGGGAAGATAGAGCCCATGATGACTGACAACTAATTATTATTGCAAAGTCATCGGTTGGAATCTCCTAAAGAAGAGTAGCAAAGATTAGCTAGGATAAAGTGTGGTCAACAAAAAAACCTTGGCATCTCTCGAGAGGGAGAGGGCAATCTAGGTTCATAATTTTTTGGGGTGTCTTTATAAGGACCCAGATCCATGTTTTGGGCTAACCCTATTTTCTTTACTTAAGAAAGGTGCTTAGAACTTTAATCTAATCCCTCAATATATTTTTATATCATGTGACAAGCTTATGTTTCCAGTTTGGTCCCGATTGGATGTTGTTTGAACAATGTTTGCTTGTTTTGGACCAAAGTGCAATTTACGCAAGGTAAGGGGTTATATTGCAATATTTCACATTTATAGAATGCCTTTAGTTCTCTAACATAATTAGAAAGATTATGATGATGTTAGGTGCCATGTGGAGGGCCTATGTTCCAAGTTTGAGCTTGGTTGGATGATGCTTGTGAGCTAGTTTTGGTGTAAATTGCAAATTACCCAAAGAGGAGGGTCAATATGCAATTTATCTGCTCTAGAGATTTCTTGTTTCAGTTTGGCATCATCTAGAACGTGGATGAAGGTTTGGGCACCTTGTTTGTACATTAGATGAGGAGTGACATCTCTATATAGTCTTAATGCCATATATTTCACATGTGCTATCTTGTCCTTTAGTGTATCAGATAGAAGCTTGGGGTATGTATCAGTTTAGGGGGTGTGTCACCCATGGAGTTTGGCCAACTACATGATACACAACCTAGAGTATATCACCAGGCCGTGCATGTGGATTTTGGGTGGTTACAAGTGGCTTTAGATCGTGAGCAAGTGACATCTAAGTGTATGTGGGTATGACACCTTTCCTTTGTTACCACTCTCTTCCTTGGTGTATGTAACTCCTTTCCTCTTTACCCAAGTGATCCCTTTCATCCACCTCTTTCCCCTTCTTGTGTGGGGTGAGCTTGGGAGCTTAAGGAAACCCCCATGGAGCTTGGGAGGCCGAGTTCCTTGCCCATTGAGATTTCTTGCTCAAGATCCGACCTTGGTGAGCCATGCTTCTTTGATAGCTTTCCTTTGTGATTTCTTCTTCATCTCCTTCTTCCCCTATTGGCCATGGATGGACCCTTGATGAGAGTAGGCAAGGCTGTGGTCTTCTCTCTATTTTCTTCTTCTTGATCTAAGCATAACCATGGTATCTTCTTCTTCTTTATCTTTTGTTTCTTGTGGTGATGATGATGGTGCTGAAGGCATGTTTGGAGCTTTGGATGGATGATCTTCATGGTGAGGAACGTGGGTTTGATGCTTGGATTAGGAAGCTTGATATCTTTCATGGAGATCCTCTTAAGGTGGGTTACATAACTCTCACTCATCTCTATTATTTTTCACTCTTCATATGTTTTTAAATAGACTCTTGCCTTTAGATCGATACCTTACCCTATGATAGTTGTTTATGTTGAACTTGAGATCTTATCTAATGGAAAGGTTACGTTTTATTACTGACTTTACCTTTTTCTCCTTGTGCGGGATGGTATGGGGTGTCTTGAGGTTGAAGATGACCAACCCGATATGCTATGGTTGCCCGATAGGTCATACTTTGGTTGATGGATCATGAGAAAAACCCCTCTCTCATTTAATTGAGAGGTGAGCTTAAGATCCAAGATGTATGAGAAAGTAGTGAGTCCTTGGGCAAAACCCCTCTCTCTCCTTGGACTTGAGAGGTGATCCTATGTTGTATATGGTAGGGTGACATGTTAGCTTGGCCGATAGCAATGTTGACCTTAGTGTTGAGATGATGATCTGCCCTATTTGCATGACATGTTCTTGGGGTTGAACCCTTGGGTGGTACCTTGATGATATGGGATGGTTATGCCTTTGGTGATGGGTATCCTTGGTTAGGTATAAGGAACTCGATAGGTTGATCCTTTGTTTGGGCGATATGTTGAGTTGGTTGGCCGATAGGGTGTTGTTCTACCCTTGTTTCCCAATATGCTAGAGGTTGTGCAAAACCCCTCTCACTTGGTTTTTGAGAGGTGAGCCAACACTCTTGGTATCCTTGGGCGATATGGTGTGGTGACCGATATCCCTTTCCTACCCTAGGGTTAGGGTTTGGACGTTATAGTTGGTTGGCACCTAGTTGGTCCCTTGGTTGATATGTGTCATAGATGGTGGTTCCTTGAGGTTGTTGCTCGATATCCCTCTCTTTCCCTTGAGCTAGGGTTGGGCGATACAGTAGGTGGTTGCCTTGTTGTCCCCCCTTGGGCGATATGCAGTTGTGTTGGGTGTTAGGGCTATTGGTGCTTTGCATGACATCATCCTGGACGGTGCTACCCGACACTCTGTTGTGACGCACTGCCTGGTGTTGCTGCTGCGTTGCACGTCATGACATTGCATGGCATTGTTGTGGCTTTGCACGATACCCCCTTGGGTAGTGTTGCTCGTTACCCCATATAGGTGTGTCGCCTGCCATGGTGTTACCCGATAGAGTGTTTCCCGTCACAGCGTTGCCCGGCATGAGACATTGCTTGCTGTGACGCGTTGCTTGCTGTAAGGTGTCACCCGACATAGCGTTGTACGTTATGATATGATGCTAACCCACTATGAGCATGTTGTATACATGATTGCTTGGGCGACACAAGGGTTTAGTGCTCGACCGATACCCTATATGAAGATATGACGCCATTGACCAATATAGGCTTGGTTACCCGACACATAGGGAGGTATATGTTATTATATCTCTGAGCTTGGGTGATATGGTGTCTAGGACGACACATGTTGAGAGCTTAGATAGTATGAATAATAACAATGTTCATGGACGAGGTAAAAGGGAGTTGACCATGCTGGGGTTGACCTAGAAGATACCTTAGTTGCTATAAGGTTATGGGGTTCTTGGCCGACATGGTTGCTAGGTTGCCTAACCCGATATGAAGTGAGATGTGTTATGATGTCCTAGAAGATGGTCCCTTGACCATGATGGGATGAGGTGTGTTTGAACGATATGACCTTGGTGGCTTCTTTGCACGACATGCTTTGCCCCATACCAGGCATAGGTAGAGCTTGTGGGTCTTACCTGATATGAACCTTGTCATATTTCACCTTGGTTTGTGATGTTGAAGCTTTGTAGCTGATACCGGCTTTTAGTGAGGGTTTGTTTAGTCACTACCTACTTTTGGTGAGGGTAGTAAACACCTTTAGTGAGGGTTGTACCCTAACCCAATACCCTTAAGTGTTATCTTGAGCCCTAGATGTTAATATGTTCATCTTGTTACCTTGGAGCCATATCTTTGGTCATGATGATGAGGTATGATGAACATGTGGTAAACCATAGTACGGTGGTTACCTATGGTTGATGATAGGTGAACCTTTGATAAAGATTGATGATAGATCATAGTTGTATAATCCTTAAAAGATGAATCCTTAGGGATGGTACTCATGGTGATATGGGAAGTAGGGTATGGTGGGATACCCTTGGTATGGTGATAGTAATGTGTATTGTTTCAGATATCATTTAAGATACTATGCTCCATGTGTTCATGATAATGGATGATGTTACAAATCCTAATGATGCGATAATCATGTTATGTCTCTTTAATAAGTTACCTCTATTGCTGTGCAATCTCACCATGCATGTGTTACTAATTGAAATACATAGCCAGGCAAGGGCTATGATGCTTATGTGAATATGTGTCTTGTGTGGCACCTGGTATATGTGAAATATCTGAGAAATGATAATATTCCTTCATGATGAGATAAAATGTATCACTAGTATGATGTGAGAGGTCTTGTGACCTAAGTGCCTGTTTGAGGTGTTATCCTCTAGTTGTGATATGAGGGACTACTATCCCATGATGATGTATGATGATGAAGCCTTATGAGAGGCAGTGGCTCTATTTGATGAAATGAGGGATTGATATCCCATGGCAATATGATGATGTTGATGGCTTTCGAGAATAGCAGTAACAGTGTGACACAAGTTAATGGAATCTATGTTGTTTACTGTTGTTTATGGTTTTCTTAATATAACTTGGTTGCCCCCAACAATCCAATTAAAATGCATTAATTAATTACAGATGAACCTTTCATGTAGTTTGCCCTAGCCATAGATCCATCATCGTTAGTAGATGGTGATGGTGAAATGGGTTCTCTTGCGGGTTGACCCGGAGCGCATATTGTTGAAAATGCGGAGTTTCTCCTAGCCGAAAGTAGGAGGATTAGAGTGCAACTGTGGTTGTAGACTCAAGATGTGCATAAGAGCATGGTGAACATGCCCATGGCTCAGTGTGATAGAGCATGGTGAACATGCCCATGTCTTAGTTTGATAGAGCATGAATGCGTTCATGGCTCGGGAGCACAGTGAACATGCCCGTGGCTCAAGATATACTAGCACCGTAACCTGTACCAAGGTGGGTTAGAGAAAGGGTAGCCTGCAGAGCTGACCTTGTGACTGAGGTCAGTTAAGTAAGAGACTGCGGTCCTGCTTTGGTTCTCGTGCACTGACCACGAGGGTATAGGTCATGGAGTCTAACTCTTCCATTGACCTTGTATGACACTGACTTTGGGTTTCGCAACCAAAGGTTGGATTTGAGCGGTACAACTCACTTCCTCAGGACATAATAATGTGTAATCAATCCATATAATATATCTATTGTAAGGCAAAATATGAAATATTGGATGAGGCCTTGGATGATGTAAGCTTTCTGATATGTTCTCTATATACATGTTCTTCACATTCCTTATATATAACTGGTTAGTGATTACCTGTTGTTTAGTTGAACTATCTACTCAGTTATCTGTGTTAATAATAAAGTTGATAGAGGGTTATGTTTCTCGTTGGAACTGTGTGTCTCACCCCACTGGTTAGAAACCTTTTTAGGTGGACGTGTCTGGCAAGATAAAGATCATGTAGCTGAGAATGACATGCAGAGGTATCGTACCTGGTGAAATAGATAGTGTCTAGCAGTAGAGTAATATGTGTCATCCCTGTACACTTAGGTCTTTGGGAGAGTTTTCGATAAGATGATCAATATGTACAGTTTTCGGCTTATGTACCTTGATGTAATAAATCAGCATGTGGAACAGTTATTTCATGTAATGAGATGATGGGAAATTATGTTGCAGCACCTTAAAAATATGTTATGAAAAGAAAGTGTTGGCTCATATGTAATATGCCTCATCTTATGGTGCTTGTTATAAATCAATTTTAATTTTTCATGATTTTTGGTAATCCGCTGGTTAGTATGTGAACGTGTTTTGTTTGAGTTGGGATGTTTCAGTCTTGTATTATCATTCTTACACCTCGATCATAACACTTAGGGCACATGCCCGTTGTACAATCCCGTTGCACATGACGTGACTTTGATTTCGTCACCAGTGCTAACTTTCAAGTTGTTACCGCAATGCCTGCATGGACAATAGAACCTATCTCCAGGTTTTTTCCTATGATCCTCTTCAAATCTAATAAACTGATCAAGACCAGCAATAAACTCTGGGGTGTAGTGATATGGAATGGACATCCATGATCTATCCATTCTATGATCAAAGAAAATACAAGTATATATTAGGGTTTAGCATTAAAAGATTAGGTTTTAGGGTTAAAAGATTAGGGATTGTATATAATAAATGTGTACCACCTATCCTATTCTTGAACACCTAATCTCACTAGTAAGTGTATGATGTACATTCACTTTTCAAGAAAATTTCGACAGAATTTCCCCGTAGTTTTCCAAGTACACCGATGTACATGGGAAATGCCCACCAACATATGTACTTAGAGAACACATGTGGAAGTGCTGACGAAACATCATGAAAACCGAATATGCATTATAAACTTACATCCTAAGTGAGATTAAGTGTTCAAAAACAGTCCCAAATCGGGGACTATCTAATATTTAATCCTAATGAGTAAACCTCAGATGAGTTTCTAGGCCAACAAAATACATGTATATATGTTTTCATTCTTATACCTATGATCATAGTTTCATCATTCATATAGCTAGGTTTTATGTTACACCATTTGATTCAATTAATTCTTCCATTTGGGTAATTAAGTTCATTCATGCATCATTAACCCTAATTAATCAATATTAATCAACTACACAATCTTGAAGAGCAATTATTGAACAAAGTTAAATCAATCACTAACAAAAGAGAAAGAAAACAAAATTAATTAATTAAATTCATTCATGCACCAGTAACCCTAATTAATCAGTATTAATCAACTACACATTCTTGATGAGAAATTATTGAACTAAATTTAATCAATAACTAACAATAGAAAAACTAAGTGCAAATCTAATTAATTGAGTTCATTCATGCATCATTAACCCTAATTAATCAATATTAAACAACTACACATTCTTGACGAGCAATTATTGAACTAAATTAAATCAATCACTAACAATAGAGAAACTAAGTACAAATCTAATTAATTAAGTTCATTCGTGCATCATTAACCCTAATTAATCAAAATCGACTTCTGATTAACCACTCACCATAATGGTGGGGTGGAGCAGGCTACAGCGATAGTGGCAGGAGGTGGAGATGGAGGTGTTGTGCTGGTAGGCTGGAGTGGTAGTGCCGACAGGCTGGAGTGGCGGTACCGGTAGGCTGGACGATGGCGGTGACAATGGCCAACTTAGTAGGTAGAGGCGGTGGAGGCAAACTGATGGACAACAGTTGCGGCGGAGGAGGCAGAGCGGCGAACAACTCAACGCTACGGCAGACAATAGTTGCAGCGGCTCCAACATCCTCTCAAGCAAGCAAAGGGGGCGACGACGACAGCTGGAGGAAGAGCAGTGACTGGCGAGGAAGTGGCATCAGATGGAGGGGAAAATTGCCAGTGATCGAGAGACCTAGATAAATCGTGATGAAATAGAGAAGAGGAATAGTCTGTTTTGCACGGGTGGTATTAAGTTAACTTTGGTCATCGGTTGTTTGCCAAAACCAATGCCTAATACAAATAGGCATCGGTTGCACGTGGAAAATTGACAACTAAGTGCAATTTTAAACTGAAAAAATTGCACCCGGTTAGGGTTTTAGTCGTCAGTTTCTATGTATACAATCGGCGTCTATTCACAAATCGCAATAAAAAAATTTGTTACCATAGTTGTCGGTTACCTAACAAAAATTGACAGAGAAGAAGAATATCAGGGGGGAAATATTTTTGTGGGGACAACACGTAAAAACACCTAGTCGTTAGTTCATTGTGAAAAACGGATAACTAATGAGGGAATACATTTTATTTTGCGAAGGGTGATTAGTCGTTGGTTGCTGACAAAGAACCGACGAATAATAAGGGATACATTTTTTTATGGGACCATGGCGCGAAACTTTTTTCGACGGTTTTTGTACAACCTATGCCATATTGAAAATTTTGGAGGTAAATTTTTTTCCTGGAAAATTGTATTTCACGGGTAATTTTAGACATCAATTTTTTGGAAAATAAACTGACATTACAGTAAAAGTGGTACCCGTGTCTTTTTTAAATCGGCCAGACTTTGCATATTGGGGACAAATGTAGTATTTAGCCGACGTCGTTGGTTTATGGGGACGCTATCAAATGTGACGTTATATATCATTTCTATACTAGTGTTTGTTCCTTTGCACTAAGTTCATTTGGCAAAGAAAACCATATAGATTTTTTAGTTAGAATGTCACTCCTTGACATCTACTCGCAATGAGTGCATGAAACGACATGTGTGTCAATCTTTGTTAGGCCAACTAAAAATTTAGTTTATTTCTCCTTTTCTTTCTTTCTTATAATTTATGTTGCTTCATGTCCAATATATATGACTTCTAGTCTAATGTGTAGTTCTACTATCTTGTTCTTAAGCTTTATTTCCTAAATAGCGAATACGTACCGATCTATATGTCAAATCTCAGGCACATGGATTGTTGCATGACAAAGAAAGTGAGTCAGCCTTATGAAAAATTTAACTAGGTAGCATAGTATGTTTACTAATATTCTTTAAAATAGTACAAAAATTTATTTTAAACAATTTGATACTTAGAAATTCATTGTAGAATTGTAATTATATACATTTAAATTTGAGCAAATAAAAAGTAGATTTTCATCTTGTTCATGTGCTTTTGTGTCTTTATTCAGTATGAACCACCATACTAAACACTAATTTTTCTTACTAAGTAAACAAATAATGTTTCTATCTAGACATTTTATTAAAGATCATTCAATATTTCCTATCTTAGTTCTAAGTAGAGAATTCTTCAAAATCTACGAGAATAATAATTTTCTTATCATGTGTAGAAATAGATAGATGAGCTCCAACCCAATGCTCTACTTTAGACAGTGAAATTGAATAAAGTGGCTAGTAAACCATCATCTCACAAGTTCTTCTAAAGGAAGATAACATACATTATTTATGGGATCTCACTACTACAAGTCCTAACATTTTGAGGAAGCATCCAACAACTCGAACATTAGAGGTTGAGTCATGATTATAGGAGGTAGTTGTATATGCAAACGATCTACATGTTGGAATCGAGATTGTCAAAAGATATTGCCATTCATGACATGATGTGTTATTGGACTTGTCTGTGTGTGGAAGCAAATTCATGGATTTATCCATGTCATGGAAGCATTTTAACATATTAAATATATGATGTTGTGTCTCATCTCCAATAATAATATTTCTTTTTTTCTTTCTCATATTGTTTGTATGTTATGGATGTATATAGATAAATAGTTGCAATGTGAATGTATAAAATTGGTTATACTAGAAGTGATTTGTATAGTATCAAGTGATTGTGCCTCTTGATGCCAATGAAATAATAAATTCTCAACTATTGTGCAACCTAGCTTTACCAACAATCTAAAATTGGAAGGATATATTTCCCAAGATTACTTGAACCAGTCCATCACTACTACAAAAATGGCTTATAAAGTCACTTTTCAAGGTGTCAGTTGTATGCATAAACGGACACCTAAACTCTACAGTGTCGGTTTATAACATAAACCGACATACAATCTGTGAAGGTCGACCAGACACGGGTACCGCTTTTATTAAGTGTCGGTTAATTAATAAAAAACTGACACCTAAAATCAATCTCCAAAACCAAAATTCCAGCGAAAACATTACCTCCAAAATTTCACATATAGCGTCGGTTCATAAATGAATAACCGACGACCAAAGATTATTCGCGGGATAGGAATAGTTGTCGATTGTCTTTTAGTTAAAAACTGACGACTATAATCTAGTATAGGCGTCGGTTGTTGGAAAAGAACTGTAATGCACACATGTGACATACTTACTTATATCTTGCTTAATGATGAACTGTAATGCACACATGTGACATGCTTGGAATGTAAATGATGAACTTTTCCCTAAATTGCCAATCATGCTTTTAAAGACATCAATAATCACCCTAACTTGAAGAACTAGGATTTTAGGTATAAGATTGACAACACATTATGTACTTGGAGAACAGCGGGGAAATGCTGCCGAAATTTTCTTGAAAACCCAATACACATTATACACTTACATCCTAAGCGAGATTAGGTGTTCAAGAACAGTCCCAAACTGGGGACTATCCAAGATTTACTCCTAATGAGTAAATCTTGAACGGGTTTCTAGGCCGAAATTTTAGGTATAAGAATGACAACACATTATGTACTTGAAGAACTAGGATTTCAAGTATAAGAATGACAACACATTATGTACTTGGAGAACAGCGGGGAAATGCTGCCGAAATTTTCTTGAAAACCCAATACACATTATACACTTACTAGTGAGATTAGGTGTTCAAGAATGGATAGGTGATACACATTTATTATATATAATAATGACATCACATGTATTTGTTAACCCTAGACCCTAATCTTGTCCTAATATATACTTGTTTTCTCATTGATCATAGAATGGATAGATCATGGATGTCCATTCGCAATCGCTGCACCCCAGAGTTTATTTCTGGTCTTGACCAGTTCATTAGATTTGCCGAGGAATATAGGAAACAACCTGGAGATAGGTTCTACTGTCCATGTAGGCATTGCGGTAACAACTTGAAAGTCAACACTGGTGAAGAAATCAAAACTCATGTCACGTGCAACGGGATTATACAAGGCTATACAGAATGGCACTGGCATGGAGAGATTTCAAACCTGAAACCAGTGGATGTCGATAGCAGTGCTTGTGTGGAAGAAGAAATTGCCTACAATGACGTAGATGTGAATGAACCAGTTCCAGTAGACATCGTTGATGCGATGCTGGATAGTTGTGGGGTAGAGCACACCGATCCACCTCCCATTTTTAGAAACATTGTGCATGATGCTGAGATGCCGTTATACACAGGTTGTACTAACTTTACGAAGCTTAACATTGTGTTGAGATTGTATAAGTTGAAAGCTAACAATAGGTGGAGCGACAAAAGCTTCACGTCATTGCTGTCTTTGTTGAAAGAAATGCTTCCTGAAGGAAACGAGCTGCCAATCTCAACATACCAGGTAAAGAAATTGTTGTGCCCAATGGGAATGGATGCCAAGAAGATACATGCATGCCCTAATGATTGTGTATTATTTCAAAAGGACTATGCGGATTTGAAAGATTGTCCAAAATGTGGTGCGTCACGGTATAAATTGACGATTTCGGGGGAGTCCAAAACTGGTTCTCCTGCCAAGGTGATGTGGTATCTACCTATAATATCACGGTTTCAATGCTTGTTTTCCAATCCGATAGATGCGAAGAATTTGAGGTGGCATGCAGATGTTAAGAAAAATAATGATGGGATCCTACGACATGCGTATGATTCCCCACAGTGGAAGAAGATTGATGTATTGTACCCTGAATTTGGTGAAAAAGTCAGGAATCTAAGACTTGGGCTTTGTACAGACGGGATGAATCCGTACGGGACATTGAGCAGCCAACATAGCACTTGGCCAGTCATGCTTGTTATATACAATCTTCCTCCCTGGATGTGTATGAAAAATAAGTACGTAATGCTGTCGTTGTTGATATCGGGCCCTAAACAACCTGGAAATGTCATCAAAGGTTTCTTCCAAAATTCCATCTGTATCGTAGGAAGCACAAAGCATTCAATGGATTGAATGAGGAACGCAGTGCACCTAAACCTATACCAGGGGAGGTTGTTTATGAAAGAATAAAATACTTTGTCAATGAATTTGGTAAGACATCACAATGTACTACACGGAGTGACAATTCTTCATTCAAGAAGAAGTCAATATTTTGGGATCTTCCTTATTGGAGTTCTTTGACAGTCAGACATTGTATCGATGTAATGCACGTTGAGAAAAATGTATGTGATAGCATCATTGGTACTCTGTTAAATATACCAGGTAAGACTAAAGATGGGATAAAATCCAGACTGGACCTACGTGAAATGGGAATAAGGTCAGAATTAACAGAATTACGTGAAATGGGTAATAAAAGAACATACTTACCTCCCGCTTGTTACACGTTGTGTAGAAAAGAGAAGAAAGCTTTTTGTGAATGCTTGGTAAATGTTAAGGTGCCACATGGTTACTCATCCAACATCCATAGATTGGTATCAATGAAAGATCTGAAGTTGACAGGTCTTAAATCTCATGATTGTCACACTCTAATGCAACAAATATTGCCTGTGGCAATTCGATCTATATTGCCGAAGCATGTAAGGTTTGCAATCACCAGACTTTGTTTCTTTTTCAACAGTCTCTGCAGCAAAGTTATTGACCCTGAGACTCTCGATTATTTGCAAAGAGAAGTGGTTGTTACCCTATGTCATCTTGAGATGTATTTCCCTCCTTCGTTCTTTGATATCATGGTACATCTTGTTGTCCACTTGACTAGGGAAGTGAAAATCTTGGGACTGGTTTTCTTGCATTGGATGTATCCCTTTGAACGATACATGAGCGTTTTTAAAGGTGATGTTTGAAACCGTTATCGGCCTGAAGGGAGTATTATTGAAGGTTATGTGGCGAGAGAGGTTATGGATTTCTGCAATGACTTTCTCAGTGGTAATGACACTCCTAATAATGACAAGAATATTGACGAGCTATTTGGCAAAGGAATTTTGGGATCACGTGTGAAAGTAATCAGCCGTGAGCAGTTGGAACAAGGTCATTTGTATATTTTACACAACATGGACGAAGTGAACGTTTATATCGAGGAACATACCAATTTCATCAAAAGACAATATCCTCGAGCCAATACAATGTGGCTTGCTAGAGAGCATAACAAGACTTTTATTAAGTGGTTTGAAGATAAAGTTTTACATCAACTATCTCAAACACCAGATGATATTACTAAAACTATCAAATGCCTCACCTTTAAACCAAAGTTGACTGTTTTGTCTTATGAATGGTATGACATTAATGGATTCACATATTACACAAAGCGCCAAGATGATAAGAGTGTCGTCAAAAATAGTGGGGTCACCCTTCAAGCATCGACTATGTTTTTTGCAAGTGCAAAGGATAAGAGTCCACGTGAAGCTAAAATGTCATATTACGGTGTCATTGAAGAGATATGGGAATTTGACTACATAGATTTTAGAATTCCGCTCTTCAAATGTAATTGGGTTGATAACACCAAAGGAGTTATAGTGGATGAATTGGGTTTCACTTTAGTGAACTTTGAAAAGATTGGCGAGAAGGCTGAACCATTCATATTGGCATCACAGGCGAAACAAGTATTTTATATCAATGATCCTGCAAATGATAAATGGTCGGTTGTTCTTCATGGTAAAAGACAGTTCATTGAAGATCCTATAGATGAAGAAGAGTACTATGATAAATATGATGACTCCAGTCCATTCTCAGTTGGGTTGCCAACTTCACAAAATATTGAAGCGAATGATGACTTATATGTGCGCGGAGATCACAATGAAGGATTGTTAATTGATAAAAGATCACAATTTTAGAGGCATGCATGTTTATAGTTTTTTATTGAAGCTAAATGTTTACTTTTTTAATATCAATATCATTTTCTGATTTGATGTTTCATTATCTTCTAGTTAATACAAATGCTTAACATTGTGGGAGGGTGCTAAAGAACTATAGGACCAATCTCACTCGAGATTACATACGCGATGCTGAGAATAGGTTCTTGATTGATTCCAATTCTAGACATTGATCAATATTTCACTAACTCTACACTAATAATTTTTGTTTGTATTCTCTTTGAAAAATAAATATAGGAAGAAGGCTATGCAGGACGGCCATGACATAGCTATGCAGGATATGCAGGCGCTCGCCAAAGGTTATATAGATATATAGGCAACAAGCCATGAAACAGCAAAAGAAGCCCCAATGAAGAGAAGCAGGATACAGATACAATACATAAAGTGCAGCACACACAAGTGCTTCAGATTCATATAACAACATGACAGACTAACACATATATAGTGCATAACAACAGCAGTGCCGAATTTACATACAACACTAGCTTAGTACATATATAGTGGGACTAAGGTGACGATACCACCTGCTAAACCAGGTTACCGACTACATGTTACGACTGGGAGGTCGTGATTCAGCAACCGTATGCATTAGCAGGAGGACAAACATATGGTGATCTGTTTGTCCTCCTGCTAATGCATACGGTTGCTGAATCATGACCTCCCAGTCGTAACATGTAGTTGTCGGTAACCTGTTTTACCAGGTGGGATCGTCACCTTATAAGTCCCACTATATATGTACTAAGCTAGTGTTGTATGTAAATTCGACGCTGCTGTTGTTATGTACTATATATGTGTTAGTCTGTCATGTTGTATGGACATCGATTGTATTGCTCAGGTATTATATAGTCTCATTAGATAATATGAAATATATCAATCTTATTTATAGCTCATTAATTATATATATACATCATTCTCTTTACAGGTGTTTAAAGCTGACCCCACTACAGGAACAGACTTACCAGATGTACATGCTCCCTATACGATGGGAGAATTAAATGAAGTAAGAGAAGAATGGGCAACATCCATACAAATAGTGGGGGCTTTAAAATATAATTAGGATCCTGATAGCGAATAATGACTAAACAATGATATTTTGTAAATGAATTTCTAAATTATAATATATGTGTGAATGTTTCTACATGCCTGGATGTTTCTACATGTGTTTGAGTGAAAATGAATGAAAGTGTTGGTTGCTATATGAATGTTTCTACATGTGTGAATGTGAATGAATGGAACTACATATTGCTAGCTACATGAATGTTTCTAAATGTGTGAAAATAAAATGGAACTGCAGGTTGCATTGCTAAATGCATGTGTGAATATTTTTGTTGTTAATTTTGCAGGTTTGTGGCCTGTTGTCGGCTGATATCAATGGATGTCGTAAAACTTGCAGTTCATAACTGAACTAAACAGGTTTCTCATCCTGCGACCAGCCACATCAGGTCTGCAGACTTACAGAAAAAAAAACAAAATAATAGGCGTCGGTTATTTGTATAAAACCGACGCCAAATAGTTACAATGTCGGTTTTTAATAGAAACCGACGTCTATTTCCTTAACACCACGGCCGTGGCAGCGGACCAGACACCACGGTCGTGCTGGATAGCACGGCCGTGGCAGCGAACCAGACCACGGCCGTGCTGGCCAGCACGGCCGTGGCAGCGGACCAGACACCACGGCCGTGCTGTCCAGCACGGCCGTGTTGGGAGTTATATGGCGTCGGTTATTAGCTAATAACCGACGTCTATAGTGCCCAAGTTGACGCCCTCCTGTGGCGCGAAGATATATGTCGTCGGTTATTTGTAAAAAACCGACACTGATAGTGCCCAAGATGGCGCCCTTTCTGTGGCGCGAAGGGTTTGGGCGTCAGTTTCTTATCTAATAACCGACGCCTATAGTGCCATGATGGCACGTTTTCGGTGGCGCGCGAAGAGTTTGGGCGTCGGTTTTGGAACTGACGCCTAATGGGTGAGCTTTTAGTGTCGCCCACATAGGTGTCGCTTAGAAACCGACACTAAAGGCTTTAAATAACCGACACTAAAGGTAGGTTCTGTAGTAGTGCATGATGATAACATTAATATATTGGTGTATGTTTTGTGCCATATCTTCAAACAATTGTGTATCAACAACTTCTCAATGTTGGCATGTATGTTACATGGTTATTTTTGGCAAAACTACATATATCAAAACCCAACAATTTTTAATGACACCCCAAAAGTGACAACATAGAGAACAAAGAGATCAACAAGTGCTATCCTGACACACTTCAACTGATTGTCACAAGTCCTAGTATATCCTCAAAAAATGTTGGCAAAGATCTATGCTGACTTTAGTATATCCATCATTTATCCAGTGTTGGTATAGCTTAAACCAACATTTGTGGGCTTATACTAGCATTTGTAGGTTGTTGGTATAAGATCATATTTTTGTGGTGCAATGAATAAATCATACTCACAAAATGAATTAAGCATACTCACAAATGAATTGGGTTGTATTATTCATATAAGGATGCATAATGAGTTACTATATAGAATTGGCATTTTTAAAACTAATTTATTTACTAGGAAAAAATGAGGTTGTAAGACTTCAAGGGCATATACACCAACAAGTTGTACAATAAGAAAATGAAAGTAATTTATTGGCAAGAATTTTACATCTAAAAAACAAATATCATCATTTTAAATTAATTCTCCCCTACAATACTAATACTTGAGAATTGTATGATTTTTCATCATATGCATTGTACATAAATATCAACAACTTAACTCAATTCATATCAGTGAATAAAATGTGCGACATCCCTCCCTATAGAATGTTGGGTCATGTTTGACTATTTTCCAAAGTACATACCAACTCTTTTATTCAATATAATTTAGATTGCAATACTTTTGAAAGATGGGAATATGTTTTTTTGCAGACACCCTCATGGTATCATATAGATATGGATATAATTTATTTTCAAGTGTCACTGATAATAACTTCAAAGTCACAAGGAATAAAACATTTAAGTAAATCACATCCAAGCACATAAGAATTAGCAGAAGAAAATCCTAATTCTTGGTGTACATATAATGCAACCCCCATACGTTTGAAGATCTAAAATGACATTTTGGATCCAAATTAAGATATAGGTCAAATAAATATAATATTCATGCATTAAGGCCTTTATTTTCAGACATAGAGATGTGGGAGTTTGGATACATGGTTCTCATTTTAGTGTTTAGTGAACTCTAAATAGGTCACTGACTTATGTTCAAGTCGGCTATGGTTTAGTTTTACCATAAGATGAAAAGGGATAAAATAACATGAAATCATACTTCATGATTTTAGCCATCGACTTATAGGGAAAGCATAATAATCATGAAATCATTCATAGATCATGCACTGGGTCTCAAATCATGGTTTGGGAATAAAAAGATATTTTTGATAAATACGAGATCTTTGAATGTCATATATTGATGTAAAATAGGGTTACAAAATCTAGATCAAACCAGGTTAAGAAAATAATATTTTCATATTCTAAACATTAATCGTCCTAAGCTAATGTATCATATCACCTATATAAGAGTATTAAATATATTTTTCTTTGTTTTAAAACACGAATCAATTTAACCTCAAAAAAAAACACGAATCATTTTTAGCAGATCAAAGTAAGACATGAACTAAATAAGTAGATACAATTGTAAACATGATGCACACTTTGCTTGAAATATCTATTGAACATTACTTTTGTTACATGATAGAAATTGGCAACTTAGCATGCATGGGAACATAGATCTTTTAGATGGAATTTCCCCCTACATCATGTGCCAAGAAAGAGGTCAACCATGGGATTGACTACCCACTCTAGGCCATGGATGGGAAAATAGAAGGTACCATAGGGTTCCATGTGGCCTAGCAGGCTCAATGATCCCTTGTAGACATTGAGAGATGGCTGAGTTGATGAGATAGCTCATGGAAAACTCATGCTTCTCCACAAACTAAGATACAGAGAAAATTTGGACCAAACAGACTCACAAGGCTATAGATGGGGTGCTACCACATTTGCGGATGTTAAGTAGGTCAAGAATAGCATGGAACTATCACCTATTTCTCAAGAATGGAAGGTTGGGGGAGACTCCTTAAATCCTAGTGATTCTCAATGCCTAAGGAATTTATTCATTAAGGTGTGAGTGGAGGACTCGTGGTGGAGGTCATCAAAAATGAAGATAGGGTTGTGGGTAGAGGTTTAAGGGATATAAAGTTAATTGAGCATAAGGGATTACTTTGGGGGTTCACACATTTGTTCTCATGGCTTTACATTATCCTGCTTTGATCATTTTCTGTCTACAAATAGATTCAAGATGGAGTTTAGGAGGATATACAACATTTCCCAATTTCAAAATAGTATGTGTTTTCTCATGGATCTATCTCTTTAGAATGATGTTAGGAAGTCAAAGGATAAGAAAGAGGGGGATGGTTGTTTAGCATATTTATGACACAAGGGGAAGTGTGTATTGTATGTGAGTCTAACTTGTTGGTTTCAAGGTAGGAGACAATTGTTGGATGCTCTGATCGTGAACAATGGCTCCAGATATGGCCCACATTAATATAAAAGATTGGAACCCTCACTACAATCAATGAATACAACTCTTTTTAAAATGGGAGATACAATGGATAAGATATATTTAAGACTATATTTTCTTCAACAAATTCTAGAGAGTGCTAGAAAACACCGAGATAGCTAAACTATTAAGGTTGCCTTTTATTTATGACTATCTAATCTAGGAAAAACATGACCCTTATCATCTACATCCAAATTAAAAGGCAAATTGATTGAATTCTATTTCATCCACAAATTACAATTAATGATTCAGTTTTCTAAAATTCATCCAGAGTATTATCTTTCACTTAATTGTTGTTATATTAATTCATTGATCCCCATTTTTAAAGGAAAATTTACTTAACCTTAAGTTGTCCATCATGGACTTTAAAGATAACTAAAATGTGTTAAAAATGGTTTCTTTTTACACTAAGGATCTTGCAAATTTAAATGAAAATATTGAGAGTGCAATAAATCGACCTAAATATTTTACAGACAATTTTGTTACACCAACCCTACTCTTGCCTTGCCATTCTTCTCTTCCTTGCATGATACACAATCATTGTTGATAGGAGAGATGCAAATACTTGAACTCCACATCTTCACCCTTGAAGTTAGTTTCATGCAGTAATATAGGTCAAAGCTTCAAGGAGTGTAACAATACAACAAGAGGGATACAAAGAATGGCAATTTCATTTAAACTAAAAAAATATAATGGTATACACAAAAATAGTTTTTGTGCTAAAATGACAAACTAGTAGCTTAGGATTGAAAAGAATATAATTACCCAAAAAAGTAACAATGGATGTAGCTAAAATATAATATTAAACAAATTTCAAAGTTGTCTGTTGAGTTAACTATCATTTTGCCCACTAGATTTTTTTAGTATTGCCCCTGAACTAGTCAAAGTATATCATCCCAAGTGAAAGTCACTAAGATGACCTTATGATTCCCTAACTGAAATCAGCGTACTATAATTCTCTTATTGTCGTACATTCCGGAGATCATTTCTATTATGAATTGATCAACCCCAATCAATGGGGGTTACTGCTGGTTGGTATCATGGGGGACGCTCAGTTCTAGGCCATGTTTGGTTCATGATCTAATCGGAATCAACCTTTGTCATTTTGCGAGATGTATGTATAATTTCGACCAACTCAGTCGGAGTGTAGTTATGTTTTGTTTGGTAAAAGATGGACTAACGAACTCCGTTCAGGATTCTGTAATCCAATTATCCAGACCAACTCAATCCTGTTTTTAGTAGGATTACAAATCTTAGTCTAAATTTAACTATGTCGTATATGCTATTAATTTGTTTTATATGCAATACTGCAAATGAGACTAATCTAGTCTAAATGTCAACTAGGTTGCTAATTTTTTTTGACTAAATGCAGATCTGATTAATTAGGATATTTTGACTAACCTAATGTTGACCACGGAACTGCGATCCAGAGCCAAGTAGGGACTTAATTAAGACGTTGATGCTACGGCTCCACCTCTGATTACTAAGAACCGGTACACGCAAAGGAGCCATGCAGAACTGCAAAGCTGAGGTACTGCCGAAGGCGACAAAAAATAAGCAGGATGGCTACGTAGACCGGGAGACGGTGATTGGCTTTGTTCTTCTTCTCCCTCAATTAGCTGCTTGAGCTATCTTCTGCTGCTTATCCTGCTACTGCCCTTCTTGGCTGTGGCTGTGAGCTGCCTATAGCGCACCTCTGCCCATTGCAGACCAGCCAATTCCCTGCTGTATGTGTGTACAATGACTGGACAAAAGAGACATGAAGGGAAGAGAGAGATGGACGCAGTGGCGTAGCCAGAACTCTGACAAAGGGAGGGTGGACACTTTAATACAGTAGTCGTACAGGTAGGGCACACTAGAGAGAATTCCATGTTTTTTTTCCAAAATCTGTAGCAAATGTGTTTAAATCGGTGTATATCTTGGCAAGCATGGGTAGGGCCCACCCATGCCTGCATATGGCTAATTGGCTACGGCACTGGATGGACGGCGTCGTGTGTGTGGGGATCGAGATTCAAGACCTTACAAGGGACTGAGCTTAGAGCTGGACGTGTAGGACGATACCTCATTAGTCATTACCTCCGAGCGAGTGCGAAAGTACAGCAACAAAAAGAAGGTATGCATCCACACGGTCATAACAGCAAAATACTACGAAATAGATAGCATTACTTGTGTCAATATCTTCTATGAATATCTTTGTATCAAGTCAAGTGGACCTTATATTCATCCTACCCAGTTGCATGAGTTTTTTTTTAATATTTTTTTTTACTCAAGTCAAGAGGACCTTATATTCATAATACCCTCCTCGTGTAGCCCAACATCATTAGAGTGATACATCCCTACTTCTAAGAAGGCAGGTTGGTTCCACAAAAAAAGACCATTGGGTCAATAAAATAAAAAGATATCTATCTATATATTGTCCACAAAATCTACATTTCACGCCATCTATGTATAATATACCATATCCCCTCCCCCCTCCGTGGTCATCGGGCCCCTCACTCTAGTTAAGTTACACGTAGAGCTGACAAAAGCTGACCCGACCCGACCCGACCCGACCTACCCGCAACCCGGCCCGATTAAATCCAAAGAAAATATAAACTTAAATCCAACCTGACCCGACCCGATGTTTGCCCGAAACTCAATTTGACCTGGAATTATCAGACCCAAACCGGATCTGACACCCGACCCAATGATATCGTGTGACCCGAATCAACATGAAAAAATCATAACCGACTTGACCCGACTCGATATCAACCTGACCTGATATTGAACCGACCCGACCTCAACCCACCCAACACCAACCCACCCAACACCAACTCAATTCAATGTCAACCTGATCCAACACCAACCTGACCCAATATCAACCTAAATAACTTGACGTCAAATTGACCCTACACCGACCGACCCAATGTCAACCCGACCCAAAATCAATCCAACCCAACACCGACTCGACTCAATGTCGACCTGACTGAGTACTAGCGAGCAACAACTAGTGAGAAGTCGAGAAGTCATGTTTTAGTTTTACAATATAGTTTGGTATGGCTTTATCGGTATATTATTTAATAAGAAATACTTTACTTGATAATTTGATAGTAAGGAAAAAGAATGAGAAATATATGGGATAATAGATAGTAAAAGAAGAAAATAACAAGTAAAAAATATTTTCTTCATTTTTTTAATTAATACAACATATTCGTCATCACTCATTATCACAAGTCACATCGTGACCTGAATGAGGTCCAACTCAAAACAACTTGATTATACAAATATACAACCCAAGCAACCCCAACTTGATAACTACTCAATTCAAAATGATTGGATTCGAACTCGAGTTAGCCCCAAGAAATAGAGTATATTGAAAGGACCTGAAGTTATTTGATGTGAACCCAAACCAACCCAATAAATGAATATGAACAAACTTGTATCAAAATTGACTCGACCCGAACACGAATTGACCCAAAAATGCAAAATGAACAGAAGAGACAAAACTGATTCTTACCCGACTCAACATGAAAAGATAAAATAACCTCAATTATCTTTGACCCATAATGACCCTGGCCAAACCTGAACTGACCCGTCTTATTGCCAACTCGTCAACCTGAACAAACTGCGACCCAACCCAAAACAACTAAACCTGAACCAAATACACAACCCAAGAAGACCCGATTTGATTACTACCCAACCTAAAGATGACTCGACCTGAATCGAATTAGCATGAGGAAATAGTGCAAATTGACCTGACCCGGTATTAAGACGACTCGAAATGAATTGACTTGAACCCGACCCAACCCGACCCGATAAGTAACCTGAAAAACTTTATACCAAAATTGACCCGAACCAAACCCGAGTTGACTCAAAAATACAAAATGACCCGGAGAGACCCACCCGTTACTAACCCGACCCAAACCCGACTCGACCCAAAAGAATAAAATAACCAGAACTATCTGTGAAACAATAATGACCCGACCTAAAATGACCCGACCCAAACCCAACCCAACCCGCCCGATTACCAGCTCTAGTTACACGACTCATTTATTATGATGATATCGGTAGAGGAAGCTCCCCATTTTCTCAATTCCCTTACCGCCATGTTTTCTTCTATTGTAATAACATTTCCAATATTAAGCTTGTCTGTCAGTATGATTATTATTGACCTTTGCAAGGTCTTGAGCCTCTATTACAAGTTTTCTTGACCCCCCACATCGTGTCTGCTACAATGGTATTTTCCATCTCAAAAGTCAAGACCTGGAGGAATCTATTTGCAAAACCTTTAGGCCCACAACACTCAGTTTGATCCCTAGATCCATGAACGAGTTCATGCATAGCCACATTATGAAGGCCACCACCAATGTGCCTCTATGGTTTTGTGTCACACATGATATCCACCACTTCTTCGTGCTCTCCCGACCCCTGTAAAGACCTATCACAAAGTTTTCTTTGAGGTTGTGCATGTCTAAATTGTTCCATCTAAACAATGACAGATACTTCATCTTGGCCCTTGATTCCTCACCATCATATTTATTTAGTGCTTCCAAAAACCAAGGAGAGC
This sequence comes from Alisma plantago-aquatica, assembly GCA_963693085.1. Lineage (NCBI taxonomy): Eukaryota > Viridiplantae > Streptophyta > Magnoliopsida > Alismatales > Alismataceae > Alisma > Alisma plantago-aquatica. The sequence goes on from OY856413.1 coordinate 35,922,997, forward strand.
CCCTAAGCTTGAAACATAACACCCCACTCATCCTAACAACTATAGAGATGACTTCAGACCACCCCTTTGAAGCCACCATCAGAGATCCACATACGTTGCTCTGCATTTGTGCACCCAAATCATCTAGATAACAAGGCATGTCAGTACCCCTTTCATCCATCCCTTCAAGTATTTTGCAGTTTCCTCTCCCAATCAATGATCAACTATCTGACTTAAACACTACTAACTTGCCAATTTGAACCTCAGTACATATATACCCTTACTCCACACCCTTTTCACTACATCACTTCATACCAACTAGTGCTCCATTATTTTTTGTTGGGGATCCTCATAGAAATGGCATTTTGATACTACAAAAAACATACATCTTTGGATGTTGTCTTCTATTGGTAAAGCTTTCTTAAGTGCCTTCCAAATAGTAGTGTTGCCTCTTGGAGGTACCTCCTTCCTCCATAGGCAATGATACAAGTTTTTCTCTTTGTGATCCTCCCTCAACATCCTCTTCATTGATTTATCACAAAAATTCTAAGAGTGGCTTGGTGTCCACAATCAGAAGTATTTCTTCTTAGAGATCTCTTGTAGGAGTTTATGATCATGTCCGACCCATCATCACCAACAAGATAGGCGATGTTCCTCCAATATCATCCTCCTCCTTCAAGTCAAAGGTCGTTGACAAATATAAATCTATTATCATCACCGAATTGTCTTGCTTTTTTGAACAACGATGGTCCGCACCACCTATCAAACCAGAAGAACAAGTTTCCATGCCCAACATGCCATTTGATCCTAGGAACAACCTTAGGGAAGTCACCTAGATCGTTCATCCCACTGCAAAGACAGGTGATTGGAGACCAAGATACCATGGATGTTCATCATCTTCCCTCTCACTCACCTTGCTATATTTGTCTCTGCAAAAAAATTCCTAGGGAGATTCCCCAGTGCAAACCCCCCAACATCCCTTCAATGGGAGATTTTGATGTATGATCCTCAACAATGATTTTCCCAAACCACTCTCACACCTAGGTTTGATTATGGTACTACATGCTACCCATGTCTTCCTTCTACTTCCATCTACCACCCTCCTAAGGAAGTTTGCAAGTAGTCTCTCTATAACCTTGGTCATTCTGAGGGGGATTGATGACGGAACTAGAAAAGGTTCCATAACTACCGCCTGGTCCAACCAAACTCATTGGTGGATTCAATTCTGCTAGGGATGGTTCATCCAGGGGCGTGGGGAAGAAGGTTTCCATGCCAGGTTCAGAGAAGAAGGAGGAGGAGACTTGGGTTCTGGTGATTGAAATTGAAGACTGGGTTTTATACCCTTCAGTCCAGCGGAACTTGTCGCACCCTTGGGTGGTTGCAGATGGTCCTCTAACCTCATATTTATACTTCCCCAGATTTTCCAATTTACTAACGGATGAAGGCTTTGGGAGAAGCTTTTAGTATTCTCAAAATCCTATCAAACCTAGGATCCTTGGGTCCGTAACCCTCTCCTAATCACATTGGGATAATAGAGATTGTATGAGAGGATGACTCTGCCAACTCCAAGAGTTCAAGCCACTTCAAGTGGTTTAATGCATAAGAGACAAAACTAAATCCACATTATCTAAAAAAATTAGGATTGAGTTTAGGCCCAGGATTTGAGATCAAATTAATATCAAAATAATAAATCCTTATCAAATAAACTACCCGAGTTAAATGTAGATTACCCAAGTTAAACTCAACCAATAGTTTATTAAATTACTAATACATCTCTTAAAATATTTCTTTGATGTCATGACCTTCATAAATTTGAAGTGAAAGCATAGTAAGATTGAAGTGAAGCATAGTAAGGTTTATACATCCTAGTTTGTAAGACTTATCTGAGCATTTGATGGTTCATGTAAGGTTAATAAATATGTTTAATTGTTAAGTAATAGTTTAAGTAAGCCATATATACCTAAAATATAATTCTTATTTCAATATTTTATTCATGAATACTATATTGAGGCAAATCTAGATAATAGTAAGGAGTAGAGATTGAGAATGTGAGTATATGGAAGGGGAAGTAAAGGGAAGCCGAATTCTTAATTAATAAGTAATGTTAGGGGGTCAAGCAAGTGAGTTCCTTGTAAATCATGGGATGTCGTAGCAGACCAATGAAGGTCACAACCAACCAAGGTAGGTTATTTTTGAGCTAAAGAGATTCTAAACTCGTGTGAAAACTATAAATGAGTGTTGGGAAATGTGGGGACAATAGGCCCACAAAAAGTAGAAAAAGATTTTATGATTCACACTAGTAGACCCCCTCAACAATGAAGTATTTGGGAGGACAGATATGAGATTTACCTTCTTGCACGAGTAGATTAGGAGACGTGCCTCACTTGGAGATATAGTTTTACATGTTGGTGCACTAATGATGGTTGACATGGGATACAAAGAATGAAAATTCTAATTAAACTATAAAATATAATACTATAAACAAAAGTAATTTTTATACTAAAATGCCAAACGAGTAGCTTAGGGTTGACAAGAACATAATTACCCAAAAAAGTAACAATGGATGTAGCTAAAGTATATATTGAAAAAATTACAATATATCGCCCATGTGAAAGTCACTAAGATGGCCTAATGATTCCCTAATTGAAATTAGCATACTATGATTCTCTTATTTGTTACATCCTAGAGATTATTTCCATTATGAATTGACAAAACCCAATCAATTGGGGTTACTATTGGTTAGTGTCATGGGGGCACTCAGCTCTAGCCATGTTTGATTCATGATCTAATTGGGATCAACCTATTTAATTTTGCACAACGTATGCATAATTTTTTATTAACTCAGTCAAAGTCTAGTTATGTTTTGTTTGGAAAAAGATGGACTAATGAGTTCCCTTCGTGATTATGTAATCCAATTATCCAGACTTAGTCAACCCTATGTTTAGTAGGATTAGAAATCCTAATCTAGATTTAGCTTCTTATTATATACTATTTTGTTTTATATGCAAAACTGAAAAGGAGACCAGTCCAATCTTAATGTCAGCTAGGTTGCTATTTTTTTTTGACTAAATCTAGATCTAATTAATTAGGATATTTTTACTAACCGAATGTTGACCAAATAATTGCGATCATGAACCAAATAGGGGCTTAATATGTTGATGCTACAACTCTACCTTTAGTTACCAAGAACGGTTTATGCAAAGGAGCCATGCAGAATTGTAAAGCTGAGGTACTACTGAAGGCGACAAGAATGGTCATGAGGCCGCTCACTCCCAAAGGCAAGTTACACTGCTCATGGATTATGAAGATATTGGTAGAGGATGCTCCCCATTTTCCAAATTCCCTTGCCACTGTGTTTTCTTCTATTGTAATAACATAGCCAGTAATAATATTGTTTATTAGTATGCTTATTACCGACCTTTGCAAGGTCTGAGCCTCTACTATGATTTTCTCAATTGTCTACTACAATGGTATTGTCCATCTCAAAACTCGAGACCTGGAGGAGTTTATCATCCAAAACCTTTAGGCACATAACACTCAAGTTGATCCCTAGATCCATTAATGAGTTCATGCATAGCCACATTCTGAAGGCCACCACCAATGTGCCTCTATTATCTTATGCCATGCAGGACATCCACCACTTCTTAGTGCTCTCCCAAACCTCTTCAAGAACCATCAAAATTTTTTCTTTGAGGTTGTGTTTGTCTAGAGTGTTTCATCTGAATAACGACGGGTGCTTCATCTTGGCCCTAGGTTCCTTGCTCCTAGAAACCTAGGAAAGCACCCAAACTTGAAACATAATGCCACATTCATCCTAACAACTATAGAGATGACCTCAACACACACCTTCAAAGACACCATCAAAGATCCATCATACCTTGTTATGCATGTGTCCACCCAAATTGTCTAGATAACAAGGCATGACAGTACCCATTTCATCCATCCCTCCAAGGATTTTGCAGTTACCTTTCCCCAACAATGATCAACTATTTGACTTGAATGTTGCTCATTTGGGTTCCTACTCTAAATATCCAATAGGGACATCCCCTCACTCCACACCATTCTCATTACATCGCTCTAAACCAGCAATTGCTCCATTATTTCTTATTGGGGCTCCTAATAGCAATGACATTTTGATACTATAGGAATCATACATCTCTTGTTGTTTTCATTCTCTAGTAAAGCTTTCTTAACCACCTTACAAGTAGTGGTGTTGGCCCTGGGAGGTAACTCCTTCCTCTGTAGCCAATGATACAAGTTTTTACCTAGATGATTCTCCTTCAACATCTTCTTCACAAATTTATCACAAAAATCCCAAGAGTGTCTTGGTATCCACATCGAGACATTTTTCTCCTCAAATATCTCTATTAGAAAGTTTATGATCATGTGCAATCAATCATCATCAATAATATAGGCAATGGTCCTCCAATCCCATCCTCCTCCTTCACGCCAAAGGTCAATGACCAAGATAAATTTGTTAACATCAGTAAATCTTCATGCCTTTTTGTACATCGGTGGTTCACACCATCTATCAAACCAGAGGAACAAGTTTCCTTACCCAACATGCCATTTGATCCTAGGCATGAGCTATTAGAATAGAAGATGAGTGATTGGTGAGCCCAAGCTGCCATGGGTGCTCAACGTCTTCCCTCACACACACCCTACTATATTTATCTCAATAAAGTTTTTTCCTAGGGAGAGTATCCAGTGCAAACCTCCCAACATCCCTTCAATGGAAGAGCATGATGTATGATGCTGACGATGATATACACAAACCACCCTAAAAACTGAGTTTGGTTACCATACTCCATGTCACCTGTATCTTTCTTCTTCTCCCATCTTTAGCCCTTTAAAGGAAGTTTGCAAGCGATCTCTCTACAACCTTAACCATGTTGAGGGGGATCGAAAAGGCAGATAGAAGATACATTGGGATAGAAGACATTGTGTGAGTGATGAGAATGACTCTGTCATCTCCATGAATTCAAGCCACTTCAGATGGTTTAATGCATAAGGGACAAAACTAAATCCATATAATCCAAAAAAAATAGTATTGAGTTTACTTCTAGGATTTGAGATCAAAATTATATCAAAAAGTAATTCCTCATCATTATTATATGAAAAATACCAGAGTTAAATCAACCACTACTTTATTAAGTTATAATACATCTCTCAACATATTTCTCTGATGTCATGATCTTAAAAATTTTGAAGTGAAAACATAGTAAGTTTGAAGTCAAACATAGTAAGGTTGATCATCCTAATGCGAAAGACTTATAAAAACATTTGAAAGTTCATGTAAGAAGTAATATATGTGTTTGATTGTTGAGTAATAGCTTAAGTAAACCATATATAACTAACTGTAAAATCTAATTCTTATTTCAATATTTTATTCATGAGTACTATATATAATGAGGTGAATCTAGATAATGGTAAGGAATAGATATGGAGATGGGGAGTATAAGGATGGGTAAGTAAATGTAAGTTTAATTCTTTATCAATAAGTGATGGGAGCGAGATGTCAAGAAAGTGAGTTCTTTGCAAATCATGGGAGGTTGTAGCTGACAAACTGAGGTCACAACCGACCAAGGGAGGTTTTTTTCGACCAAGGCATGTCACTATCATCCAGAGTTTGGAGGTATATAGATGCTAAAATCATGTGAAGACCATACATGAATGTTGGGAGACATAGAGACGATATGCACAATGGAAGAAAAAATACACTACTATAGAAATGGCTTATAACGTCACTTTTAAAGGCGTCGATTGTATAAATACACTGACACCTAAAAACTAAAGTGTCGGTTAAAAAAAAAACCCAAAATCTATATGTGAAGGGCGACCAGACACGGGAATCACTTTTATTCAGTGTCGGTTCCCTAATAATAAACCGACGCCTAAAATTAACCGCCAAATCCAAAATTTCTAGTGAAAAAAATTACTTCCAAAATTTAACATATGGCGTCGGTTATTAACTATTAAACCGATGCCGAAAGGTTATTCGCGAGACAGAAATTTGGCACATTTTGGTCGTCAGTTTTACTACAATGACTGACGCTTATGGGTTTTCCCATGTTGTTCCTCGGGAAATTTTTCACACCCTTTAAGCGTCGGTATTTTTGTGTAACTAACTCCTTTAGTTTTATGTGTCGGTTTTTTGGAATAACTGACGCCTATTGTTAACTTAATAGCACCCGCGCGAGCCAGGCTCTCCCCCCTTCTCTATTTCATCGACTCCGCGCGCTTAGGTCTGGCAAATTTCACCTGCTCTGGTTGCCGCCTCTGCCGCCGTTCCTTGCTCCTCTGATCGCCGCCTCCACCTCCGTTTGTTGCTCTGGGTGCCGTCGTTCCTTTCTCCTCTGCGTGCCAGTGCCTTCTCCTGCTCTCCGGCTGCCACCCTTCTTTGCTAGCTCCGACGCCTGAGCCTGCTCGCCTTCTCCTGTGCCATGGATCGTTGCTCCGGTGCCTGCCCCTGCTCTCTTCTCGCCCCTACTCTCCAAGCCACTGCTCTCCTACCCAGGTAGGCCACTACCCTTCTTCTTCCTCCACCTCTTCTTCTTCCTGCTCCCTCTCCTTACCAAATGGATTAAAGAAAGGCCACGACCATGTGGGCTGGTCACGGCCGTGGCTGTGTTGGCCGACCACGGTCGTGCTGCCCTAATCAACACGGCCGTGCTGGCCATCATGGCTGTGGTAGGCCAACACGGCCACGGCCGTGGCCAACCCACACGGTCGTGGCCTTGCTTTTATCCATTTGGTAAGGAGGGAGCAGGAAGAAGAAGAAACATTTTCAATTGAATACTAATGCTTGACCTAATTCTATAAATTTTGATGCATGTTGAATTAAGATATTAAAACCCTAATACACATTTCACCATAATCTTGAATTAACTATATTGCTGAAATCTTGTGATCAATCAATGTAAGATATTAAAACCATAATGTTAAATCTCTAATTTTGTAGTGATGTGTCACCCTAACATCTACATGAATCCCTATTGTATGATGTAGATTGATAATAATGAATGAGCTAGTTTAAAATTTTGAAATCAATTATGAATCTCTCCATCCCTAGGTCATACTAATTTATGTGTAATCTTTATCTTGATGATGAACATGCATGGACACTCAAAATGTTGAAATCAATGTTATAGAATGACAACACATGTATTTGTTGGCCTAGAAACCCATCCAAGATTTACTCATTAGGAGTAAATCTTGGATAGTCCCCGATTTGGGACTGTTCTTGAACACCTAATCTCACTTAGGATGTAAGTGTATAATGTGTATTTGGTTTTCAAGAAAATTCCAGTAGCATTTCCCTGTTTGTTCTCTAAGTACATCTGTACTTGGAGAACAGTGGGGAAATGCTGCCAAAATTTTCTTGAAAACCCAATACACATTATACACTTCCTAGTGAGATTAGGTGTTCAAGAATGGGATAGGTGGTACACATTTATTATATATAAGAATGACAACACATGTATTTGTTGGCGTAGAAACCCATCCAAGATTTACTCATTAGGAGTAAATATTGGATAGTCCCCGGTTTGGGACTGTTCTTGAACACCTAATCTCTCTTAGGATGTAAGTGTATAATGTGTATTTGGTTTTCAAGAAAATTTCGGCAGCATTTCCCCGTTGTTCTCTAAGTACATATGTACTTAGAGAACAACGGGGAAATGCTGCCGAAATTTTCTTGAAAACCCAATATACATTATACACTTACTAGTGAGATTAGGTGTTCAAGAATAGGATAGGTGGTACACATTTATTATATATAAGAATGACAACACATGTATTTGTTGGCCTAAAGTTTTAACCATGCAAAAACTCTAATCTGTTAACCCTAGACCCTAATCTTGTTGTAATATATACTTGTTTTCTCTTTGATCATAGAATGGATAGATCATGGATGTCCATTCGCAATCTCTTCACCCCATAGTTTATTTCTGGTCTTGACTAGTTTATTAGATTTGCCGAGGAACATAGGAAACAACCTGGAGATAGGTTATACTGTCCATGTAGGCATTGCAGTAACAACTTGAAAATCAGCACTGGTGACGAAATCAAAAGTCATGTCATGTGCAACGGGATTATACAAGGCTATACAGAATGGCACTGGAATGTAGAGATTTCAAACCCAAAACCAGTGGATGGCGATAGTAGTGCTTGTGTGGAAGAAGAAATTGCCTCTGATGACATAGATGTGAATGAACCAGTTCCAGTAGACATCGTTGATGTGATGTTGGATAGTTGTGGGGTAGAGCACACCGATCCACCTCCCATTTTTAGAAATATTGTGCATGATGTTGAAATATCATTATACACAGGTTGTACTAAGTTTATGAAGCTTAGTGTTGTGTTGAGATTGTATAAGTTGAAAGCTAACAATAGATGGAGCGACAAAAGCTTCACGTCATTGTTGTCTTTGTTGAAAGAAATGCTTCCTGAAGGAAACGAGCTACCAATCTCAACATACCAGGTAAATAAATTGTTTTGCCGAATGAGAATGGATGCCAAGAAGATACACACATGCCCAAATGATTGTGTATTATTTCAAAAGGACTATGTGGATTTGAAAGATTGTCCAAAATGTAGTGCGTCACGGTATAAATTGACGACTTCGGGGGAGTCCAAAACTGGTTCTCCTGCCAAGGTGATGTGGTATCTACCTATAATATCATGGTTTCAACGCTTGTTTGCCAATTCGATAGATGCGAAGAATTTGAGGTGGCATGCAGATGTTAAGAAAAATAATGATGGGATCCTACGACATGCGTCTGATTCACCACAGTGGAAGAAGATTGATCTATTGTACCCTAAATTTGGTGAAGAAGTCAGGAATCTAAGACTTGGACTTTGTACAGATGGGATGAATCCGTACGGGACATTGAGCAGCCAACATAGCACTTGGCCAGTCATGCTTGTTATATACAATCTTCCTCCCTGGCCGTGTATGAAAAATAAGTACGTAATGTTGTCGTTGTTGATATCGGGCCCTAAACAACCTAGAAATGATATTGATGTTTATCTTAAACCTTTGATTGATGACTTAAAGAAACTCTGGGGTGAAGGTGTGATGACCTATGATGCTTCACGAAGAGAGACATTTCGTTTGCATGCTATGTTGGTTTGCACTATTAATGACTTTCTAGCATATGGGAATTTTTCTGGATATAGTGTCAAAGGAGCTAAAGTGTGTCCTATATGTGAAGAGAACACTGATTCAACAAGACTAAAACATGGAGGTAAGACTGTATATCTCGGTCATCGAAGGTTTCTTTCAAAATTCCATCCGTATCGTAGGAAGCGCAAAGCATTCAATGGATTGAATGAGGAACGGAGTGCACCTAAACCTATACCTGGGGAGGTTGTTTATGAAAGAGTAAAAGACTTTGTCAATGAATTTGGTAAGAGATCACAATGTACTATGGCCACACGAAGTGACAAATCTTTATTCAAGAAGAAGTCAATATTTTGGGATCTTCTTCATTGGAGTTCTTTGACAGTCAGGCATTGTATCGATGTCATGCACGTTAAGAAAAATGTTTGTGATAGTGTCAATGGTACTTTGTTGAATATACCAAGTAAGATTAAAGATGGGATAAAATCCAGACTGGACCTATGTGAAATGGGAATAAGGTCAGAATTAACAGAATTATGTGAAATGGGAAATTGGAGAACATACTTACCTCCCGCTTGTTACACATTGTCTAGAAAGGAGAAGAAAGCTTTTTGTGAATGTTTGGTAAATGTTAAGGTGCCACATGGTTACTCATCCAACATCCATAGATTAGTATCAATGAAAGATCTGAAGTTGATATGTCTTAAATCCCATGATTGTCACACTCTAATGCAACAAATATTGCATGTGGCAATTCGATCTATATTGCTGAAGCATGTAAGGTTTGCAATCACTAGACTTTGTTTCTTTTTCAACAGTATGTGCAGCAAAGTTATTGACCCTGATACTCTCGATAATTTGCAAAGAGAAGTGGTTGTTACCCTATGTCAGCTTGATATGTATTTTCCTCCTTTGTTCTTTGATATCATGGTACATCTTGTTGTCCACTTGACTAGGGAAGTGAAAATGTTGGGACCAGTTTTCTTGCATTGGATGTATCCCTTTGAACGATACATGAGCATTTTTAAAAGTGATGTTCAAAACCGTTATCGGCCTGAAGGGAGTATTATTGAGGGTTATGTGGCGAGAGAGGTTATGGATTTTTGCAATGACTTTCTCAGTGGTAATGACACTCCCGGTAATGACAAGAATATTGAGGAGCAATTTGGCAAAGGAATTTTGGGATCACGGGTGAAAGTAATCAACTGTGAGCAGTTGGAACAAGGTCACTTGTATATTTTACACAACATGGATGAAGTGAGTGTTTATATCGAGGAACATACCAATTTCATCAAGAGACAATATCCTCGAACCAATACAAGGTGGCTTGCTAGAGAGCATAACAAGCCATTTATTAAGTGGTTTGAAGATAAAGTCTTACATCAACTATCTCAAACACCAGATGATATTACTGAAACTATCAAATGCCTCACCCTTAAACTAAAATTGAATGTTATGTCTTATGAAGTATATGACATTAATGGATTCACATATTACACAAAGCGCCAAGATGATAAGAGTGTTGTCCAAAAAAGTGGGGTCGCCCTTCAAGCGTCGACTATGTTTTTTGCAAGTGCAAAGGATAAGAGTCCACGTGAAGCTAAAATGTCATATTACGGTGTCATTCAAGACATATGGGAGTTTGACTACATAGATTTCAGAATTCCGCTCTTCAAATGTAATTGGGTTGATAACACCAAAGGAGTTATAGTGGATGAATTGGGTTTCACTTTAGTGAACTTTGAAAAGATTGGTGAGAAGGGTGAACCTTTCATATTGGCATCACAGGAGAAACAAGTATTTTATATCGATGATCCTGCAAATGATAAATGGTCGGTTGTTCTTCATGGTAAAAGACAGTTCATTGAAGATCCTATAGATGTAGAAGAGTACTATGATAAGTATGATGACTCCAATCCATTCTCAGTTGGGTTGCCAACACCAGCAAATATTGAAGCTAATGATGACTTGTATGTGTGCGGAGATCACAATGAAGGATTGTTAATTGATAAAAAATCACAATATTAGAGGCATGTTTATATTTTTTTATATGTTTTATTTTTCTGAATGTGAACCTTACAATGTGAATTACTTTACAATGTGAATGTGAACTTTACAATGTGAATTTTACAATGTGAATTACTTTACAATGTGAATGTGAACTTTCAGATGGCTGAGCATTCTCCTGATGACCGTGCTGATGATTATCGTGAGGGTGAGGACATCAATGTGCCACCTCACAATGTAAGTTTTAAAAATATATCATATATTTATATCTATATGTCCATTTATAGTTATATCATGTAAGTGTGTTTATTTTGTCAAATTTTAGGTTGATGATGCACATGTACCCTCTGAAGCACTTGAGGCACTTGATGAGCAACACCAAAAAGTTGAAAAGAGAAGGGGCATCACTATGATGAAGAAGTTAACAGTGCTAAGGGGCAATGGACCCAAACTTGTTGTGGATTTTGATAATGCAGGAAATGCAATTGGAGTGAATTGCAATTCGTTTGTTTCATATCTTGGGTATGTTACTCGTAGCCATTGCGGTTGTAAGATAGATTCTTGGCATAAAGTTCCTAAGGGGAAGAAAGACGTAATATGGAAGGATTTATGCCTGAGTTATTATTAATGTGCAATTCTATTTTGTAGATTACTAATTTTTTGGATATTAGTTAATAGCAATTCTATTTTGCAGAGTATATTTGCATTGGATGAAAAGCTGCATTGTAAATGCGTGATGCAACTGTAATATCCTCAAATTTTGGTAAAAACTGAACTATAAAATATGATGCATGAATTAATTTGATAATTCCTCAATGATTTTATTGGTGGAATAGTAAGGTTAATTGCCTTTGTCACACAAGTGCTATTGGCACAAGACAAATAGATAAACAGAATTCATGCATTAATAAATAGTAATGACTTTTGATATTGATAAATATTTTCCAAAGGAGAATAAAGTTAATAATGTGTTAGATAATTAAAAGAATACTTATCTTTCCATTATTGGAAACACAATGGTTGGGATACCAAATAGTGTTACCTTGGGTTGCCTTTTTGGTATGTTGAAGGATAATTACAAGTTAAGATAATGAGAAGATTTCTAAGATAATCCAAGATAATATGTGGCTTAGATATTTAATTAAAGGATTATCCACTTATTGCTTGGAAGCCAAATAAAGGAACAATATGTTAGTTCCCTAAAGGAAATAGGAAACATAGTTTAAAAGAAAAGTAAGAGAAAGTTGAGATAAATATAGATATGCCTTGGCTTCTCCCTATTCATGTAATTGGAGATAATTGTGAATAGAAAAGGGCATCTTTTAATGCTTAAAAGAAAGATAAAGAGAAGAAGGGTTGTGTAAAGGTGTATGTTTTATTTTTAGTACCATACCATTAGTAAGTCATGACCCACGTGGACTCTCGTTAGGAAAGAAGTCCATCTACCTTTGGGAAGGAGACTCGTACTTCATATATAATTTCTACCCTACCCTGCATTTCAAAGCAGGAGCAAATCCAGGCATGCCGCCACCTTCTTCACCATCTTCCCAGTAACCCTAAGAGACCACCTAACCTATATATATAGGGTGGGGTGCTACTTCCACCACAGAATAGGGTCTCAGATCCCGTGGACCTATGAGGGAGAAGCGCAAACTTTCTGCTTGGATCTTTCCTTCGTATGTTAGGCAGGAGCTTGAAGCCAATATGTGCGTCCATCATCCTGCAGGTCAGGCCAATTCTTGGTGAAGACCAGGCTGAGACGGGGGGTTGGTCTAGGCCTCCTCCCTCCAAGACGCGTGTCGCCTCTAGTCCAGAAACCTGTAAGGTTTCTCAGTGTCGGCTCGTTGGGAAACAACCGGAGTGGTGTGACCACAGGAGGAATGCAGGAGGGTGTTCGCCACCATCAGTAGACCTGGAGCGCAGCCAGCCTCATCAGGAGTCTCCCAGCCACAACCGCAGGCAGAGCCATAGTGGTGGGAGAGTACAAGGATGATCACCCTCCATCCCGCGACAACGTAGATCAGCATTCTCGCAACCTGGATGATCGCCCAGGGAGGAGTAAGGGTCAGGGCTAGAAGGGCCAAAAGTAGCAGCTGTACCAGCAACATGGTAGCAAGGCGGATACCCTCAGTGGTGGGGAGCCTCGGCTCTGAGAGCCTTGTCGCGCGGCTGTGTGTCGGGCGGAAGTTGTCGTAAGAGAACGCAGGGGAAGAGTATAGGGAGCTTAGGCAGACCAAGTGGCAAGGGAAGCCTTGGGGATGGCGCCCTCGGCTGAGAGGCCTGATGCCAGGGAACACTAGGGCACCACCAGGAAGGGCGGCGAGCTATTCCTCACAAAGACGACGATGCAGAAGGCAGGTGTTCTGCTATTCACGCATCTGTAAAGCGGGAGGTAGGAGAAGGATGGGCCGGTCCATGGATAACCAGTGGTTCAACCAACTAATACAATTAATACCCGGTCGAGCCGTGTCCCTACTCATCCAACATGGCACATGTTTTACTGATAGCACCGACCAATGACGCGCTGCCACCTGACCCAGAGTTGAGGTAAAAAGTTTATGTTTGTTTAATACATAGTAAATGATAGGATGGTCTGAAAATAGGAAAACTATATATCAAATTGATCAGGAGAACAAGAGGAATTGAAATAAAATATTGTCAGAACCTAATTACGCTTCCTATTCCAAAAGTATGTGTAATACATGTGCTAATGTGTTTAATGAAAAGGAAAACCTAGTTTTACTTTAATATGATGCTTAGTTGGTCACATTGAGGTAATATCTGATCTAGACATGTATAATGAGTAAAACCTTGATAATGATGAATAATGGATGATTCCATATTAGTAATCGTATTCATGTTATTTAGGGTTTTAAAACTAATGTCAACATCTTGCTATGATCTAATGCTAGTAAAATGATCTAGATATCATGAGTAAGCTAATGTGGTGAAGTTGATGTAATTAGGGTTTGTAATCCTAATCCTTAGTCCAAACATGAGATCGCCCTAAACCCTAGTTTAGGAGCACATCTAGATATGAGTAATGTGATATGAATACATGGTGACACATACGTAGTATGTTTTGTTTCAGATACTTGTTGATTACATGCTTTGTTGCTTGGATGTTTGGCTGCATTCTTAAAGTACATGTGATATATTCTGCATGGTTTCTGCATGACATAAGGTACGTGGTTACTCTTATGAATACATGTATCAAATTCCGAGGTTGTCGATGTTTCTCGATGAGATTTAATGACAAATAAACTGCTTGCTTGTTTATTTAGTTCTTACAAATTATAAAGTTCCTATGAGTATCATGTAAAGTAAATAATAGTATTCTGAACCTTGGGTCAAACTGATCTTAAGGGTAATGCACACGAGCCCCGGAGGGACAATGATTACACCTGAGGTAGTGGACCAGATAAAGGTTAGAATATGAAAATGAGTTCATATTCAAGATAAAGATGTTTGCTTATATCTTTACTTGTGATTATTGTTTGAATCGACGTACCAGTATAGAAATATACTGATCGCGTATTTGTTTGTCGGCATTTTAGGTATCAGATATACTTGATTTGTGGACATGAGGGTACAATTAAAGATGTTGAAGACACTGCAGTTTAATCATGAAGGTTTAATCTTAATGGTTTACCTTCATTCTTGTAAAAGTTAATTCTGTTTAAAAGTTATGTAACTCCTTACAGGAGGTTTTCATGTAAACATGTAAATATTTGTTCATTAATGGAAATTGTTTACTATTCTGTATTATTTCTTGAATCTGATCCTGGAGTATATGATTAACGATCTACGACTTTAAGGTCTTTTAGACACTCAAAAGTGCGGGTCATTACATTTGGTATCAGTGCCCAGATTCATCAACTAATACTTAATAGTTTATAATTTCAAATCAACCTTAGAAAATTTAAGAGAAAAATTAGTAAAGCTTAATGTGTCTTTTAGGTTTCTCATCTCACATTTCATCTACTTCTCATCTCTTTCTTAAAAATCTTTGAAAAGAAAATATTAATAAGAGAAGTAAAATGTGAAACTTAAAATCGGTAATCAACATGGTGTGGTGGTATGGGACACTACCCATGTGAAACTTAAAATCAGTAATCAACATGGTGTGGTGGTATGGGACACTACCCATGTGAAACTTAAAATCAATAATCAACATGGTGTGGTGGTATGGGACACTACCCATGTGAAACTTAAAATCGGTAATCAACATGGTGTGGTGGTATGGGACACTACCCATGTGAAACTTGAAATCATGAATAAGAAAGATAAGGGATGGCTTAGGTAACCCAGTCTCCCATGCATGTGTGCATGAGGAGCATAAAACTTATGTGATAAGTCTTAAGAGATATAAAAACCCAATAGTTGAATATATCAGAAAATGAAATGTTGGAATATAATTTTCTCAAACTCCTCATGTTGTCTCTAGAAGTTTAGTGATGATGGCCAAGCCCCTGGAGGGGAAGGCCGAGGTAGCACCAAGCCCTGGAGGGAAGGTGACGCAAGCTCATTGAATGGACAGAGACCATGATGGGGTATTCTAGAAATTGAGAAAACATGGGTTGATATGTTATAATGAAAAGAAAGGAAAAAAATGTTAGGCATAAAAGAAAAGAAGATATCCATGAAACCTTTAGGGTTAGTGTGCCAACCTGGTGTGGGTCAACCCAAAGAGTGGGAAGATGACCTATGAGGGAGGCAAAACCTAGATCTTGGGATCAGGTTGTGGCTAGAGAGCTTAACCCCCTCCTATGAGCCAAGAAGGAACCCTAGGCTAAGACTCTTCCTTAAAAGGTAAGTGAATAAATGTAATTAAGTATTGAAATAACCTTAATCCTCACCTAGAGGTGTGACGAGTTAAAGATTAAAAAAATGAAAGTACATAAATTCTTTGAATCCAAGGATGCTGACTCTGAGTGACACAATTGGTCAAGCCCATGAGGGAAGACTAGTAAGTCACCAAGCCCAGGAGGGAAGGTGGCCTAAGTGGACGACCAAGCCCAAGAGGGAAGGCCATGAAATGGTCAAGCACAGGAGGGAAGACCAGGCAGGCACCAAGCCCAGGAGGGAAGGTGGCCTAAGTCCACGATGCAGTTGTTTAGGATCAAGCCCCTGGAGGGGAAGATCACAGAGGTCAAGCCCAAGAGGGAAGACCGACATGGCACCAAGCCCTGGAGGGAAGGTGGCCCGATCCCAATGATGGGACGACACTGCATTATGTGTACTCAAAAGAGAGAGATGAAGGCAATCCGGGTTAAAGAATTATACAAGAGAATAATGTGCTTAAAAGATGTGACATCTCAAAAGAAACCCATAGGGAGGGTAGAGTCCTAATGCAATCCTAGGGTCAAGTAGGGGATATTAGAGGTACATAGGACTGATGGGTTGGGAGTTGATATGCCCTGAATGCACATGACCATGTGGTTGGGAGGTAACAACTAGGTTTATCTAAGGCACATGACTCAGGAGATTAGCTACCTCCATGAGGATCATGTAGTCTAATGGGTGAATGTGAAAGGCACTCTCTTGATGCATAAGGATGAGATCACTCCAAGAGTACCTATACCCGTAGAGACCTCGAGGATTTGGCTAAGACTCATAATGATACATGAGATGTAAATATAAAAGATATAAAGAAGTCATGAAAAACTTAGAGAAGTTGTGTCTTAACTTAAGAGTAAGAAAAAGTACACTTGACTTCATGGAACATAAGAATGATATCAACTCAAGAACAAGTATGTTTAGATTCATAACTAGTATGATTCAACTTAATGCGTGAAATTGAAAGGTAATGTGTGGATGTACTATCTCCGCTCTTGGAATGGATTGAACTTTGTGTTTGGGCTGCAACCAAATGCTTATTTCATTTCGTTATAAGGGAGGGAGATTGGATAGACACACATTATGCTTACAATTGAGATAATGAGGATTAATATCTTACATTTAATGTGTAATGACATGAACTAGGGTTAGAGGTGTTACCTCACCCTTATGTGAAAATAATGTGTAATAGGTTGGAAACCTAGGTGAAAAGAGAAATCACCAAGTAGTAATGAAATCACAAAATAAGGATGAAAACATCAAGTGATGATAAGATGTGTATACTAAAGATGTAGATATACATTGAATTGAATTCAAGTACCAATCTTAGTCTTAATGTGTGGAATTTGCATTATAACATATGTAAAGATGTCTAAGTAGGGTGCTAACCCTAAGACTTGAAACTAAGATGAGTTATAATTCACCTTTTTCTTTTGGGTGTGAATTTTAAGGACAAAATTCCTTTTAAGGAGGGGTGAATGTAATATCCTCAAAGTTTGGTAAAAACTGAACTATAAAATATGATGCATGAATTAATTTGATAATTCCTCAATGATTTTATTGGTGTAATAGTAAGGTTAATTACCTTTGTTGCACAAGTGCTTTTGGCACAAGACAAATAGATAAACAGAATTCATGCATTAATAAATAGTAATGACTTTTGATATTGATAAATATTTTCCAAAGGAGAATAAAGTTAATAATGTGTTAGATAATTAAAAGAATACTTATCTTTCCATTATTGGAAGCACAATGGTTGGGATACCAAATAGTGTTACCTTGGGTTGCCTTTTTGGTATGTTGAAGGATAATTACAAGTTAAGATAATGAGAAGATTTCTAAGATAATCCAAGATAATATGTGGCTTAGATATTTAATTAAAGGATTATCCAATTATTGCTTGGAAGCCAAATAAAGGAACAATACGTTAGTTCCCTAAAGGAAATAGGAAACATAGTTTAAAAGAAAAGTAAGAGAAAGTTGAGATAAATATAGATATGCCTTGTCTTTTCCCTATTCGTGTAATTGGAGATAATTGTGAATATAAAAGGGCATCTTTTAATGCTTAAAAGAAAGATAAAGGAAAGAAGGGTTGTGCAAAGGTGTATGTTTTATTTTTAGTACCTTACCATTAGTAAGTCATAACCCACGTGGACTCTCGTTAGGAAAGGAGTCCATATACCTTTGGGAAGGAGACTCGTACTTCCTATATAAGTTATGCCCTACTCTGCGTTTCAAAGCAGGAGCAAAGCCAGGCATGCCGCCACCTTCTTCACCATCTTCCCTGTAACCCTAAGAGACCACCTAACCTATATATAGGGTGGGGTGCTGCTTCCACCACAAAACAGGGTCTCGGATCCCGTGGACCTATGAGGGAGAAGCGCAGACTTTCTGCTTGGATCTTTCCTTCGTATGTTAGGCAGGAGCTTGAAGCCAATACGTGCGTCCATCATCCTGCAGGTCAGGCCAATTCTTGGTGAAGACCAGGCTGAGACGGGGGGGGTTGGTCTAGGCCTCCTCCCTCCAAGACGCGCGTCACCGCTAGTCCAGAAACCTATAAGGTTTCTCGGTGTCGGCTCGCTGGGAAACAACCGGAGTGGTGTCACCACAGGAGGAGCACAAGAGGGTGTTCGCCACCATCAGTAGAATTGGAGCACAACCAGCCTCATCAGGAGTCTCCCAGCCACAACCGCAGGCAGAGCCGTAGTGGTGGGAGAGCACAAGGATAATCACCCTCCATCCCGCGGCAATGTCGATCAGGATTCTCGCAACCTGGATGATTGCCCAGGGAGGAGTAAGGGTTAGGGATAGAAGGGCCAAAAGTAGTAGCCGTACCAGAATAATGGCAGCAAGGCGGATACCCTCAGTGGTGGGGAGCCTCGGCGCTGAGAGCCTTGCCGCGCGGCTGTGTGTCAGGCGGAAGTTGCCGCAAGAGAACGGAGGGGAAGAGTAGAGGGAGCTTAGGCAGACCAAGTGGTAAGGGAAGCCTTGGGGATGGCGCCCTCGGCTAAGAGGCCTGATGCCAGGGAATGCTAGGGCACCACCAGGAAGGGCGGCGAGTTGTTCCTCGCAAAGATGACAATGCGGAGAAGGATGGGTCGGTCCATGGATAACCGGTGGTTCAACCAACTAATACAATTAATACCCGATCCAGCCGTGTCCCTACTCATCCAACATGGCACATGTTTTACTGATAGCACCGACCAATGACGCGCTGCCACCTGGCCCAGAGTTGAGGTAAAAAGTTTATGTTTGTTTAATACATAGTAAATGATAGGATGGTCTGAAAATAGGAAAACTATATATCAAATTGATCAGGAGAACGAAAGGAATTCAAATAAAATATTTTCAGAACCTAATTACGCTTCCTATTCCAAAAGTATGTGTAATACATGTGTTAATGTGTTTAATGAAAAGGAAAACCTAGTTTTACTTTAATATGATGCTTAGTTGGTCACATTGAGGTAATATTTGATCTAGACATGTATAATGAGTAAAACCTTGATAATGATGAATAATGGATGATTCCATATTAGTAATCGTATTCATGCTATTTAGGGTTTTAAAACTAATGTCAACATCTTGCTATGATCTAATGCTAGTAAAGTGATCTAGATATCATGAGTAAGCTAATGTGGTGAAGTTGATGTAATTAGGGTTTGTAATCCTAATCCTTAGTCCAAACATGAGATCACTCTAAACCCTAGTTTAGGTGCGCATCTAGATATGAGTAATGTAATATGAATACATGGTGACACATACGTAGTATGTTTTGTTTCAGATACTTGTTGATTACATGCTTTGTTGCTTGGATGTTTGGATGCATTCTTAAAGTACATGTGATATATTCTGCATGGTTTCTGCATGACATAAGGTACGTGGTTACGCTTATGAATACATTTATCGAATTCTGAGGTTGCCGATGTTTCTCGATGAGATTGAACGACAAATAAACTGCTTGCTTGTTTATTTAGTTCTTACAAATTATAAAGTTCCTATGAGTACCATGTAAAGTAAATAATAGTATTTTGAACCCTGGGTCAAACTGATCTTAAGGGTAATGCACACGAGCCCCGGAGGGACAGTGATTACACCTGAGGTAGTGGACAAGATAAGGGTTAGAATATGAAAATGAGTTTATATTCAAGATAAAGATGTTTTCTTATATCAGTACTTGTGATTATTGTTTGAATCCACATACCGGTATAGTAATATAATGATCGTGTATTTGTTTGTCGGCGTTTTAGGTATCAGATATACTTGATTCGTGGACATGAGGGTACAATTAAAGATGTTGAAGACACTATAGTTTAATCATGAAGGTTTAGTCTTAATGGTTTAACTTCACTCTTGTAAAAGTTAATTCTGTTTAAAAGTTATGTAACTCCTTACAGGAGGTTTTCATGTAAACATGTAAATATTTGTTCATTAATGGAAATTGTTTACTATTCTGTATTATTTCTTGAATCTGATCCTGGAGTATATGATTAACGATCTGCGACTTTAAGGTCTTATAGACACTCAAAAGTGTGGGTCGTTACAGAGAAGGAGATATAGTTAAACACTGGCACGTTATCAGGGGAAAAATTCTTTTTCCCCCAGCTCTTGCGGTGTGATGTGATGTTGCTATCATTAGTCTGGACTACATAGAAATGTAGGAATTATATGACTATATTAGGAGGACTTCATCAAGCATCTTTAGCGCACCAACATGTATACCACTATATGTTCAAGTGAGGAATGTCCCTGGATCTACTCTGCAAGAAGGTGAATCTTAGATCCATACATCATTTTTGGTGGGATATACTAATGGGAAATATAAAGTTATCACTAGTACATAACCCACCTTTAGTGTCAGTTATTTAAGTCCTTTAGTGTCAGTTTCAATGCGAAACCTATGTAGGTGCCGCTAAAAGGAAAACCGTTAGGCGTCGGTTTCCAAACTGATGCCAGAAACCTTCGCGCGCCACCGAAAACACGCCAGCAGGGGGATATAGGCGTCGGTTATTACTACGGAAACGGACGCCATAAACCCTCACACCACAGAAAGGGCGCCATCTAGGATACCATCAGCGTCAGTTTTTTATTGATAACCAACACCATATCACCTGCTACCCACGGCCGTGCTGGCCAGCACGGCCGTGGTGTCTGGTCCCATTGGGCGTTTGGTTTTAGCTATTATCCAACGTTGTAAGCATTTGTCGTTGGTTTTTTCAAATAACCGACGCCTATTGTATGCATTTTTTTTAATCAGTCTGCATGCCTGTTGTGATTGGTCGCAGGATGAGAAACATGCAGTTTAGTTATGAACTGTAGGTTTTACGACATCCATTGATATCAGCCAACAACAAGCCACAAACCTGCAAAATTAACACCATTAATTTTCACACATTTAGCAACCTATAGTTCCATTCGATTTTCACACATGTAGAAATATTCATGTAGCAATTTGTAGTTCCATTCATTTTCATATTCACACATGTAGAAACATTCATATACCAACCAGCAGTTTCATTCATTTTCACATTCAGACATGTATAAACATTCAGACACATGTAGAAACATTCAGACATGTAGAAACATGCATTCACACATATTACAATTCAGAAATTCATTTACAAAATATCATTCTTTAGTCATTATTCGCTATCAACATCCCAATTATAATTTAAAAACCCCACTACTTGTATGGCTTTTGTCCATTCTTCTCTTACATCATTTAATTCTTCTGTCATATAGGGAGCATGTACATCTAGTAAGGCATTTCCTGTAGTGTGGTCAGTTTTAAACACCTGTAAAGAAAATGATGTATATATATAATTAATAATATATAAATAAGATTGATATATTTCATATTATCTAATGAGACTATATATAATACCTCAGGAATGGTATCGATGTCCACTGTGGCATATTTGATAATCATGTGCATAAATCGCATCACATAGTATGCACATGCCCATCTGTTGTCTTGTGTAGCATACTATAAATTGAAACATACAAAATATTAAAAAAATACAACTAATTAAGCATTGTTCACATAAATAATATATATATTGTAGTCGGAAACTTACTTCCACGTTCTTCCAAATTTTTGGCTGGTTCTTTTTCCTGGGGACCTTTCCTCCAACCTTTTTGAACTCATCTAAACCCCTACATGTTAATGTAACATAGTACATTCCATAATTATATAGTAATGTAATAACATATTTTAACGGATATGAAAATAAAATATTTCTCACCGGAATAATACCATTTTCATTGTGTGTCCATATTTTGAATTCAATTTAGTCCCCTTAGGATCTAGATAATAGACAGTAAACGTCTCGGGGATAATAACTAGTAACTCCCAATGCATACCCCTAGAGGTAAAAAAGTTAAAAATTAATAACTCAAAATCCACAATAAAAATGTAATTTTCTTAAGTCCAAATTATAAGCAAAGCAAACTTACTCCACATTGAGTGGAGCTATTATCACCGTCTTATTATTTTGAGCAAAATTTGTAAAAGCATCACAACAGTATTGTTGAACTGACGAAGGGTCTTTAGCTACTAGACTAATCAAAGATGGAATCAAAAATCCTACATGTTCGAATGAAAAATCTGCACATATCTTGTCTAAGTAGCTGCAAAACATGTATTACGTATGCATTAATATATAAGAAACCAGATCACCAGATCCTACACAAGGTATATAGATGTATAAAGAAGATCTCACCTTATCCATAGCTCTATCACAGATGTATTCAGCCAATCATATCAAAACAACTCCAAAATATCTTGTATAAATAGTTTGTTTTCGTATGATTGACCTGTAGCATCCACATCTATAGAAACAGTTATAGGGAAATTTATATCATGTTCGCCTAACCATATTTCGATACCCCTACAATTAGGACCTAACGGGATAGGTAGGTCCTGTGGAACCCAACTTGGTAATGTAGGAGGTGGAGGTGGAGGCCTAGATGCTTTGGGTGTCTTCTTTTTAACCTATATATATATATAATTTCAGATCAATTGATATCATTTACACACACTAACAATTTAACGTAATGTAAATTTACCATACAATTTCAGTATAGATGACATCCAATTTTGGCCACAATATCACTCCGCCTTCTACCTCACCAAGCATTTCACAATCTGGGTGGGCATATGGCAATGGAAGATCTATCCAACTGGGGAATATACGTAGCGGGCTCATACGAACCCAACCACTTGGTAATGGAGACCCATGAAACATTTCCCCTGGTTGGGATGGGTAAGCTGACGCCTCTGCAATGATAAATTCTTTACTTTTTAGACGACATGGCTTCAACCCCTACAAATTTTTGTGTAAAGAATGTTATATACATATCATCTTTAAAACATATCATCTTGAAGAGACTAGTTACTATGTCATAAAAATACTTACAACAGATGTGCTAGGTGGTGGGTCTACAAGATTACTACTCCCAACCTCTACAGTAGGAGTAGAGTGGGACGCCATAGGTACTGTCTGCTGAGTGACATTCAGAGATGCCTATCACTTGCTCATTGCTTCATGGAGTGTCTTATCAACTGCTTCCTTGATTCTCTTATCAACTACTTCATCGACTCTCCTATCAACTATCTTATCTACCTATACATGGATAAAAGAAACGTTAGCTTCCGATTATTGAATTCTCTTTTACAGTAACATTCTAAAGAAAGAATATGTTACCTCTTCTTGTGAAATTCCCGCTTTTGGGACATGTTTGCGTTGGGATGGCCCAAAGAACGCTTTAATGCCCACACCACCGCCTGCAGCCCTAACACGTCCAGGATGCTCTGGGTTACCTAGAGCAACTATCAATTCATCCCTTGTGTCCTCAGGGATGAACTTATCTTGTTTCCTCAGCTCGTGCAGCTCCCACTAATTGCCAAAACAAAAATTTGTAATTAAGTAAACATCACAAATAATCAATATTTGAACGATTGCTCTAAGAGTTGTATTTTACCATTTTTGCAGCCACCTCAGCAGTTGCGGGCTTCCTTACTTCTCCCTTCTTATTTTGCCTCCCAGCTATCTAGACATCATGGTGAGGTAGAGGTGTGGTACCTATAGTAGAGGACTCCTGAGTAGAAGCAGACTGAGCAGTAGACTCAGCCTGTAGTCTTTAGTGAATGCTTGCATACCCCTTTGGACCCATTGTGTGGTCATGCACATTCAGTGCATGCCTTGCTCTTTGCGCCTCACTGAGGGCCTAGTTAGTATGCACATTAATGATTTGGTTAGTAACACTAAATGGTAATTTTGAAATGGTGAATACAACATATATTAATTAAATTGGGAGTGACGCCTAATACCTTGAATTCATCAGTTTTTCTTGAAGCAACAAACGCGTCCCATTCTTCTTGGTCCAGGAAGTTCCATTGTTCAGTGGTTGTCTTCTTCCTCTTGTCACCTTCTTTTATGTATTCTCGGGTGAGATTTGTCCTATAGTTTCTTAAGACTCTCCCACAGCGTTGCTGTAACATCCCAGGATTTGAGGCCTCGGATAAAACGATCTTATAAGGAATGATTGGACTACCCATATCACCAAGGTGTACCTCCTTTTCCGGGAGCCCATCACTAAGAACTCCATAGTTAAGCATGCTCAGCTTGGAGTAGTACTAGGATGGGTGACCTGTCGGGAAGTTGATCCTGGCATGCGCGTGATTGAGGACAAAGTGAGTAGTTAAGGCTAGTGGTGGTCTGTGGGGACAGTCTTCATTCCTGAAACTCTACTAGAGCCTTGGGCAGTGGGCCCAAGCGTTACAAATGGTATCAGAGTCAATTCCCCTCCAGTAGGTGGGGCCCACATGGGAATGTGGCATGCCAGTCTTGAGCCGTGAGGTCCGGGTAAGTTGGAAATGGCTATCCGTAGAGACGAGATGGAGCCACCCTTGTGCTGGTAGCCGTGGATGGAAGCTGGGTGTCCATGCGCCATTGTGGGTCTGCACTGAAATGGGGAAGAGATTATGAGGCCTTATAGTTGAGCCTTGACGAGGACGTCAAGAGTCTAAGTAGGGGAGATTGTAACATCCCAAGATTTGAGGCCTCGGATAAAATGATCTTATAAGGAATGATTGGACTACCCATATCACCAAGGTGCACCTCCTTTTCCGAGAGCCCATCACTAAGAACTCCATAGTTAAGCGTGCTCAGCTTGGAGTAGTATTGGGATGGGTGACTTGTCGGGAAGTTGATCTTGGCATGCGCATGAGTGAGGACAAAGCACACAGTTAAGGCTAGTGGTGGTCTTTGCAGACAGTCCTTATTTATGAAACTCTACTAGAGCCTTGGGCAGTGGGCCCAAGCGTTACATTCTCTCTCTCCTTGTGGGTAATGACGTCTATGGTTCATGTGTCAAAATGTGTAGCCAAAACACTGGCTGTCTTTCCCATTTTAATATGATAGAAATGAATCATGGTTTCCAAAATACATGTAAAAAAATGTATCAATTTAAATATGATCTTAATAAAATATTTCTCCCATAATTTTATTTCAAATTAATAGTCCTCACTATTAATTTGGAAGATTGCATTGAACAATCTTCCAATGGGTCAAGATCCATATTTCATCAAGTCACGGGTTAGCCTTGGCAGGTCACCCACAACTTAACTATTTCGGTAGACAACGTTCGTCAATTCCATCTAGTGAAACTCTTGATTAGATGGATGTTCAACTCTTTGTCGTATACCATCTATATGATTCTAGGTCCTGAATCTTGTTAAGATTACCTAGTTATGTTCAACCCAAAGGTTGACACAATAGAGTATGCACCCTACTTTGACAGACCCACATATCTATTCTCATACTTCCCCAAAGTAGAGATTGTACCATGCACTGGTGTTCCCATGCATAATCAATAATTGTTTCCATTTGTGTTGCACATTGAAAAAAATTGAAGACCTAATATTATATTTGAAGTTAAGGCTAGTGGTGGTCTGTGGGGACAGTCTTCATTCCTGAAACTCTACTAGAGCCTTGGGAAGTGGGCCCAAGCGTTACAAATGGTATCATAGCCAATTTCCCTCCAGTAGGTGGGGCCCACATGGGCATGTGGCATGCCATTCTTGAGCCGTGAGGTCCGGGCAAGTTGGAAATGGCTATCCGTAGAGACGAGATGGAGCCACCCTTGTGCTGGTAGCCGTGGATGGGAGCTGGGTGTCCATGGGCCATTGTGGGTCTGCACTGAAATGGGGAAGAGATTATGAGGCCTTATAGTTGAGCCTTGACGAGGACGTCAAGAGTCTAAGTAGGGGAGATTGTAACATCCCAGGATTTGAGGCCTCGGATAAAATGATCTTATAAGGAATGATTGGACTACCCATATCACCAAGGTGCACCTCCTTTTCCGGGAGCCCATCACTAAGAACTCCATAGTTAAGCGTGCTCAGCTTGGAGTAATATTGGGATGGGTGACCTGTCAGGAAGTTGATCCTGGCATGCGCGTGAGTGAGGACAAAGCGCACAATTAAGGCTAGTGGTGGTCTATGGGGACAGTCCTCATTTCTGAAACTCTACTAGAGCCTTGGGCAGTGGGCCCAAGCGTTACATTCTCTCTCTCCTTGTGGGTAACGACGTCTATGGTTCATGTGTCAAAATGTGTAGCCAAAACACTGGCTGTCTTTCCCATTTTAATATGATAGAAATGAAGTATGATTTCCAAAATACATGTAAAAAATGTATCAATTTAAATATGATCTTAATAAAATATTGCTCCCATAATTTTATTTCAAATTAATAGTCCTCACTATTAATTTGAAAGATTACATCGAACAATCTTCCAATGGGTCAAGATCCATATTTCATCAAGTCACGGGTTAGCCTTGGCAGGTCACCCACAACTTAACTATTTCGGTAGACAACGTTCGTCAATTCCATCTAGTGAAACTCTTGATTAGATGGATGTTCAACTCTTTGTCGTATACCATCTATATGATTCTAGGTCCTGAATCTTGTTAAGATTACCTAGTTATGTTCAACCCAAAGGTTGACACAATAGAGTATGCACCCTACTTTGACAGACCCACATATCTATTCTCATACTTCCCCAAAGTAGAGATTGTACCATGCACTGGTGTTCCCATGCATAATCAATAATTGTTTCCATTTGTGTTGCACATTGAAAAAAATTGAAGACCTAATATTATATTTGAAGTTAAGGCTAGTGGTGGTCTGTGGGGACAGTCTTCATTCCTGAAACTCTACTAGAGCCTTGGGAAGTGGGCCCAAGCGTTACAAATGGTATCATAGCCAATTTCCCTCCAGTAGGTGGGGCCCACATGGGCATGTGGCATGCCATTCTTGAGCCGTGAGGTCCGGGCAAGTTGGAAATGGTTATCCGTAGAGACGAGATGGAGCCACCCTTGTGCTGGTAGCCGTGGATGGGAGCTGGGTGTCCATGGGCCATTGTGGGTCTGCACTGAAATGGGGAAGAGATTATGAGGCCTTATAGTTGAGCCTTGACGAGGACGTCAAGAGTCTAAGTAGGGGAGATTGTAACATCCCAGGATTTGAGGCCTCGGATAAAATGATCTTATAAGGAATGATTGGACTACCCATATCACCAAGGTGCACCTCCTTTTCCGGGAGCCCATCACTAAGAACTCCATAGTTAAGCGTGCTCAGCTTGGAGTAATATTGGGATGGGTGACCTGTCGGGAAGTTGATCCTGGCATGCGCGTGAGTGAGGACAAAGCGCACAGTTAAGGCTAGTGGTGGTCTGTGGGGACAGTCCTCATTTCTGAAACTCTACTAGAGCCTTGGGCAGTGGGCCCAAGCGTTACATTCTCTCTCTCCTTGTGGGTAACGACGTCTATGGTTCATGTGTCAAAATGTGTAGCCAAAACACTGGCTGTCTTTCCCATTTTAATATGATAGAAATGAAGTATGGTTTCCAAAATACATGTAAAAAATGTATCAATTTAAATATGATCTTAATAAAATATTGCTCCCATAATTTTATTTCAAATTAATAGTCCTCACTATTAATTTGGAAGATTACATCGAACAATCTTCCAATGGGTCAAGATCCATATTTCATCAAGTCACGGGTTAGCCTTGGCAGGTCACCCACAACTTAACTATTTCGGTAGACAACGTTCGTCAATTCCATCTAGTGAAACTCTTGATTAGATGGATGTTCAACTCTTTGTCGTATACCATCTATATGATTCTAGGTCCTGAATCTTGTTAAGATTACCTAGTTATGTTCAACCCAAAAGTTGACACAATAGAGTATGCACCCTACTTTGACAAACCCACATATCTATTCTCATACTTCCCCAAAGTAGAGATTGTACCATGCACTGGTGTTCCCATGCATAATCAATAATTGTTTCCATTTGTGTTGCACATTGAAAAAAATTGAAGACCTAATATTATATTTGAAGACTTTTATATATAGATATACATATACATACTCAAACACTACCTACTTATAATATGTATCATATACACTTTATAACCACAGTTTCACAATAACAATCTACAAGTATGCAACATTAATTATACCTAGGACATTGTAATACTTTGGATCCACAAAGGATTTATGTCCACCTAAGGTCCTTTGCATCTTATGCATCATCAACCTGTTACTCCCACATAAACTTGAAATTATACTACACCACGATGAATGACTCCTTAGATCTTCATAGTTGCCTCATCACACCAAGTCCTTTATAACTGATTGTATTTTTATCTAATATTAAATAATAAGTGGAAACCTCAATTTACATTCAAGGGGATTAAGAAGGAATATGAATAATTACATATGGAATATAAGAGAAGAGGCTCGACATGCAAGCATAATACTTTATCAATATAACTCCTAGCACCATCCATCTACATGCTCACAGAAAAGGATCCTTGACCATAACCATGCAACCATACACCAAATAAAATATATTTTTAAAAGAGATGTATATGATTTGTAGATATATTATATATTATACAATATATGCAAAAGTTTGTTGGTTATATGCCTTTTGATAGCCATTACATGAAGAGTTCAAAAGGGATATTTTATATTGATTTGATTATTAATAAAGGGAAATTCCACTCATTACGTTTATTTCAGTATTGAGATAATGAATGAACCTAATAATTTTCTTAAGAATATTTGAACTCAATGACATGTGGTTTGGGTTGATGACCTGAACATGAGATCATACATATAATAAGAGTATTCATTCTTGTTATATCCCTTGTCGATTATTGTTGTGGATAGTATAGGACAATGATTATACACAAGACTAGCATGTGTGATGAGTTATGATCATGTCTCTTTATTCGTGATGTTGGATACCAACTAAGATACATGGGTACTTGTAAGAGAACAAGTTGTATTGGATAGACACGTTGTGATATTGAAACATGGAACTCATATAATGAGTTTCAGAGTCATATCTTAATGTAACAGTGGTGAATTTGATCCTTAGACCTAAAGTAACTACAGTGATCACATGTTGTTCTATGTACTTTGACACTAGCCCAACGTGCTCCGGTATACAGGTTGCCAAAATGGAGGTTCTTCAGTACATTGTGACACATGGGAAATGTTGCGAGTAATGTAGATGCAATTTATTTCTCCACTAGGGGTGATATCCTGAACACTTGATAAGCGAGACTATGAAATGCATGGCCATGCTCATATGATTCAATATATGATATTGAGCTGAAAATATCTTGTATAGATTGTTCTAGTTCAAGGAACATAGATTCAATGATAAGAGTATGACTTTACATGACTCATTTTCAATCCACATATCTTTGACAAAGGGATTATATGGTCACTGTAATACTAATCACAATACTAGGTTGAAATTGTTCTCCAATTTCTCCAATTACTAGAGTGACAATGCAGTCTTGCTAAATACCCATCATTATCTATGAAATTTTGATATGATTATGGACATCGCTATGAATGTAATTTTGAGCCTATAGGGTCATACAAAAAAGCGTGCATAGTGAAGAGGAGTAGAATCATGGGTATAATTAATTGACTACTAAAGGGTTTATGCAATTAATTAAATCATTGATGGGCTGATTGAACTAGGCCAATCGGCTGACCAAATAGTCTGGTCAACCGAACAGACTGTATCCAATAGCCCAACCAAACTAACCTAATTTTTTTGACCAGATAGAGTTTGATCAATCAAGAAAACTGTGTCCAGTAGCCTGACTTGACCAGTCGATCAGATGACTTGACTAAGTCTAGTCGCCTGGCTGGGATCGGTCTAGTGACTCAACTAGACAGCTTGATCGACTGTCCAAACCGAAATTTAGTCACCCGTCAAGACTATCTAGGGGCATATGTTGAAAAATAGTTATAGTGTCTTTCCTTTTCCCATGGATAATTAGAAATCTGAGTACCCTACCCTTTCCCATATGTAGGGAATTCCTAGGGTTTGATATACATGTGTGACACCCTTTTGACAACTCATGAGAGGAAAATCTTGCGAGAAAAGGAGGCACATTGAGGGGCCTTTGATCATTTGTCATTACCATTAATGGAAGAAGGGGGCATGAGAGGTTGTGCAATGCTAGCACATTGCCAACAGAAAGGAAAATCTTTCCACATCAGTTGTTGAAGTGCAACTTGGAGTTTCCTATCATCCTTGTGGATGACATACAAGCACGAATGCTTTAGTGGCCATGTTAGTAGATGGAGTTTGTCATCATCATCATTCTCTATTATCGTGAGCTCCTTTATGGGATCTACTCCATGACAAAGGTATAAACTCACAAACCTTCTTTCATGCTATATCGGTGTTGATGAGACCATGGATGGAAACATGGAGAGATTTTTGTTTGCTAGTTCTATTGCATTTGCTGCTCAGATCTCTCTTGGGATCTTTTGGTAGTATCAGAACCATGAAACTATGTTATATCAGGATCCAAAATTGATTTGAATGGTTTCCTTTTATGTTTCTTGTGTTGTGACATATGATGTGAAAGATCAATTGTTAGCGTACTTGTCCATATTACTACACATAGTATCATGGGGATTGTCCCGTATGAAAACATAAAATTTATATTTGTATATGTAAATTATGGTATATCTATAAATCATACATGCCATTGTTGAAAAATGTTTTGTTTGGTGGATGTGTGCATGGTTATGACCAAATATCATTTTGTACTTGATATGGATGGAGCCTTTTCTAGTTGATATATATTTAACTTGCATGTTGAGCCTCCTTCCTTTAATTCCACATGCAATGGTTTCTATTCCTTCTTACTATCCTCAAATGTAACTTGAGGTTTCTACAAATTATGTAACAGAGATGGAAATAGAATAGGATATGGAGGGCTTGGTGTGACGAGACAACCATGAAGATTTGAGGAGCGTCCATGGAGACATTGTGCTACATAAATGAAGGTTAAAGATGCATGTGATGCAATATATTATAGGTGGATGGTAATCATTTATAGCTCCAAAGGTTTACATTAGTATGACCCTAACCAATGTTGTTTGTATTATGATTGTGATTGTGGATTGTTGGTATAATGTGTATATGATACATATTATAAGTATGTGGTGTGTGGATATGTATATGTAAATATTTAAAAATCCCTCAAGTAAATATAAAGTACTAGATTCTTTCTAATAAGAAATACACATGAAAATTTAAGGAGATATATTTAACTTACATGTGGAGCGTTTCTAGTTGATATATGTTTAACTTGCATGCTGAGCCTCCTTCCTTTTATTCCACATGCAATGGTTTCTATTCATTCTTACTCTCCTCAAATTGAACTTGAGGTTTCTACAAATTATGTAATAGATATAGGAATAGAATAGGCCTTGGAGGACTTGGTGTGATGATGCAACCATGAAGATTCAAGGAGAGTCCATGGATACATTGTGCTACATAAATGAAGGTTAAAGATGCATGTGATGCAATAGACTGTAGGTGGATGGTAATCCTTTCTAGCTCCTAAGGTTTACATTAGTATGACCCTAACCAATGTTGTTTGTTGTATGATTGTGATTGTGAATTTTTAGTATAATGTGTATATGATACATATTATAAGTATGTGGTGTGTGGATATGTATATGTAAATAATTAAAAAATCCCTGGGGTAAATATTAAGTATTAGATGCTTTCTAATAATAAATACAGAAGAAAAAGCTTGATTAAAAAGTGTGGGCAAGTCAAAGCGTGATGCACTATCTATCTCGTGGAAGTGTGACAACAAATATGTGGGTCTGAAAAGTAGAGTGCATATTCTATTATATTAACTTTTGATATTGACTTACTAGGTGACCTTAATATGATTAAGCACCTAGAGGCATAAATATGACATATAATTCATATGATGAATTATTGACACGGAGTTGTGCAACAATCTATAAAAGCATTGAATATGTTGTAATTGGTAATTGTGAAGTACCTTAATAATTAAGTTGTGAGCATCAATGTTGTTTGGCTCATGACTTAGTGTATCATGGATATTATCTCAATGAAAGATTGCTCGTTATAACTTTCCAAGTTATAGTGAGGGCTATTAATTTGAAATAACATATTATGAGTGTAACTAATTAAAATTCAAAGAAATTCCATCAAAGACATATTTTTAAAATCAAAATTAATTTTCAAATCAATTTATTGACTCATGTAAATACTATCTGTGTATATTAATGGAAAACATATACAAATATGAGCATAAGCTCTATCTTAGACACATTGATACCTAGTGAATTAACACCAAATGCACCTAGGACTAAAAGGAAAGCTCACAAGAAGAATTTTGATGATGCATTGTACATCAAATGACTCAGATTTACTCCATGAATCATGAGCTTCAGAAGTAAATGAGAACGTAGATTTTATTGAAATGATAACACATCTCAGGAACATGTATCAATAACAAGCACGGAAAGAGAGATATGATGTCTCCAAAGTGTTGTTTAAGTGAAAAATGGGAGAAGGTGATCTAGTTGGACTTTATGTACTCAAGATGATTATGTGGAAAGTCTTGTTTAATTGAGATTTCCTTTGGGACAAGAGTTATACACATATTTTATTAAGTAAGTGTTGCCAAAGTCATACACATAATTTGTCATGTACTACAACATGAACAACTTTTAAGCCATTAACAAAGCTACTTAGTATGTTGAGAGCAGTTGAGGGGAAAATGAAAGACAAGTCAAATTCCGTGCAGATAGTCACAAATGGAAAAAGAAATCTCAAGGAAAACTCAAAGCCAAGAAAGGTTCTAAGGCAAGATAAAAGTCTTCTGCACTTCAAGAAAGAGATGGTGTGACGAAGGGAGGCAATTGTCACCATTTTCATCAGACAGGACATTGGAAGCGAAATTTTCCTATCTACTTTGAGGAAATGAAGAACAAGAAGCATGAGATGCATATATCTAGTTTAGGTATAAATTTTATAGAAATAAACTTGTCTACTTCTTAAACATGGATATCAGATATCATATATGGATCATGCACATGTCTAAATATACAAGATATGAAAAGAAGTATACCCCTAAAGAAAGGGGAGGTGGAGCTACACATAGAAAAAAATGGATCAAGAGTGATACCATAGATGTAGGAACCTATTGTTTATTAATGACCAGTGGACTTTTAATATAGTTAGAGAATTGGTATTATATACCTACCATAAATAGAAACTTCATTTTTTGTTTCATGTTTGGACAAAAAATGTATTTGAATTTCATATTGAAAATGGTCAATGTTCTATTTCCAAAGATGAGATTTTTTCTAGAAGTGTCACTATGTAATATGTTCTTTATTTGTTAGATCTTGAGACAAATATCTAAACATATATACTAAAATGGAAAAATGTGATAACTCAAACAAAACTTATCTATGACATTATTGTCTAGACCTCATAAATGAGAGGCACATTTCTATACCCCATCAAGATGGATACCTAGACTCATTTGATTTTGAATCAATTGAGACATGTGATTATTGTTAATTAGGCAAGATGACAAAAGAACCCTTTACTAGAAATAATGAAAGGGCAAGTGACTTATCGGGACTCATACATACTGATGTACGTGAACCTTTTAGAACATATTCATAGGTGAATAGTAATACTTTATTACATTTACTGATGATCTCAATAGATTTGTCCATGTGTATCTAATAGTAAATCACAAGTAAAAAACCATTGGAAAGTTGAAGGAGTTAAAAAATGAAGTACAAAATCAACTTGGAAAAAGAATTACAACACATAAACAAAGGGACAATGTCTCCTTGAGGGGAAGCATTGGTTAATATAGCCCTTTTTGACTTTGACAAAGGGGGAGAACAATCCATCAAGATAAACTTATCTATCTAAAAAAATATATAAGTATGATGGTCTAAATTGATGGCATCCAGATTATCTTATGGAAATATTTGTCTTTATAAAAAAGAGGAAGATTGTTGGCTTTTTGTATTTGCCACACTCATATTTTGATGATGAAAATATTTCCCATTTGTGTCATTAGAATGTGCATTTAGTATTTCAAGTGATAAATGAACTTAGATAAGATCCAATAATAAATAATATGCAATATTATATGTGTTTGGATGCTTGTAGGTCAAGTTGAACCATGTATATTCTTTGTACAAGTGCATTTTATACAACTTACTAGGAATGATGTAAGGACAAGTGAAGAATAGCCTAAACCTATCCTAAATCCTATTCCACACTTATATCAAGCCTTTAGGATAGTTATCTTTTATTCAAAAAATCATTTGGGCCATTTTCCAAAAATGTGGTAGTACATATACATGGCTATATTTGATCAAA
The DNA here is from genome assembly GCA_963693085.1 of Alisma plantago-aquatica. NCBI lineage: Eukaryota > Viridiplantae > Streptophyta > Magnoliopsida > Alismatales > Alismataceae > Alisma > Alisma plantago-aquatica. Next base: position 35,957,730 of record OY856413.1, read on the forward strand.
CTCTTTCTCAGCCAAAATACATTTGGTCAAACAACTTCAGGACCGAGATATAATCATTAAAACATTGGCAAATGTCTTCCTCTCGGCCGGCTACACTTTGACCAAGATGGAGTTTGGTCGAAGTATAGTTTGAACAAGAATGTTGTACATACAAATTTCTGAGCGATCTACTAATCATTGTAAATCTGACTTTTGACATTCTAACGGCTAATTTAGCATTTATTTCATCCTAAACACTGCCAAAAGTTTTCTAAATTATTTTTAAGTAGTTTCTATGAATGTGAGTGACTTATAGACACCCAAAACACACTTAAAAACCTAATACATGTTATCCTACTTCTAGCTTAGAATTCTACATTGCTATCTTTAACATCTCTCAAGCTAGTCTAATACGTGATCAATAGTAGTATCCTCTCCATCAAATATAACCTTTCCTAATCGCTGTGGAAAGTCAACAACCACTTGTTCATAGAGAGCTACAAATTTTATAACTTGTGAGAGTTGTAATTTCTTCTTTCTCTCTTGTTCTCTTTACTTGTTATTGTTGTTTCTAACTACTTCTTGTGAGAAGGTTGTGGGGAAGCTTCTTGGAGTTACTTCTTGAGAGAAGGTTGTAAACAAGATAGGAGGTTGATTGTGATCTATTCCATTGTGTAAGTTTTCCTTGATCTAGAACGGGGGGTTGTCTTGAGCCACAAAAGACATCGGTAAATTGTGTATTTTGTATCAGTCTAGAAAAAGAATAAATTACATGTTGAAACCACACTACATCTTTGTTTTGTTTCATTGTTCAATTATTTTCTTTATATTTCTGCTACCATATATTATTAAGAAAGTTGCAATCTAGCCTTCCTTGTGTTTTTAAATTGCATAAGTTTATTATTAGCTCTATTCACAACCCTCTAGAGTATAATAAGACCCTTGGAAGCATCCATGACATCATCAATTCCTCCAAGCTTGAGGGGTATCTCCTGGGAGCTCCTATCCCTGGGATGTAATGAATGGCGGGTGAGGCAGAAGCCTTGGCTTGGCTTCTCCTCTGCTTTGGAGTTGAGAGAGAGGTTGTAGTCTAGTTTTAGGTCATTTTCCATGACCATGAATACAAGCTTTTTGGGGAGTTAGGTGGTCCACGTTTAGTTTGTAGTCCATGACCATGGTTAGAAAGATGATTCATATGATTGTGGCAACATTAGTTCATGGTCTAAGACCCAAAAGGACTGAAAATGGAAGTTGGGGTTAGTTTAATGTCATAGCCTAGGACCATGGTGGGGCAGACCTGACATTACCAAACAACGTCTTGCACGACATAGAGGAAATTTTCCTATTTTCCTAGGTTTAGAGGGCATATTCTATTTTTGGAGAGAGATTTGTTTCTCTTCATTTTTTTAGAAGCCCAAATTTTGAATGGTGATCGCTCTTTTACTTGACCCATGGTGGCTAAATTGGAGTTGATTGGGAAAGGTTGTTATTTCCACAAATATATTTCTTGAATTTTTAATCTTCGTAAAAAAGATGGTTTGAATTTGGATTATCAATATTTTTTAAAAATACCTTTGATTTGGGATTGTTAAACTTTTAAAAGGTTTTTTTAATTGTTTATCTTTAAGAGTGATTGTTTGAGTTGAGATTGTTAATATTTAAAAAGATTGTTTGACTTGACATAGTTAAACATTAAAAAGATTATTTGAATGGATATTGTTAATCATTAAAAAGATTGTTCAAATTGAGATTATAAATCTTTTAGAAAGATTGTACAAACTGAGATGTTAATCTTTAAAAAGATTGCTCAAATTGAGATTGTTAATCTTTAAAAAGATTATCCAATTGAGACTGGTAATCTTCTAGAAAGATTGAGAGTTGAGGTTGTTTATCCATTAATGATTGTTTGAATATGCACATAAAAAAGGGTTGGAAACAATCTCAATCATTATCAGTAGTCAAGACATATGTAAAGGAGAAATTGACCCTACCTTATTAGCCCATGAGTTTGGATCAATTGTTACACACTCATTCATGCTTAACTTGCATAGGATGGGTGGGTCCTTATCTTCTCTATGGATAGATGACACTCTTCAAGGGGTAACCCAAGTTCAACAAATAGGGGCACTTCTCTTAATACACTATGTGACTACGACGATCGTAATATATTGTCAGTGCTAGGAGAGTGGGATGTTTTAAAGGCCTGTATACATCCATGTTAATGCTATGCAGGTACCTTTACTTGTATGTCACATCACTTCTAGGCATCCAACATGAGCTTGACACTTGTTTCATGATGCATGAGTTTGTGGGTGTAGAAAGTGCATATGATGTGTTTTAGCATTTTCAGAAGCAAGCCCATAGTTCCAAGGTGTGTAAAATAAAGAAACAAGAATAACATGTTTTAAGAAATATCATATTTTGTTTCCGAACTACCTCTTCTTTCAGCCTTTATTTTTTTAAAAAGTTATATATATGTATATAAGTAGGAAGAGAAGACTAAAACAGAAATGGGGGCTATTGTACCCTACCTTAAAGGGGGAAAGTAGAGATATTTGGAAAAGAAACTCTACTCTTTTTGGTATTGAAACTCACATAAAAGAAAAAGGGGTGTTCGGAGTCACCACCATGTTTTGTACAAAAAACAAGGAAAAAAGATGAATCGTTGAAGCCAATGTGAATATGATCAATTATCTATGTTGAATTTGAAAGAAAATAGAAAATAAAGAATAAATTTAGAGATCAGATCCAGTGGTATAGTTATGAATGGGAAAGGATTAGTACCCCATCTCTCCCAGTATCCCAATATTAAGACATTATCTTGTTGCCGGAAACTGAGCAAATCAGTACAGTTAAACAAAAGAAAAGAACATAAAAAATGTTTTTTCATTAGTGCATAGGCTTTTGGGTCTGAAAATGATTGTTTTCTTTCCATCATTGTATTGAAATTCCTAATTTTTAGGTAGATTGGGGTCCTAATCACCTCAGGCCCTCCCAAGATAGAGATCATTCATTGGCGATTAGGACTGATGCGTAGGATTTTAGAGGATGGCTAGCAGGTTTATGCTAAGGAAACTAGATCTAATTTTAAAGAGTAAGAGCTATAACAACAACAAGGTAGTTTTAGAAGCTTAAGCAGATCAAATGCAACAATAGAGCATCTCAAGTGCAGCAGTTGTAGATCAAGTATAGCAAATAATATATGTTGTAGTTAAGCACAATAGTTAGAGAAGTTTACCGTTCTATGAGAGAAAATAGAGTAGGAGGTCTTATAGGAAGGATCCTATGATCATGAGAAATATAAAAAATAAAGAGAGAGGTAGTTCAATTCTCTACTATTGGAGATTCCAAAAGGGCCTGGAATAGGGTGGTTGTTGTGGGTATTTATAGTATGTGTTTAGGGTTTTGGGGTTCTGTATAGAACCTTATAGAAAGGTAGTTGTAATGACCCCATCCCTCAACACCCCCATTTAAGGAAGGATAAGAAGATGGTGCCATTATCCGAAAATAGGATCAATGGTTTTGCAAATAATAAAAAATAATTAAAAATTTTTACCAAAGACTAAGCTTAAAGCAGGATAAAAATTTACTTTTCACATACCTTTCAAAAATAGGAGATTGAAACTTTACCCAATGTAGAGTTCTATCCAACTAAATCCTCCTTTCTTTAATTATATTAATTCTTCAAATATCACTATATTGTTTGTCGATTTCAAGCATTCCTAAAACGCCGACAAACAAAACATTAGTAAGTATAAAGAATATACTAGTATGTGGTGGCAACCAATAACATGCACATATTTCATAACAACCTAATTACATCAAATATTTGTTAACAATCCAAGATTATGTTTTCAATATAACTTCCCAACTGCTTTTACTCATCCTTTGGGATACCCTCTCTTAGGGTTTAGTCCTTGCAAGGGACTTTAGGCTACCTTCTCCATCTGAGCTTGGTACCTTATGGGTCACCTCTGTTGGTGCGTTGTGGTCTTCCCTCCAGGGCTTGATCACATATGACCTTCCCTCTAGGGCTTGGTACTTATAAATCTTACATCCAAAGATGGTATGTAGGTTTGGACAAGTCATATATATAATTACTTTGTGATAATCATATTCACTTTATAGGTTGCAGAAAATAAAGTCATCCAAGCAGTTATTTTCACACAATTGATGAAACCTCAGAAATCTCCATGAAAGTAAAGTGAGTAATCATAAAATAACCACATACCTAATTTGGAGATCTCAAAGGAAACAAGCACAATCCAATCCAATCCAATCATGTAATCCAAGCAATCAATCAAGCCAATCAAACAAGCACAATAGAATCATGAAAAGCATGTATAATCTAATTACTACATACTCATCATGAACTCACTTTATTGACTTGTGAATCCCTCCTAGGGTTTTCTAAGTTGAATTAGGGTTTCCTTAGGGTCCTTTAGATCTATTTTTCAACTTTGCCTTTTTTAGTTTAACCAAACCCTAAAACAACATCATATATACACAAATGTAATTATTCATTGATTCACATTAAAGCCTTTTTATTACCAATTTGTCTTAGGATCAACCTAACTTCATCTCATTCATAGGATTTCGAAATATAACTCATTAAAAGTCATAAACACCTAGATTAGGGTTTCTAAGCCCATTAATGCACTTTATACATATGAAACCCTAAAATAGCCAATTAAGCACATAGATCATCTTTATGAATTCAAAATCTCCCTTTTTGTCATCAACAAGTTAATATACACTTAAAAAATTCATAACACTTTTCTCAATCTCATTAACAACAAAATTAGGGTTTCTTATTCATAACAACATTAAAGGTGACAACTTTATACACTTTTTTTGAATTATGAACAGATTCAGGCTTCAATACTATTTTTATTGCAATCTATGTATTTTTATGATCAACTTATATATATATAACTTATCTTTATCCGATATTCCCATAATTAATTATGAAGTTAGCAAGTTAATCCTTTTCCAACCAATGTGATCCTACCACATGGGCAGAGCATCTTGGGTCCTACCCAAGCCACCTCAGTTGGGCCGGCCAATCGGCCCTTGCCATCTCGATGGGGCTCGCCCACATGGAGGCACACTCGGCTTAAATGAAAACAGATGGAGATGATAATCCTACCCTTACCTGTAATAAAGGGGATTCGGGGCACTTCAGTAGATTCACAATGAGCCTTCTTCAACCTCCGCTCATCTCTTCACATGAATAGGTGGTCAAATCACTAGTTGACTTCGCTCTCTGTTGCACCTGTGCTTGAACTAAGGCCACCGGTAGCTTCGCCTTGTTCTTCCAAACTCAACCAGATACTCAATTGTTAGTTTGATGTGCTCCACCATCAAAATGACTCCAAGAAAACTCCAGTTAGGACTGCTCAAAGACAAGGGTAAAGGTCGAGACTAAAACTTGAATTAAGGGCACAACTAAGTTTGACTACTTTGTCCAGTCTCGTGAAGACAGTTTGTGGGTTTTCTGGTACTATGTATCACCCCCCTTATATAGGCCAGGGTTTGCGAGAGAATCCCAGTCCAAACCAAATTGGGGAAATCCTCATCTCTCTTCCAAAGTCCCTCAAAGTTAGGTTTGTTTGATTTGGGAAAAACTCCCGAACTTGATGGGCAAGTTTCTAGAAAACTTAGTGCATCAGGGATCTAGTTTGATGGAGATGAAATCTCTTTGATTTCCTTCTCGAACTGGGATGTAGACAATAACCTAGCACTGTTGGATCTTAAGATCTATGATCCAAATCATGAGATCTAGGGTCTAGATCATCCGTGATATATCAAATCTGAATCTTTATTCCAATTAAAAGTGACATTTAATACAATCAATTAATTATCCTTTAACTTGAGGAAATATTAAAAAATCCATAACTCTCTCCTCGGTTATCCTTTTTCATCCAAATTTTAGGGGAAACCTTGTGTTGGCAGTATCTACTCGTATATCAAGTTTGAGTTCCAAACTCGAAAGGATAAAGGACTTTTCTTCATATGTAAGTTAACACTTATTAAAGTATAGTTTATTCATATTTTCTCTCTCATTCACTTTTATTTCTTTATTGGGATTCCTTTTATCACAAGAAGCCATGTGGATTTGAAATCCACTGTATTATGAACAAACACTTAGCCTTCTAGAGAATTCCACATTATTCTTAGCATTATCTCAATTTCTTTTATTATTAGATTTCTTTCCATCATTATTCTCTTTTAAACATATTGGGCTTTGTTACTCAATAGGCCCACGAAACCATTCATGCAAAAAGGATTATTATAAAAGAAGTCCATTCAAAGTACTTAAATCATACAATTTTCATAATCATACATTTTATTGGAGAAATTGCATTTTGAACCATATAAGCCCTTAATTGGGGTTGTAACATCCTGCCCCTCTTATAGTAATTTTGCCCTCAAAATTCCATCAAACATACAAACAATTCAGGATTTATAAGACCTTCCCATGTCCATCATCAACTCTCATGTGGCTTCACCCTATCCATGGTACTTCTAAAGAACCTTCATCATCTCCATTCTTTACTCTTGAGCTTAGGTGACTCAGGGTAAGTCAGCGCCCCTTGGAGTTCAATAGGCTCAATGCTCAACACATGGTCCGGGTACATCACATAGTGCTCTTAATCGAATGCATGGAACACATCATACATCGTATTATCCTGAGGGGGTAAGATTAAACAAAAGTAGCTTCACCAATCCATTCCAAAACCTCAAACGGGCCCATATATCAGGAACTCAACTTTCCTCTATTCTTAGAGATAGCTCAGAGAGCTCGGATTTTCAAAACACATGTTCACCCATAGTGAAGTGTGAGTCAGTCCACTTTGCATCAGCACACGACTCCTGTCGATCCTGGGCTTTCTTAGCCATTGCTCAATCGAAGAAACTTTCTCAACATACAATTGTAGTTTCTATGACCTCTACAAGGTCTTCTCACCAACATCATCCTAATGAAGCGGTGAGCGACACGTCCTCCTTTAAAGAGCTTCATACATCCTCATACTGGTCGTGGTAGCTGTCGTAACAAGAAAACTCAACTAGGGGTAGGTAATTCTCTCATGAATAACCATGAACAAGCACATATGCTCTCACCTTCTAACATCTGGATCATACTCTCCTGACTGTCCATCAGTCAGGGGGTGATATGATGTACTAAACTCCAATCTAGTATCAAGTTCTTCATGTACCTACTTCCACAATATGGTAGTGAAATTTAAGCCATGTTCAAGAATATTTGAGCTTGGAACACTATGCAGTCAAACTATCTCTCAAAAATATATAGCTCAACTAGATCTGTCACAGTGGCAGTTGGGTCTAAGGAAACATGCTAACTTTAGTAAGGCGATCTACCATAACCCATATTGCATCCTGACCTCTCTTGGTCTCTGGGAGACTCGCCACAAGGTCCATGGTGATCTGCTCCCATTCTGCTCAAGAATCTCCAATCCTCTATAGCAATCCACTAGGTTACTGGTGTTTAGCCTTCACCTTCTGGTATGTATGATATCTGGCCATATATGCCTCTGTAGCCCTTTTCATTCCCGACCTCTAAGGTACTGTTGCAAACCTTAACCATCTTCATAGTACTGGGGTGTACGATGTACTTTAAAATCATGAGCTTCTTGTAAGACATGATTTGTCAAGAGAGATCCCTTAGAAACCCTAAAACTCTTCAATAGTGGATTGCACCACCTACTCTCCCTAAGAGGTGCATCTGAGGTTCTTCTAACAAACCTTTTATCTCTTCAAGCTCTGGGCTGGCTAAGTGGGCAACCACCAACTCGATCAACAAGTCTGGTTGTATCTGGATGTTAGCCACACATGTCTAGTCTTCCAACACTAGTAGGGTCCACCTAGCAACCTCTTCTCTAGCCCTCTCCACTGGACAGACAAGATAGCTGCACACATGAGTTGTTTCCAGCTGAGAACATTCTATTACCACATTAGATTCCTTATGTGCTAAGTGATGGTGAAGACATAAACTTCATATATTCCACTCATCGTCCCTGTCTCGGGTTTAGGTATGTCTGAGTTAGGAAAACTTCAAGCTCTTGCATCCATCATCTCGATTATTAAACCCAAATTTGTAGCTTATAGATTCCAAACTATTCTAGATAGGTATGTCCTCATATTACCTTTGTTCTTCTTCCAAAACACATATCCAATATATTCCCCAAATGGTGTGGTACTTCCTCTATCCTCAAACATCGTAGAAAGGTTTCAAGTCTTATCCCCTTCATCCTTAGTATATGGCATACAATTTGTCCTATCTCTCACACCCATAACAAGATGAAATAATCATTTGGATGCAGTCCAAATACAAATTTCATCCTATTTCAGAAGTAGAGATGGTGCATCACACATCGCCATTATACTTTCTAGTCTAAGTTGAAACATACTCCTCATGATTCTACACCATAAACATCTCGATTCTATGTTTACATCCATGGAAAGGCTGTTCCCAAACACTCTTGGGTCTTCATACCAGTCATATATATAATCCTTAGTCATTTCCTCAAGGTCTCTAGGGTGCCGGTACTTTTGGGGTGATCTTACCCTCATGCATCTAGGGAGTGCCTCTCATATTTACCCCTTAGGTCTCATGAACTCATGAAGATGGCCAACCTGCTAACCCATGGGCCTTGGGTAAAGGTAGCTATTATCTCCAAACCCTATGGTCTTGTGCATTCGGGGAACAAACAACTCCTACTCCCATCAGTCTTATCCCTACTTGAACATAGTATTGACTTAGCGTCCTACTATAGCTTGTGGTTCCTTTGTTGATACTCAAGCACATCCCATCCTTGAATCCTCACACGAGTCTCAATCCGCTCTCTGGGCACTCATGATTAACCTTGCATTCCTCATACAAATCATGGCGACCTACCTTACTCGGTCTAGCCCCATACAAGCTACCTCCATGACAACATATCCTCATGCCCCTAAGAGACAGTCACACATGGGTCTATAGATTCATGCTCATACTATGTGCTCTTATGCTTAGATCATCAAGCACATATAAGTGACCTCTTAAGGTTGCCTCAAACATAAACAAGAGTTGGTGCTTACTCCAACATGAAGGGTCCCTTCCTAGGATAAGGGAGAACTATCACTTGATAGTAGCATAGGTCACTAAATGTCCTTGCATTCAAAGCTTGTGTCATCTTGTATATCTATAGCTCCTATCAAGATACCTATGCACATGGATAGCAAGAATAAAACCTATTAAACCATTCTAAGTTTCTAGGTATTGTCATACTTGTTCATTATTCCTCAAGGTTGGACCAATCTCATACATGCATATGTCACCAATTTGTGTGAGTGGTTATCAAACATATATCTTAGTTCATGTGGGGTTTCCCTTTGCTCTAATACATGGGGGGTGCCACACTTAATTCCTTATGAACTCACTCATCCTCATGAGTATTATGTATACCAGGTACTGCTACTTCCCCTCTTTGGTCTAGGAACCCCAAGTTCACTTCTTATACCTCAACTATCTAAACTACATGCTTAACTGCTCAAACTTGAACCAAACCTATACGTGGTATGGCATATACTTCCTAACACTCTTTCATGTGAATAACCACTAGAGTCCTACCCAAGGAAAGACAACTGGGCATGAGGCCTCATAACTTGTTATCATACCATACCTCTTTAGGGTCTTTGGATCTCTCCTTCCTACACCCAAAGGTAGGCACTTATATCATCAACACACCTGTGCAAGAAACCTCTTTCTCTTTTATGGGGTTTGGTTCCTCTAAAGGAATTCGAGGTACGACAAGCCTCTAAGGATCGTACATGAGGCGACCACATACATTTACTCAGGGTCATCTATGCCAAGCCATATCATACCAAACCTCTGCATGGTTTTGTATATCTCAGAGTCTAGGTCTCCAACCTTCTTTATTGGGGTCTCACACTCTCTATAGAGCTAACCCTATAACTGGTCCTACCACTAGAGGAACTCTCTCAGAATATGGGTCAAGCTCTTAAGGATACACGTCTATCCCAACATGGGTGAAACATACCAACCATCAAAACTTATGTCTGACCAAGATCATCCAAATCTCTACATGCCTATCTCATAAACTATCAGGCATAACCCTTCTGGATTAGGTCTAAAACCTATTGCCAGCCTTGCTGCCACTCACTTCTATGTAGGTGCATGCCTCTTTTCTGCTCATATATGCCTGTTAGGGTTCCTATACAGTCACCACTAACCTTCTCAATGAGGAGCTATCCCTCACCTTTACCAGGCACGACCCATCCAAGGTCGGGTCACCACAAGGCGCTAAGGGTTATACAACCGCACATGGTCTATGTTTCTTGTGCATACTCAAAACCTCTATGTAAAGCATGCATGTCTTTGACCCATACATACATACATACATACATGGTCAACTATGATATCCATCACATCGTGTCTTATCCACCGCTTAAGGTTTTGGGTTCAGCACCTTCCTCAGAGGATGCATCGGGTCTCTTCCTCTTCTTGGCGGCTTCTTCCTCTAAGGCTATCCCTCTCATCATCTTCCAACAAGATGGTCTAACCTCACCGTTCTCCCGAGGGCACGACAACACAGGCCATGCAATCTAAGCATGTAACTAATCTCAGTGTAAGTTTCATCATTTAGACTTATGTCCATGACATCTTCCTTACATGATTTTTATTATTTGAGGGAGGATTCCTTAATCCTTAATATGCTTATCCTGAACTCGGGAGGGGGGTGGAGAGAGAAAAACCCTACTCTCTTAAAGTTATTCAATGGACGCGGTAGGGAAGGGATGAAGACATATGAGAGAAGACCTAGAGGTATCTTGTTATGAGTCAAACCCTCTGATTTTGGCCAGGCAGTCACACAGAATCTAAGAGTCCTCGTAGACTGACTAGCGGGGCAGAGGAAAATATTGCCAGTCCCCAAATTGTGATCCTTTTCTAGACACCTCCATCTTTGGAAAATCCTCTCATAACTCCCTTTGGTTCTAATGAGTTTGTAAAATTTAATAATTATTAAAGATTAAATGGAAAACCATGCTCTAATACCAATTGTAACAACCCCACCCATCAACACCCCCATTTAAGGAAGGCTAAGAATATGGTGTCGTTATCCCAAAATAGGATCAATAGTTTTGCAAATAATAAAAAATAATTAATAAATTCTACCAAAGACTAAGCTTAAAGTAGGATAAAAATTTACTTTTCACATACCTTTCAAAAATAGGAGATTGGGACTTTACCCAATGTAGAGCTCTATCTAACTAGATCCTCCTTTCATTCATTAGATTTATTCTTCAAATATCACTTTACTATTTGTCCCTTTTCAAGTATTCTTAAAATGTTGACAAACAAAATGTCGGTCAGTATAAAGAATATACCAGTATGTTGTGGCAACCAATAACATGCACATATTTCATAACAACCTAATTACATCAAATAGTTGTTAACAATCCATGATTACATTTTCAATATAACTTCCCAACCGCTTTTACTCATCCTCTGGGATACCCTCTCTTAGGGTTTAGTCCTTGCAAGGGACTTTAGGCTACCTTCTCCATTCTGAGCTTGGTACCTTTTGGGTCACCTCTCTTGGTTCCATGTGGTCTTCCCTTTGGGGCTTAACCACCTATGACCTTCCCTCCAGGGCTTGGTCCTTCTCAATCTTACATTCAGAGATGGTATGTAGGTTCAGGCAAGTCATATATATAATAACTGTTTGATAATCATATTCACTTTATAGATTGCAGAAAATAAAGTCATCCAAGCATTTATTTTTACACAATCGATGAAACCTTAGAAATCTCCATGAAACTAAAGCGAGTAATCATAAAGTAACCACATACTCAATTTGGAGATCTCAAACGAAACAAGCACAAGCCAATCCAACCAGGTAATCCAAGCAATCAATCAAGCCAATCACACAAGCACAACATAATCCTAAAAAGCATGTATAATCTAATTACTACATACTCATCATGAACTCACTTTATTGACTTGTGAATCCCTCCTAGGGTTTTCTAAGTTGAATTATGATTTCCATCGGGTTCTTTAGATCTATTTTTCAACTTTTCCTTTTATAGATTAACCAAACCCTAAAACAACATCATATATACAAAACCCTAATTATTCATTGATTCACATTAAAGCCTTTTTATTACCAATCAGCCAACTTCATCTCATACATAGAATTTCGAAATATAACTCATTAAAAGTCATAAACACCTAGATTAGGGTTTCTAAGCCCATTAATGCACTTTATACACATGAAACCCTAAATTAGCCAATTAAGCACATAGATCATCTTTATGGATTCAAAACCTCCCTTTTATTATCAACATATTAATATCCACTTAAAACATCCATAACTTTCTCAATCTCATTAACAACAAAATTAGGGTTTCTTGTTTATAAAAGCATTAAAGGTGACAACTTTATACATTTTTTTAAATTATGAATAGATTCATGATTCAATCCTATTTTTATTGCAATCTACGTATTTTTCTGATCAACTTCCATATATAACTCATCTTTATTCAAGATTTCCATAATTAGTTACAATTTTAGCAAGTTAATCCTTTTCCAAACAATGGGAGCCTTCCACCTGGGCAAAGCATCCTGAGTCCCACCCAAGCCACCTCGGTTGGGCTGACCAATCAGCTAGGGGTGAGCAAATAATGGTCCAAATCGCAAAACCGGACCGGACTGCTTAATTCGGTCCGGTCCGGTCTGGTCCATTTTGAGTTCGGTCTGATCCGCGGTCCAAGAATTTCGATGAGTTCGGTCTTCGGTCCGGTCCGGTCCAAAACCGGTCCGGACCGTCGAGTGACTTTTATACAAAATTCATGTATATTTGAAGGTGTATTCTATAATAACTACAAATAAAGTACATATATAAGCACTACTAGTATAAATGTTTGATACTAAAGTTATATAATTGTTAGAAGTGACTAAGATTATCAACTTTGTACAATTAAATAAGTTGTAAAACATGTAAAAAAGACTGATTATGGTCCAAACGGTCCGGTCCGATCCGGTCCTAGCACAAAATGGTCCGGTCTCGGTCCGGTCCTACCTCGAAATGGTTCGGTCTGCGGTCCATATATTTGTTGAAATCCGGTCCGCGGTCTGGTCCGGTCCGATTTTGGACCGATGCTCAACCCTACAATCATCCCTTGTCGTCTCGCCAGGGCTCTTCGGCGTGGAGGCGGGCTAGGCTTAAATGAAAACAGAATGAAAAGACAATCCTACCCTTACCTGTACTGAAGGGGAGTTGGGGCACTTTGGTAGATTCACAGTGAGCCTTCTTCAACCTCCGCTCATCTCTTCACGTAAATAGGTGGTCAACTCACTAGTTGACTTCGCTCTCTGTTGCACCTACAAACAAACTAAGGCCACCGGTAGCTTCGCCTTGTTCTTCCGGACTCAACAGGCTACTCAATCATTAGTTTGATGTGCTCCACTATTGGGACAACTCCAAGCAAAGTTTGGTGAGGAGTGCTCCAAGACAAGGGTCAAGGTCAAGACTAAAACTCGAATTGAGGGCATGACTGAGTTCATCTACTTCGTCCAGTCTCGTGAAGATGTTTTGTGGGTTTGTTGGTACTATGTATCACCCCCCTTATATAGGGCAGGGTTCACGAGAGAATCCCATTCCAAACCGAATTGGGGAAATCCTCATCTCTTTTCCAAAGTCCCTCAAAGTCAGGGTTGTTTGATTCGGGAAAAACTCCTAAACTTGATGGGCAAGTTTCCAGAAAACTTCGCGCATCAAGGATCGAGTTTGATCGAGATGAAATCTCTCTGGTTTCCTTCTCAAACTGGGATGTAGACAATAACCCAATGCTGTTGGATCTTAAGATCTATGATCCAGATTTTGAGATCTAGGGTCAGATCATCTATGCTATATCAAATTCGAATCTTTATTCTAATTAAAACGTGACATTTAATACAATCAATTTATTATCCTTTCACTTTAGGAAATCTTACAAAATTCATAACTCTCTCCTCGTTTATCCTTTTTTCATCCAAATTTTTCGGGAAACCTTGTATTAGAATTATCTACTCTTATACCAAGTTTGAGTTCCAAACTTGAAAGGATAAAGGACTTTTATTCATATGCAGTTTAACACTTATTAAAGCATATATTACTCATTTTTTCTCATTCACTTTTATTGCTTTATTGGGATTTCTTTTATCACAAGAAACCATGTGAATTCGAAATCGACTCTATTATGAACAAACACTTAGTCTTCTAGAGAATTCCACATTATTCTTAGCATTACCTCAATTTCTTTTATTATTAGATTTCTTTCCATCATTATTCTCTTTTAAACATATTGGGATTTGTTACTCAATAGGCCCACGAAACCATTCGCCCACGAAACCATTCATGCAAAAAGGATTATTATCAAAGAAATCCATTCGAAGTACTTAAATCATACAATTTTCATAACCATACATTTTATTGGAGAAATTGCATTTCAAACCATATAAGCCCTTACATTGAGGTTGCAACAGTAGTAGACTACTACAATGTGTCACATAGAAGGGGTGTGTGGATCGAGGCATTCCACTAGGTGGAAAATGGCAGACGACTTAGATTTTCCTGATGTCTCGGGTGATTCAAAAGCAATTTCTTGATTTTCCAATAATTTTAGGAATGTTTTGAAGAAAACCAAACAAAAATTGAACGAAAAGATAACTTGAGATTATCTCTAAGATTTTTTAATGAAAAATAGTTGAAAAAAAGAAATAATCTATTTCAAATAATTCAATTGGGAAATTTATCAAAAAATTTATTTAAAGTAAAATTGTAACACAAATTGCACTTTGGGTCTGAAAAGAAAGTTTCATGAATAAAAGGTATGAAAAAGTTTATTTTCTTATAGCTTTCCAGTTTAGTCTGTTAAAATTTAATAATTGTTCTTGGTTAATTGTTGAACCTTTGATCCGGAAATTATGTGTGCGGCTTCGACCTCTCGGTCTCCCTTAATTGGGGGTTTCCGGAAGGTGGGGTCATAACAATGTCTTTCCCACATACATACATACATATATACATGGTCAACTATGATATCCATCTCATCATGTCTTATCCACCGCTTAAGGTTTTGGGTTGAGTACCTTCCTCAGAGGATGCGTCAGGTCTCTTCCTCTTCTTGGCGGCTTCTTCCTCTAAGGCTATCGCTCTCCTCATATTCTTACAAGATGGTCTAACCTCACCGTTCTCCCGAGGGCACGACAACATAGGCCATGCAATCTAAGCATGTAACTAATCTCAATGTAAGTTCCATTATTTAGACTTATGTCCATGACATCTTCCTTACATGATTTTTATTATTTGAGGGAGGATTCCTTAATCCTTAGTATACTTATCTTGAACTCAGGAGGGGGTGGAGAGAGAAAAACCCTACTCTCTAAAAGTTATTCAATGGACGCGGTAGGGAAGGGACGAAGACATATGAGAGAAGACCTAGAGGTTTCTTATTTCGAGTCAAACCCTTCGATTTTGGCTAGGAAGTCACACAGAATCTAGGAGTCCTCATAGACCGACTAGCGGGGTGGAGTTCCAGTCCCCAGATTGTGATCCTTTTCTAGACACCTCCATATTTAGAAAATTCTCTCATAACTCCCTTAGGTTCTGATGAGTTTGTAAATTTTAATAATTATTAGAGATTAAATGGAAAACCATGCTCTGATACCAATTGTAACAACCCCACCCCTCATCAACCCCATTTAGGGAAGGCTAAGAATTTGGTGTCATTATCCCAAAATAGGATCAATAGTTTTTTAAATAATAAAAAATAATTAATAAATTCTACCAAAAACTAAGCTTAAAGTAGGATAAAAATTTACTTTTCACATACCTTTCAAAAATAGGAGATTGGGACTTTACCCAATGTAGAGTTATATATAACTAGATCCTCCTATATTTCATTAGATTTATTCTTCGAATATCACTTTAATGTTTGTCCCTTTTCAAGTATTCCTAAAATGCCGACAAACAAAATGTCAGCCAGTATAAAGAATATACTAGTATGTGGTGGCAACCAATAACATGCACATATTTCACAACAACCTAATTACATCAAATAGTTGTTAACAATCCATGATTACATTTTTAGTATAACTTCCCAACCACTTTTACTCATCCTCTGGGATACCTTCTCTTAGGGTTTAGTCCTTGCAAGGGACTTTAGGCTACCTTCTCCATCCTGAGCTTGGTACCTTATGGGTCACCTCTCTTGGTTCCATGTGGTCTTACCTCTGGGGCTTGACCACCTATGACCTTCCCTCCAGGGCTTGGTCCTTCTCAATCTTACATTTAGAGATGGTATGTAGGTTTGAGCAAGTCATATATATAATAACTTTTTGATAATCATATTCACTTTATAGATTGCAAAAAATAAAGTCATCCAAGCAGTTTTTTTTTTACACAATCAATGAAACCTTAGAAATCTCCACAAAACTAAAGCGAGTAATCATAAAGTAACCACATACTTGATTTGGAGATCTCAAACGAAACAAGCACAATCCAATCCAACCAGGTAATCCAAGCAATCAATCAAGCCAATCACACAAGCACAACAGAATCCTAAAAATCATGTATAATCTAATTACTACATACTCATCATGAACTCACTTTATTGACTTGTGAATCCCTTCTAGGGTTTTCTAAGTTGAATTAGGGTTTCCATAGGGTTCTTTAGATCTATTTTTCAACTTTTCCTTTTTTAGATTAACCAAACCCTAAAACAACATCATACATACAAAACCCTAATTATTCATTGGTTCAGATTAAAGCCATTTTATTACCAATCAGCCAACTTCATCTCATACATAGAATTTCAAAATATAACTCATTAAAAGTCATAAACACATAGATTAGGTTTCTATGCCCATTAATGCACTTTATACATATAAAACCCTAAATTAGCCAATTAAGCACATAGATCATCTTTATGGATTCAAAACCTCCCTTTTTATTATCAACATGCTAATATCCACTTAAAACATCCATAGCACTGTTCTCAATCTCATTAACAACAAAATTAGGGTTTCTTGTTTATAAAAGCATTAAAGGTGACAACTTTATACACTTTTTTTAATTATGAATAGATTCAAGATTCAATACTATTTTTATTGCAATCTACGTATTTTTTTTATCAACTTCCATATATAACTTATCTTTGTTCGAGATTTCCATAATTATTCACAATTTTAGCAAGTTAATCCTTTTCCAAACAATGGGAGCCTGCCACCTAGGCAAAGCATCCTGAGTCCCACCCAAGCCACCTCAGATGGGCTGACCAATCAACCCTTACCATCTCGCCAGGGCTCTTTCGTGTGGAGGCGGGCTCGGCTTGAATGAAAACAGAATGAAAAGACAATCCTGCCCTTACCCGTACTGAAGGGGAGTCAGGGCACTTTGGTAGATTCACAGTGAGCCTTCTTCAACCTCCACTCATCTCTTCACATAAAAAGGTGGTCAACTCACTAGTTGACTTCACTCTCTGTTGCACCTACACGCGAACTAAGGCCACCGGTAGCTTCGCCTTGTTCTTCCAGACTCAATAGGCTACTCAATCGTTAGTTTGATGTGCTCCACTGTCGGGACGACTCCAAGCAAAGTTCGGTGAGGAGTGCTCCAAGACAAGGGTGAAGGTCGAGACTAAAACTCGAATTGAGGGCACGACTGGGTTCATCTACTTCATCCGGTCTCGTGAAGATGGTTTGTGGGTTTGTTGGTACCATGTATCACCCCCCTTATATAGGGCAGGGTTCGCGAGAGAATCCCAGTCCAAACCGAATTGGGCAAATCCTCATCTCTCTTCCAAAGTCCCTCAAAGTCAGGGTTGTTTGATTCAGGAAAAACTCCTAAACTTGATGGGCAAGTTTCCAAAAAACTTCGCGCATCAGGGATCGAGTTTGATCGAGATGAACTCTCTCTGGTTTCCTTCTCAAACTGGGATGTAGACAATAACCCAGTGTTGTTGGATCTTAAGATCTATGATCCATATTTTGAGATCTAGGGTCAGATCATCTGCGCTATATCAAATTCGAATCTTTATTTCAATTAAAACGTGACATTTAATACAATCAATTTATTATCCTTTCACTTTAGGAAATCTTACAAAATTCATAACTCTCTCCACGTTTATCCTTTTTTCATCCAAATTTGATGGGAAACCTTGTATTAGCATTATCTACTCTTATACCTAGTTTGAGTTCCAAACTCGAAAGGATAAAGGACTTTTAGTCATATGCAATTTAACACTTATTAAGGCATAGATTATTCATTTTTTTCTCCTTCACTTTTATTGCTTTATTGGGATTTCTTTTATCATAAGAAACCATGTGAATTCGAAATCCACTCTATTATGAACAAACACTTAGTCTTCTAGAAAATTCCACACTATTCTTAGCATTATCTCAATTTCTTTTATTATTAGATTTCTTTCCATCATTATTCTCTTTTAAACATAATGGGATTTGTTACTCAATAGGCCCACGAAACCATTCACCCATGAAACCATTCATGCAAAAGGGATTATTATCAAAGAAATCCATTCGAAGTACTTAAATTATACAATTTTCATAACCATACATTTTATTGGAGAAATTGCATTTCAAACCATATAAGCCCTTACATTGGGGTTGTAACAGTAGTAGACTACTGCAATGCATCACGTAGAAGGGGTGTATGGATCGAGGCATTCCACTAGGTGGAACATGGCAGATGACTTAGATTTCCCTGATGTCTCGGGTGATTCAAAAGCAATTTCTCAAATTTTCAGTAATTTTAGGAATGTTTTGAAGAAAATCAAAGAAAATTTGAACGGAAAGATAACTTGAGATTATCTCTAAGATATTTTTTGAAAAATAGTTGAAAAAAAGGAAAGAATCTATTTCAAATAATTCAATTGGGCAATTTATAAAAAAGTTTATTTAAAGTAAAATTGTAACACATTGCACTTGGGGTCTGAAAAGAAAGTTTCCTTGTAGAGGGCCCTAAACTGGGTAAACCGAGTGAATTACATATGCTAAAAAGATATGAAAAAATGTGAGAAAATGATAAATGTTGAAATTGGATGGGATGTGGAATGCATCTCATCATTAGCTAGAGAATTTGTAATGAATTGTGAATTTCTGCTGAGTGAGAAAAAATGGAATGTCAACACATACCATGCTTCATTCTCTTACTGCATTTTATTGAATATATCCAAAAAATTATAGCCTCCTCTTGTATGGATACAACGACTTTTATATCAGTAGTAGTGTTGGAATCATATGCTAATCTTAAAAGATTACTTATGACAATCTCTTTGAAATGAAATTTCTACAATCTATTGTTGATACATGTTGCTTATCTTGAGTGGGAGATTTCCACATAATGGGGTTGTATATGAGTCTCATGTGGGTGTTTTTCATATTTTAGGTAATGTAATTTAGTGAAAGGTCATGATAAAAGAGATGTAAATAGAATAACTTAGATTATAAATGTCCTTATTGCCTCTCTTTATAGAGTTGAACTCTACATATCAAATTTATTTCTTTCATAGACGTGTAACATGATATTTTATAGATGGTGCATGTGGATCTGTATTTGATGTGAAATTGTTTTTCGAAGGTTATATGAGAAATAGAAGGGAAAAACACATACGGTTCTTGTATACTTTTCTCAATCGTGCTATTTGAGAATATGGTATCTTGTTCCTCAACTATGGCTTAGGTTGAGGGATTTTCTCTAATGGTTGGTTTTTGTGCTAATCAAAAGAGAGATCCTTACGTGTACTCTTTACATAAATAATATTATCTTATCGTAAAATGAACGCTAAGTAGAACTGAAATGTCATGAGTAGGTATGCTTCCTTGACCTCGTACGAAATAAAAGAAAATCATGATGATACATTGTGTAATATAAGTACAAGTTTTGATAAGACAATAAGCTCAATCATATACACTCACATTTAATTGTTGGTGTACCACACGTTAATTAAGAAGTGCAAGCTTGTTAAGGTTTATACATAAGGACTGTTTGGAAGATCATACAGAGCAAACATGCATGTTATGTTCCATTAATGGTCTCCCTAAGGTCCATGTAATTGAAATGTAAGAGTAGAAATGTCTTGTTTAGGACATTGTGTAGACAGTCTAGAATGCTAACAACATCAAACTTGGGAGTACTTGTACTCTTGAGAAACTCACTGTAGTTACTTAACGTCCCAAAGTCAATATGTTAGCTAAAAAATACATTTAGATAGTATCCACTTATCCTATAATCAAACTCTTGTTGTATATTTTTGGTCAATTTAGTCCACTCTTGTCTTTTTAATTGGCCCCTAAAGTAAGACCGGGACTGTAGAATGTTTTCACGTTAAAGTTAATCCGACTGGCAAAACCATATTAGGACCAAAGTGGGCGTGTGATTTTGTTTGCATGCTCCGGCCGGCCACCAGTAAGGGTTAGTATAGCAGGGTGTACTTGCCAGGAAGTTCCATGGTTTTAAAAGTGTGGTGTTTAGAAGAAATGATTTTAATATACAGGTAACAGGATTGGTAGGGTGCGATTTGAACTTGAGAATTTTGTGTACTTTTATTTGGTAAGGAGTTGTTGACAGTTGAAAATGGTAAAAATTGTTGTCAGCTATCAGCAACAGCCAGTACCACCGGACAGTCGCTGCCGGGCAGAACCACACCCGACCACATGTTTTCATGCCAAAACAGATGTAGCCGTGTTGGAAACCTGCGTTTTTATTTTCTCATTAACCAACCAAATAAAAATCAAACCTCAATTCCTGGAGTTCAAGAGTATTGATCTTGTCTTACACCTTACCATGCAACACCTTACCATACATGCCCTAAATCTTGTTGGAATCTTACCGTTTTGGCTAATGGATAATTTGATTGAGTATAGTTGCGTGAATTCGTAATATAAAAATATACACACATTTTTGTCATCCCAGTACACTCTAAAAAACAAAAGTAATACATTTATATTAACGCTTGTGAAGAGCCAGTTGATTAACTAAACGCCACATCACATGGCAACTGCTGCTACATCGTTACAGACAATAGCTCGTGATTAGTGATGAATTGTACTGCATTAGCGGAGCCAATGGCCGATCATCAAGACATATATGTACAGTTGGGTTGGGTAGTGGAGAAACGGTCGGAGATAAAAACATGAGGCAGAGCAGAGCTTCCTGTTGTGGTGTGTCCCTGCGGGAGAGAGGTTGAATTCGAATAGACGATTCATTGCGACCTGGAGCCGGCTCTGCTACTAGTAGAGCTTGGGCTGGATTATGTTGTTGAAATTGCTTGTGATGAGAATGGCTGTTTCCGGCCTCTAAGATAATTAGTCGTCCCCTGGGGTAGGAGATGGAGAAGAAGCAGGGGCAGGAGCTACATAACCTGGACGATCACATCATAAGCAGAGGAAGCGGAATGAACAAACTTTACAAAAGAACGTTTAAAGCATATAAGAAGAAAAGAAAAAGCGAAAAGACACCAGATTGGAATTAATCAATTTCCGGTCAAGAGTAGGCATCAATATCATCATCATCAAAGTACCAAAAATGAAGACTTACTCCCGCATTTCGTCCCTGGCATGAGCGGCGCCCCGCATTTCTTAGCGGCTGCGGCGAGCTTGGGGATGCTGATGCTCTGCTCTACCTCCTGTGTGATGAGGAACTGGCAGACGCATGGGAGCTTGTCGGCGTCGCCGATGAACATGCAGCAGAGTCGGGAAGGTGGCACGGGTGGGCCTCTGCGCTGGATGGACTGCCAGCAGTGGCCGTAGATGCCGTCGATGTCGTCAGCCTCGCAGTACTGCAATGCCGAGCTGCCGGTGAACAACACCGCGGAAGCGAGCAGCAGCAGCAGAAGCAGAGGGGAGAGGGGCAACCATGGCCTTAGTGTGATGACATTGCCGAGGTTTGCTCCTGGTCTTCTCCTAGCGTCAGTTACTGCCGATGATCCTGCCATGGGCTGTCCTTCCCTTAGGTGGGGTTGGTGAGTGAGCACTGGTTACTTGGCAAGCTAGGCTACCTCAGACCGTCTCACTGGTTACTTGTAAGAGAGGGAGATGGAAGAGACGGAGCGAGAAAGAGAACAGATATTAAAAAAGAAAAATCACGATCCATTGGCTGGGGCGAGAAGTGATGGACGATATTTCACCATCAGCTGAGTTGGCCAGAATTTCCCACGCCTAAGGTCTTTGTCGGTCAACATCTAGTCTTCTCAAGATATTATTCTTTTTCACCCTTTCATCTGTAGATATAATCGTCATCTATTCAGAGTCAGAGAAAAAGATGTTATCCCCACCTCCACAAGAAGATAGAAAGGTGATGGCAGTATCCCAACGCCCATGAAGGAAATACACCAAGATATTTCTTAATGTAATTCTTCACCTATATATCTTCTGTAGTTACATCACATGTGACAGGCATGGCTGTTTGCTAGTTCTGGGAGGTTTTCTGCTAATTTTGGACGCCAGCAACCCTTTACAAAGAGTCCTAATAAATATTTTCCTAAGAAAACATCCATCCAAGCACAAGGTCCACAAGTTCATATCACTTCACAAGTTAAGACTAGAAAAAGAAAAGACTTATATAGTAGTACTTGATTGGCTGTCTGCAAAAGCCGTCGTGTCAGCAGCTGTATCCGTGCGCTTGGTACGTATCACCAGATCCACTCGAGGAAGGAGGAAGTAATAAACGACAAACTCCTTACAAAACGCAAGTAAAAATTGAAGATTAGATAAAAAGATATAACCTACTCGTTTTCTGACTAGGGACAATATAATTAACTCACTTTTCTACCGGATCCACTAATAACCTATCATCCGTCTTCCAATTAATTGTTGCGAGTGATGTCTGTATAACAGACATGTATCACGACAACATTACTAATTAGCTTTCGCAGAAACACAACAGTATCTGTTTAGTGGTGTTGTTATTATAACATGAGCGCCTTGCGTTTCAAAGGTACATCATCAACTGTCGCATCAAGGCATACGACATCATATGAAAACCACAAAGGATCTAAGTAATTATAAACAATGAGATGGCTGCTAACGAGTGGCACCTTATCCTAATGACCAGTAGTAGACTTGCCGCATGGAAGTAATACATAACAACCCCTCGGGAGACCAAGTAAAAAGGAACCAATCATCCGGTTTTTCAATGGTTACCTGTGACGTCTGCAAAACATATCACGACAACATTACTAATCAGGTTTCATACAGACACAACATCATCAAAGTGGCGGTGTTATTGTGCATATCATGAGCGTATTACGAATTAAAGGTACATCATCATCAACTGTCACATCAAGGCATACGACATCATATGAAAGAAAGCTACAAAGGACACACGTAGCAACAAATCACAAACAACCAAGTACAAATTAGAATGAAGAAAGATATAATTATAATTTAGAAACATTAGAAAATTTATCCAACATATAGATAAAGAAATTGCGAAAGACTAACTTATACTCTGAAAAAAATATATAAATTTCAATAACTCTCCAAACTCAGACACATGGATCAGTTTATAATTCTAAAAAATAACAAAAAGTACACTTAACCCCTCCACAAACTTTCTTATATAGTATAATATGCACACACAAGAATCCACTTATAATTCTAATAAATAAGTAAAAAATAAGCTCATCCCCCACCTGCATGCCTTGCTATATAGTAAGACGAGATGTATGCTTACGTCTGACAACATATTTAGGATAAAATGACCAATATGCTTATAACATGGAGAATGAAATATCTTAATAAAGTGGGAAGGCTCAAACCATAGGATAACTATACAAATGATAAAATGGTTGAAGATTAATACATCTAAATCCCTCAATGGATGGGGAAATTACTGATCTTCATTTACGTTCACAATGTCCTATTGAACAAGATCAGAATCAGCCACAAGAATAGTACATAATATTTATACATAAGACCAAATACTATTGGGAAAACTACGGAGAATAAATTATACAATACCAAGCACCACTACAAGAGATGTTTCCTTTAACAACACGTCAAGATGCTACAAAATAGCCTAAATATCACCAAATTAACTTTGTTTGGCATACTACATGATGCAAGAACAATATCAATTTACATCATGCCAATAAAGCTTTCATGGCATTTTAAAGTACGCTAAAAACTAAACATAGCAAACATATAATAAGGCCAAAATTATACTTTTGCAATCTTGTAAGTTTAACATAATTTTCATTTGATAAAACACCTGGCATTGATTTTTAAGAAAATTCGTCATCACAACCAAGATTACATGAAGGAAAAGATAAAATCACATATCTTTGTGTCTAGAAAAAGAAGTACCATAAATGCAATTATGATGTGAGAGTACATGGAAACATAAAGTAAAGAGTGTCTTTAGGGGATGCACCACATAACAAGCACGTAAGTTGTAGAGTAGCTAACAACAAACTTCTAGGTATCTAGATAATCCACAATATATAGGTAGATGTGGTTGTCTAGTCTTCATCATGTTCTTCATGGTTAATGGATTCATGTTAAATGTAGATCATTCGAGTGAATTTGACCTCCTAAGTGATATAATCCGTCCCTATTTCAACTTTAGATTATACAGGTGTCAAAGTATAAGTTTTTGTAACATCATGCATTTGTTCAATAAAGGTTATTTGGTTTTCAAATAATCTGATCTTTCATTATTTCCTATATCCTAGAAGATGATGGTAGCAAGTAAGTTTGGATTAGTGGACGTATTTTATTTTGTTTCAATTTCTGATATATTGTATAATCTCCAATTTAACATCTATGATGTTTTATTGAGTGTACAAATAATGTTTCCAAATGTTATTACCATTCTCACAAGTAAAGAAGATATGATATAGTGCGTCAAAAAAAACCAACTTTAACTTAATTTTCACCAATAGAAATTTTATTGTGCCAAATAAGCCAGATGAGAATATGAATTTTGGGAGGGTAGTCATCTTGCATGTGTGTGGTCATAACTTGTAGTTGTTTCTACATGTATAAAGTAGGTATATGCTTGTTTGGATATATAAGTTGTTTCTACATGTATAAAGTAGGTATATGCTTGTTTGGATATATACTTGTTACCCCATTTATTTGAAGTGATGAACCTATCTCACTATTGGAGAAAATCTCGATTATCTATCTTTTAAATCAGTTTTGATGTTGGGAGGAGATGAGTATAAGGGCTTTATTAGCGGATGTGTTAATAACCCTGTAGGGAATGTCCATAATGATCTTCATGTCATTAACTCAGTTCCTAAAAGCCAAGAATTAGTCTAAAATTTTATGGATTATAAGGAGTATGGTAGTGTGTGGATGCTACTTTGTATTATATGAATGGTTTAAGATATCTCTAGAGGGAGTTGTACCATACTATTGGATATTTAGCCATGAATTCTTGTGTTTGAAGTAGTTAGTGAGTATGTGTAGCTAGCAAATGATTTGTTTGTTGTGCATAAGGAGACATTGTTAATGTAATCTGATGTTAATAGTGACCTATCCTCCTATTTTTTAGTTTTTTCAATGTTTCCCAATTGACTAAGTGATTTTTTCCAGTAGTATCTCCCCATAAAGCTTCTACACAATTGGTCAATTTGTGATAAGATCTTAGAGGATAAAGGGATCTAACTCAACTAGTATGTGACAAATGGAATGAGAGAGCAATTGATGAGTGTGAGTCAGTCATAAAGCTTGAGTGTTCAGGATTTCTACAATGTTATTTTGTGCTACACTGATTGAAGTGTAGGATTCCAGTAGGTGGTGGGAAATGCATATCATGAAGGAGGTATACCCAAGTATATGATAGGATGATGTGATTTTTTGAATTTAAATGGGTGTGTGTATTTAGCAATATCGAATTGTGGGATGTGTGTTCCAATAATTGTGGACTTATGGAAATTTATCTTGAGTCTAGAAAGGTGGGATTTACCAAGAATATCTATAATGTTGATGATACTTTCATCATTTGCAGTTAGGAAAAGGATAATGTCATCAACATATTATACAATCTATTCATGACGATTTGGCAGTGGGTCAAATTAATTATTTTACATTCCAAGTTGAAACATCTAAGCTAGGATAGTGGTAACTAGAATGAAAAGGTAGGGGAGAAGTGGGCTCCTTGTCAGTGTCATTTGTAGCTAGAGAAGTATCCACATGTAGCTCCATTGATAATCATGTAGAAATGGCTTGTGTTAGTGCATGAATAGATTCAGTTGTTCCATCGTGTGGGAAAATTATAGCCTTGGAGGCATGAGATGAGAAATTTTCAATTTATTTGTCAAAGACTTTGCCAACATCTAACTTGAGTGTGACAATAGAAGTATGGTTATTATGAAAAGTATGAAGACCATGATGTAAGCATCTTGTATACTAAGACCTATATGAAAGGAGTTTGTTTGTAGATCTATAATATGATTCAATGTACATTTGAGTTGGGTGGTTAAAGTTTTTAAAACAATCTTGTATGAAGCATTAATCATATTGATAAGTCTATGTGGCTTACTAATGATGTGTAATCTAGTTAGTTTTATGAGAACAATGTATGTATGGTTCAAAATACCTATAAAATATGAGATGCCATCATGATTGTTAATATATGTGAATAGGTTAAGAAAAGGTTTCTCAAATGTGATTCCATTGGTGGTGATAGAAGCCTATATTGAATCCATCATGAACTATGGATTTTTTTGGCACCCGTGTTTACTATAGAAATTTTAATCTCATCTTCAAATAATAGTGTTAATATTGATTGGAGGTTGTCAATCTTGTGTGGATAGATGATGTCTGAATTCACATTGAAGTGACCAGAGTATTAGTTAATGTGATTAAAGAGGTTTCAAATGAATTGGTCATATTTATCCATTGTTTGTTGTTTATTTGAGGTCATTACATCATTAATTCTTATTCTATGAATGTGAGATTGGCACTTTTTATCGTTGCATTTATTGTGGAAGAAAGATTCTCCTTCTTTGAACCATCAAACTTCAGTTTAGTGCTCTCATATAGTTTCCATTATTTGATTCTGTGACTCGATATAATCTTTAGATAAAGAATATAAGTGTTGTAAATTTTTGATGAATTATCATTACAATTGAGTTCATCAATTTTATTATTATGTTTATGGGTTATGTTGCCAAATGTATATTTATTCCACATAATGAGTTTGATTATGATATTTTTGAGGTTTAAGTGGATGTAAAATCCTGGTTCGACATCAAAGGAATAGTTATACCAATTATCAGTGATATTTTTTTTCAAAATTTGGGTGTGAAGTGCTAAATCTTTTTAAGTAGAAAGGCCTAGGTCCCTGTAACGCCTGGGCCCACTGCCCAAGGCTCTAGTAGAGTTTCAGGAATGATGACTGGCCCCACAGACTACCACTAGCCTTAACTGCACGCTTTTTGTCCACTCACGCGCAAGCCAGGAGAAACTTCCCGACTGGTCACCCATCCTAGTACTACTCCAAGATGAGCATGCTTAACTATGGAGTTCTTTAGAGATGGGCTCTCGAAAAAGGAGGTGCACCTTGGTAATATGGGTAGTCCAATCATTCCTTTTAAGATCAACTTATCTGAGGCCTCAAATCCTGGGATGTTACAATCTCTCCCACTTAGACTCTTGACGTCCTCGTCAAGGCTTAACTATATGACCTCATAATCTGACCTCATTTCAGTGCAGACCCACAATGGCCCATGGACACCCAGCTCTCATCCACGGCTACCAGCACAAGGGTGGCTCCATCTCGTCTCTACGGATAGCCCTTTCCAACTTGCCTGGACCGCACAGCTCAAGACTGGCATGCCACATGCCCATGTGGGCCCCACCTACTGGAGGGGTTATGGATCTGATACCATTTGTAACGCCTGGGCCCACTGCCCAAGGCTCTAGTAGAGTTTCAGGAATGATGACTGGCCCCACAGACCACCACTAGCCTTAACTGCACGCTTTTTGTCCACTCACGCGCAAGCCAGGAGCAACTTCCCGACTGGTCACCCATCCTAGTACTACTCCAAGCTGAGCACACTTAACTATGGAGTTCTTTAGAGATGGGCTCCCGGAAAAGGAGGTGCACCTTGGTGATATGGGTAGTCCAATCATTCCTTTTAAGATCAACTTATCTGAGGCCTCAAATCCTGGGATGTTACAGTCCCTATTTCACATATGTCATGTTCATGATATAAGGAAGTGACCAAATATGGCATGGGTGGTGGCTCTAACTGTTAACAATGGGTAAGGTATATCCCATGTTTGTGAGCTTAGGAATCTACCAAGTTTGGCCTATTCATTTCAACATTTCCAAGTGTATTCAATATTAGTGGATGAGAGGATAATCATGTGGTATTTTTGAATGAACTATTCAAAGTTTTTCTATTGTGTTGTTGCTGGGAGGAAAGTGTAGAAGAGTTTCTTTTGTATGTATTTATTGAAATTGAAGTCACCTAAATGTTCCATGGAGAAGTGGAAAAGATGTTACTTAAGTTTCAATTTTTATCTACGAATGGTGTTTTTCTTTGACTAAGATCTGCATAGAAAGAAAAGAAGGTCCATGTGTTTTTGTATTTAATTTTATCTAGAGTGATAGAGATACAATGTTTACCAATAGCGTGGTTAATATGTCAGTATTTCTTCATATTCCACCCAATGAGAAGTCCACCAATAAGCTAGGTGGAGGGGGGACTTGAACCATCTCTTTAATGTACGTAGTTACCCTTAGATTGTGAGAAGGTGGAATGAGGTAAGGTTGGTCTTTGTTTCATTTAAGTTAATGAGGTTTATTTTATTTAGTCTAATAAAATTATAGATTTATCACTATCTGTCAGTATTGGCAACACCACATACATTCTGTGAAGCAATATGCATGACATAAGGTGGTGAAAATAGTAATGAGTCAAGGTAACAAAGCATGGGTTCTGTGAGAACCCATTACACTAAATGAGATTACTCAAAACATAAAACACAATCAATCACATACCCAAAAATATGGGTAAATTAAAATTGATTTCAACATAAACACCCGCTCAAAAACATTTACATAAGAGCCCAAGATCTTTCTTGTATCCATTATATGCCAAGAATTTGATACAAATTGGTCTATCGCCTTAGCCAAAACATATATACACAGGAGAACAATATTCATATACGTCACACAAACCAACATTAACATGCTAACAAAATTCTGATTCGTTTGAAACACAATATACAAACTTTTCCTGCCCAGACCAGAGAGTACATGTATGACTCTATGACACACAAGACATCTAATCAACTTTCTCACAGATTCATTATTGTACTTCCTCTTTACTTCCACAATTTTGTTGTCATCACTACTGATTACCTGAAAAGATGTGGCGAACAACAAGGGTGAGAATGATGTCCCAACAAGAGATATAATGTAACATCCTTGACATGGGTTATGTTCTAACCCTAGATGTTTTTCTTAATAAAGTTGATTAGATGCTTGCTCTTATCTTTTGAAAAGTAATTAAGGCTCAAGAGGAACTTACCTGTGTTAGATGCTTGCTCTTATCTTTTGAAAAGTAATTATTCAATTTTAGTCCTTTTTGAATAATGTTGAAACAATGTTTTACCTGTGTTAGACTAAAGTGCAAATAACCCAAGTTGAGGGGTTAACTTGCAAATTACATGATAAAGTGTTCCTCAAATGTTGAAGAACCATAAGAATGAAAATGATGCAGATTTATGGCTTGTGATAGCCTGAGTACCAAGAAAGAGCTTATTGAGCAATGTTTGTGCATTAAAACCTAGTTTTGGTGTAATGTGCAATTTACCAAAAACCTAGGGTTCAATATGCAAAATACCACTTCTAGAGAGTCTCTCATGTTTCTTGGCATCATGTAGAGAAAATAAAATGATAGGGGTGTCTCATTTGAATCATTTTGGAGGAGAGAGAATCTTAATATTAAAATAATCAAGATTTAAGCATAATTGGAAACATAATTCAATTTAATGCAAAAATAAATATATTAATGGGAGTGACCTTCAACAAAATATGTGAAGATTGAATTTTTATAAGTGTGGACATTCTTGTGCCTTGATATGGCACCGAAAATATCCAAAGTGAGTGGAGAGCCCACTCACATTAGTAAACAAAAAAGTAATTTCCAGTAAATATGGGATATTAGTATTATATGAATTAAGGTGCTTAATTGCTTTTCCTTTAATTCATGTATAATGAAGAGGAATTCAAAGGTGGAGTTGATAGTTTCGTATGCAAGGAAGTAAGGGGGGGTTAAGTGGCACCAATTTGGGGAGTTGAAGATTATTATAAGACTTTCTCTCTCTTGAAATTCCCTTATGTATTATATACCTCATTTTCCACCCACATAAGGACTCTTTTTCGGATTTGCTTTCTCTCCTTGCTTTGGCCGAGCACAAGGGATATTAGGAGAAACATGAGGACAAACTACAACCTGTAGGCTCCTTAATCATCTTCAACCTTGATTTCATGGTGGAAATCGAAAATCAATGCTTGATTTCTTCTTTTCTCCATTCAATCTTCAATCCCAGCCATTTCTTTTCATTCAAAGACTTGAGGATGGGCCTTGGACAGTTGAGAAAGCTTCATTCACCATTATAGACGTGAATATTGAAGCTTGGTTTCAACTTTGAAGGTGGGTTATATAACTTAAACCCTTAAATGTTATTATTACACTCAATTCTTCATCACTTGTTGATCATTTTGTTCTTCTTAAAATTCCTTTGAATAATTGATGCATTTCCATAAGAATGGCAGTAGATTTTGAAGGATCGAAGATTTATTATGATGACATCATCATAAGCACACACCTCAATGAATATCTTGGGCAAACAGTTTCAACTTTGGAACCAATCAGTTTCAAGATCGTTTGAAACTAAACGGTCTCAAGACCATTTGGGAGTAAACGGTCTCAAGACCGTTTGAGATCAAACGGTCTCAAACCATTTGGAGGATCAATGTTGATGTGGATGGTTGATGATCCAATGGATATCAATTGATTTAATTTTAAAGGTTCCATGTATGGATGATCCACCGATTTCAAACCCTAATCGGTTGAATTGATTGAAACCCTAATTGATGAAATCGATTTTGGAGATTGGATAACCTAAACGGTCTCAAGACCGTTTGGAGGTCAATGGTTGATTGTGGTAAATGGTTGGAGATCCAAGGGCTACAATATGATGCACATTCAATAGTTCGATTGATGGATGGTTTCAATGTTGGAGGGTCCATTTATTGCAAACCCTAGACTCAATATATGGATTCGGTTTCAAGACCGAATGGAGGATTCAGTTTCAAGACCAAATGGATGTTTTGGTTTTAAGACCGAATGAATGGATTCGATTTTAAGACTGAATGGATGATTTGGTTTCAAAACCGAATGGAGGAACTGGTTTCAAGATTGAATGGTTTGATTGGATTTCAAGACTGAATGGTTTGATTTGGTTTCAAACCGAATGGGTTGATTCGGTTTCAAGACCGAATGAGATGATTCAGTTTCAAGACCAAATGGGTTGATCTGAATTACAATTGGTCAAGACCATTTGAAAGGTTGATCAAACTGTTTGAAGGACTAATATTTCAAGACCATTTGAAGGTCCAATTGACTCAAACCATGTAAGTACAATTAACCCTATGATTGTTGATGGTGGTTATCAAAGGTAATTACAATGGTTGTATATTCAAGGTACTTAAGTGGTTGGTACCTTTTGAGTGGTTAACCTTTGATGCTCATGGAAGCAATGTCTCAATACACTATGCTAACCCTAAATGTATGCACTTGAACAAAGGTTTAACCTAATCTAATCAAGTCTGATGTAATTAACCTCCTAGAGAGGATGAGAGAGATAAACTTATACATGAGTGATAATCATGTAGTGATTAATCCTCAACACATTCTGCATGAAAAAATATGTAATTTGGGTGTGATCCATGATGATGAGATCATGAAACCCTAATTGAGAAAGTTGATGAGCTCTAACCCTAATTTAAGGAAAAGTTAGGTGAAACCCTAATCTAGGGTGATGGTGTAACCCTAATTTAGGGTAATGAGATTAGAAACCCTAATTTAGGGTAATTTGATGAAAATCCCTAATTTAAGGGAATGCTTCATGAAAACCCTAATCTTGGGTAAAGCTACATGAAACCCTAATTTTAGGGGAAATGTTATAAGAAACCTTAATTCAAGGTAAGGATGTAATGTGAAACCCTGATACAGGGTAATGTGATATGAAACCCTAATTCAGGGTGATGCTATGTATTATGAAACCCTAACTTCAAAACCTAGACCTAAATAGTGTAAAGTGATGAGTAACCCTGATTGATATGAATTGGGAAACCCTAACCCTAATAAGAGTATAAGTGGTGTTACTTTGTATGGTATGGTGTTAAAATGTAATTGATATAACTGTTATCAAGTGTATTAACCATGCAGGTATCATAGGATGATGATCATAGCCAGGTATGACCTATGATGTTTCATTTATTACTATTAATGGGCCTTGTGAGCCATAATATGCCTTGTTGCTTAGTAAGAGGTAACAAGAGATGAAATGGGCTTTGTGAGCCATATGAGATGCTTGTGTAACAAGTATCATGTTTACCTTGGTCAGATGACCTGAAGGTGTTCGTTACCTGATAAGTGGTAACAAGTGTTCTTTGTTGAACAGAGGGTTTGAATACCAATTTTCTATAATCATGATGATGAGTTTGTAAAAGGATGAGAATGCTCCTGATGAGATGAGGGATTGAGATCCTTATTCTTTGTTAATGATTTGAACAGTACTTGATGAAAGCATTACACATTCTTTGTAGTAATTGTTAAAATAATTGATGTTTGGAAACTTGTTTGATGCTAAAAGAATATGGTAATACACTTAATTAACCAAGTGATATCATATAATGTAGTTGCCCTGACCACAGATCCATCAACATCAATGGTGAAATGAGTTAAACTCGGAGTGCGTATTTTTGAATATGCGGGGGTAATTGGGCAACTATATCCTTATGCCCCATAGGAATGGCTGCGGGCTATATCCTATGTACGGGATTGGTTACAAACCATACCCCAGTAAGAGTATGGATACAGGACATGACTCCATGATATGATACCAGGTATTGGCTATGGGCCATAACCCTGAAGAGAATATATGTTGCGGGCTATAACTCTATAGCAAAGATGCCAATATACCCTGGCAAGCTAATTGCAGTTTGACACATGATGTGTAACATCCCTGACCTGGGTTATAAGTTAACCCTAGGAGTTTTGAATAAATATGTAATTAAATGCTTGTGATTAACTTCTGGCATGTAATTAAGTTCCTGAGGAACATACATTCCCAATTCTGTCCTCTATAAACAATGTTTTAGTAATGTTTTGTTATGCAGGGACCTATGTGCAAATTACCCAGTTAGAAGGGTTAACTTGCAATTTTCACATGTTGAGATGTTCCTCTGATGATGAGACATCATATGGATGGATATGATGATGTATGATGGATTCTCCAAGTTTGGACATCAAGATGCAGCTTGTGGAGCAATCCTTGTGCTTGAAACCCTAATTTTAGTGTAAAGTGAAATTTACCTAGAATGTGGGGTGCAACTTGTAAATACACCTTCCAGAGTAACTTGTGTGACTCTTGACATCATCTAGAGTAGAAATGATGAAAGAGGGCACTTCCATTAATTAATCAGATAAGATAGATAACCTTTGTATTAGAATCACCATGTTATAAGCAAAGAAACCCTTATATATGTACACCTTAGTGATAAAATGACTTTCCTTGCCTTGGACCTTTGTTTTTATAAGATTTTCACCTAGATAAGGAAGAGGGACGTTCAATAAAGTAAGGAGGGACCTAGATGAGAAATGGAGAAAACTAGAGGACCTTATGATGAAACTAGTACAAGCTATATAAGCTACCCTCTTTGCAACCAAGTGAACGTACACCCTTCACTCTTTCTTTTGCAAACCTTGTTTGGTCCGTCCAAGGTAGAGCTTGGGAGCTAGAAGAGACGACCAACTTGTTCCTAGGTAAGGGATACCATCTTCTAAGCTCGGATTCATGGAAGAAAGTGAACTACAAGGTTGGTTTTATGGTTATCTCACTTAGGTTTCTTGTTCTAGCCGATCTTCCCCAACCTTTTCTTGAAGAAAAGTCCTTGGCCGACCAGTGGAGCTCAAGGTGCCATTAAAGACTTGAGATCTTGAAAGCTTGGAGCTCTAGAAATGACCATAAGGCGGGTTTTATATCTCTAAACCTCTTGCTTCTTAATGCACATACTTGTTCATACTTGTAGTAGTTAGTTCTTCTTCTTCCCCAACCTTCCTAGCCTTCTTGCAAGCAAATCCATGGAGAAACCAACCTATCTTGAGGTTGAAGACGTTGGGCATGAATACCTAGGTGACTTTACCAAACGAACTTGGACCATTTGGTCCAAACGATTTGCAAACCGTTTGAAATCAAACGGTCTCACAACTGTTTGATTTCATGCGGTCTTGCAAGACCGTTTGGAATCAAACGGTCTCAAGACCGCTTGGTAGGGTTGACCAAGGGAAGACCATTTGGAGGTCTGCTGTACACATGTTGAATTAAATACCTACCAAGAATTGTAACCTAATTGCAAACCAATCACAAGTTGAAGGCACCTCAACCCTCTAAACCCTAATCGATTGAAATTGATGATTTCAATGACTAATTTTGGTGAACTTTGGGTTGAAGGGCCCAAATGGTCTAGTTCACTCAAACGGTCTCAAGACCGTTTGGTGACAACCCAAGACTGTTTGGAGGTCCAGGGTTAAGGTAATTGATCAATTGAGGGTCCAATCACAGTAGGTTGATGAATTGAATAAACGTGCTGATTTTAAACCTAATTAGGGTTCAACCCGCATCAACTTGACCTAGATTTTGGTGGAACTTTGGGCAAACGGTCTCAAGACTGTTTGGAGGGTGTACAAACGGTCTCAAGACCGTTTGGGCCAAGTTTGGGCCCAATTGAGTGCCAATTGATAGGTTCAACTCCAATTAGACTCACGATTATCAATGTTGATGGCTAATGGCCTACAAATCCTAATTCAATCGGTTTCAACCCCAATTGGTTAGCAATTGAGGGTCAATTGAATGTCCAATTAGTCAAGGATGACCCTATGACAATTGAATTGCAAGGATGTGGCCAATTGAAGGCTTCAACATGGAAAACCCTAATTAATTATAACCTTGGATGCACTTTTGAGGTCCATGCGGTTTTGAGCCCATTTGGACCAAACGGTCTCAAGACCGTTTGGATACTCAAGACCTTTTGGGCTCAAATGATCTCAAGGTCGTTTGGATCCAATCGATCTCAAGGTTGTTTCATTTCAAACGGTTTGAAAGTCAACACATCCAAACAGTCAACGCATCCATGCGGTCTTGGTGACCATGCGGTCTTGGTGACCATGCGATCTTGGAGGTCAAAGTGCCCAAACGGTCAACGCCCCAAACGGTTTCAAGACCGTTTGGAGGTTGAGGGGTGAAACCGTTTGGGGACTTTTAGGGATGTTTTTACTTAGTGGTTTGAAGGTGTAATTGGTCCAATGGTGGTCTAATCTAAACCCTAATGGTACCTAAAGACATTAAGGGGCTAAGTGACTAATAGATGGAA
Organism: Alisma plantago-aquatica; assembly: GCA_963693085.1. NCBI lineage: Eukaryota > Viridiplantae > Streptophyta > Magnoliopsida > Alismatales > Alismataceae > Alisma > Alisma plantago-aquatica. The sequence continues at coordinate 35,993,417 of OY856413.1, forward strand.
CCATGTGGTGATTGAAGGTGTACATTACCAATGTTCCCTTGAAGGGTTCAAGTAAGTGACACACTTGATCAACCAAACCCTAATGACTTAATAATGGTGAATTGGCTTATGTTAATCAAAATTGGCTTGTGACCTAACCTAGCCCGGAGTGATGTAGACACCACCTTTTAGTAAGAGGAGAGAGAAGGTCCCTTATATAATTGAAATTCAAGTAAAGTTCCTTCAATGTACATGAATATGCATGGTTAGGGTATGATCCACCTATGTGAGATCATGAAAACCCTAATTATGATAATTGATGAATCTTAACCTAATTTGAAGACATCAAGGATGATAACCTCATACATGGTAATTCCATGAGCCCAATTCACTATGAAGTGAATAGTAAACCCTAATTCTAGGGTTGAGACATGTTGAATGAATAGTAAACCCTAATTGAGGATGATGTGATGAATGTTATTTTTGATTTATAATTCCTGTCCTGGAGATAAATTTTTTATTTTTATCAGTTGAATTGACTATGCAGGTTCTTATAAGAGGTAATCATGACCAGGTAAGGGTTATGACACTATATTCACCAAAAGCATGTTTTAGCCTTTGTGAATAGTGATATATGTTATGATTGCCTAAGTTATGTGGCACATATGAGAATGATGGGCTGTAAGAGCCATGAGTAACATCAAGGTCATGCTAACTAGATGACCTGTGATGAATTGACATCCTGTTGATAGTCGATGTGAACTACACTTGATACATGTAGTGTTCTTCTGGCATTACTGTGTTTGGTAGTTAATTGCTTGGAAACCTGCTTGATGATAAAAGAACACTGAAATGTACTTAACTAATCAAGTATAACCATATCATGTAGACCCATGATCATAGATCCATCATTGTCAGGTGCTAAATGATGGTGAAACAGGTTTTCCTAAGGGAACTCCTGGAGCACATACTTTTGAGTATTTGGGGTTATGGACGCGCATATCCTTACGTCCTAGTATAGGGGTTGATGTAGATGTATCATAATCCATCAGCACTACACTATGTGTTTATGCCGGGTTGATGTATCACTAATCACCCGAGGAATCTGTTATGCCACATCGATGAAGATAAACATGAAATCTTTCGATGGTGAAGAGAGTACAGAATGCCACTGTGACTCTAATAGCGAAGGACCAGAATACATTGGTGAGCTATAGTAGCAGAGACACTAGTTGTCCTTCATGTTGATCCTCAACCTGACTGGGGAAGTTGAAGGTCATGAAAATCCAGATCTTTTGATGACCTAGTATGATACCGAGGCGACTTAGCAGTGGTCGGTTGGAGTATGAGCGGTATACCTTATCTCCATAGGGCATAATGTTGTATGTAAAATGTAATCATCCGAGTAGCATATCTGCTTAGGTTGAACCACGAGAAACAATGCTTGGTATTACATTATTTATAATGTTTCAGTTAAAATATCTAGCTTGCATTCTACTTAGAAGTAAATACTGCTTTATCTACTCGTAAACCCGCTTTTGCAGGATAAAATACCTTGCTTATGTTGTTTCCCTTTTCCTAGCAAGCTTCTGGCGAAGAGTTATAACTCTCGCTGGGACAGTTATTTGTAATTGTCTCACCCCGTAAACTTCAACCTTTGAGGTGGTCATCGAGGACAAAGGAACCAATTTGCAGGAGAGCAGTACCAGGAGAAGCATCAGGGGCAGCAGTGAGCCACAGGTGGATACCCTGGCTGTCTAGTCAGTTAGTTAGAAAGTTCTATGTCGTCTCTGTACACTCAGGTCCCAGGAGTTAGATGATCTGAGATTTTGAATTTTGGTGTCTTGAGATTTTGTACATGGTTGTATATGATCACTCAAGAAGTGACTTAACAGAGATATAAACTGTTTATTGTACCTTTTTGAAAGTTTATCTCGTGTCTTCAAGATCTTTCCTCGAAAAGTTTTAATTTTTCGTGATTTTTCACATTCCGCCGTTAATCGAATCGTTTCCGCTGAGTTTATTTCGTGTTTTGGAGATCAGAGCCCACATGATGTCTCTACCGAATAATCTTGTACTGATCGAGAAGGATGAGGTCTTGGAGTCCGGCTCTTTCATTGACCTTGTGTGGTACCGACGCTTTCCGTAATTATGGTCGATTGGAGCATGAACGGTATACTTCATCTCTTCAGGGCATTAAGCATGATTGTAAAATGTAATCAACTAGGTAGCACATTTGCTTAAGGTTGAAATACGAGAATCATTGGTTGATATTATCTTTCTTAGCATATCCTAGATGGATAAATGTTATACATGTTCTTCATATTCCTTTTCAAATAAATAATATGTTGTTGTATTAATCATAGCTGAAATGCTTTGAAAAAAATATTGCTCTAAATTAGCTACTGATAAACATTTATGATTCCTCTGTTTAGTTTTATTAAATTGCAATAATAATGTTTTGGCAGAGAGTTAATCTCTCACTAGGGCAATTTCAATTGTCTCACCCCCGTGAGATCCAAATTTTTAGGTAGACACAGGGGAAGAGGCAAAGACCCTACAACAGGGGAAGAGCAGTAGCAACAACAGGGACAACAATGAATTCTCAGGTGGAGACATTGGCTGTCATGTCTTGTATATAGAGTCCTATGTTTCGTCTCTATACTCTCAAGTCCTCTGAGTAGTAGTTAGTACTTTTAATGAAGCGATCTGAGATTTTGGCTTGATGCCTCAATGTTTTCATGCTGCCTGTGTATAGTTTTAACCAGGGCAGTTGATGATTATAATTCTCGAGAAGGAACGGTACAAGAGATGTACTTGTGAACTAGAATGTAATTGAATTACTTTGGTCCTTTTTGAAAGATTTTTCCAGTGTATGGATCTCTTTGTAATTTGTTTTAATTTTTAGTGATTTTTCAGTAATTCCGCTACTGACGAACGCTTCCGCTGAAGTAGATCATGTTTTTGAGATTTGGATGCCACAAATTAGTGGTATCAGAGCTCTAGGTTTGCTGAGTCTACAGAGACATATGATTAAGTCGTTGAGTCTGTTCTAGTATCTTCTAGTTATCTGATAGTGACTTCTGCTCATATAGGAGGAGAAGAAGAACTTGATGATGTTTGGATAACACGAAGAACATGTTGTTGAGAGTAGTGTTGCTGCACTAGGAAGAGGTGCAAGGGATCAAATTAGGGAGGCACATCTACCTGAACAACCCCAATTTGACCCGACCATGATAGAGAATCCAGCTTTCAATGCTCTATTTGGGCAGTTCATGGCAGTTATGATGCACATGACAGATAGGAAGACACCACCTGCACCAAGGGCACCAACCCATAATGAGGGATAGGGAGCTGACAAGACTTTTGAGAGACTTCACCGGGTAGGAGCCACAGAGTATGTTGGTACAACTGACCCAACATATGCTGACTTGTGGCTGACTGAGTTGGAGAAGGCTTTCAGAATCCTCAATATTTCGGAAGCCAAGAAGGTGAGACATGTAGTGTACCTGTTAAAAGGGAGTGCTAGCCACTGGTGGACAATTGAGAAGGGCAAGAGGCCAGGTGTTGAAGTCATATGGTAAGAATTCTGACGAGAATCTGTCACTAGGTACTTCCCTAAGACTTACCTAGACAAAAAGATATCTTAGTTTGAGAAGATAAGACAAGGATCGATGAACATTAGTGAGTATGAGGCTAAGTTCATGGAGCTTTTGCGGTTCTGTCCGCATATGACAGCTACTGATGAGGAAAGAATTCGGCATTTTGAGAAGGGGTTGAACGTTGAATTAACCACTCGTGTGTCTACTTTGGAGAACATGGAGAGGTTTACCATGTTTGTGGAATCCGTTAGATGGATAGAGAGGTCTGTGATCAAGAAGCAACAGACCAGTGGCAAGAAGGTGTACACTCAGTTTCAAGGACAAAGGTCGGAGGGATTTAAGAAGCCAAGGTTTTCTGCACCAGCAGCACCATCAAGATTCAATACCCAGACACAATGGACGTCAAGTACGGGCCATAGTTTTGTTCCAAATAGAGCCCCTAGAACACCATCAACATCAGTGAATGGACCTCATAGACCCTCTCCTGAGACCAGGATCTGTCATCAGTGCAGACAAGTGGGACATTTGGCAAGGGATTGTCCAATCGGGAATACAATGGTGACTCAACCCCAAAGGCAGAGTCAACAAGGCTCTCAGAAGAGGTAGGTTTCGAGTGGAACTCAAGGACGTGGGCAAGTGTCCCAAGATGGTTCGTCGACACCCAACAACCGAGCACCGGGTCAACAACAAGCAACGACTAGATTCTATGCAATGAATCAACCTGAAGCAGTAGTTAACCCACAGGTTGTGACATGTCAGATGGAACTGTTTTATTCTGATATGTCTTCATCATGCTTCGTATCGATTTTAATTGATTCAGGTGCTACACATTCCTTTATCACTAGAGAAGTGATTCTTGACTACAACATGACAATTGGTCATAGAATAGAAAGTTTGTTATTAGAAACCCCTTTGTTGGGATATGTAGTGTTGCGGGAGGTGTGTTCCCCCTGCACTCTTTCCTTTTCTGAACATCGCATTCAGGTGGATCTTATACCACTTGAGATGCATGGGTTTGATATAATCCTTGGGATGGACACCCTAGAAAAGTATAAGGTTGTCTTGGATTATGATTCTAAGCAATCTGTGTTCACATATGATAGTGACACATGGATCTTTCAGGGGGATAGAAAGAACCTATCTTATGTCAGCTATGGTAGCTAAGAAGCTAATGAGACAAGGATGCTTTGCATTCTTGGCTCATGTGGTAGATACCACAATGGAGAGCCCTAATCTTAATAAAGTTACGATAGTTAGGGAGTTTGAAGATGTATTCCCTGAGGAACTTCCAGGTGTACCTCCGCCCCGAGAGATTGATTTTGATATTAATCTAATTCTGGGCATGCAACCAATAGCACAAACACCGTATAGAATGGCACCTGCTGAGATGGCAAAGCTCAAGAACAGCTACAAGAGTTGCTTGAGAAAAGTTTTATCTGACCGAGTACTTCACCATGGAGTGCTCTGATTCTCTTTGTTAAGAAAAAGGACGGATCAATGCAATTGTGCATCGACTATAGACAGTTGAATAAAGTAACCATAAAGAACAAGTATCCTCTGCCAAGGAACGATGACCTGTTTGATCAGTTGCGTGGTGCAACTATCTTTTCTAAGATAGATCTGAGATCGGGATATCATCAATTGTGTATCAAGGAGAGTGACATACCTAAGTTTGCCATTAGGATGAGGTATGGTCACTACAAGTTCATTGTTATGTCATTTGGACTAACTAATGCACCAGTTGCATTCATGGAACTCATGAATAGAATCTTTTGACCTTTTATTGATCAATTCATAGTAGTCTTCATAGATGATATCTTGATATACAGTAGAGATGCTCAACAACATGAGCAGCACCTCCGTCAGGCTTTGACTTTGCTAAGAGAGCATAAGTTGTATGCTAAGTTTAGCAAGTGTGAGTTCTGGTTACCAGAAGTTTCTTTCCTAGGACATGTAATATCTACCTCAGGTATCCGTGTTGATCCTAAGAAGGTAGAATCTATCCTGCAATGGGAACAACCAAAACCACCGATGGAGATATGCAGTATCCTAGGATTGGCAGGCTATTACAAGAGGTTCATTAAGAACTTCAGTTCTATAGCTTTATCCCTAACCAAGTTGACCAGGAAGGAGGTTCCTTTTGTCTGGAATGACAAGTGTCAACACTCTTTTTAGTTGTTGAAAGAAAGGTTAACAAGTGCACATGTGCTGGTGTTTCCTGAGCTAGGGAAGGGGTACATAGTTTTCTGTGATGCATCTAAGAATGGCCTAGGATGTGTGTTGATGCAGGATAAACAAGTGATTTCTTTTGCCTCTCGACAACTTGAGAAACACAAGGAGAATTATCCAACCCATGATATAGAGCTAGCTGCTATGGTCCATGCTTTGAAGATCTGGAGACATTATCTGTATGGAGAAACATTCTAGATTTTCATGGATCATAAGAATATAAAGTATATCTTCTCACAACATGAGTTGAACATGAGACAATGCCGCTGGATGGAGTTAATCAAGGACTATGATTGTCCAATTGATTATCATACATGGAAGGCTAATGTAGTGGTTGATGCATTGAGCAGGAAATCATCATCACCATCCCTAGATAAAGAACAACTGAACTCCTTAGTGTGCTTTAAAAGAGATATGCTTATCTCCTTGAGGCTAAACAATATATAGATTAAGGTATCTTTGTTAGCTGGGTTGTTAGATGAGATGCAAGTAAAACCTACTATGAGACAACAGATTAAAGAAGCATAACAAGTTGATACTGTGGTTCAGTAGATCAGGTCAGAGTATGGTAGTGAGAAACGGGATGGCTTTCATGAATCAGAGGATCAGGTAGTCTGTTACCATGGTAGGATGGTAGTACCTGATGCCAATGACTTAAGGAAGTTAGTCCTAGAGGAAGCTCATTCTTCGATGTATGCAATGCATCCAGGAAGCACCAAAATGTATCATAACCTGAAGGATATGTATTGGTGGCCAGGATTGAAAAAGAATGTAGCAGAGTTTGTTATGCGGTGTCCTGTGTGTCAATAGGTTAAAGCTAAACATCAGAAGCCCGCAGGAACAATGCAACCTTTGCCTATACCACAGTGGAAATGGGATCATGTGACCATGTACTTTGTGGTTGGGTTTCCTAGAACAACCAAAGGTAATGATTCCATATAGGTGATAGTTGATAGGTTGACTAATACAACTCATTTCCTTCCTGTCAAAACAACCTACACTGCTGAGAAGCTTGCACAGATATATATAGATGAGATAGTGCAGTTGCACGAGGTTCCAACTACTACCGTTTCTTATAGAGGTCCCCATTTCACGAGTCATTTTTGGGAATGACTACATAAAGCTTTGGGTACGCAGTTAAGGTTTAGTACAACCTTTCACCCACAGACAGATGAACAATCTGAGAGGACCATACAAACTTTGGAGGATTTGCTTAGGGCATGTGTCCTTCAATTTGTAGGAAGTTGGGATCTACACCTGAGCTTGATAGAATTTACTTATAATAATAGCTATCAACACAGTATTGATATGGCACCATATGAATCATTATATGGTAGACGTTGTAGATCTCCTTTATGTTGATATGAAACAGGAGAATATCAACTTTTGGGTCCTGAGTTAGTGCAGCAGACAACTAAGATGATTGAAGTAATCCAACAACAATTAAAGACTACACATGATAGATAGAAGTCATATGCCAATAAACGGTGAAGACCCTTAGAATTCCAAGTTGGAGACAGAGTATATCTCAAAGTCTCACCTTGGAAAGGTGTTCTTAGATTTGGAAAGAAGGGGAAGTTAGCTCCTAGATTTATGGGGCCTTATCAAATCATTGAACCCGGGTTGGAAAGGTAGCCTATAAGCTAGAATTGCCACCTGAGCTGCATAAGTTGCATCCACTGTTCCATATCTCCATGTTGAAAAAGTGTCATCTTGACACCGAGTTAGTTTTGCAACATGTGGAAGTAGAATTAAATGGTGATATATCATATGTTGAAGGACATGTGATGATCCTTGATAAAAGAATTAAAAATCTAAAAAAGAAAGATATATGTCTTGTGAAAGTTCTCTGGCATCGTCGTGGCATTGAAGAAGCTACATGGGAGCTAGAGGAAGAGATGAAGAGGAAGTACCCTTCTCTTTTCTCTTGATGATTTCGGGAATGAAATCCCTGTTAGGGGTGGATAATTTGTAACATCCCTGACCTGGGTTATGTTCTAACCCTAGATGGTTTGCTTAATAAAGTTGATTATATGCTTGATCTTATCTTTTGAAAAGTAATCCAGGCTCAAGAGGAACTTATGTTTCAATTTTAGTCCTTTTTGAATAATGTTGAAACAATGTTTTACCTGTGTTGGACTAAAGTGCAAATTACCCAAGTTGAGGGGTTAACTTGCAAATGTTACATGATAAAATGTTCCTCAAATGTTGAAGAATCATAAGAATGAAAATGATGCAGATTTATGGCTTGTGATAGCCTGAGTACCAAGAAAGAGCTTATTGAGCAATGTTTGTGCATTAAAACCTAGTTTTGGTGTAATGTGCAATTTACCCAAAGCCTAGGGTTCAAATATGCAAAATACCACTTCTAGAGAGTATCTCATGTTTCTTGGCATCATGTAGAGAAAATAAAATGAGAGGGTCATCTCATTTGAATCATTTTGGAGGAGAGAGAATCTTAAATTAAAATAATCAAGATTTAAGCATAATTGGAAACATAATTCAATTTAATGCAAAAATAAATATATTAATGGGAGTGCCCTTCAACCAAATATGTGAAGGTTGAATTTGGATACGTGTTGACGTGCTTGTGCCTTTCTATGGCACCGAAAATATCCAAAGTGAGTGGAGAGCCCACTCACATTAGTAAACTAAAAAGTAATATCCACTAAATATGGGATATTAGTGTTATATGAATTAAGGTGCTTAATTGCTTTTCCTTTAATTCATGGATAATGAAGAGGAATTCGAAGGTGAAGTTGATAGTTTAGTATGCAAGGAAGTAGGGGGGTTAAGTGGCACCGATTTGGGGAGTTGAAGGATTATTATAAGACTTTCTCTCTCTTAAACTTCCCTTGTGTATATACCTCATTTTCCACCCACATAAGGACTCTTTTTCGGATTTTCTTTGTCTCCTTGCTTTGGCCGAGAACACGGGAGCTTAGGAGAAATAGGAGGACAAACTCCAACCTGTATGTAATCTCATTAACCATCTTCAACCTTGATTTCATGGTGGAAATCGAAAATCAATGCTTGATTTCTTCTTTTCTCCATTCAATCTTCAATCCTAGCCATTTCTTTTCACTCAAAGACTTGAGGACGGGCCTTGGAAAATTGAGAAAGCTTCATTCACCATTATAGACGTGAATCTTGAAGCTTGGTTTCAACTTTGAAGGCGGGTTATATAACTTAAACCCTTAAATGTTATTATTACACTCAATTCTTCATCACTTGTTGATCATTTTGTTCTTCTTGAAATTCCTTTGAATAATTGATGAAATTTCCATAAGAATGGCAGTAGATTTTAAAGGATCGAAGCTTTATGATGATGATGTCATCATAAGCACACACCTAAATGAATATCTTGGGCAAACGATTTCAACTTTGGAACCAATCGGTTTCAAGATTGTTTGAAACCAAACGGTCTCAAGACTGTTTGGGAGTAAACGATCTCAAGACCGTTTGAGATCAAATGGTCTCAAACCGTTTGGAGGATCAACGCTGATGTGGATGGTTGATGATCCAATGATATCAATTGATTTAATTTTAAAGGTTCCATGTATGGATGATCCACCAATTTCAAACCCTAATCGGTTGAATTGATTGAAACCCTAATTGATGAAATCAATTTTGGAGATTGGATAACCCAAATGGTCTCAAGACTGTTTGGAGGTCAAACAGTCTCAAGACCGTTTGAGACCGAACCGAATGGAGGAAATGGTTTCAAGATCGAATGGAGGAATTGGTTTCAATACTGAATGGAGGATATGGTTTCAAGATCGAATGGTTTGAGACCAAACCGAATGGAGGAATTGGTTTCAAAACTGAATGAAGGAACTGGTTTCAAGATCGAATGGTTTGGTTCAGTTTCAAGACCAAATGGTTTGATTCAGTTTCAAGACCGAATGGGTTGATTTGATTTCAAGACCGAATGAGATGATTCAGTTTCAAGACTGAATGGGTTGATCTGAATTACAATTGGTCAAGACCGTTTGAAAGGTTGATCAGGCCGTTTGAAGGACTAATACCTCAAGACCATTTGAAGGTCCAATTGACTCAAACCATGTATGTAAAATTAACCCTATGATTGTTGATGGTGGTTATCAAAAGTAATTAAAATTGTTGTACCTTCAAGGTACTTAAGTGGTTGGTACCTTTTGAGTGGTTAACCTTTGATGCTCATGGAAGCAATGTCTCAATACACTATGCTGACCCTAAATGTATGTACTTGAACAAAGGGTTGATCTAATCTAATCAAGTCTGATGTAATTAACCTCCTAGAGAGGATGAGAGAGAGAAACTTATACATGAGTGATAATCATGTAGTCATTAATCCTCAACACTTTCTACATGAATAAAATATGTAATTAGGGTGTGATCCATGATGATGAGATCATGAAACCCTAATTGAAAAAGTTGATGAGATCTAACCCTAATTTAAGGAAAAGTTAGGTGAAACCCTAATCTAGGGTGATGGTGTAACCCTAATTTAGGGTAATGAGATTACCCTAATTCAGGTAATTTGATGAAAACCCCTAATTTAAGGGATGCTTCATGAAAACCCGAATCTTGGGTAAAGCTACATGAAACCCTAATATTAGGGGAAATGTTATAAGAAACCTTAATTCAAGGTAAGGATGTAATGTGAAACCCTGATACATGGTAACATGATATGAAACCCTAATCCAGGGTGATGCTATGTATTATGAAACCCTAACTTGAAAACCTAGCCCTAAATTGTGTAAAGTGATGAGTAACCCTGATTGATATGAATTGGGAAACCCTAACTCTAATAAGAGTATAAGTGGTGTTACTTTGTATGGTATGGTGCTAAAATGTAATTGATAATTGATATAACTATTATCAAGTGTACTAACCATGCAGGTATCATAGGATGATGAGAATAGCCAGGTATGACCTATGATGTTTCATTTATTACTATTAATGGGCCGTGTGAGCCATAATATGCCTTGTTTCTTAGTAAGAGGTAACAAGAGATGAAATGGGCTTTGTGAGACATGTGAGATGCTTGTGTAGCAAGTATCATGTTTACCTTGGTCAGATGACCTGAAGGTGTTTAGTTACCTGATAAGTGGTAACAAATGTTCTTTGTTGAACAAAGGGTTTGAATACCCATTTTCTATAATCATGATGATGAGTTTGTGAAAGGATGAGAATGCTCCTGATGAGATGAGGGATTGAGATCCCAATGCTTTGTTAAAGATTTGAACAATACTTGATGAAAGAATTACACATTCTTTGTAGCAATTGTTACAATAATTGATGTTTGGAAACTTGTCTGATGCTAAAAGAATATGGTAATACACTTAATTAATCAAGTGATATCATATAATGTAGTTGCCCAGACCATAGATCCATCAACGTCAGAATTTACTGAATGGTGAAACAAGTTAAACTCGGAGCGCATATTTTTGAATATGCAGGGGTATTGGGCAACTATATCCTTATGCCCCATAGGAATGGTTGCGGGCTATATCCTATGTATGGGATTGGTTACAGACCATACCCTAGTCAGAGTATGGCTATAGGCCATGACTCCATGATATGATACCAGGTATTGGCTACGGGACATAACCCGAAAGAGAGTATATGCTGCGGGCTATAACTCTATAGTGAAGATGCCAATATACTCTGGCAAGCTAATTGCAGTTTGACATGTGATGTCTCTACTGAATAATCTCATACTGACTGATAAGGATGAGGTCTTGGAGTCTGGCTCTTCCATTGACCTTGTGTGGTACCGACACTTTCCGTAATTATGGTCGGTTGGAGCATGAACGGTATACTTCATCTTTTCAGGGCATTAAGCATGATTGTAAAATGTAATCAACTAGGTAGCGTATTTACTTAAGGTTGAAATACGAGAATCATTGGTTGATATTATCTTGCTTAGCATATCCTAGATAAATAAATGTTATACATGTTCTTCATATTACTTTTCAAATAAATAATATGTTGTTGTATCAGTCATAGCTGAAATGCTTTGAAAATAAATATTGCTTTAAATTAGCTGCTGATAAACATTTATGATTCCTATGTTTAGTTTTATTAAATTGCAATAATAATGTTTTGGCAGAGAGTTATATCTCTCGTTGGGGAAATTTCAATTGTCTCACCCCCGTGGGATCCAACTTTTTAGGTAGACGCAGGGGAAGAGGCAGAAACCCTACAGTAGGGGAAGAGCAGTAGCAGTAGCAAGGACAACAGTGAATTCTCAAGTAGAGACACTGGCTGTCATGTCTTGTGTATAGAGTCCTATGTGTCGCCTCTGTACTCTCAGGTCCTCAGAGTAGTAGTTAGTACTTTTAATGAATCAATCTGAGATTTTGGCTTGATGCCTCAATGTTTTCATGCTGCGTGTATATAGTTTTCACCAGGGCAGGTGATGATTGTAATTCTCGAGAAGGAACGGTACAAGAGATGTACTTGTGAACTAGAATGTAATTGAACTACTTTGGTCCTTTTTGAAAGAGTTTTCTAGAGTATGGATCTCTTTGTCCATGGTTTTGATTTTAGTGATTTTTTAGTAATTCCGCTGCTAATGAACGCTTTCGCTTAAGTAGATCATGTTTTTGAGATTTGGATGCCACAAATAACCTCCAACAATGCTTATTGATTACAACATTTTAAATAATTAAATAGTTTTAAGTAGTTTAATTAGATATAACAAATAGGATCAACAAAATTGATGATTAACAAAATACATAAAGGAGCTGATAACAATTATCATCATCAAGCTGACTATCGTCATTTGCCTTATTAACCGGATAAGAGATTTAGTCGCATATGCATAACTAACATAAGCAAGTCTAGTAGCATATTGTCTCTATTAACATGAATAAGTCTAGAATCATAAGCATATATAACAACATTAACATGTCTAATAGTTTGAATAGATCAATATCATAAGTAGAGCTAACAACATAAGCATGAGTATTTGCATAAGCATGATTAACAGTATAGGCATTTCTAATTACAGAGGCATGGATAGCATGTTAATCATAACTAACAACATGATATAGCTAGCATCATAATTATAATCAGCGGTAGTTGTATAGATATAGACATAAGCATGACTACTGTATGTACACATTTACAATCTTAAGCATATCCAGAACATCAGTATATCTACTATCTCTAAATTGCACTAAGCATCATCTTTATGTAAAGAGAACAAACAAGGGTTATCATCCAATGTGTGGCATTGTGTATAACCCTAAACATATATGTTATACAAATGTATTACATCTTTTATTATGCCATGGGGAGTTTGAGTCGTACCACCCAAAGTCCAACCGATGCTTGTGAAGGGCTATTTGGTTCTGTACAAGATCTAGGAGTGTCGGTATCCTAAGATCTCTTCCCCTCAGTCAGTATGAGTAAAAAGGCAGTGACATATTAGTCAAAGATGCCACTACAAAGACATATAGTCAAGATGCGAACCACTAGTCCGCCCTTGATGCAGGTCACGACATTAGAAACTAGGGTATACAAAACCCTCTAATCTGAGGTACAACCACAGTTGTCCTCATTCACATCAAATGTCTGAGGCATGACCATAGCCATCATCCATAACTTGGATTGTGGATGACAAGGATATATCCTCAACTTGCCACCCTCACATACTCAATAGTATGCGCTCTGAGTTTCCCTTAGGAATACTCATTTCACCATCCAACAAGTTTTGACACTGAAGATGGCTCTACGACACATGGCACTACATGATTAGAGTTGCACTTGATTATTTATGCCAACTGGGTGAATTAAGGTAGAATCAAACAAGTGGACATACAAACCCCATTTCACTTCTAGAAAGCATATAAATATCACATGATACTATTTACTTGCCATTTATGAGACTACACTAGTCATCATACTGTCACAAGATATAAATCCTTTTCATAATATCACATGGTACCAACCCTTATCAACACAACGGGATTACACCTCATTCAGGGTTCAACCATGCCCAAAGGTCATTAAGACCATCATACCATTCCCTATAAGATTGTCATTATCTCTGCATGCCTTATAACAAGGCTTAACAACATCACTTACATATAATACACCAGATCAACACAATATTGCATTAATGAGCTAGGAGATATTCATAAACAATCGTAGTAGGGTTATATTAACATTAAGAACATTCCTTTATTACATCAACCTTCAAGTAATGTAGATATTATCAACCCTCATCATTTTTAATGCACATGTTTAGCATAAGAAAGTATCAAACATGTGGCTATGATAACCACCAACTAACATATTAAGGTTATGATCATATTAAAGAGTTTATTCCACCATCATTCCATCATATAAGAATGTTAAACATGAATACTCATCTATATCTATGTGCATTGTAGTTGGCTTCAACAAGATAAATTATATTAATGTTACTAATCAACACTTATACCCAATGTAAGGACCTTGTCCTCCGTTTTGGGCTTATCCTATTTCCTTTGCCTAAACCTTGTGTTTAGTTTCTTGCTAATCACCTCTAGTGATGATTAAGGTTGCTTGTGCTATGTTGAGAGTTGGAGGTGCCACTTGCAAATAACCCAAGTCTAGGGTTTATGAGTAAGTTTGTCACATGGAGAGGTGTTTTTCTCTCTCCTTGCTTCCTCTAGAGTTGAGAGGAAGGGTTGGGCTCATTGCTTGAGTTTCCTTGGGCTTGGTTGAGCCTTGTTGGGCCTTGTTTTGCCTTGTTTGGACCTTGCCTTGCCTTGATGGACCTTGTATCATGCAAGGGTGTGTTTGGGAGCCTTGTGTCGGCCATAAGGCTATGTCGGGCAAGAGAGTATATCACCCATGTGGTTGTGTCGGCCTTTGACCATCCTTGACCTTTGCCTTCATTTGTGTCACCACCCTTGTGGACACTTGGTGCATGATGCTTGCATATGGCAATTTCCTTGGACATGTGTATGGGGTGAGATAAGGAGGTGGCATTGACCATGGAAAAGTGTCCCTAGGTGGGAAACACCTTGCCTTTTTTTCTCCTTCACCCTATTCTATATATGCCTCTCCTTTCTCTTGATTAGGATCCCTTTAGTTGGTTGACGTGGAGTTTTGAATGCACTAACAAATTCACCCGAGGCTGAAATCCCCGCGCTTTTACCTAAACCAAGTGCAATAATACCACCCGAAAGCAGACGAGTCTTATCGCAATATAGTTTAGGATCGAACCCAAAGGACAACGTTTTTAAGAATCTTTGTCAGCTGGATCTAGCTCAAGTAAAACTAAGATTTAGAACAATAGGTTGATTTTGGTTTGTTTAAACTAATTGCAGGAAAGTAAAAGCAGAATTAAAGATAGGTTTAGATCAGTGACGTGGAATCATTGGGATGGTACCGGGTTTGACCACCGCTACACACACAAACATACTCCTTTGCAAAAAATCCAGGCAAGATATAACACTCCAAGTAGAGCTGCTGCAGAACCCCCCATACAGGCATTAGGTTCGCGTAAGCATCACCATAGGCATCAGATGTCTCGTCACCATCCGGATCACGTGTCTTACGGCTCTGAAGATACAGAAATTCACGGAGGTTGTGAACCCCCCATACGGGAGTTAGGCACACAGAAGCAGAAGGTTAGATGGCTCGTCCCCTTGCGGATCTTACACTTACGACCTTGGTGAAATCCCATCCTATTTCTAGTTTGGGAGTCAACCGCGTTAACTGATAAACACGTAAGTGATTAAAGTACGAGTAAACATCGATGATTAACAAGAAGATACAAAATCCAACTAAGGTTGTGAACCCCCCATATGGGTGTTAGGCGCACAGAAGCGTCACCGGAGGCTAGATGGCTCGTCCCCTCACAGATCACACATTTACAACCTCAAGGAATCCTATCAAAAGTTCTCGTCAAGGAGTCTAACTTGCTAAACGACGTTCATACCCATGCATTGAAGTTCTCGCAACATAGGGAGCACAAAGATGAAAACAAGCACATAACCAACCTACAAGATTAACGATAAATGACAAAATGAAGAGTTATATACATTGCCATGGAATGTTTAACAAAAGAACATAGTTTGCATGGGCAGCGGGGCTAGTCCCCGCACCCCAGCGAAAAGGGACTACTCGCTCATGATGCGAGATACAAGAAGGATGAGAGAGAAAGGAAGATCCGCCATGAGCTCGGTGCATAGGGTGGACGCAGCCCGGTGAAGTAGATGCGCTCCTTGCTCTGTCTTCCTCCTCTTCTTGGCCTCCTTGGATGCAACACTAGCAGTAGGTGGAGTGGAACTTGATCGAAGTGGTGCTCTGGCAGCCTGTCGGCATCCGGATCCGATACCTCCAAATGAGGACCCTGGGGGTCTATTTATAGGTTCAGATCTGATCCCAAATGGTTTGGATAAGTTGCTGGAAGTATCCTCTCCAAACGGTCTGGAGACCGTTTGGCGCCAAACGGTTTGGAGACCGTTTCGGCGTCCAAACGGTTTGCGTCGATCGATCTTGAGGTCGGTCTCGGCGTGAGCGCGCAGATTAAGTTCTTAAATCGGTCTTGATGTTTGCGGCAAACGGTCTTGGAAACCGCATGGATCCAAACGGTCTTGAGACCGCATGAACTCAAATGGTCTTGGGACCGCATGGACCCAAACGGCCTTGGGACCGCATGGACCCAAACGGTCTTGGGACCGCATGGACCCAAACGGTCTTGAGACCGCATGGTTTTCTTTGGCAACCGATTTCGTCATTCGTTCTTCGTATATTCCAGAAAACGGTCTTGGGACCGCATGGACCCAAACGGTCTTGGGACCACATGGACCCAAATGGTCTTGGGACCGCATGGATGGAATTGCTTGATTTACCTGCATTAAATGAATGATATTTAGTTAAAACCTTGATTATTGAATCAACTAAGTAGTTTTGTACATTATGATTCATATTAGGATGAAAAGACGCAAAATAGAGATGAAAATGTTCCAACAAGGCAATTGAATTCCATGATGAGTATGCACTCATCAAAACACCCCGAACTTAAACGTTGCTCGTCCTCGAGTAACATAAAATTTGAAATTGTTTCCTAATGAAATACTTTCGGTCCTTGTGATTGCTTCATCTTCACATCACGAATGTTTTCTTTCTGCTCAGTATGAATTAGTACCTCAACTTCCTGGGACCACTAAACACGTCTTACCATAGCTTCATTCCTGAGTTCGTTTTACAACATCACTTCCTCCTCACTTTTTCCAACAACAAGCATGTCAAAGAGTTTTGTAAGAGTCCAGAGATACCTGCTGAATTAACAAGTGTGCATCTGATCTGACACTGGTGTATTTAATGATGGTGGGGGCATGCATTGTGCCCTTAGGTAGAAAAAGGGGTGAAAGGTGGTATGGAAGAAGTAAATCTCTCCTCTATTTGACTCAAGATTTTTATTTGTTTTGCAATTTCATTTATTGCATTTTTTTGTGCAAATCTCTCCTCTATTCGAATCGAGATCACATTTCTTTTTGTGTGCACTTTGGCATCTTTTGTTTGCAAGTCTCTCCTCTATTCGACTCGAGATTGCATTTTTGGTGGTATGCCCCTATTTATTGCGAGGGGTATGGAAGAAGAGGATAAGGGGGAAGTGGCGTGCCACCCCGAACTTAGGGTTTAGCACAATTTTGGATATTTTGTTGCTTTTTGATGGATGGAGGGGTATGAAGATGATAGAAGAAGTGTAGAAGAGAGTTCAGATTGGAATGCATCTTGATTTACAATTCAAAATTGGGTTATTCTCCTTGTCATACTTTGCTCAAATAATGACTTGATGCGGATCCGGTGGGGATTCCGGGCCATTGTTCCACTAGCCAGTTAGGAAGCACAATGTGTTTGATCCCTATTAGTTTGACAGATACTTATCATTTTTGTAAAAAGTATTATGATGTTAGGAATCATAAGCTTCACATGATGATTTCAAGCAAAAGGCATTTTCAAAAATCAGTCCTCTTGAGGATTTACTTCGAATAAGGAGGATGTTATGATTGAAGATGCATAGCAAATTAGTTAGTTACATTTTATCAACAAGTGTCAAAAATTCATCAAATATCTATTCAAACATTTTGAAAATTTTGAAAAATTTTATGCTAGAGACAACTTGAGTATGAAAAGAGGGTGTATGTGGAAGTGAAGTACATACCACCCACCCTCCACCCCGAACTTAAAAATTTGCTCATCCTGAGCAAACCCTAAATACAAGATGGAGGGGAAAGGTTACACCAGTTATGACCGCCGAGTGTGATTGCGTTCTGATCAACGCGACTCCGATCTTTTATCTGAAAGAAGAAAAATTATCTCAAAAGGCAAATTTTATTTAAGGAAAAGTTGTCTAGAAAACAAAATTTGGAAATGAAAAGTAAAATAGAATTATTGACCGGGTTGCCTCCCGACAAGCGCCTTTGTTTTATGTCAATGGCTCGACAGAGTCCTTAGGCATCATGGTGGGTCCTTTGAATTGGCGAGTTCCAACATTATTTCGGTGCCTATGTCAGTTGAAGTGAAGTATCTTTTCAAGCGGTGACCATTTGCTATAAATTCTCCTGACTTGTCACTCCATAAAGAGAAAGCACCATGTGGAGAGATGCTTTTGACGATGTAAGGTCCACACCAACGTGAGTGGAGTTTCCCTGGGAACAATTTTAATCTGGAGTTAAATACTAGAACTTGGTCTCCTACTTGTATGTATTTTCTTTTCAGATGTCCATCATGCCAAAGTTTTGTACGTTCTTTATAGATTTGTGCATTCTCATAGACTGTCATTCTTAGTTCATCCAGCTCATTGAGTTGCAGAACCCTGGCTTGCCCTGCTTCTTTCATATCGAAGTTCAATTGTTTAATTGCCCACCATGCCTTATGTTCTAATTTGACTGGCAGGTGGCAAGCTTTTCCATATATCAATCGAAAAGGGGTAGTCCCAAGGGGAGTTTTATAAGCAGTTCGATAGGCCCATAGGGCGTCGTTGATTTTTGGCGACCAATCTTTTCGATTACATCCAACGGTTTTCTCAAGGATAGCCTTTAGTTGTCGGTTAGAGACCTCTACCTATCCACTAGTTTGTGGATGGTAAGGTGAAGCTACCTTGTGCGAGACACCATATTTTCTTAGTAAAGCTTCAAAGCTTCTTTCAATGAAGTGGGAGCCTCTGTTAGATATCACAGTTCGCGGTACTCCAAACTGTGGGAAGATGACATCTTTGAATAATTTGATGACGGGTTTTGAATCACTAGTGACAGTTGGAATAGCTTCAACCCATTTTGAGACATAGTCCACCGCCACTAGGATGTAGGATAATCCATTAGAAGATGGGAATGGACCCATATAGTCCACTCCCCAGACGTCGAATATCTCAACTTCTTACCATAAATTCAGTGGCATCTCATCTCTTTTAGTTATATTGCCAGATCTTTGACATTTGTCACAGGATAGGACAAAATCGTAAGAGTCCTTGGATAAGGTTGGCCAGAAGAATCCACATTGCAAAACCTTTAGGACAGTCTTTTCAGAGCTCATATGCCCCCCTACGGGTCCTGAGTGGCATTGTTCCAAAATAGATGGAGCTTCTTCTTCGGCGATACAATGTCTATACAATCCGTCAGCACAAAGTTTAAAGAGATATGGTTCATCCCAGTAATAATGCTTCACATCGTGCATAAATTTCTTCAGTGCATTCCCGGTGCATTGGGGGTGGATGACTTCAGCAGCATAAATGACTTCAGTGCATTCCGAGACCCTCATTAGCTGATCATCCGGTAGGGAATCATTTATCGGAGTCTTTTCAGCATCCATAGTGTGGATGCGACTGAGGTGATCTACTACAACATTTTCCGTCCTTTTTTTATCTCTTATCTCCAAATCAAATTCTTGTAGTAAGAGGATCCATCGTATCAGCCTTGGTTTTGCATCTTTTTTTGCCAGGAGGTAACGAATAGCAGCATGGTTGTGTAGACAATGACTTTCGAACTGATAATGTATGAACTAAACTTGTCGAAAGCATATATGACTGCTAGAAGTTCTTTTTCAGTAGTAGCGTAATTCCTTTGAGTTTCGTCGAGGGTTTTCGATGCATAATAGATCACATAATGTTTCTTTTCTATGTATTGCCCTAAGACGGCACCCATCACGTAATCACTGGCATCGCACATAATTTCAAAAGGATGGTCCCAGTCGGGAGCTCTAATGATGGGGGTAGTTGTAAGGGCCTTCTTTAGCGCGTCGAAGCTTTTGACACATTCTTCATTGAAATTGAAAGTAGCATCCTTTAGAAGCAGGGTGGCCATTGGCTTAGTTATCTTGGAGAAATCTCTTATGAATCTTCTATAGAATCCAACATGACCAAGGAACGAGCGAACTTCTTTCACATTCGTGGGAATAGACAATTTAGATATTACTTCAATCTTAGCTTTATCAACTTCAATTCCTCTACTGCTAATCCTATGGCCCAGGACAATGCCTTCCCTTACCATGAAGTGGCATTTCTCCCAATTTAGCACCAGATGTGCTTCTTCGCAACGTTTGAGAACCATGGAGAGATGCTTAAGACAAGAATCAAACGAGTCTCCATATATAGAGAAATCATCCATGAAGACTTCCATAATAGTTTCCTGATGGAGCTTCCACTTACGTGGAATTGCATGCACCAACTAAAAATCCTAAAGATGATAAGTCTTTAGGTTTAGCCTTGCATATACTAGATAGAGAACTCCACCCACGTATGCTAGGATACGTGGAAGTCTTATCGTAGTATAGTTAAGGGCCGAATCCTCAGGACAACGGTCTTATTGCAAGCAACAAGATGGAAAACATTAGAATTTCACTTAGTCACTTGATAGTAGGCACTTGAATCGAAAGTTTGGTTTTGTTGTTTTAAACTAAGAACATGTAAGTAAAGAAAGCAAGTAAATCTAAGGAGTTAAACTATGATAAAAGTCACTAGGGTGTGATCGGTTTTTGACCACCACTACACATGGATCAACACATGCAAAACAAAACATAACCTGCAAAAAGAGTTTAGTCAGTTAGTATCTTTATAGACTTAGTTTCCTTTCGGAGAACTAACTACGAGAAGTGCGGGAATGTTGCAATGCCAGCCATTCCCGAACAAATGGTCACCTACTTTGCATCATTCCCTTCGCAAAGTGTGTTCCTCGACTTACCAAGGTTGCACTTTCATACGTCAACTGATTCCATTTCATAGTATGAAAGTGCAACGAATGATAGTGAGTTTACTCCACTTCTTGAGTGACACTTCTAGATACCGAAACAGATGCATGGTGGATACATGCACCAAGAACCAACATACAAATGAGTTTCGAATCTAATAGTACAAACGTAGACAATTCATACTAAAAGATAAAGGATAACACAAGTTGGAGATCAAGCAACATGCATTCATTAAACGTTTGATGTCGAACTGAAAGGATAAGAACTCTATATTACAAATTATGGAATACATTTACATGATATGAAAACATGGGTAGTGGGGCTACTCCCCGCACCCTAGTGAAAGAGACTACTTGCTCGTGACTAGGACAAAGAAGGAGGCAAGAAGAGAGAGAGTGCATCATCCCCATAAAAGAGAGAGGAAAGTCAACCCTTTGGAGAGAGAGAAACAATCCACCAGCTTCACAGGTTGCGCGATGATGAGATCTCCCTTTTCCCACCTTCTTTGGCGGAGAGAGAGAAAGCAACTTTGAGATGGAGTATGGGTCTCAGACCGGCAGCCCCAGGGCGGAGGATGGAAGTCATAAGTGCTCTGGAGTGATTGAGGCAGCCTTTGGACATCTGAAACTTGATATCTGGTGGAGGACCCTTGGGGTCTTATTTATAGGCCTTAAGTGAAGTCCAAACGGTTTGGAGACCATTTGGACCTCAAGACCGTTTGGGCCTCAAGACCGTTTGGACCTTGAGACCGTTTGGACCTTGAGACCGTTTGGACCTCAAGATTGTTTGGACCTTGAGACCGTTTGGACCTCAAGACCGTTTGGACCTTGAGACCGTTTGGACCTCAAGACCATTTGGACCTTGAGACCATTTGGACCTCAAGACCGTTTGTCTTCATGCGGTCTCGGAACCGTGTGACTCCATGCGGTCTCGGGACCGGTTGGCTTCATGCGATCTTGAGACCGTGTGACTCCATGTGGTCTCGGGACCGGTTGGCTTCATGCGGTCGTGAGACCGTGTGACTCCATGTGGTCTCGTGACCGGTTGGCTTCTTGCGGTCTTGAGACCGTGTGACTCCATGCAGTCTCGGGACCGGTTGGTGATGTGGCTTTTTTGAATGCACTAACAAATTCACCATGGGCTGAAATCCCCGAGCTTTTACTAAAACCAAGTGCAACAATACCACCCGCAAGCGGACGGGTCTTATCGCAGTATAGTTGAGGATCGAACCCAAAGGACAACGTTTTTAAGAATCTTTGTCAGTTAGATCTAGCTCGAGTAAAACTAATATTTAGAACAATAGGTTGATTTGGCTTTGATTAAACTAATTGCAAGAAAGTAAATGCGGAATTAAAAGATGGGTTTGGATCAATAATATGGAATCGCTGGGATGGTACCAGGTTTGACCACCGCTACACACACAAACATACTCCTTTGCAAACAATCCAGGAACAATATAACACTCCAAGTAGAGCTGCTATAGAACCCCCATACGGGCGTTAGGTCCACGTAAGCATCACCATAGACAGCCGATTTCTCATCGCCATCCGGATCACATGTCTTACGGCTCTGAAGAAACAGAAATCCACGGAGGTTGTGAACCCCCCATACGGGCGTTAGGCGCACAGAAGCGTCACCGAAGGCTAGATGGCTCGTTCCCTCACAGATCATACACTTACGACCTCGATGCAATCCCATCCTATTTCTAGTTTGGGAGTCATCCGCGTTAACCGATAAACAAGCAGGAGGGTGACATGCAAGAAAACATCGACATTTAGCAAGATGATACAAAATCCAACTAAGATTGTGAACCCCCTATACAGGCGTTAGGCGCAAAGAAGCGTCACTGAAGGCTAGATGGCTCATCCCCTCGCGGATCATACACTTACTACCTCAAGGAATCCCCTTCTATTTCTAGTCAGGGAGTCAAACGCGTTAAACGACGTTCGAACCCATGCCTTGAAGTTATCGCAACATAGGAACCCATGCATTGAAGTTATCGTAACATAGGGAGCACAAAGATGAAAACAAGCATATAACCAACCTACAAGCTTAACGATAAACGAAAAAATGAAGAGTTATATACATTGCCATGGAAAGTTTAACAAAAGAACATGGTTTGCTTGGGCAGCGGGGCTAGTCCCCGCACCCCAGCGAAAGAGGACTACTCGCTCATGATGCGAGATACAAGAAGGATAGGAGAGAAAGATAGATCCGCCATGAGCTCGGTGCAGAGGGTCGACGCATCCCGGTGAAGAAGATGCGCTCCTTGCTCTGTCTTCTTTCTCCTCTTGGCCTCCTTGGACGCAACACCAGCAGTAGGTGGAGTGGAACTTGATCAGGGTGGTGCTCTGGCAGCCTATCGGCGTCCGGATTCGATGCCTTGAAATGAGGGCCCTACGGTTCTATTTATAGGCTCAGATCTGATCCCAAACGGTTTGGGTAAGTTGCTGGAAATATCTTCTCCAAACGGTTTGGAGACCGTTTGGGCGCCAACCGGTTTGGAGACCGTTTGGGCGTCAAACGGTCTTGAGACCGTTTGGACACGAAACGGTTTGGAGACCGTTTGGGCACCAAATGGTTTGCTTCAATCGGTCCTAGACTTGGCATGGGCATGCGGCTTTAGTTCTTCAATCGATCCTTGCACTTGTGTCGAACGGTCTTGGGACCGCATGGGACCAAACGGTCTTGAGACCGCATGGGACCAAACGGTCTGGAGACCGCATGGGACCAAACGGTCTTGAGACCGCATGGTACCAAACGGTCTTGAGACCGCATGGGACGAAACGGTCTTGGGACCGCATGGGACCAAACAGTCTTGAGACCGCATGGGACCAAACGGTCTTGAGACCGCATGGCTTTCTTTGGCAACTGGTTTCGTCATTCGTTCTTTGTGTATTTCGCCAAACGATCTTGGGACCGCGTGGACTCAAACGGTCTTGAGACCGCATAGATCCAAACGGTCTTGGGACCGTATGCATGGAGTTACTTGCTTTACCTGCATTAAATGAAAGATATTTAGTTAAAATCTTGATTATTGAATCGCTAAGTAGTTTTGTGCATTATGATTCATATTAGGGTGAAAAGATGTGGAATAGAGATGAAATTGTTCCAAAAAGGTAATTGAATTACATGATGAGTTTGCACTCATCAAAACACCCCGAACTTAAATCGTTGCTCGTCCTCGAGTAACATAAAGTTTGAAACTATTACCTAATGAAATACTTTTGATCCGTGTGATTTCTTCATATTCACATCAAAAATGTTTTCTTTCTGCTCAGTATGAATGAGTACCTTAACTTCCTGGGATCACTAAACACGTCTTTCCATAGCTTCGTTCCTGAGTTCGTTTCCCAATAACGCTTCCTCCCCACTTTTTCCAACACCAAGCATGTCGAAGAGTTTTGTAGGAGTTCTGAGATACCCGCAGAATCAACAAGTATGCATCCGATCTGACACTGGTGTAGCTCAGGATGGTGGGGCATGTATTGTGCCCTTAGGTAGAAAAGGGAGTGAAAGGTGGTATGGAAAGAAGAAGTAAAACTCTCCTCTATTCGACTCGATATTTTTATTTGTTTTGCAATTTATTGCATTTTTTTTGTGCGCTATGGCATCTTTTATTGCAGATCTCTCCTCTATTCGACTCGAGATTGCATTTCTTTTTGTGTGCACTTTGGCATCTTTTTATTGCAGATCTCTCCTCTATTCGACTCGAGATTGCATTTTTTTTGGTACGCCCCTATTTATTGGAAGGGGTATGGAAGAAGCGGATACGGGGGAAGTGGCGTGCCACCCCGAACTTAGGGTTTGGCACAAGTTTGGCTATTTTGGTGGTATTGGTGGATGGAGGGATACGGAGATGATAGAAGAAGTGTAGAAGAGAGTTCAGATCGAAATGCTCCTTGATTTACAATTCAAAACCGGGTTATTCTCTTTGTCATACTCTTCTCAAATAATGACTTGATGCGGATCCGGTGGGGGTTCTGAGCCATTGTTCCACTAGTCAGTTAGGAAGCACGACGTGTTTGATCCCTATCAGTTTGGCAGATACTTATCATTTTGTAAAAAGTATTATGATGTTAGGAATCATAAGCTTCACAGGATGATTTCAGGCAAAAGGCAAGCTTCAAAAGTCAGTCCTCTTGAGGATTCGCTTTGAATAAGGAGGATATTATGATTGAAAATGCACAGCAAGATAGTTAGTTACATTTTTATCGACAAGAGTCAAAATTTCATCAGGTATCTGTCCAAAATTTGAAAATTTTTATGATAAAGACAACTTATATGAAAGAGGGTGTTTATGAAAGTGAAGTACGTACCACCCACCCTCCACCCCAAACTTAGAGATTTTCTCGTCCTCAAGCAAATCCTAAATCCAAGATGGAGGGGAAAGGCAACACCAGGTATGACTGCCGAGAATGATTTCGTTCTGATCAGCGCCACTCCGATCTCATATTCTGTAAGGAAAACTATCCCATAAGGCAAATTTTATTCAAGGAAAATTTAACTATAAGGTAAAAACAAAGTTTGGAAAGGAAAAGTAAACAGATTTATTGATCGGGTTGCCTCCCGACAAGCGCCTTTGTTTTATGTCGATGGCTCGACAGAGTTCTTTGGTATTCTGGTGGATCCTTTGGACTGTTGAATTCCAACATTATTTCGGTGCCTTTTTCAGTTGGTGTGAAGTATCTTTTCAAGTGGTGACCATTTGCTATAAATTCGCCAGACACCTCGCTCCATAAAGAGAAAGCACCATGGGGAGAGATGCTTTTGACGATGTAAGGTCCACACCAACATGAGCGGAGTTTCCCTGGGAACAATTTTAATCTGGAATTGAAAACTAGAACTTGGTCTTCCACTCGTATGTCTTTTTGTTTCAGATGTCCATCATGCCAGAGTTTTGTACGTTCTTTGTAGATTCTTGCATTCTCATAGGCTGTCATTCTGAGTTCATCCAGCTCATGGAGTTGCAGAATTCTGGCTTGACCCGCTTGTTTCATATCGAAGTTTATTTGTTTAACTGCCCACCATGCCTTGTGTTCAAGTTCGACTGGTAGGTGGCAACCCTTTCCATATATCAATCGAAAAGGTGTAGTCCCAAGGGGAGTCTTATAAGCGGTCTGGTAGGCCCATAAGGCGTCGTTGATTTTTGTTGACCAGTCTTTTCGATTGCGTCCGACGGTTTTTTCGAGAATAGACTTAAGTTGACGGTTGGATACCTCAACTTGTCCACTTGTTTGTGGATGGTATGATGAAGCTATTTTGTGTAAGACACCATATTTTCTTAATAAAGCTTCAAAGCTTCTTTCAATGAAATGGGAGCCTCTGTCGGAAATCACGGTTCGCGGTACTCCAAACCGTGGGAAGATGATATCTTTGAATAATTTGATGACGGGTTTTGAATCACTAGTGATGGTTGGGATAGCTTTGATCCATTTTGAAACGTAGTCCACTGCCACTAAGATATACGAGAATTCATTGGAAGATGGGAATGGACCCATATAATCCACTCCCCAAACGTCAAATATCTCGACTTCTTGCCATAGATTCAGTGGCATTTCGTCTCTCTTGGTTATATTATCGGCCCTTTGACATTTATCACAGGATTGGACAAAATCGTAGGAATCTTTGGATAAAGTCGACCAAAAGAAACCACATTGCAAAACTTTTAAAGCTGTCTTCTTTGAGCTCATGTGGCAGTCTACAGGTCCTGAGTGGCATTGTTCTAAAATAGAATGGGCTTCTTCTTCGGCGACGCAACGTCTATACAATCCATCTGCGCAGAGTTTAAAAAGATATGGTTCATCCCAATAGTAATGCTTCACATCATGCATAAATTTCTTCAGAGAGTTCCCGGTGTATTGGGGATGGATGACTCCGACGGCAAGGTAGTTTACGATGTCAGAATACCATGGCACTACTTCCGAGATGCTCATAAGCTGATCATCTGGTAGGGAGTCATTTATCGGGATCCCTTCAGCATCCAGAGTGTGGATGCGACTGAGGTGATCAGCAACAACATTTTCTGTCCCCTTTTTATCCCTTATTTCTAGGTCAAATTCTTGTAGAAGGAGTACCCATCTGATCAGCCTTGGCTTGGCATCCTTTTTTGCCATAAGGTAACGAATAGCGGCATGGTCTGTGTAAACGATTATCTTCGAAGCAGTAAGGTAGGATCTGAATTTATCAAAGGCATAGTTGACTGCCAAGAGTTCCTTTTCAGTAGTAGCATAATTCCTTTGAGCTTCGTCGAGGGTTTTCGACGCATAATAGATCACATAATGTTTCTTCTCTATGCATTGTCCTAAGACCGCTCCCACCGCATAATCACTGCCATCACACATAATTTCGAAGGGGTGGTTCCAATCGGGAGCTCTAATGATAGGGGTAGTTGTAAGGGATTTCTTCAGCGTATCAAAACTTTTGACGCATTCTTCATTGAAATTGAAATCAACATCTTTTAAAAGTAGATTGGTCATCGGCTTTGTTATCTTGGAAAAATCACGTATAAACCTTCTATAGAATCCAACGTGACCAAGGAAAGCGCGAACTTCTTTTACATTTGTGGGAATTGCCAATTTAGATATGAGTTCTATCTTGGCTTTATCAACTTCAATTCCTCTGTTGCTAACCTTGTGGCCCAAGACAATGCCTTCCTTTACCATAAAATGGCATTTCTCCCAATTTAGCACCAGATGTGCTTCTTCACAGCGTTTGAGGACCATGGAGAGATGCTTAAGACAGGAATCAAAGGAGTCCCCATAAACAGAAAAATCATCCATGAAGACCTCCATAACAGTCTCAGTAAGCCCTGCAAAGATGGCAGTCATGCAACGTTGAAAAGTTGCGGTGGCATTACACAAGCCAAATGGCATCCTTTTAAAATCGTATGTCCCGAAGGGACAAGTGAAAGTCATTTTTTCTTGATCATCTGGATGTATGGGAATCTGATAGAATCTAGAGTAACCATCCAGGTAACAGAAATATTCTTGATGGGCCAATCTTTCTAAAACTTGATCAAGGAAGGGCATAGGAAAATGATCCTTTCAAGTGGCCTTGTTTAACTTTCTATAATCAATACACATCCGCCATCCAGTGACTGTTCGAGTGGGGATGAGCTCATTGTTTTCATTTCTTATAACGGTAGTCCCTCCTTTCTTGGGTACCACATGAACTGGGCTCACCCATGGTGAGTCCGATATCGGGTATATTATTCCAGCTGTAAGAAGTTTGATGATTTCGCGGCGGACCACTTCCTTCATATTTGGGTTCAACTTTCGTTGATGCTCGATGGTTGGCTTATGGTCTTCCACCATGGGGATTCCGTGCATGCACAAGGCTTGGCTGACCCCTGTGAGGTCACTCATCTTATAGCCTATGGCTTTCTTGCTCTCCCTTAATACCTCCAGAAGTTTCTCTTCTTGTTTGGTCGTTAGACCAGAGTTTATGATGACTGGACAAACTTTGAGATCGTCTAAAAACATATACTTCAGCCCTTCAGGTAGGGGCTTCATTTCAGGAGGTTCTGGTTTTTCACTGATTTCTTCTGGAGTTCCGGTAGTCTTTAATTCTTCGTAAGTAGCTTCAACATTTTCTTTAGAAGAGTTGGGAGATTCGATGCAATTCTTAGCTTTTTGGTCAATAGGTTCGTCATTAAAAAGGTCGTGTAGAGAAGTTTCCAAGGGATCACATGACTCGTGATATTCTTGAGTTAGTTGTGACATTTGCTCAACACAATCTATCAGATAGACTTCCTCCTGTATACTGGGTCTTCTCATACTTTCAAAAACTTTAAATTCGAGAGTCTCTTTTCCTAACCTTAGCAGTAAGGTTCCTGCTTCAACATCAATAAGGGCTCTTGCAGTTGCGAGGAACGGACGACCGAAGATAAGAGGGTATTTGGTGTCTTCTTTTATGTCCATGATGACAAAATCACATGGAACATATGCGTCCTTGCCTACCTTGACCGAGATGTCTTCGAGAATTCCTAACGGTCTTTTGATCGAATTGTCCGCAAGTTGAATGGTCATAGCTGTTGGAAGCAATTCTTCGAACCCTAATCTCTTGCATAAACTGAATGGCATAATAGAAATACTTGCACCAAGATCTGCCAGTCCCTTTTTGCACGATGAGTCACTAATGTGACAAGAGATTCCAAAGGATCCTGGATCTTTCTGTTTCTTTGGCATCTTGCTGAGTATGATATCTGATGTGGTTGCTTCCAGTTTTACAGTTTCATACTCTTCAGTGATGTACTTCTTGGTGAGAAGCGACTTTAGATACTTGGTCCAGGCTGGTATCTCATTAAGAGCATCTAAGAATGGTATATCAACATGGAGTTTCTTCATAGCCTCTTTAAATTTGATGAATCTAGTATCAAGCTTGGTTTTCCTCAGGCGGGATGGGAAAGGAACATGAGGCTTATATACAGGAATATCCGGCTCTGGTGTCTCTACTTCTTCATCGGCAACTTTCTCAGAACTACCCTTATCAGTATTTCTTTCCTTCGGTTGCGATTCCGGTGTTGTCAAGTTTTGGACAGTCAAAGGTTCACTCTCCTCAGGGATATTCACAGTTGTCTTCGCTATGGGTTCGGAATAGCTTTTCCTTGATCTTGTGGTGACAATCTTCATCTGCTCAAGATGTTTTGGATTATTCTCAGGTTGACCGACAAAGACTCCAGCCGATGGCTTTATGCTAGCAGCAAGTTGAGCAAGTTGAGTTTCAATAGCCTTTTGTTGGGCTTGTTGGTTGGCTATCATCGTTTGTTGTGTTTGCAGCAACTTTTCAATGGTTGATAGCTTATCATCAGAAGGGATGGGTCCTGTCTGACTTTGCTGTTGATTTAGGTTCTGATACTGAGAGTTGTTCTGATAATTATTGTAGTTCCTATTCTGAAAGTTTCCTTTGAAGTTTCCTTGATTCCCAAAGTTCTGTTGTTGGTTAACCTGGTACCCAGGTGGGCCCCTTGGTTGATTGTTCGGAATAAACTGATGTGAGTTCATAGCTCCTGAAGGGTTTCCGTATTGGAAGCCTGGGTGATTCCTATTTTGATTTGGATTGTAATAGTTCTGCCCAGAGACAGTGTTAATAGCATTAAGATTTTCCATCTGGCAATTATCTCCTTGTCCACATGCATTACTTAGAACAACATCATAGAGGACATTGCATGACAGTGTGGAATGATCAGTGCCTTTGCATGTTTCACAAAACAAAGAAGTCGACTTGACCTGCTCTGGTTGCCTAGTGGGAGAATGTCCTCTTCCAATCGCAGCAAGGGATGATTCTATGTGATCTTGCTTTGCAACTAAGACCTTCAAAGTTTCAGCTATAGATTTGTATTCTGGGATAGCTTCAGCCATGGCTACCTTTAAGACTCCTTTATCAATAGATCTGCCCCAATTGGCTTGATTTTTTGCTCCCAGGGTGACTACTCTCCATGCGCTGTCGTAACTTTGCCGCATGAAGTTCCCACCAGACGAGGAGTCAAGGAACATCTTTACGTCATCCTCCACACCCCTGTAGAATATCTCTATCAGCTGGTTCTTAGGGATTCCATGGTGTGGGCATTTGTGTAGGAGCTCCTTGTACCTATCCCAAGCTTCGGCAAGGGTTTCTCCTGGGACTTGAGTGAAATTTGTGATTCGTCCCCTGATTTCATATGTAAGAGATGGGGGGTAGAACTTTTCCAGAAAAGCGTTTTGGAGCTGCTCCCAAGTGGTGATGGGTACTTCACTCTGTAGTGAATTGTACCAACTAATGGCTATATCAGCAAGAGAGTACTTGAAAAGACAGAGTCGAATGGCATCATCAGAGACTCCATTTTGCTTCTTCATAGCACATAGGTCGATAAATCTGAGAAGATGACCTTGGCTGTCTTCAGCTTGTTTACCGTAGAAGGGGTTGTTTTGAAGCAAAGTTATCCAATGTGCTCTAATCTCAAAATCGGCAGCTTCGATGGGAGGAGGCTGCACCGGATGATAGACATTCGCGGCCTTTGGGATAGAGAACTCTCTAAGATCTTTCTGAAGTTCGGCTGCTTGCGCTGCTGCCTGTGCTGCTAAGATCTCCTATTGAACCGCAGCTCTAGCTTCTTGCATGAGCCTCTCTCTCTGCGCATTGATGGCATGAGCCACTCTTCGGGCTACTTCTTCTTCTTGCGCCATTCTTGCCTGATTCTCCCTGATTTGACGATGGAAGGTTCTATCTATTTCAGGATCGAAGCTCGCTGTGAGTCCGGGACTGTCTGATCGGTGCATGCACTAACCGTTGAAGAGCACCTGAAATTGGAAAAGATTCGAAAGTGAGATCCACAAAGTAGAATAACGGTCAAGTAGATGAGCGATAGTTTCAAAAAGAAAAGCAAAATCCTAGATTAGTCTTAGAAGAACTAGATTTGACTGACTGATTCCGTTGTCCCCGGCAACGGCGCCAGAAGTTGATGTGGCTTTTTTGAATGCACTAACAAATTCACCCGGGGCTGAAATCCTCGAACTTTTACCAAAACCAAGTGTAACAATACCACCCGCAAGCGGACGGGTCTTATCGCAGTATAGTTGAGGATCGAACCCAAAGGACAACGTTTTTAAGAATCTTTGTCAGTTAGATCTAGCTCAAGTAAAACTAATATTTAGAACAATAGGTTGATTTGGCTTTGATTAAACTAATTGCAAGAAAGTAAATGCGGAATTAAAAGATGGGTTTGGATCAATAATATGGAATCGCTGGGATGGTACCGGGTTCGACCAACGCTACACACACAAACATACTCCTTTGCAAACAATCCAGGCATAATATAACACTCCAAGTAGAGCTGCTGCAGAACCCCCCATACGGGCGTTAGGTCCGCGTAAGCATCACCATAGGCAGCCGATTTCTCATCTCCATCCGGATCACATGTCTTATGGCTCTGAAGATATAGAAATCCACGGAGGTTGTAAACCCCCCATACGGGCGTTAGGCGCACAAAAGCATCACCGAAGGCTAGATGGCTCGTCCCCTCGCGGATCATACACTTACGACCTCGATGAAATCCCATCCTATTTCTAGTTTGGGAGTCAGCCGCGTTAACCGATAAACAAGCAGGAGGGTGACATGAAAGAAAACATCGACGTTTAGCAAGATGATACAAAATACAAATAAGATTGTGAACCCCCTATACAGGCGTTAGGCGCACAGAAGAGTCACCGAAGGCTAGATGGCTCGTCCCCTCGCGGATCATACACTTACTACCTCAAGGAATCCCCTTCTATTTCTAGTCAGGGAGTCAATCTCGTTAAACGACGTTCGAACCCATGCCTTGAAGTTATCGCAACATAGGAACCCATGCATTGAAGTTATCGCAACATAGGGAGCACAAAGATGAAAACAAGCATATAACCAACCTACAAGCTTAACGATAAACGACAAAATGAAGAGTTATATACATTGCCATGGAAAGTTTAACAAAAGAACATGGTTTGCTTGGGCAGCGGGGCTAGTCCCCGCACCCCAGTGAAAGAGGACTACTCGCTCATGATGCGAGATACAAGTAGGATAGGAGAGAAAGATAGATCCGCCATGAGATCGGTGCAGAGGGTCGATGCAGCCCGGTGAAGAAGATGCGCTCCTTGCTCCGTCTTCTTTCTCCTCTTGGCCTCCTTGGATGCAACACCAGCAGTAGGTGGAGTGGAACTTGATCGGGGTGGTGCTCTGGTAGCCTATCGGCGTCTGGATCTGATGCCTTGAAATGAGGGCCCTGGGGTTCTATTTATAGGCTCATATCTGATCCCAAACGGTTTGGGTAAGTTGCTAGAAATATCTTCTCCAAACGGTTTGGAGACCGTTTGGGCACCAACCGATTTGGAGACCGTTTGGGCGTCAAACGGTCTTGAGACCGTTTGGACACCAAACGGTTTGGAGACCATTTGGGCACCAAACAGTTTGCTTCGATCGGTCCTGGCCTTGGCATGGGCATGCGGCTTTAGTTCTTCAATCGATCATTGCGCTTGTGTCGAACGGTCTTGGGACCGCATGGGACCAAACGGTCTTGAGACCGCATGGGACCAAACGGTCTGGAGACCGCATGGGACCAAACGGTCTTGAGACCGCATGGGACCAAACAGTCTTGGGACCGCATGGGACCAAACGGTCTTGGGACCGCATGGGACCAAACGGTCTTGGGACCGCATGGGACCAAACGGTCTTGAGACCGCATGGGACCAAACGATCTTGAGACCGCATGGCTTTCTTTGGCAACTGGTTTCGTCATTCGTTCTTTGTGTATTTCGCCAAACGATCTTGGGACCGCGTGGACTCAAACGGTCTTGAGACCGCATGGATCCAAACGGTCTTGGGACCGTATGCATGGAGTTACTTGCTTTACCTGCATTAAATGAAAGATATTTAGTTAAAATATTGATTATTGAATCCCTAAGTAGTTTTATGCATTATGATTCATATTAGGGTGAAAAGATGTGGAATAGAGATGAAATTGTTCCAAAAAGGTAATTGAATTACATGATGAGTATGCACTCATCAGTTGGCTTCATGCGGTCTTGAGACCGTTTGACTCCCTACGGTCTCGGGACCAATTGGCTTCATGCAGTCTTGATATCATTTGACTCCATGCGGTCTCAGGACAGATTGGCTTCATGCGGTCTTGGGACCGTTTGAGTCCATGCGGTATTGAGGCTGAGTTAGTCTTTTATGATCTTTTTTTGTGTTTTTCTGCATATATAAAAGGGAAAAGTTAGTCTGATGGTATATTTACAATAAAGGGGAAAATTTAGGGATTATGTATATTTTAATTTAGAAAGAGTATGGAAAACTAAAGAAAAAGACTAAGATAATCATCCAAAATTGGAGGTTACCACCGCCCCTAACTTAGAGTCTAGCTTGTCCTCAAGTTAGATAGAGCTGAGGCATGTAATGGTGAGGCGATTTTATTTAGTTAGGATTTCCATACTCTTGCTTCAATTCTTAACCTGAGTTCTCCTAAGGTCATATCAAGTCTTATTGCTTGCCTTGACTCTTTCAGGTTTCGAGAGTTGCTTGGGTCTCATGTTCTTTTCGTATCTCGTAGCTCGCATCGGGACCACCTTTATTCTGTGCATGTTGTTTACTCTAATCAGCTTTATACCTCTCTGAAGGACCTACTGGAAGCTAGAGAGGGTATGAGGGTTGGTTAAAGGCTTGAAGTGTAACTCCCCCTTCAAGTGGGGGAGGGGTTGTCTATGCTTTTAGGATCTCACTAC
The DNA here is from genome assembly GCA_963693085.1 of Alisma plantago-aquatica. Classification (NCBI taxonomy): domain Eukaryota; kingdom Viridiplantae; phylum Streptophyta; class Magnoliopsida; order Alismatales; family Alismataceae; genus Alisma; species Alisma plantago-aquatica. The sequence continues at coordinate 36,027,639 of OY856413.1, forward strand.
CAGGCACGACACATCTGCCTTTGTGAGGGAAGCTAAATGTACTGGCCGGGTGAGTCCTTTATAAGCCTTTCATATATTTAGATACCTTAGGGTTTCACTACCGGGCACGACACATCTGCCTTTGTGAGGGCAGTTGAATGTGCCGGCCGGGTGAGACCTTCATTGGTTCTTTATATAGATCCTTATTTATGGCACAACTCTCATAATTTTATTCGACTCTCCGGCTTTTATTTGATGACTCGCAGGCTTGGGTTTTGGGGTTTTGTTTGGGAAATTATTTTGGGCGGCCAAGCCTCTTTTATTTTGAAGAGAGGAAATCTATTCTTAGAGTTTTTCAACATGCACTTATTTGGTTTGTGGTCCACTTGCAGAACTTCTTGATTTGGAAGTTGCCTGATGCCCCTCTCATCCTAGAGAGCCTGGCTTATTTCTGCCTTGATATTGACCTGTGGAGAGTCAGATAAAGAAGTGAAGCAAAAGCATGAAAATCAGTAGTGGAGGGACATTATTAAATCACCATTAAATGTCAAAGTTCTATTTACTTTTGGGGACTAACATGATTCTAAAGTTAATTGAGGGTGATTCTATTCAAAAAGGGGTTAATTAAAAAGAAAGTTAAAGAGAAAAGAAAAAAAAAGAATATGTACAAACAGAGAAAGGAGAAAAGAGGGATTTAGAAATGATACCTCGCCCTTGTCTAATGTACCCCCCCAACTTATCACTCACTCTGTCCTCAGAGTGTCAAAGTGATAGGTTGAGAAGTACGATGACAAGGGCTGCAGGCTAAGTTAATTCTGAATTTTCCCCTGGTGATTGAAGTAGATTTGCTGCGAACTGTCCTCATGGAGTGTGGTAATCCACGCCAGTCATCTCTTTTACTGGTCTTTAAAGAATGATGATGGTGAACATCCAATAGAGGATGTGGAAGCCGCAGTCGTTTGATTCTCAGATTTGTTGGGGACATTTGTGGCTGAAGGAAGGGTGATGAAAATGGTTTTTGTCATAAGCCCTTGTATGCAGACTTAAAAAGGCAATTAATTTGTCAGCGCATTCCTTCGCCACTACCTCTGTTGGCATACTTGGTGTCACGACATAGTTCTTCAACCGTGGATTGTACTGGCTATCAGAACTGTTGTATATTGTAGTTGTTCCTTCTGGTAGGTTTGTTGCCAGGAGCATCCGGTGCTCATGATAAAGGAAGGGTAACATGATCAACTTCGGCGTTGTGTGCTGTAGAAAGGAGATCAGCGCTTCAGTTGTGCTGAAGTTCTTGAGATTTAAAAGATCATCCTTCATGTATGGGGATGCCATATATGTAGTGGGTTTATTTTGGCCGAGTAGAAACTGATAAGCGGCCATTAGGCTTACAGAGAGGGATCCTTTAATCTGTAAAGTCTCTCGAAGCATGTCTGCCATAACTAGAATGTCCCTAGACATGAATACGAGCTCATCCTTCTCGGCTAAAATCCGCGCCATAATGAGACGTAGTTTGATGTCGGAGAGACCTTTGCAAGCACTGTGATCGAAGTCAGAAAATGTTGGTTCTATGGCAGACAAAGGATCGGTGTCTTTTTTACTTTGCTCGGTGGCTAAAGTCGGCTCCTTGGGTTTTTCCAACTCTTTCAGAGTGTGGCGGAAAGGTCGCCTCTGCAGGCGTTGGATAGCTGAAAAAAGATAATGAGGGATGTCATCTGGTGCCATTGTCGGGTCCTTAAAGAACCTTCTATCACAAATGAGTTCCATGGCGTAACGCCCTCGCAAAGAGTGAAAATCTTCAGCAACGAGGTCAGTAAATGGGATTTCTTGGTTCAGTTCTTGGATGTGATGTATGGTGCAGAAAGCGCAGTCCCCAGATCCCTTGACAATTTGAACTTGAGGGTTTATTATTTGGAACCAAGGCTGGCTCCAGTCTTGGCGGAGAGATGGGCGTGCAGCCCAAATTAACTTAAGCAACCGGAAGGGAATACATCTCGCTTCACCTGCTGCTTCACCCACAAAGTTTATTGTACCGGCGGGTAGCTCAGCGCCGCAAAAATTATAGACCTTGGCATCTCGAGCTTCGATATCGACAATCATAAATAGCCAATGATCCGAGACTTGAAAGGGCACGGTAAGATAACGTGCCCGTCGTCCTAAACCGGCACACAACCTCTCGATTGATTTTGCTCCTATGTCTTTGTATAAAAGGCCAATAGACAGAGCAGGCGAGGCGTTGAAAACCGGCTGTTGCCTCTTAGAACTTCTGTACATTTCTATACAGTTGGCGAGAAGGACACGAAAGATTGCCATTGGCATCGTGGATCGAGGTCACAAGATGTTGCAGAAGTCTTCTCATATCATCTTGCGCTTAGTTCTGGTATTATGATAGATGATGTATTCCCCTGCCTTTGCATCGTTCACAATAGTGGTCAATATAAAAATGTCCTGAGCATCTAATGTGGAGATGGCCGCCATATCCAGGTCATGCATTTTATGCGGTAGAGGTGGTGGAGGGGGAAGCTCCTATGGAGGGGGAGAAGTGGGTTGTACTAAGGCTTCTGCATGGCCTTGTAGATTGTCTTCCGAGTCAGAGGCAGAATCGAGGTCTTCATCTGTGTCTAAGCTTACTCGTTCTACCTCGTCCTGGTCATGGGGGGAAGGCGCTGACGTGTCAAGTGCGGAGAAAGGTGGAGCGGTTGTTGTGGGTGGGCTGGCGCTAGTTCCTAATATGCATTGGTGGAACTCAGCGAAATTCACATCTTTAGCAGCCTCCCCAATGGATCCCAGAGCAGAATAATCAAGGAATCGGTCCCCATATGACATGTTAACATTATCATTGTGTGGGGACTTGCGGGGGTGTTCACCGTCATGGTGACCTTTGTCAGAACCTTTGTGAGAAGGTTCTGCTGCATTGCCTGAATCCTCTCCGTCATCAGATTTATCACCAGAGGAGGTGGTATCATTGTATGAATCAGCCGATGAGTCAGAGTCTTCTTCTTCGTCACTATCGCCATCCTTGTCGGCCGTTGCCTTGTCTGCTGGCTTTTTAGTTGCGGTCTTTTTGCACCGCCGATGGGTGGCTTGTAATTCATCAAAAGCCACTTGCAGATGCTCGTGTGTTTCGAGCAGTGTGTCGTGGGTTTCTTTAAGGTCGTTATATTGGCCCTCGGCGGAGAGGAGACGTGCTGTTAGATCTTTAACTTGAGCACGTAGCTGCTGGATGTCATTATTAGTTGACTCCTCTTCGCGATTATGTAGTTGTGTGAGTGTGCTGCTGATGGTGTCCAAGCGCATGCTCAGAACTGCTTGTTGTTACTGGAGCTCGCGGAGAGTCTCGGGCAGAGGTTGAGTCTGCGTAGAGATCTCATCGACTTGCTTTTCTGTCGCTGCTTGCTGGCGCTTCGCTCCAAGGACCAGTTCCGGCAAGTTGTTGTAGTGGCTGTTGATGTGCTCAACTTGCTTAGCCACCTCATCTTGTCATTGCTGGAAACCTTGGATGATGTTGGGCAAGGCTCGGTGTTGTTCGTCGATCGTGGCCACCTGTCTGGATAAACCCTGCACACAAGAAAAAATAGAGTGTAAAATGTTAGAAGGATCGGTGAGGAGGTTTCGGACGACGTTGAATTGATGGCCGAATTCCTCACCGATATTGGCAAAGGGGACCCCAGGAGCGGAAGGGTGGGATGGCTGGGGCTGCGTGGGATGGTGGTAGTGTCTTGCGGAAGAGACACTGATGATGCCCTGAGCTGTGTGGTGACTATAGATGGAGTCACCAGCGGTGTCGGGGTGGTGGTGGATGTGAAAGGTGGTGGTATCTCAGGTGAAAATGGTGGTAGTGATAGTGATGGGGTGGAAACTGTGGAGGTGAAAGGGAAAGTGGTAAAGTCGGGCATAGGGGTGGAGAAGGGAGAGCCCGAAGGAAAGAGGGGTGAAGAAGAGGATGTGAATGGCTACGTGGATGTGGTGAAGAAGGGAAGCGTGGTAGATGTTGGAAAGGTGGAGGGTGGAGTGGTGGTGGCGGTTAGCTGATCATTTAAACTCTTAATTAAAGAGTCGATTGATGAGGTGGTTATGTTTTCTTCTTCGAGGGTGTCGGCCTCTGGATGTAGCCTTGATGTTGGTGTCCCCGACAACTATTGTGCCTGCAACTGCCTTCTGGAAGATCGTTTGACAGGTATTTTTTATGGTCGAGCTGCCGAGACTGTGATACTTAGCTCTGTCTGTCCCACTTTTGCTTTCTTTTCGGTTGCTGTAACCGAAGCTAAGAATTGAGTAAGCTCCTCGTCAGAGAAGAGGAGCTTTTCTGTGTCATATTTTGTGAGCTCCGGAAGCGGGAGGAGGGTTCTTGATGACTTGACTGTAGGGCAGAAGACATAATGCAGTTTCACATCCTTTTCCTTAATAATGAAGGAGTTCTTCAAAGTTTGTTCATTAGTAAGGATGTCGCCATTTATTTGCGTGCAGCGAGGTAGGGGTTTGTCCATCTTGAGGTATTTTATGATGGATGTGACATGGCCCCCCATGCATATTTACTTCCCCAGGGCATAAGCTGATAATTTCTGGATCATTTGTCATCCAATGTTGACTGGCCTTCTGTTTAGAATGGACCAGAGAACAAAGAGATCTGAGATTATAACGTTTCCTCCTTCAGTCCTGGGGAAGAGTGCGCCAGCTAGAATTTTATGTAGGGTGCGCACAAATCCAGAATGTATGTTCGATGCTTTGCACGTCTTAGCATCATAGGTGGGGAGCCCAGTGAGAGATTTCCAAAATTTGTGTCTGTTGAACTCAGGGTGCTCAGTTCCCACAGCCTTGGCTTTATTTAGCTGCTGCTGGTTGTCAATAAAAACTTCGTTCAGCTTGTTTTCTATTAAGACAACCTTGGTGCCGAAGATTTGGGTGACCAGCCTTCTGTCACCTCCATCCCGTGATCTATCCATGATATCTACAGGTTCTTTTGTAAGAAAGGTGAAGAATTCAGTAGTGGGTTCAGAATAAGAGATCTCAGGTACTAAACATAGCCTGGCGAGGTTGGCTTTGTCTAGCATTTCGAAAATGCGGTCATAGATCCCCATCTTAAGTAGTATGCTAGAGCAGACGTACTTAGTGGGTTTTAGGATTTTGTCAGTGGAAGGGGCGGTATGCATGAAGATATTTTCTGGTGGTGGTGCTGTGGTGGTGAGAATTGAGTGAAAAACCACTAGGGGGGTGAATAGGGTTTTAAAATTAATTTAACAATTATTTAACTCAAACAACCAATCACAAGAATATTGGACAAGGGGACAAGGATTTAGAGTGGTTCCTACCTTAGCAAATACTAAGGTAGTCAGTCCACTACCCGGTTGCTTACCCAACCAGGATTTTGAAAGAATTTAATTTTATTACCTTGCAAGGACTTTACATAAAATTACAATTTTTTCCCTAATCCCTTCAAGCAGCCTTCACCTTGAAGTAATTGCACCAACCTTGAAGCAGCCTTCACCTAGAAGTAATTGCACCAACCTTGAAGCAGCCTTCCTCCTGAAGTAGCTTCCCGTTGCAATAGCCTTCTTGAAGTAGCTTCCTGTTGCAATAGCCTTCTTGAAGTAGCTTGAAGTCCACCTTCTCCTCCGAGAAGAACCTTCTCCAATCCGCAGCCTCCAACCCTAGGAGTAGCAAGGAGAATACAAGCGATAAAAAGGAACAAGAAAGAAAAATGGAAATTACAACTTACCCTTTGAAGCACAAGGCTTGATTTGCCTATATCAAGCGTGTAGATATCCTAACCAATGTGTATGGAAGTGTGATTGCAGTGGATAGGAGATGCTAGCCTATAGGACACGAAATTAGAGTAAGTAGAGGAATCTCCAATGCAAGTGTTGCTCAATTTCTCAAAACAGATTGCCAATTGCAAGTGTATGCTCAAGTGTATCACAAGTGTAGCTTAGGTATCTTTAGGTGTCCTAAGGCATGCCCTATTTATAGGAATGTCCTACAAGTGCTTAAGGACGTTCTAGACACTTTCTAGGGGGTTCTAAGTGCTTAACTAGCCGTTAGGTATAAGTTAGTTGCATTAGTAACGGCTAGTTACTTTATTCTGCAGTTGCTGTCAGAGTCCATCTCGGTCGAGGAATTGTCGACCGAGATACCTACTCAGTCGAAGTTTTGTCGACCGACAGGCTCTCTGGATCAACGTTCATCTCCAACTGCCAACTACCTTGTCAGTTGTGTCTAACGGCTACTTGGGTCTTTCTCGGTCGAGAAGTTTGTCGACCGAGAGTGTCTCGGTCGAGGAGTTTGTCGATCAAGATTGACCCTATTTCAATCTTTCAATTAAGGCACTAAGTGTGTGTATGAGTGTGCATATGTGACACTATTGAAGGGGATGACCTAACTAAGTGTGGTGTTTAGCTAGGGAAGATCTAACGCTTGATTTACATGAAGTCTAAGTACTTATACATTATATATTTGTACAAGTTTACAATTGATTACATTTCACGACATTGACAATCATTCAAGCATATAGATTCCCTACAGCTTTGTCATCCACCTCATTCCTGCAACACTCAAGTAGCACGTTAGATCAACAAGAATGAAATGTTTGTCATCATCGCAACAAAGGGATTTATCATAATGTCCAATTTATCCAACAATCTCCCCCATTTGAAGATGACAAACATTTCCTAAATATGAAATAAGGAAATATAAAGCATGTGAGTTTCATACCTGAAGAATACCTTTTGTAGCCATTCTTGTTTTGCAAGTGAGTGCTGGCCAAGATGTTATGAAACTCATTTATATTTTTGATTTTATATTCTTTCTCCCCCTTTGTCATTTCAAAAAGATATCCAAGTTGAATATTTTATATTTCTTCTCCCCCTTAATTTTATACTATGCTCCCCTTTAGATAGATATTCTATTAGGAACATGGATTTAATATCATTTTTGTCTAATTTAGCCACAATTTGTTTCTCAATCATTTGCAAAGGATGTTAAGCCTTGAAATGATATGAGATCCTGTTAGGTTCATGGCATATGTATTGATTTCTCACCCATTTTACACGGGATGTTAAGCCCTGAAAATGATATGAGATTCCCTTAAGCTTATGATGAATGCATATTGATTTCTCATCCATTTTGCAAGGGATGTTAAGCCCTAAAAATGAAATGAGAATCCTTTAATCTTAGAGTACATAAAAATGTCTCTAACCGAATGCATGGGATGTTAAGCCCTGATTTGTTTCGAGAGTTCCTTTAAGAACAAGATATATCATTTTTATGAAATTCATAGATTTCTTCATAACCAAGAGTAAAAATACTAAGGTCGTAACAAGCTTCAAATGATGTTTACAATGTTTTTGTAAGCTTCTTAATCAAATAATCAAATTTGTTTTTATGATCTCCCCCTTAATCTTACAATTAAAGCAATTTAAAGCTTCTAAGGTCACAAATGATTTTTAATTTGATTTTGACCTTTATCAAAAGTATACTAAGATTAAGTACAATAAAATGATGTCCAAATAAGCATTTTGTCAAATCTTATTTTAGGTCGACCTTGACTTCGACCATAGCGCCCCTTGGTCAAATTTCATTTCAACCAAGAGGCAAATGCTGCAGATTGCACATTTGAACATTCATATATGAAGTATAATTCCTATAGGTAGCTTAAAGAAATATCAATTCTTTGAGTGAAACTAATTATGAATGATGTCCCTTAATCTTTTCTATAAATATCAAGTCCTATTTCTTTTTGTGATCTTGTTTTCAGATTAATCATGTGATTCTTCAAGAAAATGTATACCCTTGAAAGCAAGATTAATGTCTCAAGTTCTTAAAATATCAATAGAGAAATTTTTATCTTATGTATTAATAAGAATTGACATTCTTGTTCTAAAGCAACATGTGAAATAGTGAACACATATGTATGATGATAAAACATTTGAATCATGAAATTCAATACAAGGTAGATATGTCAAGGAATACTTAGAATAAACCATGAAAACAGTAATTTTCCTTGACTAAAACAAATATGATTCATAACATAGATGAAAATATTCTCATATAAGTGTTTATAATTGGTCATGCCTAACCATCTTTTTCAACAATTAGTCTTCTTATAGCACAATTTTCATAAATATCTATCTTAACACATGATGGAAAACTTTAATATATTGTGTTCCAAGAATGATTTCCAGAATTTATTCTTATTCTGCATGTAAAACAGTCATTAACAGCAAATAGATAGCCACTTGATCAATTAAAAAATTATTCAGCAATTTTACTGCAGACTGAATTCAGTAACCAATCGGTCGAAGATTTCTCGACCGACTGATTGCTCGGTCGAATATTTCTCGACCGATCAGGTTTCTGTATTATTTTCAGAATTATTTGTTGATTCCAAGTAAAATAAGATTATGCAAGTTAGAGCTCGATTGTGTTGAGATATGACCTTTTTATATCAAGAATCAGTTTAGGTCAAATCTCAACTAGTTAAATTTAAGCTTCTAAGTTTTTAGGAATCCAAGCTAAATCATCATTCTTTTTCTTATATGGGCATGAAAATGAATAATGTCCAAGACGCATGCAATAGTGACAACTAATAGAGTCAACTTCATTTCTCTTTCTAGGAATTGTGTTCCTAAGTACAAACATAATCTTAGTCTTGGATGCTTTAGCTCTTTTGGGTTTATTTCTCTTTGGATCATATCCTAATTCTCTTCTTCCATTATAACTAGAGGAAAATTTCAGAATATTTTCAAGCATGTCATTTCCTCTTAACTCATTTATATTTTTTGTAACTTAGCAATATCATCCATCTTCTTGTTTATATCTTTCTTTGCTTGATCTAAATCAGATACTAGAGAGTTTCTTTCTTTGACAACCTCATCATAATCTAAGTGTGAACATAGAACAGGTTGTTTCTGAAGATCATTCATTTGAGTTTGCAAGTTTAGCTTTTCTAAGGAAAGAAGATTGCAATAAGCTTCTACAAATTTTAACTTAAGATCATAATCTTCATTTGCCTTTTTGAGATCTTCATTTTCAGATGCAAGAGAAAGAAGTTTAACATTTAAATCATCATTTACTTTATTTGATTTCTTAAGTTTCTTCTTGCATTCAATATATTTCTCATGAGTATCTTGAAGACTAGCAATTAGATCTTCTTTTGGTAGATCAAAAAGACTTACCTCTTCTTCTTCTTCATTTGTTGTAGCAATGAGGCATTCTACTTCTTCTTTTCCATCATCACTATCATCACTTGAATCATCCCATGCCGCTTTATATGCTCTTTCTTTCTTTTTGTGGGATGATTTCTTCCCTTTCTTGAGTTTTGGACAATCACCTTTCATATGTCCCTTTTTGCCACATTCAAAGCACCTGGAAGAAGAAACACTAGAAGTTTTATTAGTTTTAAAACTTTTATATTGCTTACCATTTAAAATGAGAGTTTCTTCTTCAATATCATCTTCACTTGTGTCATGATTGTCCTTGGTTGATGCTTTGAATGCAATGTCCTTCTTTTTCCCTTGTTGACGTTCACGTTCTCTTCTTTCTTCCTCTTCTAAATTTGCCTCATGAGCTTCTAGATTGCCAATGAGTTGCTCCATTTTCAGTTGAGTGAGATCATTAGCTTCTTCAATGGCTGTTACCTTGGGCTTGTATTTAGGAGGAAGTGATCGAAGTACCTTTGATACATGATCTTCTTCAAGAACAGTTTTTCCTAAGGCATTCAAATAATTAACAATAGAAGAGAATTTTGCAAACATTTCACTAATGGATTCATTTGGATCCATACGAAAGTGTTCAAACTTTTGTTTAAGCATACTAATATTAAAATTCTTAACTTGAAACGTACCTTCATAAGTTATGGACAGTCTATGCCAAATGTCATAGGCTGTGTCACAGTTTGATATCCTATTAAATTCTCCTACTGAAATTGAACAATATAAAATACTTACAGCTTTGGCATTCATTTGAGCCGACTTTACCGTATTTGCATCCCACTCTGCATATTGTGTTTGAGGAAGCTCGTATGGAGTTGACACCATCCTCCATAAGTCCCAACTGATGCCTTGGAAGTAGAACTGCATCCTTCTCTTCCAATATGTGTAGTTTGTTCCATCAAACGCTGGAGGTCTAGCAACAAGTGTCCCTTCAAGGTTAAGGTTGTTAAGCACCCCGTCACCCATTCTTCAAGACCTTGTTAGGGTTCCTTGAAGCCTGCTCTGATACCAATTGAAAAACCACTAGAGGGGGGCGAATAGGGTTTTAAAATTAATTTAACAATTATTTAACTCAAACAACCAATCACAAGAATATTGGACAAGGGGATAAGGATTTAGAGTGGTTCCTACCTTAGCAAATACTAAGGTAGTCAGTCCACTACCCGATTGCTTACCCAATCGGGATTTTGAAAGAATTTAATTTTATTACCTCACAAGGACTTTACATAAAATTATAATTCTTTCCCTAAACCCTTCAAGCAGCCTTCACCTTGAAGTAATTGCACCAACCTTGAAGCAACCTTCACCTAGAAGTAATTGCACCAACCTTGAAGCAACCTTCCTCCTGAAGTAGATTCCCGTTGCAATAGCCTTCTTGAAGTAGCTTCCCGTTGCAATAGCCTTCTTGAAGTAGCTTGAAGTCCACCTTCTCCTCCGAGAAAAACCTTCTCCAATCCACAGCCTCCAACCCTAGGAGTAGCAAGGAGAATACAAGCGATAAAAAGGAACAAGAAAGAAAAATGGAAATTACAACTTATCCTTTGAAGCACAAGGCTTGATTTGCCTATATCAAGCGTGTAGATCTCCTAACCAATGTGTATGGAAGTGTGATTGCAGTGGATAGGAGATGCTAGCCTATAGGACATGAAATTAGAGCAAGTAGAGGAATCGCCAATGCAAGTGTTGCTCAGTTTCTCAAAACAGATTGCCAATTGTAAGTGTTTGCTCAAGTGTATCACAAGTGTAGCTTAGGTATCTTTAGGTGTCCTAAGGCATGTCCTATTTATAGGAATGGCCTACAAGTGCTTAAGGACGTTCTAGACACTTTCTAGGGGGTTCTAAGTGCTTAACTAGCCGTTAGGTATAAGTTAGTTGCATTAGTAACGACTAGTTACTTTATTCTGCAATTCATTCTTGTTGATCTAACGTGCTACTTGAGTGTTGCAGGAATGAGGTGGATGACAAATCTCTAGGGAATCTATATGCTTGAATGATTGTAAATGTCATGAAATGTAATCAATTGTAAACTTGTACAAACATATAATGTACAAGTACTTAGACTTCATGTAAATCAAGCGTTAGATCTTCCCTAGCTAAACACCACACTTAGTTAGGTCATCCCCTTCAATAGTGTCACATATGCACACTCATACATACACTTAGTGCCTTAATTGAAAGATTGAAACAGGGTCAATCTCGGTCGACAAACTCCTCGACCCAGACACTCTCGGTCGACAAACTTCTCGACCGAGAAAGACCCAAGTAGCCGTTAGACACAACTGACAAGGTAGTTGGCAGTTGGAGATGAACGTTGATCCAGAGAGCCTGTCGGTCGACAAAGCTTCGACCGAGTAGGTATCTCGGTCGACAATTCCTCGACCGAGATGTCGAAACAAAGGGATTTATCATAATGTCCAATTTATCCAACATTGAGAAGGTGGGGGTGGTAACAGTGATGGTGGTGGTTGGTGTTACAAGGGGTTGGTCCATGGCAGAGGTAGGGCGGACTTGTTTTCTTGCCCGTTTCTTGGAGGGTTGTCCGGTCGTAGTTTCCTGGACCTTGTGTTTCCCCTTTTGTTCTTCAGCTGGGGATTCCTCCTCGGAGTTAGGATTGTATTCCGAGCCTTCATCTTCATCAGAAGAGATTGCAACTTCTTCTTCAGGTGCCCCAACTAGGCACTTGTTGAGGCGATCAAGGTTGCACAGGACTTGCATCATTTTGACATTAGGTGGCACCTTTCCAGTCCTGTTGAAGTCATCTCTGATCTTCTGGAGTCTAGCTTGTCGTTCCATCAGTTGGTCCGTTGTCCAGATTGGAGAGTCGTCAGATCTGATGGCTTCCTTTGCTGGTGATGCCATATCTGCAAAATGGGAGATCATGAGTTAAAACGACATGTTTAGAAACAATTTAGATTTTATTTGTATTTATGTGGTTTTATGTATATATATTTTTGTTTTTAGAGATTATGGAAAGCCAAACGATTTCAGGACCGTTTGTTCCAAAAGGTTTGAAGACCGTTTGGTCCCAAATGGTTTCAAGACCATTTGGTTCCAAATGGTTTGAAGACCCTTTGGTCCCAAACGGTTTCAAGACCGTTTAGTCCCAAACGGTTTCAAGACCATTCGGTTCCAAACGGTTTGAAGACCGTTTGGTCCCAAACGGTTTCAAGACCGTTCGGTCCCAAACGGCTGCAAGACCGTTTGGTCCTAAACTGTTTCAAGACCGTTTGGTCCCAAACGGTTTGAAGACCGTTTGGTCCCAAACAGTTTGGGGACTGTTTGGAAGGCGAAACGTCAGGTAACAGCCGGCGAAGGCAAAGGCGAAATGGCGAAGGGAAGGCGGAGGCACCGGCGGAGGCGCCGTCGATGCGATGGAAAAGGCCGTTGGCAATTAAAATGAAGGTGACGACGGAAGGAGCCGACGGCGATAAATATGTAGATAAATAGGATTGCGACGAGTCTGACGGTAATGAAGACGAAGGTGGTGCTGACGTTGGAGAAGGGGAAACGCCGCGACGGCGCCTAAGTCGTAAACCTCGGTACAGAGGGCTGCGGAAGTGAAAATGCCGGCCAAGTTGCCGTGGTTGGTAGACTACCTTGCAGCTGTTGGTAGCGTCGGCGGCGAAGAAGCAAAGAGCGGTGGTACGAAGGTGGGGTTGCCATGTAGAAGAACGGAAATCAGGTCGTCAGAGGCAGAGGGCGGAAGCAAGGAGAGTAAGAGGCAATGGAATAGTTCTATGAAAAAGCTTGAGAAAACTCGAGAGTCGAAGAGAGGAGAAGGAGGGGGTAGAGTTTATATTTATAGGAAACAGTTTAGCGACGTTTGTATTCCAAACGATTTTGAGACCATTTGGACTCCAAACGGTTTCAGTTGTGTTTAGCTCCAAACGGTTTGAAGACCGTTTGGAGTCCAAACGGTTTCAGGACCGTTTGGCACCAAACGGTTTCAAGACCATTTGGAAGGGTAAAGGTTGAAAAGATTTTTTTATAATTTTATGTTTGTTTTGGTTTATATATATATATATTATGTTATTTGATTTTGCTTATTTTTTTGTTTGTTTTGGTTATATGATTTTTTTTATATTTTCATAAGATAAATCTAGAGTAATTAAAAGAACGGAAATTAAAGGAAGAAACTGAAATCTTAGGTTGCCTCCCAAGTAGCGCCTGAGTTTTACGTCGTTGGCTCGATGAAGCTGTGACGTTGTTATGCTGACGGCGTGGCATCTTTGATTTCAATGGTTTGTCTTGGCATTTTGTTTGTCGGAGAGTAGTATTTTTTCAAACGATGACCGTTGACCGTCCTTTCTCCTCCGTTGTTGTCGACAATTATCACAGCTCAGTTGGATAAATATGCTTTATGGTGAAGGGCCCAGACCATTTTGTTTGAAGTTTTCCGGGAAACAACTTGAACTTGGAGTTGAAAAGGAGTACGTTGTCGCCGCCGACGATGTCTTTCCTCTTGAGATGACCGTCGTGCCACATTTTTGTCTGCTCCTTATAGATTCTGGCACTCTGATAGGTAGTCATTTGGAGCTCTTCTAGCTCCTGCAACTGAAGTTGTCTATTCTCTCCTGCACTTTTGAGATCAAAATTTAATTGTTTGATGGCCCACCAGGCTTTGTGTTCCATCTCTACTAGAAGATGACATGACTTCCCATACACCAAACGGAATGGGGTTGTCCCGATTGGTGTTTTATATGTTGTTCGGTATGCCCAAAGGGCATCAGGAAGTTTGGTGGACCAATCTGTGCGGTTTCTGTTCAACATTTTTTCTAGAATCGCCTTTAATTGTCTATTTGATACCTCAACCTGACCACTAGTCTATGGATGGTAAGGCGTTGTGACTTTGTGATTGACTCCGTACTTTTTTAGTAAGGCTTCAAAACTTCATTCCAGGAAATGGGTCCCTCCATCTGATATGACAGTTCTGGGAACTCCAAATCTTGGGAAAACAACATCTTTGAACAATTTAATAATAGGCCTGGAATCGCTGGATACAGTGGGTACAACTTCAACCCACTTTGTGACGTAGTCCACCGCGACTAAGATGTAAGAGAAACCATAGGAGGAAGGGAAAGGGCCCATATAGTCTACCCCAACACATCGAAAAGCTCAATTTCCTGCCACTTTGTGAGGGGCATTTCGTCTCTTTTTGATATGTTTCCAGAAAATTGGCATTTGTTACAAGCTTTCAAAAAATTGTAGGAGTCCTTTGATATGGTGGGCCAGAAGAAACCAAATTGTAAAACTTTTATAGCTGTTTTCTTAGCACTCATGTGCCCCCCGTGGGTTCTGAATGGCAATGCTCTAGGACCGGGGTTATTTCTTCTTCTGGCAAGCAACGACGGAAAAGTCCGTCAGCACAAAGGTGAAACAGGTAGGGTTCATCCCAATAATATTGTTTTATGTCATGAAGGAACTTCCTTTTTTCATGGTAGGAAGAAGAGGGGTGGATAATTCCTGTGGCTAGATAATTGACGATATCTGCGTACCAAGGGAATCCATGGGTGGCCTTCATAAGCTGGTCGTCTGGAAGAGAATCCCGGATAGGGATTTTATCTTCTTCTTCAACCTAGATACGGCTGAGATTATCGGCTACAACATTCTCCACTGCACTTTTATCTTTAATTTCCAAGTCAAATTCCTGAAGCATCAACACCCAGTGGATAAGCATGGGTTTGGCATCTTGCTTCTGAATCAGGTATCGAATGGCAGAGTGGTAGGTATAAACGATGACCTTAGAACCAATCAAATACGAGCAAAATTTTTCAAACGCGTAGATGACATCCAGAAACTCTTTTTCTGTGGTAGTATAGTTTTTCTGTGCTTCATCTAGCATTTTGGATGCGTAGTAGATAACGTAAGGTTTCTTATCAATCCACTGTCCTAAAATAGCCCCTATAGCATAATCACTTGCGTCGCACATGATTTCAAAAGGCTGCAACCAATCTGGGGCTCTCAGAATAGGTGTGGAAATTAAAACATTCTTGAGGGTGGAGAAACTTTGCATACATTCTTGATTGAAGATGAACTTTGTATCTTTAGTCAGGAGTTGGGTCATGGGTTTTGCTATTTTCGAAAAGTCTTTGATGAATCTTCTGTAGAACCCCGCGTTACCCAAGAAAGCTCTTACTCCCTTTATATCTTTCGGTGGTGACAATTTCGAGATAACATCAAATTTTTCTTTATCCACCTCGATCCCTCTGTCACTCACCCTGTGCCTGAGGACGACACCTTCCGTTACCATGAAATGACATTGCTCCCAATTCAGGATAAGGTTGGTTTCCTCGCAGTGCTGAAGAACTTGTCCAAGATTGATTAAACAGTTATCAAAGGAATCTCCGTAAACTGAGAAATCGGCCATAAACACTTCCATGATGGATTCAGTTAAACCGGCGAAGATGGCAGACATACACCGTTGGAACGTAGCGGGTGCGTTACACAACCCGAACGACATTCTTCTAAAGGCATTTGTCCCAAAAGGACAGGTGAAGGTAGTTTTTTCCTGGTCTTCCGGGTGTATGGGTATTTGGTAAAACCCGAAATAACCATCGAGATAGCAAAAATATTTCTGATGAGCTAGGCGTTCCGGGACTTCATCGAGGAAGGGTAGAGGATAGTGATCTTTCCTCGTGGCTTTGTTCAGCTTCCTATAGTCAATACACATCCTCCACCCTGTTACAGTCCTGGTGGGCACTAACTCATTTTTGTCGTTAAGCACGACGGTAGTGCCTCCTTTTTAGGAACAACCTGGATAGGGCTGACCCACTGGGAGTCAGAGATAGGGTAGATTATACCAGCTTTAAGTAATTTGAGGACCTCCAGGCGAACCACCTCTTTGAGATTAGGATTCAGTTTTATCTGATGTTCGCGAGATGGTTTAAATTCTTCAACCATTGGAAGTCTGTGCATACACAGGGCTGGATTTATGCCCGTTAGGTCAGTTTTCTTATATCCAATGACCTTTTTATGCTTCTTCAGGTCATCCAGAAGCCTTTCTTCCTGATCTTCTGTAAGGGTAGAGTGGATGATGACCGGGCATACTTTTTCCTCATCTAAGAAAACATGTTTAAGCCCTGTGGGTAAAGTTTTCATTTTAGGGGCTTTCGGTGGCTCAACCGCTTCTATAATGGTAACGACTTTAAGTTCTTCAAAAGTGGTCGTTGGTGCTTCTTTGGCCTTTTCTAAATGTTGCAGACACTGTTGAACTAGCTCATTCACAAAGAATTCAACATCCGGATTGATTAGAACATTCTCTAGTTCTTCAGCTGGCTCGGATATTTCTAATTGCGACATTTGTTGTATTGCGTCTAAAAGGAAGACCTCCTCTTGGATACTAGGGCCTTTCATGCTATTAAGGACTCGGAATTGAATTGCTTATTTTCCAAGCCTAAGAATGATGGTGCCAGCTTCGACGTCGATAAGCGCCCTGGCAGTAGCGAGGAAAGGTCTGCCGAAAATAATCGGGTATCTCAAGTCTTCTTTAATATCCATGATAATGAAGTCGCACGGAACGTAGGCATCCTTGCCTATCCTTACTGGAATATCTTCAATGATCCCCAGAGGTGCGGTTATGGTGGAGTCAGTTAATTGAATAGTCATTCCTGTAGGCAGCAATTCGGTGAAACCCAAACGTTTGCACATAGAATAAGGCATGATTGATATGCTGGCCCCTAGGTCAGCTAATCCCTTTTTAGTAAATGCATTTCCAATGAAACATTGAATTCCGAAGGAACCTGGGTCCTTCTTCTTTTTTGGCATTTTGTTTAAGATGATGTCAGAAGTGGTCTGGGCAAGCTTTACAGTTTCTTGCTCCTCGGTGATGTACTTTCTTGATAACAAGGTTTTGAGGTATTTTGCCCAGGCCGACACCTCGGAAAGAGCATCAAGGAGCGGGATATCAATGTACAGTTTCTTCATCGCCTCCTTGAACTTTTGAAACTTGGTGTCCATCTTTGTTTCTCAAAGTCTACCCGGATATGGAATCCTTGGTTTAAATTGCAAGACTTCGGGCTCTGCAGACACTTGGTCTTTATCTTTGCCCTTTGTGCCCTCTGAGGGCTTCTACATTCCTTGTTGCGGGCTCTCATTTGTCATAAAAGCAGGTGTATCATCATTATCCAGAGTGATCTTAGTAGTCTCATGAAGAGTGCGTCCTGATCTCGTGGTGACAACATTCAACTGTTCATGTCTATTCTGTCCATGCTTAGGATTTGATTCGGGCTGCCCTACAAATGTGCCTGCGGGAGGCTTCAATTGTGCAGCAATCTGGGCAAGCTGAGCTTCTACTGCTTTTTGCTATGCTTGCTGATTAGCGAGCATAGTCTGTTGGGATTGCAACATCTGCCTTATCAAGGATATTTCATCTTCCGGTAGAGAAGGAGTGTTTTTTTTGAGGAATTTGTTGTTGGGCTTGTTGAGATTGTTGTGGTGGTAGCACCAGCTGAGGTTGCTGAGTGTGCAACTGTGGATGGAGTGGAGGATGAGTGTACTGATAGTTGGCAGATTGGTTCCTAGTATAGTTAGCCCTAGGGAATTTATTCCTGGAGTTCCCTTGAGTTTGATTGAAATTGTTTGGGAACCCAGGTGGTAACCTACTAGAGGATCCTCCCTGCGTCTGATGTTGTGGATTAGCGGTCCCAACAGGGTTTCCATACTAAAATCTTGGATGGTTCCTCGACTGATTAGGATTGTAATAGACTTGTCCAGGGATAGAGTGGATAGAGTTGACTTGTCCCGGTAGTTGTTCTTCAGACTGGTCAGTGATAGGTTCATATGGTTGTGGTACTGGATGCAGATCCATCATCTCATTATAAAGCATACCACAGGAAAGGGTCGGATGGTCAGAAGCATGACATGCCTCACAGGTTGCTGTGGCAGCCTTGACTTGTTGAACCAGAGGATTTTTCTTCTTATCAAACTCTCCGAGAGAAGTCTCGAGAGCTTGTTGTTTATGAACTATGGTTTTCAAGGCTTCAACTATTGCCTTCATCTCTATTGATTCTTCAGCTTTGTAGACCTTGAGGACACCTTTACCGACTGATCGTCCCCAGTTGGACTGATTTTCAGCTCCGAGTGTAACAATTTTCCAGGCTTCCTCATTATTCTTTCTCATGAAGTTTCCTCCAGATGAGGAATCCAAAAACTGTTTGATATCATCGCTCACTCCCCGATAGAAGGTTTCTATCAATTGGTTCTGGGAGATTCCATGATGGGGGCACTTCCGTAAAAGTTCTGTAAACCTTTCCCATGCTTCAGCAAGGGATTCTCCGGGTAGTTGAGAGAAGTGATTGATCTGCCCTCTGATCTCATAAGTCAGTGAGGGGGGAAAGAACTTCTCCAAGAACTTTTCCTCTAGGGGAGCCCAGGTGGTTATTATAGGTTCCCTGTCAAGTGAGTTATACCAACTCAGGGCTCTCCCAGACAGAGTGAAATGGAACAGGTGAAACATTATTGCATCAAAAGTGACTCCGGCTTGCGGAACCAGGCGGCACAGTGCCTTAGATCTTTTTAGATGATCCATGCAATCATCTCCAGAACCTCCAGAGAATGAGATGCCTTGCATGATCTTGATCCACTGGGTCTGAATCTCGAAGTTGGGAATATTGATAATCGGAGGTCGGACCGGGTGGTTATCTTCATAGTTCTTTGGGACAACATAGTCCCTCAGTTGCTTGTTCCTTAACTCCAACTGAGCAGCTTGGGTTGCTGCCTCATTTTCAGCTCTGATGCGGGCTTGTTCTTCTGCACGAATCTCCACTTGGATCTGGGCACGAGTGTCCGTGATTAGTTGTGTCCGTTGAGCGGCGATGGTGGCATTAACCCTCTCAATCACCAATGCAGCCTGGCATTGATCGTCGACCATTTGCCTGGCTCGTTGGCGATTGAGTCGAATGCGGTGATGGAAACTTCTCTCTACCTCATATTCAAACTCCGGATCAGGGGAGAATCCGCAATTATGCGATGATCGCATACACGATTTCTACCTGAGTAGAGAAAAGAAAACACCTTTAGATAATGGTAAAGATATAATGGTTTCAAGAATATATAGACTTATGATTAAAAAGAAAGTGTAAAACCCTAACCAACTAGAAGGTACTAAATGAAATTAAAACGTTCCGTTGTCCCCGACAAGGGCGCCAATTTTTGATGGAGCTTCCACTTACGTGGAATTGTGTGCACCAACTAAAAATCCCAAAGATGATAAGTCTCTAGGTTTAGCCTTGCATATACTAGATAGAGAACTCCACTCACGTATACTAGGATACGTGGAAGTCTTATCGTAGTATAGTTAAGGGTCGAATCCTCAGGACAACGGTCTTGTTGCAAGCAACAAGATGGAAAATGTTAGAATTTCACTTAGTCACTTGATAGTAGGCACTTAAATTGAAAGTTTGGTTTTGTTGTTTTAAACTAAGAACATGTAAAGTAAAGAAAGCAAGTAAATCTAAGGAGTTAAACTATGATGAAAGTCACTAGGGTGTGATCGGTTTTTCACCGCCACTACACATGGATCAACACATGCAAAACAAAACATAACCTGCAAAAAGAGTTTAGTCAGTCAGTATCTTTGTAGACTTAGTTTCCTTTCGGAGAACTAACTACGAGAAGTGTGGGAATGTTGCAATGCCAGCCATTCCCGAACAAATGGTCACCTACTTTGCATCATTCCCTTCAAAAAGTGTGTTCCTCGACTTACCAAGGTTGCACTTTCATACGTCAACTGATTCCATTTCATAGTATGAAAGTGCAATGAATGATAGTGAGTTTACTCCACTTCTTGAGTGACACTTCTAGATATCGAAACAGATGCATGGTGGATACATGCACCAAGAACCAACATACAAATGAGTTTCGAATCTAATAGTACAAATGTAGACAATTCATACTAAAAGATAAAGGATAACACAAGTTGGAGATCAAGCAACTTGCATTCATTAAACGTTTGATGTCGAACTGAAAGGATAAGAACTCTATATTACAAATTATGGATTACATTTATATGATATGAAAACATGGGTAGCGGGGCTACTCCCCACACCCTAGTGAAAGAGACTACTCACTCATGACTAGGACAAAGAAGGAGGCAAGAAGAGAGAGAGAGAGTGCATCATCCCCATAAAGGAGAGAGGAAAGTCAACCCCTTGGAGAGAGAGAAACGATCCACCAGCTTCATAGGTTGTGTGATGAAGAGATCTCCCTCTTCCCACCTTCTTTGGTCGAGAGAGAGAAAACAACTTTGAGATGGAGTATGGGTCTCAGACCGGCAGCCCCAGGGCAGAGGATGGAAGTCGTAAGTGCTCTGGAGTGATTGAGGCAGCCTTTGGATGTCTGAAACTTGATATCTGGTGGAGGACCCTTGGGGTCTTATTTATAGGCCTTAAGTGAAGTCCAAACGGTTTGGAGAGCGTTTGGACCTCAAGACCGTTTGGGCCTCAAGACCGTTTGGACCTTGAGACCATTTGGACCTCAAGATCGTTTGGACCTTGAGACCGTTTGGACCTCAAGACCGTTTGGAACTTGAGACCGTTTGGACCTCAAGACCGTTTGGACCTTGAGACCGTTTGGACCTCAAGACCGCATGAAGCCAACCGGTCCCGATACTGTGTGACTCCATGCGGTCTCGGGACCGGTTGGCTTCATGCGGTCTTGAGACCGTTTGACTCCATGCGGTCTCGGGACCGATTGGCTTCATGCGGTCTTGATACCATTTGACTCCATGCGGTCTCGGGACCGGTTGGCTTCATGCGGTCTTGGGACCATTTGAGTCCATGCGGTCTTGAGGCCGAGTTAGTCTTTTATGATCTTTTTTTGTGTTTTTCTGCATATATAAAAGGGAAAAGTTATTCTGATGGTATATTTATAATAAAGGGGAAAATTTAGGGATTATGTATAATTTTAATTTAGAAAGAGTATGGAAAACTAAAGAAAAAGACTAAGATAATCATCCAAAATTGGAGGTTATCATTTCCGCAAGCCCCTCAAAATTGCAGACATGCAACGTTGAAAAGTCGCGGGTGCATTACAGAGTCCAAATGACATTCTTTTAAACGCGTATGTTCCGAAGGGACATGTGAAATTCGTTTTCTCTTGATCATTTGGATGTATGGGAATCTGATAAAATCCAGAGTAACCGTCGAGGTAACAGAAATATTCTTGGTGGGCCAGCCTTTCTAAAACTAGATCAAGGAAGGGCATGGGAAAATGATCTTTTCGAGTCACCTTGTTTAATTTCCTATAATCAATACACATCCGCCACCCGACGACTGTTCAAGTGGGGATGAGCTCATTGTTTTCATTCCTCATAATAGTTGTTCCACCTTTCTTTGGCACCACATGTACTGGGCTCACCCATGGCGAATCTGATATCAAAGATTATTCCAGCTGTGAGAAGTTTGATGATCTCGCGATGGACAACTTCTTTCATATTTGGATTCAACTTCCTCTGATTCTCGATAGTCAGCTTGTGATCTTCCGTCATAGGGATCTTATGCATACACAGAGCTTGACTGACCCCTGTGAGGTCGCTCATTCTATAGCCAATATCTTTCTTTCTTTCCCTTAATTCCTCCAGAAGTTTCTCTTCTGGTTCAGTTGTTAAATCGGAATTTATGATCACTGGACAAACTTTGAGGTCGTCCAAAAACATGTACTTTAGTCCTTCGGGTAGGGCTTCATTTCGGGAGCTTCAAGTTTTTCGCTTCTTTCTTCCGTAGTTTCAGTAGCCTTGAGTTCTTCGTGAGTTGTGTCAGTATCTTCTTCAGCAGAGTCGAGGGGTTCGATGCAGTCCTTTTCTTGTTTGTCTGTAGGTACATCGATCGGTAGGTCAGATAAAGCAATTTCCAAGGGGTCATACGATTCATCATGTTCTTGAGTTAGTTGTGACAATTTCTCAACACAATCGATAAGATAGAGTTCTTCCTGTATACTTGGTCTTCTCATACTTTCGAAAACTTCAAATTCTAGGGTCTCTTTGCCTAGCCTGAGCAGTAAGGTACCAACCTCAACATCAATAAGGGCTCTTGCAGTGGCAAGGAACGGATGACCAAAGATAAGAGGGTATCTGGCGTCTTCTTTTATATCCATAATGACGAAATCATATGGAACATATGCGTCCTTGCCGACCTTAACCGGGATATCTTCAAGGATTCCAAACGGTCTTTTTATCGAATTGTCTGCGAGTTGGATAGTCATAGTGGTAGGAAGCAATTCTGCAAACCCTAATCTTTTGCAAAGGCTGAATGGCATAATAGAGATGCTTGCGCCAAGATCTGCCAATCCTTTCTTGCATGATGAGTCACCAATGTGACACGAAATTCCAAAGGATCCTGGGTCTTTCTGTTTCTTCGGCATCTTGCTCAGTATGATATCTGATATGGTTGTAGCCAGTTTTACAGTTTCATACTCTTCAGTTATGTACTTCTTGGTGAGAAGTGACTTTAGATACTTAGTCCAGGCTGGTATCTCAGCAAGAGCATCTAAGAAGGGTATATCAACATGGAGTTTCTTCATAGCCTCTTTGAACTTGATGAATCTTGTATCAAGCTTGGTTTGCCTTAGGCGGGATGGGAAGGGTATACGAGGCTTATATATAGGAATATCCATCTCTGGTGTTTCAGCTTCTTCACCAACAGATTTCTCAGGACTATCCTTTTCAGTCTTATCTTCCTTTGGTTGCGATTCTGGTGTTGTCGAGTTCTGGACTGTCACAGGTTCATATTCGTCAGCAATAACCACATGTGTCTTCACTGGGGGATCTGAATAACCTTTTCCTGATCTAGTGGTGACGAACTTCAACTATTCAGGATGTTTCAGATTGTTCTCAGGTTGGCCGGCAAAGACTCCAGCTGGTGGCTTTATGCTAGCCGCAAGTTGAGCTAGTTGAGTTTCAATAGCTTTCTACTGGGCTTGTTGGTTGGCTATCATCGTTTGTTGTGTTTGCAACATCTTTTCAATAGTAGATAGCTTGTCATCAGGGATGGCTCTTGTTTATCCTTGTTGTTGGTTCAGGTTCTCATATTGAGAATTGTTCTGATAATTATTGTAGTTCCTGTACTGAAAGTTTCCTTTGAAGTTTCCTTGATTCCCAAAGTTCTGTTGTTGGTTAAACTGGAATCCTGATGGGCCTCTCAGTTGATTGTTGGGACCAAATTGATGCGAGTTCATAGCTCCTGAAGGGTTTCCATATTGGAAGCCTGGGTGATTCCTATTTTGATTGGGATTGTAATAGTTTTGCCCAGGGATGGTGTTGATAGCATTTAGATTTTCCATCTGGAAATTATCTCCTTACCCACAAGCATTGCTTAGAACAACTTCGTAGAGAACATTTCATGATAGAGTGGAATGATCGGTGCTTTTGCATGCTTCACAGAACAGAGAAGTGGACTTGACCTGTTCATGTTGCCTAGTGGGTGAATGTCCTCTTCCAATTGCAGCTAGGGAGGATTCTATATGATCTTGTTTTGCAACAAGGACCTTCAAAGTTCCGGCGGTAGATTTGTACTCCGGAATAGCTTCATCCATAGCTACCTTCAAGACTCCCTTACCTACAGATCTGCCCCAGTTGCCTTGATTTTCTGCTCCCAAGGTGACGACTCGCCATGCGCTGTCGTAACTTTGACGCATGTAGTTTCCTCCAGATGAGGAATCTTGAAACATCTTAACATCATCCTCCACACCCCTATAGAAGATTTCTATCAGTTGATTCTTTGGGATTCCGTGGTGTGGGCATTTGCGTAGGAGCTCCTTGTACCTATCCCATGCTTCAGCGAGGGTTTCTCCAGGTACTTGAGTGAAATTTGTTATTCGACCCCTAATTTCATATGTAAGAGATGGGGGTAAATTTTTTCCAGAAAAGTGTTTTGGAGATGCTCCCAGGTGGTGATAGGCACTCCACTCTGTAGTGTATTGTACCAGTTAATGGCTCTATCATCCAGAGAATACTTGAAAAGACGGAGTCGAATGGCATCATCAGAGACTCCATTTTTCTTTGTCATGGCACATAGGTCGATGGATCTCAGAAGATGTCCTTGGTTGTCCTCCGCTTGTTTGCCATAGAAAGGGTTGTTTTGGAGCAATGTTATCCAATGCGCTCTAATCTCAAAGTTGGCAGCTTCGATGGGAGGAGGTTGCACTGGGTGATAAACATTCGCATCTTTCGGGATGGATAACTCCCTAAGATATTTCTGTAGCTCGACTGCCTGTGCTGCTGCTTGTGCTGCTAAGATTTCCTGTTAAACCGCAGCTCTGGCTTCTTGCATGAGCCTCTCTCTTTGCGCATTGATGGCTTGAGCCACTCTTCGTGCTACTTCTTCTTCTTGTGCCATCCTTGCTTGATTCTCTCTGATTTGATGATGGAAGGTTCTATCTATTTCGGGATCAAATCTTGCGGTGAGTCCGGGACTATCTGAACGGTGCATGCACTATGCGTTGAAGAGCACCTAAAAATTGGAAAGATTTGAAAACGAGATCCACAAAGAAAAATCAAAATCAAGCAGATAAGCGATTATTTCAAAAGAAAAACAAAATCCCAGATTAGTCTTAAAAGAACTAGATTAGACTGATTGATTCCGTTGTCCCCGGCAACGGCGCCAGAATTTGACGTGGCATTTTGAATGCACTAACAAATTCACCCAGGGTGGAAATCCCCGAGCTTTTACCTAAACCAAGTGCAATAATACCACCCGCAAGTGGACGAGTCTTATCGCAGTATAGTTGAGGATCGAACCCAAAGGACAACATTTTTAAGAATCTTTGTCAGCTGGATCTAGCTCAAGTAAAACTAATATTTAGAACAATAGGTTGATTTTGGTTTGTTCAAACTAATTGCAGGAAAGTAAAAGCGGAATTAAAGATAGGTTTAGATCAGTGACATGGAATCGCTGGGATGGTACCGGGTTTGACCACCGCTACACACACAAATATACTCTTTTGTAAACAATCTAGGCAAGATATAACACTCCAAGTAGAGCTGCTGCAGAACCCCCCCATACGGGCGTTAGGTTCGCGTAAGCATCACCATAGGCATCAGATGTCTCATCACCATCCAGATCACGTGTCTTACGGATCTGAAGATACAAAAATTCACGGAAGTTGTGAACCCCCCATACGGGCGTTAGGCGCATAGAAGCATCACTGAAGGTTAGATGGCTCGTCCCCTTGTGGATCATACACTTACGACCTCAGTGAAATCCCGTCCTATTTCTAGTTTGGGAGTCAAACACGTTAACCGATAAGCATGTAAGTGACTAAAGTACGAGTAAACATCGACGATTAACAAGAAGATACAAAATCCATCTAAGGTTGTGAACCCCCCATACGGGCGTTAGGCGCACAGAAGCGTCACCGGAGGCCAGATGGCTCGTCCCCTCACGGATCACACACTTACGACCTCAAGGAATCCTATCAGAAGTTCTCGTCAAGGAGTCTAACTTGCTAAACGACGTTCATACCAATGCATTGATGTTCTCGCAACATAGGGAGCACAAATATGAAAACACGCACATAACCAACCTACAAGATTAACGATAAACGACAAAATGAAGAGTTATATACATTGCCATGGAAAGTTTAACAAAAGAACATGGTTTGCATGGGTAGCGGGGCTACTCCCCGCACCCCAGTGAAAAGGGACTACTCGCTCATGATGCGAGATACAAGAAGGATGAGAGAGAAAGGAAGATCCGCCATGAGCTCGGTGTAGAGGGTGGACGCAGCCCGGTGAAGTAGATGCGCTCCTTGCTATGTCTTCCTCCTCTTCTTGGCCTCCTTGGATGCAACACTAGCAGTAGGTGGAGTGGAACTTGATCAGAGTGGTGCTCTGGCAGCCTGTCGGCGTCCGGATCCGATACCTCCAAATGAGGACCCTGGGGATCTATTTATAGGTTCAGATCTGATCCCAAACAGTTTGGATAATTTGCTGGAAATATCCTCTCCAAATGGTTTGGAGACCATTTGGCGCCAAATGGTTTGGAGACCGTTTGGTGCCAAACGGTTTGGAGATCGTTTCAGCGTCCAAACGGTTTGCGTCGATCGATCTTAAGGTCGGTCTCGGCGTGAGCGCACAGCTTAAGTTCTTAAATCGGTCTTGACATTTGCGGCAAACGGTCTTGGAAACCGCATGGATCCAAACGGTCTTGAGACCGCATGAACTCAAACGGTCTTGGGACCGCATGGACCCAAATGGTCTTAGGACCGCATGGACCCAAACGGTCTTGGGACCGCATGGACCCAAATGGTCTTGAGACCGCATGGTTTTCTTTGGCCACTGATTTTGTCATTCGTTCTTCGTATATTCCAACAAACGGTCTTGGGACCGCATGAACCCAAACGGTCTTGGGACCGCATGGACCCAAACAGTCTTGGGACCGCATGGACCCAAACGATCTTGGGACCGTATGGATGGAATTGCTTGATTTACCTACATTAAATGAATGATATTTAGTTAAAACCTTAACTATTGAATCAACTAAGTAGTTTTTTACATTATGATTCATATTAGGATGAAAAGACGCGAAATAGAGATGAAAATGTTCCAACAAGGCAATTGAATTCCATGATGAGTATGCACTCATCATTGGTGTTGCTTCCTTTCCTTCCTTGGTGGGCGACATATCTCCTTTGCTAGTTGGTGGTCGATCCTCCTCCTTCTCTTTGGAGTCTTCTTCTTCCTCTAGTGGTGGTCGAGCCCTAGGGTGCCTTATTCTTCTTCTTGTGGTGAGCATCTGCCCTCTTTCCTTTGCACCTTCTTCTTCTTCTCTTTCTTGTTTGCTCTACGACCATGGTGGTTACAAGTTTTGTTTCTATTCTTGAGGTGGCCGAAGGTGGTGGTTGAGCTTGGGAGCTTGGTGCTAGGATCTTGGATTTTTCTTAAGGCGGGTTACATAACTCCTAACCCTAGCTATACTACTTCCTTTTCTTGTTGCATGTTATGTTTCACCTTGATCGACCATGTATCTTGTGGATATATGTTCATGTTGTTGGAGTGTTCTTGACCTTGGTGGCCGAACCATATGTATATAGTTTCTTGGGCAAAACTCCTTTCTCTCCATTTGGTCTTGAGATGTGATTTCAGCTCTAGTGGTATAGGAAACACTCCTTTCACTTGGTCGTTGAGAGGTGAGTCTATAGTCTAGTTGCTTGGGCAACACTCTTCTCTCACCATGGATTAGAGAGGTGAGCCTTGGTTGGATGTTGACCTAGTAGAGGTTGGGAGCTTAATCGATATGGAAATGATCTATCATGTTGCCCGAGATATGTGATGGATGTTGTGAAAAACCCCTCTCTCTTGATTGTTGAGAGGTGAGCCAACTCTCTTGATCTGTTAGGGTTTTGTGATGGTGATCTTGAGGTTAGTGATGACCAAGCCGAGATGAACCTTTATGCCTTGCATGATACACTTTTGTGGTGATGTTACCTGACACCCCTCACCTTGGGTTTAGCTTTGGCCGATATGATCATGTTGAGTTTGGTTGGCTTTGTGCCTGATATGACCATCTTGATCTTGTTGGTGACCTTGGGTAATATGCCTCGACCGAGATGACCCTTTCTCCTAGTAGGTGTTATCCCCTGTAGGTGCCTCTGTTTGGTGCCTTGGGTGACACAATTTGGGTTTGTCTTGAGCTTCCCGATATGTGTTGAGTGGTGAAACCCTAGTGCTTGCCTTAGTGGTGTTCGATATGGTGTGCCTGATCTTGTTGGATGGTAGGCTTCCTTGTGGTGCCCTTGTATCATTTGGTGATGTGTACATGGTGGGCATTATAGCGTTGGCTTGGGCGCCACGATCTTGGCCATTGCAGTGGTAAGATGGTTGCCCGATGCAACCCTAACCCTAGATAGCCGATAGGGTCTTAGCCCACAACTAGCTTCCCAATGCACACATAGCTCAGCTGCACGATACACCTCTTGACCCCAGCTGCACGATGCATTCATGTTACCTTGGATGCACGACATCTCATAGGCCTTGTTGACCGATACACTCTTGTGTTTGAGTTGGCCGATAGATGTGGCTAAGTGCCTTAGCCGACAAGCCTTTAGTGAGGGTTGTTACCATGCCCAATACCACCTGTGGTAAGGGGCGCACTACCCGTCACACTTTTAGCATGGTTAACTAGTACTTTTAGTGAGGGTTATGCTTAACATGGAAACCCTATCTGGTGATGTGTTGTCTTGTAATCGCACCTATGTTGTTGATATTATATGGATGATGGGTTGTGAACTAGTGCTATGCTTGATGCTTAAAGATAATGCTAGATCAGATAACAAGATACTTGTTTATGTTTATAAGATAAATGGCATAAGTGGATGCTTATGATTCGATAACCATAATGTAATTGACATAGCTGTATGCCTTATATGATTATAATCATGACATACACATCTGCAACCCTAATGACATAATAATCAGCAAGATCTATGTCTGGTGATTTTAAGTTATCTCTCTTGATGTGCATACTAACTATGCAGGTGTATCAGGTGAATTCATAGCAGGTAAGCGCTATGAGGTATATGTGTTTGGATAATGCTGCATGATGATAATTCTTGTTGATGGGATAACATGTATCACCAGTATGATGAGATAGGTCTGAGGACCCGATGAGGGCTTAGTGCCCAATGAGGTGTTATCCTCTTGATGATGAGATGAGGGATTGTTATCCTAGGTGATGATGTAAAATGATGATGCCTTGAGAGGCAGTGGCTTTCTATGATGAGGGATTGAGATCCCATGATAATGTGATAATGACAACATTTATGTAACTCAATGTTGTTTATGTTTTACAACTTGGTTGCCTCAACAATCTACTTAAAATATACTAATTAATTATAGTGGAACATATCATGTAGTTTGCCCTGGCCATAGATCCATCATCATCAATAGTTGGTGATGGTTAAATAGGTTTTCTTGTGGGTTAACCTGGAAGCGCATATTGTTGAATATGTGTGGTTTCTCCTAGCCAAAAATGAGGAGGATTAGAGTGCAACTTTGGTTGTAGACTCCAGAGCACGGTTTCAGGCCCGTGGCTCAATATGTTAGAGCATGGTGAACAGACCCATGGCTCAGGATGTGTGATAAGAAGAGCATGATTGTGTTCCTTCCCATGGCTCAATTTCAGTAGCGCCGATACCTGTACCGAGGTGGGCTAGGCAGAGGGTAGCCTATCCTATGGCTGAGGCCACTTAAGCATGAGACTGCAGTCCTGCTTGTTTTGCACTTGTACACTGACCACGAGGTGGTCAGGCAATGGAGTCTGACTCTTCCATTGACCTTTTATGGCACCGACTTGGGTTTTGCAACCGAAGGTTGGAATTGAGCGGTACGACTCACTTCCTCAGGGCATAATAATATGTAATCCAGCCGAATAGTACTTATTGCTTAAGGCTAAACATAGAACATTGGTTGAGGCCTTGCTTGTGTAGTTCATCTTGTTATACCATGCAGTTACTTATACGTTCCTAATGTTATGTGGTAAGATATTATAAATCTTATATTGTCAATCATGTTCCATAAAGAAAATCAGGTTATATGCCTCCCGAAAATAATACATTAAGATCTGCTTAGTATGCTGCTAATATAATCTGCTTATACTAGTTATCTGTTTTACCTGCTTTAGCCTTCTTTGGAGTTTTATTGTTTCGGTGGGGAGTTATGTTTCTCGCTGGGAATCTGTGTCTCACCCCGTTGGTTTACAACCTTTTTAGGTGGTAACGCTAGACGTGGTGGTGGTCGTGAGGTTGCAGCCGAGCAGCAAGAAGAAGAGCAGTAGAAGGCAAGAGATGGACATGCTGCTATTTTGGTGGTTTTGTAGTAGAGTCGTAGAGTTATCCCTGTACTCTCAGGTCCTCGGAGGTGTTTTGATGATGTTTTATGATATTTACCTGATGTAGCTTTATATATCATGTTGCTGGCCTGATGTGGCCCATTATGTATAAACAGGTGATGACCTCATGTGCTGGCAAGAAAACTATTTTCCCTAAGCTGTGGACATATATTAGGCTTATAATAGTTGTATAACATGTTTCCTTGCAGGATCTGGTTGTAATAGTTTCTTTCTTTATCTGCTTGCCATGATCGGTTTTAATTAACCTGTGTTTTCAGTAATATGTGGCTCCACATGTTTACGTGTGTCACCTTGTTGTCTATGTGATGGCGGGGTGTCACACTCAAACTCTAACTCACATCATCCCCATTGGATCATGGATGCATAAGGTGAAGCATCACCATCACATTCCATACTATTCTCAAGTATGAATCCACACATAAATCAAGGTGTAACCATCAAGTTATAGCATACTAAGGTTTCAACAATAATAAGAGAGTACTCCATGATTGTATTAATCATTCAAGGACTATTCATACCCAATTATTATCATTTAGTTATATTAAAGCTAGGTATAACAAGCTATACCTCATTAGGGTTACCCATTAATTCATTATGGTGATTATCAATCATAATCATACAAGGGTAAGGGTAATACTACAAGTTTAAGGCATTGAACCATCAAATTCTCATCATCAGAATCATAACATTACACTATAGGCTTCACCCAAAACAATGGGAATATTGATGCATCAACTTCTAACCATTAAATATTGAAAAGGTAAAACCATTGGTCGTTTACATAAGTAAAAATCTTGAACAAACCGCCTATAAAGTCATTGAGTTGTTCTATAAAAAGAGTCACTACATAA
Organism: Alisma plantago-aquatica; assembly: GCA_963693085.1. Lineage (NCBI taxonomy): Eukaryota > Viridiplantae > Streptophyta > Magnoliopsida > Alismatales > Alismataceae > Alisma > Alisma plantago-aquatica. Next base: position 36,058,512 of record OY856413.1, read on the forward strand.
CCCTAGACATTCCTTGATTAGAAACATAAAAAGTTCCATTGAGAGTAGGGTAAAACCCACAAGCGATTGTTTATTTAAAACAAGTCGTCAGTAAATGAGCTTCTTAAGTTGATCTCATAAAGGAAAGGATCTGAATCACTTTATTAGGACCAACATATTACATTTAGGCATCATTCTAATTTATTGGATGAAGAAACATTAGATCTTAACCATTATGTCAAGTTCATATATTAAAACCATCAATTGGAGTATAGGTCCGACCATTGCATCAAATGACCCAAGAAACTATTGGTTTAAGTCTTAATTGATGCTACAACTACATGCTTAGCTCACAAAAGGTTGTGGAGACATGATCCACCATCAGTAGTGACTGTTAAGTCACCATAGGTTGTTGGATCAGAACTATATTCATTAATCACCATTGAATATCAAACTAATATCACCATTGATTGATAGCATCATTAGGGTACTTAGTTGTTAATCACTAAGCTTCTAATTAGGTCAACACCTAGCCTAAGGGGTGAACGTCAGATGACACCCTTGGTCACCACCGTCAGTTGTCATAAAGACAACACCATCGATTGTTGCAATTGTACCACCATTGAGTCATGTGTTTATAGAAGAAATCATCTTTAAACCTAAAATTGACCATTGGTTGATAGGTGCGTAGCACCATAGGCTGTCAAACCAACCTGATCCAAGTCATATTATACCTTAGGAAGAATTTACACATCAATACATATTCATCTAGAACTTAAATCAGAATAGGGAGCATTATAAAAATCGAAATCCAAGTCAAGCATAACTTTTTAGTGCATGGATCATCATTTTCAAGCAAGAACATGATCTAGCAAGCTTATGGTAAGAAATAAACGTGGAGAAAGTTATAAAAATTTTCTCTAGTTAGAAGATAAAATCCCAAACATAAGAAAACACAAGTATTTAGGGTATAAAATCCAAGCATAAGTTGTGAACTCGTCCATCTAGCACCTTTCTTCATCAAATGAGCAAACCCTAAGCATAAGGAGCAAGAAAAGTAGGGTTTTAGAGATTTAGAGCAATTTCTACCATGGAACAACAAGGTTCCAACCTAGATAAAGGTAGGAGGAAGGATAAAAAACAAATAAATAGAGAAAAGAAGGGGATTCTTACTCTTTTAGGTCAAAATCACTAGAAGGAAGCTTTTTAAACCCTAAAAGGAAGTCAATTGCAACCCTAGAATCATTTTCCAAGAAGATCCCCTCTTTCTTCTTCCTTGGATATGAAATTCATAGAAGAATAGAGGGAGAATGGGGTTCATAGAAGGATGGAAGTGGTGGAGAGAAAATGGTTCGTTCGGGTGCTTAGAGATAAGTATATAAAACTTTAAGATTAAGAAAAGGAAAAGTTGAAGTTCTAGTATCTTTCCAAGTATCCATGGCCTTAAACTATTAAGAATATACAAGCGCACACACAAGAAGATTCCCACATATAATAGAGACCTTCTTATCCCTCGTTCCTTGAATTTCCAAGAAAAACAAATAATTCATTCGTTGATAGCCCCAAAAGGTAGCTCATCCATAAAGGGGTAAACCCTAAAATACCCTTGGAGAAGACACCTTCAAACCAAGGTTTAACCATGACACCCTTGGATAAAAAAGATCAGGAATGATAATATAACATCTAAGAAACACAATTCATGTGAAAAATTTCAAAGAAAACCCCTCGATTGGGAAAATTGTAGAAAAGTCCAAAATGTACATAAAAGTGCATAACTTGCTCAAACAGTGTCCAAATTGGACCAAATTTGAATCTTAAGCTTGTATTATGATTTAAAAGCATATCACAAGGTTATATTATGTTATAATAATTCAATTATGATAATTAAGATTGTTCAACACTTTAAGCAAGGTTAGGGGTCCACAACCATAAACCCCTAATAGGTATTTTTCCCCAAAATCCAAGGCACACATAGATGGACATTTCTCATGCACGACACCCTAAATATTACACATGATTACTTCCATATTATGATAATGTCACATCACTCTTATAGATGTCATGTTCTTCTCTTTCAATTCATAGATATCTTATCTTGGGTCAGCACAAAAACCCCCCACATAAGAAGACATATTCCTTTCCTTCAACTCTTGCATGTGTCACCTTGGTTCAACATAAGAACTGTTGTACCGCCTGTACAAGTATGGTAGTATCTTTCAACTTTGGGACTCTACTGTCTTCCTAAACTATTCTATTTGTTGTATCGCACATCAGTTAGAGGCCATACTCACTGGCTCTTACCAAACATAGAACATCATGTATATCTTATCATATGTAAATTTACAAGGTTTCATCTCTACGATCCTTTAATGGTTGTTGTAATTAACAACCCAGTCAATCAGGTAGGCATCACCTAATTGCCAAGAACTATAAGGCATAGGTTCTTAGAAGATTCTTCAATCATCTTAATGATGGACTGGCCATCAGTCTTGTTAAAGAATCATACACTCTTCTATAACTGTTAACAAATAAAACTTCCCAATTGACATTGTTAGGGGTAGAGCAATGACATTGTCTCCATGTTATCAGGATTCACATAACATACTTAACAGAGGTACATTAACTCCAAGAGGATAATTTAGTCAATCCCCAACTCATTCTTGCTAGACTTGTCACACATAAGTACAACTACTTCAACATTCTTAAGGTTTAGCAAAGATATTAACCATGTTAATGACCATCTCTAAAATACGTTGAGATTTCATCATTCAAAGGTTGCTACAACTTGTAAGACATGACCTGAACACTCTGGTTCTCCTATTCATAAATTATATGGTACTTTGGTTAGTCTAAAGGACATAATACTAAACTCATCATGGTCATGTAACTTGTTCCATCCACTCTAACACTTATCCATTGATATTTTGATCCTAGGTTTCTCTTAAAGACACACAGTAACACATGTCTGCTGATCAACAAACCATCTATCCTTGATAGTGGTCTTGCCCATCTATCACTAGACCATACACAACATTATAAAATCACTTTTGTTTTTCCTTCCAAGCAACATTTAGAGGGTCATCATCAACTCTCTCTCTTTCTCTAAGGGAGAGGAATACTTGTAATGTTCATTTAATAAATATCTCCAACCTTCACATACTTCCCATACTATTGATACATCTTGGATACTAGGATTCATTACCTTGGAATCCACCTCATGTGCTATAAGGAACTCACGTCCTTATCTCATCTACTTTTACCAACATAATCAAATCTTAATACATATAAAAGGAGTCTTCCTAATTATTGGAAGGCTCAAAAGCATACTCATCACAGACTTTATGATCTTGGAACCATAATCCAAGCAACCTTCTGCTATAATAAGCCAACCAACCTCATGTTTACAATGAGTCTACACATACCAAGTGGAAATGATCCACTTGAAAGTTGTGCCCTAGAAAGGAAGGACACAAATGGAAACACACTTCCCACATCATAGCAGAATTGTTCAAGGGTCACTAGTAAAAAGATAACCAATTCTATTTTCATTATGCAGGTTACAACTTCTTATGTATCATTTTACCTTTTTTATTTCGGGTTCCTTGCCATTAGAATAGGAATCATCATGATTAACATATATCATTACTCCTTCCTTGATGACTATTAATCACACTTGGATATATTATCTTATTTTATTATGTTTTTTAACCACTTATCGACATGTAAATCATCATTTTCCACATTTTCATCATTAAACCAAGATCAACTCCCTTAATTTCTTTCACATGCCATGCTAGTTTTACATTAACACTTTCTTACACACATAGGTTGGTCTGAGATTAACTCAGGTTCCACGTTATTTCTTTGTCATTGTTCCCATTCATCTTTTCATTTTATACTTATCATAGGAGTTCTCTCCATCTAATGTGAATTTCATACCTCAAATCACTTTATAAGCACAGACTTATCTGTCTTTTACTTTATTATATTTTTGAATTTCATTTTCAAGAACTCCACTTTTTCTTATTTGTATATGGATTTAGATTTCATGGTGTTGTATCTTTCTCTTATAACTACCAAAAATTCAAGCTTTTATAGTTAATGATGTAATTCTTATCTTCTCTTGAGGTAATATTGAGTTATCTTCACCATGATTTCTGATTCATTATGATCTTTAGATTGTTTCAAAATGACTACTTGATCAGAGTAATAAAAAAGATAATAACCTACAAGTTCCACACTTACCTTTTCTTCAATAATTGAATACCTGGCCAGGGCACCCAAATATTGAGATTAGGCAGTATGCACCGTGTTTTTATGTCATATTCCTTACTTAAACATCATCCTTATCCTAAGTCCTAGTGTCCCTATAGACTCAGTGAACCTAAAGCTCTGATACCAACTTGTGAGAACCCGTTACACTAAACAAGATTACTCAAAACATAAAACACAATCAATCACATACCAAAAAATATGGGTAAATTAAAATCGATTTCAACATCAACACTCACTAAAAAATAGTTGTATAAGAGCCCAACATCTTTCTTGTATCCATACTATGCCAAGAATTTGATACAAATTGGTCCATTTCTTTAGCCACAACATATATACACGGGAGAACAATATTCATATATGTCACACAAATAAGCATTAACATGCTAACAAAAATTCTGATTCACTTAAAACACCATATACCAACTTTTTCTGCCCAAACCTGAGAGTACAGGGATGACTCAAGGACACACTAGACATTTAATCAACTTTCTCATAGATTCATTACTATACTTCCTCTTTACTTCCATGGTTCTGTTGTCGTCACTACCGATTATCTAAAAAGGTGTGGTGAAGAACAAGGGTGAGAGCATGTCCCAGCAAGAGATATAACACCCAACAACGCTTATTGATTACAACATTTTAAATATTTAAATAGTTTTAAGCAGTTTAATCAGATATAACAAATAGGCTCATCAACACTGATGATTAACAAAATACATAATGGAGCTGATAACAATTATCATCATCAAGCTGACTATCGTCATTTGCCTTATTAACCATATAAGAGATTCAATAGCATATGCATAACTAGCATAAGCAAGTCTAGTAGGATATTATCTCTATTAACATGAATAAGTCTAGCATCATAAGCATATCTAAAAATAATAGCATGTCTAACAGTATGAACAGATCAATATCATACGCAGAGCTAACAACATAAGCACGAGTATTTGCATAATCATGATTATCATTATAGACATTTCTAATTATAGAGGCATGGCTAGCATGCTAAACATAACTAACAACATGATATAGCTAGCATCATAATTATAATCAGTAGTATCCGTATAGATATCAACATAAGCATGGATATTGTACGTACTCATTTACAATCTTAAGTATATCCACAACATCAATATATCTACTATCTCTTAATTGCACTAAGCATCCTCTTTATGGAAAGAGAACAAACAAGGATTATCATCCAATGTGTGGCGTCATGTATAACCCTAAACAAATATGCTTTGTGGCCATATTACAACTTTTATTATGCCCTGGGGATTTTGAGTCGTACCACCCGAAGTCTAACTGACCCCTGTGAAGGGCTATTTGGTTCCGTACTAGATTTGGGAGTGCCGGTATCCTAAGATCTCTTCCCTTCAGTCAGTACGAGTAAAAAGGCAGTGACGTATTAGTCAAAGCTGCCACTACAAAGACATATAGTCAAGCTGCTAACCACTAGTCTGCCCTTGGTAAAGGTCACGACACTAGAAACCAGGGTATACAAAACCCTCTAATCCAAGGTACAACCGCAACAGTCCTCATTCACAATGTCTGAGGCATGACCATAGTCATCCTCCATAACCTACATTATGGATGACAAGGATATATTCTCAACTTCCCACCCCACATACTCAACATTGTGCACTCTGAGTTTCCCTAAGGAATACTTGTTTCACCATCCAACAAGTTCTGACACTGAAGATGGCTCAACGACATAGGGCACTACATGATTAGAGTTGCACTTGATTAATTAAGCCAATTGGGTGAATTAAGGCTGCATCAAAAAGGTGGACATACAAACCCCAATTCACTTCTAGCAAGCATATAAATATCACAACTTCAAAAGATATAAAATGTATAAAATATAATTTCTCATCTCATCATCACATGATACTATTCACTTGCCATTCATGAGACTACACTAGTCATCATACTATCACAAGATATAAATCCTTTTCATAATATCACAGGGTATCAACCCTTATCAACACAAGAGGATCACACCTCATTAAGGGATCAACCATTCCTAAAGGTCATTAAGACCATCATACTGTTCCCTACAAGATCATCATTATCTTTGCATGCCTTAATACAAGGCTTAACAACATCACTTATATATAATACACCAGATCATCAAAATATTGTATTAGTGATCTAGGAGATATTTATAAACAATCATAGAAGGGTTATATTAACATTAAGAACATTCTTTTATTACATCATTATGCAAGGAATCTAGAAATGATTTACCCTCATCATATTCATAATGCACATGTTTAGCATACGAAAGTATTAACCATGTGACTATGATAACCACCAACTAACATATTAAGGTTATGATCATATTAAGGAGGTTATTTCACCATCATTCCATCATATAAGAATATTAAACATGAATACTCATCTTTATCTATGTGCATAGAGTTAGGTTCAACAAGATAAAATATATTAATGTTACTAATCAACACCTACACCCAAACCCTAACTCACGACATCCCCATTGGATCATGGAAGCATAAGGTGAAGCATCACCATCATATTCCATATTATTATCAAGTATGAATCCACACATAAATCAAGGTGTAACCATCAGGTTATAGCATACTAAGGTTTCAACAACAATAAGAGAGTACTCCATGATTGTATTAATCATTTAAGGACTATTCATTCCCAATTATCATCATTTAATTATATTAAAGCTAGATATAACAAGATATACCTCATTAGGGTTACCCATTTCATTATGGTGATTATCAATAATAATCATACGAGGGCTTAAGGCATTGAACCATTAAATTCTCATCATCAGAATCACAACATTACACTATAGGCTTCACCCAAAATAATGGGAATATTGATTCATCAACTTCTACCCATCATGTATTGAAAAGGTAAAGCCATTGTTCATTTACATAAGTAAACATATTGAACAAACCACCTATTAATTCATTGTGTTGTGCTCTATAAAGAGTCACTGTCTAACCCTAGACATCACTTGATTAACCACATAAAAAGTTCCATTGAGAGTAGGGTAAAACCCACAAGAGATTGTTTATTTAAAACATGTCATCACTAAATGAGCTTCTTAAGTTGATCTCATAAAAGAAACCATTTGAATCACTTAATTAGGACCAACATATTACATTTATGCATCATTCCAATTTATTGGATGAAGAAACATTAGATTTTAACCATTAGGTCAAGTTCCTATATTAAAATCATCAATTGAAATATATGTCTGACCATTGCATCAAATGACCCAAGAAACCATTAGTTTAAGGTTTAATTGATGATACAACTATATGGTTACCTCACCATAGGTTTTGGAGACCTAATCCACCATCACTAGTGACCATTAAGTCACCATAGGTTGTTGGATCAACATTATATTCATTAATCACCATTGAATATCAAACTTATATCACCATTGATTGATAGCATCATTAGGGTACTTAGTTGTTAATAACTAAGATTCTAATTAGGACAACACCTGACCTAAGGGGTGAATGTCAGTTGACACCCTTGGTCACCACCATCAGTTGTCATAAAGACAACACCATCGGTTGTTGCAATTATACCACCATTGAGTCATGTGTTTATAGAAGAAATCAGCTTTAAACCCTAAAATTGACTATTGGTTGATAGGTTCTTAGCACCATAAGTTGTCAAACCAACCAGATCCAAGTCATATTATACCTTAGGAAGAATGTAAACATCAGTAGAGATTCATCTAGAACTGAAATCAGAATAGGGATCATTATAAAAATTGAAATCCAAGTCAAGTATAGCTTTTTAGTACATGGATCATCATTTTCAAGCAAGAACATGAGCTAGCAAACTTATGGTAAGTAATAAACGTGGAGGAAGTTATAAAACTTGCCTCTAATTAGAAGATAAAATCCCAAACAGAAGAAAACACAAGCAGGTAGGGTAGAAAATCCAAGCATAAGCCGTGAACTCGTCCATCTAGCACATTTCTTCATCAAATGAGCAAACCCTAAGCATAAGGAGCAAGAAAGGTAGGGTTTTAGATCTTTAGAGAAATTTCTACCATGGAACATCAAGGTTCCGACCTGGATAAAGGTAGGAGGAAGTATAAAAAAGAAATAAATGGAGGAAAAAATGGGATTCTTACTCTTTTAGGTCAAGATCACTAGAAGGAAGCTTTTTTAAACCCTAAAAGGAAGTCAATTTCAACCCTAGATTTATTTTCCAAGAAGATCCCCTCTTTCTTCTTCCTTGGATAGAAAATTCGTAGCAGAATAGAGGGATAATGAGGATCGTATAAGGAGGGAAGTGTTGGAGAGAAAATGTTTCGTTTGGGTGCTTAGGAATAAGTATATAAAACTTTAAGATAAAGAAAAAGAAAAAGTTGAAGTTCTAGTATCTTTCCAAGTGTCCATGGCCTTAAACCATTAAGAATATACAAGAAAATATACAAGAATATTCCCCCACATATCATAGAGACCTTATTATCACTCGTTTCTTTAATTTCCTAGCAAAACAAATAATTCATTAGTTGATATCTCCTAAAGGTAGCTCATCCATAAAGGGGTAAACCCTAACATACCCTTGTAGAAAACACCTTCAAACCAAGGTTTAACTAGGTTACCCAAGGCTCAAAAAGATCAATAATGATAAGATAACATCTAAGAAACATAATTCATGTGAAAAATTGCAAAGAAAACCCCTAGATTGCGTAAATTATAGAAAAGTCCAAAATGTACATAAAATTGCATAACTTACTCAAACAGTGTCCAAATTGGACCAAATTTGAAACACAAGCTTGTATTATGATTTAAAAGCATATAAAAAGGTTAGATTAGGGTTATATTAATTTAATTATGATAATTAAGCTTGTTCAATACTTTAAGCAAGGTTAGAGGTCTCACAACCATCAACCCCTAATAGGGATTTCACCCCCAAAATTCAAGGTACACATAGATGGACACTTATCATGCACATCATACTCAATATTACACATGGTTACTTCCATATTATGATAATGTCACATAACTCTTATAGAGGTCATGTTCTTCTCTTTCAATTCATACATATGTTATCTTGGGTCAACACAAAAACCCCCACACAAGAAGACATATTCTTGTCCTTCAACTCTTGCATGTGTCACCTTGGTTCAATATAAGAACTATTGTACCACCTGTATAGGTATGGTAGTACCTATCAACTTTGGGACTCTACTATCATCCTAAAGTATTCTATATGTTGTATGACACATCATTTAGAGGCCATATTCACTGGCTCTTACCAAACATAGAACATCATGTATATCTTATCATATGTAACTGTATAAGGTTTCATCTCTACGATCCTTTAATGGTTGTAGTAATTAACAACTTAATAAATCAGGTAGGTATCACCTAATTGCCAAGAAATATAAAGCATAGGTTCTTAAAAAGATTCTTCAATCATCTTAATGATGGACTGGCCATCAATCTAGTTAAAGAATCATACACTTGTCTGTAACTGTTAACAAATAAAACTTCCCAATTGACATTGTTAGGGGTAGAGCAATGACATTGTCTTCATGTTATCAGGATTCACATAACATACTTGACAGAGGTATCATAACCCCAAGAGGATAATTTAGTCAATCCCCAACTCATTCTTGCTAGACTTGTCACACATAAGTACAACTACTTCAACATTCCTAAGGTTTAGCAAAGATGTTAACCATGTTAATGACCATCTCTGAAATACATTGAGATTTCATCATTCAAAGATTGCTACAACTTGTTAGACATGACCTAAACACTCTAATTCTCCTATTAATAAATTATATTAGTACATTGGTTAGTTTAAAGGACATAATCCTAAACTTATCATGGTCATGTAACGTGTGTCATCCACTCTAACTATTATCCATTGATATTCTGATCCTGGGTTTATCTTAAATGAACATGGTAACACATGTCTGCTGATCAACAAATCATCTATCTTTAATAGTGGTCTTTCCCAACTATCACTAGACCATACACAATATTATAGAATCACTTTTATTTTCCTTCAAAACAACATTTAGAGGGTCATCATCGAATCTCTCTCCCCCTAAGGGAGAGGAATACTTTGAATTTTCATTTAATAATCATCTCCAACCTTCACATACTTCCCATACTGTTAATACATCTTGGATACTAGGATTCATTACCTTGGTATCCACCTCATGTGCTATAAGGAACACACGTCCTTATCTCATCTACTTTTACCAACATAATCAAATCTTAAGACATATAAGAGGAGTCTTCCTAATTATTGGAAGGCTCAAAAGCATACTCATCACAGACCTTTTGGTCTTGGAACCATATTTCAAGCAACCTTCTGCTATACTAAGACAAACAACCTCATGTTTACAATGAATCCACACATACCAAGTGACAATGATCCACTTGAAAGATGTTCCCTAGCAAGGAAAGACACAAAGGGAAACACACTTCTCACATCATAGCAGAATAAGGATCACTAGCAAAAAGGTAACCAATTCTATTTTCATTATGCATGTTATAACTTCCTATGTATCATTTTACCTTTTTTTATTTCGGGTTCCATGTCATTATAATAGGAATCATCATGATTAACATATCTCATTACTCCTTCCTTGATGACTATTTATCACACTTGAATATGTTATCTTATTTTATTATTTTTTCAACCACTTATCGACAAGTAAATCATCATATTTTACATTTTCTTCATTAAACCGAGATCATCACCCTTAATTTCTTTCACATGCCATGCTGATTTTACATTAACACTTTCTTACACATAGGTTGGTCTGAGATTAACTCAGGTTCCACCTTATTTCTTTGTCATTGTTCCCATTCATCTTTTCATTTTATACTTATCATGGGAGTTCTCTCCATCTTATGTGAATTTCATACCTTGAATCACTTTATAAGCACAAACTTATCTGTCTTTTACTTTATTATCTTCTTGAATTTCATCTTCAGAACTCCACTTTTTATTATTTGTATACAGACTTAGATTTCATGGTGTTGTATCTATCTCTTATAATTACCAAAAATTTAAATTTTGCTAGTTAATGATGTAATACTCATCTTCTCTTGAGGTAATATTGAGTTATCTGCACCATGATTTTTGATTCATTTTGCTATTTAGATTGATTCAAAATCACTACTTGATCAGAGTAATAAAAAAGACAACAATCTAAAAGTTCCATATTTACCTTTTCTTCAATAATTGAATAGCTGACCAAGACACCTAAGTATTAAGATAAGGAGTATGCACCATGTTTTTATGTCATATCTACTATTCTACCATACTAAACACCACTACTCATTTCCGTCATCCCCATTCCCTATACAATCATGATTCTTGACTTCCGTAATTCTTTTTCCATCCTATTTAATCTCCTACCCGCCATTCCCTCCTTTATCAAGTTTTGCCTCCACTCGACGGCCGCCGCCGCATCAATCTGTTTTCCTGTGCTAATACTAGGGAAATCGACCGGCTATGCAACTAGGAAATCCATCACTACTTTGTTTCTAAGATAATGCCCGACTCCGTAGCCTTCTATAATCAGTTGTAGGCGTGCTGCTAACCCTCCCACATTCGTGGTCCACCTCCTCCTTGTGGCCCTCCTCTCTCTAACCTCTAGCACCTTTAAGGAATCATCATCGGTCAAGGCAGCCAGAAGAGATATCCAGATGGGGTGATGACCACACGCTACAACGACTGACCTCTCATCGGTTAATCGATAAATCCAGCCTGACTTATTTCTTCAGCATGCTTTACCATCTCGCTCTAACAAGATTCAACAGGTAGATATTAAACGGATCCTCTTTTATCTTCACGTACAGATTTGAAGCTGCCCACCATGTTCTATCATCAACGACTAAGGCAACATTCCAGGGACTTCATTGCAGTCATATTTGCATTGGTTGTCTTTTCTTTTTACTTAACTTCTATCTTTAAGCTGGTAATACGATAGAGATTTTGGTTGGCGTATGGGATTACCCCAACCCTTTTGCTTTTAGCAACCGACAGAGTGGCAAAAGGCAATGAGATGATTAGATTACAACCCCTAGACATAATTGGGCCGGATATATATATATATATATATATATATATATATATATATATATATATATATATATGAGCATGGCTAGAACCAATTTGAATCATTCCGTCTGTTGACGTGCTGTTGGCATTGACATGGCTGGAAAGAACACCTGAAATAACTAAAAGAGAGGGCTGGGTTACTGTTGTCGAGATCCAGTAGTTCTGCACGAAGTTCTACAAGTCATGCCCACTCTGCAAGGTGCCTATTTAACCCTAACAATGATAGACAACAATTTAAAGACAACACTAAGTAGAGGCAGATCAAGATGAATGTTTTGGTCATCTAAATTCAAAAAATTCTTATACTGATTTAGCGCCAAATAGATTGAAGGAAGGAAGGTTTTAAAGGGATTGGAGACGATTAAGGAAATTTACATGCGACGTGGATCTTGTATATAAGTATGCTAGCTCTTATGTATTATTATAAAAAATGCTTCTCCTAGGAAAGGTGCCTATTGCTGTCTCATAGAATTGTATGAAACCGGTAGTAGTTTTAATACCTTAAATAGTTATTTTATAGTGCGTTTATGCCTTTTTTTAATATTACAATTTTTTTGTTCATTTCTATTTTATATAATCATGTGACAATTCATGGGTAGGACTGTCAAAAGGTAAGGGTAAACCCGTTTGTCTTTTACCCATATTCCGCAGAGGAAAGGTACAAATGAATGCTTTTCCTATCCTTTATGTGCCTACTCACTACCTTCTAACCCGCTACCTTAGTGGATAAGGGTAATGGTAAGGGTAAGACGTTTGCTACAATCTCTAACCTACTAACCGTCGAGACTTATGTATTACATATTAAATATGTAGTCATCGTATCGTTTAAACCTACAGATTGCTCAATATCATGCGCTCATCATTTAGTGCAACACATGCTATGTTTTCCTTCTTGTTATGCAGTTATTTTGATCGTGTATACAACAATTTTCTATAAGTGTAAGACACACATGTATGAAATAACAAGACTATATTTTATGCACAGATTTATACTTTTGTATGTGATATTTTTACTATTTGTGAGACTTATTTGATCAGTTTTGCAACAAAACCTGAAGTTGTAACACACACAGGTGTATATAATAACACGGTTTAATAATTAATGTACCATTTAATACATACTCTTTATGATTTTATCTACTTTCTTTGTGTATAAAACAACATTTTGGTGAGTGTAAAATGTGTATGTATGAAACAATAACTCTTTGTGACATGTTGTCATTTAATACCATTTTAGTATATAAGCCTTCTTATTTTGGGGGAAATTTGTTTAGTCATAGATCGATGTTGGAAGAACAACCATTGTCTTGATAATATATATAAAATACAACATAAACCATTATATAATTTTGTACAATATTATTTTTATTATAATTTTGAATAGTTACTAGCCATGGTAGAGCATCTTGAACGTAAATATATAAATGCATTAAGTAGGCCATTATTTTTTTATTAGAATATATTTTTTGACATTCAAATTTTCTACTTCACGCTTACCCTCCCCGTTTACTATCTATATAAGAGGGCAATAGTAAGAGGAGGGTAAAGATGTTGGAAGAGTGAGGATTACCCTTATCTGCCACACTTGGTGGGTAAGGGAAAAAGTAAGCCCTTGCTGTAACATCCCTAACCTGGGTTTAGGGATAACCCTATTTGTTTGGCTTAAATAAGTTGATTAGAACTTTAATATAATCCTCTAAAGTGTTTTTCTATCGTATGACAAACTTATGTATCAAGTTTGGTCCTATTTAAATAATGTTTGAGCAATGTTCACTTGTTTTGGACCAAAATCCAATTTACCTAATATAAGAGGTTATTTCGCAATATATCTGATGTTGAACGTGCCTTAAGTGTTTTTGAATCATAAGAAAGAGTATGATGCCAAGTGGTGGCTTGTGGAAAGCCTAAACTCCAAGTTGAAACTTGTTTGAATAATGTTAGTGCCATGTGCACCAATTTTGGTACAAATTGTAATTTGCCCAAAATGTAGGGTTGATATGCAAATTACCACATCTAGAGTATCCCTACTATCTCTTAGCAGCATCTAGAGGAAATATAAAGAAGGATACATCATGTTTGAATCATATTTGAGTGATGGTACTCTTGGTGATGAAAAGACCAAAAAAGGGGTTGAATATGAATCCCTAATTTGAGTTGTATCGGGTTGTAGACTTGATATGGGAGTGCCTGTTGGCCAAGGAACCATAGAGGGGATCCCAAATCGGTTTGTTGACTATTGGAAAAGGCCATGACTAGGTAATATCCTCAAGGAGGTGAAGTGTATCGATTTACAACTTCCTTGGAAAAGTTGTATCAGGTTGTGAATAAAGTGGTGATTAAGTTGAAATATCTTATCCAACAAGAAAAGTGATGGCCAAAATTTTATCTTTAGATTATCCTCAAGTGTTTTGCATGTCAAGATAAATATGAATGCATGCATTTACACGTGTCAATCATGCATGGATACGTGGCACCTAGTAGCTTAAAGTGATGACACCTCATATACACTCTTTTTCATGAACCTCAACTATATATACCATTTCTTTCACCTATTAGTGAAATTTTTCGAATATTAACACCTTATTTCTCTTAGATATTGCGCATAGTGTCTTGTTATCATGCATAGGTGAAGGGATGTCGTGCATAGAGCCTTGGTATCCGCCATAGCAAGGTAATATCATCCATAGCAAAGTGATATCGGCCATAGCAAGGTGATATCGGACATATTGAAGTGACGTCAGGCACAAGTGAAGGGATATCGGCCACAAGTGAGGGGATATCATGCATGAGTGGTGAGGTATTGTTCATAGTGCTGGGGAGCTCAAGTATTAACCCTAAGGTGAAGCTATGAGCATCTTCAACCTTGGATTGAAATATGGATCTTGGGTTGCGATCTTTTCTTACTTTTCTTCTTCACCAAATACTTATCCATGGTGATTATTTACATGTAAAGGAGTTGTGAACAAGCCTTACACCCTTTATAAGCTCATCTCCAACCTTGGGAACGTGGAGCTTTGGAGCTTGGAGCTTTGAAGATGTTCTTAAGGTGGGTTATATAACTTGAACCTGATTATATTATTATTCACCTTCAACTTTGTTATACTTGTTGATCTATTATCAATTTCAATTTCTCTTAAACAATTGATGATCCTATGAGTTCTAAAAGTTGCATAGGACTATTTTCCATGATCTAGAACAGTAAGAACAAGAGTCTAGAGGCAAGGGAAAATTGATATCGGGTTGAAGCACACACCTCTAACCCGATATGGGGATGGAACCCAATATGATATGAAAACCGATATACCTTAGAATCCCACACCCCTATCATTTTGTACAATGGTTTGTGAAGGGTTCAACCAATTCTCTAGCCTGTCACCCAACACATGATAAGTTGGTACCTTGAAGGAATGAAGAGGTATGAGCATATGTGGCTGACCTGATATGCAAACCCTAATTTGAGCAACCTGATATGTGTGAAACAAACACACACCTCTTTCTTGATATGGAAGCACACATACACCTCTTGGGTGACATGGGTAGCAAGCATACACCTCTTGCCCAATATAGAAGCACACATACACCTCTTGGGAGACATGGGTAGCAAGCATACACCTCTTGCCTGATATGGAAGCACACATACACCTCTTGGGTGATATGGGTAGCAAGCACACACCTCGTGCCCGATATGGTGGGAGCACCTCAAAACCAATATAGAGGAAAGCACCTCAAAGTCAATGTATTTAATGGATTAACACATGAAATGTGTTATATCAAGTAATACATTAAGATGTAAAGAGCTAAATGCATTTTGATTAAGTAGGCCAATGTACCTTGAAGAAAGGGTTGAGTCAACTTAATTAAGTATGATGTAATCAACATCCTAATAAGGATGGAAGAGAAACTCATACTTGTGTGATAATCATGTAATGAGTATACATTGATACTCCTAATATGTGTGAAGTACGAATTAGGGTTTTGATTCTTGATGAATGTACTTGAAACCCTAATCGGTTCAAAAGGGAAACCCTAACCCTAATGAAGGGTAATGATATGATTTGAAACCCTAATCGGTTAATAAAGGGAAACCATAACCCTAATGAAGGGTGTTGATATGACTTGAAACCCTAATCGGTAAGAAAGGGAAACTCTAACCCTAATAACGGGAAGGGTGTATTTCTCTATACCAAAATCCTAACTGTAATAATGGGAAGGTTGTATTTCTCTTGTATTTCATGGTGATGATATGTATTTGATATTGTTGTTATCATAAAATGGTAACCATGCTGGTATCATGAGATAATGAGCATAGCTAGGTATGAGTTATGATGTTTCATATAATACAGATCAAATGGGTCTTGTAAGCCATGTGAAATACTTGTACAACAAGTATAATGTTTATATAGGTCTTATGACCTAGAGATGGTTGTTGCCTAGTGAGAGGTGACAAGATGTTTATAAAAGTCTCATGATCTAAAGATTGATGTACGAGATGGTGATGTTCAAAATAAAATAAGGAAATGGGAACCCCATAACATAATAATAATAATAAATGGTTATAATGATAATAATGAAATCTTGGTCATACATGTATTATGGTTATAGCCAAATCAGGGCTATAGTGTTTTATATATGCAAAAATGAGATATGAGGAATACTTGTATCACATAAAGGTTGTGAATGGGTATGATGACTTGTCCGAGGCATAATGCCTAGTAAAGGTGATGTGGTATTGTATGATGTGTTTAAGGGATTGATATCTCATTATGAAAGTGAAAGGTAAACATAAAGGTATCCCAACTATGAAGGAATCCTTAGCAATATGATGCATAATCACAAGATTGGTAGAGTCCAATACCTGGCTGAAAACATATAATGCATATTCACAGGATTGGTGTAAACCAATACTTGGCTGGAACATAATGATGTATATTCACAGGATTGGTATAAACCAATACCTGGCTGGAACATAATGATGTATATTCACAGGATTGGTATAAACTAATACCAGGATGGAACATAATGATGTACATTCATAGGATTGGTATAAACCAATACCTGGCTGGAATGTAATGATGTATATTCACATGATTGGTGTAAACCAATACCTGGATGGAATATAATGATGTATATTCACAGGATTGGTGTAAACCAAAACTTGGTTGGAAAATTGACTGAGATTAATACCTATAAGGTATATTCACAGGATTGATAGACATCAATACCTGACTGGTGGATTGACTGAGGCCAACAACTAGAAATATGAATGATTCACTGATATCATACCATGATAATATTGTCACAGGATAAGCTTGAGATGTTGGTATAGCATGATTGGTAAGCAATATACATGTTCTTCATATTTCTTATAAAGTGAATAGATGATTTACTGCCCTATCATAGATAGCTACAATGCTTTAAAAGATGAGATTGTTCTAATCTACTTATTAACAGTGATTAATCTTGATTATTAATATAAAAGATCCTCTGCTCAGTTTCATACTGGTTACCTGTGTTAATAACATTGTTGGCAGAGAGTTATATGTCTTGTTGGGACTTGTGTCTCACCTAGTTGGTCACCAACATTTTTAGGTAAACGCGGATGAGGAGGTAGAGACCGTACTATAGAGGGAGAACAACAACAATAAGGGCAAAAGTAACAACTCAAGTTGAGTGTACTGTCTGTTGTGGCTTGTAGATAGAAGTCCTATGTGTCGTCTCTATACTCTCAGGTCCTTGGAGTCAGTACGTAATGATTTTTATAAACGATTTGAGATTTTGGCTTATATGCCTCAAGGTTTTACGTTTCTTTTGTATATGTTTTGGCAAAGCAATTGATATATGTTATCCTCGAGATGAGATGGTACAGTGTATGTACGATGTAAATCATGATGTATATAGTACTTTGGTTCTTTTTTTAAGAGTTTCCTGGAGATCTCTTTGCAAAATGATTTTAATTTATAGTGATTTTTGTTAATCCGCTGCTAATGTTTATTCCACATAATTACTATGATGATTTGGATTCCGGTTTGATAGCGGTCGTCACAAGTTTTGGTATCAGAGCCTAAGGTTCGCTGAGTCTACACAGACATAGGACTAAGGTGTTGAGTCTGTTCTAGTGTCCTCCAGTATATCTTATAGTGACTTTTGCATTGCAGAAGAAGGGGTAAAGCTTAAAGATGTATGGAGAAAACGAGGAAAACGTTGCTAAGAGAAATATTGATGCACCAGTAGGAAGTGCAAGGGATCAGGAAAGAGAGGAATCAATGCCTGAGAATCCCCATTTTGATGAAGTTATGCTAGAAAACCCAACCTTTCATGCTCTTTTTGGGCAATTCATGATGACAGTAATTCATATGGCAGACCGGATGCTAGCATCATCACCTAGGGCACTAGTTCCCAATGAGGGACATGGGTCTGGTAAGACTTTTGAACGGCTACTCCGTGTAGGAGCTATAGAATATGTTGGAACAACTAGCCCAACAAATTCTGATCTGTGTCTCACTGAGTTAGAAAGGATTTTAAGATCCTTAATATCCCAAATGCTGACAAAGTCAAACATGTTGTATACCTTTTAAAGAGTAGTGCTGGACACTGGTGGGCCATACAAGAGGTAAAGAGGAATGATAAAGAGGTTGGTCAGGAGGAATTTCGTCAAGAATTCGTCAATAAGTATTTTCTACAAACATACTTAGATGAAAAGATTTCACGGTTTGAGAAGGTTAAGCAAGGAACCATGTCAATTAATGAATATGAGGCTAGGTTTGTGGAAATTTTGTGGTTTTGTCCTCAAATGCTTGCTACTGAGCAAGAGAGAATTTGACGTTTTGAGAAAGGACTTAATGATGAGGTTTCTATCTCGACAGCCGTATTAGAAAGTAGAGAGAGATTCACAACATTCGTGGAATCTATATGGAGGATAGAAAGGTTTTTGACATAGAAACAAGTGGAAAACCTCAAAAGGAGGTCTACATAGTCACAAGAACAATTGTTTGGTGGTACTAAACAACCAAAATATTTGGTATCCGGGTCAACAACAATATAGGACACCAATGTAGTGGTCACCAAGTGAGGACCGAGGTTGGAGTGTACCTCCAGGAACTCCAAGTGTACCTTTAGTATCAACAAGGATCTTGTCTAAGTCACAAAGTGGGGTCTGAGCTTGCCATGAATGTGGACAGATAGGACATCTGAGGTGGCAGTGTCCAAGAAGAAATAATAAGGCGACCCAACACCCAAGGCATAATCTACAACGCTCACAAGGACCACAATTTAGTTGAGAACAAGGACGAGGACGAAGACAAGTGTCGCAGATTGGTCCATCTACTTTAGATAGTAGAGGACAAAGGCGACAACAGACGACAACAGACGACAACTAGACTTTATGTGTTGAGTCAGTCAAGACACTAGATAACCCATAAGAGGTAACATGTCAGATAGAACTTTTCATTCTGAATTATCTCTCCTTTTTCTTCTCTCTACCTACTAATCATAATAAAGGTAGTTATTGAGCTTCCTTTGATTAGTCTTATGAGGACACGAGGAAGAGATAAAAAGGATGAGAACCTATATTCAGTCCAATATTCTCTTATATGTTTTGAAATTTCTCTCTTCATGTAAAAAGGGAAGAGGTGTAAAAGGATCACCCAAAGAAAATTAGAGATACTAAGTAGTAAAATTTAAAGTGATGTTAAAAGTGAGAAACATAATATAAAACAAATGCATAATACATAATTTCGGTTCTTGCATACCCTGGCCAGGTATTCATCTATTGAAGGCAAGGTAAGTATAAAACTCTTAGATTGCTATCTTTCTGATTACTCTGATCAAGTAGTCATTTGGATACAATCTAAAGACCATTATGAAATAGGAGATGTGGCACATATATTTCTACCACATCCTGATTGTTATAAGAAGGAATCTAAGTTAATCACAAATCAACTTATAAATGAAAGAAGATGTTTAGTATAATGTATACCTTGGTCTGAGGACCTAGGGGTAATGGTTACCTGATAAGTTGTAACAGTGTTTAGTGATGAACTAAGGCCTTGAATACCCAGATCTAGCAATCATGATGATGATAATGCTAAGGGATGAGAATTCCCCGTAACGTGATAAGGGTTTGAGATCTTGAGTGTTATATATGTTCCAAAGATCATAAAAGTACTTGATAAATATATTACATCTTTGTTTGTAGCATGTGTTATAATTCATTCTTGTAACTTGGTTGATGCTAAAAGATATTGTAATACACTTAATTAATCACGTGGAATCTTATAATGGAGTTTCCCTAATCATAGATCCATTCAGTATCAGAATTTGCTGAATGGTGAAACGAGTTTAACTCAGCATGCATATTCTTGAATATGTGAAGAATAAAGATCTTTTTCCTTGTTGTGAATATAGATAAAATCACAAAAATGTTCATGGTCATAATAGTGTGAAAAGAAGGCCTGGTTCCAAGTTGTTTAGGAATAGTGGCGTTGCGTTTCTCGACCCCTTGCTTTAGGATTAGTAAGTTCTAATTCTGGATAGGGGAAGTGATATAACACAGCGGTAGAGTGTCACCTTGATGTGGTGGAAGTATAACAAAGAAAAGAATGATGACAGGTGATCATCTTTATAATTCCTATGCTGGTGGCAAGGAACCTAAGGTGAAACAAGATTAATGACACATGAACAGTTGAAAGTTCATGCAATAATCAAAGGATGTGATAATCTCTTTTATTTGAAAAACAACCCTGGATAATGATGGGTGATAAAAGGAATATGTTTCCTTGTGTTCTTTCCTTTTAGGGACATGGAAATCAAGTAAGTCTTATGACACTTGATGTGCATGGATTAGAAGTAATCTATAGATGGGTACTTTGAAAAGTATCAGCTAGTCTTGGACTTTGGTTCCAAGACAAAGTTATATGTGATAAGTAAAGTCCTGAGATGAAAAAAAGGTCCTATTATATGTTTGATTTTGGAAATAACAATAGAAGGTGGATATGATGAGGATGTGATGGTTTTTTTTGGGTACATGTAATAAATACCATGGTAAGGAATCCTAGTATCCAATAAGTTTTAGTGATATGAGAAAGTGAGAACATAACTCCTAATAAGATGATTATGTTGGTATGTATGCCCTGAGAGACAATCATGGGAAGATTGGTGGGATACATTAAGATTGATTTGATAAACATCAAAGGCAAGCTTCCAATTCTTTCTGGTTCAGTCATATGAGATAGTGATAGAACAAATTGAATGTCTAGAGAATGACAATACTCAATGACGTATGCATTCAGGTTGAGGACCTGAACGATGAGATCATATGGATGCTAAGAGTTTGTACATTCTTGTTATGTCCCTAGTCGGATGTCATTGTGGAAGGTAGATAGACAAGCAATGATACACAAGACTACATTGTGGTGTTGGTTAATGACAAAATCTCATTAGTCATGATATAGAGATATCAAACCAAACACATAGGTACTTGTTAGAGAAGAAGTGTACCGGACAGACCCACTGTGAGTTTGACACATGGAACCATGACATGGTAGTCACAGTCAGTACTCACAGTGATGGTGGTGAGTGTGATTCTTTGACCTGAAACCACTACACTCAACACATGTCGTTGGGCACACTTTGACATCATCAAACACAGTCCTAAAACATGGGTTGTTATAAAGGTGATGATTGGGTGGCTTTGACACATGGGGCTTTTGAGGGGTGAGTGATAGATATGGGATTTTTCCCTCCTGAGGGAGTTTGATATCCAAGGCCACTTGATGAGTAGGATTGAAATAGGCATGCACACACATATGTGAATCAGTATGTGATATTGATGTCATACATATCTCTTCCAATCTGCTCTGAGATCAAGAAAGTGAATGAATGTTGACAGGATGACTGTTCCATGCCTCGATTTCATTTGGGATATCAGTGACAAAGGAATTATACATTCGTTGTAACACCATTCATAGATTGTAGGATTGAAAGTTGTTCTCCAGCTTTCTACTTTCACTTGGGTAGCACTGATGTGTGACTAGGCACCGCTCTTTGTTTGTGAATTCATAAGTGTTATGGACTTTCACTGCCAACGTGAAATGGACCCGTAGGGTCACACACATAGGATTTAACCTAGAAGAGGAGTTTTGTCCACAAATAATGTTTAGATTGATTGCTAAAGGAGTTTAGTAGTTCAATTAAACACTCAATCAATTGATAGCTCAGTATCATAATGTTCAAGGTGTTGGACTGATTGATTAGAGTATCAGATTGATTGAAACCGCAATTGACTGATTCTGCACAATCTGCACTCCCAACTGATCGGCTCATGAGATGAACTGATCGACTCAGCTTGGTGAACCGGTCGGCTCAGGCAGTGAGTCAATCTGTTCATGATCAGGGTGAAATGATTGCTTCAAGTGTTGAAAAGATCGATTCAACTGGTGCAACCGAGCAAGTTGGGAAAGTAGGATTCGTGGGAATTTTACTTTCGTTTCACTTGTCCAATTTTATTGGAAAAGGAATTGGTATTCGATACCAATTAGAAACAAAGGTTTCGATTTGGTTGTTTTGTGGAAAATCTCGAACCCTTCTACTCCTGCTTTTAGTCCTGCATTACCCGGGATGGAGAACCCTGTCCCATGACCCTCCTATATATAGGGGTATTGGGGTCTTCTCAAAGTACAACTCAGTGTAACCAGTTGCTCTGCGAAGTTGTCGTTCTCTCTTGTTTTGGTAACCGAGAGAGAGCCTGAGCAAGTGCTACCGGATAAGGGAGGCACAACAAGGGAAAGACAACTGCAGAAAGCAATTGGTGGCAGGAGAGTGTGTTGGCGACTAGTACGCTGATAGGAGGGTGTGACTCCTTCCAATTCCTTATGGGACAAGGCGATTGGAGTTCCAGGTGGTCCGTGTAGACTACTTCAGAGGCGGGAGGTTTCTTCCGCTCAGGAGGACAACTATCAATCCCGACAGTCCCGGTGAGACCAGGAGTCTTCAGTCCCGGTGCGACCAAGAGCTGCACAGACACCGTACAAGACCGGAGGTGAAGATTGTGCAAGGCACGGGGTATTAACGTCGAGCAAGCCTCGAGACAAGGTATGATTCCATAAACCATCCTTTCCTATTGTATAGACGTTGACGCGTTTCCTTGTTCTGGGTTTGGGGAGAAATTTTTTGTTTCCGCTGCCTTCTCTGCCTCCCCTAAAACCCAACAGTGGTATCAGAGCCACGTCATCTGCTCTATACTTTAGGATTATTGATATGATCGATTTTGGTTTGTCACCTTTATTTATTGCATACGATGCGAATAAAATTGGCTTTATGCATGTCCAATCCTAAATCCACAAATCCCAAATTACATATATGATATGTATTATTAAGGTACTCGATATGCGTCACCATTAAATGAGTTTTGTGGTGGATGTATAGTGTGGTTACGACCAATAAACCCTATTAGTGTATGGTTGTATGTGGTTGCTTGCATCTTGGTCTGCGCACCGATCTTCCTTCTCCTTTTTCTGATGTAACTCGAAATAATTCGAGATTTATTTCCTACATTTTCTCCCCTAGAATGTAACTCGAGGTTTCTCTTTTTACAAATGTAAAATAAGATAGAATTTTATTTCCTATTATGTCAAAGAACGGAGGACATCCTGATGACAACTGAGACGATCAGTTCAAGGCGTGAACCGATCGGTTGACGTTTGAGACGATCGGTTCAAAGAGTGAACTGATCAGTTGATGACCGGTTTGAGGAGCGATACGAGTGGGTGGCGGCCATGATGAGATGCATGACGACCAGGCAAACCGATCGGTTGGAGGAGCCAAACGATCAGCTGGTGGCACCAAGTCGACCAGCCTGATGGCGAGTCGATCAGTCATGTGATGAGTTGATCAAACCCAGAAAGGCAAAGAACAAAGTTCATCTTGTACAAGTTGCATGTGATGTAGACCTAGATGACCTTGATTCCTCTTGGCTCGAGGAATCACATTAGGATGGACATAATCATCGCTTTTATCGTTTTGCATGTTTTCTGTGGGATATAGCATGTATATGATACATACTATGTATTGCGGTGATTGGATATGTATATGTATATAAAACCAAATCCCTCATTAAATATTAAGCTTTAGATGCCTTCCAAATGTGGCACACGTGAAAAGCTTGATCAACCAAGTGTGGGCACGCCCAAGCCTGGTGCACCGTCTATCTCGTGGAAGCGTGAATGATGAATGTGTGGGTCTGCCCAAGAAGGGTGCATATTCATCGTGTTTGCTTTGGGTCGGACTTAACAAGGTGACCTAGATAGGATCTAGCACCTTGAGGCATGGAGATGATCATGGAAAGGAGTTGCATATGACATCTTATCAAGAGTTTCATATGATGCAATTGGAAAGAGTTGCCTACGTGAGAGATCTATGTTGTGGGTGACAACCCTAGCTGGTCCATGACTTAGAGGATTTCAGGATCTTGCCTACTAGAAGGTTGTACGTTGCAATCTTCCGAATTGATGGTGAGGGCTATCAATTTGAAGTTAAATAGTGGGAGCAATAATTAATTAAAGGCCTAATTATATTGTCAACTTTTCAAATCAATCAAATAAGTCAAAAATGAGTTTTTGGACTAAAATTGCATATTTCCTTTTGTAGTACAAATGAAAACAAACAACAATCACTTTTCATTGCGATCGGTCCTTGAAAAGGACAAGCTAAATGGGACAAACTTCCACGACGGGTATAGGACATTGAGAATTTTTCTCACTCAAGAGCGAAAGCTCTATGTCGTGGATACTCCAACTCCAGAGGAATCTGCTCCTAATGCACCAAAGGAAGAAAGGGACGCTTACAAGAAGCATTCTGATGATGCCATTGATGCAAAGTGCTTGATGTTGTGCTCTATGAACCACGAGTTGCAGAAACAACATGAGAACATGGGTGTCATTGAGATGATTCAACATCTCAGGAACATGTATGAATATCAAGCACGACAAGAGAAATACGATGTCTCAAGGGCACTGTTCAAGTGCATCATGACAGAAGGAGATCCAGCTGTTCCTCACACACTCAAGATGATTGGGTATGTGGAGAACCTGTAAAGACTGGGATTTCCACTGAGCCAAGAGTTGGCTACTAACGTGATACTGCAATCGTTGCCAAAATCCTACAGTCAGTTTGTAATAAACTACAACATGAACAACTTTGATAGGCCACTGTCAGAGTTGTTGGGCATGTTGAGGACACCCAAGACATAGATGAAGAAGGACAAGCCTAAGTCTGTGATGGTGATCACGAGCAAGAAAGGCAAGTCCAAGCGCAAGGGCAAGGGTAAAGCTAAGAAAGGTTATGATGCTAGCCAGCAGCCCAAGTCGTCTTCAGCTCTCAAGGTCAAGGGAGGCGTGACCAAGAAAGGAAATTGCCAACCATTGTCAAAAGCCAGGACATTGGAAAAGGAATTGTCCTCTCTATCTGGAAGAACAAAAGAAGAAGGAGGCGACACCCGTATCTACTTAAAGGTGTCATGCAAGTAAACTATTAACACTTTTGAGGTATATGATACCAAGATGTAAAGTGTAAATCACTCAATAAATGGGGTAAGTGTTGCCGCCATAGATAGGAGTACTTTAGTTTATTTTCAGCCTAAAAGGCATGTAATACAGTTGTGAACTGCTATTTCATATTTGCCAATAGATAGAAACACTTTATTTTTTGCATATTGTATGACAATGATGGCAATCAATAAAGAGATGTTTCAATTTATAAAGATATGATCTTTGTGGCAATGCCTTGTTTATCTTGTGGTATTTGATATGCATAAGATAAAATGATACCTGAAAGTTATAGAT
The DNA here is from genome assembly GCA_963693085.1 of Alisma plantago-aquatica. Taxonomy (NCBI): domain Eukaryota; kingdom Viridiplantae; phylum Streptophyta; class Magnoliopsida; order Alismatales; family Alismataceae; genus Alisma; species Alisma plantago-aquatica. Next base: position 36,084,704 of record OY856413.1, read on the forward strand.
AACTCAAACAATCAAATTAGCATTAATCATGAGAAATTCATTTCTAGTTTCCATGATATGGATAAATCTAGACTCTTTTGGTTAGAGAACCAGTAAGAGACATGAATATCTTGGACATGATTAATCAATCTTCACTAATGGTAGTGGGAGAAAGATTATCCTATTAGGTATAATACATGTGATGTATTTACATACCTATTGGAACAAATGCTAATACTTCAAATGGTGTTTAGAGAAATACGAGTATGAATATCTTGAAGTGTTCAAGATTATCATAGATGAAGTACAAATTTGGTAAAGTGTTAATTCTTGATGAGATCAATGAATGAAATACTTGGACCAAATGTTTGAGATCCTTATGAGTGATTATGATAGTGTATCATAGTGAACTCATGATTAAGGCATGGTGATGTCTAAATCAAGAGGGAATCATACTCTAAGGAGTTAGAGAATGATTATCAAATAACTGAATTCTTCTTAATAAAAGAATACCCCACACTAATAAAGGAAATTAAGAATCACAAGGGTTGTGAGTTCTTATATCCTTAACAGGTACACCTCAATTATCTATGTGATGAGTTGTTCATGTGATGAGTCAAGTATCTAGATGAATATGAGGAACCAAATTTTGAGTTATGGTTTATGACCATTGCATCCTAAATGACATCCATGTGAACCATAAGGTATGACCTTGATGGTAGCACCCATTGGATGAAATCCATGAGTGCAAATGAATCTTAAAGGTTAAGATACATGGATAACATCTTGAGAAGGATGATGCTTGTTGATTGCAACTTAATGACTAAGGCATTTGGCATATGGATACTAAAAACTGCATTCTTATGAGAAATAAAACAAGGATGTGTACATGACACAACCTATAAGATTTATGAATCCAATAATGCAAATGAAGTCTATAAGTTACAATGGACTAATCAATATGATTGATTGAGTACAAGAAACTCAGAATTGGATCTTTACTTTGATGATATAGTCAAAGGGTTTGACTAATATGTTAAAGATAAAGAAGGGATCTGTGATTTAGTGGGAGCGTATTCACATTCCACACGTTGATGTGAAATGGAAATGTTCTAGAATGGAAATCCAAAAGTGGAAATTATCTTTAAGGAAGATTTAGATGTTTCCTATGTGATAGGAATAGATATCTATAGAGATAGTTCTCGAAAAATCTCTTGACCTGAAAAGAGAGAGCATACATTGGCAATATGTACTGAAGTGTTCAATATGCACAGATTCAGTGGGAGAAAACTTGTCCATGTTACATGGAGTTAGTATCCCAAGGCCAAGTGTCCAATTCTTATGAAGAATGGAAACACTAAGAATAGATATGGATCTATCATGTATGTATTCATCCCATTATCTTGCATGTATCGACATGGCAAGAACAAAATGCATTCATCATCTCATATGTATGACATGGCAATATGATGTGCTCATTCTGATAACTCGTATGTGAGACACGACGAGTGGATGTCTGTCTACTTCCAGTAAGGGTTACTGGAATACCATGAGAACTTGATAAGTACTTGAGAAGTACTAGTTCTATGGAGATAAGGAAGAGTTCAATGTAAAGAGTTACATTGATGCGGACTTCCGAAAGGACGGAAAATTAATCGCAAAATATATATAGGATATATAAAACTGAAAGTTTGTTGATAATTAGAAGTGTTCCGATAAAACCATTTAAAAAGAAATGTCGAGTATCTATGCGTTAGAGAACAATAGTGGATACTATATGGATCTGGAAGTTCATGAGATGAACTTATATATACTCCGCTCATTGATGACAAGTATGGAATCCTTGATCATGCAATGTGGCTAAAGGTTAGCAAAGGAATACTAGATCACATATTACGACAACTCCATCTCATACGTGTGACGTACAACGAAGAGATGTGAGACATGTAATTTACACTGACTTTGGCAAGGTGTTTCCATAACTCACTATGTTCGCACTAGATCACAGTAACATGTGGGAGATGTTTGAAGATCACTATGAATATGATTCAAGGGTGATTGGATCGCAGTGCAAGTGGGAGTCTGTTGGTATGTATGCCCTGAGAGCCAATCATGGGATAATTGGTGGGATACATTTAGATTGATTTGATAAACATCAAAGGCAAACTTCCAATTCTTTCTGGTTCAGTCATATGAGATAGTGATAGAACAGATTGAATGTATAGAGAATGACAATACTCAATGACGTATGATTTCAGGTTGAGGACCTGAATGATGAGATCATACAGATGCTAAGAGTATGTACATTCTTGTTATGTCCCTAGTCGGATGTCATTGTGGAAGGTAGATAGACAAGCAATGACACACAAGACTAGATTGTGGTGTTGGTTAATGACAGAATCTCATTAGTCATGATATAGAGATATCAAACCAAACACATAGGTACTTGTTAGAGAACAAGTGTATCAGACAGACCCATCGTGAGTTTCACACATGGAACCATGACATGGTAGTCACAGTCAATACTCACAGTGATGGTGGTGAGTGTGATTCTTTGACCTGAAATCACTACACTCAACACATGTCGTTGGGCACACTTTGACATCATCAAACGCAGTCCTAAAACATGGGTTGTTATAAAGGTGATGATTGGGTGGCTTTGACACATGGGGCTTTTGAGGGGTGAGTGATAGATATGGGATTTGTCCCTCCTGAGGGAGTTTGATATCCAAGGCCACTTGATGAGTAGAATTGAAATAGGCATGCACACGCATGTGTGAATCAGTATGTGATATTGATGTCATACATATCTCTTCTAATCTTCTCTGAGATCAAGAAAAAGAATGAATGTTCACAGGATGACTGTTCCATGCCTCAAGTTCATTCGGGATATCAGTGACAAAGGAATTATACATTCGCTGTAACACCATTCACAGATTGTAGGATTGAAAGTTGTTCTCCAACTTTCTACTTTCACTTGGGTTGCATTGATGTGTGACTAGGCACTGCTCTTTGCTTGTGAAGTCATAAGTGTTATGGACTTTCACTGCCAACGTGAAATGGACCTGCAGGGTCACACACATAGGATTTAACCTGGAAGAGGAGTTTTATCCACAAACAATGTTTAGATTGATTGCTAAAGGAGTTTAGTAGTTCAATTAAACACTCAATCAATTGATAGCTTAGTATCATAATGTTCAAGGTGTTGGACTGCTTGATTAGAGTATCCGATTGACTGAAACCGCAATTGACTGATTCTGCACAATCTGCACTCCCAACCGATCGGCTCATGAGATGAACTGATCGACTCTGCGTGGTGAACCGGTCGACTCAGGAAGTGAGTCGATTGGCTCATGATCAGGGTGAAATGATTTCTTCAAGTGTTGAAACAATCAATTCAACTGGTGCAACCGAGCAAGTTGGGAAAGTAGGATTGGTGAGAATTTTACTTTCGTTTCACTTGTCCAATTTGATTGGAAAAGGGATTGGTATTCGATACCAATTAGAAACAAAAGATGGAAAGTCAATCGAGAACTGATCAGTACCATGAACCGATCGGTTCACATGTGAACTGATCGTTTCATGGGTCCCAACCGATCGGTTGAGATGTCAACCGACCGTTTCAATTGTGAAACGATCTGTTCAGGTTGTGAGTTGGTTGTTTTACGGAAAATCTTGAACCCTTATACTCCTGCTTTTAGTCCCGCATTGCCTGGGATGGAGAACCCTATCCCATGACCCTCCTATATATAGGGGTATTGGGGGCTTCTCAAAGTACAACTCAGTGCAACCAGTTGCTCTGTGAAGTTGTCATTCTCTCTAGTTTTGGTAACCGAGAGAGTGCCCGAGCAAGTGCTACCCGATAAGGGAGGCACAACAAGGGAAAGACAACTGCAGAAAGCAATTGGTGGTAGGAGAGTGTGTTGGAGACTAGTACACTGACAGGAGGGTGCGACTCCTTCCAATTCCTTGTGGGACAAGGAGATTGGAGTTCCAGGTAGTCCGTGTGGACTACTTCAGAGGCGGGAGGTTTCTGCCACTCAGGAGGACAACTGTCAATCCCGACAGTCCCGATGAGACCAGGATTCTTCAGTCCCGATGTGACCAGGAGCTGCACAGACACAGTCCAAGACCGGAGGTGAATACCACGCAAGGCGCGAGGTATTGTCGTCGAGCAAGCCTCGGGACAAGGTATGATTCCACAAACCATCCTTTCCTATTGTATAGACATTGACACGTTTCCTTGTTCTAGGTTTGGGGAGAACATCTTTATTTCCACTGCCTCCTCTGCCTCCCCTAAAACCCAACAGTGGTATCAGAGCCACGTCATCTGCTCTATACTTTAGGATTATCGATATGCTCCATTTTGGTTTGTCGCCTTTATTTATTGCATACGATGCGAATAAAATTGGCTTTATGCATGTCCAATCCTAAATCCACAAATCTCAAATTACATATATGATATATATTATTAATGCACTCGATACAAGTCACCCTTAAACAATTTTTGTGGTGGATGTATAGCGTGGTTACGGCCAATAAACCCTATCTGTGTATGGTTGTATGTGGTTGCTTGCATCTCGGTCTGCACACCGATCTTCCTTTTCCTTTTTCTGATGTAACTCGAAATAATTCGAGATTTCTTTCCTACATTTGCTCCCCTCAAATGTAACTTGAGGTTTCTTTTTTTACAAATGTAAAATAGGATAGAATTTTATTTCCTGTTATGTCAAAGAACGGAGGACATACTGACGACAGCTAAGACGATCGGTTCAAGGCGTGAACTGATCGGTTGACGTTCGAGATGATCGGTTCAAGGAGTGAACTGATCGGTTGATGACTGGTTTGAGGAGCAATACGAGCGGGTGGCAGCCATGATGAGATGCACGATGATCAGGCCAACCGATCGGTTGGAGGAGCCAACCGATCGGCTGGTGGCACCAAGCCGACCAGCCTAATGGCGAGCCGATCAGTCATGTGATGAGTTGATCAAACCCAAAAAGGCAAAGCACAAAGTTCATCTTGTACATGTTGCATGTGATGTAGACTTAGATGACCGTGATTCCTCTTGTCTCAAGGAATCACATTAGGATGGCCATAATCATCACTTTTATCGTTTTGCATGTTTTCTTTGGGATATAGCATGTATATGATACGTACTATGTATTGTGGTGATTGGATATGTATATGTATATAAACCAAATCCCTCATTAAATACTAAGTTTTAGATGCCTTCCAAATGCGACACTTGTGAAAAGGTTGATCGACCAAGTGTGGGCACACCCAAGCATGGTGCACCATCTATCTCGTGGAAGCATGCAGGATGAATGTGTGGGTCTGCCCAAGCAGGGTGCATATTCATCGTGTTTGCTTTGGGTCGGACTTAATAGGGTGACCTAGATAGGATCTAGCACCTTGAGGCATGGAGATGATCATGGCAAGGAGTTGCATATGACATCTTATCAAGAGTTTCATATGATGCAATTGGCTAGAGTTTCCTACCTGAGAGATCTATGTTGTGGGTGACAGCCCTAGTTGGTCCATGACTTAGAGGATTTCAGGATCTTGCCCACTAGAAGGTTGTACGATGCAATCTTGCGAATTGATTGTGAGGGCTATCAATTTGAAATAAAATAGTGGGAGCGATAATTAATTAAAGGCCTAATTATATCATCAACTTTTCAAATCAATCAAATAAGTCAAAAATGAGTTTTTGGACTAAAATTGCATATTTCCTTTTGTAGTACAAATGACAACAAACAACAATCAGTTTTCTTTGCGATCAGTCCTTGAAAAGGACAAGCTAAATGGGACAAACTTCCACGACTGGTATAGGACATTGAGAATTGTTCTCACTCAAGAGTGAAAGCTCTATGTCCTGGATACTCCAACTCCATAGGAACCTGCTCCTAATGCAACAAAGGCAGAAAGGGACGCTTACAAGAAGCATTCTGATGATGTCATTGATGCAAAGTGCTTGATGTTGAGCTCTATGAACCACGAGTTGCAGAGACAACATGAGAACATGGGTGTCATTGAGATGATTCAGCATCTCAGGAACATGTATGAAGATCAAGCACGGCAAGAGAGATACGATGTCTCAAGGGCACTGTTCAAGTGCGTCATGACAGAAGGAGATCCAGTTGGTCCTCACACACTCAAGATGATTGGGTATGTGGAGAACCTACAAAGACTGGGATTTCCACTGAGCCAAGAGTTGGGTACTTATGTGATACTGCAATCGTTGCCAGAATCCTAAAGTTAGTTTGTGATGAACTACAACATGAACAACTTTGATAGGCCACTGTCAGAGTTGTTGGGCATGTTGAGGACAGTCGAGACACAGATGAAGAAGGACAAGCCTAAGTCTGTGATGGTGATCACGAGCAAGAAAGGCAAGTCCAAGCCCAAGGGCAAGGGCAAAGCTAAGAAAGGTTCTGATGCTAGCCAGCAGCCCAAGTCGTCTTCAGCTCTCCAGGCCAAGGGAGGCATGAGCAAGAAAGGAAATTGCCACCATTGTCAAAAGCCAGGACATTGGAAAAGGAATTGTCCTCTCTATCTGGAAGAACAAAAGAAGAAGGAGGCGACATCCGTCTCTACTTAAAGGTGTCATGAAAGTAAACTTGTAACACTTTTGAGGTATATGATACCAAGATTTAAAGTGTAAAGCACTCAATAAATGGGGCAAGTGTTTCCGCCATAGATAGGAGTACTTTAGTTTATTTTCAGCCTAAAAGGCATGTAAAATACAGTTGTGAACTGCTATTTCATATTTTCCCATAGATAGAAACACTTTATTTTTTTGCATATTGTATGACAATGATGGCAATCAATAAAGAGATGTTTCAATTTATAAAGATATGATCTTTGTGGCAATGCCTTGTTTATCTTGTGGTATTTGATATGCATTAGATAAAATGATACCTGAAAGTTATAGATAACTCAAACAATCAAATTAGCATTAATCATGAGAAATTCATTTCTAGTTTCCATGAGATGGATAAAGCTAGACTCTTTTGGTTAGAGAACTAGTAAGAGACATGAATATCTTGGACATGATTAATCAATCTTCACTAATAGTAATGGGAGAAAGATTATCCTATTAGGTATAATACATGTGATGTATTTACATACCTATTGGAACAAATGCTAATACTTCAAATGGTGTTTAGAGAAATACTAGTATGAATATCTTGAAGTGTTCAAGATTATCATAGATGAAGTACAAATTTGGTAAAGTGTTAATTCTTGATGAGATCAATGAATGAAATACTTGGACCTCATATACACTCTTTTTCATGAACCTCAACTATATATACCATTCCTTTCACCTACTAGTGACATTTTTTGAATCTTACCACCCTATTTCTCTTTGATATCATGCATAGTGTCTTGGTATCGTGCATAGGTGAAGGGGTATCATGCATAGAGCCTTGGTATCGGCCATAACAAGGTGATATCGGACATAGAAAAGTGATATCGACCATAGCAAGGTGATATCTTCCATTGTGAAGTGATATCAGACACAAGTGAAAGGATATAGGCCAAAAGTGAGGGGATATCATGCAAAGGTGAGGTATCGTGCATAGTGCTGGGGAGCTCAAGTCTTAACCCTAAGGTGAAGACATGGTCATCTTCAACCTTGGATTGTAACATGGATCTCAGGTTGTGATCTTTTCTTTCTTTTCTTATTCACCAAATACTTATCCATGGTGATTCTTTGCATATAAAGGAGTTGTGAACAAGCCTTGGACCCTTGATAAGCTCATATCCAACCTTGGGAACGTGTAGATTTGGATCTTGGAGCATTGAAGATGTTCTTAAGGCAGGTTGTATAACTTGAACCCAATTATGTTATTATTCACCTTCAATTTTTCTATACTTGTTGATCTATTATCAATTTCAATTTCTTTTGAATAATTGATGATCCCACGACTTCTAAAAGTTTCATGGGACTATTGTCCATGATCTAGAATAGTAAGAACAAGAGTCTAGAGGTTGATGATGATGACATCATCAAGGGTAAACCGATATCGGGTTGAAGCACACTCCTCTAACCCGATATGGGGATGGAACCCAATATGATACGAAAATCGATATACCTTGGAACCCCACACCCCTATCATTTTATACAATGGTTTATGAAGGGTTCAACTAATTGTCTAGCCTGTCACCCAACACATGATAAGTTGATACCTTAAAGGAATGAAGAGGTATGAGCATAAGGGGCTAACCTGATATGCAAACTTTAATTTGATCAACCCGATATGTGTGAAACACACACATACCTCTTGCTTGATATGTAAGCACACATGCACCTCTTGGGTGAAATGGGTAGCAAGCATACACCTCTTGCCCAATACAGAAGCACACATACACCTCTTGGGCGACATGGGTATCAAGCATACACCTCTTTCCTGATATGGAAGCACACATACACCTCTTGGGCGATATGGGTAGCAATCACACACCTCTTGCCCGATATGGTGGAGGCACCTCAAAACCAATATGGAGAAAATCACCTCAAAGCAAATTTAGTTGATGGAGTAACACATGAAGTGTGTTATATCAAGTAATACATTAAGATGTAAGGAGTTTAATGCATTTTGATTAAGTAGGCCAATGTACCTTGAAGAAAGGGTTGAGTCAACCTAATTAAGTATGATGTAATCATCATTCTAGTAATGATGGAAGAGAAACTCATACTTGTGTGATAATCATGTACTGAGTATACATTGATATTGCTAATATGTGTGGAGTATGAATTATGGATTTTATTCTTGATGAATGTACTTGAAACCCTAATCAGCTCAAAAGGGAAACCCTAACCCTAATGAAGAGTAATGATATGATTTGAAACCCTAATCGGTTAATAAACGGAAACTCTAACCCTAATGAAGGGTGTTGATATGACTTGAAACCCTAATTGGTAAGAAAGGGAAACCCTAACCCTAATAATGGGAAGGTTGTATTTCTCTTGTATAGCATGGTGATGATATGTATTTGATATTGTTTTTATTGTGAAATACTAACAATGTTGGTATCATGAGATAATGGGCATAGCTAGGTATGAGCTATGATGTTTCATATAATATATATTAAATGGGTCTTGTAAGCCATGTGAAATACTTGTACAACAAGTATAATGTTTATATAGGTCTTATGACCTAGAGATGGTTGTTTCCTAGTGAGAGGTGACAAGATGTTTATAAAAGTCTCATGATCTAAAGATTGATGTACGAGATGGCGATGTTCAAAATAATATCAGGAAATGGGAACCCCATAACATAATAATAATAATAAATGGTTATAATGATAATAATGAAATCTTGGTCATACATGTATTATGGTTATAGCCAAATGAGGGCTATAGTGCTTTGAATATGCCAAAATGAGATATGAGGAATACTTGTATCACATAAAGGTTGTGAATGGGTATGATGACTTGGCCGAGGCATAATGCCTAGTAAAGGTGATGTGGTATTGAATGATGAGTTTAAGGGATAGATATCCCATTATGAAAGTGAAAGGTAAACATAAAGGTATCCCAAATATGAAGGAATCCTTGGCAATATGATGCATAATCACAAGATTGGTAGAGTCCAATACCTGGCTGAAAACATATAATGCATATTCACATGATTGGTGTAAACCAATACTTGGCTGGAACATAATGATGTATATTCATAGGATTGGTATAAACCAATACGTGGCTGGAACATAATGATGTATATTCACAGGATTGGTATAAACCAATACCAGGCTGGAACATAATGATGTACATTCATAGGATTGGTATAAACCAATACCTGGCTGGAATGTAATGATGTATATTCACAAGATTGGTGTAAACCAATACCTGGCTGGAACGTAATGATGTATATTCACAGGATTGGTGTAATGCAAAACCTGGCTGGAAAATTGACTGAGATTAATACCTATAAGGTATATTCACAGGATTGATAGACATCAATACCTGACTGGTGGATTGACTGAGGCCAACAACTAGAAATATGAATGATTCACTGATATCATACCATGATAATATTGTCACTGGATAAGCTTGAGATGTTGGTATAGCATGATTGGTAAACAATATACATGTTCTTCATATTCCTTATAAAGTGAATAGATGATTTACTGCCCTATCATAGATAGCTACAATGCTTTAAAAGATGAGAATGTTCTAATCAGCTTATCAACAGTGATTAATCTTGATTATTAATATAAAAGATCCTCTGCTCAGTGTCATACTGTTTACCTGTGATAATAACATTGTTGGAAGAGAGTTATATCCCTTGCTGGGACTTGTGTCTCACCCCATTGGTCACCAACATTTTCAGGTGAACGCAGATGAGGAGGTAGAGACCGTACTCTAGAGGGAGAACAACAATAACAGGGGCAATAGTAACAACTCAGGTTGAGGGTACTGTTTGTCATGTCTTGTAGATAGTAGTCCTATGTGTCGTCTCTATACTCTCAGGTCCTTGGAGTCAGTATGTAATGGTTTTTTTTTTAAAATCTGAGATTTTGGCTTGTATGCCTCAAGGTTTTATGTTTCTTTTGTATATGTTTTGGCAATATGCTATCTTCGAGATGAGATGGTATAGTGTATGTACGATATGAACCATGATGTATATAGTACTTTGGTTCTTTTCTTAAGAGTTTCTTAGAATTGGATCTCTTTGCAAAATGGTTTTAATTATAGTGATTTTTGTTAATCAACTACTAATGTTTATTCTGCATAATTAATGTGCCGATTTGGCAGTCAGTTTGATAGTGTTCGTCACACTTGCCCTCCCCACACCCTCCTCATTTACAGCCTTGTTCATGCTTTACAAATAATGGAGCATCTCTTCATTGATATCATTTAGACAAATTCTATATTTTGATTGTTGCTTTCTTATTAATGACTCATCATGGAACAACAAGAAGAGGTAGATTCTGAATTTGAACAGGAAGAGATGGCCGAGCCACAGACTATATGGGAGAAGATCAAGGCTTCTTCCTCATCAACTTCCAAAGGGCCCATAAAGAAGCAGGCAATCAACATACCTACATATAAGATTGATCTGGCGTTGATAAATCTGGTGAAGTCGAATGCTTTTCATGGGCTTAAGAATGAGGATCTCGTCGCGCACATCAACCAGTTTGTTGAGAATTGTGACATGGTAAAAATTGATAGGTTTCCACAGGATGCACTGTATCTCAAGCTTTTCCCGAGTTCATTGGCGGGAGCGGCACGAGAGTGGTTACACAATTTAGATGATGAGTTCGTGGAGTCCTGGGACCACATGGTGGAGGTCTTCTTTGAGAGGTTCTTCCCTCCTGAGAAGACTAACGACATGATCCGAAAGATTCATAATTTTACCCAACAGGCCGGTGAGACATATTCTGAGACCTGGGAGAGATTTCAGGTCATGCTGAGGAGGTGCCCACATCACGGGTTGGATAAAGAGACACAGGTGAAGATCTTCTATTTTGCTCTCTCCGAGCATGATAGGAGCAACCTTGATTCAGCTGGGTCAGGATTTTTTTTGAACAATACGGACACCGGATGTTGGGAGATATTAAAGAACATGGCTAGGAAACAGTCATGGGGTGATAGAGGCGTTGTGGAGCAGGTCAGATTTGCAGGCAAATCTAAAGTAATTAAGGAGCTGAACGATAAGTTAGATCTTCTAGCCAAGAAGCTGCTATCTAAGGAAGATGCATCTGAGGATGAGGAAGCCCAAGTGAAATTCATGCAACAACAGGGCTACAGAAACAATGACTACGCATGGAGGAAGGATAAAAAGTTCTCATGGAAGGATCCGAATAACTTTCTGCAAGATCCGGATGCCAAGCCACAGCCTAGAGCCGATGATAAGAACATAGAATCACACAGTCAGATGGTGCAACAGAACCAAGAGATGATGGCTATGTTTGGTAAACAATTGCAATCTCAAGGTGATATTCTAACCAAATTTGGGCAGACGCTACAAAGCCATGGAGCACAGATGCGGGCATTAGAAACCACTGTGGCACATATTTCAAGTGAAGTGGTGGCCATCAAGCACGCCAATCAGCACAAACCGGCCGAGAATGCAAATGTGGCCCAAACACACCATCAGGTCAAATACATGTTTGTGGTAAGTAATGAGGAGGAATCCCAAGGGTCAGAAGCAGAAGATCAAAGCAAAATGAGGTTTAATACGGAAGCAACACCGGCGATACCGTATCCTCACACTTATTATGGGTTGCCGGGCGGAAATACTTTCTTCACAAAATCACACCACGAGCCCATAATAGTTGCATCTCCACTTAGGCAAGAAGAACAATTGAAGGCTGTCTGTGAATGTGCGGATACGTCTAATGCGAGAGAGGAACCACAACAAGTTATGAATGTTGATGATGTCTCGCCAAAGCCAATGCCAGAGGGAGTATTTGAAGAAATCTTAGAGGAGCTGGCCCCGAAAATCTCATATGTGCCACCTCACAGGCGTGTTAATGCAGCAGATGTGTCAAGTCGGGACAACCCGAAGCCGAAAAAGGAGCACTGAAACTATAGGAAATTCTTGGAAATATTCCGAAAGTTGCATATCAATATTCCATTAGTAGAGATGATAGAGAAGATTCCCTCTTACGGGAGATTTATTAAAGAAATCATTAATAAGAAGAGGCGGATAAAAGACGATGAAATTTGTGAGATGAATGAGATGATGAGTTCCATTATTCACGGAAGTTCACCAACGAAGAGAAAAGACCCGGGAGGATTCTACAATCCATGTTCGATAGGTGGTCAACATTTTCCTAAAGCGCAATGTGATTCAGGCACCAACATAAATCTTATGGCTCTGGCGACATTTCAGAAACTTGGGTTTAAGGAGATCAAGAAGTCGTCTGTGACAATTGAATTAGCGGATGGGTCTATAGTGAGACCATATGGAGTGTGCGAGGATGTTCTCGTCAAAGTGGACAGATTCATATTCCCGGTGGATTTTGTTGTCATGGATATGCCACAACTCCAAAGCTATGAAATGTTACTAGGAAGACCATTTCAAGCGACAATGGATGTCGTTACTGCCTTAGGGAGAGGTACAGTGTCCTTGGGAATTGGAGGAGATCGAGTTGAATTCAAACTACCGCAAGATCCTCTGAGCACATTCCCCAAAGTGAAAAGATGATGAATTCATGTCGTCTAGCCTAAGACGTTAAATAAGGGTGCTTGTTGGGAGGCAACCCAACCATCAGTACATTAGGATAGTTCATGTACATTCGTAGGTTAATTTATTTTGGCTTGATTTTTAGTGTAAAAAAGATACCGTGATCGGTTTGTTTGATGTGCAGGCTGAGGCAGAGTCGATACCATCGACACACTAGTCGATGGTATCGACCATGGTACAGGTTGACGACTGCAGATTTCGCACTGCGTCGATACCATCGATGGCCTCGTAGATGGTATCGACATACCTACAGGTGGTCGCCAAGAAAAAGTCGATAGTATTGACATGGGCGTCGATACCATCGAGATCTCTGGAGAAATGCAGACCGATATGTCTCAGTCAACTCGATACCATCGACGGCCTCGTCGATGGTATCAACATGGTTACAGGTTGAAATGCAAAGTGGCGGTGTTGCAACGAAGACAAGTCGATACCATCGACCCGCGTCGATGGTATCGACCATCCACGTCACCGATCTGCGCAAACAAATCAACGGCGATTGCGGCTTCCACGTCATCGATCCGGGTGAAGCGTCGATACCATCGACCCATGTCGATGGTATCGACACATCAGCGATCCGGGATTCAAGAACTCAGCCATCGTCAGCCATCGATACTCGCGATGGGGGCGGATAGCATCGAGACGTGTTGATACCATAGACTCGCGTCGATGGTATCGACGGGTCAACAGTGGCGCCGAACAAGTCTATTTAAGGAGATTCATTACGTCATTTGATGTCACACCTTCAGAGTGATCTCCCTCGCTTGTGCCAAGCGACCCCCCAAGCCATCCAAGCCGATGAAGAGCAGCACCGAGCGAAGATCTTCAATGAGCGGAGATTCGATTCTCCAATCTGCACCAAGCTCTCTTTCTCTAATCCCTTTTCTCTCACAACCATGGTGCACGTCGCTGGAGCGTCATCCTCTCGCACGAATCCGATGGATATCACAGAGTTCGTGCCACCTCCTCCTGCGTCGGTATCACGCCCGCACATGATCCACCCATCTCCGGAGGTGAAGAAGATCTATGAAGAGATCTTGAAGTGGAAGATCGAGCCTACCCGGTATGTGGACCGAGATATGATCCGAGAGCTCGGATTCGAGGCCAACTTGGCCTATGTTCTTAAAGGGCAAGCATGCCATACCGGTAGAAGGGAAGACGAGCTGGAGTATCATGTCGACGGCCAGCCATTCTTTGGTGAGTGGCCAACCTACAAAGAGTTGGTGGCGGAGTTCATGGCGTCACTTGACATCTGCGTCGTGCCCAACGACGTCATTGCCACCGATCGTGAGTGGATCAAGGGTCGGGTGTCTTTCCGGCTGTTCAACATCGACTACAACATCACTCTCCGGCAGTTCAATGCAATATTCAACTGGAATCATTCCCAGTACGACCACCGGCGACCGGACAACCGCACCGAGTACGAAAAAATCTTCGCCGAGCTGGTGACGGTGCCGGCGGGCAAGACAGTGAGCTACCACAATGCTGCGGTAGCGGATTTCGAGCACCCATTCGTCCGGTACTACACCAGATGTTGAGTTTTACATTTTTTGCTCGTGGCGATCTGGCGCTGAGCAAATTTCCGGAGACCGACCTTTTCTTTCTCTACAAGCTCCTGAAGAAACAAGAATACAACTGGGGTGCGTTCTTCCTGCAGCAAGTTCCGGCGGTGAAGAGGAGTATGAGGAAGGCCCCGATTCATTTTGGCGGGCTCATCACCAAGTTGGCACACTACCTCGGTCTCAACTTCTCCACTATGACCCCGCTTTTCACGAAGAGCAAGGTGAACGTGCAACATCTGCACCGTTCTAACCTTATTCTTCTGCAGGATGGTTTGGCGTATGCCCATTGCCACGTCAACCACGCCTACTAGGAGTGCGCGTTGCCCGATCCGGTCTTCAACATCGAGGGGGCACAACACTTCTGATGGCCAATCATAGCCATCACCGACTCCTATGAAGAAGGTGGCAATGACGGCGGTGACGATGGACAGGACGACGAGGCTGAGGAGGAAGAAGAGGCCTTTACACCTCTTCGAGCACGAGTGGCACCTCGGAAGCATCCTCAGATGCATCCGGGTGCATCTTCATCATCACAGCCTAGGCCGCCTCCACCACAGCCCTCACAGCCAAGCGAGGATGCCTATTCCATGCAAGGCATGTACACCATGCTGTAGGACATCCACCAGACACAGCAACAGCATATGGCAATGTATGCCGGTATTCAAGACACGACGAACCGGATACTGGACAACCAAAGGGCGATGTTCGAGAATGAGCACCTTCTCCTCGACAACCAACAACAGATACATAATCAGTTGTAACGGATGGAGATGCAGCAGGAGCCCTTCTATGACCACTATTGGAGCCAGAGTTACTTTGGAGGCTATCCACAACCTCCACCTAGGACTCATTTTGATCCAAGCTTCCAGGGGGAGTATCCTTCTTGGGAACCTACGGCTCCGTACTACCCGCCTCCACCACCACAAGATTGATCCGGTATCACTGTTCCAATCTTTAAGTTTGTTTTTGACTATGAGGCCATAGTCGAATTCAAGCTTAGGGGGATAGTTGGAACAACTTTATCTTTTAGTGTTTTTAGTTTTCAGCTTTATTATTTGTTCTTGTTATTTGCTTCTTGCAATGTTAGTTTTTGTAGGATCCACATGCTATCTAGTGTAATCGTGGATGTCATAAAGTTGTGTCATCTCATTAATAGTGCATGGGAAAATCAAGGGAAATTTAAAAATTTTTATGTGTTTGAAAATCGTATCTTGTTTAACCTTGGGCACATATCCTACGAAAATGATTGGTTTTGTCAACTTTAAAACAAAATTTCACAACTAGACTCCTAATGATTCATGAAAGTGGACGGAAATGGTTGATTGAGCCTAAACTGACCAAATGGTCATGAGACTCTAATTGGAATTAAGAGAGAAAAACCTTCAAACTACTACACATGTCAGTAAGGAGGGACGCATGATATCTTTCTAAGGTTCAGTCATCTAGTCTTGTGATCGTTCCACCTCATTTTTTCCATAATCCACCCAAGAATTGGAAGTAAAGTATAGTTTTAACTCTTTTTTATTGCATAGCATCTAGATAGGACTTGTATTGGAATTGTCTATACGTTCTGCATAAAAAGAAAGAAAAAAAATCAGAATAGTGATACATGCACATTACCCTTAGGTGCATGCCATGTAGTTGCATTCATAATTTTCACGCATATAGTATATCATGTATCTCAGTTTTTCCCAAATGGTGAATTAAATTGTTCCATACCTTCTAAATAGTGCAAATTTCTGAGTATGAAGAAAATAAGCCCAATACAATATTCTTTATCAATTATGGATATAAGGGCTGGAACATGAAAAAAAAAGAGAAAATTTTGAAAAATATGCATAATGAAAATGAAAAAAGAAACGAGAAAGAGTTATTTAGAAGAAAGTAGAATAAGAAGGAGAAAGGAACGTAATATCACCTGCATTTCAGGATAATTGAGTACATGATGTAGCTTAACTAGATATCCATCTCATTTCGAGACGGATGGTTAGTGCATGCATGATTTCAACCAATTTTAGGCATTAGGGCATTTCTCAATTGCATTTGCATCATGTAGGACATTTTTGTATTATGCATGTTGAAACAGTACAATACTTCCACTGTCTTCCATGAGCCACCCATTTTCATCCACCAATTGCTCGGATTGGTAGGCCACCGTGAATTTCTCCTCACCAACGTATATCAGGAGAACTTCTTCCATGTAGATGGTAGTTAGGGCGAGCAACGTAGTATATGCGATCACAAGATGCACCAAGTCTGAACCGGCGAGTTTTATTATGTTAACTGCCTTATGTGATAGTGTTCATCAATTTAGAGGTCAATTTCTTTTATTGATGATTATTGTCGCCTTCAGGGTAATTACCGTTCTTTGGTTAGAGAGGGCAGGTATGTGAATGTCTGGTGGGAGTCATATGGGATGTTGGTTGTGGTTTGTTGTTTTTCAGTTGACATTGGCAATTCTATTCTAAGGATTAGTTGCTCGAGGGCGAGCAACGTTCAAGCTTAGGGGAGTTTGATGTGATGATTTTGAGTCGCATTTATAGACCTGTTTGACATGTGTTTTACGCTTTTATTAGTCATTTTTATGGTTAATGTTGCATAATTCATCCATTTTGGTCTTTGCTACTATTTTATATCAAATCCCCTTTATTTCATTGTTTTGAGCATTAATTGTCGAAATATTATTATTAGTGTGAATTTATGTGATCTTGTGTTTCAATTTCAGGACAAACAAGTATTTGCTTCCGTCGATACCATCGACGGAAGTCGATACCAACGACATGGTCACAGGTTGTCAGCCAAAAGGAGCAGCAACGCGTCGATACTATTGACAGGAATGTCGATGGTATCGAGTCACCTTCAGGTTGCTGGCGAAGAAGCAGTCGATAGTATCAACACTAAGTCGATACCATCAACGCAAGGAGGCTACAACGACACAAAACGACAAAGCCGTCGCTACAGGGTAGTCGATACCATCAACCCAAGTCGATGCCATCGACACCACATCAGGCACTCGGACGGAAGGAAAGAAGGCCTGCCACTACCACACTGGGTCGATACCATCGACCCGTGTCGATGGTATCGACACCATCAGATATGCGTTTGATTCAGATTGATCCCAATCGAACGGCCGTGGTTAATTAGCGACCTAATGAGGGAGTTATACCTAATGATGGCTGCCCAGACGTGAGGATCATCTCGTTAGCCATTGCACGAGTACCGAGGAGCAGGAGAGAGGAGAACGGAGGCCAGAAGCTCATACCAGTTGATTCGGACGCCGCAGAAGATGGATTTCACCACCGAAAGGCGGGAGAGCACGTGTTCTACGCAAAGGATCAACCGGTTCTTCTCCGTTCAGGGGTTTCAACTCTCAATTCACGTTTTTCTGATGATTTCCCCAATCTCTACCTTGTACTTGTTTGATATGAACATGCGGGGCTAATCCCCTTCGTCTTTAGGACCGGGAGTAGCCCGGGAATTCATTGTATGACAGTTTTATAATAGTAATTCATATTTTATCTCTTAAATCTGTGGTATAGTTTCGTTTTCTCAATATATTGTTATGCTTGATCACCATAATAATAACCTAATGCCCTTAATCACTTTGAAAGAAGGATTAACGGTTGAAAAGAGACAAAATCTACATTAATCGATAAATCCCTTGACCAAGGTGGTGTAAAATTAATGGTGGATACTGAGAGATCATTCATAATGCATCTAGATTAGGGTATAGGTTACTATGACGGTGGAACCGACCTAAACCTATATAGTGAATTATACCACGACAGTGGGTAATTCTGTTTTCAGGCCACTACCCGGATAGAGAGATAAAATTGAGGCATTATATAAAATCTAATACAATGAAAACCCAGGGTGAAACCACAATCCTAAAGATACCCTTTTGAACTGATTAAATTAACATTTAATCGATCATTTGTTTTATTTAGTTTTTGTTTTCTTTTAATTTTAACAACAACCCCAAATTTGTTATTCGTCTTAGCTGATCGCAAATAGTTAGTAGGAGTCTCCAACAATTCTGAGTATCCCTGTGTTCGACTCGGGCCTCACAAAGGCCTGTACTACTTGACGCGTTCACTTGCATTTTAGCGCACAGTAAAATTGCGTCAGGGCTCCTCATTTGAATCATTTTGGAAGAGAGAGAATCTTGATATTAAAATAATCAAGATTTAAGCATAAATGGAACTTTACTTCAAATTAATGCAAAAATAAATATGTTAATTGAAGTGCCCTTCAACCAAAAATGATCTGGTCTAAATTATATAAGTGTGGACGTCCTTATGCCTTGCAAAGGCCACAAAAATAGCTAAGTGAGTGGAGAGCCCACTCACATTAGTTAATCAAAAGTAATATCCACTCAATTATGGATATTATTATTATATGAATTAAGGTGCTTAATTGCTTTTCCTTTAAATTGTGGATAATGAAGAAGAATTAAAGGAAAAGGAGGATGCCTTCGTATGCAAGGAGTAGAGGGGGTTAAGTGGCACCATTTTGGGGAGTTAAAGGATTGCTTTTAAACTTTCTCTCTCCTTGAAATTCCTTTATAAACACTTCATTTCCCATTCAACCAAAGACTCTTTTTCAGATTTTCTTTCTTCCTTGCTTTGGACGAGCACAAGGGAACTTAGGAGCAGCATGGTAACGAACTCCAACCTATAGGTAAGCTCCTTGATCATCTTCAACCATGAATTCATGGTGGAAATCACAAAGCAATGCTTGATTTCTTCTTTTCTCCAATGAATCTTCAATCCTAGCCAATCTTTTTCACTCAAAGAGTTGAGCACAAGCTTGGGATAATTGAGAAAGCTTCAACCACCATTAAAAGATGTGTAGTGGGAGATGTGAAGGATTCTTGAAGGCGGGTTATATAACTTGAACCCATTTACATCATTATTCAATTCCAATTTTACAAGTTATGTTGATTTCTCTTTCTTCTTGATTAATTGCTTGTTGTAATGGATGATTCTATGAAATCAGTAGTAATGTGAACCTTAGAAATGAAGGTAGTTGATGATGACATCATCTTGGACACTTTTCCCAAAATTGCTACTCCAATCAGTTTCCAATAAAATTGGTCAATCGGTTTCACCAAACCGTTTGAGGAATTGGGTTCAAAACCGTTTGGGACAGTTGACCATTTGGATTGAGTTGACCGTTTGGATTGAGTTAACCGTTTGGAAGGAAACGGTTTCTAAACCATTGATGATTGACGATCTTCATGATCATTTGGTGTTTAGGGTTTTACGTTGAGCCAGCTTTTCCAGATCGGACCGTGGTTAAGATTGGGCTCTGATGAGTGACGATTTGCCAGATCGATTGAATGGAAATGGTTTTCAAAATCGTTTGAGGTTGAGACCAAGACTGTTTGGAGGTATAAATGGTCTCAAAACGTTTGGGCATGATTGATCAAACTGTTTGGACATGTTTGATTAAACCGTTTGGACATGTTTGATCAAAACCGTTTGGGCATGATTGTTCAAAACTGTTTGGACATGATTGTTCAAAATCATTTGGGTATGTTTGACTTCAAACCGTTTGGAGATTCAAGGGTCAAAACCAAATAGAGGTTCAACATATACAAAATTAATTTAAATACTTAAAGTGATGAAAGATCACTTGATCCCATGATTGATAATGATGATTATCAAAGATAAGTACAACGGTTGAATCCCTAATGTACTTAGATGATTGGTACCCTTAGAGGGGTAAACCTTTGATGCTTATGGAAGCAATGACTCAATACACTATGCTAACCCTAAATGTATGTAATTAAATAAAGGATTGACTGAATCTAATCAATATTGGAGTAATGAACATCCTAGAGAGGATGAGAGAGAGAAATTCATACATGTATAATAATCACGTTGCAATCCAGCCTCAACACATTCAAAATAAATAGAATATGTAATTAGGGTAGGATCCTTGATAAAGAGATCATGAGACCCTAATTGAGAAGGTTGTTGAACCCCAACCCTAATTTAGGGCAATGCTTGGTGAAACCCTTATTTAGGGTAATGCTTGGTAAAACCCTAATTGAGGGTGATGTCATATGAAACCTCAAATAAGGATGATGATATGTGAAACCCTAAGTGAGGGTGATGTCATGAGGAACCTTAATGAAGGGTTATCTTAAGTGAAACCCTAATACAGAGATGTTATGTAAAAACCTAATCAAGGGTGATGACATGTGGAACCCTAATTGAGGGTGATGTCAAGTGAAACCCTAATGCAATTATGTGATGTGAAACTCTAACCTAAGGTAATGATGTGTAATGATATGTGACACCTTGATATGAATTTCTAACCCTGATACATAGTAAAGGTATATGAAGCCCAAACCATGGGTTATAGTGTATGAAACCCTAATCTTGGACAATATGATGATAAACCATAACCCTAACTTTGGGTTGAGTTGAGAAACCCTAATTTTAGGTAATGCTATGTGAAACCCATATACGGGGAGATGTTATGTGAACCTTAACTTATAAAGATGGAAAACCCACAATGGAATAGTGACTAATATACTGATAAGTGAAACACCTAAAGAGCTTGATAATGGATATCTTTATGTCAATAGTTCCTTAATTTGAGATGAATCCATATCATTAATAATGGTTGCATATTTCAAATAAGTGATTTATGACTGATACATTACATGATAAATGTGATTAACTAGTGCATAAAGTATTAGCATGGGAGATACCCTAATACAAGATAAGTTGATGAACTTAAGATAAAGGTGATGAGGGAAGTGATACATCAAGATATGATAGGTATCACATCTAGTACTTCAAGATTGATACACCTTGATGTATTCTAAATCCAATATACTTGGGTGATTAATACATAAAGTGTGCCATGTCAATTGTTACATTGGGATGTAATGCACTTTGATAAGTGTAGGCTAATATGCCTTATGAAAGGGATAAGCCAAAATAATAGAGTATGATGTAATCATATTCTGGTAAAGTTGAGAGAGGAACTTATATCTTGTGTTGATAATTCATTTAGTGATAAGTGATGAGAATAAATAAGCATTCAATGTTGGCTCCTAGCTGTGTGGAGCAATGAATTAGGGCTTGATCGTTAATTATATGATCTTGAGAACCTAAATGGTAAATTATGGAAAACCCTAAATCTAATGAATGGTGATGATATGTAAAACAAATCCTAACCCTAAATAAGGGAATAGTGATGCTACTCTTACATTGCATATTATTGATTTGTAATTGATATAACTGTTATTATGTAGTGATCATACAGATGATCATGAGATGATGATCATATCCAGGTATGAGCTATGATGTTCCTTTTATTAAAGTTGTTAATGAGCCATAATATGACTTGTTGCCTACTAAGAGGTAACAAGAGGTGAAATGAGCTTTCTGAGCTATGTAGAATGCTTGTGTAGTAAGAATCATGATTACCTTGGTCAGATGACCTGAAGGTATTAAGTTACCCGACAAGTAGTAACAAGTATTTTATGATGAACTGAGGGTTTGAATACCCATATTCTATAATCATGATGATGAACTTATTAAGAAATGGAAATGTACCTAATGAGATGAAGGATTAAGATCCCAATACTTTATTAAAGAGTTGAACAATACTTGATGAAAGTATTACCCATTCTTTGTAGCAATTGTCATAATATTTAATGTTTGGAAACTTGTTTGATGCTAAAAGAATATGGTAATACACTTAATTAATCAAGTGATATCAAATAATGTAGTTGCCCTGGCCACAGATCCATCAGCGTCAGAATTTGCTGAATGGTGAAACAATTTAAACTCGGAACACATATTTTTGAATATGTGGGGGTAATTGAGTAATTATATACTTATGCCCCATAGGGATGATTGTGTGTTATCATCTATGTACATGATAGGTTGTGTGCCATAACCATAGAAAAGAGTATGGCTACAGGCCATGAATCCACAATACAATACCAGGTATTGGCTTAATGCCTTAAGCCTGAAGAGAGTATATGCTATGGATATAACTCTATAGCAAAGATGTCAATATACCCTAGCAAGCTAATTGCAGTTTGACACCTGATGTCTCTGCCATATAATCTCGTACTGACCGACAAGGTTGATGTTACTCTGCTTAGCATATCCTAGAAGGATAAATGTTATACATGTACTTTAATTCCTCATTGAATAAGTGTCATGCTGCTTTATCAAGTTATGGCTGAAATGCTTTGAATAAGAATACTACTCTAATCTATTTAGACATTATTCTATCTGCTGTTGAATATATAATTCCTTTGCACAATTTTATTCAATTAAACTGCAATAATAATGTTTTGGCGGAGAGTTATATCTCTCACTGGGGCAATTTACAATTGTCTCACCCCCGTGGGATCCACATTTTTAGGACGAGGAGGCAGGAATCCTTCAGTAGGTGAAGGACAACAACAACAGTAGTAGAAGAGAACGACGGTGATTTCTCAGGTGGAAACACTGGCCGTCACATCTTGTATATATGTATAGAAAGTCCTATGTTTCGTCTCTGTACTCTCAGGTCCTCGGAGTAATAGTTAGTGCTTTTAAGATTTTGGCTTAGTGCCTAGAGATTTTATATTTCCTGTGTATAGTTTAATAGGATAGTTGATGCTTGTAATTCTCAGAAAAAGATGATACACGACATGTACTTGTGAAGTAGTATGTAATTAAATTACTTCAGTTCTTTATGAAAGAGTTTTTTCTCTGTGTGGATTTCTCTGTAAAATGCTTTTAATTTTTAGTGATTTTCGGTAATCCGTTGCTAACAAATGCTTCCGCTTAAGTAGATCTTGTTTTTGTGATCTGTATGCCATACTTAGGATTTCATCCACCATCTTGATGTGACCACATGAGCCAACCACTATCGTGGCTCCAGTGAGTTGCACATTCAGTTCCACCATGAAATGCATTTACCAGAGGGATGTTACAACCCCAATTTTGGGCTTGAATGGTTTGAAATGCAATTTCTCCAATAAAAGTATGATTATGAAATTGTATGATTTATGTGTAACGGTGGATTTCTTTGACAATATTTCCTTTAAATGTACCCTATTAAGTTAGTGAGTCCAAGATGATAAAAAGAGAAAGAAAATTGAAGGAAATCAAATAATGCATAAATAAGAAAAGAAAATGAGATAATAATACAATATGAGAAAACTATGGAAAGACATATGATTGAATCATCATGGATGTGATTTTGAACCAACAAAGTTTCTAATGGTAAAAGGAAT
This sequence comes from Alisma plantago-aquatica, assembly GCA_963693085.1. Classification (NCBI taxonomy): domain Eukaryota; kingdom Viridiplantae; phylum Streptophyta; class Magnoliopsida; order Alismatales; family Alismataceae; genus Alisma; species Alisma plantago-aquatica. The sequence continues at coordinate 36,108,709 of OY856413.1, forward strand.
CAAAATAAAGGAAAATAAAAGAATAGGAGAGAGAGAAATATGCATAAAATATGCATTAATAAGTGATAAAGTTCTTATGAAGAAAAGTCCCTAATACTTTTTAATTGGAGACCCAAACTTGGCATACAAGTAGTTTAGGTCATTATGGACTTTTCTTTAAAATTTGAGATTAAAAGGATAAGCGGATTAGGAGATATGATTTTTGTAAGAATCCATAAAGTGAGGGATATATCATTGAATGCCATGATTTGCATTCATATTAGAATTATATGTATCAACCTTTGATTTGGCGTGTGAAATCTGGACCCTCAGATCTGGGATCCAACGGCTGTCCATTGTCTCCTATCTCCAATTTGTTTTAGGAAAGTTGAAACAGTGACATGAGGAATCAATTATATCTTGCCCTCTCCCTGATTCACCAGGAGTCTTAAAAGGATGATTGTCGGTTTTGGGAGAGTAAATTGGAACTAATGATCCTTAGATATCTTGATTTCATGCGCTATTGGGAATTTCCTCAATGTCCCTATGGAGTTGGATTCCATGGGTTCCGGCCTACAAGCTAGATCTATAAAAGGGGCTCTTCCCCCTCTTCGTGATGGGTAGAGAGGTGCGAGAGAACCCATACGAGTTTAACGAGATCTCTACTACCCCCATTTTTCCCGAATAACAACATCTGGTGGGATCGTTGTTCGGCTTGGTGCCTTCATCGGTGGTGATGTGGTCTGTGTAGAAGCAACCACCTCCTCCAGCAGGAGAAGGGTCAATTGACTTTAGAGGGTTTGGCCAAAGGTACCCGTAAAGACAGATGCTCCAATCTGGATTCAGAGCGAGGAGTCAACATGTTGGTTGACCATCCATGGCAACAAGACGCAAGAAAGGGGGGAAACTGATGAAGAAGATGAGTCAGGGGAAAAGACCTATGCACCCCATACCTACTATTTAGAAGGAAGGGAAATAGAGACCTTATGCGACGCCTTGCTTGTTTGAAGCACAAGGAACGTGGCAGGTGGCTACTGGTCTAAGCAAGCTTCCTGGGACATAAGGTAAAGACTGACGTGGCAGCCAACGATTGGCTGAAAGATAATTTACTTTGTAAAAATCCTAACTAATTATGGGTAACTAAGATATGGACAAGTTATATATATGAAAATTGATCCAAAAATGCAAGGAATTCACTAAAAATAGAATTGAAGCCTAATTTTTCTTATAATTCAAAAAGTACATAAAGTTGTCACCATTAATGGTGTCGTTAATGAAAAACCCTAAGTTTTGATGATTATTGAATTTGATGATGTTCTTTGGATAATTTAAGTCAATATTGACCTATTGATAATCAAAGGAAGATCTAGATCTAAAAGAGTGATCTTTGTACATAATTGGCTTAATGTAGACGAAAATGCATTAATGGGCTTAGAAACCCTAATTTTGGTAATTATGACTTTTAATGGTTTTTATTTCAAAAATACATGAATAAAATAGAGATATGATGATCCTAAGCCAATTTGAGTATAAAAGATCATTAATGTGGATAATTTGAGTAATTAGGGTTTTTATGAGTAGAAAGGCTATTTTAGGGTTTGTTGACCTAAAAAGGATAAAGTTTGAGAAATTGATCTAAGAAGACCTAATGAGACTTACAAACCTTAGAAAGGTATCCCAAGTCAATAAATAGTTGTTTGGGACGTGATGGTAACAACTAGGTGTTATACATGTTTTTAGGATCAAGGGTTGCTTAAATTGGTTGCTTACCTTGCTTGTTCGGACATCTAGTTGGATTTGGATATCTTGCTTATTTGGACTCATAATCAGGTGTGTGGTTACGCTTATGACTAATCGCTCTAGTTTCATAGCGATTTCCGAGGTTTTATCGGTTGCTTAGAAATACCTGCTTGGTTGACTTTTATTTCATGCAACCGTACCGTGACTAGGACTATCACCATAAATATATGTGCATGACTAGATCAGATCCTAGTCCTCCTCTATAGATTTTATGGTGATGATATGGATGACCTAGTACATGGTATACCCTTGGGGTAGGATCATCAGGATATCATGAGTTGATGTGTTGGTCTACCCTTGGGTAGGACCATACGACTACACATCCCTAGGTCGTAATCTACCTGTAAGGTAGGATCATAGGGGCTATTTGAGATCTACCCGATGAGAAGGGTTGTATCCATGTCCACTGTAGGGATAGCACAGAGGCAAGGATATGTAGGGATTGAGTAGTTATGTTTAATACATAAAGTTGGACCGGTTAAGCAATAATTTGGTTGTAGTATGTTGTTACAAATAGACGTAAAATTTTGGTTCCCCCACATATCAGTATAATTCATTATACTGACTGCCGTTTTGTTTGTCGACATTTTAGGTTTATCATAAAGTGGATATTCCTTTAAAGTGACATTGAATGAATAAATATCAATAAAGAATTGGAGGATTGTAGATAGATAGTTTCTTATCTGGGTTAAGTCCCTCAAATCCTATATTTTTCAAGGTATGCGAAGATAAAAAAATTTAACCCGTTTTAAGCTTAGTTGTGTTAGAATTTATTAATTATTTTTTATTATTTGCAAAACCATTGATACTATTTTGGGATAGCGGCTTTGACATCTTGGTCTTCCTTAACTGGGGGTTATCAGGAAGTGGGGTCATTACATTTGGTATCAGAGCATAGTTTTCGATTTAATCTATAATAATTAGTAAATTTTACACACTCTTTAGAACCCCAGGGAGTTATTAGACGTTTTTCCAATGATGGAGGTGTCTAGAAAAGGATCACAATCTGGGGGTTGGAAAGATTTTTCTCCACCCCGCTAGACGGTCTACAAGGACTCTCAGATTCTGTGTGACTACCTGGCCAAAATAAGAGGATTTGACTTGAAATAAGATACATCTAGGTCTTCTCTCATCTTTCTTTGTCACTTCTCTACCCTATTCATTGAATAGCTTTAAGAGATTAGGGTTTCTCTCTCTTCACCACCCTCCTAAGTTCAGAGTAAGCATAATAAGGATCAAGGAAATCCTCCACTAAAAAATAAAAAGCAGGTAAAAAATATGTCATGGACATAAGTTTTGATAATTAGAAACTCAGACTAAGTTTAAGTTACATGCTTAGGTTGCATGGCCTATGTTGTTGTGCCCTTGGTGACCTCTCAGGAGAACAATGAGCTCAGACCACCCCATCGGATGAGGGGGAGAGTGATAGCCTTAGAGGAAGAAACCTCCAGGATGAGGAAGAGACCTGACACATCCTCTAAGGACGATGCTCAACCCAAAACCTTAATCAAGGAATAGAGAAAAAGAAGACACGATGAGTTGGATATCATAGTTGACCATGAATATATGTATGTGGGTTGGACATCCATGCTTTATGTAAAGGTTTTGAGTACACATGAGAAACATGAACTATGACTGGTCGATTGACCCTTGGTTCCTTGTGGTGACACAACCTTGGGTGGTCGTGCCTATTGAGGGTGAGGGATCGCTCCCTCATTGAGAAGGATGATGGTGACTATGTGGGAACCCTAACTGGCATATATGAACAAAAAAGAGGTATGTACCTACATAGAAGAGAGTGGTAGCAAGGATGGAAGTAGGTTGAGACCTAGGCTAGAAGTGTTATTCCTGATAGTTTATGAGATGGGCATGTAGAGATTTGAATGATCTTAGTCGAACATAAGTTTTGATAGTACATTTCACCCAGGTGGGGATAGACGTGTATCCTTAGGAGCTCGATCCATCTTCTAGGAGAGAACCTCTAATGGTAGGACCAGTTATAGGCTTAGCTCTAGAGAGAGGGAGAGACCCTAAGGAAGGAGGCTGGAGACCTTGACTCTGAGACATGAGGAATCATGAGAAGTTGAGTATGATATAACCTGGAATAGACGAACCTAAAAATGATGTATGTGGTTGCCTCACGTACAATCCTTGGAGGCTTGACGTACCCTGGTTGCCTTTGGAGGAATCAAACTCCTAGAAAAGAGAAAGAGGATTTGTGAATGAATGTATAGATAATATGAGTGCCTACCTTCGAGGTGTAGGAAAGAGAGTTCCATAGACCCTGAAGAGGTATAGTAACAAGTTGTGAGTCCTCAAACCCAGTTGTTTTTATGGTGTAGGATGCTAAAGGTTGTTCACGTGGAAGAGTGTTAGGATGTATATGCCCTATCCGGTATTGGCTTGGTTCATGATTGAACAACTGAGAATGCAGTTAGACAACTAAAGCATAAGAGGTGAACCTGTGGTTCCTAGACCAAAGAGGGAAAGTAGTAGTACCTGGTGCACATGATGCTCACGAGGTTGATTGAGTTCATAGTATTTGAGTATGGCTCCCCCTCATGTTTTAGAGAAAAAGGAAACCCCACTCAAACTTAGATATATGTTTGATAAACCATTCACACAAGTTGGTGACATATGTATATGTGATATTGGTCCAACCTTGAGGAATGATGAATATGTACGACATACCAAGTAACTTAGCATGATTTAGCAGGTTGTCTTCTTGCGAGATATGTGCATGAGTATCATGTTAGGAGATAAGCATATACATGATGATGTAAACCTCAGAGATAAGAATGTATTTTGACCTTTGTTACTATCAAGAGATAGTTTTCTCCCGTCATGGGAAGGGACCCTTCTTGTTGGGGTGAGCAACAACTTTTGTTTAGGTTTGAGGTAACCTTAAGAGGTCACTTATAAGAGATTGATGAGCTAAGTGGAGAGCACATAGTATGAGCATGATCTATAGACCCATGTGTAACCACCTTTCAGGGGCATGAGGATATGTTGCCATGGAGGTAGCTTGTATGGGGCCAGACCGAGTCATATAGGTTGCCATAATTCCTATGAGGGATGCAAAGTTCACCCTGAATGCTCAAAGAGAGGATGGAAATTCGGGTGAGGATTCAAGGATGAGATGTGCTTGAGTATCAACACAGAAACCATGAGCTACAGTAAAATACTAAGTCAACACTAAGTTCAAGTAGGGATAAGACCGATGGGAGTAGGAGTTGCTTGTTCCTTGAATGCACAAGACCATAGGGTCGGGAGGTAACAACTACCTTTGACCTAGGCCCATGGATTATGAGGTTGGACACCTTCATGCACTAGTACAAAAATGGTCTATAGCGTCAGTTTTTCTAAGCCTATAGCGTCACTTTTCAGTCGACCCCTAAGTGGCCTTCGCTACAAAAATTACTTTATAGGGTCAATTTTTTTAACCAAAAAAAACCGACCTTGTATAGGAAAAACCGACCCTATAGGATCTCAAAAACTAAACCCAAATGAGAAATGAAACTGTGCCTGAACCCTATGACGTCGGTCTTTACAAAATAACCGACTCTAAAAATTCTTTCTAAGGACGGTTATATGAGGAAAACTGACTCAATAGAGTCTTAGAATATGAGAGAACGGTCGTGCCGCCTAGCACGGCCGTGTTGGTTTATATTAGGATGACTGTGCTACATTGCACGGTTGTTCTACCATATCTCAACACGGCCGTTCTACCTCATCCCAACACGGCCGTTCTATGCAGCATGACTGTTCTACGCGGAACGTCCAAGACACCTATAAGGTCAGTTTTTTAAGAAAACCGACGCTATAGGGTCTAATTTTTTTTAATTTCTGCAGAAACTGAACAGAACAAAATAGAAGAACAAGAATAAGACATGGGAGAGGGGAGCATTGATGCTCAACCGTCACAATTCCAAACCACACAATCATAATAAAAATTATTCATATATTGAGTTGAGTACACATAGTCACATCATAATTTACAAAATGATAGATTGCAAGTCTGAGATGATATTAAATGTTAGATATAAAAATAAATATGAAAGAGTACTGAAACCACATACATAAATGGAACGTAACTGACATATTTATTCCAATTCTATATTGACTTCATTTAGAAAAGCATCTGACCACTCTTCTCGGAATTCATTTAAGTCCTCACGTGTGTAAGGCTGAGTTGTAAAGATCTGTAACAGAAAATGCACATGCTAATATTTTATAAAATGACTACAACTCACTTGTAAATTTATGATGATATTCTTTATTACCTGATCTATTGTCTGAATGTCATTTGATGCTTGTTTGACAATAGCTTGCATATATTTCATTACATAGTAGCCACAAGCCCAGCCATTATTTTGTATAGGACACTACAAATAACGAGCCCATCCATTATTTGATGCTTGTTCTGGAATAATAGATGGCTTGGGCATAGGAGGACGAGTAGAAGAATTTTTACTTGTTGGTTTGCAAACCTGATAATTAAATTACATACTTCTATTACACGAGTTCATATATGCAGTCAAATATGAAAAACATGGTAGAATTCAAGTATACCTTATCATTGATAACCAAGTGTCTAGGCCAACCCACCATATGACCATCTGCTTCTTCAACTGTACTATATTCAGGATTAGGTATGGGTAGTGGTTTTTCCCCCATTCCGTCATACACAAGATGGATGGACACACGACAAATGTCATCAGTAATTTGTTGGCAATGCAATGTACCACCAAGGTTGTACACCTTGCCCGCTGCCACAATATTATATCATGGAACCTCTACTGTAAGTTTACAGTTCATACCAACCTAGATTGAAATAATATAAGTTCTATAAGAAGTAGTATAATAGATACCTATTACAACTATATATATTATCATATATATATATCATACTAATAACACAACATATAGAACAAAAACTTACTGTAGATTGTTGTGGTGGGTCATTGGGAGTGCTCCCACGACCTTTTACAACTGTAGCATGGGCTTGTACCTCATCACTTGAGAGACGCACAGTGTTGAATAGGTTGAGAAGGTTGAGTAGGATGAAATGAAGACATTATTTCTTTTACTTTATGTACTACTAATGTTTCAACCTCCTCTTGTGTAAGACCTCCTGCATGACCTCTTTTAGATTACGAAGGGCCAAAATTAAACTTGAACCCTATGCCAGCTCCTAATCCCCTAACACGGCCAGGATTCTCCTTCGTACCAAGAGCAACTGATAGTTCATCCATGTGGCCAATTGGGATGAACCTTCCTTTCTTCCTTTACTCATGGAGATCAATCTATTCATAGTTAATAAAAATATTAATTCACAATATCAATTAGATATAAATAAATCTAAGGTTGTGGGAGTTAATCTTTACTTAGTTGGGATAAACCTACCATCTTTTGTGCCACCTCCTTAGTTGCAGGGTTGATAATTTCACCTGCTCGATTCTTTCTATCATCAATCCATGTCGAGTGTCGAGGTGGACGCTCAACTTGAGTTGTACTAGATTCTTCTCTAGCAGAGGATTGCTTCTCTTATAGTTGGCGGCGTAAGGCATAACCACCGGGCCCTAAGCGATGGTCATGCACATTTTTGGCCCATCTTTTCTTTTGAGCCTGGTGGATAGCCTGATCATTTAAAATGAGGTATTGCAATTTAGACTGGGCAAACATGTATAAAAGATTCACCTCCTTAATTGTATAAAATTAAAGATTCATACAATACATCACAATCTTTATTACCTGAAACTCTTCCGATCTCCTAGCTGCAACAAATCTTTCCCACACCTCAGGATCTATAAAAATATATACATCTGTTGGTTTCTTCTTTAGTTTAGGACTATCTATAAATTCCCTTTCCAGATATGTCTTAAAACCCCTCCATCGTACACCACAACGTTGTAGCACTCTTTTCTTGTGATCTTTTTCATTTAGATGAAAAACACCCTATACATACAAAAGAAGCAATTAATAATGTTGTTTTGAAAAAGAATTAATTCCAAGAAAACTAAATTAGAATCAATAGATAAAAAACATATTAAAATAATATCACTTCCACTCACAGATATATCTTTCCATATGAGGTCTTTTTTGGCATTAGGAATGTCATGCCAATTTTCTATATCTATTGGCACCTTACTGCGCATGGTCGCCCCTACGTAATGCTTGAAAGAACTAGCATGTTCCCCAACAGGTGCTCCTGTGATATCAAACTGGACTGGCAATTTGTCCCCTTTAGCCCTGAGCTCCTGCAACCTTCACATCAGTGTGGGTCCTCTACTTTCCTTAGCATCACCACTACCGTCCTCATGGTGCTCATGCTCATTCTTAGAATGTTCATCTTCACTCACCATTTTAGAACCTGCAAGTATACATTATTAAAAAAAGTGATAATAAAAGCACAAGTGATAAGGTATACATGATATATGATGTATATTTAAAAGATTACTTGCTTGAATGATAATAAAATAAATAATTCAAAGAATACATGCCTCTAGTATTGGTTGAGTTGTTAGTCAAGGAAAATTCCTTCAGCATGGTCTTGACGTTTATAATATTCATCGATGTTATCTTCAACATTTACACTTGGGAAATCAACTGAGAATGGACTGGAATCATCATACCTTTCATAGTCACTACTACAAAAATGGCTTATAAAGTCGGTTTGCAGGGTGTCAGTTGTATACAAAAACCGACACATAAACACTAGTGTGTCGGTTTTTAACAGAAACCGACATCCAACCCATGAAGGTCGACCAGACACGGGTACCGCTTTTATTAAGTGTCGGTTAATTAATAAACAACCGACACCTAAACTCAACCTCCAAACCCAAAATTCCAGCGAAAAAATTGGCTCCAAAATTTGACATATGTTGTCGGTTCTTTAATAAATAACCGACGACTAAAGGGTATGCGCGAGACAGGAATAGTTGTCGGTTGTCTTTTATTTATAAACTGACGACTATAATCTAGTATAGTTGTCGGTTTTTAGCAAAAAACCGACATTGTTGGATTAGTTGTCGATTTTTTAAAATAACCGACACATATTGTCAACTTAATAGCTCACCCTGCCCGAACGATTCTTCCCATTTCCCTATTTCGTTCCCAATTTCCCTAGCTCCGGCGATTTCCTACTCCCTGTCGCCGCCGCCGCCGCTCCCTGCCGTTCGTGCTCCGCCGTCGTGCTCCCTGCCGTTCGTGCTCACCGCTCGTCGCCATCGAGCGAGAAGCAGTCCCGCCCGCCGACCTCCCTCTCCGCCCGCCGGCCTGCCTCTCCTCCCTCCGGCCTCCTTCTCCACTGTCGCCGGTAGCAGCTAGCCTCGCCGCCCTCTCCGCCAGGTATGCCCGCCCGCCCGCCCTACCTTCTGCTAGCCCCCCCGCCCTCTCCTCTGCTCCGGTGGCTGCTTGGGCGGTGCCAAGGCACACCCAAGCAGCTGCTGGGCGTTTTTTTTAAAAGTTATTTACTTATTTGTGTTTAGGGTTTAGGTACTGATTTTGTGCTTCTACTGACTTGAATACATGTACTGCAATATATGCATCTAATACCTTAAATGGAAGACTCGAATGTTATAAAATCCCATCAAAGTAGGTAGAAACAACTTATATATATTCAGATCTTAATAGTTCCATGAAGTGCACATTATCTTACTCAGGAAAAGTATGTGTATAATGTAGGATTAGTTCCATATAATGATTCTATTTTAGTTCCATATAATGGTTCTATTTTAGTAAGCACCTAGACAAGCAATAAAAGGTTAACTGATGTTATACAACTTTTTCTGAAAATATATAACATCGTTGTATGTACTTACACTTTCTTAATACTAATATTGTGCAGTCTCTGTCTTCCCATAACAGTCACTATGAACTGGGCCTCTATGTCAATGTTAACGTTCCCTATTGAAGAACAATTGGACATCATCCTAGATGATCGTTCCTTAAACCAATTGGTCATACCCAAACATTGGCGTTTTCTAAAAGGAAGACACTACATGCCTGGTAAAGTGACCCTAACTTTTGGCAATTATTCACATGTTATCGAGGTTGAGAATGATTTGGTGGGAAATCTTGTATCAAAATCCGGTTGGCGTGATTGGATTGGAGAGCTGCATGTGATCCGTTGGAACAGGCTTTTTCTCCGTCTAGTTGGCGATAATTCCATCAAAGTTTGGATAACCAACAGCAACTGCGAGACCCCCGATCATCTACTGTGGTATGAGCGCACGACGTCGGATATCATCTATGAGGAATCTGAATCTGAGGCCCCTGTCAGTTCAGATTCGTCTAAATACAGTGAGGAGCTTCGTGACACAGCTTCATCATCAAAAAGAAGTTACTGATGCATGCGGGACCATGTTGGTGTAGTATTTAGTTGTCTATCTATCTAGACTTGTCTGTATTAATAGTTTTTTAAATTATGCGCATGTTTAGGGGTACACCAACCCCTTTGTTTAGTTATTGTTATAACTGAAGTGTGTGTTCCCATGAATGGAACTGAAAGTTGCTACATGAATGCTTATAACTGAAGCGTGTGTTCCCATGACTGTTCCCATTTTCATGATTACACTACTATTTTCTCATATTGTTTAGTCTATTTTAATATGACATACTTGCTTATATCTTGCTTAATGATGAACTGTAATGCACACATGTGACATGCTTGGAATGTAAATGATGAACTTTTCCCTAAATTGCCAATCATGCTTTTAAAGGAATCAATAATCACCCTAAGTTGAAGAACTAGGATTTTAGGTATAAGAATGACAATACATTATTTGTTGGCCTAGAAACCCGTCCAAGATTTACTCATTAGGAGTAAATATTGGATAGTCCCCGGTTTGGGACTGTTCTTGAACACATAATCTCGCTTAGGATGTAAGTGTATAATGTGTATTGGGTTTTCAAGAAAATTTTGGCAGCATTTCCCCTTTTGTTCTCTAAGTACATATGTACTTGGAGAACAGCGGTGAAATGCTGCCGAAATTTTCTTGAAAACCCAATACACATTATACACTTACTAGTGAGATTAGGTGTTCAAGAATGGATAGGTGGTACACATTTATTATATATAATAATGACATAACATGTATTTGTTAACCCTAGACCCTAATCTTGTCCTAATATAGACTTGTTTTCTCTTTGATCATAGAATGGATAGATCATGGATGTCCATTCGCAATCGCTGCAACCCAGAGTTTATTTCTGGTCTTCACCAGTTCATTAAATTTTCCGAGGAGCATAGGAAACAACCTGGAGATAGGTTCTATTGTCCATGTAGACATTGCGGTAACAACTTGAAAGTCAACACTGGTGACGAAATCATGACTCATGTCATGTGCAATGAGATTATACAAGGCTATACAGAATGGCACTGGCATGGAGAGGTTTCAAACCCGAAACCAGTGGATGTCGATAGCAGTGCTTGTGTGGAAGAAGAAATTGCCTACGATGATGTAGATGTGAATGAACCAGTTCCAGTAGACATCGTTGATGCGATGCTGGATAGTTGTGGGGTAGAGCACACCGATCCACCTCCCATTTTTAGAAACATTGTGCATGATGATGATATGCCGTTATACACAGGTTGTACTAAGTTTACGAAGCTTAACGCTGTGTTGAGATTGTATAAGTTGAAAGCTAACAATAGATGGAGCGACACAAGCTTCATGTCATTGTTGTCTTTGTTGAAAGAAATGCTTCCTGAAGGAAACGAGTTGCCAATCTCAACATACCAGGTAAAGAAATTGTTGTGCCCAATGGGAATGGATGCCAAGAAGATACACGCATGCCCTAATAATTGTGTATTATTTCAAAAGGACTATGCAGATTTGAAAGATTGTCCAAAATGTGGTGCGTCACGGTATAAATTGACGACTTCGGGGGAGTCCAAAACTGGTTCTCCTGCCAAGGTGATGTGGTATCTACCTATAATATCACGGTTTCAACGCTTGTTTGCCAATCCAATAGATGCGAAGAATTTGAGGTGGCATGCAGATGTTAAGAAAAATAATGATGGGATCCTACGACATGCGTCTGATTCCCCACAGTGGAAGAAGATTGATGTATTGTACCCTGAATTTGGTGAAGAAGATAGGAATCTAAGACTTGGGCTTTGTACAGACGGGATGAATCCGTACGGGACATTGAGCAGCCAACATAGCACTTGGCCAGTCATGCTTGTTATATACAATCTTCCTCCCTGGCTGTGTATGAAAAATAAGTACGTAATGCTGTCGTTGTTGATATCGGGCCCTAAACAACCTGGAAATGACATCGATGTTTATCTTGAACCTATGATTGATGACTTAAAGAAACTCTGGGGTGAAGGTGTGATGACCTATGATGCTTCACGAAGAGAGACATTTCGTTTGCATGCTATGTTGTTTTGCACTATTAATGACTTTCCAGCATATGGGAATTTGTCTTGATATAGTGTCAAAGGAGATAAAGTGTGTCCTATATGTGAAGAGAACACTGATTCAACAAGACTAAAACATGGCGGTAAGAATGTATATCTCGGTCATCGAAGGTTTCTTCCAAGATTCCATCTGTATCGTAGGAAGCGCAAAGCATTCAATGGATTGAATGAGGAACGCACTGCACCTAAACCTATACCAGGGGAGGTTGTTTATGAAAGAATAAAAGACTTTGTCAATGAATTTGGTAAGAGATCACAAGGTACTACACGGAGTGACAATTATTCATTCAAGACGAAGTCAATATTTTGGGATCTTCCTTATTGGAGTTCTTTAACAGTCAGACATTGTATCGATGTAATGCACGTTGAGAAAAATGTCTGTGATAGCATCATTGGTACTCTGTTAAATATACCAGGTAAGACTAAAGATGGGATAAAATCCAGACTGGACCTACGTGAAATGGGAATAAGGTCAGAATTAACAGAATTACGTGAAATGGGTAGTAAAAGAACATACTTACCTCCCGCATGTTACACGTTGTCTAGAAAAGAGAAGAAAGCTTTTTGTGAATGCTTGATAAATGTTAAGGTGCCAAATGGTTACTCGTCCAACATCCGTAGATTGGTATCAATGAAAGATCTGAAGTTGATAGGACTTAAATCTCATGATTGTCACACTCTAATGCAACAAATATTGCCCGTGGCAATTCGATCTATATTGCCGAAGCATGTAAGGTTTGCAATCACCAGACTTTGTTTCTTTTTCAACAGTCTCTGCAGCAAAGTTATTGACCCTGAGACTCTCGATAATTTGCAAAGAGAAGTGGTTGTTACCCTATGTCATCTTGAGATGTATTTCCCTCCTTCGTTCTTTGATATCATGGTACATCTTGTTGTCCACTTGACTAGGGAAGTGAAAATCTTGGGCCCGGTTTTCTTGCATTGGATGTATCCCTTTGAACGATACATTAGCGTTTTTAAAGGTGATGTTCGAAACCGTTATCGGCCTGAAGTGAGTATTATTGAAGGTTATGTGGCGAGAGAGGTTATGGATTTCTGCAATGACTTTCTCAGTAGTAATGACACTCCTGATAATGACAAGAATATTGACGAGCTATTTGGCAAAGGAATTTTGGGATCACGTGTGAAAGTAATCAGCCGTGAGCAGTTGGAACAAGCTCACTTGTATATTTTACACAACATGGACGAAGTGAACATTTATATCGAGGAACATACCAATTTCATCAAAAGACAATATCCTCGAGCCAATACAATGTGGCTTTCTAGAGAGCATAACAAGACTTTTATTAAGTGGTTTGAAGATAAAGTCTTACATCAACTATCTGAAACACCAGATGATATTACTAAAACTATCAAATGCCTCGCCTTTAAACCAAAGTTGACTGTTATGTCTTATGAAGGGTATGACATTAATGGATTCACATATTACACAAAGCGCCAAGATGATAAGAATGTCGTCCAAAACAGTGGGGTCACCCTTCAAGCATCGACTATGTTTTTTGCAAGTACAAAGGATAAGAGTCCACGTGAAGCTAAAATGTCATATTACGGTGTCATTGAAGAGATATGGGAATTTGACTACATAGATTTCAGAATTCCACTCTTCAAATGTAATTGGGTTGATAACACCAAAGGAGTTATAGTGGATGAATTGGGTTTCACTTTAGTGAACTTTGAAAAGATTGGCGAGAAGGCTGAACCATTCATATTGGCATCACAAGCGAAACAAGTATTTTATATCGATGATCCTGGAAATGATAAATGGTCGGTTGTTCTTCATGGTAAAAGATAGTTCATTGAAGATCCTATAGATGAAGAAGAGTACTATGATAAATATGATGACTCCAGTCCATTCTCAGTTGGGTTGCCAACTCCAGAAAATATTGAAGCTAATGATGACTTATATGTGCGCGGAGATCACAATGAAGGATTGTTAATTGATAAAAGATCACAATTTTAGAGGCATGCGTGTTTATATTTTTTTTATTGAAGCTAAATGTTTACTTTTTTAATATCAATATCATTTTCTGATTTGATGTTTCATTATCTTCTAGTTAATATAAATGCTAAACATTGTGGGAGGGTGCTAAAGAACTATAGGACCAATCTCACCCGAGATTACATACGCGATGATGAGAGTAGGTTCTTGATCTATTCCAATTCTAGACATTGATCAGTATTTCACTAACTCTACACTAATAATTTTTGTTTGTATTCTCTTTGAAAAATAAATATAGGAAGAAGGCTATGCAGGACGGACATGACATAGCTATGCAGAATATGCAGGAAGAAGCCCCAATGAAGAGAAGCAGGATACAGATACAATACATAAAGTGCATCACACACAAGTGGTTCAGATTCATATAACAACATGACAGACTAACACATATATATATATATAGTGCATAACAACAACAGCTCCGAATTTACATACAACACTAACTTAGTACATATATAGTGGACTAAGGTGACGATACCACCTGCGAAAACAGGTTACCGACTACATGTTACGACTGGGAGGTCATGATTCAGCAACGTATGCATTAGCAGGAGGACAAACAGATCACCATATGAGGACAAACATATGGTGATCTATTTATCCTCCTGCTAATGCATACTGTTGCTGAATCACGACCTCCCAGTCGTAACATGTAGTTGTCGGTAACCTGTTTTACCAGGTGGGATCGTCACCTTATAAGTCCCACTATATATGTACTAAGCTAGTGTTGTATGTAAATTCGACACTGCTGTTGTTATGTACTATATATGTGTTAGTCTGTCATGTTGTATGGACATCGATTGTATTGCTCAGGTATTATATAGTCTCATTAGATAATATGAAATATATCAATCTTATTTATAGCTCATTAATTATATATATACATCATTCTCTTTACATGTGTTTAAAGCTGACCCCACTACACGAACGGACTTACAAGATGTACATGCTCCCTATACGATGGGAGAATGAAATGAAGTAAGAGAAGAATGGGCAACAACCATACAAATAGTGGGGATTTTGTAAATGAATTTCTGAATTATAATATGTGTGAATGTTTCTACATGTCTAGATGTTTCTACATGTGTCTGAGTGAAAATGAATGAAAGTTAGGTTACTATATGAATGTTTCTACATGTGTGAATGTGAATGAATGGAACTACAGATTGCTAGCTACATGAAAGTTTCTAAATGTGTGAAAATAAAATGGAACTGCAGGTTGTATTGCTAAATGCATGTGTGAATATTTTTGTTGTTAAATTTGCAGGTTTGTGGCCTGTTGTTGGCTGATATCAATGGATGTCGTAAAACCTACAGTTCAATTAACTAAACTGCAGGTTTCTCATCCTGCGACCAGCCACAGCAGGTCTACAGGTCTGCAAAAAAAAACAATAGGCGTCAGTTATTTGTAAAAAACCGACACACATTAATGTAATGTCAGTTTTTTAGATATAACCGGCGCCTATTTCCTGTGGTGCGAACATATATGATGTCGGTTTCTTACTAAAAACCGACACTGATAGTGCCCAAGCTGGCGCCAATAACAGGCGTCAGTAATTGTAAACAACCGACACATAACATTACAGTGTCAGTTATTTAAATGTAACCGACACATATTCTTTTGGCGCGAAGACATATTTCGTCGGTTTTTGGCTTATAACTGACACTGATAGCGCCCAAGATGGTGCCATTTCTGTGGCGCGAAGGGTTTGGGTGTCGGTTTCTTAACTAATAACCGACGCCTATAGTCCCCTGATGGCGCATTTTCGGTCGCACGCGAAGAGTTTGGATGTCGGTTCTGGAACCGACGCGTAATGGGTGACCTTTTAGTGTCGCCCACATAGGCGTCGCTCAGAAACCGACACTAAAGGCCTTAAATAACCGACACTAAAGGTAGGTTCTGTAGTAGTGAGTATTCTTCTTCATTTATAGGATCTACAATAAACTGTCTTTTTCCATGAAGAACGACAAACCAATTTTAATTTGCCGGGTTATCAATATAGAATACTTGTTTTGTTTGGTCTACCATGATGAATGGCTCATCTTTCTCACCAATCTTTTCAAAATTCACCAATTTGAAACCCAACTCATCAACTAAAACTCCTTTGATGTTTTCAACCGAATTACACCAAAAGATAGGAACTCTAAAATTTGTATAGTCCAATTCCCATATGTCCTCAATGACGTCGTAATATGACATTTCAGCTTCCCGTGGTCTTTTATCTTTGGCACTAGCAAAATACAATGAACAAGCTTGAACAGTGACCCCATTATTTTGAACTACACTACTTTCATATTGACGCTTTGTGTAGTATGAAAATCTGTTTATGTCATAACCTTCATAAGACATGACATCCATTTTTGGCTTAAAGGCGACCCATTTTATGTTCTCAGCAACAGTGATAGACATCCAACTTCGATCCATTTTCTATATCACATCAAAAATTAATTATAAATATAAGCATTTAATATTGATATTATAAGCTATACGTTTTTATTGATAGGAGGTTATTTACTTTTATACTAAAGTGTACCACCTATCCCATTTTTGAATATTTAATCTCACTAGTAACTGTATAATGTATGTTTAGTTTTGAAGAAAATTTCAGCAACATTTCCCCTAAGTTCTCCAAGTACGCCGATGTAAATGGTAAATAACCACTCACATATGTACCCAAAGAACAAATGAGAAAATACTACTAATTTTTTTTCAAAACTAAACATACATTATACAGTTACATCCTAAGTGAGATTAAATATCCTAAAATAGTCCCAAACCGGGGACTATACAAAATTTACTCCTATGAGTAAATTTTGAATGGGTTTCTAAGTTGATACATGCATAAATGTATTATTGTCATATTTATATATTAAGTTAAACATCATGCATCGATGATCTTATATATAAACCATGAAGTGTCAATCTGAGACTACACAATGTCTACCCTCATATTTCTGGAATGTCTACCAAGCGCTACCATATGTATTAAATATTTGAATCAAAATGAAGCCTAATGGCACATTGGGAGAGTGAGAATATTATACCTCACTTGAAGGCTGAAGAAGAAATATATGCAAGTCAACAACACCTGCAACAACACAAATGCACAATTCAATTATCTTATAATGTAAGGCATTAGGGTCAATATACATCAATATTAGAGGATCAGGAAGATTTTAACAAATGCAGTTCAACAACTCAGCCACCACGACCGTGCTACCCAGCACGGCCGTGCTACCCAGCACGGCCATGCTACCTAACAAATATATTCACTCAGCCACAACCACCACAGTCGTGCTACCCAGCACGACCATGCTACATAACAAATATATTCACTCAGCCACAACCACCACGGTCGTGCTACCCAGCACGGTTGTGCTACCTAACAAATATATTCACTCAGCCACAACCACCACGGTCGTGCTACCCATCATGGTCGTGCTACCTAACAAATATATTCACTCCAAACCTCTCCTCAATCGCGGCATGACAAAAAAAAGAAAAATGATCGTGGTTATGGCATGATCATGCTACTACCACCAGCACCCATCGCTACCCACCGCCGACTCCAGCCCCGACCACAACACCCATCACCACCCACTGCCGGACCCCAGCCCCGACCACAACAGCCCGTCCACCACAGCCCCCACCTGCCCCGCCTCTCCTTTCCAATCGAGAAGGGCTCTTCGATGGTGGGTAGGGTTTCAGAAGCTGCGACTGATTTTTGGGTAAATGAAATGTACCTTGTAACCTTTAGTTGGCGGTGGCGGCACAACACATACGGCTCGGCGGCGACACAACACAACTCGGCTCCTTGGACACGATGGCGGTGTCGGAAGGACACGGCAATGGGCTCCTTGGACACAACGACAGAGAAGCAGGGGGTCTTTAGCACTGTGCTTTTGAGCAAAATGAACTGAACTAAAACACAAGTTGGGTCTATCGCGCGTTTTGGTCTAATTTCAGCCCGACCTTTCGGGTCGGTTAACTGACAAAATCGACGCTACAAGTCGGTCTATAGCGACGGTTATTTGAGAAAACTGACGCTAGAGACTAAGTTGTGCCCGAAATTTCGTAGACCATCTATAAGGTCGGGTCTTTGAAAAAACCGAACCTAGAGGTCAGTATCTATAAGGTCGGTTATCCATAAAAATTTACCCTAGAGTTCCAAAGCGGTGCCCACATTTTTTTTGACCCTATAGCATCAGTTATTTGGAAAACCCGACGCTATAGATCGAGGCATGAAGCCAAAATCGCATAAAAATTTTGCCGCGGGAAACCTCTAAGGTTGGTTTTATGATAAAACCGATGCAATAGTCTATTAGGTCGATACTCTAATAAAAATGACGCTATGGGCAGCGACGTTACTGGCCAAAAATGTAGTAGTGATGAGTTCTTGGGCCTAAGGGGTAAAAGTGAGAGGTACTCCTTAGATGCATAAGGGTCAGATCACCCCAAAAGCACTGTCACCCTAGGGACCTTGAGGTAATGACTAAGGATCGTACATAAGAGAGATGTTAAGATCCAGAGGTGATGGGAAAAGTCTTCCCATGGGTGTTTACCCATAATGGAAATGTTCATGGTGAGGAGTTATGTGAAGTATGTTTCAACTTAGATTGGAAAGAGTGATGGGTATGTGTGATGCACCATCTCTACTCTTGGAATGAGATGAACTTTGTAATTGGACTGCAGCCAAATGCTTATTTCATCTTATTATGGGTGTGAGAGACAGGACAAAACACATGCCATATACTAAAGATAGAGGTGATATAGTTGAAACCCTTATATAATGTTTGAGGATTGAAGGAAGTATCACAACTTTTTTAGAGTATTTTGCATGGATGGTATGAAAGCATAGATGAACTAAGGTAACCATCATATGAGAACATACCTGTCAAGAGAAGTTTGGATCCTAAGAGTTGCAGCTTGGGTTTGGTAATCAAGATGATGAGCTTGAAGTTTTCTTGACTCAGTTAGACTTAAAACTGAGATGAGGATGATGAGTGGAGTATATGCAGGTTTATGTCTTCACCGTCACCTAACACGTAAGGAAGCTGATGTGGTAACGAGATGTTCTCAGCTGAATAAAACTCAGGTGTACAACTATCTTATCTAACCAGTGGAGAGAGATGAAAGAGGTTTCTAGATGGACCCTATGACCATTAGGGGAGGAGACCAATGTGGCTAACACCCAAATACACCGGACCCGTTGGTCAAGTTGGTGGTTGCTCAGTTAGCCACCCAGAGCTTGATGAGATAAAAGGATTGCTATAAAAACCTCAGACACACCTCTTAGGAAAAGAAGATGGTGAAATCCACTATGAGAGTGTTTTAGAGTTTCTGAGGATTTTCCCTTGAGGAAATCTCGTGATTTTAAATACATCGTACACCGTGGTACTACCAAGATGGTTAAGGTTTGCATCTATACCTTAAAGTCCTAGAATGAAGAAGGATATAGAGGTGCATGTGGCTAGGTGTTGTACATGCTAGAGGGTGAAGGATGAACACCAGTAACCTAATAGATTGCCATAGATAATGAAGAGTACCTGAGAGGGAATGGGAGTAGATCACCATGGACATTGTGGTGGGTCTCCCCTAGACTAGGAGAGGTCAAGATGCAATATGGGTTATGGTAAGTTGCCTTACCAAGTTGACACATTCCCTTGCCTAAGAGAGTGTTTCCAATGTGACAAATATGTTTGAACTATATATATATATATATATAGAGAGAGAGAGAGATAGTGAAACTACACATTGATCCAAGTTCAATAACTTGAGCATGACCTCAAGTTCACTTCCATGTTGTGGAAGTAGGTACAAGAAGAACGCAATGCTAAATTAAAGTGTGTACAACTTATCACCCCCTGAATGATGGGCAGTCAAGAGAGTATGATCCAAAATTTAGAAGGTCTGATGAGAGCGTATGTGCTCATTTGGGGTGATTTGTGGGAGCAGTTCCTGCCCCTAGCAGAGTTTGCTTGTTATGAAGCCACCATAATCGGTATCGGGATGTATGAAGCTATGTAAGGGAGGATGTGTTAGTCACCACTTCACTAGGATGGTGTCAGTGAAAGGACCTTGTGAAGGTCAGAGAAACCATAGTGCATACAGATGAAGTTTCTTTGATCGAGCAATGGCTGAGAAAGCCCAGAATCGATAGGAGTCGCGTGCTGATGCAAAGCAGACTGACGTGTAATTCACTATGGGAGAGCATGTGTTATGAAAATTCGACCCCTCTGAGCTATAGCTAAGAAAGTTTATTACCCGATGCATGGGTCCATTTGAGATGGATTAGTGGAGTTGCTTATGTTTAGCCTTACCCCTCAGGATAACATGATGTATGATGTGTTCCATGTGTCTAATCTAGAGCACTATGTGATGTACCCGATCCATGTGCTGAGCATTGAACCTATTGAGCTTTAAGGGAGGCTGACATACCCTGAGTCACCTGTGTGGTTTCTAGATACCAAGGTGAAAGAACTCAGATGTAAGAATATAGGATGATAAAGGTTCTTTGAAAGCACCATGGAGAGGATGAAGTGACATGGGAGCTGATGATGGACATGGAAAAGTTTTATCCTCAATTGATTGTATGTTTGGTGAATTTTGAGGGCAAAATTCCTATAAGAGGGGAAGGATGTTACAACCCCAATTTTTGGTCTTGAATGGTTTGAAATGCAATTTCTCCAATAATTGTATGATTATGAAATTATAAGATTTATGTGAAATGAGTGGATTTCTTTGACAATATTTCCTTTAAATATATGATTTTGTTGACCCTATTAAGTTAGTAAGTCCAAGATGATAAAAAGAGAAAGAAAATTGAAGCAAATCAAATAATGCATAAATAAGAAAAGAAATTGAGATAATAATAAAAATATGAGAAAATGTGGAAAGATGTATGATTGAATCATCATGGATGAGATTTTGAATCCACAAAGTTTCTAATGGTAAAAGGAATCTAAATAAAGAAAAATAAAAGAATAGGAGAGAGAAAATATGCATAAAATAAGCCTTAATAAGTGATAAATTTCTTATGAATAAAAGTCCCTCATAATTTGAGTCCTAAACTTAACACACAAGTAGTTTAAGTCAATATCGACTTTCCTTTAAAATTTGAGATTAAATGGATAAGCGGATTAGGATATATGATTTTTGTGAGAATCCTTAAAGTGATGGATATATCATTGAATGTCACAATTTGCATTCATATTAGAATTCTCTGCATCAACCTTTGATTTGGCACGTGGAATCTAAACCCTCAGATTTGGAATCCAACAGCGGTCCATTGTCTCCTACCTCCAGCTTGTTTTAGGAAAGTTGAAATAGTAACACGAGGAATTGATTATATCTTTCCCTCTCCCTGATCCACCAGGAGTCTTAAAAGGATGATGTTTGATTTTGGGAGAGTAAATTAGATCTAATAATCCTTAGATATCTCAATTGTGTGCGTTATTGGGAATTTCCCCAATGTCCCTGTGGAGTCGTACTACATCGGTGCCGCCCTAAAAGTTAGATCTATAAAAGGGGTTGTGCCCCCTCTTCATGATGGGTAGAGAGGCACAAGAAAACCCAAAAAAGTTTAAGGAACTCTCTACTACCCTCATTTTTCCGAAAGAACAACATCTGGTGGGATCGTTGTTCGGCTTGGTGCCTTCATTGGCTGTGATGTGGTATGCTTCGAAGTAGCCACCTCCGCCAGTAGGAGAAGGGCCGGTTGACTTTGGGGGGTCTAGCCAAAGGTACCTGCAAAGACAGATGCTCCAATCCAGCTTCAGAGTGAGGAGCCAACACATTGGTTGACCGTCCATGGCAGCAAGCTGTGAGAATAGGGGGAAACAGAGGAAGAAGATGAGTCAAGGGAAAAGACCTCCACTCCCCCAGACCTACTGTTTAGAAGGAAGGGCAATAGAGACCTTCTGTGATGCTTTTCTTGCGTGAAGCGTGGGCAACGTGGTAGGTGTCTATAGTTCCAAGCAAGCCACCTGGGACATAAGGTAAAGGCTGACGTGGCAGCCAACGATTGGCTGAAAGGTAATTTTCTTTGCAAAAATCCTAACTAATTATGGGTAACTCGGATATGTACAAGTTATATATGAAAATGAATAAAAAAATGCAAGGAATTCAATAAAATAAGAATTGAAGTCTGATTCTACTTACAATTCTAGAAGTACATAAATTTGTCACCTTTAATGGTTTTGTTAATGAAAAGCCCTAAGTTTTGATGATCGTTGAATTTGATAATGTTCTTTGGATAATTTAAGTCAATATTAACCTATTGATAATAAAAGGAAGATATAGATCTATAAAGAGTGATCTTTGTACATAATTGGCTTAACGTAGATGAAAATGCATTAATGGGATTAGAAACCCTAATTTTGGTAATTCTGACTTTTAATGGGTTTTTTTTTCAAAAATCCATGAATAAAATAGAGATTTGATGGTCCTAATCCAATTTGAGTATAAAAGATCCTTAATGTTGATAGTTTGAGTAATTAGGGTTTTTATGAGTAGAAAAGCTATTTTAGGGTTTGTTGACCTAAAAAGGATAAAGTTTGAGAAATTGATCTAAGAAGCCCTAATGAATCCTAATGAGACTTACAAACCTTAGAAAGGTATCCTAAGTCAATAAAGAGTTGTTTGGGATGTGATGGAAACAACTAGGTGTTATACAAGTTTTCAGGATCAAGGGTTGCTTGATTTGGTTGCTTACCTTGCTTGTTTGGACATCTAGTTGGATTTGGATATCTTACTTCTTTTGAATCATAATCAGGTATGTGGTTACGCTTATGACTAATCGCTCTAGTTTCATGGTGATTTCAGAGGTCTTATCAGTTGCTTATAAATAACAGCTTGGTTGACTTTTGTTCCATCCAACTGTAGAGTGACTATGACTATCACCATAAATATATGTGCATGACTAGCTCAGATCTAGTCCTCCTTTGTAGCTTTGATGGTGATGAGATGGATGACCTAGTACATGGTCTACCCTTGGGGTAGGATCATCGGGTTATCAAGAGTCGATGTGCTGGTCAACCCTTGGGTAGGACTATACGACTACACATCCCTAGGTTGTAGTCTACCTATAAGGTAGGATCATAGGGGATATTTGAGATCTACCCTATGAGAGGGGTAGTATATGTTGGATCAAGGGCTCTCAAGGGGGCAGGTGAATAGATCTTCACAAATCTCACAAGATGAATTAGACCACCAAATTATATTAAGAGTGGAAACTTAAATATACAACCAATTTGAAGTCCTAACTAGCATGCACAACAAGGGTGAGAGACAAGGAAGAACATACAATTTGACAAAGTGGTTCAGAGTGGTTCCACACTTCAAACTAGAAGTGAGTCAGTCCACTACTTAGAGGTGGTTAGGCTCTAGGACTTTGCAATCTTGATGCTCTTATATTCATTCATAAGATTACAATACAACAACCACACTCATCCAAGGATTTAATACCTCAAGCAAGGATCTTCAACTTACTGAAGGAACTTACCCACTTGAACCATGGAGTCTTCATTCTTCAACAAGGACTTACCCACTCCTTCTTCAAGTCTTTGGCCTTCAAGAAATTACCTATCGTTCTTGAACGTCTGTCTTTCCTATCTCCTTCACTCAGAGATCTGGAACACCATGCTTTCTTCAATCTTGAAGAACAACAACTCCTTCTCCTTCACTCGGAGAAGATCTTCAGCATTTTCTTCAATAGGAAAGGGGGTAGGAAGAAGGAATTGGAGAGATTTACATGGATACAAGAGGTATCTCTCTTACAATAAATCCTATCTCACTCATACTCACAGATTTGACTTGAAGGTAGAGAGAGAAAGGGGCTCAAAGGTGTGTAACACTATCAATTAAGCAAGAACCAAGCATATATGGAATGAGCAACCTTGGAATGAACTCCAAGAGGTCCTATTTATAGATGAGGGTGCCCCTTTGAGTTGGGGTACACTTAAGGTCGAAAAATAGCCATTTTTTTGCCCAAAGCAATGAACCTATTTTCACCCAAATCACTCACCAACTGTCAAAATCACTTTTTCTGCAATTTCCGTACAATGCAATCGGTCGAGTTTCAATAAAGGTAACTCAACCGATAGGGTAAAAGACAAACCCAAATTTCAAACCATCGATCAAGTTTGTCTTGAGGAAATTCGACCGACCAATGAAGGTTGTGTTTGGTCAGTAACCCCATCGGCCGAGCTCTGTGAAAACACAACTCGACCAATGCACTCTTCAGAGAATTGATCCTAGTGGATCGGTCGAGATTGTAACTCAACTGATTGACTGCCTGTGATCAATTTTCCAAAGTGCATCAAAAGTGATTAGAACTTGTTTCTAAGTGTCCCAGTCAATTTTCTCATCTTAGTTACAAGCCAATACATCAATACAAGTGATTACAAAATCTTCTAAGGTTGTTTACATGGATTTCCTAATTTGTACACTTGTATAGCTTTTGACTTGAACTTGAGCAAATTAGGACTTTTGACTTTTTATCCTTTTCATGTACCTAACTCCTAAAATCAATCTTGAATACAATTATTAGATACATATGAATGGAATAGTTAAGTCATTATCAAAATATGGAAAATGTATAACCTCTAGGTCAACATTATCCCCCTTTTTGACAATGACAAACCATTCCTCAAACATATTGAAAAGGATATAGAAGTTATACCTTTGCCTTGTGAATTAGAGGGATGTGAACAATGTGAATTGCTCCCCCTCAATCTATGCTTACTTTAACATGCATAGTCAGTCTATCTACACAAAGAAATTATAGCATACATGTACTATATGGTCCTTTGCAAGTCACATGATAAAAACATTAAAAGAACAAGAAAAGGATCTCATAAGAAATAAACAACAGTATGACAAAGAATAGCAATATGATTGAGTTTCAAGACATTGAAATTTCTCTCCCCCTTTTGACATTATCAAAAAGTAGGGGGTAGAAGAGCAAATATCCAGGTCTTCTCCAAACCCAAACAAGTAGATAATCATACAAGCAATCTCATATCATATATCATCCAGAGACAAAATAAACTCACAATCTCAGTCATAATCAAAATATGGTGAAATATTGCACCAACTCATAAGATATATCAGAAAAAAGAGTTAGAGTGCATATAACATATATTACAACTCAGAAGCATGTTCTCATGAAAGCAACTACAAGCAAGAAGCAATGAAAACTGGCGATAAAATAGTACATCTCAGATAATGTGCCCATATGTTTCTTATACAAAATAGACTAGAAAGATATATATGATCAACAAAGTAGACTAAAAACTAAGAAACAAGCTAGACATCTATACTATCTATGTCCACATCATCATCATTCATCGGCTCCAGGCTCGTAGTCCTCATCTCCATGTAAAGGTGCAGTTGTAGTGCCTTTATCACCAGAATCAGCACCCGAACCATCACCATCATCAGAAGAATCCTCACCATCGCCATCATCATCATCAGCAACCTGGGCATCATCAGCTTGGTCAGGCATCATCATCCTGGTCAGGCATCTCCTCATCTACAGGAGGACCAAAACCACGACCGGGCCAACGAGCATTCTGCTCATCCCAACTCATACCAAGAGAATAGAGCTCATTGGCTTGAGGAAAGGATGGAGCAGAATCACCAAGATTGGCAAGTAGGGTGGCCAAGGGTCCAGCAGGCAACGACATATAGGAAGGAGCAGGACCACCAGCAACAAAGGGGGGAGGAGCAGCAGCAACAAAAGGCTCGGGGTGGGGTAGTAATGATTGTATGCATAAGAAGCATAATCACTACAGGGGAAAGGCTGGTAGGTGGGGTATGGGTGTGTACAAGATATGTTCATGGTAGACATGATGGAACATAGATCCTGATGTAGATGCTCTTGGACCTGTTGGTTGTATGCTTGTTGGTGCATCATGTAGCCCATAAGGGTTTCATTGGATACACAAAATGCAACATGGCTAGGTCAAGGTAGCTGAGGAGGTGGAGCTCGAGAAGAGGAGGTAGGGGCTATAGAGGTAAAGGCTGAGGGTGAAGCATTAGGTGTGGTGGAGGCAAAGATAGGAATGAACTTTTGAATCGTGGTTTCACTGATACACACACCCTTTCTGGCAAGCTTGTAATGAAAGTAAGAAAAGAGTGATTTCTCAGTGGAAAACTAAAACAAACCACAAATTAGGGCAGTATATGGTGGATGGGTGCCTCAAGTTTTCTTAGAGGAATCAAAACATGTCATATGGTGAAGAATGTATCTTGACCATTTGACTTTGATATTCTCAAGGAGGCAATACATGATAACCGCAGTGTTCTCTTCAATATCTGTTTAATTTTTCTTTGGGTGGATATTGTAGTTGACCACTAAGGCTAAGATGCACTTCCTGAGATAGAGGGAGGAGGAGGTTAGGATGCTCTTCTTCTTATATGGAACATCATGTTTCTTCAAGTAGCGATGAATGTCAGGGAGATCAACTTCATTCTACTTGTAGAAACCTTCAGGATCCAAAAGATTGAAATACTCATTGTAATCCTTATGCCAAGAGTCATTCTCATTATCTCCAAAAAAGAAGACATTTAAAATATCCTCGGAGATTTGAAAATGATTCCCGACGATAATGGAGGTTAGGATTACTTGAGTATTCGGCAGGGGTATAAGGGTGTCGTAATTCCAACACAAATTAGCATAGAATTCATGAACTACTTTTATGCTTGTCATGGAATTATAAAAGCAGTCATGCTCGATAGCCAGGGCAGAGAGGTGATGGACGGCTAACAACTTAGCTACTTGGTCTATAACTGCTCGATGCCTAGGGCTAGGCTCAAACAAAGCTCTAAAAGGGAAATGACTCCTAGGAGGAAGGTCCTTATACCTATTTACATCTTCTAGTGAGACAAACGAGGCGACATCAAAAGGAATCAAGTAGTTAGATGAATTAGACGAAGGAACATTGCTAGGGGCGGGTCTCTTTCTCCTATGGGAAGCCATGGAGGTGAGAAGAAGGATTAGAAGAGATCAAACACATAAAGCAAACCATCAAAAATGTACAAACGCCAACAAGGAGAAAAAGGGAAGTCTAGGGCTACGTATCTAGGTCGGGAAAGGATTAGGATAGGGAAGGTAAGGGATAGGGTAGACAACTTAGTGTTGGGTTTTAGGGGAGACAGAGAAGGTAGCGGAAACAAAAAAAAATTCTCCCAAACCCAGAATGAAGGAATCACGTCAACGTCTATACAGTATGAAGGATGGTTTGTAGAGACATACCCTGTCCCGAGGCTTGCCCGACGACGTTACCTCACGGCTTGCACGGTCTTCACCTCCGGTCTTGGATGGTGTCTGTGCAGCTTCTGGTCTCAATGGGACTGTCGGGATTGACAGTTGTCCTCCAAGCGACAGAAGTCTCCCACCTTTGAAGTAGTCCACACGGACCACCTGGAACTCCAATCTCCTTTTCCCACAAGGAATCGGAAGGATTCGCACCCTCCTGTCAGTGTACTACTCACTGACACACTCTCCTATAACCGGTTGCTTTTCTATAATTGTCTTTCCCTTGTTGTGCCTCCCTTATCGGGTAGCACTTGCTCGGGCTCTCTCGGTTACGACAACCAGAGAGAACGACGACTTTGCAGAGCAACTGGTGTTCTGAGTCGTTGTACATGAGAAGCCCCCACTACCCCTTTATATATAGGAGGGTCATGGGACAGGGTTCTCTACCCCGGGCAATGCGGGATTAAAGAAGGAGTAGAAGGGTTCGAGATTTTCCACAAAACAACCAACTACACCAGATGAACCGATCGTTTCAAGCATGAAACGATCGATTGGGGACCTGAGCCGATTGGTTCACACCTCAACTGATCGGTTGGGGCACATGAGCCGATCAGTTCACTTCTGAACCGGTCGGTTCACTGCCCTGGTCAGTTCCCAATTGACTTTTCCTTTTTTGTTTCAAACTGATCCAAATACCAATCCTTATTCCAATCAAATTGGAAAGTGAAATGAAGAGAAATATCCTGCCAACCTGACTTTCCCAACTCGCTCCTTTGGACCAGTTGAGTCGATCGGTTCAACCCATGAAACGGCCAGTTCAGCCTGTCCTGAGCCGATCGGTTCATCACATGAGTCGATCGGTTCACCAACCTAAGCCGATCGATTCATCATATGAGTCGATCAGTTTGGAGTGCAGACTGTGCAAAATCAGTCAATTACAGTTTCAATAAATCCGATACTTTTAATCATCTAATCCAACACCTTGGACACTATGATTTTGAGATATCAATTAACTAAGTGTTTAAATGAACTACTAAACTCCTTTAGTAATCAATCTAAACATAATTTGTGGATAAACTCCTCTTCCAGGTTAAGTCTTATGTGTGTGACCCTGCAGGTCCATTTCACATTGGCAGTGAAAGTCCATAACACTTATGACTTCATAAGCAAAGAGTGGTGTCTAGTCACACATTAGTGCTACCCAAGTGAAAAGGAAAGTTGGAGAACAAATTTCAATCCTAAAATCTGTGAATGGTGTTACAGTGAATGTATAATTCCTTTGTCACTTATATCCCGAATGAACTCGAGGCATGGAAACTTTCTTGATCTCAGAGTAGATTGGAGGTGAAGTGTATGACATCAACGTCACATACTGATTCACATATGCGTGCACACCTATCTCAATCCTACTCATCAAGTGTCCATGGATATCAAACTCCCTCAAGAGGGACAAATCCCATATCTATCACTCACCCTTCAAAAGCCCCATGTGTCAAAGCCACCCATTCATCACCTTTATAACAACCCATGTTTCAGGACTGCATTTGGTGATGTCAAAGTGTACCCAACGACATGTGTTGAGTGTAGTGATTTCAGGTCAAAAAATCAAACTCACTACCATCACTCTGAGAACTGACTGTGACTACCATGTCATGGTTCCATGTGTCAAACTCACGGTGGGTCTGTCTGGTATACTTGTTCTCTAACAAGTACATATGTGTTTGGTTTGATATCTCCATATCATGACTAATGAGATTCTGTCATCAACCAACACCACAATCTAGTCTTGTGTGTCACTGTTGTCTATCTACCTTCATCAATAACATCTGACTAGGGACATAATAAGAATGTAAAAACTCTTAGCATCCGTATGATCTCATCGTTCAAGTCCTCAACCTGAAAGCATACATCTTTGAGTATTGTCATTCCTTAGACATTCAATATGTTCTATCATTATCTCATATGATTGAACCAGAAAGAATTGGAAGCTTGCCTTAGATCTTTATCAAATCAATCTTAATGTATCCCACCAATCATCCCATGATTGGCTCTCAGGGCATACATACCAACAGACTCCCACTTGCATTGCGAGCCAATCACCCTTGAATCATATTCATAGTGATCTTCAAACATATCCCACATGTATTATGCTCTAGTTCTAACGTAGTGAGTTATGGAAACACCTTGCCAACGTTAGTATTAACTGCATGTCTCTCATCTCTTCATTGTACGTCACACGTATGAGATGGAGTTGTCATAAATCTAGTATTCCTTTGCTATCCTTTAGCCACATTGCATGACCAAGCACTCCTAACTTGTCATCAATGACCAAAATAACTATAAGTTCATCTCTATGAACTCCTAGATCCACATAGTATCCATATATACTCATCATTTCCTTTTAAAACAGCTTTATTGGAACGTTTCCATTAACAAACATTCACTTTTATATATCCCATATATATTTTGCAATTAATTTTCTATCCTTTTCGGAAGTTTGCATCAGTGTAATTATCTACAGTGAACCCTTACTTATTTCCATAGAACTAGCACTTCTCAAGTACTTATCAAGTTCTTATGGTATTCCAATAACCCTTACTGGAACTAGACAGACATCCACTCGTCATGTTTCACATACAAGTTATCAGGATGAGCATATCATATTGTCATGTCCTACATACAAGATGATAAATGCATTTCATTCTTGCCATGTCCATACATGTAAGATGATGGGATGATTACATACATGATAGATCCATATCTATTCTTAGTGTTCCCATTCTTCATAAGAATTGGACACTTGGCCTTGGGATACTAACTCCATGTAACATGAAGAAGTTTTCTCCTACTGAATCTGTGCATACTGAACCCTTTAGTATAGATTGCCAATGTATGCTTTAACCTTGAGAGGTTTTTCGAGAACTATCTTCATAGATCTCTATTCCTATCACATAGGAAACGTCTCTATATTCCTTAAAGATAATTTCCACTTTGGATTTCCATTCTAGAACATTTCCATTTCACATCAACATGTGGAATGTGAATATGCTCCCACTAAATCACAGATCTCTCTTTATCTTTGACATATCAGTCGAACCCTTTGACTATATCATCAAAGTGAAGATCCAGCTTTGAGTTGCTTATACTTAATCAATCACATTGATTAGTCCATTGTAACTTATAGACTTCATTTGCATTAATGGATTCATAAACCTTATAGGTTTTTCCACGTACACATCCTTGTTTTATTCCTCATAGGAATGTAGTTTTAGTATCTGTATGCCAAATATCTTAGTCATTAAGTTGCAATCAACAAGCATCATCCTTCTCAAAATGTTATCCATGTGTCTTAACGCTTAAGACTCATTCGCACTTATGGATTTCATCCCAATGGGTGCTACCATCAAGGTCATACCTTATAGCTCACATGGAAGTCATTTAGGATGTAATGGTCATAAACCATAACTCAAAATTCGGTTCCTCAATATCATCTAGATTGTTGACTCATCATATGACCAACTCATCATATAGATATTTGAGGTATATATGTTAAAGATGTAAGAACTCACAACCCTTTGTGATTCTTAATGTCCTTTATTAGTGTGGGGTATTCTTTATTTAAGAAGAAATTCGTTATTTGATAATAATCCTCTAACTCCTTAGAGTATGACTCCTTTTGATTTAGACATCATCATATCTTAATCACGAGCTCACTATGATACAATATCATAATCACTCACAAGGTTCTCAAACATTTGGTCTAAGTATTTCATTCATTGATCTCATCAGGAATTAACACTTTACCAAATTCATACTTCATCTATGATATTCTTAAATACTTTAAGATATTCATATTGGTATTTCTCCAAACACCACTTGAAGTATTAGCATTAACTCTAATAGGTATGCAAATTACATCACATGTATTATACCTAATAGATCATTCTCCCACTACTACTAGTGAAGATTGATTAATCATGTCTAAGAGATTCATGTCTCTTACTCGTTCTCTAACCAAAAGAGTCTAGACTTGTCCATCATATGGAAACTAGAAATGAATTTCTCATGATTTATGCTAATTTAATTGTTTAAGTTACTTTTAGGTATCATTTTATCTTATGCATACCAAGTTCCACAAGATAAACAAGGCATTGTCACAAACATTGAAACATCAACTTTATTAATTGCCATCATTGTCATACATTATGCACATATTAAGGTGTTTCTATCCATTGAAAAATATGAAATAGCAGTTCATAACTCTATTACATGCCTTTAAGGCTGAAAATAAAATAAAGTACTCCTATCTATGGCGACAACATTTGCCCCATTTATTGGGTGTTTTACACTTTATATCTTAATATCATATACCTCAAAAAGTGTTACATGTTTATTTCATGACACCTTCAGGTGGAGACGTCTGTCGCCTCCTTCTTCTTTAGTTCTTCCAGATAGAGTGGACAATTCCTTTTCCAATGTCCTGGCTTTTGACAATGGTGGCAATTGCCTCTCTTGGTCATGCCTCCCTTGGCCTTGAGAGTTGAAGACGACTTGGGCTACTTGCTAGCATTAGAACCTTTCTTAGACTTGCCTTTTCCCTTGTGCTTGGACTTGCCTTTCTTGTTGCTGATCATCATCACAGACTTAGGCCTTTCCTTCTTCATCTGTGCCTCAGTTATCCTCAACATGCCCAACAACTCTGTCAACGGCTTATCAAAGTTGTTCATGTTGTAGTTCATCACAAACTTAATGTAGGATTCTAGAAACGATTGTAGTATCACATCAGTAGCCAACTCTTGGCTCAGGAGAAATCCCAATCTTGTCAGGTTCTCTACATACCCAATCATCTTGAGCGTGTGAGGACCAACTAGATCTCCTTCTGTCATGACACACTTGAATAGTGCCCTGGAGACATCATATCTCTCTTGTCGTGCTTGATCTTCATACATGTTCTTGAGATGTTGAATCATCTCAATGACACCCATGTTTTCATGTTGTCTCTGCAACTCGTGGTTCATTGAGCACAACATCAAGCACTTTGCATCAATGGCATCTTCAGAATGCTTCTTATAAGCATCCCTTTCTGCCTTTAGTGCGGTAGGATCAGGTTCCTATGGAGCTGGAGTATCCAGGACAGAGCTTTCGCTCTTGAGTGAGAATAATTCTCAATGTCCTAAACCAGTCATGGAAGTTAGTCCCATTCAGCTTGTCCTTTTCAAGGACCGATCGCAACAAAAAGTGGTTGTTGTTTGTTGTCATTTGTACTATAAAAGGAAACATATACAATTTAGTCCAAAACACAATTTTGACTTATTTTATTGATTTGAAAGGTTGACGATATAATTAGGACATTAATTAATTATCGCTCCCATTATTTTGTTCAAATTGATAGCCCTCACCATCAATTTGGCAGATTGCAGCGTACAATCTTCTAGTGGGTTAAGATCCATATTTCATCAAGTCATGAGTCAGCTTTGGCTGATCGCCCACAATCTTGACTATTTAGGTAGGCCATCATGCAAATTGCATCATATGCAACTCTTGATGAATGAGCATGCACAACACCTTGCCATGAACATTTAGTGCCTCTGGGCTTAGACGCTCTAAGAATCACCAGTTAAGTCTAACCCAAAAGCCGACACAGTAAACATGCACTCTACTTTGGCAGAACCTACATGTTTACCCTTCACACTTCCACGAGATAGATGGTGCACCACGCTTTGGCATAACCTACGCTTGGTCGATTAGGTTTTTCATGTGTGCCACTAATAGAAGGCGTAAAAGACTTAATATTTAGATGAGGGATTTGGTTTTATAGGTACATATACATATCCAATCACCACAATACATAGTACGTATCATATACATGCTATATCCCATAGAAAACATGTGAAATGATAAATGTGATGATTATGGCCATCCTAATGTGATTCCTTGAGCCAAGAGGAATCACGGTCATCTAGGTCAACATCACATGCAACCTGTCCATGAAGAAGTGCTATAGCCGTCTGAGTTGATCAACTCATCACATGAATGACCTATTCGCCCTGACTGGTCGTCTGGGTGCCACCATGCGATCGGTTGGCTCCTCCAACCGATCAGTTCTCCTGGTCGTCTTGCATCTCCTCATGGCCGCCACTTAATTGTCTCGCTCCTCCAACCGGTCGTCTAGATTGCCAGCCGATCAGTTCACTCCTTGATCTGATCGTCTCAGTTTTCGTCAGACAGTCCACCGTCCTTTGTCATAATAGGAAATAAAATATCTATCCTATTTTACATCTATATTGGGAAACCCCGAGTTACATTCGGGGGGAGCAAAGGTAGGAAAGAAATCTTGAGTTATCTCGAGTTACATCAGGAATAAGGCTCGCACCACCTATAAAACTCCCCTTGGGACTACGCCTTTCCGATTGATATATGGAAAAGCTTGCCACCTGCCAGTTGAATTAGAACATAAGGCATGGTGGGCAATTAAACAATTGAAC
This sequence comes from Alisma plantago-aquatica, assembly GCA_963693085.1. Taxonomy (NCBI): domain Eukaryota; kingdom Viridiplantae; phylum Streptophyta; class Magnoliopsida; order Alismatales; family Alismataceae; genus Alisma; species Alisma plantago-aquatica. Next base: position 36,142,684 of record OY856413.1, read on the forward strand.
TTCGATATGAAAGAGGTGGGGCAAGACAGTATTCTGCAACTCAACGAGATGGATGAACTAAGAATGACAGCCTATGAAAATGCACGAATCTACAAGGAACGTACAAAACTTTGGCACGATGGACATCTTCTTTCCGGAAATTATATTTGAGTAATTGATGAAATCACCATAAGAATCACAGAAAATTTCCAAGGTTTGAAACTTGAAGATGATGATGTCATCTTAGCACACACCTCAATAAAAATCATGTGTAAACAATTTCAACTTGATGACCAAACAGTCTCAAGACTGTTCAAGGTGGTTTCGACCAAACGGTCTTGAGACCATTTGAGTCCAAATGATCTTGAGACCGTTTGATGTTCAATCAGTTTCAATGATGAGTTTCTCATTCAATTTCAAGGTTAATTTGATCAAACGTTTTCAAGGGTTGAAGGCACCAAATGGATTCAAAACCCTTTAAGACCAAACAGTCTCAACCCTAGATGCCCAAACGGTCTCATGACCATTTGGAGGGTAAATGGTCTTAAAACCATTTGAAGTTCACACATGTGTGCACACCTATCTCAATCCTACTCATGAAGTGGATATGGATATCAAACTCCCTCAGGAGGGACAAATCCCATATCCATCACTCGCCCCTCAAAAGCCCAATGTGTCAAAGCCACCCATTCATCACCTTTATAACAACCCATGTTTCAGGACTGCGTTTGATGATGTCAAAGTGTACCCAACGACATGTTTTGAGTGTAGTGGTTTCAGGTCAAATAAGCACACTCACCACCATCACTGTGAGAACTGACTGTGACTACCATGTCATGGTTCCATGTGTCACACTCACGGTGGGTCTGTCTGGTACACTTGTTCTCTAACAAGTACCTATGTGTTTGGTTTGATATATCCATATCATGACTCAAGAGATTCTGTCATCAACCAACACCACAATCTAGTCTTGTGTGTCGTTGTTGTCTATCTACCTTCCACAGTGACATCTGACTAAGGAAATAATAAGAATATACAAACTCTTAGCATCCATATGATCTCATCGTTCAGGTCCTCAACCTGAAAGCATATGTCATTGAGTATTGTCATTATCTAGACATTCAATCTATTCTATCATTATCTCATATTACTGAACCAGAAAGAATTGGAAGCTTGCCTTTGATCTTTATTCAATCAATCTTAATGTATCCAACCAATCATCCCATGATTGGCTCTCAGGGAATACATATCAGCACTTAGGGCTAGAAGAAGGGGAATCGGTCGGCTATTCTCTAGTTGAGAGGGAGAATAGTCGACCAAACTCAACTTAAGTTGGCTTCAGCCCACTGATCAGTCAAGTTCTAAGAGTCGGAAACTCGACTGATTGGTCCATTTTAGAACAACTCTTGGCCACATATTGGTCGAGTTTTTCCTGGGGAAACTCGACCGATGGTCAACCTGACCTAAAACCATCAAACTTAATTTCTAGACATATGAATGCTAATTAAATTCATTTTTTGATTCTATTATATATAGAACATAATTGGGCACATATCACTCATCATTGGGTACTATTTAGCAATAAAACCCGAAATTTGAGAAAAGCCCAAAAATAAGTGAAACTAAGCATGTCAACAAGCAGATTTTAGCAAATTTAGCAATTTTTGGCAAGCAAGGTGAGTAAAGCATGAGCAAGACATATAGGAAAACAAGAACTAGCTAGATAACATGTCAATATCATTTGAAGCAACAATGAGAAATTTAGATCAAATAAAATTAAATTTCTCTCTAGCTAGAGGTTAAGTGAAAATGTCCGCCAACTGATTTTTTGTGTCCACATGGGTGATATAAATATCCTTCTTGGCAATGTGACCACAAAGAAAATGATGGCAAACCTCTATATGTTTAGCTCTACTATGCAATATAGGATTATAAGAAAGATTGATTGCACTAGTATTATCACAATAGATAGGAGAAGCATCAAAATGTATGTTAAAGTCTTGGAGCATTTGCTTCATCCATAGGACCTGGGCTTAACAACTTCCGACTGTAATGTACTCTGCCTCGATAGTTGATAATGCCATGGTGCTCTATTTCTTTGAAAACCAAGACACCAAGCATGGTCCTAAAAGGAAACAAGTGCCACTTATGCACTTTCTGTCAACCAAACAGTCCGCGTAATCAACATCAGTATATGTTACAAGAGTAAAGTCCCTTTACTTAGGGTATCATAGACCAAAGTTTTGAGTTTTTGTGGAGTACCTCAAAATCCTCTTAGCAGCAATAAGATGCGATTTCCTAGGACTTGATTGAAAGTGAGCACACAAGCCAACACTAAAGATAATATCAAGTCTAGAGGCAGTTAAATAAATTAAACTCCCAATCATACCTATATAGAGCTTCTCATATACCTTCTCACCTTCTTCATCTCTATCAAGTTTGGTGGTATTGGACATGGGTGTGTCCATCGGCTTCATGTTCTCCATCCCAGAGCATTTGAGTAGTTCACTGGTGTACTTGCCTTGGTTGATGAAGTTTCCATCTTTGGTTTGCTTGATTTGGAACCCGAGGAAGAAAGTAAGCTCACCCATCATGCTCATCTCGAACTCACTCTGCATAAGAGAACTAAACTCCATGCAAAGATCAAGATTAGTTCTGCCAAAAATGATATCATCAACAAAAATTTGAATGACAAAAAATTCTAGAAGTTTGTTTTAGAAATAAAGTAGAATTAACTTTGCCCATGCCATAACCATTGTTTAACAAAAAGTTCTTTAATTTCTCATACCAAGCTCGAAGTGCTTGTTTGAGTCCATAGAGAGCTTTTTGTAACAAATAAACATGATTAGGTAGCTTGTCATTTTCAAAGCCCAGAGGTTGAACAACAAATACTTCCTCCTTAATTGCACCATTCAAAAACGCACTTTTAACATCCATTTGATATAGAAAGAAATTTTTATAACTAGAAAAGGCAAGTAGCATTCTAATAGATTAAAGTCTAGCAACAAGAGCATAAGTTTCATCAAAATCAATACCTTCCTGCTGATTGTAACCTTGTTCCACTAACCTTGCTTTGTTCGTTACCACCTTGCCATTTTCATCAAGCTTGTTGTGATAGACCCACTTGGTGCCAATGATTTTTCTGTCACTTGGTCTCGGCACTAGGGTCCACACTCACTTATTCTCGAATTGCTCTAGTCCCTCCTACATAGCAAGGATCCACTCGTCATCTCCAAGAGCTTCCTTGATGTTCTTTGGCTCCAACTGTGAGATGAAGGCATTGTCTGCTTGTTCCTTGTTGAAGGGTAGCTCGTGTCTTCACTCTCTCAAATGGGTTGACAATGAATATCTCTTTGGGATGATTCTTTGCAAAATAAGGAGTGGGATCCTTCTTTTCTTCATCCTCTGCATCAACCACTTTCTTACCTTTGTTGTTGATGTTGAGGTCTTTTAGGATAGGAATTAAGTCACCTGCAACATAATTATCAACAACATTCTTTCCAACAATAGGGTTAGTTTCAATAAACTTAACATTAATGGATTCTTCAATTTTAGATAGTTCAATATTGAAAACTCTATAACCCCTGCTTGTAGTGTTATAGCCTAGGAAGAAAGCCTTGTAAGATTTTAGATCAAACTTGTCGAGAGAATCCTTCATCTTTAAAACAAAACAAGGACATCCAAAAACGTGAAAGAAATTTATGGATGGCTTTCTACCACGCCATAACTCATAGGACGTTTTCTTCAAAGAAGGATGCATAAAAACTCGGTTCTATACAAAAGAAGAGGTGCTAACGGCTTCGGACCAAAACTTCTTATGAATGTCATATTCAAGAAGCATGGTCTTAGCCATCTCCTGTAGCGACCTATTCTTTCTCTCTACTACCCTATTTTGTTGAGGTGTACGAGGAGAAGAGAAATTGTGTGAGTAATCAGATTTTTCACAAAAACACTCAAAAAGATCATTTTCAAACTCTCTCCCATGGTCACTATGGATAGAAACAATCCGGCAAGAAGCTTCATTTTCAACTCATTTATAAAAGCTCGAGAAAACATCTAGAGTATTACTTTTAGAAACGATAAAGAAGGTCCAAGTATAGTGAGAGAAATGATCGACAATCACAAGACAATACTTGGAACCACGAAGTGTTTGAGTTCTCATAGGTCCGAATAGATAAATATAAAGAATCTCAAGACCTCTTTTGCTACTAAGGACTCCTTTGGATTTGAAGGAGGACTTGGTTTGCTTGCCTTGTGTACAATGTTGGCATTCCTCATCCTTTTCAAACTCCAATTTGGGAAGTCCCCATACCAATTCCTTTTTGCTCAATTTCTTCATTTGATGCATATTCACATGACCCAACTAGTGATGCTAAAAAGAAATATCATTTTTATCCACAACCAAGCATATATCAAGTAAGGGCTTTAGAGCATCAAGGACAATAACATAAAGATTACCATTTCTAGTTCCCTTATATATGACATTTTAAGTGAGGGAATCTAGAAGCAAACATTCTAAAGAAATAAATAGAACAAGATATCCATTATCACAAAGTTGGCTTACACTTATCAAATTGTGATGTAGGCCATCAACAAGCAAAAAAATTGTGATACTTAGCTCATTGCCTACATCACCCTCACCTAATACCTTACTCTTTTTGTTGTCCCCGAAGGTCACCGATCCTTCTTTCTTTTTCATGAATTTGTTGAAATGGTTGATTTCACCTGTCATATGTTTTCAGTAGCCACTATCAACAATTCACCTTCTTCACCTGTATGAAAGAAGGATGTCGATACCCAACTCAAACTTTGGGATCCAGGGTTAGCTTGGGGACCCATTTCATCTTTGGGTTAGTCCCCTTTGGCTTGTAAGGACAATAAGTAGAGTAATGATCATCACATTGACAATGAACACATACCATTGAGTTTTTAGATCCGGAAGTCTCTCCATGGAAGATAGGAGGTTCCACACTCTTATTCTTACCCTTACTCTTATTCTTGTTGTTACCCTTGAGATAAGTCTCATCATATCCTAAACCACTAGTACCAATTTGTTTGGTAGAGTGTTCTAGGACAACATTAAGGGATTTCTTTCCCCTAAGATACTTTTGCAAAGAAGCTCTTAACTTAGCATTATCATTACTAATATTAGTGACAGTAGAAGATAAACTAGCAAGATCATCTCTATCATGCAATAGGTTAACCTCTAATCTGAGGGCTTTAGTATGAAAGGAATCACGTTCTAAAGTAGTGCTAGTTACCTCCTTACTTTGCAAAATAGGTCTAGATGATAGATCATTAACTTGAGCAAGCAACTTAGATTTTTCAAATTTAAGCAAACGAATTTCTTTTTGATAGGCATGAGTTTCTTGCTTCCTAGATTCATCAATGAGATTAAGTTCTACATTTTCAGTTTTAAGAACATCTATCTCATCTAGGAATTTTTGGTTTTCTTCCTTAAGAGTAGCAATGGTCTTAAGGTAGACACCATTCTCAACTTCAACTCCATTGTATTGGAGCTCAAGATTAAGAAATTGCCCTTGCAAGGTATCAATACTATCAAGGTGTTGCTTTTCATTTTGATCAAGAATCTCAATCTTAGCATAAATATCATCTATATCTTACCTAACCTTTTCTTTTTAGATTTTCATTTAGTAAAATATTATTGACAAGCATTAAGCATATCAATAAGAGTTTCTTTAGAAAACTCATGCAAATTGACTTCACTTACCTCACTTACCTAACTTACATCTTCACTTGTAGAGGCCATGAGAGCAAGGTGGCATTCTCCATCTTCGGAGCTAGAAGAACTTGAGGAAGAATCCTCCCAGGCTGCATGGGCTAAATCTTTGCTTCTTCTTTCTTTCTTCTCCTTTCTCTTGTATTTGCCTTCTCTCTTGTACTCCTTATCCTTCTTGTGGCTTCTCTTGTGATGGCTCTTCTTGGCCTTGGGGAAGTCACTCTTGTTATGGCCTTTTTGGCCACATTCATAGCATCTAGGAGTTGATGAAGAAGACTTCCCCTTGAAGTGTTTGCCCTTGGAGTAGTTAGCTTCATGCTCATTTGGGCCTTCATCTTCACTTGAGGAAGGAGTAGGGGACTTGAGTGCAAGTTGTTGCTGTTGAACCACCTCTTCAATTTGAGATTTGAAGGTTGTATCCTTGATCTTCTTGGACTCCTTATCTTCTCTCTTTTCTTCTTCTTCTTGCTTATCAAGCCTTGGATTATGAGCTTGAAGGTTTCCAACCAGCTCCTTGGTTGAAAATTCACTAAGCTTGTACACTTCTTCAATGGATGTCACCTTGGGCTCCCATCTCTTTGGAAGAGATCTTAAGATCTTGGAGTTGATTGTGCCTTTGTCCATCACACTACTAAGGGTTGCCAATCCATTGACGATCACATTAATCCTTGTGTACATGTCTGCTACTCTTTCATTCTTACCCATCTTGAAGTTCTCAAGTACACCACCAAGCATGTAGATTTTGGCTTCCTTCACTTGCTCCGTTCCTTCAAAGGTGACACATAGCTTGTTCCAAATTTCAAGTGCGGTGTCCCAAGAGGAGATCTGGTTGAACTCAGATGGGGTGAAGGCTCCATAGATGATGCTCACGACTTTGGCATTGAGCTAAGCTTGCTTCATTTGGGCTTCTGTCCATATGGAGATTTCCCCCTTTGGATCTTCATACTTTAGATGCACCACCTTCCACATCTCATAGCTTACTCCTTGGAGATAGAACTGCATTCTTCTCTTCTAATAGAGGAAGTTGGTGTCGTCAAAGACCGGAGGTCTCATGGAGAAGCTTCCCTCCAAGTTGAGAGATCCAAGTGCTAAATCGCCCATCTTCTCCTACTTGTGGAAGTAGCTTGGAGAAGACTTGTTCTGATACCACTTGTTGGATCAAGGGCTCTAGTGGGGTGAATAGAGATTCACAAATATCACAAGACGAATTAGACCACCAAATTATATTAAGTGCAGAAACTTAAACATACAACTAATTTGAAGTCCTAACTAGCATGCATAGAAAGGGTGAGAGACAAGGAAGAACATACACTTGGACAAAGTGGTTTAGAGTGGTTCCACACTTCAAACTAGAAGTGAGTCAGTCCACTACCTAGAGGTGGTTAGGCTCTCAGACTTTGCAATCTTGATGCTCTTATATTCATTCATAAGATTACAAGACAACAACCACATTCATCCAAGGACTTAATACCTCAAGCAAGGATCTTCAACCTACCAAAGGACCTTACCCACTTGAACCATGGAGTCTTCAGCTTTCAACAAGGACTTACCCACTCCTTCGTCAAGTCTTTGGCCTTCAAGGAATTACCTATCCTTCTTGAACGTCCACCTTGCCTATCTCCTTCACTCGAAGATCTGAAACACCATGCTTTCTTCAACCTAGAAGAACAACAACTCCTTCTCCTTCACTCAGAGAAGATATTCAGCCTTTTCTTCAATAGGAATGGGGGTAGGAAGAAGGAAGTGGAGAGCTTTACATGGATACAAGAGGTAGATCTCTTACAACAGATCCTATCTCACTCATACTCATAGATTTTACTTAAAGGTAGAGAGAGAAAGGGGCTCAAAGGTGTGCAACACTCTCAACTAAGCAAGAACCAATCATATATGGAATGATCAACCTTGGAATGAACTCTAAGAGGTCCTGTTTATAGATGAGGGTGCCCCTTTGAGTTGGGGTACACTTAAGGTCTAAAAATAGCCTGTTTTCGCAAGGCAACAGATCTATTTTTTCCCAAATAACTCACCAATGGTCACAATCACCTTTTCTGCAATTTCCGTACAGTGCAATCGGTCGAGTTTCAATAAAGGTAACTCGACCCATAAGGTAAAAGTCAAACCCAAATTTCAAACCATCGCTCGAGTTTACCTTGAGGAAACTCGACCGACCAATGAAGGTTGTGTTTGGTCAGTAACCCCATCAGTCAAGTTTTGTGAAAACATAACTCGACCGATGCACTCTTTAGAGAATTTTCCTAGCGGATCGGTCGAGATTGTAACTCGATCGATTGACTACCTATGATCAATTTTCTGAAGTGCATCAATAGTGATTAGAACTTGGTTCTAAGTGTCCCAATTAATTTTCTCATCTTAGTTACAAGCCAATACATGAATACAAGTGATTACAAAAATCTTCTAAGGTCGTTTACATGGATTTCCTAAATTTTACACTTGTATAGCTTTTGACTTGAACTTGAGCAAATTAGGGATTTTAAATTTTGATCCTTTTCATGTACCTAACACCTGAAATCAATCTTAAATACACTTATTAGATACATATGAATGGAATGATTAAGTCATTATCAAAATATAGACAATGTATAACCTCTAGGTCAACAGTATCCATGTCCACTACAGGGACAACATAGAGGCAAGGATATGTAGGGATTGAGTAGTTATATTTAATACATAAAGTTTGATTTTTTAAACAATAATTTGGTTGTAGTATGTTGTTACGAATAGATGTAAGATTTTGGTTCCCCCACATACCAGTATAATTCATTATACTGACCTCCGTTTTGTTTGTTGGCGTTTTAGATTTATCAGAAAGTGGATATTCCTTTAAAGTGACATTGAATGAATAAAGTTCAATAAAGAATTGGAGGATTGTAGATACATAGTTTCTTATCAGGGTAAAGTCCTTCAAATCCTATATTTTTCAAGGTATGTGAAAAGAGTTTTATTATCCCATTTAAGCTAAAATGTGGTAGAATTTAAAAATTATTTTTGATTATTTGCAAAACCATTGATCCAATTTTAGGATAGCGACTCTGACTTCTTGGTCTGCCTTAATTGGGGGTTACCGGGAAGCAGGGTCATTAAAGGGTGGGCTCACATGCACTTGTTCTTGTCACAGTGGCTTCTAGCCATTGGATATGAGGATTGATCCATTGAGGACCACGAATCTAGTAGTCTAGTGGAGGCCATGTGGCCTACTCTTCTCCTCCCCCAGTTAGTGGAGTCCCTCCATCTAGGTCATGCAGTAAAGGTGCTCCATGGTGGATGTGCCATCGATGGCCCTGAGCCCAACATAAATGAAGTATTAGACACCTTCCTCAAGTCTTTATAGTTTCAATGCATGATTTTCCAAAAATCATATCACCCTCATCCTATGGCTAAAAGGCAATATAACATACCAAATTGATCACATCAATGAAGGCTATGACTTAGCAATGGTTCTATGACCTAAATATGCCCCTAGTTTCCCTGTTTTGCTAAAAATAAGATCTTTGACTATGTTGACCACTTCTGATTCATGTTAATGATAAAAGTAGGATCTTTGTTACTTAATTTTTGTGAACTTGAAGAACTACGAAAGCCCTAACCACCTTTATTGCTTTTTGGTTGACCTTGATGAACTAATGTGACATTTATATGAACATCAACTCTAGAACTTTGATCTTTTGCTAATCTTCAATTGATATTACATCAAATGATTAGATTGACTTGAAATTAGTAAGTTTTGAAACTGCATGATGCAATATATTCTTGACCAATCTTATGCAACATTTAGGGTCTATTTTGCACAAACTCATATACATATATATATATATATATATATATATATATATATATATATATATATATATATATATATATATATATGGGTGCATCTTGATACCTACGCGGGTAGCTACCCGTCCCCTATATTGGTTACTTTTTTTGAGTTTTTTACTTTTGTCATGTAGAGGGTTACTTTACCTTTCAAACTGTAAAGTTTCATGCATACATAGTTAGGTTTGCAACAGCAGATTCAAAAACACAGTTGTATACATATCTGCTGTGTATTTTTCACAGATTTACTTTTTTAGTCGTATAGTTATTTTTTATCAAAATACTTACTTTTTTATAGTAGGATTACTTTTCTGACCAGAAGAATTACTTTTTTGGTTGCCGGGTAGAAAACTCCAGGTACCCGTGAGGGTATTAAATTAACGCCCTATATATATATATATATATATATATATACATACATATACATACACACATATGTGTGTATACATATATATATATATCCATTCATGTTATAATAAAGTGTGATATTTGAACCCAAATGTGAACTAAAATCCTTTCTGTGTCTGAAATATGTAACAACATGTTGATTCATGATCCTAATTACTAAGTCACATCCCATGGTTGGGTTTGATGATGTCTGTGACCGTTTTACCTAATGTGACCTATGTGACTTGAATTGTTGTTCTTATACCTTAATTCTTATGTGGCTCCTTTTCTCTTTTCTTCCTCTCTCAAATAAGGAAATAACCTATCCGTTATCATAACTTGGATGAGGTGTCTTATCTAAGTCACATGTTGAGTCCCGATGGCATATGTTGAGCTATGTTGATGATTTCATGTATGGTGAAGATATTGATATCTACATTTGTTTGAGATGCCAGAATCTAGGGGACATCCGACTATATTTTATTGATCCTTATATATATTTATCTTGTTGATACAAATGACATTTATACAGATAACACCTTTAGTGTCAATGAAATTATCCCTATAACGTCAGTTTAATACCAACACCTAAGTGGTGACACTACAACTAAGGACCTTTTGCATTTGTTTTTTGAGGACAAATAATCCAATGACATGAGAGAGTGTCGATTGCTATGAAAATAGAAACGAATGACTCAATCGATGACTAAGATTGATAAAGTGTCATGGAATCACCATGTATCATCGGTTCAAAGAAAGCAACTGATGCTATAGTAGATTTGTTTCATTGGTTTTAGTCTGAAAAAATGACAACAGAGTAGTACAAACGTATTGGAAGCATAGACGTCTTGCGAGTTAGGTAGCACTTTCGTCAGTTTTGGTAAAAACAAATCAACGCCACATGGTATCAATGTCGATTATTTCAAAATAATCAATGTCACAGTTGATCTATATCGTCAGTTTTATCACTAAAATTGATGTTGTACTTCCTTATGAGGTAAAATTGTAATTGATAAGGGTACATGTGTTGTCGATTTTGGTTAAAAAAATTGATGTTATAGATTTACAATGTCAGTTTTTTCTAATAACTGACACCACAATTATAGTTTTTTTAAATAGCAGGTCTGCAAACTTGTTGTTTGACTATTCATTTTGATGTAGAACTTGCAATTGATAAGAACTGTAGGTTCCATCATATGTTCATCTTATCAACAGGACAACACACTTGTAAAACCTGCAATAATAAACACATACATAGAATTCATCCACCCACATACATTTTCATTCTTCAATTTCATTCTCTACGATACTTAATTCCATTCTCATGCACATAAACAGTTCAAAAAGCACACATACAAGGTCCATTCTCCACATTCTTATTGCATTCATATTAACATTCATTCACATACATGCATACATACACACATCATTCACATATGCACTAAACATTCACTAGCATCAAATTTTAAGTTGTAAAAAGTCTTAGCTACCACCTGTGTATATAATAAATAAGACCAAGGTTTAGAAATCCATATTTCATCACAATCATATTTAACGTCGACTTCCTTAATGAAGGTGTATGTCCACTCTTCTTATATCTCATTTTCTTTTCTTCTATATAGGGGTCTATCGTGTCAAATAACTACAAAGAGAATGACATATTTCAGGAGTTTGATTTGATTTTTTTCATATTATCATATGTTATTATTTACTTCTAATGATCAAGACTATGTATATATTATCTTTTGTATATAATGGATGTGTAGTGTCGTCTATCTGACAATCAGGTTCATATTCCACAATTGATGAAGATCATGTCCATATACTGAAAAGGCATAGTTAAAGGTGTCTTTTTAGAAATGCATTTAAGAAAAGTCTCAAATAACCATTCAAAGTACTCAATGGTTTCATCATAGATGAGGGAGGTACTGAATATTCACTAGTACATAACTGACCTTTAGTGTCAGTTATTTAAGGCCTTTAGTGTCGATTTCTACCTATGTGGGCGATGCTAAAAGCCCAACCGTTACGTGTCGGTTCAAAAACTGACGCCAAAACCCTTAGTGCGCCACCGAAAACATGCTAGCAGGGGACTATAGGCGTGGGTTATTAGATAAAAAACCGAAGCCATATACCTTCACGCCACAGAAAGGGCGCCATCTTGGGCACTATCAGCGTCAGTTATTAGATAAGAAACTGACACCATATACCTTCGCGCCACAGGAAATAGATGCTGGTTACGAGTAGGGAAACTGACACTGTAACTATGTGTGTCGATTTTATACAAATAACCGACGCCTATTATTTTTTTTCCTGTCAGTCTGCAGACCTGTTGTGGCTGGTCGCAGGATGAGAAACCTGTAGTCTTAGATTCTGACTTCTTCACTAAATTCTGGGTACTATACATCAATCTTCTTCCACTGTGGGGAATCAGATGCATTTCGTAGGATCCCATCATTATTTTTCTTAACATCTGCATGCCACCTCAAATTCTTTGCATCTATCGGACTGGAAGACAAGCATTGAAATTGTGATATTATAGGTAGATACCACATCACCTTGGTAGGAGAACCAGTTTTGGACTCCCCCGAAGTCGTCAATTTATACCATGACGCACCACATTTTGGACAATCTTTCAAATCCACATAGTCCTTTTGAAATAAAACACAATCATTCGGGCATACGTGTATCTTCTTGGCATCCATTCCCATTGGGCACAACAATTTCTTTACCTGGTATGTTGAGATTGGCAGCTCGTTTCCTTCAGGAAGCATTTCTTTCAACAAAGACAGCAATGACGTGAAGCTTTTGTCGCTCCATCTATTGTTAGCTTTCAACTTATACAATCTCAACACAACGCTAAGCTTCGTAAACTTAGTACAACCTGTGTATAACGACATCTCAGCATCATGCACAATGTTTCTAAAAATGGGAGGTGGATTGGTGTGCTCTACCCCACAACTATCCAGCATCGCATCAACGATGTCTACTGGAACTGGTTCATTCACATCTACGTCATCGTAGGAAATTTCTTCTTCCACACAAGCACTACTATTGACATCCACTGGTTTTGGGTTTGAAATCTCTCCTTGCCAGTGCCATTCTCTACAGCCTTGTATAATCTTGTTGCACATGACATGAGTTTTGATTTCGTCACCAGTGTTGACTTTCAAGTTGTTACCGCAATGACTACATGGACAGTAGAACCTATCTCTAGGTTGTTTCCTATGTTCCTCGGCAAATCTAATGAACTGGTCAAGACCAGAAATAAACTCTGGGGTGCAGCGATTGCGAATGGACATCCATGATCTATCCATTCTATGATCAAAGATAAAACAAGTATATATTAGGACAAGATTAGGGTCTAGGGTTAACAAATACATGTGATGTCATTATTATATATAATAAATGTGTACCACCTATCCATTCTTGAACACCTAATCTCACTAGTAAGTGTATAATGTGTATTGGGTTTTCAAGAAAATTTCGGCAGAATTTCCCCGTTGTTCTCCAAGTACATATGTACTTAGAGAACAAACGGGGAAATGTTGCTTAAATTTTCTTGAAAACCCAATACACATTATACACTTACATCCTAAGCGAGATTAGGTATTCAAGAACAGTCCCAAACCGGGGACTATCTAAGATTTACTCCTAATGAGTAAATCTTGGATGGGTTTCTAGGCCAACAAATAACGTGTTGTCATTCTTATACCTAAAATCCTAGTTCTTCAAGTTAGGGTGATTATTGATGTCTTTAAAAGCATGATTGGAAATTTAGGGAAAAGTTCATCATTTACATTCCAAGAATGTCACATGTGTGCATTACAGTTCTCTTTAAGCAAGAAGGGTGATTAGGATTCTCACCAAGAACGGGTTTTGATTTTCTATACAATTTTATAAAAAAATGCACATGTATGCATATATATACTATACTTTTTGGAACCATACTAAACACCCAAATACTTTATAACACAACTATAAAACAATGATTATAGCTAAACTATTAAACAATAGACTTGTCACACATAAAACACCCTATACAACTATAAAACAAAAAAGTATTAAGATATGCATGATACAATAACTATTTTGCATCACATTACAACAGACTTATCATTGATACCTTACTAAGTTATTTCTACATTTACATATCATCACTTGATAAAAAATTACATGTATTGTATAGACAATAGAGGATTCAACTCTGTAGAAGCACAAAATCAGTACCTAAACCCTAAACACAAATAAGTAAATAACTTAAAAAAAAACGCCCAGCAGCTGCTTGGGCGTGCCTTGGCACTGCCCAAGCAGCCGCCGGAGCAGAGGAAGAAGGAAGAAGGCAGGGCGGGCATACCTTGAGGGAAGAGGAGAGAAACGGCCGGAGCACAGCAGCCACCGGCGGAGGCGGCGACAAAGAGAGGAGAAGCGTCGGCGAGGACACGGAGCAGCGGCGACGAGGGCACGGAGCAGCGGTGAGGGCACGGAGCAGGAGCACGGACGGCCGCCGGTGAGAACAGAGCGCAGGAGCAGGAGTAGGATCACAGCCTCCGGTGAGCATGGAGCAGCGGCGAGGGCAGGAGCATGAGCACGGCAGCGGCGGCGGAGGAGCAACGACCTGCGGGGGCGAGCAAGAAATCGTCAGACCTAACTGAAATCGGGAATGAAACAGGGAAAGGGGAAGAGTCGCTCGCGCTGGTTAGCTATTAAGTTGACAATAAGTGTCGGTTATTCAAAAAAACCGACAACTAAACCAACAATGTCGGTTCTTTTCCAAAAACTGACACCTATACTACATTATAGTTGTAGGTTTTTAACTAAAAGACAACTGACAACTATTCCTGTCTCGCGAATACCCTTTATTCGTCGGTTATTTATTGATGAACCGACGACATATGTCAAATTTTTGAGGTAATTTTTTCACTGGAATTTTGGTTTTGGCGGTTGATTTTAGGTGTCGGTTTTTTATTAATTAACCGACACTTAATAAAAGTGGTACCCGTGTCTGGTCGACCTTCACAGATTGGATGTCAGTTTATGTTATAAACCGACACTATAGAGTTTAGGTGTTGGTTTATGTATACAACCGACACCTTGAAAAGTGACTTTATAAGCCATTTCTGTAGTAGTGGTTTTACGACATCCATTGATATCAGCCAACAACAAGCCACAAACCTGCAAAATTACAAAAAAAAATATTCACACATTTAGCAATGCAACTTGCAATTCCATTTGATTTTCACACATTTAGAAACATTCATGTAGCTAGCAATCTGTAGTTCCATTCATACACATTCACACATGTAGAAACATTCATATAGCAACCAACAGTTTCATTCATTTTCACTCAGACACATGTAGAAACATCTAGACATGTAGAAACATTCACACATATATTATAATTCAGAAATTCATTTACAAAATATCATTCTTTAGTCATTATTCGCTATCAACATCCCAATTGTATTTTAAAACCCCCAATACTTGTATGGTTGTTGCCCATTCTTCTTACTTCATCTAATTCTCCCGTCGTATAGAGAGCATGTACATCTGGTAAGGCCTTTCCTGTAGTGTGGTCAGTTTTAAACACCTGTAAAGAGAATGATGTATATATATATAATTAATGAGCTACAAATAAGATTGATATATTTCATATTATCTAATGAGACTATATAATACCTCAACAATAGTATCGATGTCCACTGCGGCATATTTGATAATCACGTGCATAAATCGCATCACATAGTATGCACATGGCCATCCGTTGTCTTGTGTATCACACTATAAATTCAAACATACAAAATATTAAAAAAATACAACTAATTAAGCATTGTTCACATAAATAATATATACATATATTGCAGTCGGGAACTAACGTTCACGTTCTTCCAAATTATTGGTTGGTTCTTTTTCATGGGGACCTTTCCTCCAACCTTTTTGAACTCATCTAAACCCCTACATGTTAATGTAACACAGTACATTGCATAATTATATAGTAATGTAATAACATATGTTAATGGATATGAAAATGAAATATTTCTCACCAGAATAATGCCATTTTCATTATGTGTCCATATTTTGTATTCAATTTACTCCCCTTAGGATCTAGATAATAGATAGTGAACGTCTCGGGGACAATAACTAGTAACTCCCAATGCATACCACTAGAGGTAAAAAAGTTAAAAATTAATACCTCAAAATACACAATAAAAATGTAATTTTCTTAAGTCCAAATTATAATAAGTAAAGTAAACTTACTCTACATTGAATGGAGCTATTATCACCGTCTTCTTATTTTGAGCAAAATTTGTAAAAGCCTGACAGCAGTATTGTTGAACTGACGGAGGGTCTTTAGCTACTAGACGAATCAAAGATGGAATCAAAAATCCTACATGTTCGAATGCAAAATCTGCACATATCTTGTCTAAGTAGCTGCAAAATATGTATTAATTACGCATGCATTAATAAATAAGAAACCAGATCACCAGATCCTACACAAGGTATATGGATGTATAAAGAAGATCTCACCTTATCCATAGCTCTATCACAGATGTATTTAGCCAATCATATCGAAACAACTCCAAAATATCTTGTATAAATAGTTTGCTTTCGTATGATTGACCTGCAACATCTGAATCTATAGAAACAGTTATAGGAAAATTTATATCATGTTCACCTAGCCATATTGTCATACCCCTACAGTTAGGACCTAACGGGACAGGTAGGTCCTGTGGAACCCAACTGGGTAATGTAGGAGGTGGAAGTGGAGGCCTAGATGTTGTGGGTGTCTTCTTTTTAACCTGTATATATATATAATTTCAGATCAACTGACATCATATACACACACTAATAATTTAACGTAACGTAAATTTACCATGCAGTTTCAGTAAATAGGACATCTTCTTTTAGCCACAATATCACTCTTCCTTCTGCCTCACCAAGCGTTTCAAATCTGGGTGGGCATATGGCAATGGAAGATCCATCCACTTGGAGAATATATGTATCGGGCTCACACGAATCCAACCAGCTGGTAATGGAGACCCGTGAAACATTTCCCCTGGTAGGGATGGATAAGACGACGCCTCTGCAATGACATATTCTTTTCTTTTTAGACGGCATGGCTTCAACCCCTACAAATTTTTGTGTAAAGAATGTTATATACATATATACATATCATCTTTTTTTGAAACGACTACAATTTCATATATACATATCATCTTGAAAACATATCATCTTGAATTAAAAAACTAGTTACTATGTCATTAAAATACTTATAGTGGATGTGCTAGGTGGTGGGTCTACAGGATTACTCCCAACCTCTACAGTAGGGGTAGAGCGGGATGCCATAATAGGTACTGTCTGTTGAGTGGCACTCTGAGATGCGTTCCACTTTTTCAGTGCTTCTTTGAGTTTCCTATCAAATAGCTTATCTACCTATACATGGATAAAAGAAACATTAGCTTCTAATTATTGAATTCTCTTTTACAGTAACATTATAAAGAAAGAATATGTTACCTTTTCTTGTGAAAGTCCTGCTTTTGGGACATGTTTGCGTTGGGATGGCCCAAAAAAAGCTTTGATGCCCACACCAGCGTCTGCAGCCCTAACACGTCCAGGATGCTCTGGGTTACCCAGAGCAACTGTTAATTCATTCCTTGTGCCCTTAGGGATGAACTTGCCTTGTTTCCTCAGCTCGTGCAGCTCCCACTAATCATCAAAACAAACATTTGTAATTAAGTAAACACCACAAATAATCAATATTCGAACGATTGTTGTAAGAGTTGTATTTTACCATTTTTGCAGCCGCCTCAGCAGTTGCGGGCTTCCTTATTTCTCCCTTCTTATTTTGCCTCCCAGCTATCCAGACATCATGGCGAGGCAGAGGTGTGCTACCTATGGTAGAGGACTCCTGAGTAGAAGCAGACTGAGTAGTAGCCTCATCAACAGTCTTTGGTGAATGCCTGCATACCCCTTTGGACCCATTGTGTCGTCATGCACATTCAGTGCACACCTTGATTTTTGTGCCTCACTGAGGGCCTAGTTAGTATGCACATTAATGATTTGGTTAGTAACACTAAATGTTAATCTTGAATAGGTGAATACAACATATATTAATGAGATTGGGACTGACGCCTAATACCTTGAATTCATCAGTTTGTCTTGAAATAACAAACGCGTCCCATTCTTCTTTGTCCAGGAAGTTCCACTGTTTAGAGGTTGTCTTCTTCCTCTTGTCATCTTCTTTTATGTATTCTCGGGTGAGATTTGTCTTATAGTTCGTTAGGACTCTCCCACAGCATTGCATCACGCATTTACGATGTAGCTTTTCATCCAATTCAAATATACTCTGCAAAATAGAATTGCTATTAACTAGTATCCAAAAAATTAGTAATCTACAAAATAGAATTGCAAATTAATAATAACTCATGCATAAATCCTTCCATATTACGTCTTTCTTCTCCTTAGGAACTTTATGCCAAGAATCTATCTTACAACCGCAATGGCTACGAGTAACATACCCAAGATATGAAACAAATGAATGGCGATTCACACCAGATGCATCTCCTGCATTATCAAAATCCAAAACAAGTTTGGGTCCATTTCCCTTTTGCGCTATTAACTTCTTCATCATAGTGATTCCCCTTCTCTTATCAACTTTTTGGTGCTGATGATCAAGTGCCTCAAGTGCTTCAGATGGTACATGTGCATCATCAACCTAAAATTTGACAAAATAAACACATTTACAAGATATAACTATAAATGGACATATAGATATAAATATATGATATATTTTTAAAACTTACATTGTGAGGCGGCGCATTGATGTCCTCACCCTCACGGTAATCATCAGCACGGCCATCAGGAGAATGCTCAGCCATCTAAAAATTCACATTCACATTGTAAAGTTCACATTGTAAAGTAATTCAAATTGTAAAGCTCACATTGTAAAGTTCACATTCACATTGTAAAGTTCACATTCAGAAAAATAAAACATATAAAAAAATATAAACATGCCTCTAATATTGTGATTTTTTTATCAATTAACAATCCTTCATTATGATCTCCGCGCACATACAAGTCATCATTAGTTCCAATATTTGTTGTTGTTGGCAACCCAACTGAGAATGGACTGGAGTCATCATACTTATCATAGTACTGTTCTTCATCTATAGGATCTTCAATGAACTGTCTTTTACCATGAAGAACAACCGACCATTTATCATTTGTAGGATCATCGATATAAAATACTTGTTTCACCTATGATGCCAATATGAATGGTTCACCCTTCTCGCCAATCTTTTCAAAGTTCACTAAAGTGAAACCCAATTCATCCACTATAACTCCTTTGGTGTTATCAACCCAATTACATTTGAAGAGCAGAATTCTGAAATCTATGTAGTCAAACTCCCATATGTCTTCAATGACACCGTAATATGACATTTTAGCTTCACGTGGACTCTTATCCTTTGCACTTGCAAAAAAACATAGGCGATGCTTGAAGGGTTACCCCACTGTTTTGGATGACACTCTTATCATCTTGGAGCTTTGTGTAATATGTGAATCCATTAATGTCATACCCTTCATAAGATATAACAGTCAGATTTGGTTTAAAGGTGAGGCATTTGATAGTTTCAGTAATATCATCTAGTGTTTGAGATAGTTGATGTAATACTTTATCTTCAAACCACTTAATAAATGTCTTGTTATGCTCTCTATCTAGCCACATTGTATTGGCTCGAGGAAATTGTCTCTTGATGAAATTGGTATGTTCCTCGATATAAACGTTCACTTCATCCATGTTGTGTAAAATATACAAGTGACCTTGTTCCAACTGCTCACGGCTGATTACTTTCATACGTGATCCCAAAATTCCTTTGCCAAATTGCTCATCAATATTCTTGTCATTATCAGGAGTGTCATTACCACTGAGAAAGTCATTGCAAAAATCCATGACCTTTCTCACCACATAACCCTCAATAATACTCCCTTCAGGCCGATAACAGTTTTGAACATCACTTTTAAAAACGCTCATGTATCGTTCAAAGGGATACATCCAATGCAAGAAAACTGGTCCCAACATTTTCACTTCCCTATTCAAGTGGACAACAAGATGTACCATGATATCAAAGAATGATGGAGGAAAATACATCTCAAGCTGACATAGGGTAACAACCACTTCTCTTTGCAATTTATCAAGAGTATCAGGGTCAATAACTTTGTTGCATAGACTGTTAAAAAAGAAACAAAGTCTGGTGATTGCAAACCTTACATGCTTCAGAAATATAGATCTAATTGCCACAGGCAATATTTGTTGCATTAGAGTGTGACAATTATGAGATTGAAGACCTATCAACTTCAGATCTTTCATTGATACCAATCTACGGATGTTGGATGAGTAACCCTATGGCACCTTAACATTTACCAAACATTCACAAAAAGCTTTCTTCTCCTTTCTAGACAATGTGTAACAAGCGGGAGGTAAGTATGTTCTCTGATTTTCCATTTCACAAAATTCTGTTAATTCTGGCCTTATTCCCATTTCACGTAGGTCCATTTTTGATTTTATCCCATATTTAGTCTTACCTGGTATATTCAACAAAGTACCAATGACACTATCACAGACATTTTTCTCAACGTGCATGACATCAATACAATGCCTGACTGTCAAAGAACTCCAATAAGGAAGATCCCAAAATATTGACTTCTTCTTGAATAAAGATTTGTCACTCCGTGTGGCCATAGTACATTGTGATCTCTTACCAAATTCATTGACAAAGTATTTTACTCTTTCATAAACAACCTCCCCTGGTATAGGTTTAGGTGCACTCCGTTCCTCATTCAATCCATTGAATGTTTTGCGCTTCCTATGATACAGATGGAATTTTGTAAGAAACCTTTGATGACCGAGATATACAGTCTTACCGCCATGTTTTAGTCTTATTGAATCAGTGTTTTCTTCACATATAGGACACGCTTTAGCTCCTTTGACACTATATCCAGACAAATTCTCATATGCTGGAAAGTCATTAATAGAGCAAAACAACATAGCATGCAAACGAAATGTCTCTCTTTGTGAAGCATCATAGGTCATCACACCTTCACCCTAGAGTTTATTTAAGTCATCAATCAGAGGTTCAAGATAAACATCGATGTCATTTCCAGGTTTTTTAGGGCCTGATATCAACAACGACAATATTACGTACTTATTTTTCATACACAGCCAGGGAGGAAGATTGTATATAACAAGCATTACTGGCCAAGTGCTGTGTTGGCTGCTCAATGTCTCGTACAGATTCATCCCATCTGTACAAAGCCCAAGTCTTAGATTCCTGACTTCTTCACCAAATTTGGGGTATAATAGATCAATCTTCTTCCACTGTGGGGAATCAGACGCATGTCGTAGGATCCCATCATTATTTTTCTTAACATGTTCATGCCACCTCAAATTATTCACATCTATCGGATTGGCAAACAAGCATTGAAATCATGATATTATAGGTAGATACCACATCACCTTGGCAGGAGAACTAGTTTTGGACTCCCCCGAAGTCGTCAATTTATACCGTGACGCATCACATTTTGGACAATCTTTCAAATCCACATAGTCCTTTTGAAATAATACACAATCATTCGGGCATGTGTGTATCTTCTTGGCATCCATTCCCTTTGAGCACTACAATTTCTTTACCTGGTATGCTGAGATTGGCAGCTCGTTTCCTTCAGGAAGCATTTCTTTCAACAAAGATAACAATGACGTGAAGCTTTTTTCGCTCCATCTATTGTTAGCTTTCAGCTTATATGATCTCAACACAACACTAAGCTTCGTAAACTTAGTACAACCTGTGTATAACGATATCTCAGCATCATGCACAATGTTTTCCAAAAATGGGAGGTGGATCAGTGTGCTCTACCCCACAACTATCTAGCATCGCATCAACGATGTCTACTAGAACTAGTTCATTTACATCTACGTCATCATAGGCAATTTCTTCTTCCACACAAGCACTTCTATCGACATCCACTTGTTTCGGGTTTGAAATCTCTCCATGTCAGTGCCATTCTATATAGCCTTGTATAATCCCGTTGCACATGACATGACTTTTGATTCCGTCACCAGTGTTGACTTTCAAGTTGTTACACAATGTCTACATGGATAGTAGAACCTATCTCCAGGTTGTTTCCTATGTTCCTCGGCAAATCTAATAATCTGGTCAAGACCAGAAATAAACTCTGGGGTGCAGCGATTGTGAATGGACATCTATGATCTATCCATTATATGATCAAAGAGAAATCAAGTATACATTACAACAAGATTAGGGTCTAGGGTTAACAAATACATGTGATGTCATTCTTATATATAATGAATGTGTACCACCTATCTCATTCTTGAACACCTAATCTCACTAGTAAGTGTATAATGTGTATAGGGTTTTCAATAATATTTCGGAAGCATTTCCCCATTGTTCTCCAAGTACATATGTACTTAGAGAACAAATAGGGAAATGCTGTTGAAATTTTCTAGAAAACCCAATACACATTATACACTTACATCCTAAGTAAGATCAGGTGTTCAAGAACAGTCCCAAACCGGGGACTATCCAAGATTTACTCCTAATGAGTAAATCTTGGATGGGTTTCTAGGCCAACAAATACATGTGTTGTCATTCTTATACCTAAAATCCTAGTTCTTCAAGTTAGGGTGATTATTGATGTCTTTAAAAGCATGATTGGCAATTTAGGGAAAAGTTCATCATTTACATTCCAAGCATGTCACATGTGTGCATTACAGTTCATCATTAAGCAAGAAGGGTGATTAGGATTCTCAATATACTCAACAATGAAACAAGTTACCAATTCCATAGTTAGGACGGTAGAGATACCCTAAGATCCAGATCTAATGGTTCATAATGATCTTGTGATAAAGTTACATCACTAGATGATTATATAATTTCAAAAGTAGTACACAAATAAATTCAAATGATTAGATAACTAAATAAAAATAGTAGACAAAAAAATACAAATAAGTAGATGAATAAATACAAATCTATTGATAAACTAATATAAATCAGTAGATGGTCAATTAATTACTGAATCATTACATAAATAAATAAAAACATTAGATGAATACATACAGATCAATTGAAAAATAAAGTTAAATCAGTTGATAAATAAATTTCATTAAGTAGATGATTAAATCATAACAAAATCAGTACATAAATAAATACAAATAAGTAAATAACTTAAAAAAACGCCCAACAGCAGCCTAGGCGTGCCTTGGCACCGCCCAAGCAGCCGCCTAGGTGGAGGAAGGAAGGAGGAAGAAGGCAGGGCATACCTTGAGGGCAGAGGAAGAAGTCCCGGCCCGGAGAGCAGCGGTCGGAGAAGAGACCTAGCAGCAGGCAGCCGGCGCCGGGAAGGAGAGCACCAAAGCAGCATCCGGCGGGGAGGAGAGGAGCGGCACGGCGGCGAGGAGAGGAGAGGAGCGGTGCGGCGGTGAGGAGAGGAGCGGCGGCGAGGAGAGGAGAGCAGCAGGAGCGTCGACCAGGAATGGTGGCGTGGGGGAGCAACGGCGGTGGCGACACGGGGGAGCAACGGCGGCGGGGGCAACGATGGCGGGGAGCACCAGAGGCAACAATCACCAGACCTAGCAGAGGTTCGCAATGAAACAGAGAAATGGGGAAAAGTTCTCTATTTCGCGGGGCTATTAACTGTACCATAGGCGTCGGTTATTCAAATAAACCAACACATAAAATTAAAGGTGTCGGTTCTCCACAAAAACCGACACCTATTCTCAATTATGGTCGTCGGTTGTAACTACAAAACAACTGATGTCAATATACATATACCGATTAAAAAAATTGTTCTCGATTAATGACCATAATCGTCGGTGTCTTCTGAAAACCGACGATTAAAGGGTGTGAAAAATTCTCTGCGGACAGCGCGGGAAAACTCATAAGCGTCGGTCATTGTAGTAAAACTGACGACCAAAATGTGCCCAATTTCTGTCTCGCGAATAACCTTTAGTCGTTGATTTATTATTTATCAACCGACACCATATGTTAAATTTTGGAGGTAACTTTTTTTGCTGAAAATTTGGATTTGGCGGTTAATTTTAGGCGTCGGTTTTTTATTAAGTAATTGACACTAAATAAAAGTGGTACCTGTGTCTGGTCTCCCTTCATAGATTGGATGTCGGTTTATGTTATCAACCGACGCTGTATAGTTAAGGTGTCGGTGTATTTATACAACCGATTCCTGTAAAAATGACGTTATAAGCCATTTCTGTAGTAGTGATGACACGTTGGCGGTGGTGGTTGAAACCAATAAATAATGATGCACAAAAAAGTAACATGTCATCTTAGTCCTTGGACTAGTTTTGAGAATTGTTGTAAACCAACGTGATATGTGAAGTGTGTCAATTATCATTGAATACTTGCATCAATTTTGATAACTGTAGTACACTAGCATTACAGGTGAGGTGTGCCCAATGCTTTTGGACACTTGTACAAATTATGAGAATGATTATGCATGCACCAGTGGTATATGTAATGTGTGTTAGTTCTGTAAAATACCTAACATTTGGTGGCTCTTGTTTGTTTGAAAAGTTGTATCAAAAGAAACTGCATCACCATTTAAACAATAATCAAGAATCATCTTCTTATTGGCCTAGAAGATATTTGTAATTCTCTCTTTGTTATCAACCTCAATGTTGTTGGTGTATATGTCCTAGAACCAATCATTAGATGATGAATATAGGGATATTTCATTCTTTTGATTTATTTAATAAAGACAATTCCAATTTATGTGATGTACATTTGATTATTGTGATATTAATTTACATAATAAATGTCCTTAGAATGATTGGTTAAAAATTATGGGACTTCAAGAACATGACTTTTAAACATGATATTCTGGTAGTCACTAATAACAATACTCTTATATGTCCCTAGCCAAGTATTATCGAGGATTGGACAATATAATATATGTGAGACAAGTATGTGTGCTGTCTAATGACCATGTCTCACGTGTCATAAGTATTGGACATCAAGTTAGACATATATGTACTTGTTAGAGAACAAGTGCATTAGACAGACCCACATATAGAGTGATTCATGGACCATTACATGATAGTCATAATCAACTCTCAAAATGTAAAAATTGTGTTGTAATCTTTTGACCTAAAGTTAATATAATGGTTATATGACAATCATCATGCTTTGACACTATCCAACATGATCTTGAAGGAGGTTGCCACAAAGGTAGTGATTGTGTGTCATGATAATCATGATATGCATTGTCAGGTAGAAGGAATTTTTTCTTCCATTATAATGACAGCGACATCTAAAGCGTCTTGATAAGTGAGACTAGAGAAATACATAATCATTCTCATGTGAGTCTATATATGATACATCTTTGTAAATTTTTGACATCAAAAGCATATTATTCATGTCCCTAAAATGCCCATGATATAATGCACTCGTCCGCAAATTGTGGATTTTTTTAGAACTCCTCAGATCTAATTCAACATTGTCCTGATGGATGAACCCTTCATCAATAGATCTCTTCGTCCATTATTTGTGGTACCTTGAAAGGCGAGGCATGTCACTGGTTCCTATTTTACTTTTTCCCTCTATTTCTCCATGAATCACGATACTTTGGTTCATTGTTTCTTCCTTCTACGAATGGATCCTGTGAGAATCTAGTAATCACTGTTGTTTAGGAGGTTTTTTTGCTGGTTAAATATGGAGTTTGGATCTAAAAATGACGTATTTTTCTTTCTTCTGCCCACTGGGGGAACAAGATGAACGGAATTCTCCTACGTTTTTTTTAAAGGAAAAGGTATATTGTAATTATACTTGATGCACAACTGTTGGCGTCCGGCCATTGTTGATCAATCCAGGCATGATTTTGAGGACAATCTGGACCCTTGAGCAAGCATTTTTACGTGTTGAGATTTCTGCATTCTATTTCACCCGCCCCAAACTGGAAGGGCTCATTTGGAATGATAGCGAGGGGTCTGCCCTGGGCCACTGCATCGTATGCTAGGTTGATGAAGGTATTTTGTGGGGTGGCGGTGGTAGGTATTCTGGCATCTTGCTTCTTTTTCTCCGCTTTTTTCCATTGACGTCGGCTACACCGGGCAGCCACTCACCCTCGTCGTCCTGGGGGTCTCCTTACTGGCTTCCACTGGTGACTTCGCCTTGTCCTGGCTGGCATTGGTAGAGGCGTCGTCTTTCCTTGGAGGGGCCTTTGTCCATCACACTACTAAGCATTGCCAATCCATTGATGATCACATTCAGCCTTGTGTACATGTCCGCTACTCTTTCATTCTTACCCATCTTGAAGTTCTCAAGTAGACCACCAAGCATGTAGATCTTGGCTTCCTTCACTTTCTCCGTTCCTTCAAAGGTGACACATAGCTTGTTCCAAATTTCATATGCGGTGTCCCAAGAGGAGATCTGGTTGAACTCAGATGGGGTGAGGGCTGCATAGATGATGCCCACGACTTTGGCATTGAGATAAGCTTCCTTCATTTGGGCTTCCATCCATGTGGAGATTTCCCCCTTTGGATCTTCATACTTTAGATGCACCACCTTCCACATCTCATAGCTTACTCCTTGGAGATAGAACTGCATTCTTCTCTTCTAATAGAGGAAGTTTGTGCCGCCGAAGACCGGAGGTCTCATGGAGAAGCTTCCCTCCAAGTTGAGAGATCCAAGTGCTAAATCGCCCATCTTCTCCTACTTGTGGAAGTAGCTTGGAGAAGACCTGTTTTGATACCACTTATTGGATCAAGGGCTCTAGGGGGGTGAATAGAGATTCACAAATATCACAAGACGAATTAGACCACCAAATTATATTAAGTGCAGAAACTTAAACATACAGCTAATTTGAAGTCCTAACTAGCATGCATAGTAAGGATGAGAGACAAGGAAGAACATACACTTGGACAAAGTGGTTTAGAGTGGTTCCACACTTCAAACTAGAAGTGAGTCAGTCCACTACCTAGAGGTGGTTAGGCTCTCGGACTTTGCAATCTTGATGCTCTAATATTCATTCATAAGATTAAAAGACAACAACCACATTCATCCAAGGACTTAATACCTCAAGCAAGGATCTTAAACCTACCAAAGGAACTTACCCACTTGAACTATGGAGTCTTCAGCTTTCAACAAGGACTTACCCACTCCTTCTTCAAGTCTTTGGCCTTCAAGGAATTACCTATCCTTCTTGAACGTCCACCTTGCCTATCTCCTTCACTCGAAGATCTAAAACATCATGCTTTCTTCAACCTAGAAGAACAACAACTCCTTCTCCTTCACTCAGAGAAGATCTTCAGCCTTTTCTTCAATAGGAAAGGGGGTAGGAAGAAGGAAGTGGAGAGCTTTACATGGATACAAGAGGTATCTCTCTTACAAAAGATCCTATCTCATTCATAATCACAGATTTGAGTTGAAGGTAGAGAGAGAAAGGGGCTCAAAGGTGTGCAACACTCTCAACTAAGCAAGAACCAATCATATATGGAATGAGCAACCTTGGCATGAACTCTAAGAGGTCCTATTTATAGATGAGGGTGCCCCTTTGAGTTGGGGTACACTTAAGGTCTAAAATAGCCATTTTTTCTCAAGGCAACATATCTATTTTTGCCCAAATAACTCACCAACGGTCACAATCACTTTTTCTACAATTTCCGTACAAGGCAATCGGTCGAGTTTCAATAAAGGTAACTCGACCGATAGGGTAAAAGTCAAACCCAAATTTCAAACCATCAGTCGAGTTTTTCTTGAGGAAACTCGACCGACCAATGAAGGTTGTGTTTAGTCAGTAACCCCATCAGTCAAGTTCTGTGAAAACACAACTCGACCGATGCATTCTTTAGAGAATTGATCCTAGCAGATCAGTCGAGATTGTAACTCGATCGATTGACTACCTATGATCCATTTTTGAAGTGCTTAAATAGTGATTAGAACTTGGTTCTAAGTGTCCCAATTAATTTTCTCGTCATAGTTACAAGCCAATACATGAATACGAGTGATTACAAAAATCTTCTAAGATTGTTTACATGGATTTCATAAATTGTACACTTGTATAGCTTTTGACTTGAACTTGAGCAAATTAGGGCTTTTAAACACCTGAAATCAATCTTAAATACACTTATTAGATACATATGAATGGAATGGTTAAGTCATTATCAAAATATAGACAATGTATACCCTCTAGATCACAGTATCCATCTCCACTACAGGGACAACATAGAGGCAAGGATATGTAGGGATTGAGTAGTTATGTTTAATACGTAAAGTTTGATTTGTTAAAAAATAATTTGGTTTTAGTAAGTTGTTACAAATAGATGTAAGATTTTGGTTCCCCCACATACCAGTATAATTCATTATACTGACCTCTGTTTTGTTTGTTGGCATTTTAGATTTATCAGAAAGTGGATATTCCTTTAAAGTGACATTGAATGAATAAAGTTCAATAAAGAATTGGAGGATCGTAGATACATAGTTTCTTATCTGGGTAAAGTCCTTCAAATCCTATATTTTTCAAGGTATGTGAAAAGAATTTTTTTATCCCATTTAAGCTTAGTTGTGGTAGAATTTATAAATTATTTTTTTTTATTTGCAAAACCATTGATCCAATTTTAGGATAGCGAATATGACTTCTTGGTCTTCCTTAGTTGGGGGTTATCGGGAAGCAGGGTCATTAAAGGGTGAGCTCACATGCACTTGTTCTTGTCACAGTGGCTTCTAGCCATTGGATATGAGGACTGATCCATTGAGGACCACGAATCTAGTAGTCTAGTGGAGGCCATGTGGCCTACTCTTCTCCTCCCCCAGTTAGTGGAGTCCCTCCATCTGGGTCATGCAGTAAAGGTGCTCCGTGGTGGATGCACCATCGATGGCCCTGCACCCAACATAAATGAAGTGTTAGACCCCTTCCTCAAGTCTTTATTGTTTCAATGCAAGATTTTCCAAAAATCATATCACCCTCATCCTATGGCTAAAAGGCAATATAACATACCAAATTGATCATATTAATGAAGGCTATGACTTAGCAATGGTTCTATGACCTAAATATGCCCCTAGTTTCCCTGTTTTGCTAAAATTAAGATCTTTGACTATGTTGACCACTTTTGATGCATGTTAATGATAAAAGTAGGATCTTTGTTATTTAATTTTTGTGAACTTGAAGCACTATGAAAGCCCTAACCACCTTTATTGCTTTTTGGTTGACCTTGATGAACTAATGTGACATTTATATGAACATCAACTCTAGAACTTTGATCTTTTGCTAATCTTCAATTGATATTACATCAAATGCTTAGATTGACTTGAAATTAGTAAGTTTTGAAACTGCATGATGCAATATATTCTTGACCAATCTTATGCAACATTTAGGTTCTATTTGCACAAACTCATATATATATATATATATATATATATATATATATATATATATATATATATATATATATATATATATATGGGTTCATCTTAATACCCACGCGGGTAGCTACCCGCCCCCTATATTGGTTACTTTTTTTGAGTTTTTTTACTTTTGTCATGTAGTGGGTTACTTTACCTTACAAACTGTAAAGTTTCATGCATACATAGATAGGTTTGCAACAGCAGATTCAAAAACATAGTTATATACATATCTATTGTGTAATTTTCACATATTTACTTTTTTAGTCGTATATTTACTTTTTTATCAAAATACTTACTTTTTTATAACAGGATTACTTTTCTGGCCAGAAGAATTACTTTTTTGGTTGCCGGGTTGAAAACTCCAGGTTACCCGTGAGGGTATTAAATGAACGCCCTATATATACACATATATATATATATATATCCACATATACATACGCACATGTGTGTATACATATATATATATATATGTATATATATATTGGGTTTGATGATGTTTGTGACCCTTTTGCCTAATGTGATCTATGTTACTTGAATTTTTGTTCTTATACCTTAATGCTTATGTGGCTCCTTTTCTCTTGTCTTCCTCTCTCAAATAAGGAAAGAACCTATTTGTTATCATAAGTTGGATGAGGTGCCTTATCTAAGTCACATGCTGAGTCCCGATGGCATATGTTGAGCTATGTTGATGATTTCATGTATGGTGAAGATATTGATATCTATATTGGTTTGTGATGCCAGAATGTAGGGGACATCTGACTATATTTTAGTGATCCTTATATATATTTATCTTGTTGATACAAATGACATTTATACATATAACACCTTTAGTGTCAGTGAAATTATCCCTATAACGTCAGTTTAATACCAACACCTAAGTGGTGACACTACAACTAAGGACCTTTTGCATTTGTTTTTTGAGGACAAACAATCCAATGACATGAGAGAGTGTCGATTGCTATGAAAATAGAAACGAATGACTCAATCGATGACTAAGAGTGATAAAGTGTCATGGAATCACCATGTATCATCGGTTCAAAGAAAGAAACTGATGCTATAGTAGATTTGTGTCATTGGTTTTAGTCTAAAAAAATGACAACAGAGTAGCACAAACGTATTGAAAGAATAGACGTGTTGAAAGTTAGGTAGCACTTTTGTCAGCTTTGGTAAAAACAAATCAACGCCACATGGTATCAATGTCGGTTATTTCAAAATTATCAATGTCACTATTGATCTATGTCGTCAGTTTTATCACTAAAATTGATGTTGTACTTCCTTATGAGGTAAAATTTTAATTGATAAGGGTACATGTGTTATCGATTTTGGTTTAAAAATTTGATGTTATAGATTTACAGTGTCAGTTTTTTCTAATAACTGACACCACAATTATAGTTTTTTTTTTAAATAGCAGGTCTGCAAACTTTTTGTCTGACTATTCATTTTGATGTAGAACTTGCAATTGATAAGAACTGTAGGTTCCATCATATGTTCATCTTATCAATAGGACAACACACTTGTAAAACCTGCAATAATAAACACATACATAGAATTCATCTACCCATATACATTTTCATTCTTCAATTTCATTCTCTACGATGCTTAATTCCATTCTCATGCACATACACAGTTCAAAAAGCACACATACAAGGTCCATTCTCCACATTCTTATTGCATTCATATTAACATTCATTCACATACATGCATACATACACACATCATTCACATATGCACTAACCATTCACTAGCATCAAATTTTAAGTTGTAAAAAGTCTTAGCTACCAGCTGTGTATATAATAAATGACACCAAGGTTTAGAAAACTCATATTTCATCACAATCATATTTAACGTCGACTTCCGTAATGAAGGTGTGTGTCCACTCTCCTTATATCTCATTATCTTTTCTTATGTATAGGGCTCTATCGTGTCAAATAACTACAAAGAGAATGACATATTTCAGGAGTTTGATTTGATTTTTTTTCATATTATCATATGTTATTATTTACTTATGATGATCAAGACTATGTATAGATTATCATTTGTATATAATGGATGTGTAGTATCATCTATCTCACGATCAGGTTCATATTCCACAATTGATGAAAATCATGTCCATATACTGAAAAGGCATAGTTAAAGGTGTCTTTTTAGAAATGCATTTAAGAAAAGTCTCAAATAACCTTTCAAAGTACTCAATGGTTTCATCATAGATGAGGGAGGTACTGAATATGACACCTTGGCAGTGGTGGTTGAAACCAATAAATAATGATGCACAAAAAAGTAACATGTCATCTTAGTCCTTGGACTAGTTTTGAGAATTGTTGTAAACCAACGTGATATGTGAAGTGTGCCAATTATCATTGAATACTTGCATCAATTTTGATAATTGTAGTACACTAGCATTACATGTGAGGTGTGCCCAATGCTTTTGGACACTTGCACAAATTATGAGAATGATTATGCATGCACCAGTGGTATATGTAATGTGCGTTAGTTCTATAAAATACCTAACATTTGGTGGCTCTTGTTTGTTTGAAAAGTTGTATCAAAAGAAACTACATCACCATTTAAACAATAATCAAGCATCATCTTTTTATTGGCCTAGAAGATATTTGTAATTATCTCTTTGTTATAAACCTCAATGTTGTTGGTGTATATGCCCTAGAACCAATCATTAGATGATGAATATGGGGATATTTTATACTTTTGATTTAATTAATAAAGACAATTCCAATTTATGTGATGTACATTTGATTATTGTGATATTAGTTTACATAATAAATGTCCTTAGAATGATTGGTTCAAAATTATGGGACTTCAAGAACATGACTTTTAAACATGATATTCTGGTAGTCACTAAGAACAATACTCTTACATGTCCCTAGTCAAGTATTATCGAGGATTGGACAATATAATATATGTGAGACAAGTATGTGTGTTGTATGATGACCATGTCTCATGTGTCATAAGTACTGGACATCAAGTCAGACATATATGTACTTGTTAGAGAACAAGTGCATTACACAGACCCACATATAGAGAGATTCATGGACCATTACATGATAGTCATAATCAACTCTCAAAATGTAAAAATTGTGTTGTAATCTTTTGACCTAAAGTTAATATAATGGTTATATGACAATTATCATGCTTTGACACTATCCAACTTGATCTTGAAGGAGGTTGCCACAAAGTTAGTGATTGTGTGTGATGATAATCATGATATGCATTGTCAGGTAGAAGGAATTTCTTCCATTATAATGAGAGCGACATCCAAAGCGTCTTGATAAGTGAGACTAGAGAAATACATAATCATGCTCATGTGAGTCTATATATGATACATCTTTGTAAATTTTTGACGTCAAAAGCATATTATTCATGTCCCTAAAATGCCCTTGATATAATGCAATCGTCCGCAAATTGTGGATTTTTTTAAAACTCCTCAGATCTAATTCAACATTGTCTTGATGGATGAACCCTTCATCACTAGATCTCTTCGTCCATTATTTGTGATACCTTGAAAGGCTAGGCATGTCACAGGTTCCTATTTTACTTATTCCCTCTATTTCTCCATGAATCGCGATACTTTGGTTCATTGTTTCTTCCTTCTACGATTGGGTCCTGTGAGAATCTAGTAATCACCGTTGTTTAGGAGGGTTTTTTGCTGGTTAAATATGGAGTTTGGATCTAAAAATGATGTATTTTTCTTTCTTCTGCCCACTGGGGGAACAAGATGAACGGAATTCTCCTGTGTTTTTTTTAAAGGAAAAGGTATATTGTAATTATACTTGATGCACAACTGCTGGCGTCAGGCCATTGTTGATCAATCCAGACACGATTTTGAGGACAATCTGGACCCTTGGGCAAGCATTTTTACGTGTTGAGATTTCTGCATTCTATTGGGTTGTACATTTTATTGTTCAAACAACATACACACAGATATTTAGAGAGGGATTTTTTATAATTTCTTATTTCTGAAGGATTGAGATGTTGTTCAAGATGCCCTACAAAAAAATCCCGAAGGACCTGAACTTTTGCCACTGCTGATATCGTGCCTACTGCAGATAGCCAATCAAGTACTATTACAACGGTCTGTTTTTTAAAGTTTTGACGTGATTTAAACGTGTACTGATGTGATGATTTTGAGTCGCATTTATAGACCTTTTTCATATGTGTTTTGTGCTCTAATTACTCATTTTTATGGATAATATTGCATAATTCACTCATTTCGGTCTTTTCCATTATATTATATCAAATCCCCTTTGTTTTACCATTTTGAGTATTATTTATCATTTTATCATAAATTGTGTGGATTTACTTGGTCTTGTTGTGAAATTTCAAGAAAAACAAGTATCTGCTTCCGTCGATACCATCGACGGAAGTCGATACCATCGACCAAGCCACAGGTTGCCAGCCGAGAGAAGCAGCACAGAGTCGATACCATCGACACTCAAGTCGATGGCATCGAGATCCCTTCAGGTTGCTGGCGAGGAAGCTGTCGATACCATCGACCCATGTCGATGGCATCGACACATGGAGAGCTACAGTGTCGCTAAAAGACAAAACCGACACTACAGAGAGTCGATACCATCGACATCCAAGTCGATGGTATCGAGATGACCACAGGCACTCAGACTAAGAGAAAGGAAAGCTACTGCTAATACGCTGGGTCGATACCATCGACCCGCGTTGATGGTATCGACGCCGACAGATATGCGTTGGATCTGTTTTGATCTCGATCGGACGACTGGAGTTATTTGACGACCTAATTAGGGACTTATACCTAATGACGGCCGCCGAGACTAGAGGATCATCTCATTTTGCATTGCACGAGTGCCGAGGAAGGAGAGAAAGGAGAACGGAGGCCAGAAGCTCATCCCGGGTGATTCAGACGCTGCCAAAGACGATTTCCACCACCGACAGGCGGGGAAGCTCGTATTCTACGCCAAGGATCTACCGGTTCTTCTCCGTTCAGGGGTTTTCCCACTTGTTTCACGTTGTTCTTATGAATTCCCCCATTTTTACCATGTATTCGTGCGAGATGAACATGAGAGGCTAAAACCCTCCATCTTTAGGACCGGGGGTAGCCCGGGAATGCATTGTATGACAATTTTATATTGATAATTCATATTTTCTCTCTCAAATCCGTGGTATAGATTCGTTTTCTCCATATATATTGTTATTCTTGATCACCATAATAATAACTTAATGCCCTTAATCACTTCGACAGAAGGATTAACGGTTGAAAAGAGACGAAACCTACATTAATCTATAAAACCCTTGACAAAGGAGTTGTAAAATTAATGGTGGAAACTGAGAGATCGTTCTTAATGCGCTTAGTTTAGGGGAATGATTACTACGACAGTGGAATCAACCTAAACCTAAGTAGTGAATTACACCACGACAGTGGGTAATTCTGTTTTCAGGCCACTACCCGGATAGAGAGAAAAGTGTGAGGAATTATATAAAACCTAATGCAATGTTGACCCGCGGTGAAACCGCCATCCTAAAGATATCCTTTTGAATTGATTAAATTAACCTTTAATCGATTGTTTTCTTTGTTTCATTTTATTTTCTTTTAATTTCGACAACAAACCCTACTTTGTTATTCGGCCTAGCTGATTGCAATTAGTTAGTAGAAGTCTCCAATAATTCACGTATCCCTGAGTTCGACTCGGGCCTCACAAAGGCCTATATTACTCGATGCGTATACTTGCGTTTAAGTACGTAGTAAAATACACGTCAAGTTTTTGGCGTCGTTGCCGGGGATACGGCGAATTATTGGCACTTTGAGTGCTAAGAGCAGCCACTCTAGGCCACATTTTTTTTATTATTTTGAAATAATTTTAAATATTCCTAAATTTCTCTATAATTGTGTTTACTTGTTCAAAGCATAGTACTGAACCGCAATTTTCTTATTTCAGGTACTTTGCATGGTGCATACACGTAGCACAGACTACGCGAATCGCACACCTGAGGTTCCACATCCGGGACCAGAGGACGAGGACTACTACGAGCAAGAGCACCACAGTGACATAGATTCTGAATCTGAGCAAGAGCAAGCAGAAGAAATGGCCGAACCACAGACGATATGGGAGAAGATCAAAGCCTCTTCTTCATCAGCTTCAAAGGGGCCTATAAAGAAATAGGGGCTCAACATTCCAACCTACAAGATTGATCCGGTGTTGATTAACTTGGTTAAATCAAACGCATTTCACGGGCTGAAGAATGAGGACCCAGTGGCACACATCAGTCAGTTTGTTGAAAACTGTGATATGGTGAAGATAGACAGGTTCCCACAGGATGTTCTGTACCTCAAGTTGTTCCCAAGTTCCCTGGCTGGAGCAGCGAGAGAGTGGCTACACAACCTCGACGATGAGTTTGTTGAATCATGGGATCATATGGTGGAGGTTTTCTTCGAGAGGTTCTTCCCTCCTGAGAAGACCAACGACATGATTAGGAAGATTCACAATTTCACCCAACAGGCGGGTGAAACATATTCTGAGACTTGGGAGCGATTCCAGGTCATGTTGAGGAGATGTCCCCATCATGGATTGGACAAGGAGACACAGGTGAAGATCTTCTATTTTGCTCTCTCCGAGCATGATAGAAGCAACTTGGACTCGGCCGGTTTAGGATTTTTCTTAAATAACACCGATATGAGATGTTGGGAAATACTGAAGAACATGGCAAGAAAGCAATCCTGGGGAGAAAGAGAGAGAGGCCCAGTTGAGCAAGAAAGAGTTGCCAGTGAGTCAAAGGCAATGAGAGAGTTAAATGAGAAGATGGATCTTCTCGCAAAGAAGCTACTACAGAAGGAAGACAATGAGTCCGAGGATGAGGCTCAAGTCAAGTACATGAGGCAACAACAAGGGTACAGGAATAATGATTACTCATGGCGAAAGGACAAGAAATTCTCATGGAAGGATCCGAACAATTTTCTGCAGGATCCGGACGCCAAGCCTGCACTGGCCACAGAGGACAAGAGCACGGAGTTGCTCAATCAGGTCATCAAGCAAAAACAGGAGTTAATGAACACATTTGGGCAACAAATCAAGCAACAGGGTGAATATATGAACCAATTTGGGCAGACTTTGCAGAGCCACGGGGCTCAAATGAGAACTATAGAGACTTCCATGGCACAGATGGCGGCTGAAATTGCAAGTTTGAAGAAGCCAGCACATCCAGGTTTTCCGGGGAACACCAATGTTCCCGGGGGAAACCAGCAGGCCAAGGCCATCCTACTGAGGAGCGGTAAGAAAGTGTTGAATCCAAGGGAGGATGATACAAGCACACCGCAGGACAAAGTTGAAGATGCAACCATCAAGGAGCATCCCACACCTGTCACAGGGCAAGCTGAAGACATGGCTGTGGATGGCAATGAAGAACAAGCTATTGAGGAGGAACCACAGAAATTGACACCCTATGTGCCACCTCATCAAAGGGCACATACCGTTCCGATCCCCTATCCCAATAGTGCAAAGGCAAGAAAGGTGGATGCACAATTTAAGAAATTTCTGGACAGCTTTAGGAAGTTATCGGTGAATATTCCTTTATTGGAGGCAATTGAGCAAATCCCGTCTTACGGGAAATTTCTAAAAGATGTCATCACTAAGAAGCGGAAAATACCCGACACTGAGGTCGTGGTGTTGAAGGAGCAAGTGAGTGCTTTCATTATGGGAACTTTGCCGCCGAAGAGACAGGACCCCGGTTGTTTCAATATTTCTTGTTTTATCAGGAAGTTCAAATTCGGGGAGGCGTTATGTGATTCCGGGGCAAGCATCAATTTGATGCCCCTTTTTACATTTAAAAAGCTGGGATTAAAGGAATCAAGGCCAAGCAATATGACGATCCAATTGGTCGATAATTCTGTGGTGAAACCTTATGGAATCTGTGAAGATGTCTTGGTAAAGGTGGACCGATTCGTTTTTCCGGCTGATTTCGTGGTTATGGAAATGCAGGACGAGCATGGCAATGAGTTGCTACTTAGACACCCATTCCAAGCAACAACCGATATGATCTTGGAGATGGGAAGAGGTCACTTGACCTTGGGCATTGCGGATGATCGCTTTGAGATGGTCATGCCCACTAGCAATGCATCTACTAAAGCAAAAGCACAGTGCAACATGGTGAAACATGTGGAGCAAAATATCTCACTTTGCCTTGGGAAGCCATTCTTGGACATGGCTCATGTGATGAGCAAGATAGATAATGGAACCTTAGCTGTGGACATTATGGAGCAAACTAAAGTTGACTCTTTATGGAAAGCTGTTGGGTTTCCAAATGATGAGAATGAGGACATTCCACCTTCTTGGGAGGATGATGCGATTATTACTTCAGTTTTTTATGCATATCCGGAATTGCCGTTGGAGGCGTGTTTGTCAAATGTCACATATGATTGGATGCGGAGTACATCACTCAAGGAGTGCGCCAAAATGCTTCAGATGCTTCCATGTTTCTATACGAGGCACTATGAAGACTTAGGTACACTCCCCCCACCGCTGCAATCATCTCTTATTTGCCCACCGGAGTTGGAGTTGAAGCCACTGCCCCCGCATCTTAAGTACGTCTTTCTAGCTGAGAAGGACAAGTTACCAGTGATTGTATCTGCTTACTTGAGTGTGGATGAGGAGGAGCAACTACTGATAGTGCTCAAGAACCACCGTAAAGCCTTTGGGTGGTCTGTCGCGGACATCAAGGGGATCTCCCCTACACTTTTCCAGCACAAGATTCGGCTTGAGGAGGGAGCCAAGCCAGTCATTCAGCCTCAAAGACGTCTAAATCCGAGCATGATGGAGGTTGTGAAGAAGGAAGTCATAAAACTTCTTGCTGCAGGGATCATATATGCCATATCAGATTCGACGTGGGTGAGTCCCACACAGGTAGTCCCTAAAAAGGGGGGAATCACTGTCACTAAAAATCTGTTGAATGAACCTGTCACCACCCGATTGGTAACCGGGTGGCGTGTTTGCATTGACTACCGCCGACTGAATGCCGCAACTCTTAAAGATCATTTTCCCTTGCCATTTATCGATCAAATTTTGGAACGTCTTGCCGGTCGGTCGCATTTTTGTTTTCTGGATGGCTATTCGGGGTATAACAAGATTTCTATTGATCCTTTGGATCAAGAGAAGTCTACGTTCACTTGCCCCTATGGGACTTTTTCTTATCGCCGTATGCCGTTTGGATTATGTAATGCGTCGGCGACTTTTCAACGCTGCATGCTCGCCATATTCTCTGACATGGTGGAGCGTTGTCTTGAAGTTTTCATGGACGACTTCTCGGTTTATGGAGCGTCTTTTGATGAGTGTCTTTATAATTTGGACAAGGTGTTGCAGCGGTGTGAGGACACACACTTGGTCCTCAATTGGGAGAAATGTCACATCATGGTGACGGAAGGAATAGTGCTAGGACACAAGGTGTCTAGCAAGGGTCTTGAGGTAGACCCCGTAAAAATTGAGGTGATTTCTAAGCTACCCCCACCAAACTCAGTAAAAGGGGTGAGAAGCTTTTTGGGACACGCCGGGTTTTATCGGCGATTCATCAAGGATTTTTCTAAAATCGCAAAACCTTTATCCGAATTGTTGGAAAAAGATGTAGTTTTTTATTTCAATGATACGTGTCTTCACGCATTCGAAGTTTTGAAAGAGAAGTTGATTTCGGCTCCTGTTCTTCAAACGCCGGATTGGACAAAACCATTCGAATTGATGTGTGACGCTTCCGATTATGCAGTGGGAGCCGTTTTGGGGAAAAGGGTAGATAATAAGCCCGCTGTGATTTTCTACGCCTCCAAAACGCTTAATGATGCTCAATTGAACTATACAACTACAGAAAAAGAGTTACTTGCCGTCGTGTTTGCTTTTGAAAAAATTCGGCAGTACTTAGTGGGTTCTAAAGTAGTCGTGTGGACCGATCACGTTGCGATAAAATATTTGATGGAGAAAAAGGATGCAAAGCCTAGACTCATTAGGTGGATTTTGCTTTTACAAGAATTTGATATTGAAATCAAGGATAAATCGGGAATTGAAAATGTGGTGGCTGACCACTTGTCTAGGTTAGAAAGGGTAGATGAACAAGGTTTGCACATACCCATAACTGAGACGTTCCCCGATGAACAACTTTTGAAAATTGATTCTAAGAAACCGTGGTTTGCTGAGATTGTTAACTATTTGGCTTGCGGGATCATCCCGGAAGATTGGTCTTATCAAGAGAAAAAAAAAATTCTTTCATTCTTTGAGATATTATTTTTGGGATGACCCAATTCTTTTGAAGCAGTACAGGGATGGTATTCTTCGCAGGTGTGTGCCAGAGGTGGAGTACGAGAGTGTTCTCCACCATTGCCATGCGTCGCCTACGGGAGGACACCATGCTAGTTCACGGACAGCAGCCAAAGTTTTGGAGAGTGGCCTTTATTGGCCCACTTTATTCCGGGATGCCTATGATTTTGTGAGGCAATGTGACCCGTGCCAGCGTGCAGGTAACATTTCAAGGAGACAAGAAATGCCCCTGAATGTATTTCAGGAAGTTGAGGTATTTGACTTATGGGGCATAGACTTCATGGGACCCTTTGTGTCCTCAAATTCAAATTTGTATATCTTACTTGCTGTGGATTATGTGTCGAAGTGGGTGGAGGCAATCCCCACAAGGACTAATGATTCGAATGTAGTGTGCAGGTTTGTCAAGGAAAACATATTCTGCAGGTTTAAGATACCCCGAATGATCATAAGTGATGGAGGCACACACTTCCGGAATCAGAAATTTGTGACACTTTTGAAGAAATATGGGGTCAAGCACAACATCGGCACCCCATATCACTCACAGACGCAAGGACAAGTGGAGGTCTCAAATCGGGAAATCAAGAAGATTCTAGAAAGGACAGTGGCATCCACGAGGAAAAATTGGAGTGCATTACTACCGGACGCACTTTGGGTGTATAGAACGGCGTACAAAACACCTATAGGCACCACGCCTTTTAGTTTGGCGTATGGCCGGGCTTGCCACCTTCCGGTGGAATTGGAGCACAAGGCCCATTGGGCACTAAGAAGGCTGAACTTGAGTTATGATGAAGCCGGGAAAAAGAGGATGTTCGAATTGAATGAATTAGATGAGTTACGCATGACGGCATATGAGAATGCCCGCATCTACAAGGAGTGCACAAAGCTGATCCACGATCGCCATATCAAGATGTGCACGTTCAAGAAGGGAGACAGTGTTCTATTGTTTAACTCCCGTCTCAAATTGCATCCCGGGAAGCTGAAGTCCCGGTGGAGTGGACCCTTCATAGTGGAAGAGGTGAGACCGCACGGTGCGATTCTCGTGCGTGATGGAGATGCCACGTTCTTGGTGAACGGGCAGCGCTTAAAGTTGTATTTTGGTGAAAACTACAAGAGGAAAGTGAATGAGGTCAAACTCATTACACTTATGAATGAATGAGATGTTGGGAAGACGTCTAGCCTAAGACGTTAAAGAAGGGTGCTTGTTGGGAGGCAACCCAACCATTGATACATTAGGATAGTTTAATTGTAGTCATAGATTGCGTTTATTTCGTTTAAATTTTAGTGTAAAGAAGATACCTTGATCCGTTTGTTCAATGTGCAGGCACAGGCAGGGTCGATACCATCGACACACTGGTCGATGGTATCGACATGGGTTCAGGTTGATAGCTGCAAAAATCGCACTGTGTCGATACTATCGACGGCCCCGTCGATGGTATCGACATACCTACAGGCAGGTCGCAACAAAATTGTCGATAGTATCGACATGCCAGTCGATATCATCGAGATCTCTGGAGAAGTTTAGATGATTTTTGCTCAGTCAACTCGATACCATCGACGGCCTCGTCGATGGTATCGACATGATCACAGGCTGAATTGAAGAAGTGGCGGTGTCGCAATAAAAGCAAGTCGATACCATCGACCCTCGTCGATGGTATCGACATCCATGTCACCGATCCACGCCAATACATTGACGACGATCGCGAGTCCACGTCAGCGATCCGGGTGCTGT
This sequence comes from Alisma plantago-aquatica, assembly GCA_963693085.1. Taxonomy (NCBI): domain Eukaryota; kingdom Viridiplantae; phylum Streptophyta; class Magnoliopsida; order Alismatales; family Alismataceae; genus Alisma; species Alisma plantago-aquatica. Next base: position 36,184,060 of record OY856413.1, read on the forward strand.
ATCGATACTATCGACTTCCGTCGATGGTATCGACACGTCAGCAATCCGGGTTTCCCGATCCAGCAAACGTCAGCCGTCGATACTCGCGAGGGAGGCGGATACCAGCGAGACGTGTCGATACCATCGACCCACGTCGATGGTATCGACGGGTCAACAGTGGCGCCGACCAAGTCTATTTAAGGAGAATTGCAACGTCATTTGACGTCACACCTTCAGAGCAAGCATCCTCCTTTGCGCCGAGCACTCCCCCGAGCCCTCCAAGACTGAAGAGAAGTGACATCGAGCGAGGATCTTCACCGAGCGGAGAATTTCTTCTCCATCTTCACCGAGCTCTCTTCTTCTAATCCCATCTTTCTCGCAACCATGGTGCATGTCGCCGGAGCTTCGTCCTCACGCGCAAACCCTATGGAGATCGAGGAGTTCGTTCCACCCCCGACTGCTTCTGTCCCTCGTCTGCGCCTGGTTCACCCTTCCGCGGAGGCGAGGAAGGTCTATGAAGAGATCATGAAGCGGAAGTTTGAGCCGACCCGGTATGTGGACCGAGGTATGCTCTAGGAGTTGGGGTTCGAGGCCAACTTGGCCTATGTGTTGGCCGGTCAAGCATGACACACCGGCCGCCGTCATGATCAACTGGAGTACCATGTGGATGGGCAGCCGTTTTTCGGCGAATGGCCCACCTACAAGGAATTGGTGGCGGAGTTTATGGCGTCCCTCGACGTCTGCGTCGTACCCAACGATGTGGTGGCTTCTGACTGTGAGTGGATCAAGGGCAGGGTGTCCTTCCGGCTCTTCAAAAACAATTACAACATCACGCTGGACCAGTTCAATGGAATCTTCAACTGGAACCACGGCCGCAACGATCACCGACGCCCAGATGCCCGCACCGACTATGCAAAGATCTTCGCCGAGCTAGTTACAGTGTCGGCGGGAAAGACTGTGACCTACCATAATGCAGCGGTAGCAGATTTTGAGCACCCTTTCGTCCGGGTGCTTCACCGGATGTTGAGCTTGACGTTCTTCGCTCGGAGCGATTTGGCGTTGAGCAAGTTTCAGGAGAGCGATCTCTTCTTCCTCTACGCGCTCCTGAAACGTCAAGAGTGCAACTGGGGGGGCGTTCTGGCTACAGCGCGTCCTAGCGGTGAAGAGGAGTACAAGGAAGGCGCCGATCCATTTTGGTGGGATCATCACCAAATTGGCGTCATACTTGGGGCTGAATTTTCAGTCCATGACTCCGATTTCCACGAAGAGTAAGGTGAACGTGCACCACTTGCACCGTTCAAACCTTATCCTTCTCCGGGATGGGTTGGCGTATGCACATTTCCACGTCAACCAAGCTTACCAGGAGCGCGCACTGCCGGACGACGTCTTCAACATTGAGGGCGCGCAGCACTTCCGGTGGCCAATCATAGCCATCGAGTCCTCTGAAGAAGAAGGCGGCAACGACGAGCAAGAAGGCGAGGCTGCGGAGGAAGAGGAGGCTTTCACACCTCTTCGCGCATGTGTCGCACCACGGAAGCGTCCTAGGATGCATCCGGGTGCGTCTTCATCATCACAACCCCCGCTGCCATCACCGCAGCCGTCGCAGCCAGCCGAGGATCCCTACTCCATGCAGGGAATGTACACAATGCTGCAGGATATACAGCAGACTCAGCAGCAGCACATGGCTATGTATACTGGTATTCATGAGACTACGAGCCGGTTACTTGATAATCAACGGGCTATGTTCGAGAACTAGCGTCTCATCCTCGCCAACCAAGAACAGATACACAACCGGTTGCAGCGGATGGAGATGCAACAGGAGCCCTTTTATGACCATTACTGGAGTCAAAGCTATTTTGGAGGCTATCCACAGCCTCCGCCGAGGACCCAACATGATCCGAGCTTCCAGGGGGAGTATCCTTATTGGGATCCTACGGCCCCGCATTACCCACCTCCGCCTCCACAAGATTGATCAGGGTATCTCTGTTCCACTCTTAAGTTTGTTTTTGACTATGAGTCCATAGTCGAATTCAAGCTTAGGGGGGTAGCTGGAACAGCTCTATCTTTTCTTTTGTTGTTTTAGTTTTTGCTTTGCTATTTGTTATTGCATTTTTTAGTTTTTGTTTAGGATCCACAAATATCTAGTGTAACTGTGGATGTCGTAAAAGTTGTCATCTCACTGTTTATTCATGGGGAATTTAAGGGAATTTAAATTTTTTTTGTGTCTTTTGGATAGCTTGACTTGGTTGTCCTTGGGGAACTTATCCTATGAAAATGATTGATTATGTCAACTTTAAAACAATATGTCACACCTATACTCCCATTGACTCATGAAAAGTGGATAGTAACGGTTGTTTGAGCCTAATCTAACCAAATGGTAATGAGACCTTAATTGGATATAAGAGAGAGAACCCTTTGAACTACTACACATGTCAGTAAGGAGGGACACATAATACTCTTCTCAGATTCAGTCATCTAATCTTGTGATCATTCCACTTCATTTGTCCATAATCCACCTAAAAATTGGAAGTAAAGTACAGTTTTAATTCCTTCTTGTATGCATAGCATTTAGATAGGAATTGCATTGATATTTTCCATACCTTTGCATAAAAAGAAAAAAATATAGGGATTCATGCACATTACCTTTAGGTGCATGCCATGTAGTTGCACTCATGACTCTCATGACTTTCATGCATAAAGTACACCATGTATCTCATTTTTTCCTTAAAAAGTGATCTAAACTGTTCCATACCTTCGAAATTTTGCAAAGATTTCCAATCATGAAGAAAATATCCAAATACATGTATCTCTAAGCAATTATGGATATGTGGGCTAAAAGAAAGAAAAAATTCTGAAAATCTGAAAAAATTGAAAAAAAAAGAAAAAAAAGAGAATCTAGAAGGAAATGGAATAAGAGGGAGAAAGGAACATGATATCACGTGCATTACAGGCAATTGAGTACATGATGTGGCTTAATTAGATTTCCATCTCATTTTGAGGTGGAAGGTTAGTGCATGCATCATTTCACCCAATCTTAGGCATTAGGGCATTTTCAATGTGCATTTGCATCATTTAGGACATTTTGTTTTATGCATATTGAAACTGTGCAATACTTCCAAGTTCTTCCATGAACCACCCATTCCATCCACCCGTTGCTCGGATTGGTAGGCCACCATGAGTTTCTCCTCACCAATGATTATCAGGAGAATTGCTTCCATGTAGATGGTAGTTAGGGCGAGCAACGTAGTGTAGGCGATCACAAGATGCACCAATGCTGAATCGGCGAATTTTGTTATGTTAACTGTCTTATGTGATAGTGTTCATCGGTTTGAAGGATAATTCTCTTATTGATGATTATTGTCGCCTTTAGGGTAATTACTGTTCTGTGGTTAGGGAAGTCCGGTTTGAGAACGTTCAGTGGGAGTCACATGGGATGTGGGTTGGTGTATTAATTTTTAGTTGACATCTGCAATTCTATTTTAAGGATTAGTTGCTCGAGTGCGAGCAATGTTTAAGCTTAGGGGAGTTTGATGCGATGATTTTGAGTCGCATTTATAGACCTTTTTCATATGTGTTTTGTGCTCTAATTACTCATTTTTATGGATAATATTGCATAATTCACTCATTTCGGTCTTTGCCATTATATTATATCAAATCCCCTTTGTTTTACCATTTTGAGTATTATTTATCATTTTATCATAAATTGTGTGGATTTACTTGGTCTTGTTGTGAAATTTCAGGAAAAACAAGTATCTGCTTCCGTCGATACCATCGACGGAAGTCGATACCATCGACCAAGCCACAGGTTGCCAGCCGAGAGAAGCAGCACAGAGTCGATACCATCGACACTCAAGTCGATGGCATCGAGATCCCTTCAGGTTGCTGGCGAGGAAGCTGTCGATACCATCGACCCATGTCGATGGCATCGACACATGGAGAGCTACAGCGTCGCTAAAAGACAAAACCGACGCTACAGAGAGTCGATACCATCGACATCCAAGTCGATGGTATCGAGATGACCACAGGCGCTCAGACTAAAAGAAAGGAAAGCTGCCGCTAATACGCTGGGTCGATACCATCGACCCGCGTCGATGGTATCGACACCGGCAGATATGCGTTGGATCTGTTTTGATCTCGATCGGACGGCTGGAGTTATTTGACGACCTAATTAGGGACTTATACCTAATGACGGCCACCGAGACTAGAGGATCATCTCATTTTGCATTGCACGAGTGCCGAGGAAGGAGAGAAAGGAGAACGGAGGCCAGAAGCTCATCCCGGGTGATTCAGACGCTGCCAAAGATGATTTCCACCACCGACAGGCGGGGAAGCTCGTATTCTACGCCAAGGATCTATCGGTTCTTCTCCGTTCAGGGGTTTTCCCACTTGTTTCACGTTTTTCTTATGAATTCCCCCATTTCTACCATGTATTCATGCGAGATGAACATGAGAGGCTAAAACCCTCCATCTTTAGGACCGGGGGTAGCCCGGGAATGCATTGTATGACAATTTTATATTGATAATTCATATTTTCTCTCTCAAATCCATGGTATAGATTCGTTTTCTCCATATATATTATTATGCTTGATCACCATAATAATAACTTAATGCCCTTAATCACTTCGACAGAAGGATTAACGGTTGAAAAGAGACGAAACCTACATTAATCTATAAAACCCTTGACAAAGGAGTTGTAAAATTAATGGTGGAAACTGAGAGATCGTTCTTAATGCGCTTAGTTTAGGGGAATGATTACTACGACGGTGGAATCAACCTAAACCTAAGTAGTGAATTACACCACGACAGTGGGTAATTCTGTTTTCAGGCCACTACCCGGATAGAGAGAGAAGTGTGAGGAATTATATAAAACCTAATGCAATGTTGACCCGCGGTGAAACCGCCATCCTAAAGATATCCTTTTGAATTGATTAAATTAACCTTTAATCGATTGTTTTCTTTATTTCATTTTATTTTCTTTTAATTTCGACAACAAACCCTACTTTGTTATTCGTCCTCCAATAATTCACGTATCCCTGAGTTCGACTCGGGCCTTACAAAGGCCTATATTACTCGACGCGTATACTTGCGTTTAAGCGCGTAGTAAAATACACGTCATGTACCTTGGATAGGAGTTATTGTAAGATATACTTTATGACTCTTTGGACCTAGTGTCCCGAAACCGAAGGGTCGCTGGTGCACAAAACGAGCAGAAAACATTCACAGAAGAGAAACAACCATGCCTGCCACATGCATACTGGCATGTATGTTTTGGAAGATATGCACATAGCATACACAGAAATATCTTGGCGAAGTGTTTTTTTTTAATATTCTTTATCACATTCTGTTCTTTGATGCCGTGGGGGTAACATCTTCTTCCCTAAAAACTAAAGGGGTTTGCTATACAGACCACAAATGGGACCAGAAATAGAATCTCTTTTGTAGTCATGTGTGCAACACAACAAAATAAAGGAGGAAAAGTAATTACTTCCTTTTTACATTTTGTTATTTCACACATAACAACAAAAGGAGTTTCATTTCTGATCTCATTTGTAGTCCATATATCATTTTCCAAAACTAAATAGGTGTGAATGAATGACGATAACATTTACAAATAAAGTAAAAGTTAACTATTTTGGAACTAGAGATAAATATGTTGACCAACGAAGGAGGACCAAGGTGGGAATTGGTGGCCGCTGCGCGCTCATTGCAATGGTTCCAGCTCAGCTGATCGTGAAATATCGCCCGTCACTTCCAGCTATTGGCTCAGTCTCTCCAGCCTTAGGCTGGTCTCTATCTCTCTCATGCCCATGTCATAAAGAGAAGCTATTGCCGACAAGCTGCCTTGCGTTTGCCATTTCCTTGTCACACAGGAAGTAGAGCAGAGCCCCTATATTGGTTCCGTCAGGTTTGGCCTGTCTGATTTCGTGTGAAAAACAGAAAAAATTTCGGAGGACCGTTTTGGTAGATAAGAATGGACTAAACCGATCACATATATAATTAATTTACTTATCTAATTAACACTATTTTATTCAAATATAAGTGTACAACAACTTGTTGCTTTTTTTTAATGAATGCAATGGTTATCGAATCGCAAGTAAACACGAATACACTAATCATTTATGTTCCATCTTGCTACTACAATAGTTTGAATGTAGTTTAAGCGTGCGGCTACTATCTAAGTGTGCTTGTTAGCTCACATATAGACTTTGGGACATCAAGCACGGTGAGGTTTTCGACTGCAGATTTGCTATTCTTTCCAAAGGGAGTTCGCTACACTTGTTGTAATCTTTGTACATATGTAGATGCACATTAGTCTGATAGTTTAGATTAATTACAGTCGACAAATGTCAACTTTCCATCGGAAAGATGTAGCCTATTCCGTGCTCACGCAGGATATCACAGTTGTGTTTTAATATTACGCTTTTAATATAACATTTGATGTATATGATATATAAACAAACAATGTGAAACAAAAAGTAAACATTGAATATCAAAACATAATTGTTTAATACAAAGGTAAGATTTGATCACATAAAATAAAACAACAATCATAAGTAACTAATTAATATATAAAAGTAACTATACGAATAGAGAATGAAATTATTTTGATGAAAAATAATAAATCAGTACAACAAGAAATATATTATGTCAGAAAAGTGAAAATAAACTTTAGAAAATAATTGGTCATTAGAAAATGTATCAAGTGTTTATAAAAGCAAAATATTTGGATAAAATATATCCGCTCAGTAAAAAAAAGTATTGTAAAAATAAAGTAGTAAGTATTTACAAGAAGTAATTATTGAATCCAGAAAGTAAAGGTTGGATACAAAAAGTAATTATTAGCTTGAAGAGGTAATAATTTGAACACAGAAGGTAACATTTAAATATAAAAAGTAACTAATTAATACATAAATGTAAAATTTGGAATGAACATACTCAATTACTAGGAAGCATTGAATGACATATTATAAAAAGTAGTAAGTAAAGGAACGTAATTTTTTTATCTTGTTAAAAGTACGCACATTTTATGACATAGATGTCATATTAAGAGTTACAGTAATATTCAATAGTTTGGTGCTAAGAAAAAGTCTACTTGAAATGATGAGTGTTGGTATGTATGCCCTGAGAGCCAATCATGGGATGATTGGTGGGATACATTAAGATTGATTTGATAAAAATCAAAAGCAAGCTTTCAATTCTTTCTGGTTCAGTCATATGAGATAGTGATAGAACAGATTGAATGTCTAGAGAATGACAGTACTCAATGACATATGCTTTCAGGTTGAGGACATGAACGATAAGATCATAGGGATGCTAAGAGTTTGTACATTCTTGTTATGTCCCTAGTCGGATGTCATTGTGGAAGGTAAATAGACAACAACGACACACAAGACTAGATTGTGTAGTTAGTTGATGACAGAGTCTCATTAGTCATGATATAGAGATATCAAACCAAACACATAGGTACTTGTTAGAGAACAAGTGTATCGGACAGACCCACCATGAGTTTCACACATGGAACCATGAGATGGTAGTCACAGTCAGTACTCACAGTGATGGTGGTGAGTGTGATTCTTTGACCTGAAATCACTGCACTCAACACATGTCGTTGGGCACACTTTGACATCAATCAAACGCAGTCCTGAAACATGGGTTGTAATAAAGGTGATGATTGGGTGGCTTTGACACATGGGGCTTTTGAGGGGTGAGTGATAGATATGGGATTTGTCCCTCCTGAGGGAGTTTGATATCCAAGGCCACTTGATGAGTAGGATTGAGATAGGTGTGCGCACGCATGTGTGAATCAGTATGTGATATTGATGTCATACATATCTCGTTCAATCTGCTCTGTGATCAGGAAAGTGAATGAGTGTTGACAGGATGACTGTTGCATGCCTTGAGTTCATTCAGGATATCAGTGACAAAGGAATTATACATTCACTGTAACACCATTCACGGATTGTAGGATTGAAAGTTGTTCTCCAACTTTCTACTTTCACTTGGGTAGCACTGATGTGTGACTAGGCACCGCTCTTTGCTTGTGAAGTCATAAGTGTTATGGACTTTCACTGCCAATGTGAAATGGACCTGCAGGGTCACACACATTGGATTTAACCTGGAACAGGAGTTTTATCCAAAAGCAATGTTTAGATTGATTACTAAAGGAGTTTAGTAGTTCAATTAAACACTCAATTAATTGATAGCTCAATATCATAATGTTCAAGGTGTTGGACATATTGATTGGAGTATCAGATTGATTGAAATCACTATTGACTGATTCTGCACAACCTGTACTCCCAACCGATCGGTTCAAGTGTTGAACCGATCGGCTGAGGTTGCTGAACCGGTCGGCTCAAGTGTTGAGCCGATCGGCTCAAGCCTAGGGTGAACCAATTGCTTCAAGTGTTGAAACGATTGATTCAACTGATGCAACCGAGCAACTTGGGAAAGTAGGATTGGTGAGAATTTTCCTTGCGTTTCAATTTTCCAATTTGATTGGGAAATAGGATGAGTATTCAATACCAATTGGAAACAAAAGAAGGAAAGTCAATCGGGAACCGACCAGGACCACCAACTGACCAGTTCACTTGTGAACCGACCGGTTCAAGGGTCCCAACCGATCGGTTGAGGTGTCAACCGATCGGTTTAGGTCCCGAACCGATCGGTTCACTTGTGAACCGATCAGTTCAGGTTGTGAGTTGGTTGCTTTTGTGGAAAATCTCAAACCCTTCTACTCCTACTTTTAGTCCCGCATTGCCCGGGATGGAGAACCCTGTCCCATGACCCTTCTATATATATAGGGGTATTGGGGGCTTCTCTAGGTATAACTCAGTGCAACCCGTTCCTCTGCAAAGTTGTCGTTCTCTGGTTTTGGTAAACGAGAGAGCCCAAGCAAGTACTACCCGCAAAGGGAGGCGCAGCAAGGGAAAGACAATTGCAATTGCAACTGGAGGCAGGAGAGTGTGTTGGCGACTAGTACGTCAATAGGAGGGTGTGACTCCTTCCACTTCCTTGTGGGACAAGGAGTGTGGAGTTCCTGGTGGTCCGTGTGGACTACTTCAGAGGTGGGAGGTTCTGCCGCTTGGGAGGACAACTGTCAACCTGACAATCCAGTGCGATCAAGAGTCGTCAGTCCCGGTGCGACCAGGAGCTGCACAGACACCGTCGAAGATCAGATTTGAAGACCGTGCAAGGTGCGAGGTATTGTCGCCGAGCAAGCCTCGGGACAAGGTATGATTCCACAAACCATCCTTTCCTATTATATAGACGTTGACGCATTTCCTTGTTCCGGGTTTGGGGGGAGTAAAATTTTTGTTTCCGTTGCCTTCACTGTCTCCCCTAAAACCCAACAGTGGTATCAGAGCCACGTCAACTGCTCTATATTTTAGGAATATTGATATGATCATTTTTGGTTTGTCTCCTTTATTTATTGCATACGATGTGAATAATATTGGCTTTATGCATGTCCAATCCTAAATCCACAAATCCCAATTACATATATGATATGTATTATTAATGCACTCGATACGCGTCTCTCTTAAACGAGTTTTATGATGGATGTGTAGTATCATTATGGCCTATAAACCCCTATCTGTGTGTGGTTTTTTGTGGTTACTTGCATCTCGGTCTGCGTACCGATCTTCCCTCTCTTAATCCTGATGTAACTCGAAATAATTCGAGATTCTTTCCTACCTTTGCTCCCCCCGAATGTAACTCGGGGTTTCCCTTTTAAGCAATATAAAAGTAGGATAGATTTTATTTCTTGTTCTGTCGAAGACCGGCGGACATCTGACGACAACTGAAACGATCGGTTCAAGGCGTGAACCGATCGGTTGACGTTCCAAACGATCGGTTCAAGGAGTGAACTGATCAGTAGATGACCGGTTCGAGGAGCGAGACGAGCAGGTGGAGGCCATGACGAGATGCACGACGACTAGGAAAACCGATCGGTTGGAGGAGCCAACCGATCGGCTGGTGGCACCTAGACGACCGGGCCGGACTGAGAAAGACGTTCATGTGATGAATTGATCTACTCCAAAGGAAAAGCACAGAGTTCATCTTGTAAAGGTTGCATGTGATGTAGACCTAGATGACCGTGATTCCTCTTGGCTCGAGGAATCACATTAGATTGGCCATAATCATAAATTTTATCGTTTTGCATGTTTTCAGTGGGATATAGCATGTATATGATACGTAATATGTATTGTGGTGATTGGATACGTATATGTATACAAAACCAAATCCCTCATTAAAATATTAAGTCTTATATGCCTTCCATTAGCGACACACATGAAAAAATCGATCGACCAAGCGTAGGTTACGCCAAAGCGTGGTGCGCCGTCTATCTTGTGGAAGTGTGAAGGGTAGACATGTAGGTTATGCCAAAGCAGGGTACATGTTCTACCGTGTTGCCTTTTGGGTTAGACTTAACTGGTGATTCTTAGAGCGTCTAAGCCCAGAGGCAAGGAATGTTCATGGCAAGGTGTTGTGCATGTTCATTCAACAAGAGTTGCATATGATGCAATTGGCAAGGGTTTCCTACCTGAGAGATCTAAGTTGTGGGCGATCAGCCAAAACTGACTCATGACTTAGAGGATTTCAGGATCTTACCCACTAGAAGATTGTACGCTGCAATCTTCCGAATTGATGGTGAGGGCTATCAATTTGAACTAAAATAGTGGGAGCAATAATTAATTAAAGGCCTAATTATCGTCAAAGTTTCAAATCAATCAAATAAGTCAAAAATGAGTTTTTGGACTAAAATTGCATATTTTCCTTTTGTAGTTCAAATGGCAACAAACAACAACAACTTTTCTTTGTGATCGGTCCTTGACAAGGACAAGCTAAATGGGACAAACTTCCACGACTGGTATCAGACATTGAGAATTGTTCTCACTCAAGAGCGTAAGCTCTATGTCCTGGATACTCCAATTCTAGAGGAACTCGTTCCTAATGCACCAAGGATAGAAAGGGATGCTTACAAGAAGCATTCTGATGATGCCATTGATGCAAAGTGCTTGATGTTATGTTAAATGAACCATGAGTTGCAGAGACAGGATGAGAACATGGGTGTAATTGAGATGGTTCAACATTCAGGAACATGTATGAAGATCAAGCACCGCAAGAGAGATACAATGTTTCTAGGGCGTTGTTCAAGTGTGTCATGACAGAAGGAGATCCAGTTGGTCCTCACACACTCAAGATGATTGGGTATGTAGAGAACCTGCAGAGACTGGGATTTCCACTGAGCCAAGAGTTGGCTAGTGACGTGATACTGCAATCGTTGCCAGAATCTTAAAGTCAGTTTGTGATGAACTACAACATGAACAACTTTGATAGGACACTGTCAGAGTTGTTGGGAATGTTGAGGACAGCCGAGATACAGATGAAGAAGGACAATCCTAAGTCTATGATGGTGATCACGAGCAAGAAAGGCAAGTCCAAGAGTAAGGGCAAGGTCAAAGCTAAGAAAGGTTTTGATGCTAGTCAGGAGCCCAAGTCGTCTTCAGCTCTCAAGGCCAAATGAGGCGTGACCAAGAAAGGAAATTGCCACCATTGTCAAAAGACAGGAATTGGAAAAGGAATTGTCCTCTCTATCTGGAAGAACAAAAGAAGAAGGAGACAACTAAAGTCTCCACTTGAAGGTGTCATGAAAGTAAACTTGTAACACTTTTTGAGGTATATGATACCAAGATGTAAAGTGTATAGCACTCATAATTGGGGGAAGTGTTGCCACCATAGATAGGAGTACTTTAGTTTATTTTCAGCCTACAAGGCATGTAATATAGTTATGAACTGCTATTTCATATTTTCCAATAGATAGAAACACTTTATTTTTTGCATATTGTATGACAATGATGGCAATTAATAAAGAGATGTTTCAATTTATAAAGATATGATCTTTGTGGCAATGCCTTATTTATCTTGTGGTATTTGATATGCATAAGATAAAATGATACCTAAAAGATATAGATAACTCAAACAATAAAATTAGCATCAATCATGAGAAATTCATTTCTAGTGTCCATGTGATGGATGAATCTAGTCTCTTTTGGTTACAGAACTAATAAGAGACATGAATAGCTTAAACATGATTAATCAATCTTCACTAATGGTAGTGGGAGAATGATTATCCTATTAGGTATAATGCATGTGATGTATTTACATACCTATTGGAACAAATGCTAATATTTCAAATGGTGTTTAGAGAAATACCAATATGAATGTCTTGAAGTGTTCAAGATTATCATAGATGAAGTACAAATTTGGTAAAGTGTTAATTCTTGATGAGATCAATGAATGAAATACTTGGACCAAATGTTCCTTATGAGTGATTATGATAGTGTATCATAGTGAACTCATGATTAAGGCATGGTGATGTCTAAATCAAGAAGGAATCATACTCTAAGGAGTTAGAGAATGATTATCAAATAACTGAATTCTTCTTAATAAAAGAATACCCCATACTAATAAAAGGACATTAAGAATTACAAGGAGTTGTGAGTTCTTATATCCTTGACAGATACACCTCAATTATCTATGTGATGAGTTGAGTCAACTATCTAGATAACTATGAGGAATCAAATTTTGAGTTATGGTTTATGACCATTACATCCTAAATGACATCCATGTGAACCATAAGGTATGACCTTGATGGTAGCACTCAATGGATCAAATCCATAAGTGCAAATAAGTCTTAAGTGTTAAGACACATGGATAACATTTTGAGAAGGATGATGCTTGTTGATTGCAACTTAATGACTAAGGCATTTGGCATATGGATATTAAAACCGCATTCCTATGAGGAATAAAACAAGGATGTGTACGTGACACAACCTATAAGGTTTATGAATCCACTAATGCAAATCAAGTCTATAAGTTACAATGGACTAATCAATGTGATTGATTGAGCACAAGCAACTCAGAATTGGATCTTTACTTTGATGATATAGTCAAAGGGTTTGATTGATATGTCAAAGATAAAGAAGGGATCTGTGATTTAGTGGGAGCGTGTTCACAATCCACATATTGATGTGAAATGGAAATGTTCTAGAATGGAAATCCATAAGTGGAAATGATCTTTAAGGAAATCCATAAGTTTTGAGTTTTGGTGGAGTACCTCAAAATCCTCTTAGCAGCAATAATTTGTGATTTCATAGGACTTGATTGAAAGTGATCACACAAGCCAACACTAATGATAATATTAGGTCTAGAGGCAGTAAAATAAATTAAACACACAATCATACCTATATAGAGCTTCTCATCTACCTTCTCACCTTCTTCATCTCTAACAAGTTTGGTGGTATTGGACATGGGTGTGTCCATCCGCTTTATGTTCTCCATCCCAAAGCATTTGAGTAGTTCACTGGTGTACTTGCCTTGGTTGATGAAGTTTCCATGTTTGGTTTGCTTGATTTGGAACCCGAGGAAGAAAGTAAGCTCACCCATCATGCTCATCTCGAACTCACTCTGCATAAGAGAACTAAACTCCTTGCAAAGATCAAGATTAGTTCTGCCAAAAATGATATCATCAACAAAAATTTGAATGACAAAAAATTTCTAGAAGTGTGTTTTAGAAATAAAGTAGAATCAACTTTGCCCATGCCATAACCATTGTCTAACAAAAAGTTCTTTAATTTCTCATACCAAGCTCGATGTGCTTGTTTGAGTCCATAGAGAGCTTTTTGTAACAAATAAACATGATTAGGTAGCTTGTCATTTTCAAAGCCCAAAGGTTGAACAACAAATACTTCCTCCTCAATTGCACCATTCAAAAACGCACTTTTAACATCCATTTGATATATAAAGAAATTTTTATAACTAGCAAAGGCAAGTAGCATTCTAATAGATTCAAGTCTAGCAACAGGAGCATAAGTTTCATCAAAATCAATACCTTCCTGCTGATTGTAACCTTGTGCCACTAACCTTGCTTTGTTCCTTACCACCTTGTCATTTTCATCAAGCTTGTTGTGATAGACTCACTTGGTGCCAATGATTTTTCTGTCACTTGGTCTCAGCACTAGGGTCCACACTCGGTTGTTCTCGAATTTCTCTAGTCCCTCCTGCATAGCAAGGATCCACTCATCATCTCCAAGAGCTTCCTTGATGTTCTTTGGCTCCAACTGTGAGATGAAGGCATTGTCTGCTTGTTCTTTGTTGAAGGTAGCTCGTGTCTTCACTCTCTCAAATGGGTTGGCAATGATTATCTCTTTGGGATGATTCTTTGAAAAACAAGGAGTGGGATCCTTCTTTTCTTCATCCTCTGCTTCAACCACCCGCTTACCTTTGTTGTTGATGTTGAGGTCTTTTAGGATAGGAATTAAGTCACCTGCAACATCATTATCAGCAACATTCTTGCCAACAATAGGGTTAGTTTCAATAAACTTAACATTAATGGATTCTTCAATTTTAGACAGTTCAATATTGAAAACTCTATAAGCCCTGCTTGTAATGTTATAGCCTAGGAAGAAAACCTTGTAAGATTTCAGACTAAACTTGTCGAGAGAATCCTTCATCTTTAAAACAAAATAAGGACAACCAAAAACGTGAAAGAAATCGATGGGTGGCTTTCTACCACACCATAACTCATAGGGAGTTTTCTTCAAAGAAGGATGCGTAAAAACTCAGTTCTATACAAAACAAGAGGTGCTAACGGCTTCGGCCCAAAACTTCTTAGAAATGTCATATTCAAGAAGCAAGCTCCTAGCCATCTCCTATAGCGACCTATTATTTCTCTCTACTACCCCATTTTGTTGAGGTGTACGAGAAGAAGAGAAATTGTGCGAGTAAACAAATTTTTCACAAAAACACTCAAAAAGATCATTTTCAAACTCTCCCCCATGGTCACTGTGGATAGAAACAATCCGGCAAGAAGCTTCATTTTCAACTCGTTTATAAAAGCTCGAGAAAACATCTAGAGTATCACTTTTAGAAACGATAAAGAAGGTCCAAGTATAGTGAGAGAAATCATCAACAATCACAAGAAAATACTTGGAACCATGAAGCGTTTGAGTTCTCATAGGTCCGAATAGATAAATATGAAGAAGCTCAAGAGCTCTTTTGGTACTAAAGACTCCTTTGGATTTGAAGGAGGACTTGGTTTGCTTGCCTTGTGTACAAGGTTGGCATTCCTCATCCTTTTCAAACTCCAATTTGAGAAGTCCCCAAACCAATTCCTTTTTGCTCAATTTCTTCATTTGATGCATATTCACATGACCCAACTAGTGATGCCAAAGAGAAATATCATTTTTATCCACAACCAAGCATATATCAAGTAAGGGCTTTAGAGCATCAAGGATAATAACATAAAGATTACCATTTCTAATTCCCTTATATATGACATTGTAAGTGAGGGAATCTAGAAGCAAACATTCTAAAGAAATAAATAGAACAAGATATCCATTATCACAAAGTTGGCTTACACTTATCAAATTGTGATGTAGGCCATCAACAAGCAAAAAACTTTTGATACTTAGCTCATTGCCTACATCATCCTCATCTAATACCTTACTCTTTTTGTTGTCCCCGAAGGTCACCTATCCTTCTGTCTTTTTCATGAATTTGTTGAAATGGTTGATTTCACCTGTCATATGTTTTCAGCAGCCACTATCAACAATCCACCTTCTTTTCACCTATATGAAAGAAGGATGTCGATACCCAACTCAAACCTTGGGATCCGGGGTTAGCTTGGGGACCCATTTCATCTTTGGGTTAGTCCTCTTTGGCTTGTAAGGACAATAAGTAGAGTAATGATCATCACATTTACAATGAACACATACCATTGAGTTCTTAGAGCCGGAAGTCTCTCCATGGAAGATAGGAGGTTCCACACTCTTCTTCTTACCCTTACTCTTGTTCTTGTTTTTACCCTTGAGAGCAGTCCCATCATATCCTAAACCACTAGTACCAATTTGTTTGGTAGAGTGTTCTAGGACAGCATTAAGGGATTTCTTTCCCCTAAGAAACTTTAGCAAAGAAGCTCTTAACTTAGCATTATCATTACTAATATTAGTGATAGTATAAGATAAACTAGCAAGATCATCTCTATCATGCAATAGGTCAGCCTCTAAACTGAGGGCTTTAGTATGAAAGGAATCACGTTCTAAAGCAGTGCTAGTTACCTCATTACTTTGCAAAATAGGTCTAGATGATAGATCATTAACTTGAGCAAGTGTAACATACTGAAATCTCCTTTGTACCTCTTTGTACTCTTTTCTATAAGCTTTGACCTTCATTTTCGTTCCTTTTGTCCTTGGTTTTGATTTAAAAGAAATTAAGATGGTTATTGGTTAAATATTTCCCATATATTCTTATTTCAAGGTTTCATGTACAAAAGACTCAGTTAAAATTAGACAAGGGGTTTAAAATGCAATTTCACCTTAAGAAATAAAAAGGGGATAAAATAATTCGTCCTAGAATCTTCTAGTGTTTCCTAGAATATAATAAATAAGAAGAAATCCGAATTTTATAAAAGAATGAAGATAAATATAATAAGTAAAGGAAATATGAGAAATTATGAGTAAAGGAGATAATTACAAAGATTTTTGCAACAAATAAGATAATCTGAAACCATCATGATAATTTGATAGTTTAATTCGTTCCCTTGAGTAAAGAGTAACTTAAGGGTCAAGTATTATTTAAAATAAAAATATTAATGACATGATCAATGGAATATAGGAAATAAGCCAATAAAAAGAAATAAAATACTTAATGCTCTCAAATTAGGGAAATAACTTCAAATTCGTATTCTAAACATAAAATAAGCCTCTGTGCAAATTTGCAACTAATTTGGATAATATATGAATAATAAGAAAAATAGGAGAGAGAAAGTGTGTAGAATGTTCTAATTAATTTAATAAATATAAAGATAATGTCAACTTGTGAAGATAATTGCAAAATCGTGTTCCAACCCTTTAGGGAGACTTAAGGGTGAAGTTACATTTATTTTGGATAATGTTATCACTTCTTTTGAGGGAGGAAAGAGAAAATGACATATTAATTATTTCACCTATTAAACTTTCTCAAAATGAAAAACTAACTCCATATTTGGATTCTACGCGTCGAAATAAGTCAGAATATAAATTTTCATAATTTTTGGGCAACGTTTGAGCCTCCAACATAAGAAAGAGAAAAACATTTGAAATCTAATAGTTTTAATCGACTTTTGCTCAGGGATATTTCTCTGATCTAATGCACGATCGAACGGCTCAGATTGCTTGATGGACCCACGTCCATCGATCCGACGGGGCGTGGTTGTCTTCTAGCTCTAGTCGGATAAGGCAACAGGCCTTTGATTTTCGTTTTCTTAAAATCGCAATATCTTGAGATTTACTCAACGATTTTCCTTGATTTTTGTTGCTTTGGTTTCCTTGCGAGATTTCGCACATAATTATCCCAACTTTTGCGAGCTTTGATGCGTATTTGGAAAACGCCCAAAGTAGCCGCTGGCCACTTCCCCTTGCTCCTACCCACATCCTAGTCTAGGGTTCCTTCCCTATAAATAACTCAACCCTTGCGACCGCCATCACCTTAGCAACCTGTTCGTACCTCCAATTTGGTTTTTCGTGGACGTTTCGACCCCCGACGAGCAGCCGAAGGTCCCAAGCTTGCGGCGCATATTTCTCCCTACTCACTTCGTCTC
The DNA here is from genome assembly GCA_963693085.1 of Alisma plantago-aquatica. Taxonomy (NCBI): domain Eukaryota; kingdom Viridiplantae; phylum Streptophyta; class Magnoliopsida; order Alismatales; family Alismataceae; genus Alisma; species Alisma plantago-aquatica. The sequence goes on from OY856413.1 coordinate 36,201,680, forward strand.
CGTCCAAATTGAAGGTACTACCAACTTCGTCTTCTCGTTCTCTTTCTTTCGACTATCTAAACGCACGTTTTCGTCGAGTATAGCGATTTTGCCAAAATCGGCTGAGCAAGCCTGCTCGCGCGCGACCGAGGAAGAAGACGACGCACATTTGACCGTTTTGCCCTCGTCTCTCTTCTTTTCTGATTTTCGCGCGAGGGTCATTTCCGCCTTTTCTCCTGTTTTGACCGCTCGCCTCTCGCGACCGCCACGAGACGCGGAGCACCGCTCCTGATCACTCCCGAACGCTACCGACCGACTCCCGACCGCTCGCGTTGAGCGTGGTTGCCTACGTGGCACACGCTGATTGGTCAGAACAAATTATTATTTATAAATTATTTTGTTGGTCAAAAATTAAAAATAAATAGTGTTTTGAAATCAGGAAAACGAGATCTATTTAATAAAAAAATTCTTGAGATCTGGTTTTGAGTTTTTCGAAAAGGTTTTTTAAAATCGATTTAATTAACTTAAAAATCCCTAAAATTAACCCTAAAAATCTATATTTCCAAAATATACAATATTATATGTTATTTTGATCAGGAAAACCTAACTAAGACTATTACGAGGTTTTTGAAGTCTGAATCGAGAGTTTGTACAAAAAGTTAGTAAATTAGGATTTTCAATCTTTTAAGTGAATACATGTAATTCTAATAAATGAATTAAATGATGTATTAGGAAGTTTAGGGTTATAGTTTGTGTGAAGACTTGAAAAAGGAAACTTAGGACACATGTGGCCAAGGTATGTGATTAGTATGTGTTTATTATGAGTCTTGTTGTACATCTACCTATCAGTTGAGAAATACTTAATCCAATACCTAGATTTCTTCTATGAGGTTTAACTTGATCTAAACCATTGCATTTCTTGAAACCTAAATGTCTTATTTGCCTCAAAAATCAGATATAGTATTCTCTTGTTTGGTTATTCATACCCCACTGCCATGATATATATTCTTTTTCTTATTCTTGCCATAAATCTCTTATTAGCATGAAATTAAATGTTATATTTAAATTTTAAGTAGTGGTACTTATGTACAACCACCCATAGAGGGCATGTATAAAATCGCCCTAGGGGAATGTTTATTATTCTCCCCATTAAAAATTTGTAGGTGACTTGGAAATGTTTATAATTCTTCCCTCACCTAAGGTTAGAGGTTCGGTAGGTGCCTCAACCCTACTTAGTTAGATAGACATATTAATAAACATGTTAAAACCTTTTACTTACTTTGTTAATGGCAAGTTCTCTTATGAAAACCTCATACTCTTTGATATCTTCTTACACCAAATACTTGGTCTAGTTTACTTGTTACATCTTTCTTTGCCTTTGATAGATTATTAGTGTAACACATACTTTTCTTGTTTTCCCTCTTGCTGGGTGCCTTCCCAACCACCCAGGTGTTGGAGCTGTTCAAGGAGGAGGAAGGGCTTGAAGAAAGAATCCTTGTTGTGATCATTTGCTTGAGAAGAAGGATGGCTAGGTTGATATAGCTAGATCCTCTATTCTATCTTATCTTTTCTTTTAGAAAGCAATGATGTAATAAACAATAAAGCCATTAGAAGGCTTGATATTTCTTTCTTTCCGCTGCTATTGACATTTTATTATGTATCTGGAATCATGCTTATTTATTTGGATTATTAGGCAACCATCCCCAAAAGTCTCAATTTTTTGTTAAAAATTGTGGATGTTATATTTCCTTTAAATTTTAGTAAAGAGGTGATCTCGCCTCTTTACAGCATGGTGTCAGAGCCTTTAGGCGACTATTAGGGCATGCAGTTGAGGAAAGGGTGTCTAGAAAGGATCAGGGCATGGGGGCTGGCAAGATTTTTCCTCCGACCCACTAGCTTGGCATACGGGGACTCCCGTGCCCATATGATCTGGCCTGGCCTGCGCCGATACGAACTGCCCGAAATAGTATGCTTTTAGGCAATAGCATTCTAGTTATCCTTTTCTCATCTCTATTTCTTTTCCCTCTCATCTATGATTCTATACTCCTACACCTCAAGTTGCATCCTTTAAAAGCTCTGTTTGACTCTGGTTCCTCCAATACCTTCATATCTAGACAGTTTGCCTCTATGCTTGAAATCGAATCTGAGTTCATGGATCATGTGTTAGATGTAAAAACTCCTAGTGGAAAAATCTTCTCCTCGTATCTTCAAACTCCTACCCTAAACCTATGTATATCCGGGATAATGTTTCCCACAGTTTTTGTCTTGCTTGATATGACTGTCTTTGACATCATCCTGGGCATGGATTGGTTGAAGAAGTTTAAAGCTGTTCTGTTCTGTGAGGAATCCAAGGTTAGTTTGTTCCATCCTGACGAAGGAAGAGTGTGTGTCAAGGGCAAGAAGCGAGGAGAACGACAGTTCGTCATCTCTGCCATCAATGTTGAAAAGCTCATCTCTCAAGGGTGTAGAGCCTTCCTAGCCTCCATAGTTCTCGATGCCACACCTCCTACCCTAGACCATGTTGATGTGGTGAAGGACTTCCCAGATGTCTTTCCTGAGGAGTTGCCTGGGTTGCCACCAAATCGCGAGGTGGAATTCTCCATCGAGCTCATACCTGGAACTTCACCGATATCAAAGCCACCTTACCGCTTGGCTCCTGCTGAACTGGCGGAGTTGAAGAAGCAGCTTGAAGAGCTTCTTGACATGGGTTTCATTCGCCCCGGTGTTTCTCCTTGGGGAGCCCCTGTCCTGTTCGTGAAGAAGAAAGATGGCTCTTTGCGGATGTGTATGGACTACCGCATGCTCAACCAGGTGACAGTGAAGAATCGTTATCCGTTGCCACGCATCGACGACCTATTCGATCAGCTAAAGTCAGCCACAGTGTTCTCCAAGATGGATCTGCGGAGTGGCTACTACCAGATGTGTGTGAAGGATGATGATGTTCCGAAGACAGCGTTCAGAACTCGCTATGGGAATTATGAGTTCTTGGTCATGCCTTTTGGTTTGACAAATGCCCCTGCTGTGTTTATGGACCTGATGAACCGAGTATTCCGCCCATACCTCGACAAGTTTGTGATGGTGTTTATTGATGATGTTTTGGTTTATTCCGAGACGTTGGAACAACATCGCGAACACTTGCGGATTGTACTCAACACATTGCGAGAAAATCAATTATATGTAAAATTCTCAAAATGTGAGTTCTGGATAAAGGAAGTGATGTTTCTTGGTCATGTGATCTCTGTCGGCCATATAGCTGTTGATCCTGCGAAGGTAGAAGCTATGACAAAGTGGAAAGCTCCGAGAAACCCATCTGAAATCTGTAGTTTCCTTGGTCTAGCTGGTTACTATCGGAAGTTTATCAAAGGGTTTTCTGAGTTGGCTTTACCTTTGACCAAGCTGACTCGGAAGGAAGTCAAGTTCACATGGACCCCTGAATGTGAGGATAGTTTTCAGAAGTTGAAGATGAGTCTTACTTCTGCTCCAGTGCTTGCTTTGCCTGTTGAGGGTATACCCTATGTCATCTACACTGATGCATCCCGACAAGGCTTAGGGTGTGTTCTGATGCAAGACGGAAAGGTGATCGCCTATGCTTCTCGACAGTTGAAACCTAATGAAGCTAATTGGCCTACGTATGATTTAGAGCTGGCTGCCATAGTTCATGCTTTGAAGATCTGGCGACACTACCTCTATGGAGAAAAGTTTGAAGTCTTTTCTGATCACAAGAGTCTGAGATATCTGTTGACTCAGAAGGATCTGAACTTGCGACAACGTAGGTGGATGGAATATCTTAAAGATTACAATTTCACCATCACCTATCATCTTGGTAAAGCAAATGTTGTAGCTGATGCTTTAAGTCGCAAGAAGGATGCTGTTTGTGCTGCTCTGAGATGTTCTGTGTGGGAAAACCTTGAACATGTGGCCAGTTGGAAACCTCAACCTGTCGATTCAGTGGATGAAGATAAGTTGTGTGTTCATATGGCTAGTTTGACTGTTACACCAACCTGGATCTCAGAAGTCTTGTCTGCACAATTGGAGAGTTCCGAGCTTGAAGAGTTGAAAGCTTTATCTAAGAAACCGCAATCTGACTTCTCTATCGGAGTGGATGGTGCTATCCGCTTCAGACAAAGGTTGTGGATACCTGATGTTGGTGATCTGAGACAGAAGGTTCTGAGTGAAGCTCATGGTTCCAAGTACAATATTCACCCTGGCACAACCAAGATGTATAAGGACTTACAGCGAAGTTTCTGGTGGAAGAATATGAAGAATGATATAGCTTTGTTTGTGGCAAAGTGCTTGACATGTCAGCAAGTTAAGATTGAACATCAACGACCTGGTGGTCTTCTTCATCCTCTTGAGATTCCAGAATGGAAGTGGGAGAAGATCACAATGGACTTTGTTACTGGTTTCCCTAAGTCCAAGAGAGGTTATGATGTTTTTTGGGTGGTGATTGATCGGCTTACAAAATCTGCTCATTTCTTGCCTTTCAAAACCACGTATAAAGTTGCTGAGATGGCTCAGTTGTATGTGGAGTGGATAGTTCGTCTGCATGGTGTCCTTGTTGTGATAGTTTCTGATCGAGACCCGAAATTTACTTCTCGTTTGTGGGGTCAGATTCAGGAAGAGATGGGTATTGATCTGCGTTTCAGCACTGCTTACCATCCGCAAACTGATGGTCAGTCCGAGAGAACAGTTCAGATTCTGGAGGACTTGCTTTGTGCTTGTGTGATGGATTGGGGTGGTGCCTGGGATCGGTATCTACCATTAGCAGAGTTTGCTTACAACAATAGTTACCAAGCCAGTATTGGTATGCCACCTTTTGAAGCTCTCTATGGTAGACCTCGTCGTTCACCTTTGCACTGGGATAATGTTGGTGAGCGTTCCTTAGTGAAGTCTGATGACATGCAGATGATGCTTGAGAAGATACAGTTGATTAAGAAATGGATGAAAGCTGCTCAAGACAGACAGAAGATGTATGCTGATAAGAAGAGGTCTGATGTAAGCTTCTTAGTGGGTGACTATGCTTTTCTAAAGATCAAGCCTATACGTTCTATTGCAAGATCTAAAGTAAAAGGCAAGTTGAGTCCTCGCTATATTGGACCATTTGAGATCTTAGATAAAGTGGGAGATTGTGCATATCGCCTAGCTTTGCCTCCTGCTTATGATAAGATTCACAATGTGTTCCATGTTTCTGTGCTGAGGAAATACGTTAAGGATCCGTCTCATGTGCTCTCCATTGAACCTGTGGAGATTAATGAGAACCTGACATATGAAGAACTACCTGTGAAGATCCTTGACTCCCGAGTAAAGCAGCTGAAGAATAAGGAGATAGAGTTAGTGAAGGTTTTGTGGAGATACCATGGTTTAGAAGAAACCACTTGGGAGTTGAGAGATGAGATGTTACGTACTCACCCTTCCCTCTTTGTATGAGATTTCGGGGATGAAATCCTTTTTAAGGGGTGGAGTGTTGTAACATACTGAAATATCCTTTGTACCTCTTTGTACTCTTTTCTATAAGCTTTGACCTTCATTTTCGTTCCTTTTGTCCTTGGTTTTGATTTAAAAGAAATTAAAATGGTTATTGGTTAAATATTTCCCATATATTCTTATTTCAAGGTTTCATGTACAAAAGACTCAGTTAAAATTAGACAAGGGATTTAAAATGCAATTTCACCTTAAGAAATAAAAAGGGGATAAAATAATTCGTCCTAGAATCTTCTAGTGTTTCCTAGAATATAAGAAATAAGAAGAAATCCGAATTTTATAAAAGAATGAAGATAAATATAATAAGTAAAGGAAATATGAGAAATTATGAGTAAAGGAGATAATTACAAAGATTTTTGCAACAAATAAGATAATCTGAAACCATCATGATAATTTGATAGTTTAATTCGTTCCCTTGAGTAAAGAGTAACTTAAGGGTCAAGTATTATTTAAAATAAAAATATTAATGACATGATCAATGGAATATAGGAAATAAGCCAATAAAAAGAAATAAAATACTTAATGCTCTCAAATCAGGGAAATAACTTCAAATTCGTATTCTAAACATAAAAATAAGCCTCTGTGCAAATTTTCAACTAATTTGGATAATATATGAATAATAAGAAAAATAGGAGAGAGAAAGTGTGTAGAATGTTCTAATTAATTTAATAAATATAAAGATAATGTCAACTTGTGAAGATAATTGCAAAATCGTGTTCCAACCCTTTAGGGAGACTTAAGGGTGAAGTTACATTAATTTTAGATAATGTTATCACTTCTTTTGAGGGAGGAAAGAGAAAATAACATATTAATTATTTCACCTAATAAACTTTCTCAAAATGAAAAACTAACTCCATATTTGGATTCTACGCATCGAAATAAGTCCGAATATAAATTTTCATAATTTTTGGGCAACGTTTGAGCCTCCAAAATAAGAAAGAGAAAAACATTTAAAATCTAATAGTTTTAATAGACTTTTGCTCAGGGATATTTCCCTGATCTAATGCACGATCGAACGGCTCAGATTGCTTGATGGACATGCGTCCATCGATCCGACGGCGCGTGGTCGTCTTCTAGCTCTAGTCGGATAAGGCAACAGACCTTTGATTTTTGTTTTCTTAAAATCGCAATATCTTGAGATTTACTCAACGATTTTCCTTGATTTTTGTTGCGTTGGTTTCCTTGCGAGATTTCGTACAGAATTATCCCAACTTTTGCGAGCTTTGATGCGTATTTGGGAAACGCCCAAAGTAGCCGTCGGCCACTTCCCCTTGCTCCTACCCACATCCTAGTCTAGGGTTCCTTGCCTATAAATAACTCAACCCTTGCGACCGCCATCACCTAAGCAACCTGTTCGTACCTCCAATTTGGTTTTTCATGGACGTTTCGACCCCCGAAGAGCAGCTGAAGGTCCCAAGCTTGCGGCGCATATTGCTCCCTACTTGCTTCGTCTCCGTCCAAATTGAAGGTACTACCAACTTCGTCTTCTCGTTCTCTTTCTTTCGACTATCTAAACGCATGTTTTCGTCGAGTATAGAGATTTTGCCCAAATCGGCCGAGCAAGCCTGCTCACGCGCGACCGAGGAAGAAGACGACGCGCATTTGACCGTTTTGCCCTCGCCTCTCTTCTTTTCTGATTTTCGCGCGAGGGTCATTTCCGCCTTTTTCTCCTGTTTTGACCGCTCGCCTCTCGCGACCGCCCCGAGATGTGGAGCACCGCTCCTGATCACTCCCGAACGCTACCGACCGACTCCCGACCACTCGCGTTGAGCGTGGTTGCCTACGTGGCACACGCTGATTGGTCAGAACAAATTATTATTTATAAATTATTTCGTTGGTCAAAAATTAAAAATAAATAGTGTTTTGAAATCAGGAAAACGAGATCTATTTAATAAAAAAATTCTTGAGATCTGGTTTTGAGTTTTTCAAAAAGGTGTTTTTAAAATCGATTTAATTAACTTAAAAATCCCTAAAATTAACCCTAAAAATCTATATTTCCAAAATATACAATATTATATGTTATTTTGATCAGGAAAACCTAACTAAGACGATTATGAGGTTTTTGAAGTCTGAATCGAGAGTTTGTATAAAAAGTTAGTAAATTGGGATTTTCAATCTTTTAAGTGAATACATGTAATTCTAATAAATGAATTAAATGATGTATTAGGAAGTTTAGGGTTATAGTTCGTGTGAAGACTTGAAAAAGGAAACTTAGGACACCTGTGGCCAAGGTATGTGATTAGTATGTGTTTATTATGAGTCTTGTTGTACATCTACCTATCAGTTGGGAAATACTTAATCCAATACCTAGATTTCTTCTATGAGGTTTAACTTGATCTAAACCATTGCATTTCTTGAAACCTAAATGTCTTATTTGCCTCAAAAATCAGATATAGTATTCTCTTGTTTGGGTATTCATACCCCACTTCCATGATATATATTCTTTTGCTTATTCTTGCCATAAATCACTTATTAGCATGAAATTAAATGTTCTATTTAAATTTTAAGTAGTGGTACTTATGTACAACCACCCATAGAGGGCATGTATAAAATCGCCCTAGGGGAATGTTTATTATTCTCCCCATTAAAATTTTGTAGGTGACTTGGAAATGTTTATAATTCTTCCCTCACCTAAGGTTAGAGGTTCAGTAGGTGCCTCAACCCTACTTAGTTAGATAGACATATTAATAAACATGCTAAAACCTTTTACTTACTTTGTTAATGGCAAGTTCTCTTATGAAAACCTCATACTCTTTGATATCTTCTTACACCAAATACTTGGTCTAGTTTACTTGTTACATCTTTCTTTGCCTTTGATAGATTATTAGTGTAACACATACTTTTCTTGTTTTCCCTCTTGTTGGGTGCCTTCCCAACCACCCAGGTGTTGGAGCAGTTCAAGGAGGAGGAAGGGCTTGAAGAAAGAATCCTTGCTGTGATCATTTGCTTGAGAAGAAGGATGGCTAGGTTGCTATAGCTGGATCCTCTATTCTATCTTATCTTTTCTTTTAGAAAGCAATGATGTAATAAACAATAAAGCCATTAGAAGGCTTGATATTTATTTCTTTCCGCTGCTATTGACATTTTATTATGTATCTGGAATCATGCTTATTTATTTGGATTATTAGGCAACCATCCCCAGAAGTCTCAATTTTTGTTAAAAATTGTGGATGTTGTATTTCCTTTAAATTTTAGTAAAGAGGTGATCTCGCCTCTTTACAGCAAGCAACTTAGCATTTTCATATTTAAGCAAACGAATTTCTTTTTGATAGGCATGAGTTTCTTGCTTCCTAGCTTCATCAATGAGATTAAGTTCTACATTTTCAATTTTAAGAACATCTATCTCATCTAGGCATTTTTGGTTTTCTTTCTTTAAGAGTAGCAATGGTCTTAAGGTAGACACCATTCTCAACTTCAACTCCATTGTATTGGAGCTCAAGATTAAGAAATTGCCCTTGCAAGGTATCAATACTATCAAGGTGCAGCTTTTCATTTTGATCAAGAATATCAATCTTAGCATAAATATCATCTATTATCTTACATAAACTTTTCTTTTTATATTTGTATTTAGTAAAAGATGACCGACAAGCATTAAGCATATCAATAAGAGTTCCTTTAGAAAACTCATGCAAATTGACTTCACTTACCTCACTTACCTAACCTACATCTTCACTTGTAGAGGCCATAAGAGCAAGGTGACATTCTCCATCTTCGGAGCAAGATGAACTTGAGGAAGACTCCTCCCAGGCTGCATGAGCTAAATCTTTGCTTCTTCTTTCTTTCTTCTCCTTTCTCTTATATTTTCCTTCTCTCTTGTACTCCTTGTCCTTCTTGTGGCTTCTCTTGTGATGGCTCTTCTTGGCCTTAGGGAAGTCACTCTTGTTACATTCATAGCATCTAGGAGTTGATGAAGAAGACTTCCCCTTGAGTGTTTGCCCTTGGAGTAGTTAGCTTCATGCTCATTTGGGCCTTCATCTTCACTTGAGGAAGGAGTAGGGGACTTTAGTGCAAGTTGTTGTTGTTGAACCACCTCTTCAATTTGAGATTTGAAGGTTGTGTCCTTGATCTTCTTGGACTCCTTCTCTTCTCTCTTTTCTTCTTCTTCTTCTTGCTTATCAAGCCTTGGATTATGAGCTTGAAGGTTGCCAACCAGCTCCTTGGTTGACAATTCACTAAGCTTGTACACTTCTTCAATGGATGTCACCTTGGTCTCCCATCTCTTTGGAAGAGATCTTAAGATCTTGGAGTTGATTGTGCCTTTGTCCATCACACTAATAAGGGTTGCCAATCCATTGATGATCACATTAAGCCTTGTGTACATGTCCTCTACTCTTTTATTCTTACCCATCTTGAAGTTCTCAAGTAGACCACCAAGCATGTAGATCTTGGCTTCCTTCACTTGCTCCTTTCCTTCAAAGGTGACACATAGCTTGTTCCAAATTTCATGTGCGGTGTCCCAAGAGGAGATCTGGTTGAACTCGGATGGGGTGAGGGCTGCATAGATGATGCTCACGACTTTGGCATTAAGCTAAGCTTGCTTCATTTGGGCTTCCGTCCATGTGGAGATTTCCCCCTTTGGATCTTCATACTTTAGATGCACCACCATCCACATCTCATAGCTTACTCCTTGGAGATAGAACTGCATTCTTCTCTTCCAATAGTGGAAGTTGGTGCCGTCGAAGGCCGGAGGTGGCATGGAGAAGCTTGCCTCCAAGTTGAGAGATCTGAGTGCTAAATCGCCCATCTTCTCCTACTTGTGGAAGTAGCTTGGAGAAGACCTGTTCTAATACTACTTGTTGGATCAAGGGCTCTAGGGCGGTGAATAGAGATTCACAAATATCACATGACGAATTAGACCACCAAATTATATTAAGTGCAGAAACTTAAACATACAACTAATTTGAAGTCCTAACTAGCATGCATAGCAAGGGTGAGAGATAAGGAAGAACATACACTTGATCCAATTTTAGGATAGCGACTCTGACTTCTTGGTCTTCCTTAATTGGGGGTTACCGGGAAACAGGGTCATTAAAGGGTGGGCTCACATGCACTTGTTCTTGTCGCAGTGGCTTCTAGCCATTGGATATGAGGACTGATCCATTGAGGACCACGAATCTAGTAGTCTAGTGGAGGCCATGTGGCCTACTCTTCTCCTCCCCCAGTTAGTGGAGTCCCGCCATCTGGGTCATGCTGTAAAGGTGCTCTGTGGTGGATGCGCCATGGATGGCCCTGATCCCAACATAAATGAAGTGTTAGACCCCTTCCTCAAGTCTTTATAGTTTCAATGCAAGATTTTCCAAAAATCATATCACCCTCATCCTTTGGCTAAAAGGCAATATAACATACCAAATTGATCATATCAATGAAGGCTATGACTTAGCAATGGTTCTATGACCTAAATATGCCCCTAGTTTCCCTGTTTTGCTAAAAATAAGACATTTGACTATGTTGACCACTTTTGATGCATGTTAATGATAAAAGTAGGATCTTTGTTACTTAATTTTTGTGAACTTGAAGCACTATGAAATCCCTAACCACCTTTATTGCTTTTTGGTTGACCTTGATGAACTAATGTGACATTCATATGAACATCAACTCTAGAACTTTGATCTTTTGCTAATCTTCAATTGATATTACATCAAATGCTTATATTGACTTGACATTAGTAAGTTTTGAAACTGCATGATGCAATATATTCTGGACCAATCTTATGCAACATTTAGGGTCTATTTTGCACAATATATATATACATATATATACATATATACATATATATAAATACATATATATACATATATATATATGGGTCCATCTTAATACCTGCGCGGGTAGCTACCCGCCCCCTATATTGGTTACTTTTTTTGAGTTTTTTACTTTTGTCATGTAGAGGGTTACTTTACCTTACAAACTGTAAAGTTTCCTGCATACATAGTTAGGTTTGCAACAGCAGATTCAAAAACACAGTTATATACATATCTGTTGTGTATTTTTGATAGATTTACTTTTTTAGTCGTATAGTTACTTTTTTTATCAAAATACTTACTTTTTTATAGCAGGATTACTTTTTTGACCAGAAGAATTACTTTTTTGGTTGCCGGGTAGAAAACTCCAGGTTACCCATGAGGGTATTAAATGAACGCCCTATATATATATATATATATATATATATATATATATATATATATATATATACATATGTGTGTATACATATATATATATATCCATTCATGTTATACCTTAATAAAGTGTGATATTTGAACCCAATTGTGAACTAAAATCCATTCTGTTTCTGAAATATGTAACAACATGTTGATTCATGATCCTAATTACTAAGTCACATCCCATGGTTGGGTTTGATGATGTATGTGACCCTTTCGCCTAATGTGACCTATGTGACTTGAATTGTTGCCTTAATGCTTATGTGGCTCCTTTTCTCTTGACTTCCTCTCTCAAATAAGGAAATAACCTATTCGTTATCATAACTTGGATGAGGTGTCTTATCTAAGTCACATGTTGAGTCCCGATGGCATATGTTGAGCTATGTTGATGATTTAATGTATGGTGAAGATATTGATACCGATATTGGTTTGTGATGCCAGAATATAGGGGACATCCGACTATATTTTAGTGATCCTTATATATATATTTATCTTGTTGATACAAATGACATTTATACAGATAACACCTTTAGTGTCAGTGAAATTATCCCTATAATGTCAGTTTAATACCAACACCTAAGTGGGTGACACTACAACTAAGGACCTTTTGCATTTTTTTTTTGGGGACAAACAATCCAATGACATAGAGAGAGTGTTGATTGCTATGAAAATAGAAACGAATGACTCAATCGATGACTAAGAGTGATAAAGTGTCATGGAATCACCATGTATCATCGGTTCAAAGAAAGAAAAATGATGCTATAGTAGATTTGTGTCATTGGTTTTAGTCTGAAAAAATGACAACATAGTAGCACAAACGTATTGGAAGCATAGACGTGTTGTGAGTTATGTAGCACTTTCGTCAGTTTGGTAAAAACAAATCAACGCCACATGGTATCAATGTCGGTTATGTCAAAATAATCAATGTCACAGTTGATCTATGTCGCCAGTTTTATCATTAAAATTGATGTTGTACTTCCTTATGAGGTAAAATTGTAATTAATAAGGGTACATGTGTTGTCGATTTTGGTTAAAAAAATTGATGTTGTAGATTTACAATGTCAGCGTTTTCTAATAACTGACACCACAATTATACTTTTTTTAAATAGCAGGTCTGCAAACTTGTTGTCTGACTATTCATTTTGATGTAGAACTTGCAATTGATAAGAACTGTAGGTTCCATCATATGTTCATCTTATCAACAGGACAACACACTTGTAAAACCTACAATAATAAACACATACATAGAATTCATCCACCCACATACATTTTCATTCTTCAATTTCATTCTCTACGATGCTTAATTCCATTCTCATGCACATACACAGTTCAAAAAGAACACATACAATGTCCATTCTCCACATTCTTATTGCATTCATATTAACATTCATTCACATACATGCATACAAACACACATCATTCACATATGCACTAACCATTCACTAGCATCAAATTTTAAGTTGTAAAAAGTCTTAGCTACCACCTGTGTATATAATAAATGACACCAAGGTTTAGAAAACTCATATTTTATCACAATCATATTTAACGTCGACTTCCTTAATGAAGGTGTGTGTCCACTCTCCTTATATCTCATTATCTTTTCTTCTTTATAGGGCTCTATCGTGTCAAATAACTACAAAGAGAATGACATATTTCAGGAGTTTGATTTGATTTTTTTCATATTATCATATGTTATTATTTACTTATGATGATCAAGACTATGTATAGATTATCTTTTGTATATAATGGATGTGTAGTGTCGTCTATCTGACAATCAGGTTCATATTCCACAATTGAAGAAAATCATGTCCATATACTGAAAAGGCATAGTTAAAGGTGTCTTTTTAGAAATGCATTTAAGAAAAGTCTCAAATAACCATTCAAAGTACTCAATGGTTTCATCATAGATGAGGGAGGTACTGAATATGAAACCTTGGCAGTGGTGGTTGAAACCAATAAATAATGATGTACAAAAAAGTAACATGTCATCTTAGTCCTTGGACTAGTTTTGAGAATTGTTGTAAACCAACGTGATATGTGAAGTGTGCCAATTATCATTGAATACTTGCATCAATTTTGATAATTGTAGTACACTAGCATTACAGGTGAGGTGTGCCCAATGCTTTTGGACACTTGCACAAATTATGAGAATGATTATGCATGCACCAGTGGTATATGTAATGTGTGTTAGTTCTATAAAATACCTAACATTTGGTGGCTCTTGTTTGTTTGAAAAGTTGTATCAAAAGAAACTGCATCACCATTTAAACAATAATCAAGCATCATCTTCTTATTTGCCTAGAAGATATTCGTAATTCTCTCTTTGTTATCAACCTCAATGTTGTTAGTGTATATGTCCTAGAACCAATCATTAGATGATGAATATAGGGATATTTTATACTTTTGATTTAATTAATAAAGACAATTCCAATTTATGTGATGTACATTTGATTATTGTGATATTAATTTACATAATAAATGTCCTTAGAATGATTGGTTCAAAATTATGGGACTTCAAGAACATGACTTTTAAACATGATATTCTGGTAGTCACTAAGAACAATACTCTTATATGTCCCTAGTCAAGTATTATCGAGGATTGGACAATATAATATATGTGAGACAAGTATGTGTGTTGTCTGATGACCATGTCTCATGTGTCATAAGTACTGGACATCAAGTCAGACATATATGTACTTGTTAGAGAACAAGTGCATTAGACAGACCCACATATAGAGTGATTCATGGACCATTACATGATAGTCATAATCAACTCTCAAAATGTAAAAATTGTGTTGTAATCTTTTGACCTAAAGTTAATATAATGGTTATATGACAATTATCATGCTTTGACACTATCCAACATGATCTTGAAGGAGGTTGCCACAAAGTTAGTGATTGTGTGTGATGATAATCATGATATGCATTGTCAGGTAGAAGGAATTTCTTCCATTATAATGAGAGCGACATCCAAAGCGTCTTGATAAGTGAGACTAGAGAAATACATAATCATGCTCATGTGAGTCTATATATGATACATCTTTGTAAATTTTTGACGTCAAAAGCATATTATTCATGTCCCTAAAATGCCCTTGATATAATGCAGTCGTACGCAAATTGTGGATTTTTTTAAAACTCCTCAGATCTAATTCAACATTGTCCTGATGGATGAACCCTTCATCACTAGATCTCTTCGTCCATTATTTGTGGTACTTATTCCTATTTTACTTATTCCCTCTATTTCTCCATGAATCGCGATACTTTGGTTCATTGTTTCTTCCTTCTACGAATGGATCCTGTGAGAATCTAGTAATCACCGTTGTTTAGGAGGGTTTTTTGCTGGTTAAATATGGAGTTTGGATCTAAAAATGATGTATTTTTCTTTCTTCTGCCCACTGGGGGAACAAGATGAACGGAATTCTCCTGCGTTTTTTTTAAAGGAAAAGGTATATTGTAATTATACTTGATGCACAACTGCTGGCGTCAGGCCATTGTTGATCAATCCAGACACGATTTTGTGGACAATCTGGACCCTTGAGCAAGTATTTTTACGTGTTGAGATTTCTGCATTCTATTGGGTTGTACATTTTATTGTTCAAACAACGTACACACAGATATTTAGAGAGGGATTTTTTATAATTTCTTATTTCTGAAGGATTGAGATGTTGTTCAAGATGCCCTACAAAAATATCCCGAAGGACCTGAACTTTTGCCACTGTTGATATCGTGCCTACTGCAGACAGCCAATCAAGTACTAATACAACGGTCTGTTTTTTAAAGTTTTGACGCGATTTAAACGTATACTTTGGATAGGAGTTATTGTGAGATATACTTTATGACTCTTTGGACCTAGTGTCCCGAAGTCGAAGGGTCGCTGGTGCACAAAACGAGCAGAAAACATTCACAAAAGAGAAACAACCATGCCTGCCACATGCATACTGACATGTATGTTTTGGAAGATATTCACATAGCATACACAGAAATATCTTGGCGAAGTGTATTTTTTTTTAAATATTCTTTATCACATTCGACCACAAATGGGACCAGAAATAGAATCTCTTTTGTAGTTATGTGTGCAAAATAACAAAATAAAAGAGGAAAAGTAATTACTTCCTTTTTACATTTTGTTATTTCACACATAACAACAAAAGGAGTTTCATTTCTGGTCTCATTTGTAGTCCATATATCATTGTCCAAAACTAATTAGATGTGAATGAATGACGATAACATTTACAAATAAAGGAAGTAAAAGTTAACTATTTTGGAACTAGAGATAAATATGTTGACCAACGAAGGAGGACCAAGGTGGGAATTGGTGGCCGCTGCGCGCTCATTGCAATGGTTCCAGCTCAGCTGATCGTGAAATATCGCCCGTCACTTCCAGCTATTGGCTCAGTCTCTCCAGCCTTAGGCTGGTCTCTATCTCTCTCATGCCCATGTCATAAAGAGAAGCTATTGCCGACAAGCTGCCTTGCGTTTGCCATTTCCTTGTCACACAGGAAGTAGAGCAGAGCCCCTATATTGGTTCCGTCAGGTTTGGCCTGTCTGATTTCGTGTGAAAAACAGAAAAAATTTCGGAGGACCGTTTTGGTAGATAAGAATGGACTAAACCGATCACATATATAATTAATTTACTTATCTAATTAACACTATTTTATTCAAATATAAGTGTACAACAACTTGTTGCTTTTTTTTAATGAATGCAATGGTTATCGAATCGCAAGTAAACACGAATACACTAATCATTTATGTTCCATCTTGCTACTACAATAGTTTGAATGTAGTTTAAGCGTGCGGCTACTATCTAAGTGTGCTTGTTAGCTCACATATAGACTTTGGGACATCAAGCACGGTGAGGTTTTCGACTGCAGATTTGCTATTCTTTCCAAAGGGAGTTCGCTACACTTGTTGTAATCTTTGTACATATGTAGATGCACATTAGTCTGATAGTTTAGATTAATTACAGTCGACAAATGTCAACTTTCCATCGGAAAGATGTAGCCTATTCCGTGCTCACGCAGGATATCACAGTTGTGTTTTAATATTACGCTTTTAATATAACATTTGATGTATATGATATATAAACAAACAATGTGAAACAAAAAGTAAACATTGAATATCAAAACATAATTGTTTAATACAAAGGTAAGATTTGATCACATAAAATAAAACAACAATCATAAGTAACTAATTAATATATAAAAGTAACTATACGAATAGAGAATGAAATTATTTTGATGAAAAATAATAAATCAGTACAACAAGAAATATATTATGTCAGAAAAGTGAAAATAAACTTTAGAAAATAATTGGTCATTAGAAAATGTATCAAGTGTTTATAAAAGCAAAATATTTGGATAAAATATATCCGCTCAGTAAAAAAAAGTATTGTAAAAATAAAGTAGTAAGTATTTACAAGAAGTAATTATTGAATCCAGAAAGTAAAGGTTGGATACAAAAAGTAATTATTAGCTTGAAGAGGTAATAATTTGAACACAGAAGGTAACATTTAAATATAAAAAGTAACTAATTAATACATAAATGTAAAATTTGGAATGAACATACTCAATTACTAGGAAGCATTGAATGACATATTATAAAAAGTAGTAAGTAAAGGAACGTAATTTTTTTATCTTGTTAAAAGTACGCACATTTTATGACATAGATGTCATATTAAGAGTTACAGTAATATTCAATAGTTTGGTGCTAAGAAAAAGTCTACTTGAAATGATGAGTGTTGGTATGTATGCCCTGAGAGCCAATCATGGGATGATTGGTGGGATACATTAAGATTGATTTGATAAAAATCAAAAGCAAGTTTTCAATTCTTTCTGGTTCAGTCATATGAGATAGTGATAGAACAGATTGAATGTCTAGAGAATGACAGTACTCAATGACATATGCTTTCAGTTTGAGGACATGAACGATAAGATCATACGAATGCTAAGAGTTTGTACATTCTTGTTATGTCCCTAGTCGGATGTCATTGTGGAAGGTAAATAGACAACAACGACACACAAGACTAGATTGTGTAGTTGGTTGATGACAGAGTCTCATTAGTCATGATATAGAGATATCAAACCAAACACATAGGTACTTGTTAGAGAACAAGTGTATCGGACAGACCCACCATGAGTTTGACACATGGAACCATGAGATGGTAGTCACAGTCAGTACTCATAGTGATGGTGGTGAGTGTGATTCTTTGACCTGAAATCACTGCACTCAACACATGTCGTTGGGCACACTTTCACATCAATCAAACGCAGTCCTGAAACATGGGTTGTAATAAAGGTGATGATTGGGTGGATTTGACACATGGGGCTTTTGAGGGGTGAGTGATAGATATGGGATTTGTCCCTCCTGAGGGAGTTTGATATCCAAGGCCACTTGATGAGTAGGATTGAGATAGGTGTGCGCACGCATGTGTGAATCAGTATGTGATATTGATGTCATACATATCTCGTTCAATCTGCTCTGAGATCAAGAAAGTGAATGAGTGTTGACAGGATGACTGTTGCATGCCTTGAGTTCATTCAGGATATCAGTGACAAAGGAATTATACATTCACTGTAACACCATTCACGGATTGTAGGATTGAAAGTTGTTCTCCAACTTTCTACTTTCACTTGGGTAGCACTGATGTGTGACTAGGCACCGCTCTTTGCTTGTGAAGTCATAAGTGTTATGGACTTTCACTGCCAATGTGAAATGGACCTGCAGGGTCACACACATAGGATTTAACCTGGAACAGGAGTTTTATCCAAAAGCAATGTTTAGATTGATTACTAAAGGAGTTTAGTAGTTCAATTAAACACTCAATTAATTGATAGCTCAATATCATAATGTTCAAGGTGTTGGACATATTGATTGGAGTATCAGATTGATCGAAATCACTATTGACTGATTCTGCACAACCTGTACTCCCAACCGATCGGTTCAAGTGTTGAACCGATCGGCTGAGGTTGCTGAACCGGTCGGCTCAAGTGTTGAGCCGATCGGCTCAAGCCCAGGGTGAACCAATTGCTTCAAGTGTTGAAACGATTGATTCAACTGATGCAACCGAGCAACTTGGGAAAGTAGGATTGGTGAGAATTTTCCTTGCGTTTCAATTTTCCAATTTGATTGGGAAATAGGATGAGTATTCAATACCAATTGGAAACAAAAGAAGGAAAGTCAATCGGGAACCGACCAGGACCACCAACTGACCAGTTCACTTGTGAACCGACCGGTTCAAGGGTCCCAACCGATCGGTTGAGGTGTCAACCGATCGGTTCAGGTCCCGAACCGATCGGTTCACTTGTGAACCGATCGGTTCAGGTTGTGAGTTGGTTGCTTTTGTGGAAAATCTCAAACCCTTCTACTCCTACTTTTAGTCCCGCATTGCCCGGGATGGAGAACCCTGTCCCATGACCCTTCTATATATATAGGGGTATTGGGGGCTTCTCTAGGTATAACTCAGTGCAACCAGTTCCTATGCAAAGTTGTCGTTCTCTGGTTTTGGTAAACGAGAGAGCCCAAGCAAGTACTACCCGCAAAGGGAGGCGCAGCAAGGGAAAGACAATTGCAGTTGCAACTGGAGGCAGGAGAGTGTGTTGGCGACTAGTACGTCAATAGGAGGGTGTGACTCCTTCCACTTCCTTGTGGGACAAGGAGTGTGGAGTTCCTGGTGGTCCGTGTGGACTACTTCAGAGGTGGGAGGTTATGCCGCTTGGGAGGACAACTGTCAACCTGACAATCCAGTGCGATCAAGAGTCGTCAGTCCCGGTGCGACCAGGAGCTGCACAGACACCGTCGAAGATCAGATTTGAAGACCGTGCAAGGTGCGAGGTATTGTCGCCGAGCAAGCCTCGGGACAAGGTATGATTCCACAAACCATCCTTTCCTATTATATAGACGTTGACGCATTTCCTTATTCCGGGTTTGGGGGGAGTAAAATTTTTGTTTCCGTTGCCTTCACTGTCTCCCCTAAAACCCAACAGTGGTATCAGAGCCACGTCAACTGCTCTATATTTTAGGAATATTGATATGATCATTTTTGGTTTGTCTCCTTTATTTATTGCATACGATGTGAATAATATTGGCTTTATGCATGTCCAATCCTAAATCCACAAATCCCAATTACATATATGATATGTATTATTAATGCACTCGATACGCGTCGCTCTTAAACGAGTTTTATGATGGATGTGTAGTATCATTATGGCCTATAAACCTCTATCTGTGTGTGATTTTTTGTGGTTACTTGCATCTCGGTCTGCGTACCGATCTTCCCTCTCTTAATCCTGATGTAACTCGAAATAATTCGAGATTCTTTCCTACCTTTGCTCCCTTCGAATGTAACTCGGGGTTTCCCTTTTAAGCAATATAAAATTAGGATAGATTTTATTTCTTGTTCTGTCGAAGACCGGCGGACATCTGACGACAACTGAAACGATCGGTTCAAGGCGTGAACCGATCGGTTGACGTTCCAAACGATCGGTTCAAGGAGTGAACTGATCAGTAGATGACCGGTTCGAGGAGCGAGACGAGCAGGTGGAGGCCATGACGAGATGCACGACGACTAGGCAAACCGATCGGTTGGAGGAGCCAACCGATCGGCTGGTGGCACATAGACGACCGGGCCGGACTGAGAAAGACGTTCATGTGATGAATTGATCTACTCCAAAGGCAAAGCACATAGTTCATCTTGTAAAGGTTGCATGTGATGTAGACCTAGATGACCGTGATTCCTCTTGGCTCGAGGAATCACATTAGATTGGCCATAATCATAACTTTTATCGTTTTGCATGTTTTCAGTGGGATATAGCATGTATATGATACGTACTATGTATTGTGGTGATTGGATACTTATTCCCTCTATTTCTCCATGAATCGCGATACTTTGGTTCATTGTTTCTTCCTTCTACGAATGGATCCTGTGAGAATCTAGTAATCACCGTTGTTTAGGAGGGTTTTTTGTTGGTTAAATATGGAGTTTGGATCTAAAAATGATGTATTTTTCTTTCTTCTGCCCACTGGGGGAACAAGATGAACGGAATTCTCCTGCATTTTTTTAAAGGAAAAGGTATATTGTAATTATACTTGATGCACAACTGCTGGCGTCAGGCCATTGTTGATCAATCCAGACACGATTTTGTGGACAATCTGGACCCTTGAGCAAGCATTTTTACGTGTTGAGATTTCTGCATTCTATTGGGTTGTACATTTTATTGTTCAAACAACGTACACACAGATATTTAGAGAGGGATTTTTTATAATTTCTTATTTCTGAAGGATTGAGATGTTGTTCAAGATGCCCTACAAAAATATCCCGAAGGACCTGAACTTTTGCCACTGTTGATATCGTGCCTACTGCAGACAGCCAATCAAGTACTAATACAACGGTCTGTTTTTTAAAGTTTTGACGCGATTTAAACGTATACTTTGGATAGGAGTTATTGTGAGATATACTTTATGACTCTTTGGACCTAGTGTCCCGAAGTCGAAGGGTCGCTGGTGCACAAAATAAGCAAAAAACATTCACAAAAGAGAAACAACCATGCCTGCCACATGCATACTGACATGTATGTTTTGGAAGATATTCACATAGCATACACAGTAATATCTTGGCGAAGTGTATTTTTTTTTAAATATTCTTTATCACATTCGACCACAAATGGGACCAGAAATAGAATCTCTTTTGTAGTTATGTGTGCAAAATAACAAAATAAAGGAGGAAAAGTAATTACTTCCTTTTTACATTTTGTTATTTCACACATAACAACAAAAGGAGTTTCATTTCTGGTCTCATTTGTAGTCCATATATCATTGTCCAAAACTAATTAGATGTGAATGAATGACGATAACATTTACAAATAAAGGAAGTAAAAGTTAACTATTTTGGAACTAGAGATAAATATGTTGACCAACGAAGGAGGACCAAGGTGGGAATTGGTGGCCGCTGCGCGCTCATTGCAATGGTTCCAGCTCAGCTGATCGTGAAATATCGCCCGTCACTTCCAGCTATTGGCTCAGTCTCTCCAGCCTTAGGCTGGTCTCTATCTCTCTCATGCCCATGTCATAAAGAGAAGCTATTGCCGACAAGCTGCCTTGCGTTTGCCATTTCCTTGTCACACAGGAAGTAGAGCAGAGCCCCTATATTGGTTCCGTCAGGTTTGGCCTGTCTGATTTCGTGTGAAAAACAGAAAAAATTTCGGAGGACCGTTTTGGTAGATAAGAATGGACTAAACCGATCACATATATAATTAATTTACTTATCTAATTAACACTATTTTATTCAAATATAAGTGTATAACAACTTGTTGCTTTTTTTTAATGAATGCAATGGTTATCGAATCGCAAGTAAACACGAATACACTAATCATTTATGTTCCATCTTGCTACTACAATAGTTTGAATGTAGTTTAAGCGTGCGGCTACTATCTAAGTGTGCTTGTTAGCTCACATATAGACTTTGGGACATCAAGCACGGTGAGGTTTTCGACTGCAGATTTGCTATTCTTTCCAAAGGGAGTTCGCTACACTTGTTGTAATCTTTGTACATATGTAAATGCACATTAGTCTGATAGTTTAGATTAATTACAGTCGACAAATGTCAACTTTCCATCGGAAAGATGTAGCCTATTCCGTGCTCACGCAGGATATCACAGTTGTGTTTTAATATTACGCTTTTAATATAACATTTGATGTATATGATATATAAACAAACAATGTGAAACAAAAAGTAACCATTGAATATCAAAACATAATTGTTTAATACAAAGGTAAGATTTGATCACATAAAATAAAACAACAATCATAAGTAACTAATTAATATATAAAAGTAACTATACGTATAGAGAATGAAATTATTTTGATGAAAAATAATAAATCAGTACAACAAGAAATATATTATGTCAGAAAAGTGAAAATAATTGGTCATTAGAAAATGTATCAAGTGTTTATAAAAGAAAAATATTTGGATACAATATATCATCTCAGTAATAAAAAGTATTGTAAAAATAAAGTAGTAAGTATTTACAAGAAGTAATTACTGAATCCAGAAAGTAAAGGTTGGATACAAAAAGTAATTATTAGCTTGAAGAGGTAATAATTTGAACACAGAAGGTAACATTTAAATATAAAAAGTAACTAATTAATACATAAATGTAAAATTTGGAATGAACATACTCAATTACTAGGAAGCATTGAATGACATATTATAAAAAGTAGTAAGTACAGGAACGTAATTTTTTTATCTTGTTAAAAGTACGCACATTTTATGACATACATGTCATATTAAGAGTAACAGAAATATTCAATAGTTTGGTGCTAAGAAAAAGTCTGCTTGAAATGATGAGTGTTGGTATGTATGCCCTGAGAGCCAATCATGGGATGATTGGTGGGATACATTAAGATTGATTTAATAAACATCAAAGGCAAGCTTCCAATTCTTTCTGGTTCAGTCATATGAGATAGTGATAGAACAGATTGAATGTCTAGAGAATGACAATACTCAATGACGTATGCTTTCAGGTTGAGGACCTGAACGATGAAATCATACGGATGCTAAGAGTTTGTACATTCTTGTTATGTCCCTAGTCGGATGTCATTGTGGAAGGTAAATAGACAATAATGACACACAAGACTAGATTGTGTAGTTGGTTGATGACAGAGTCTCATTAGTCATGATATAGAGATATCAAACCAAATACATAGGTACTTGTTAGAGAACAAGTGTACCAGACAGACCCACCGTGAGTTTGACACATGGAACCATGAGATGGTAGTCACAGTCAGTACTCACAGTGATGGTAGTGAGTGTGATTCTTTGACCGGAAATCATTGCACTCAACACATGTCGTTGGGCACACTTTGACATCAATCAAACGCAGTCCTGAAACATGGGTTGTTATAAAGGTGATGATTGGGTGGCTTTGACACATGGGGCTTTTGGGTGAGTGATAGATATGGGATTTGTCCCTCCTGAGGGAGTTTGATATCCAAGGCCACTTGATGAGTAGGATTGAGATAGGCGTGCACACACATGTGTGAATCAGTATGTGATATTGATGTCATACATATCTCGTTCAATCTGCTCTGAGATCAAGAAAGTGAATGAGTGTTGACAGGATGATTGTTCCATGCCTTGAGTTCATTCAGGATATCAGTGACAAAGGAATTATACATTCACTGTAACACCATTCACGGATTGTAGGATTGAAAGTTGTTCTCCAACTTTCTACTTTCACTTGGGTAGCACTGATGTGTGACTAGGCACCGCTCTTTGCTTGTGAAGTCATAAGTGTTATGGACTTTCACTGCCAACGTGAAATGGACCTGTAGGGTCACACACATAGGATTTAACCTGAAAGAGGAGTTTTGTCCACAAAGAATGTTTTAGTAGTTCAATTAAACACTCAATTAATTGATAGCTCAATATCATAATGTTCAAGGTGTTGGACATATTGATTGGAGTATCAAATTGATTGAAATCACTATTGACTGATTCTGTACAACCTGTACTCCCAACTGATCGGTTCAAGCCTAGGGTCAGTTGAGGTTGCTGAACCGGTCGGTTGAGGTTGCTGAACCGGTCGGCTCAAGTGTTGAGCCGATCGGCTCAAGCCTAGGGTGAACCAATTACTTCAAGTGTTGAAACGATCGATTCAACTGATGCAACCGAGCAACTAGGGAAAGTAGGATTGGTGAGAATTTTCCTTGCGTTTCAATTTTCCAATTTGATTGGGAAATAGGATGGGTATTCGATACCAATTGGAAACAAAAGAAGGAAAGTCAATCGGGAACCGACCAGGACCACCAACCGACCGGTTCACTTGTGAACCAACCGGTTGAAGGGTCCCAACCGATCGGTTGAGGTGTCAACCGACCGGTTCAGGTTGCGAGTTGGTTGCTTTTGTGGAAAATCTCGAACCCTTCTACTCCTGCTTTTAGTCCCGCATTGCCCGGGATGGAGAACCTTGTCCCATGACCCTTCTATATATAGGGGTATTGGGGGCTTCTCCAGGTACAGCTCAGTACAACCAGTTTCTCTGCAAAGTTGTCGTTCTCTGGTTTTGGTAACTGAGAGAGCCCGAGCAACGCAAAGGGAGGCGCAACAAAGGAAAGACAATTGCAGTTGCAACTGGAGGCAGGAGAGTGTGTTGGCAACTAGTACGTCAATAGGAGGGTGTGACTCCTTCCACTTCCTTGTGGGACAAGGAGTGTGGAGTTTCTGGTGGTCCGTATGGACTACTTCAGAGGCAGGAGGTTTCTTCCGCTTGGGAGGACAACTGTCAACCCGACAGTCCGGTGCGATCAGGAGTCGTCAGTCCTGGTACGACCAAGAGCTGCACAGACACCGTCGAAGATCAGATTTGAAGACCTCGCAAGGCACGAGTTATTGTCGCCGAGCAAGCCTCGGGACAAGGTATGATTCCACAAACCATCCTTTCCTATTATATAGACGTTGACGCGTTTCCTTGTTCCGGGTTTGGGGGAGTAAAATTTTTGTTTCTGCTGCCTTCTCTGTCTCCCCTAAAATCCAACAGTGGTATCAGAGCCACGTCAACTACTCTATATTTTAGGAATATCGATATGATCGTTTTTGGTTTGTCGCCTTTATTTATTGCATACGATGTGAATAATATTGGCTTTATGCATGTCCAATCCTAAATCCACAAATCCCAATTACATATATGATATGTATTATTAATGCACTCGATACGCATCGCTCTTAAATGAGTTTTATGGTGGATGTGTAGCATGATTATGGCCTATAAACCCCTATTTGTGTGTGGTTGTTTGTGGTTGCTTGCATCTCGGTCTGCGCACCGATCTTCCCTCTCTCATTCCTGATGTAACTCAAAATAATTCGAGATTCTTTCCTACCTTTGCTCCCCCCGAATGTAACTCGAGGTTTCCCTTTTAAACAATGTAAAATTAGGATAAATTTTATTTCCTGTTATGTCAAAGACCGGCAGACATCTGACGACAGCTGAAACGATCGGTTCAAGGCGTGAACCGATCGGTTGACGTTCCAGACGATCGGTTCAAGGAGTGAACCGATCAGTAGATGACCGGTTCGAGGAGCGAGACGAGCAGGTGGAGGCCATGATGAGATGAACGACGACCAGGCAAACCGATCGGTTGGAGGAGCCAACCGATCGGTTGGTGGCACCCAGACGACCGGGCCGGACTGAGCAAGACGTTCATGTGATGAATTGATCTACTCCAAAGGCAAAGCACATAGTTCATCTTGTAAAGGTTGCATGTGATGTAGACCTAGATGACTGTGATTCCTCTTGGCTCGAGGAATCACATTAGATTGGCCATAATCATCGCTTTTATCATTTTGCATGTTTTCAGTGGGATATAGCATGTATATGATACATACTATGTATTGTGGTGATTGGATATGTATATGTATACAAAACCAAATCCCTCATTAAAATATTAAGTCTTATATGCCTTCCATTAGCGGAACACATGAAAAAATCGATCGACCAAGCGTAGGTTACGCCAAAGCGTGGTGCGCCGTCTATCTTGTGGAAGTGTGAAGGGTAGACATGTAGGTTCTGCCAAAGCAGGGTACATGTTCTACCATGTTGGCTTTTGGGTTAGACTTAACTGGTGATTCTTAGAGAGTTTAAGCCCAGAGGTAAGGAATGTTCATGGCAAGGTGTTGTGCATGTTCATTCAACAAGAGTTGCATATGATGCAATTGGCAAGGGTTGCCTACCTAAGAGATCTAAGTTTTGGGCAATCAGCCAAAGCTGACTCATGACTTAGAGGATTTTAAGATCTTACCCGCTAGAAGATTGTACGCTGCAATCTTCCGAATTGATGGTGAGGGCTATCAATTTGAACTAAAATAGTGGGAGCAATAATTAATTAAAGGCCTAATTATATCGTCAAATTTTCAAATCAATCAAATAAGTCAAAAATGAGTTTTTGGACTAAAATTGCATATTTTCCTTTTGTAGTACAAATGGCAACAAACAACAACAACTTTTCTTTGCGATCAATCCTTGACAAGGACAAGCTAAATGGGACAAACTTCCACGACTGGTATCGGACATTGAGAATTGTTCTCACTCAAGAGCATAAGCTCTATGTCCTGGATACTCCAATTCTAGAGGAACCCGCTCCTAATGCACCAAGGATAGAAAGGGATGCTTACAAGAAGCATTCTGATGATGCCATTGATGCAAAGTGCTTGATGTTATGTTCAGTGAACCATGAGTTGCAGAGACAGCATGAGAACATGGGTGTCATTGAGATGATTCAACATTCAGGAACATGTATGAAGATCAGGCACGGCAAGAGAGATAGAATGTTTCTAGGGCGCTGTTCAAGTGTGTCATGACAGAAGGAGATCCAGTTGGTCCTCACACACTCAAGATGATTGGGTATGTGAAGAACCTGCAGAGACTGGGATTTCCACTGAGCCAAGAGTTGGCTACTGACGTGATACTGCAATTCTTGCCATAATCTTACGGTCAGTTTGTGATGAACTACAACATGAACAACTTTGATAGGCCACTGTCAGAGTTGTTGGGCATGTTGAGGATAGCTGAGATACAGATGAAGAAGGACAAGCCTAAGTCTGTGATGGTGATCATGAGCAAGAAAGGCAAGTCCAAGCGCAACGGCAAGGTCAAAGCTAAGAAAGGTCCTGATGCTAGCCAGGAGCCCAAGTCATCTTCAGCTCTCAAGGCCAAAGGAGGCGTGACCAAGAAAGGAAATTGCCACCATTGTCAAAAGCAAGGACATTGGAAAAGGAATTGTCCTCTCTATCTGGAAGAACAAAAGAAGAAGGAGACAACTGAAGTCTCCACTTGAAGGTGTCATGAAAGTAAACTTGTAACACTTTTTGAGGTTTATGATACCAAGATGTAAAGTGTATAGCACTCATAATTGGGGGAAGTGTTGCCGCCATAGATAGGAGTACTTTAGTTTATTTTCATCCTACAAGGCATGTAATACAGTTATGAACTGCTATTTCATATTTGCCAATAGATAGAAACACTTTATTTTTTGCATATTATATGACAATGATGGCAATTAATAAAGAGATGTTTCAATTTATAAAGATATGATCTTTGTGGCAATGTGTTATTTATCTTGTGGTATTTGATATGCATAAGATAAAATGATACCTAAAAGTTATAGATAACTCAAACAATAAAATTAGCATCAATCATGAGAAATTCATTTCTAGTGTCCATGTGATGGATGAATCTAGACTCTTTTGGTTACAGAACTAATAAGAGACATGAATATCTTGAACATGATTAATCAATCTTCACTAATGGTAGTGGGAGAATGATTATCCTATTAGGTATAATGCATGTGATGTATTTACATACCTATTGGAACAAATACTAATATTTCAAATGGTGTTTAGAGAAATACCAATATGAATGTCTTGAAGTGTTCAAGATTATCATAGATGAAGTACAAATTTGGTAAAGTGTTAATTCTTGATGAGATCAATGAATGAAATACTTGGACCAAATGTTCCTTATGAGTGATTATGATAGTGTATCATAGTGAACTCATGATTAAGGCATGGTGATGTCTAAATCAAGAAGGAATCATACTCTAAGGAGTTAGAGAATGGTTATCAAATAACTAAATTCTTCTTAATAAAAGAATACCCCACACTAATAAAAGGACATTAAGAATTACAAGGAGTTGTGAGTTCTTATATCCTTGACAGATACACCTCAATTATCTATGTGATGAGTTGATTCAACTATCTAGATAACTATGAGGAATCAAATTTTGAGTTATGGTTTATGACCATTACATCCTAAATGACATCCATGTGAACCATAAGGTATGACCTTGATGGTAGCACTCATTGGATCAAATCCATAAGTGCAAATAAGTCTTAAGTGTTAAGACACATGGATAACATTTTGAGAAGGATGATGCTTGTTGATTGCAACTTAATGACTAAGGCATTTGGCATATGGATACTAAAACTGCATTCCTATGAGGAATAAAACAAGGATGTGTACGTGACACAACCTATAAGGTTTATGAATCCACTAATGCAAATCAAGTCTATAAGTTACAATGGACTAATCAATGTGATTGATTGAGCACAAGTAACTCAGAATTGGATCTTTACTTTGATGATATAGTCAAAGGGTTTGACTGATATGTCAAAGATAAAGAAGGGATCTGTGATTTAGTGGGAGCGTGTTCACATTCCACATATTGATGTGAAATGGAAATGTTATAGAATGGAAATCCATAAGTGGAAATGATCTTTAAGGAAATCCATAAGTTTTGAGTTTTGGTGGAGTACCTCAAAATCCTCTTAGCAGCAATAAGATGTGATTTCATAGGACTTGATTAAAAGTGAGCACACAAGCCAACACTAATGATAATATTAGGTCTAGAGGCGGTTAAATAAATTAAACTCACAATCATACCTATATAGAGCTTCTAATCTACCTTCTCACCTTCTTCATCTCTATCAAGTTTGGTGGTATTGGACATGGGTGTGTCCATCGGCTTCATGTTCTCCATCCCAAAGCATTTCAGTAGTTCACTGGTGTACTTGCCTTGGTTGATGAAGTTTTCATGTTTGGTTTGCTTGATTTGGATCCCGAGGAAGAAAGTAAGCTCACCCATCATGCTCATCTCGAACTCACTCTGCATAAGAGAACTAAACTCCTTGCAAAGATCAAGATTAGTTCTGCCAAAAATGATATCATCAACAAAAATTTGAATGACAAAAAAATTTCTAGAAGTGTGTTTTAGAAATAAAGTAGAATCAACTTTGCCCATGCCATAACCATTGTCTAACAAAAAGTTCTTTAATTTCTCATACCAAGCTCGAGGTGCTTGTTTGAGTCCATAGAGAGCTTTTTGTAACAAATAAACATGATTAGGTAGCTTGTCATTTTCAAAGCCCAAAGGTTGAACAACAAATACTTCCTCCTCAATTTCACCATTCAAAAACACACTTTTAACATCCATTTGTTATAGAAAGAAATTTTTATAACTAGCAAAGGCAAGTAGCATTCTAATAGATTCAAGTCTAGCAACAGGAGCATAAGTTTCATCAAAATCAATACCTTCTTGCTGATTGTAACCTTGTGCCACTAACCTTGCTTTGTTCCTTACCACCTTGCCATTTTCATCAAGCTTGTTGTGATAGACTCACTTGGTGCCAATGATTTTTCTGTCACTTGGTCTCAGCACTAGGGTCCACACTCGGTTTGATTTTTCTGTCACTTGGTCTCAGCACTAGGGTCCACACTCGGTTATTCTCGAATTGCTCTAGTCCCTCCTACATAGAAAGGATCCACTCGTCATCTCCAAGAGCTTCCTTGATGTTCTTTGGCTCCAACTGTGAGATGAAGGCATTGTCTGCTTATTCTTTGTTGAAGGTAGCTCGTGTCTTCACTCTCTCAAATGGGTTGACAATGATTATCTCTTTGGGATGATTCTTTGCAAACCAAGGAGTGGGATCCTTCTTTTCTTCATCTTCTGCTTCAACCACCCGCTTACCTTTGTTGTTGATGTTGAGGTCTTTTAGGATAGGAATTAAGTCACCTGCAACATCATTTTCAGCAACATTCTTGTCAACAATAGGGTTAGTTTCAATAAACTTAACATTAATGGATTCTTCAATTTTAGACAGTTCAATATTGAAAACTCTATAAGCCCTGCTTGTAATGTTATAGCCTAGGAAGAAAGCCTTGTAAGATTTCAGACTAAACTTGTCGAGAGAATCATTCATCTTTAAAGCAAAACAAGGACATCCAAAAACGTGAAAGAAATTGATGGATGGCTTTCTACCACACCATAACTCATAGGGGGTTTTCTTCAAAGAAGGATGCGTAAAAACTAAGTTCTATACAAAACAAGAGGTGCTAACGGCTTCGGCCCAAAACTTATTAGAAATGTCATATTCAAGAATCAAGCTCCTAGCCATCTCCTATAGTGACCTATTATTTCTCTCTACTACCCCATTTTGTTGAGGTGTACGAGGAGAAGAGAAATTGTGCGAGTAAACAAATTTTTCACAAAAACACTCAAAAAGATCATTTTCAAACTCTCCCCCATGGTCACTGTGGATAGAAACAATCCGGCAAGAAGCTTCATTTTCAACTCGTTTATAAAAGCTCGAGAAAACATCTAGAGTATCACTTTAGAAACGATAAAGAAGGTCCAAGTATAGTGAGAGAAATCATCGACAATCACAAGACAATACTTGGAACCACGAAGCTTTTGAGTTCTCATAGGTCTGAATAGATAAATATGAAGAAGATCAAGAGCTCTTTTGGTACTAAAAACTCCTTTGGATTTGAAGGAGGACTTGGTTTGCTTGCCTTGTGTACAAGGTTGGCATTCCTCATCCTTTCCAAACTCCAATTTGAGAAGTCCCCAAACCAATTCCTTTTTGCTCAATTTCTTCATTTGATGCATATTCACATGACCCGACTAGTGATGCCAAAGAGAAATATCATTTTTATCCACAACCAAGCATATATCAAGTAAGGGCTTTAGAGCATCAAGGACAATAACATAAGGAGTACCATTTATAGTTCCCTTATATATGACATTGTAAGTGAGGGAATCTAGAAGCAAACATTCTAAAGAAATAAATAGAACAAGATATCCATTATCACAAAGTTGGCTTACACTTATCAAATTGTGATGTAGGCCATCAACAAGCAAAACAATTTTGATACTTAGCTCATTGCCTACATCATCCTCACCTAATACCTTACTCTTTTTGTTGTCCCCGAAGGTCACCTATCCTTCTATCTTTTTCATGAATTTGTTGAAATGGTTGATTTCACCTGTCATATGTTTTCAGTAGCCACTATCAACAATCCACCTTCTTTTCACCTATATGAAAGAAGGATGTCGATACCCAACTCAAATTTTGGGATCTAGGGTTATCTTGGGGACCCATTTCATCTTTGGGTTAGTCCTCTTTGGCTTGTAAGGACAATAAGTAGAGTAATGATCATCACATTTACAATGGACACATACCATTGAGTTCTTAGAGCCGGAAGTCTCTCCATGGAAGATAGGAGGTTCCACACTCTTCTTCTTGCCCTTACTCTTATTCTTGTTGTTACCCTTAAGAGCAGTCCCATCATATCCTAAACCACTAGTACCAATTCGTTTGGTAGAGTGTTCTAGGACATCATTAAGGGATTTCTTTCCCCTAAGAAACTTTAGCAAAGAAGCTCTTAACTTAGCATTATCATTACTAATATTAGTGACATTATAAGATAAACTAGCAAGATCATCTCTATCATGCAATAGGTCAGCCTCTAAACTGAGGGCTTTAGTATGAAAGGAATCACGTTCTAAAGCAGTGCTAGTTACCTCATTACTTTGCAAAATAGGTCTATATGATAGATCATTAACTTGAGCAAGTAACTTAGCATTTTCATATTTAAGCAAACAAGTTTCTTTTTTATAGGCATGAGTTTCTTGCTTCCTAGCTTCATCAATGAGAATAAGTTCTACATTTTCAGTTTTAAGAACATCTATCTCATCTAGGAATTTTTGGTTTTCTTCCTTAAGAGTAGCAATGGTCTTAAGGTAGACACCATTCTCAACTTCAACTCCATTGTATTGGAGCTCAAGATTAAGAAATTGCCCTTGCAAGGTATCAATACTATCAAGGTGCAGCTTTTCATTTTGATCAAGAATATCAATCTTAGCATAAATATCATCTATTATCTTACATAAACTTTTCTTTTTAGATTTGTATTTAGTAAAAGATGACCGAAAAGCATTAAGCATATCAATAAGAGTTCCTTTAGAAAACTCATGCAAATTGACTTCACTTACCTCACTTACCTAACCTACATCTTCACTTATAGAGGCCATAAGAGCAAGGTGACATTCTCCATCTTCAGAGCTAGAAGAACTTGAGGAAGACTCCTCCCAGGCTGCATGAGATAAATCTTTGCTTCTTCTTTCTTTCTTCTCCTTTCTCTTATATTTGCCTTCTCTCTTGTACTCCTTGTCCTTCTTGTAGCTTCTCTTGTGATGGCTCTTCTTGGCCTTGGGGAAGTCACTCTTGTTATGGCCTTTTTTGCCACATTCATAGCATGTAGGAGTTGATGAAGAAGACTTCCCCTTGAAGTGTTTGCCCTTGGAGTAGTTAGCTTCATGCTCATTTGGGCCTTCATCTTCACTTGAGGAAGGAGTAGGGGACTTGAGTGCAAGTTGTTGCTGTTGAACCACCTCTTCAATTTGAGATTTGAAGGTTTTGTCCTTGATCTTCTTGGACTCCTTCTCTTCTCTCTTTTCTTCTTCTTCTTGCTTATCAAGCCTTGGATTATGAGCTTTAAGGTTGCCAACCAGCTCCTTGGTTGACAATTCACTAAGCTTGTACACTTCTTCAATGGATGCCACCTTGGGCTCCCATCTCTTTGGAAGAGATCTTAAGATCTTGGAGTTGATTGTGCCTTTGTCCATCACACTACTAAGGGTTTCTAATCCATTGATGATCACATTAAGCCTTGTGTACATGTCCGCTACTCTTTCATTCTTACCCATCTTGAAGTTCTCAAGTAGACCACCAAGCATGTAGATCTTGGCTTCCTTCACTTGCTTTGTTCCTTCAAAGGTGACACATAGCTTGTTCCAAATTTCATGTGTGGTGTCCCAAGAGGAGATCTGGTTGAACTCGGATGGGGTGAGGGCTGCATAGATGATGCTCACGACTTTGGCATTAAGATAAGCTTGCTTCATTTGGGCTTCCGTCTATGTGGAGATTTCCCCCTTTGGATCTTCATACTTTAGATGCACCACCATCCACATCTCATAGCTTACTCCTTGGAGATAGAACTGCATTCTTCTCTTCCAATAGTGGAAGTTGGTGTCGTCGAAGGCCGGAGGTCGCATGGAGAAGCTTCCCTCCAAGTTGAGAGATCTGAGTGCTAAATCACCCATCTTCTCCTACTTGTGGAAGTAGCTTGGAGAAGACCTGTTCTAATACCACTTGTTGGATCAAGGGCTCTAGGGCGGTGAATAGAGATTCACAAATATCACAAGACGAATTGGACCACCAAATTATATTAAGTGCAGAAACTTAAACATAACTAGCATGCATAGCAAGAGTGAGAGACAAGGAAGAACATACACTTGATCCAATTTTAGGATAGCAACTCTGACTTCTTGGTCTTCCTTAATTGGGGGTTACCGGGAAGCAGGGTCATTAAAGGGTGGGCTCACATGCACTTGTTCTTGTCACAGTGGCTTCTAGCCATTGGATATGAGGACTGATCCATTGAGGACCACGAATCTAGTAGTCTAGTGGAGGCCATGTGGCCTACTCTTCTCCTCCCCCAGTTAGTGGAGTCCCTCCATCTGGGTCATGCAGTAAAGGTGCTCTGTGGTGGATGCGCCATGGATGGCCCTGAGCCCAACATAAATGAAGTGTTAGACCCCTTCCTCAAGTCTTTATAGTTTCAATGTAAGATTTTCCAAGAATCATATCACCCTCATCCTATGGCTAAAAGGCAATATAACATACCAAATTGATCATATCAAAGAAGGCTATGACTTAGCAATGGTTCTATGACCTAAATATGCCCCTAGTTTCCCTGTTTTGTTAAAAAAAAGATCTTTGACTATGTTGACCACTTTTGATGCATGTTAATGATAAAACTAGGATCTTTGTTACTTAATTTTTGTGAACTTGAAACATTATGAAATCCCTAACCACCTTTATTGCTTTTT
This sequence comes from Alisma plantago-aquatica, assembly GCA_963693085.1. Taxonomy (NCBI): domain Eukaryota; kingdom Viridiplantae; phylum Streptophyta; class Magnoliopsida; order Alismatales; family Alismataceae; genus Alisma; species Alisma plantago-aquatica. The sequence goes on from OY856413.1 coordinate 36,236,017, forward strand.
GGTTGACCTAGATGAACTAATGTGACATTTATATGAACATCAACTCTAGAACTTTGATCTTTTGCTAATCTTCAATTGATATTACATCAAATGCTTAGATTGACTTGAAATTAGTAAGTTTTGAAACTGCATGATGCAATGTATTCTTGACCAATCTTATGCAACATTTAGGGTCTGTATTGCACAATATATATATATATATATATATATATATATATACATATATATACATATATATATATGGCTCCATCTTAATACCCGTGCGGGTAGCTACCCGCCCCCTATATTGGTTATTAGGTTTGCAACAACAGATTCAAAAACACAGTTATATACATATCTGTTGTGTATTTTTCACAGATTTACTTTTTTAGTCGTATAGTTACTTTTTTTTATCAAAATACTTACTTTTTTATAGCAGGATTACTTTTCTGACCAGAAGAATTACTTTTTTGGTTGTCGGGTAGAAAACTCCAGGTTACCCGTGAGGGTATTAAATGAACGCCCTATATATACATATATATGTATATATATATATATATATATATATATATATATATATATATATATATATATACATATACATACACACATATGTGTATACATATATATATATATATCCATTCATGTTATACCTTAATAAAGTGTGATATTTGAACCCAATTGTGAACTAAAATCCTTTCTGTGTCTGAAATATGTAACAACATGTTGATTCATGATCCGAATTACTAAGTCACATCCCATGGTTGGGTTTGATGATGTCTATGACCCTTTTGCCTAATGTGACCTATGTGACTTGAATTGTTGTTCTTATACCTTAATGCTTATGTGGCTCCTTTTCTCTTGTCTTCCTCTCTCAAATAAGGAAATAACCTATTCATTATCATAACTTGGATGAGGTGTCTTATCTAAGTCACATGTTGAGTCCCGATGGCATATGTTGAGCTATGTTGATGATTTCATGTATGGTGAAGATATTGATACTGATATTGGTTTGTGATTCTAGAATATAGGGGACATCCGACTATATTTTAGTGATCCTTATATATATTTATCTTGTTGATACAAATGACATTTATACAGATAACACCTTTAGTGTCAGTGAAATTATCCCTATAATGTCAGTTTAATACCAACACCTAAGTGGGTGACACTACAACTAAGGACCTTCTGCATTTGTTTTTTGGGGACAAACAATCCAATGACATAGAGAGAGTGTCGATAGCTATGAAAATAGAAACGAATGACTCAATCAATGACTAAGAGTGATAAAGTGTCATGGAATCACCATGTATCATCGGTTCAAAGAAAGCAACTAATGCTATAGTAGATTTGTGTCATTGGTTTTAGTCTGAAAAAATGACAACAGAGTAGCACAAATGTATTGGAAGCATAGACGTGTTGCGAGTTAGGTAGCACTTTCGTCAGTTTTGATAAAAACAAATCAACGCCACATGGTATCAATGTCGATTATTTCAAAATAATCAATGTCACAGTTGATCTATGTCGCCAGTTTTATCACTAAAATTGATGTTGTACTTCCTTATGAGGTAAAATTGTAATTAATAAGGGTACATGTGTTGTCGATTTTGGTTAAAAAATTTGATGTTGTAGATTTACAATGTCAGCTTTTTCTAATAACTGACACCACAATTATACTTTTTTTAAATAGCAGGTCTGCAAACTTGTTGTCTGACTATTCATTTTGATGTAGAACTTGCAATTGATAAGAACTGTAGGTTCCATCATATGTTCATCTTATCAACAGGAAAACACACTTGTAAAACCTACAATAATAAACACATACATAGAATTCATCCACCCACATACATTTTCATTCTTCAATTTCATTCTCTATGATGCTTAATTCCATTCTCATGCACATACACAGTTCAAAAAGAACACATACAAGGTCCATTCTCCAAATTCTTATTGCATTCATATTAACATTTATTCACATTCATGCATACATACACACATCATTCACATATGCACTAACCATTCACTAGCATCAAATTTTAAGTTGTAAAAAGTCTTAGCTACCACCTGTGTATATAATAAATGACACCAAGGTTTAGAAAACTCATATTTTATCACAATCATATTTAACGTCGACTTCCTTAATGAAGGTTTGTGTCCACTCTCCTTATATCTCATTATCTTTTCTTCTGTATAGGGCTCTATCGTGTCAAATAACTACAAAGAGAATGACATATTTCAGGAGTTTGATTTGATTTTTTTCATATTATCATATGTTATTATTTTCTTATGATGATCAAGACTATGTATATATTATCTTTTGTATATAATGGATGTGTAGTGTCGTCTATCTGACAATCAGGTTCATATTCCACAATTGATGAAAATCATGTCCATATACTGAAAAGGCATAGTTAAAGGTGTCTTTTTAGAAATGCATTTAAGAAAAGTCTCAAATAACCATTCAAAGTACTCAATGGTTTCATCATAGATGAGGGAGGTACTGAATATGACACCTTGGCAGTGGTGGTTGAAACCAATAAATAATGATGTACAAAAAAGTAACATGTCATCGTAGTCCTTGGACTAGTTTTGAGAATTGTTGTAAACCAACGTGATATGTGAAGTGTGCCAATTATAATAGAATACTTGCATCAATTTTGATAATTGTAGTACACTAGAATTACAGGTGAGGTGTGCCCAATGCTTTTGGACACTTGCACAAATTATGAGAATGATTATGCATGCACCAGTGGTATATGTAATGTGTGTTAGTTCTATAAAATACCTAACATTTGGTGGCTCTTGTTTGTTTGAAAAGTTGTATCAAAAGAAACTGCATCACCATTTAAACAATAATCAAGCATCATCTTCTTATTGGCCTAGAAGATATTTGTAATTCTCTCTTTGTTATCAACCGCAATGTTGTTGGTGTATATGTCCTAGAACTAATCATTAGATGATGAATATAGGGATATTTTGTACTTTTGATTTAATTAATAAATACAATTCCAATTTATGTGATGTACATTTGATTATTGTGATATTAATTTACATAATAAATGTCCTTAGAATGATTGGTTCAAAATTATGGGACTTCATGAACATGACTTTTAAACATGATATTCTGGTAGTCACTAAGAACAATACTCTTATATGTCCCTAGTCAAGTATTATTGAGGATTGGACAATATAATATATGTGAGACAAGTATGTGTGTTGTCTGATGACCATGTCTCATGTGTCATAAGTATTTGACATCAAGTCAGACATATATGTATTTGTTAGAGAACAAGTGCATTAGACAGACCCACATATAGAGTGATTCATGGACCATTACATGATAGTCATAATTAACTCTCAAAATGTAAAAATTGTGTTGCAATCTATTGACCTAAAGTTAATATAATGGTTATATGACAATTATCATGCTTTCACACTATCCAACATGATCTTGAAGGAGTTTGCCACAAAGTTAGTGATTGTGTGTGATGATAATCATGATATGCATTGTCAGGTAGAAGGAATTTCTTCCATTATAATGAGAGCGACATCCAAAGCGTCTTGATAAGTGAGACTAGAGAAATACATAATCATGCTCATGTGAGTCTATATATGATACATCTTTGTAAATTTTTGACGTCAAAAGCATATTATTCATGTCCCAAAAATGCCCTTGATATAATGCAGTCGTCCGCAAATTGTGGATTTTTTTAAAAATCCTCAGATCTTATTCAACATTGTCCTGATGGATGAACCCTTCATCACTAGATCTCTTCGTCCATTATTTGTGGTACCTTGAAAGGCAAGGCATGTCACTGGTTCCTATTTTACTTATTCCCTCTATTTCTCCATGAATCGCGATACTTTGGTTCATTGTTTCTTCCTTCTACGAATGGATCCTGTGAGAATCTAGTAATCACCATTGTTTAGGAGGGTTTTTTGCTGGTTAAATATGGAGTTTGGATCTAAAAATGATGTATTTTTCTTTCTTCTGCCCACTGGGGGAACAAGATGAACGGAATTCTCCTGCATTTTTTTAAAGGAAAAGGTATATTGTAATTATACTTGATGCACAACTACTGGCGTCAGGCCATTGTTGATCAATCCATACACGATTTTGAGAACAATCTGGACCCTTGAGCAAGCATTTTTACGTGTTGAGATTTCTGTATTCTATTGGGTTGTACATTTTATTGTTCAAACAACGTACACTCAGATATTTAGAGAGGGATTTTTTATTATTTCTTATTTTTGAAGGATTGAGATGTTGTTCAAGATGTCCTACAAAAATATCCTGAAGGACCTGAACTTTTTCCACCGCTGATATCGTGCTTACTGCAGACAGCCAATCAAGTACTATTACAACAGTCTGTTTTTTAAAGTTTTTACACGATATAAACATGTACTTTGGATAGGAGTTATTGTAAGATATACTTTATGACTCTTTGGACCTAGTGTCCCGAAGCCGAAGGGTCGCTGGTTCACAAAAGGAGCAGAAAACATTCACAGAAGAGAAACAACCATGCCTGCCACATGCATACTGGCATGTATGTTTTGGAAGATATGCACATAGCATACACAGAAATATCTTGGCGAAGTGTATTTTTTTTAAATATTCTTTATCACATTCTATTCTTTGATGTCGTGGGGGTAACATCTTCTTCCCTAAAAACTAAAGGGGTTTGTTATAAAGACCACAAATGGGACAAGAAATAGAATCTCTTTTGTAGTTATGTGTGCAAAACAACAAAATAAAGGAGGAAAAGTAATTACTTCCTTTTTACATTTTGTTATTACACACATAACAAAAAAAGGAGTTTCATTTCTGGTGTCATTTGTAGTCCATATATCATTTTCCAAAACTAAATAGGCTTTTTAGGGGTGAGTGATAGATATGGGATTTGTTCTGAAACATGGGTTGTTATAAAGGTGATGATTGGATTGCTTTGACACATGGGGCTTTTGAGGGGTGAGTGATAGATATGGGATTTGTCCCTCCTGAGGGAGTTTGATATCCAAGGCCACTTGATGAGTATGATTGAGATAGGCGTGCGCACACATGTGTGAATCAATATGTGATATTGATGTCATACATATCTCGTTCAATCTGCTCTGAGATCAAGAAAGTGAATGAGCGTTGACAGGATGACTGTTCCATGCCTTGAGTTCATTCGGGATATCAGTGACAAAGGAATTATACATTCACTATAACACCATTCACAGATTGTAGGATTGAAAGTTGTTCTCTAACTTTCTACTTTCACTTGGGTAGCACTGATGTGTGACTAGGCATTGATCTTTGATTGTGAAGTCATAAGTGTTATGGACTTTCACTGCCAACGTGAAATGGACCTGCAGGGTCACACACATAAGATTTAACCTGGAAGAGGAGTTTTGTCCACAAGCAATGTTTAGATTGATTACTAAAGGAGATTAGTAGTTCAATTAAACACTCAATTAATTGATAGCTCAATATCATAATGTTCAAGGTGTTGGACATATTGATTGGAGTATCAGATTGATTGAAATCGCTATTGACTGATTCTGCACAACCTGTACTCCCAACCGACCGGTTCAAGTGTTGAACCGGTCGGCTGAGGTTGCTGAACCGGTCGGCTCAAGTGTTGAGCCGATCGGCTCAAGCCCAGGGTGAACCGATTGCTTCAAGTGTTGAAACGATCGATTCAACTGATGCAACCGAGCAACTTGGGAAAGTAGGATTGGTGAGAATTTTCCTTGCATTTCAATTTTCCAATTTGATTGGGAAATAGGACTGGTCTTCGATACCAATTGGAAACAAAAGAAGGGAAGTCAATCGGGAACCAACCAGGACCATCAACCGACCGGTTCACTTGTGAACTGACTGGTTCAAGGGTCCCAACCGATCGGTCGAGGTGTCAACCGACCGGTTCAGGTCCCCAACCGACCGGTTCACTTATGAATCGATCGGTTCAGGTTGCGAGTTGGTTGCTTTTGTGGAAAATCTCTACCCCTTCTACTCCTGCTTTTAGTCCCGCATTGCCCGAGATGCAGAACCCTGTCCCATGACCCTTCTATATATAGGGGTATTGGGGGCTTGTCTAGGTACAGCTCAGTACAACCAGTTACTCTGCAAAGTTGTCGTTCTCTGGTTTTTGTAATCGAGAGAGCCCGAGCAAGTGCTACCCGCAAAGGGAGGCACAGCAAGGGAAAGACAACCGCAGTTGCAACTGGAGGCAGAAGAGCGTGTTGGTGATGAGTACGTCAACAGGAGGGTGCGACTCCTTCCACTTCCTTGTGGGACAAGGAGTGTGGATTTCCCGGTGGTCTGTGTGGACTACTTCAGAGGCGGGAGGTTTCTGCCGCTTGGGAGGACAACTTGCAACCTGACAGTCCGGTGCGATCAGGAGTCGTCAGTCCCGATGCGACCAGGAGCTGCACAGACACCGTCGAATATCAGATTTGAAGACCGCACAAGGCGCGAGGTATTGTCGCCTAGCAATCCTTGGGACAAGGTATGATTCCACAAACCATCATTTCCTATTATATAGACGTTGACGCGTTTCCTTGTTCCGGGTATGGGGAGTAAAAATTTTGTTTCTGCTGCCTTCTCTGTCTTCCCTAAAACCCAACAGTGGTATCAGAGCCACGTCAACTGCTCTATATTTTAGGAATATCGATATGATCGTTTTTGGTTTGTCGCCTTTAATTATTGCATACGATGTGAATAATATTGGCTTTATGCATGTCCAATCCTAAATCCACAAATCCCAATTACATATATGATATGTATTATTAATGCACTCGATACGCATCGCCCTTAAATGAGTTTTATGGTGGATGTGTAGCATGATTATGTCCTATAAATCCCTATCTATGTGTGATTGTTTGTGGTTGCTTGCATCTCGGTCCGCGCACCGATCTTCCCTCTCTTATTCCTGATGTAACTCGAAATAATTCGAGATTCTTTCCTACCTTTGCTCCTCCCCCCGAATGTAACTCGGGGTTTCCCTTTTAAGCAATGTAAAAATAGGATAGATTTTATTTCTTGTTATGTCGAAGACCGGCGGACATCTGGCGACAGCTGAAATGATCGGTTCAAGGAGTGAACTGATCAGTAGATGACCGTTTCGAGGAGCGAGACGAGCGGGTGGTGGCCATGACGAGATGCACGACGACCAGGCGAACCGATCAGTTGGAGGAGCCAATCGATCGGCTGGTGGCACCCAGACGACCGGGCTGGACTGATCAAGACGTTCATGTAATGAATTGATCTACTCCAAAGGCAAAGCACAAAGTTCATCTTATAAAGGTTGCATGTGATGTAGACCTAGATGACCGTGATTCCTCTTGGCTCGAGGAATCACATTAGGATGGCCATAATCATCGTTGTTATCATTTTGCATGTTTTCTGTGGGATATAGCATGTATATGATACGTACTATGTATCGTGGTGATTGGATATGTATATGTATATAAAACCAAATCCCTTATTAAAATATTAAGTCTTATATGCCTTCCATTAGCGGCACACATGAAAAACTGGATTGACCAAGCGTAGGTTACGCCAAAGCATGGTGCGTCGTCTATCTTGTGGAAGTGTGAAGGGTAGACATGTAGGTTCTACCAAAGCAGGGTGCATGTTCTACCATGTCAGCTTTTGGGTTAGACTTAACTGGTGATTCTTAGAGCGTCTAAGCCCAGAGGCAAGGAATGTTCATGGAAAGGTGTTTGTGCATGTTCATTCAACAAGAGTTGCATATGATGCAATTGGCAAGGGTTTCCTACCTGAGAGATCTAAGTTGTGGGCGATCAGCCAAAGCTGACTCATGACTTAGAGGATTTCAGGATCTTGCCCACTAGAAGATTGTATGTTGCAATCTTCTGAATTGATGGTGAGGGCTATCAATATGAACTAAATTAGTGGGAGCGATACTTAATTAAAGGCCTAATTATATCGTCAAAGTTTCAAATCAACCAAATAAGTCAAAAATAATTTTTTGGACTAAAATTGCATATTTTCCTTTTTTAGTACAAATGGCAACAAACAACAACAACTTTTCTTTGCGATCGGTCCTTGACAAGGACAAGCTAAATGGGACAAACTTCCACGACTGGTATCGGACATTGGGAATTGTTCTCACTCAAGAGCGTAATCTCTATGTCCTGGATACTCCAATTCCAGATGAACCCACTCCTAATGCACCAAGGACAGAAAGGGATGCTTACAAGAAGCATTCTGATGATTCCATTGATGCAAAGTGCTTGATGTTATGTTCAATGAACCATGAGTTGCAGAGACAACATGAGAACATGGGTGTCATTGAGATGATTCAGCATTTAGGAACATGTATGAAGATTAGGCACGACAAGAGAGATACAATGTTTCTAGGGCGTTGTTCAAGTACGTCATGATAGAAGGAGATCCAGTTGGTCCTCACGCACTCAAGATGATTGGGTATATGGAGAACCTGCAGAGACTGGGATTTCCACTGAGCCAAGAGTTGGCTACTGACGTGATACTACAATCGTTGCCAGAATCTTGCAGTCAGTTTGTGATGAACTACAACATGAACAACTTTGATAGGCCACTGTCAAAGTTGTTGGGCATATTGAGGACAGCTGAGATACAGATGAAGAAGGACAAGCCTAAGTTTGTGATGGTGATCACGAGCAAGAAAGGCAAGTCCAAGCGCAAGGGCAAGGGAAAAGCTAAGAAAGGTTCTGATGCTAGCCAGGAGCCCAAGTCGTCTTCAGCTCTCAAGGCCAAAGGAGGCGTGACCAAGAAAGGAAATTTCCACCATTGTCAAAAGCCAGGACATTGGAAAAGGAATTGTCCTCTCTATCTGGAAGAACAAAAGAAGAAGGAGACAACTGAAGTCTCCACTTGAAGGTGTCATGAAAGTAAACTTGTAACACTTTTTGAGATATATGATACCAAGATGTAAAGTGTATAGCACTCATAATTGGGGCAAGTGTTGCCGCCATAGATAGGAGTAATTTAGTTTATTTTCAGCCTACAAGGCATGTAATACTGTTTTGAACAGCAATTTCATATTTGCCAATAGATAGAAACACTTTATTTTTTGCATATTATATGACAATGATGGCAATTAATAAAGAGATGTTTCAATTTATAAAGATATGAACTTTGTGGCAATGCCTTATTTATCTTGTAGTATTTGATATGCATAAGATAAAATGATACCTAAAAGTTATAGATAACTCAAACAATAAAATTAGCATCAATCATGAGAAATTCATTTCTAGTATCCATGTGATGGATGAATCTAGACTCTTTTGGTTACAGAACTAATAAGAGACATGAATATCTTGAACATGATTAATCAATCTTCACTAATGGTAGTGGGAGAATGATTATCCTATTAGGTATAATGCATGTGATGTATTTACATACCTATTGGAACAAATGCTAATATTTCAAATGGTGTTTAGAGAAATACCAATATGAATGTCTTGAAGTGTTCAAGATTATCATAGATGAAGTACAAATTTGGTAAAGTGCTAATTCTTGATGAGGTCAATGAATGAAATACCTGGACCAAATGTTTTCGATCCTTATGAGTGATTATGATAGTGTACTATAGTGAACTCATGATTAAGGCATGGTAATGTCTAAATCAAGAAGGAATCATACTCTAAGGAGTTAGAGAATGATTATCAAATAATTGAATTCTTCTTAATAAAAGAATACCCCACACTAATAAAAGGACATTAAGAATTACAAGGAGTTGTGAGTTCTTATATCCTTGACAGATACACCTCAATTATCTATGTGATGAGTTGAGTCAACTATCTAGATAACTATGTGGAATCAAATTTTGAGCTATGGTTTATGATCATTACATCCTAAATGACATCCATGTGAACCATAAGGTATGACCTTGATGGTAGCACTCATTGGATCAAATCCATAAGTGCAAATAAGTCTTAAGTGTTAAGACACATGGATAACATTTTGAGAAGGATGATGCTTGTTGATTGCAACTTAATGACTAAGGCATTTGGCATATGGATACTAAAACTGCATTCCTATGAGGAATAAAACAAGGATGTGTACGTGACACAACCTATAAGGTTTATGAATCCACTAATGCAAATCAAGTATATAAGTTACAATGGACTAATCAATGTGATTGATTGAGCACAAGCAACTCAGAATTGGATCTTTACTTTGATGATATAGTCAAAGGGTTTGACTGATATGTCAAAGATAAAGAAGGGATCTGTGATTTAGTGGGAGCGTGTTCACATTCCACATATTGATGTGAAATGGAAATGTTCTAGAATGGAAATCCATAAGTGTAAATGATCTTTAAGGAAGATAGAGATGTTTCCTATGTGATAGGAATAGAGATTTATCGAGATAGTTCTCGAAAAACCTCTTGACCTGAAAACAGAAAGCGTACATTGGCAATCTATACTGAAGGGTTCAGTATGCACAGATTCAGTGGGAGAAAACTTGTCCATGTTACATGGAGTTAGTATCCCAAGGCCAAGTGTCCAATTCTTATGAAGAATGGGAACACTAAGAATAGATATGGATCTATCATGTATGTAATCATCCCATTATCTTGCACGGCAAGAAAAAAATGCATTCATCATGTTGTATGTATGACATGACAATATGATGTACTCATCCTAATAGCTCGTATGTGAGACATGACGAGTGGATGCCTGTCTACTTCCAGTAAGGGTTACTGGAATACCATGAGAACTTGATAAGTACTTGTGAAGTACCAGTTCTGTGGAGATAAGGAAGAGTTCGATGTAAAGAGTTACATTGATGGGAACTTCTGAAAGGACAGAAAATTAATCACAAAATATATATAGGATATATAAAAGTGAAAGTTTATTGATAATTGGAAGTGTTCCAATAAAACCATTTAAAAGGAAATGTCGAGTATCTATGTGTTAGAGAACAGCAATAGATACTATATGGATCTAGAAGTTCATGAGATGAACTTATAGATATTTTGCTCATTGATGACAAGTCTGGAATCCTTGATCATGCAATGTGGATAAATGATAGAAAATGGAATACTAGATCGCATATTACGTCAACTCCGTCTCATACGTGTGACGTACAACGAAGAGATGTGAGACATGCAATTTATACTGACTTTGGCAAGGTATTTCCATTACTCACTATGTTGTTACTAGAGCACAGAAACATGTGGGACATGTTTGAAGATCACTATGAATATGATTCAAGGTGATTGGCTCGCAGTGCAAGTGGGAGTCTGTTGGTATGTATGCCCTGAGAGCCAATCATGGGATGATTGGTGGGATACATTAAGATTGATTTAATAAACATCAAAGGCAAGCTTCCAATTCTTTCTGGTTCAGTCATATGAGATAGTGATAGAACAGATTGAATGTCTAGAGAATGACAGTACTCAATGACGTATGCTTTCAGGTTGAGGACCTGAAAGATGAGATCATACAGATGCTAAGAGTTTGTACATTCTTGTTATGTCCCTAGTCGGATGTCATTGTGGAAGGTAAATAGACAGCAATGACACACAAGACTAGATTGTGTAGTTGGTGGATGACAGAATCTCATTAGTCATGATATAGAGATATCAAACCAAACACATAGGTACTTGTTAGAGAACAAGTGTACCGGACATACCCACCGTGAGTTTGACACATGGAACCATGAGATGGTAGTCACAGTCAGTACTCATAGTGATGGTGGTGAGTGTGATTCTTTGACCTGAAATCATTGCACTCAACACATGTCGTTGGGCACAATTTGACATCATCAAACATAGTCCTGAAACATGGGTTGTTATAAAGGTGATGGTTGGGTGGCTTTGACACATGGGGCTATTGAGGGGTGAGTGATAGATATGGGATTTGCCCCTCCTGAGGGAGTTTGATATCCAAGGCCACTTGATGAGTAGGATTGAGATAGGCATGCGCACGCATGTATGAATCAGTATGTGATATTGATGTCATACATATATCGTTCAATCTGCTCTGAGATCAAGAAAGTGAATGAGCGTTGACAGGATGACTGTTCCATGCCTTGAGTTCATTCGGGATATCAGTGACAGAGGAATTATACATTCACTATAACACCATTCACGGATTGTAGGATTGAAAGTTGTTCTCCAACTTTCTACTTTCACTTGGGTAGCACTGATGTGTGACTAGGCACCACTCTTTGCTTGTGAAGTCATAAGTGTTATGGACTTTCACTGCCAATGTGAAATGGATCTGCAGGGTCACACACATAGGATTTAACCTGGAAGAGGAGTTTTGTCCACAAGCAATGTTTAGATTGATTACTAAAGGAGTTTAGTAGTTCATTTAAACACTCAATTAATTGATAGCTCAATATCATAATGTTCAAGGTGTTGGACATATTGATTGGAGTATCGGATTGACTGAAATTGCTATTGACTGATTCTGCACAACCTGTACTCCCAACCGACCAGTTCAAGTGTTGAACCGGTCGACTGAGGTTGCTGAACCGGTCAGCTCAAGTGTTGAGCCGATCGGCTCAAGCCCAGGGTGAACCGATTGCTTCAAGTGTTGAAACGATCGATTCAACTGATTTAACCGAGCAACTTGGGAAAGTAGGATTGGTGAGAATTTTCCTTGTGTTTCAATTTTCCAATTTGATTGGGAAATAGGGTTGGTATTCGATACTAATTGGAAACAAAAGAAGGAAAGTCAATCGGGAACCGACCAGGACCACCAACTGACCAGTTCACTTGTGAACCGACCGGTTCAAGGGTCCCAACCGATCGATTGAGGTGTCAACCGATCGGTTCAGGTCCCCAACCGACCGGTTCACTTGTGAACCAATCGGTTCAGGTTGTGCGTTGGTTGTTTTTGTGGAAAATCTCGAACCCTTCTACTCCTACTTTTAGTCTCGCATTGCCCGGGTCGGAGAACCCTGTCCCATGACCCTTCTATATATATAGGGGTATTGGGGGCTTCTCCAGGTACAACTCAGTGCAACCAGTTGCTCTGCAAAGTTGCCGTTCTCTGGTTTTAGTAACCGAGAGAGCCCGAGCAAGTGCTACCCACAAAGGGAGGCGCAACAAGGGAAAGACAATTGCAGTTGCAACTGGAGGCAGGAGAGCGTGTTGGTGACTTGTACGTCAACAGGAGGGTGCGAATCCTTCCACTTCCTTGTGGGACAAGGAGTGTGGAGTTCCTGGTGGTCCGTATGGACTACTTCAGAGGCGGGAGGTTTCTACCGCTTGGGAGGACAACTGTCAACCTGACAATCCGGTGCGATCAGGAGTCATCAGTCTCGGTGTGACCAGGAGCTACACAAACACCGTCAAAGATCGGATTTGAAGACCTCACAAGGCGCGAGGTATTGTCGTCGAGCAAGCCTCGGGACAAGGTATGATTCCACAAACCATCCTTTCCTATTATATAGACGTTGACGCGTTTCCTTGTTCTGGGTTTGGGGGAGTAAAATTTTTGTTTCCGCTGCCTTCTCTGTCTCCCGTAAAACCCAACAATGAGTGCAACTATATTTGAAAACTTGATAACAACGCCTCATCTAACTATACATGTGGCATTTTTAGAGGATTTGATATATAGATATATTGATGATGATAGGCTCATGATAACACTTGGGATTGAGGCTAGGAAGACAATACAAGTGGTTGTAATGATCCTAGGTTTACCCAATAATGGTATAGAAATTGTACAACGAGGGAAGTCACACATAGTAAAATAAATTTGGGAAGATATATTTTATGGATGGAAATCTAAGGAGAAAGGACGTAAGCATGCAGATGAAAGTGGGAAGAAGGTTAAGACAAAAAAAAAAGAAGAATGATGAGTTGCATAAGGACATCTTAGGGAAGCTATGGCTAGAACTTACAACAAATGATGTGAAAGAGAATAATTAGAACATCTGTTGAGCATGGATGACATACCTATCAAACATTCTTGTTACCAACACAAGTTATTGTGCCTCTCAATTTTCACTTCACTACTTGGATGATGTAACTATAACAAGGTAGTTAAATTGGGCCGGTTAGTCTAAAATCACATCTTCAAGAAGAAAAAAGATATAAGTGAAAAATTGAGAAGAAAGATTAGATGGTCGATGATTAAAAACACATTCTATACTATTGTATGTGTTATGTGACAATGGGTAAGTACATTGAATACATAAAAATGTACTTTTTGATTGTAATAGTATATGATTGAATTAAATAGGCTACATTTGATATTTGTGTAGATATGGGATTTTTAGGTTACATGAATATCAACCCCCATATTCAAAGAAGAAAAACCAAGAATAATGAAATAGGTTGCTCCAATTAATATAAACAAGCATATAACATGCTTGTGTATTGGCATGGTAAGTATATAGGATAAGAATATAAATGAAGAGCTTGACACTTTCAATGTGCATGAGATATATGAAACAAATTGGGTAGTTTGTCTTAAATAATGTGATTAGGTCTTGGAAAAGATGAACAAGGATGAAAAAGATGATTAGGAGGTTGTAAAGATAGTTAAAGAAATACCTTAATACCTTGTAGAAAACTAGGTAAAGAGTAAGGCAATATCAAATTAGGTAGTTACAATAGTAGGGTCAAGTTCAAGGATGATTGAGGTCTTAGATAAGAGGGTGCAATTTTTATAGGATGAACTCAGACATTAAAAGGAAGTATGTAGTAAAATTGCACTTGAAACATTTTCTGCTTTAAGAGAAAAAAATGAATGATTGAGGCAAAAACCATCAAAAGTTGAAGAAGAGAACAGAAGGTACAAGTGAGAAGGTAGAGACGATAGGCTAGCAGCTGTAGAAAATATTAACACTCCAATCTATATCACAAAAAAAGGTGGAATATCGTAGATATAAATGATAAAGGAGTAAAAAAAGTGATAGTTACATACCAAGATGATACTCACGTGAAAGAGTGTTTTTTGAAGATAAAGATGAAATCTAATCATTCCATTTGTAAATCAACAAGAAATGATGTTGACAAAGAAGAAGCAGATGAAAATTGGTAATTACATTCCAAGATGATACTCATTTGAAAGAGAGTTTGTTGATGCTGAAGATGAAATCTAATAATTCAATTAGTAAATCAATAACAAATAATGTTGGGAAACAAGAAGCACTAATAAAAAGAGTTGAAATAGAGAGGTGAAGAAGATACTAGAGAAGCATCAACTTAGAAGGAATGTGATTAAAGAAATTAAGTAGTTCAAAATTCTAATGAAGTATTTAATGATTTCAAGGAAGCTGCAAAAAATGACAAAGCCACAATAAACGTTGCAGTAGAAGAAGAAGATGAAGGTAAAGAAGAAAATGTAAAGATGGATGTGGAAAATAAAGATATACAAACACAAGATAAAATAAAGGATATAAAAAATAGAATATCAAAATCATTCTTATATAAGTAAGAAGAACATGCCAAAAGTATTAAAAAAGAGAAAGCATGCCTCAAGAGAAGATATAAGAAGCATTGAAGAAAATATCAAAATAAGGATGGTTATGCTCTAGTAAGAGTAAAATGAAACTGAGTGTTCAATTTTTAATATTTGAAAATGATTTGAATAAGTAAAAAAACAAAAATTATTTTAAATACAACCAAAAAATCCATGATCATAAGATTAGATCATTTCATGACAAAAGATATGAAGGAAGATGTTAAAGATTCATACTAAACATAAATGAAGTATAATACTTTGGTTTTTTGTTCCCCTGGTTTACACTACTTAGTAGCCATTTACCATGCAGACAAAATGGTAGTATTCTATATTATACAAAAAAAAATTATTGTAGTGATACAAAAATTAGTTTAAATATTTTATATTTACAATACAAACAAAAAAAGATTCACAATACACATAATACTTACAATTTAAACATCATGGTTGATATCCATACTAGTTATTTACAAATTAAAATGCAATAGATACTTATTAAAAACATGGTTGCAATACATGTATAGTTTTTCTTTCTAATTATAAATTGGGTATGTAAATTTTTTGTATGTAATTCTGGAAAAAAATCAGTAAAAAATGTATCTGGAATAGAATAGAGTTTGGAAAATATTCTTGATGCACGGGAAAAGATCTTCGACCACTGGTGTTTAAAGGTAAAATGATGGAATCCCCTGTATGAACTAATTTATTAAAAAAATATCATTTCATTAATGCCAATTGAAGAGTCTAAATTTTCAGTTTATGGATTGCATTTTGGAGATGTTAAAAAAGACATCAAGCAATGAGAGGAAGAAGGGCTTTTCGTAGAATTTTTTGACCTCTTATGTACCATTAAGTCAAAACACTCACACACTAGGATGCAACAAAATACTATAATACAATAAATAATTAATATGTATAACTTTTAATAGTGTATTGTAGAAAAAACTAAACATGTTTGTGACTGATATACCATTATAAGAGATAGATATGTTGTCACCTTTGTTCAATGTCCCTGACATGGAGTTATACAATGGATTTAGTATTTAGAATATTAAACAACAAAAATCACTGGAACTTGTTGGAAGCAAGCTTTTGAGATGGGGTGCACATGTTTTTGACTCTATATGCAGAAACTCCACTTCTAGAAGAGAAGTTGTTAGGTGGGTAAAAGAAGTTGACCAATGATACTACCTCAATGAATAAAATGGAGTCTAAAATACATTGTATTGAACAAGGTTTGATTTTCTTACAGGTGGGTTTCTTTTGTGAGCTTTTTAGGGGAGTTCTAAAGCATAGAAGTAAAATGTCTCAATGGACAATAGAGTACCCTAAATTCCCTCAGTAAGGAAATGATGGTGTTGATTGTATAATATACATTATGAAGTATCTTGGTTGTTTGGTGAATGTGAAAGAGATGACCTTCATAAGTAAAGACAGTCCCTGTGATCCGGGTATACATCTTCCAAAGGATGATGAAGAATGGAAGAATATACATAACTAGAGAAGTTGATCATGATCAAGAAGAGAAAAAAGGAAGAGTGACAAGACAAATGAAGAAAAGTTGGATGATAATGTGCTAAGTCTGACTTCATGGCTTGTGTCAAATTTAAACCACCTTTTGCAAAATAGTGCTGGTCGTGGTAAATCTAAATGAAAAACCATGTGATGGGGTATGTTTGTATATGAAACTATAATATTACCATGTGTTGTGTTGGTTGATGTATTTTATATGTATCCAAACTCTAAGCATGTGTGATGATCATCCTTTCAAGTGTATCTAAACTAATATGTGTGATGATCAACCTTAGTTTTGTATCTAAACTCTATTGATCTAGAATCCAAATTATGTTATGTTTTTTACATGGTTCTATAACTTCAGTCGTTGACATTCATTTTCATATGAATTCTTGTGGATTTTATGTTGTTTATACATACATATAAAATCTAAAAGCTAATGATTACATTTTTTGCATATCATTAAGTATGGAAATTGTCAGCTTTGTCATCTGATTTGTAATTGATTATCATCTGCTAATATGTTTTTGAGGTGTTCGCTATTTATGGAAGTGTGTATGATACAAAAAGGGATGAATAATTTAAACTAGTTTAACTATCTAAACTATATTCAAGGATATCCAAAATCAGGAAAAGTAACTATTGGAACTATACTAAAAATGTAACTATCTAAACTTAAAAGTATTACTTAACATATAAAGTAACTACGTCTCTACAAAAGTAACATAAGGTTTTAGAATGTAAGCATGAGAGATGTAATATATCTATTGATGGTAAAATGTAAATTATATAGAAACTATGTGAACATCAATTTTAAAAATAATTTTATAGATTGTATTGCATGTATATATGCAAATGAATGAATTTTGTATAGTTAGGATGCTACATTAAAATATATCAATTTTTTGGATTACACTTAATGAAAAGTCATAAGTAAGTAACCGCTAGAACCAAAACATAATAATTTGAACCAAAAAAGTAACCATTTACCTAAACTGTAATTGCAAGACCAACAATAGTATTTGTTTAACCTAAATTGTAACATACCACTAAAATTGTGAGTATGAGCCTTAGTGCAAACTAAATAGTAGCAAGAAGGAATATTCAATAATGAGACTGGGCAATCTGTAAAGGGATGCAAAAGTAACCACATATCTAGTTTTGTAATAAATAGTAGCAAGAAGGAACATTCGGTAATGAGACTGCACAAGCTATAAAGGGATGCCCAAAAATGTAATTGCATATCTAGTTATGTAATATATACTGAATGTTTATATCACATTCTAGTCTATAAGAGAATGAACCTTATTATATAATTTAATAGACATTCAACACACACTGAATTTTTAAAGAATGAACTGCATTGCATCTAAAGATAAAACTAAAATCAGTACAAGCACAGATCAATAGAAAGATTTTCAATTAAATTAAATTGTAATCAATTGTCAATTACAACTATCACAATGTAGACCTGACCCATTACATTTATACTATATTTCAACATGACTTACACAAAAAACAAATGGATAACAATAGAGAGACAACATATCTACAACATCAGTCCAAAAGGATCAACAAAAATGTATAAATGAGTAAAAGACAACAACAAAAGAGACAACAACAACAACAACAACAACAACAACAACAACATGATTACAGACCAAGCAAGACAATTATAAATCCAGCAAGAACACTACAAATCCAACAACAACACCAAAACTCTAGAAGCATCACTACAAATCTAGAAGCAACCGTAGAGAAGTGTATAAGTCAAGTCCACAAGTAGTAGAAGAATGATAAATCCACCATAGAAGTAAATTCTTCATTCTGAAGACCTTTTCAACTTTCAAAATAGATCTCTACTCGGTTGCTACACATCTACAAATGAAAAAATAATGATGGAAATGATGAGACTTACAATATATATTTGCAAAAAATGTAACATACACGCCTTTTTTTAAGGATACATTTTTCTATCTTGATTAAAACTATATTGCAAACAATTCTTACATTGTTGCTCTTTAGATAGGGAACTTTCAATTCCAAACTTATACCATACGTCAGTTACTCTAGGTCTACTTTTAGGCAAATACAAGGAACATGAACCTTGATAGAAGATGAAGAAGCTATATTAGAAATAGTTACACCAACATCATTATTATCTGATTCCAAAAGCTCTTTTTGCAAAAGTGAGAGGCTTCCATGAAAGAGATCTATAACATTATTCCTAGAAGCTATGTTGACAAGTTACTTACACATAGATACCAACTGAAGAGTTTTCCTTGTGGATGAATGTATAATGCATACTTTGCCAAAAACCAAAGGGTGATCTGTATAACTTTGCTCCACCTCAATGATAGATATTGTGGCAACCCCTTCACACGAAACAAGATTACTCAAAACATAACATGCGATCAACAACTAATCAAAGCACATTACCAGAAGATATGGTAAATTAAAATTGATTTCATCATTACTATCATGTCCAGAAAACATTACATAGAGGTCCAACAACCTATAAATAAACACATACTATATCAGGTATTACACATATGTTCAGTGGCCTCAACCACAACCTATATACAAAAGAGAGTTGTTCCACATATACATACCATATACAAAACATGGGTACACTACCCAAACCACATATCAATATACATATCATCTACAAAACATCCCATGTCTGAACCTGAGAGTATAGGAATGACTCTAGTACTTTACTAAAAACTATCCAACCTTCTCTTCTATTGATGTCCGAGTTGTTCTTCTTTAGCACCACGATCCTGATCACGTCGCTGACGAACACCTAAAAAGATTTGGTGACCCACAAGGTGAGACCCATGTCCCAGTGGGAGATATAACTCTCAGTCAATGGTTATTGATTACAGTGAGTGTCATTATTAAACAAGATGAACAGATTCAACTAAATAAACAATTTAAATAGATTAAACAAGTTCGGTAATCAACATGTAAAACATGTCTAGCACAGTATTAGGGAAATGGGAAAAGCTACCACTTCCTATACAATTGATTTTTCTTACCACATTACATAACCACTAAACATTATAAGAAAGTAAGATAAGTGTTAACATCCACTGTGAAGTGTGTTTAACCCTAAATAGCACAGATGGATTATGTCTTTTATTGAGCCATGAGGAATTGAGGTTTACCACTCAATTCCATTTGACCATTGCTAAGTCAAAATCAGTGCCATACAATACATGTAGGAGAGTTAGATCCTAAGAGATCATCCACCCTCAGTTAGTACGTGTATGTCTTAGGGACATATAAGTCCAGCTACAAAATAGCCTAGTCCTCCCTTGGTATACAGGTCAGGGAACTAGTGAACGGCCTAGTTGGTCCTTAAAAAAGTCACGTTACTAGTGAAACCATAGTATATAAACCCAGACATCTAAGGTACAACCGTAGTTGTCCCCAATCTCATCATATATACAAAACCTGAGATATGACCGCAATCGTTCTCCTGCCAAGGTATGACCACAATCATCTTTGTGAATCATGCATATACTCAACAATATATGACTCCAAGCTTCCACTAGAAGAGAACTCATTTCACCATCTAGCAAGTTTTGACACTGGAATGGATCAATGGCACAAGGAAACTACATGATTAGGGTTCCACTTGATTACTTAATGCTAATTGGGTGAATTAAGACTGCATAAATCAAGTTACGTACAAACCCTAAAAGAGTTCTACAAAAGACATGGGTAGATTGCAACCTCAGAAGATATAAAACAATGAAGTACAAAGCTTATCACATCACCACATGGTACTATTTCATTGTCATACATGTAGCCATACTCATCATCATACCATCACAACATTTCAAATCCTTGTCACTTCATACAGAGGATAACACCTCAATTAGGGTACAAGATCATGTCCAAGGTCATAAGACAATTCACATTATTCCCTATAAGAATATCATTATCCTTCCATGCCTCATCGTGTCTCATCATACTATCACAATTCTTGAGAGATATAAGTTCAACATTGCATCTAAGAGCCATGATATTCGTATGATAGAAAGTTAGGGTTACAAAACACAAAGAGGAAACATACTCTATCATTATACTACTCACACAAGAGGCTAGGTACCATCATCACTTTACTTACATTTGGGTTAGGGTAAGCATGATAAGTTGAATTAACATTACCAATCATCACTTTACAAAACTTTAGGTTTGTATTCATTTGAGGGCAAAGGTAAAACTATTAGATCATCTGCAACCAATCACCAATGATTAGGGTTTCTAAACAACAATTGGATATATACCATAATTCTTATCATCTCCAACACTCATAGAAGAATATAGAACAAGTATCATCATAGACCATAGAACAAGGAAATCATAGTGACTAGGAACTCAAAATTTCTCATCAACCACTAAGGGTCAGAGATTCATTGACCTCTTAAGATTGGCCACTTCAGCGACCACATAAGACCAGGGTTCACCACCTTCATCGACTGTAGAGATTACCATATTTGGCGACCACTAAGGGTTAGCCACTTCAGCAAGATCTAGGGTTAAGTGACATCATCGAACGTACAAAAACACAAGGCATTGGCGACCTAAGAGAATCACCACCCTTGGAGACCAACCAAACTAGGAAACATAGAGACCACCTCACATCAAGTTCTTAGCTACCACTATGACCCAAAACTTGGCGACCAAAAGGAAAGAGATAAAATCCTGGCAATGATAGAGAGACTAACTCATGGACCACATGAATCCAAATAGTTTGATCATCAATATGCAAATCTCAATACAAAAGATTAACCCAAACCCAAAATTTAGCAAGCACCATGGAGAGAAAGAAAACAATCATTTGAGCCATCATGCAAGAACTGAAAATCTCCATCACCAAGAAAGAATCGATGCACAAAGATTAAGGTTCATCCAGGAAGAGATATCCACTCAATATCCCATATGAACACAAACCCTAGATAAGGTATACAATCATTCTACTTTTAACCACGTTTTAGAATAAGATTATTTGCATCAAAGATAGAGGTAAGCAATAACATTGGATAAACATATATAACTCGCCTTATACTTGATGTAGAAACTCAAAATAACAAGGTATCATGAAGAAGAAAGGTAGGAACCCCAGCTTGAGCACTCCTCTTGGCCAAGCTAGGTCCACCTCCAACAAAGAAGAAAACCCTAGGTCAAGGACCAAGAAAGAGAAGAAACCCTAGGTAGAATAGGCAAGAAAGGGAAGTTATTCAAGATCTAACTCAAGAACTACCATGGAACACCATGGGTTCGGGCAAGAAGAGCAAGAGGAAGAGGGTAGAGCAAGGAAAATGAAAATGAAGAGGGAGATCTCACTTACCAAAACCAAGAAGAAGAGAAAAGATGCACCAAACCATCACAAGATGGGTAGACCTAAACCCTAGTTCAGCATGCAAGGAAGATTGGCCTTATTCTCCTTCTATGGAACCCCCTTCTCCACCACGCACCAAGGGGACTAGCTCTTAGAGAAACCAAGGCAGGAGAGAGAGAAGACTAGGTGTGTAAAGGGGTTATTTGCATGAAAATGGAGGATTTATATAACTTTAGTGTGAAGAAAGAGAAAGGGCGGTTATGTGTCATGCTAAACATGTCATGTGCCCAAGATATCTCATCCATGAAAGAACCACACTCATGCATGCAACTAGGGAGATCAAAACAACAAAAACAATAGACCACACTTGTCTAGGAAAAGCAAATAATGGATGAGATTCTCAGCGACCCACTTGATCAAAACTCAACAATTGCTAACCCTAGATTCTTGGTGACCTAGAGGGGTCGTGAGCCTCATAGGCTGCCAAGACTAGAGGCAACACTCCAAACATCATCGATTGTCAAAAAACAAGGCCAAAGGGAAACTTGGCAATTTCCAAAACAAGGTGATCATCGGTCAAACATACTTCAAGGTCAACCATCAACTACAAAATCCATGCAAACCATATACTCACACAAGAGGTGTCGCCACTCAAACCAAGGTGTGACAAGGTGCCCCAAAGCTCAACCAAAGTCAATATGATGTAAAAACATGTGTGGTACAAAAAGCATGTGGAAAATTTCAATAAAACCCCTAAAGGTAGGTAAATTGCAATTAGGTCCAAAATAAGCACATATATACATAACTAGCTCAAACAGTGTCCAAACTGGACCAAACTTGAAACATAATCTTCACATGATATAAAAGAATATAACAAGGTTTGATTAAGATTTTAAGCATCTAATTATGCCAAGAAAGCATAAACAACCAAAAAGCTAGGCCAGGGGTCAAAAGTAACTAGAATACCATGCAAACGGATAATCTCATCAACATATATTTGTGCCAACTTCTCTATTGTATACATCGTCTTAACTGGAAAGAAGTGAGATGACGTGGTCAACCTATCAACTATTACCTAGATGGAATCATGACCTTTGGTTGTCCTAGGAAGACCAACCATAGAGTCCATAGTAATATGATCCCATTTCCATTGTGATATAGGCAAAGGTTGAAATGTTCCTACAGGCTTTTGATGTTTTGCCTTGACCTACTGACATACGGGACACTTAGCAACAAATTGTGCCATCTCACACTTCAAACCAAGACACCAATATAGATCATTCATATCAGCATCTGGAACCACTATCCTGTTGTGGAAGCAAACTATCCCATCCACGACTCATGGAATCTCTCATACTTCTGGCTGTCAAACTCTATTCGAATGTTATGTATCACGGTATCCTTTTGTTGTACATCTCTAATATGTTGCATCAACATAGGTTTCACCTACAACTGTGCTAGCAAGCCTGCCAACAGAGAAACCTCCAGCTATGCATTTGTTACAACCCCAACTTTTGGGTTCTTTTGGTGGGAAATGTGATTTCTCATATTAAAGATATTTGAAAAAATAGAGATATGATTTGTTTTGAATAAATGGATTTCATTTACAATAGCCTTGATGATTGTTTTATGGGCTTTATTGGCTATTGGGCCCAATAACAAGGAAGAGACAAAAGGAACTTCATTGTTAATGTGAAATGGAGAAAATAAAAATGTAGAAACCTCTAGAAGGTAGAAATATATAATCCAAATGTGGATTTCGTGCCTCTTGGGTTCCTTGGGTTCCAAGGAGTCCAAAGTTGCAAAAAGAAAGCAATAAGAAAAGAAAAGATTAGTTAAATATTTCTTTATTAAGAAAGAAATTGAAAGCAATGACAAAATGTGGAAAATAAGTGAAAAGAGGTATAATTGAGTTATCCTTGATGGATTTTCGTATCCAAAGGATTTTTAGTATTAAAAGGAATGCCAATGAGGAAAATTAAAAGAAAGATAAAGATAAATGCTCAAAAAGACATATTTAAATAAGAAATAAACAAGATAATGAGGAAATAATAGAAATAGATGCATCTAGAAAAATAATAAGTATCCACTAAAAGGATTTCAAAATCTTAGAGTTTCTTGGGGTCCAAGGAGCCCCAATGGAGAAGAAAGAAAGAGAAAATACCAATAATGCAAAATAAGAGGATAATATGATCCTGAATTAATGAATTTCATGGTATTGTTAAAGAAGTGGTATTTTCTACTTAAGGAAAACATAATTTCGTGATTAATGGATTAAAAAGCAAGTTAAAAGAGAACAAGGGATAATATTTTTGTATTCCTAAAAATCCAATGAATAGGTTGTTACAAGAAGATGAGTAAGAAAGAGAAACTTGCTTTTTAGTGAAGGAAGCACATTCCTATTTGGAAGAGGGCTTGGTTGCTTCATGGGCAAGCCTACTGGGGTGTGTATACCCTCCCCTATGTAAGGGGCAGAGTCTTTGGTTCGAGTTCAAGGTGGAATCCCACGTAGCTCTCTCCTTTCTCCTTCTTCTTTGCATGCAAATCTTAACCAAGAAGCATAGAGCTTTCTCGGGGGCAAGTAGCGGCTGTAACAGGATCTCCGGGGAGGCATGAAGTTTCCACAAGTATCTAGGGCAGTCGACCACCTTTTCCCTGCCAACCACCGCCATGCAGCACGGCTGCCAGGCTGGCCGTAGGTTGCAGGCCT
Organism: Alisma plantago-aquatica; assembly: GCA_963693085.1. Lineage (NCBI taxonomy): Eukaryota > Viridiplantae > Streptophyta > Magnoliopsida > Alismatales > Alismataceae > Alisma > Alisma plantago-aquatica. Next base: position 36,261,000 of record OY856413.1, read on the forward strand.
AGCCAGCATGGGCCAGCCGCCCTGGCTGTGAGTGGAGGGCACCACTAGAAGTGTGGAGGATCCACAGAGGGAGGAGGACCTTTCTTGACGACTGTCTTGTTGGATTTTTGCACCTGCGCAATGTTGTAGTTGGTCACAGGTCAGCCATGGCACCCGCCCTATTGTGCTCATTTTCGGCCGATTGGTCGTGTAGTAGGGGCACCCTCACCTGTGCAAGGGCACAAAGGAGGAGGGGGAAGAGGTTGTGGTGACCGACGGGTTTAGATCCGGGAGGTGGAGTCATGCCATGAAGATTGAAGAAGGCACGGGTGGCATTTGACCGTTCTACCCCTTAGTGTGCTAAAGAACTGGTCTTTAAGTCAAGGGCAAAGTCATCTTTGTGTTATGTTTCCAAATAGTTATGTTGCATGGAGATAGAGGTGATGTGGCACCTTCCTATTGGCCCAAGTAAGGTTTTATTTCAAAATTCATATCTCATTAACCGTAGCTCAGATGGATACACATAATATATGGATTTTTCTCACCATAACATGAGGAATGCAATAAAAATAGTTTTATAACCTAATTCCTATTTCAATTAGAAAAGTAGTGTAAGTTATCAACTTTAATAATTTATTGATTAAAGAAACCCTATTTTTAAATGATTAATGTGCTTGGTAGGGTTTAATGGATGATTAAAGTTGATATTAACCTATTGATTGTAAAAAGGTACCTTAAGAATAAAAAGGATGAACTTTACATGTAATTATTTAATTTAGAATTTTCTGTGCATAAATATGCTTTAATGGGCCTTGAAACCCTAATATTAGTAATTGTGACTCTTAATGGCTTTAATTATTCGAAATTGTGAATAATTCTAAGTTTGGATGATTCTAAGCTATTTTGAGTATAAAAGTTCCTAATTGTGGATAAATACCCTTAATGTAGTAATTAGGGTTTTCTAATGAATAAAGGTAGAATTAATGACAAATGAGTTCATAAGTAAATTAGATCATAATGAACCATGAAATGATGATAAAGGAGCATAATGATCTTGTCATGGATTAAAAGGATAAAAATGGTAGCTTTCATGTAAAAGAGGCTTAATGAATTTAATTGATGACTAATTGTGTTGTTTCTGAAATTAAGGTTATATGTTGTTAAAAGGTAACCTTAATAACTTTCGTGAAGGATAGATGAGAAATTAGGGTTTAAAAGAGTAAAATGAAGTAAAAACCCTAATTGCAGAGTAAACCCTAAAAAAGGCAGAAATTCTAAAAAGGAGTAGAAACCTTAAGTAGCAAGATGGTTTGAATAGATTTTGATAAAAAGGAATTGGATGTGATTTCAGGATTCTTGTACTTGCTTGATTGGATTTCCCTTCTTGGTTGATTTTGTCTCCAATATGCCTGACAGGTATGTGGTTACGCTTATGAATATTTCAAATTAATTTTTTGAGGTTTTCTGAAGTTTTCCTCGATGACTTGAATTAAATTGTTGGATGAATTTGATTCATGCAAATTATAATGTGGATATGACTATCACTTAAGATATGTTCCTACTAGCTCAGATCCTAGTCCCCTCTGTGACTTAATAGTTTTACTTAGTACATGGCTACCTATGGGGTAGGTCCATCAGTTCATTGGATGACTTAGTACATGGCTACCGATGGGGTAGGTCCATCAAGTCACCTTGAGTTAGGGATTGGACTACCTATAGGTAGTTCCATGTGACTCTTCAGCATACCATGAGTTAGGGATTGGACTACCTATGGATAGTGCAATGCGACTCAACCCTAGATATTGATCTACCTATTACTTAGGATCATGTGGGGTTTAATGGGGATCTACCATAATGAAGGTAGCATCTAGGTCCATTGTAGGGACAACACAGAGATAAGGGATAGGTAAGGATTAAGTAGTATTTCTTAAGTCGTAATCTTGGCTATTAAATGATAATTGGTTGATTATGTTGTTATCATAGTTGCACGATTATTGTTTCCCACATATACTAGCTTTATGATGACTGACGTTTTGTTTGTCGGCATTTTAGGTACAAATGAAAAGAACAAATAGTAAAGTGGCATATGTGGAATTAAATGAGGATTAATGATAAAGGAGGATTAGTTAGAATATTCTCTCATATGGATAGAAGTTTAGTAATCCAAGTTTTTCAAAGGTATGCAAAACGTTTTAATTTATACCAGATTTCAGTATAGTTGGTAGAATTTGATAATTGTTATTGATTATTTTTCAAACCTTTGATCTTGTTAATTGGGATAACGAAACCGACCTTTTGGTCTCCCTTAATTGGGGGTTACCGGGAGGTGGGGTCGTTACATTTGGTATCAGAGCGTAGGTTCCTCATTTAATCTTTAATCATTATTAAATTTTACAAACTTCGTAGAACCCAAGGGAGTTATTAGAGGATTTTCCGAAAGACAGAGGTGTCTAGAAAAGGATCACGTCCGGGGGCTGGCAAAATTTTCCTCCACACCGCTAGTCGAAAAATGAGGACTCCCGGATTAGTGTGACTGTCTGGCCAATGTCTCAGGATTGGACTCAAAATAAGATACCTTTAGGACTCTCTCACCTTGATTCATCCCTTCTCAACTCAAATTTTGTTAAGGATAATAAGGATTAGGGTTTTCTCTCTCTTCCTCACCCTCTTGAGGTATGGGCAAGGTTGATAAGGATTAAGGAATCCTCCACCAAATTAATAAAAAGCATGTAAATAAGATGTCATGGACATAAGCTTGATAGTTTATTCATAAACTAACTAATAGATACATGCTTAGGTCGTATGACATAAGTTATCATGCCCTCAGGTGAGACCTGAGGCTAGACCTTCTTGTCAGGAGGATAAAGTATAGAGAGAGTTCGTCTTGGAGATAGAGATCTCCATTACAAGTGGAGACCTGACACATCCTCTAAGGATGGTGTTAACCCTAACCCTAAGTGAAGGTTAGAGAGAGAGGGATGACATGATGAGGTGTTTGGATAGACATGCCTTGGATTCCATATGAGCCATGAGGGGTTGGATGACTGAGTACCTTTGGTGACCCAACCCTGGGAAGGGTCATGCATATTAGAGTGAAGGATAGCTCCTTCATTGATGAGGTTAGAGAAGAACCTATGGAAACCCCATGAGCTTATATGAGCATGGCATAGTAGGTACCCATAATACTTCAGTAGTGTGAGTAGTAGGTTGAAACCCTGGCCAGGATAGCTATGGATAACCTTGAGCAAGCATAAGTGTGAACATAGGTTTCACCATGTAGAGGTATGCTGGTGAGCTTGATCCACCTTCTTGAAGAGAGGACCTCTAATAGTTAGGTTGTTTGTAGGGTTAGCTCTAGAGAGAGAGAGAGCAGGACCCCAAGCAAGAAGGTTGGAAACCTAGACTCCGAGATATGAGGAAAAGTAGGGAGTTGAGGATGATGCGACCTAAGTGGATGATATCTTGGTTGCCTTTATAGGAACCAAACCCTAGAGAGAGGATGAGTCTGATGGTACCTCTGTACCTATGATATAAATGAGAAGAAGAGTTCTTTAGACATGGAGAGGATTAGTAATAGGTTGTGAGGCCTTGTACCTTGTTGATTGTCCTTGAGGAGGACCCAACTCTAATGTGTTGCTCGAGTAGAAGGATGACAGGAAGTACATGACATGCCTTGTACATGTTTAGATCGTAGTTAAGAGGTCGAGCAGACAGTGGACATCAGAGAAGTGAACCTAGGGTTCCTAGGCCTAAGAGGGGAAGTGGTGTATCTGATGCTCATGACAAGGTTTGAGTTTCTATAGATTCAAGCGTGGTACTCCTCATGTTTAGATGAAAGAGAAACCCCTTAAGTTAAGGTATGATGAACCCCTCACAGCTAAGTTGGTGACATGGGAAAGTATGATCTTAATCCAATGTTGAGGATGAGAACAAGTGTGACCTAGCATGGTTTAGTAGGTGGTCTGCTTGTGCCTTAGTAGCTTGCTAGAGTTAAGCATGCTCATGTTGATGTAAACCCTAAACACCATGATGTTTGTGACCTTTGTTATCAAGAGGTGTAGTTTCCTCCCATCCTGAGAGAAGGACCTTTTTGTAGGGTGTATACCAGCTTTGTGGGTCTTGAAGAAACCTAAAGAGGTATCATAGGATCTTGAGAAGCAAGTGGAAGTACATGGTATGAGAATGAACCTATAAGACCCACAGATAATCATCTCTAAGTGCATGTAATGTGTTACCATGGAGGTAACCGGTATGGGGCATGACCCCTATGAAAGGATGAAAGTCATCCCATGAATGCAGAGAGAGATTTTGAAGGCTTGGGTAAGGTTCTAAGTTGAACATGTACTATGTTAGAATCCTAAGTCTATCCTAGGGTCAGGTAGGGATAAGACCGATGGAAGTAGGAGTTGCCTAATTCCCTAGTTGCACATGACCATAGGGTCGGGAGGTAACAACTATCATTGTCTGAGGGCCATGGGTTAGGAGATTGATCACCTTCATGAACTCATGGGACCTAAAGGGCATATGAGTAGGGCTCTCTCTGGATGCATAAGGGAAGAGGGATGACCCCAAAAGTACCGGCACCCTATAGACCTAGAGTAGATGACCAAGGGATGTGTGTGAACCCTAGTAGGTTCGAGACCAGTTTTCCATGGAAGTAACTTTGATATCAAGATGTTTGGGATGTAGAGGCATAAGTTGCACGTTTCAACTTAGATTTAAAGGTGTACTGGCAAGGTGGGATGTACCATCCCTACTCTTGGAACATGAAGAACTTTGTATTTGGACTACAGCCAAATGCTTATTTCCTCTTGTTATGGGAGTGAGGGATATGACAATATGTGTTATGACCCCACCTTCTGGTAACCCCCAATTAAGGGAGACCGAGAGGTCGAAGCCGTACCCATAATTTACGGATCAAGGTTCGGCATTTAACCAAGAACAATTATTAAATTTCAACAATCTATACTGAAAAGCTGTAATAAAATTTTTGCATACCTTTTGAAAATTTTGGATTTCTAAACTTCTATCCATGTATGTATTCTACTCTAACTAATCCTCCTTGCATTTTACTTCATGTATTTTACAATATGATGATTTACTATTTTTTCATTTGGCTTGTACCTAAAATGCCGACAAACAAAATGTCGGTCAGCCGAAGCTGGTATGTGGGGGAAACAATAATCATGCAATTATTCATAACAATGTATTGCAGCCAATTACCATTTAACAAACAAGTTTACATTTTAAATATAACTGTGCGATCCATGTGTACCCTATCCCCTGCGTTGTCCCTGCAATGGACCTGGATACTACCTTCCTTATGGTAGATCCCCATTATACCCCTCATGATTTCACCTAACAGGTGAATCGGTTTCTAGAGCTGAGTCACATGGCACTACCCGTAGGTAGCCCACTCCTTAACTCATGGCAAGCTAATAGTCTCGTGGCACTACACATGTGTAGCCCAGTTTCTAACTCATGACAGCCTAGACCTTGCTCTAGGTTATCCTTTTAGCCCTTGCATAGCCACAGGGGTGGACCTGGATCTAGCCAGTTATACATGTATATTCATAGTGATAGTCATAGTCACTCTATAGTTGCATGAAATAAAAGCATCCAATAGTTATTTCAAGCCATGAGGGAAACTTCGATAAATCCTCGGAAATCTAGTCGGGAAATCCTCGGAAAGATTCACTTTCTAGGGTTTCTAATCCACATTAAGGTTTCATTATATTCATTAGGGTTTCTTAGATCAATTTCTCAAACTTTATCCCTTTTAGGTCAACAAACCCTAAAATACTCTTTTCTGCTTATATAAACCATAATTGCTCAATTATCCATTTTAATAGTCTTTTATACCCAAATTGACTTAGGATCATCATATCTCTATTTATTCATGAATTTGAACAATTAAAACAATCGTGTTCTTCCCAAATTTAATTTGAATATAGTAAGTTCTTTGATTCTCTTCTTATTTATTCCAAGTTTACTTATATATATTGGTGTGCCAAAATCTTTGTAAAGTGAAGAATAAATTATAATCTAGTCCATCTTTTATCTCTTTTACTAAATCTACAATAAGCTCAACTTGAGCTACTTGATGTTAAATTAGTTCTACTTTAGACATTTTGTTTGATTTTTTGGTAAAGTGTGTATTTTATTGCAATATTTGATATGGTTTTAATTTTATAGGAATCTACTGATATAAAGCCTCTTTGAACATAACATTTGTGTTATGGGATCATTTTTTTGTAAAACGCATGTTTTTTGTCAATTTTTTTTCTGATTTGACGGGTTTGGACATTTAGGGTGAAAATGGCTCAAAACATCATATTGTGAGATGATATTTTCTAAAATAGTATAACATGACATAATATCATAGGAAATGATTTTTGGTTATTAGTATTTAGATCTACAAATATAAAATCACTTTTTTTGATAAAATCAATTGTGTTACGATTTTTCCAAGTTTTTGGTGGAATGTACTCAAAGTCGATGAAATTTTATCCTTTATCCATGATTTTCACATATCTAAATCCAACATGCAAAGAACATGATTGTTTATTTTTCAAAATTTATCTATTTTTGGATCAATGAGCCACAATTTGTTTTTTCAAGTTATAAATGATCTAAATAGCTACAAAAAATTTATGGAAGGTAAATGGTTTCATTCTGGAATATATACATGATTTGTATGAGTTTAGAAATAGTATATTCTAGGGTTACAATTGCATCTAAGTTATCCCTAAATATTCATTTGTGAAACACATTCTAGACTATGCTATTAGATATCTTTGTTGCTTTTAGTTAGGAATCTAGGATGATAAAATACATACCTTCTTTTAGTGTTATTTATTTAATGAAAAATTCTTCTAGTTCAAGTTATACATAGTTTTAAATACTATAAGTTCAATACCATTTTTAGTTAGATCATATCAGTAACACTTTGTATGATAAGCTCACTAGTATCATTATGACGTAGATCATTTCAATATATTCATATATGTTCATATTATTAAGTTCAAGTGAAATACATGGTTGCTAATATACAGTTCAGTTGTATTCTATTTTAGAGCATCAGAAACACATGAAATTGTTCAATATTGTTTTTAGTATTAAAATACAGTACTAAAAAAATGAAAATGGTTTTATTATAGGCTAATATTAAGAACATCTTAGTAGATCATTATTTAGTGAAACTAAAGAATTCATTAGACTTTCAAATGCCATGAACATTGTAGATTCCTTACGGAGGTCTATGCCACAATGGAAGAAATGACTTACCCATTGGCAAGGTCCAGGAGAGGTAGCTGAAGTGTGTCATTGGGGCATAAGGGGTTAATCCCAATGTGGATGACCTCTTAATTTATTGTAGGGTTGTTAGGATTCATGGAGGTGCCAAGAATATAGAAAATAATAAAGTTTTCTCCACGTATCCTACTAGCAGATCTCGTGGATGATAATGTATTCAGAAGGAGGGTGTGCATGGTACACCTTGTCAAAGAGTAGGTCCAGTGACGTCCACCTCATGTGGTGGTGTGTTGTATTCTTCACATGAACGGATGGTCCCCGTGGACATTCTCTGAACGCAACCGCTCAGGACATGTGCCTCTACATAGTCCATGTAGATGGACTATAACTCCTCATCATGTTGTTTGAGTCGACGGGAAGGAGCAGCCTTCACTTGGTCATGTGCTAGCTTTGCATTTGGTCTCCCCTCTCTCTATCTCTCTCTGTGGGACAAGGATAACTAGGTTTCACGTATAAGAGCATGTCCAAAATCTGGCTGTCATACTCCTATAAATAATAGAGGAAAGGAAGTCGTGTTTCCTAAGAATCTTGGGAAACAAAAGGATGTGGCTGCATTTAAAGAGGATCGCTTGTGGACTGTCAAATAAGCAATTAGAATAATCATGTCATTAATTAAATAATCAATTACTTATATTAATCAATTAACTAGTTTTCTATAATCCGGATCTGGTCAATCACTTAGGGTTAGCCGATCAACTTATCATATAAGTCAACCATTTAGATCCAACTAGTTGTCTTAAACCTTTTAACCAATTAACTTAGATTATATTCCAATATTATTTTAGTTGATAAACTAAATATTTTAGTAATCAATTTAAGTTAGAACATTTCCAATAATGTCCATCATTATAAACTTATTCCAATACAACCTATATGTGTGACCTTATAGGCTCCAAATTATGTTGGCAGTTACATTCATAATCAGATAATGATTTCACAAACAATGATTGGTATCTAGCAAGAATTCATTGCTACCAAAGTAATTCGAGAAGTTGGAGTCCTTTATCTCTGATATCCAGATTAAATCTAAGGCATGGAAATATCATCCTCTAATGTTCAATCTTTGTTCTTTGATATAGAGTATACTGTTAAGATACACATGAGCTCAATATCATATATTGACTCGCATGAGAATGGTCATGTATTTCAAATTCTTACTCATCAAGTGGCTAGGATATCGAAGCGAAAAATTCCATCTATTCCATTCACAATAATCCACATATGTCACAACAAACTTAAGCACTACTTATATATCAACCCTTTTTAAGGTCACATTGAGTAGTATTAATGCACATTGAACAACATGCAATCATTGTAGTGACTTCACGTCTAAGGACCAGAATCATCATTGTCACATTGAGAAATGATTCTGACAGTCATTATTGGTTTTCATGTATCAAACTAAAGTGGGTCTATCGAGTACACTTGTTCGTAACAAGTTCCATTGTGTTTGATTTGATATACAATATCATGAATAATGATACATAGTCATCAATCAATACACATATTGGTCTTAATGTATTATTATTTTCCTAATTTCCTCAATAATGTCTGACTAGGGACTTGGATAAGAATGAATACACTGAACATACAAATGATATCATGTTCAGGTGATCAACCTAAATCACATGTGAGTCTTACATTCTTAGGACATTATTATATTAATTCATTATCCCATATTGAAAGTAACATAATAATCAGAAGATCATTTATTAATAATCAAATCAACTATAGGATGTACTATTAAAATCATCATATGAATCACCCTCAGGGCATATCACCAACCAGGGGTCCAACAATAGCTGAAGATTTTGATGATACCCATTTCATATACTACTCAACGAGTCATCTCTTTAGGAAAAATCAATGCATGAAGTTTAATCCAAAGTGCTTTGATACTTTGTCTGAGTACTTATTATTCAAAGGAGAAGTCTGGTTTATCTAACAAGCTGATATAGCCACTGAGGCAAGTTGTGGTGAGTCCAACTACAGACTAGGTCGCTAGTTAGCAGACTTAGAATCATGGATATACTTTAAGTCTTATATGGTGAGATTGTAGCTTGTTGTGATTCTTTCAAATGTTGGGATACACTTTGAGTGGGTCCAGGGCATTAATAAGACAACTAAGATATTAAGAAGCCAGAGTTAAGAATTTATTGTTGGGTTATTCAAATTAAGTAATGGGATTTAGAAATGTATTTTTTAACTATTCTTCGTTTATTACTATGATGATGAATTATACTATTTCTCATCTAGTTCAATATGCAATAACTTGCTTGTTTCTATTTACAATGCAATCCACTAACTAAATTATATATGTATTATCTTGTATATTTAGATAATTTCCTTTCAATGTGCTAGTAGCTCACACACTCTATCAAAAAAATTAGATAACACTATTGATAAGGAGATAGAAATGTTTTCAAAAGAGTCCTACTGTAGAAAGTTGTGAATAGTGTTTTAAAGTAGAATTACTCAAACTTGATCCTTCTCTACTTTAGATTCTTAAATGTGGGAATAAAGAGTTGTACTAGTCAAGTGAATGATCAATGTGATTTGTTTTCTTGTAAAATAGTTGTAAATATATGCTTCATGTATTGGACATGTGGAATTATCAAGTGGTTAATAAGAATAGTTCTCCTGAATTGTATATATTAAAATAACTTCATCTATGTGTTTTACCTTGTAAAAGAACATGTTCAAGTGAGTTTTGTATTAGCTAGGTACATTGCCTCAGACCCAAATCATGTAGTCTAAGAGATTTTATGGGACTAGGTGCCTGATAGCTAGTTAGGTATCAAAGCTTAGACCCATTCATCAAGAACCATAATATTGGATAGTCAGATTCATAAGAATGTAAGATAGGAGGTGATGTGATTATATCATTGGAAATTTTGAGTATTTAAATACCATAACCCTATCTATAAATACTTAGGTAGACCAGTATTAAGTTTCTCTATCTATACTTCCTCGTATAACATGTCCAAGTTGCAAAGGACTCAAGGTCTAGAGAAAAACTCTAGAACAAATAGAGTTAGAAGAATGGAAAGTAACAAAGGAATAACATTAAAAAGATAGAATATGATATGACCTTGTTTTAGATAATTGATTTTATTTTAAATTAACAAAATGATGTTACCTTCGTGAATCCTAGATGTTCAATATTCAGTAGTATATAATCCAGTTAAGATTGTTGTAGACTGGGAATTTTCATCTGAAATTGTTAATTAATCTTGATATAAAGTAGGCATAAAGTTAGTCTTATATGACTTCTCCTAAGTGAATATCCTATTCATAGACACAAATATGTGATAACCTTAAATATCTTTAACTTCAGGATTGTAGGTTCGACATGGTGTGCCTAGTAAGATGCATTATGTGGATCTAACGACTCATATGAACAATCTAATAAGAGTAAACTTTGGATAAAGCAAACATAGAATACAACACAAATTCACATACACTAAGGTAATGATATTTAGGGGAATGGATGGAATGACCAACTCAGTTGGAATTAATAACTATGGGTTAGGTTTGAACATTAAACAAGAAGACCTAATTTGATGCATAAAGGAAGATAAAATATAAATTTGAGGCACATATTAGTATGGATCATATTAATTTATGAAGAGCATATTGAAAAAGGATGAAAAGAACCCTCGGCACATCTGGTTGACAAAAATAATAATTCTATTTAAGCTATAACTAAAAGTTCGACAATCAACCTAGAATGAAAACTGTAAATATTAATAGTTTGGTAATATGAAGAAAATGTGTATAAAATTATGACTAAATTACAAACTAAGGGATCTAGATTGTATCACTAACTAAGTCATGTTATTCACATTTTGAACTAAGGAAAATTATGAATTAATGATTAAATAATGTTATAAGATTCATTAAGAAATAAAGCATCGTCTTGTCTGAGTCTGTGATTCATGATGCTTCTTTCGATGATGCAAACTCTTTTTTTGTTTGATAGCCTCAAGATCTTGTAATTTTAATCCATATCCATACATCCTCGCCAAAACCCCACAAGAATAAGCATGATATCCCAAATATCTTGTTGGAAGAAGAAGAGATGGGTGGTTTCCAAATCATGGTATTGACAATTTCAACACAAGAAGGAAAGAATAAATGATTAAATAATATTAAAAGATACATTAAGAAAAAGTCTTCTAGAAGGATTGAAGTAAATAATATTTTGAACATATGAAAGATGAGATTAGAAAAAGAAATCATGTAATATTAAGATAGACAAGGTAACAGGGAACATAGTCAAGAGAGAAGTTATGTGATAAGAGAGGAATTGAAGATATGTGCTAAGAATAATTGTCTTTGTTCTTAATAATTGCAGATTAGTTGATTTATTATGCATCATGCATGTCAATGATTCCTTGTGACTATATGTGATTAGGAGATATAAAGATAGTCTTAAATAAAGCTACATGAATATGAACCTTTTTGGACATCATAAGGGTTTAATGTGAAAAGAAAATTTTGAAACTAATACAAGTTGTATGAATTGGGTAAAAGATATGTCATGTACTAGTCTTAAAGATAATTCCTCTAATGAGAATGTTGATTCATAAATCAAAGTATGAAAATACTTGAGAGATGCTAAAAACGTAGTAATGGAATTAAATAATCATACTAATAAATGTGATATAAAAGAGAAAGTTAATAATACTAGGTGGAAGGTTTAAAGTATGATATTAAGATGAAAAGAAGTATAGGAAAGATGTCATAGGAAAAGTGACATATAGATGTTAAGCTCGGAATAAATTTGATTGTAGAAGAAAATATGAATACTGAGAAAATATTAAATAAGTAAACTTTTGTGACAAAGATAAACTAGATTTGGGCAATAGCAAAACACTAACAGAATGTTAAAAGAGATAAAAATTTATATTTACACAGATTCTCCTTTTTCTTGTAGTCCTTGCTCGATAAAAAAGAAAAAGAAATATACCATGATAATGAACCTATGGGAGTATAAGAGGTGTACAAGGGGACCAATTGAATGGAAATGTATAAGTAGATAATGGTGGGTTATGAGATAAATAAGTAACTTGCATACATATTTGATTAGGATAAGTTTATGAGGAAGGGTAAAATGATATGTTAATATACAAGGAATTAAGTTCCTAACAGTAGTAAGGATGAATAAACCCCATATATCGAAATAAGAAAAACATATACTTCTACTTATCTAACAATCCTTGGGATCGTGCATTCTTTAAAAGTATAAAACCTTCAAATAATCTTGAGGAATCTTCTATCAACATGGTATCAGCTTTGTAGACATTCTTATCCAATATTACACAAGCACTAGAAAAAAAATTGAGAATAAAATCCTTCAATTAATCGTAGACTGGATACAAAGCGGAGATGAAAGACATGTCTAAAGGACCATTACACGCAAGCCATGGGGGCCATTGTGAGAACTGTATGCTTTGGTTGTTCTTGAGTATGAGTTTGGCAGTTGTGTCAGCGATTGTGATGAAATCCTGGGGACTGGGCAGGATACAATACAAGGGATTGCTGAGGGTAAGCTTCTTCCATTGACGGTGGTGAGCATGGAGGCGAGCCTGGGCACACTTCTTGGCAGACAACGCTTGTGTGGCTGATATAGAGTCAGAAATGATAAGCACTTTGGACCAGCCTTGGGATTTGGCAAGAGCAACAGCTTGTGTGATTCCCTAGGAGGATGTTTCTGTCTAGGCATAGGGCCACATAGCCATAGCTGGATCTCGACGGAGACAGGGTTCAGGCAGCGTCGTTGAGGATTATGTGCTCATAAAGCAGCGGCAGGGAATGTCTCCGAACTGGATTGGGGGGTGCCCCGGAGGTAGGGTGCAACAGTAGGTGAAGCTTCTGCACCATCTCCTATCACAGTTGAATGAAACGTACCATAGCTGGAGTGGGACTGATACTACCCCCATGAACCTCCATGTTCCGAATGGTCCACAGATGCCAAGAAGCGACAAGCTGCGTGATTGGGTGAAGAATGTCATGTTCGCCTTTGATAACTTTGGTCAGCCATAGATCTTCATCTTCAAGGAAAAAGTCGAAGGCAGGTTGAAGTGCCCGCCAAATGGCAGCGCTCCTCGGACAGTCCCTTAAACAATGGATTATAGTTTCATCTCCAGCATGGCATCTCAGACAGACCTTATCGACCACGATGTGGCGACGACACTTTTTGACGTTCGTGAGCAAGGCTCGGTGCTGGAGGATCCACAGGAAGGTCTTGATCCTTTATGGAACTTGCGCCTTCCAGATTGAGGCCCAGGCGCCGGGGACACTCAGTTCTTTATTCTTGTGAAGCCACCGATACACGGACCTAGTAGTTAGGTTCCCACTTGTTTCATGAGGCCAGACAAAAATGTCAGCTCCAGCTGCATTATCCGGTGGAGGGAGCATGCGGATGACGTCCTAGGTGCTTGCAGGAAGGTAGGCCTAGATAAAATTCCAATCCCACTCGCCATTGTCAAGGCACATCGAAGAAACCTAGAGATCTGTGATCTCTGCCTGAACAATGTGGTTAGGTGCTAGGGTGAGGACGTCCTCTCCGGCTAACCATTTGTCTTGCCATACTTTTGTCTCAACTCCATTGGCGATTGACTTGGAGCACGTGCTTTGGAGCAAAGGTAGGTTAAGGGTGATAAAGTGCCAAGTTGCAGAACGAGAGGTTTTAGCAGCAGCTCCTGTCCCGTGATATTTTTCTTTTAGGATCTTGACCCATAGTTTGTTTGGCTCATTTAGATACGACCAAACATTTTTTAGCAACAAATATGCATTCTAATCGCGGGCATCTTTGATCCCTAAGCGTCTGTGATCTTTATTCGATGAGATTTTCTTCCTAGAAACTAGGGACATCTTCTTCTGGTCACCTGGGCCTTGTCATATGAATCGATGAATGTGGCTATTTATGTCGTCACAGAGGACATGCGAGAGCATGGCCGTTTGCATTGTGTACATGGGAATGGATTGCAAGGTTGCTTTAGCTAGGCAGACACGACCATCTAGTGAGAGATTCTGGACAGTCCAGTGATGGAGTGTTCGTTTTATGCAACACCACTAAAAATCCTAGAGATGATGAGTCTCTAAGTTTAGCCTTGCTAGTACTATGGTAAGAACTCCACCCACATGTGCTAAGACATGTGGAAGTCTTATCGTAGTATAGTTAAGGGTCGAATCCTCGGGACAACGGTCTTGACGAAGTCAAGATGGAAAACGTTTAGCCTTTACTTAACAACTTAAAGATTGATATTTAGATCGAAAGTTTGATTTGGTTGTTTTAAACTAAGTACAAAGAAAGTAAAGCAAGAAAGTAAATAAAGCAAGTAAATCTTAAGAGTTAACAAATGATGATGAATCACTGGGGTTAAGCAGGTATTTACCACCGCTACACACGCATTGTATATGTACTAAGCAAGACTTATAAGCTAGATGCATGGATGTTTCCACAAGACCGATGCCTTATAAGACAAGAGCGATGTGTTACATCCAAGGGTGTTCCACAAGACCGATGCCCACATAAGACAAGAGCGATGCATTGCACCCTTCGATGTTCCACAAGACCAATGCCCATATAAGAAAAGGGCAATGCATCTCATCCTCCAAGGGTTAAGTAACTCTCATGCGGTACATCACTACGCGTCACTGAAGGATGTAGTCTCCGAAGAGAGAATCTTACTCAACCTCAAGAAACGTGCATCTAAAACTAACAAGCGAGCGATAATTACCAAATCGAATAGCGTCCTTCTAGGCCTAGTCTCCTATTCGGATAACCTAGCTACGAGAAGTGCGGGAATGATGCAACGCCAGCCATTCCCGAACAAATGGTCACATGCTTTACATCATTCCCCTCGCGAAGTGTGTTCCTCGACTTACCAAAGGTCTCTTCCATACAGATGGGAGTGTGCCAAATGATAGTGAGTTTACTCCACTCTTTGAGATACACTTCTAGACACCGAAACGGATGCATGGTGGATACACACACCAGAAACCAACACTAAATCGGTATTCAAGCCTCGATAGCGGTCGTAGACAAACCACAACGAAAGACAATAAATGCATACAAGAACGTGGCCATCATTCAAGCATGTGTGAAACGATTCAGTATTAAAACGAAATGATAACATCTTTTTTACAGTACATAATACAAAACATGGGCAGCGGGGCTAGTCCCCGCGCCCCAGTGGATGGAACTACTCGCTCCTCATAGAGGGAGCAACAAAGAAGGAGGCAAGAAGAGATAGAAAGAACATCATCTCCACTGAGGAGAGAAGGTTGAACCCTTGGTGGAGAGAGCAACGATCTCCACTCCTTGTAGCTTGCTTGATGACGGATCTTCTCCTCTCACCTTCCTTGTTGATGAGAGAGAAAGTAGCTTGGAATGGACGTGAGTCTCAGACCGGCAGCCTCGAGTGATGGATGGAGTTGTTCTGGTAGTGGAGAGACAGCCTCTGGACGTCTGGACTCCCTTTTCATGGACGGCCCTGAGGTCTTATTTATAGGCTTTGAGTGAGATCCAAACGGTTTGGAGACCGTTTGGGCTCAAACGGTCTTGGGACCGTTTGGCGTCAAACGGTCTTGAGATCGTTTGGCGTCAAACGGTCTTGGGACCGTTTGGCGTCAAACGGTCTTGGGACCGTTTGGCGTCAAACGGTCTTGAGATCGTTCGGCGTCAAACGGTCTTGAGATCGTTTGGCGTCAAACGGTCTTGAGATCGTTCGGCGTCAAACGGTCTTGAGATCGTTTGGCGTCAAACGGTCTTGGGACCGTTTGGCGTCAAACGGTCTTGAGACCGTTTGAGCTTCATGCGGTCTCGGGACCGTTTGAACTCCATGCGGTCTAGGGACCGTTTGGCTTCATGCGGTCTCGGGACCGTTTGAACTCCATGCGGTCTTGGGACCGTTTGGCTTCATGCGGTCTCGGGACCGTTTGAACTCCATGCGGTCTTGGGACCGTTTGGCTTCATGCGGTCTCGGGACCGTTTGGCTTCATGCGGTCTCGGGACCGTTTGAACTCCATGCGGTCTTGGGACCGTTTGGCTTCATGCGGTCTCGGGACCGTTTGAACTCCATGCGGTCTTGGGACCGTTTGGCTTCATGCGGTCTCGGGACCGTTTGAACTCCATGCGGTCTTGGGACCGTTTGGCTTCATGCGGTCTCGGGACCGTTTGAACTCCATGCGGTCTTGGGACCGTTTGGATCCACTCGACCCTTGGGCTGGTTTATTCTTTTGTTATTTTTTTTGTGCTTTTTCTGCAATTATAAAAGGAAAAGTTAGTTTGATGATGTATTTACAAAAAAGGGGTAAAATTAGGTTTAAGTACAATATAAATGTAGAAAGAGTATGGAAAACTAAGGAAAAAGAGTAAGATAAACTACTAAAATAGGAGGTTATCACCCCCCCTAACTTAGAGTCTAGCTTGTCCTCAAGTTAGATAGAGCTGAGACATGAAATGGCGCGGCGATCTTAATTAAAATATCCATACTCTTGCTCCAATTCTTGACCTGAGTTCCCCAGGGGTCGTATCGAGGCTTATTGCATGCCTTGATCCTTTTGGATTTCGAGAGTTGCTTGGATTTCAGGTTTTTCCGTATCTCAAAGTTCGCCTTGGGACCACATTTATTTTGTGTATGCTGTTGACTCTAATCAACTTTATACCTCTCTGGAAACCTATTGGAAGCTAGAGAGGGTATGAGGGTTGGCTAAAGGCTTTGAAGTGTAACTCCCCTTCGAGTGGGGGAGGGGATGTCTATGCTTTTTAGGATCTCACTACCGGACACGACACATCTGCCTTTATGAGGGCAGCTGAATGTACCGGCCGGGCAAGTCCTTTATTAGCCTTTTCATATACTTGGAACTTTTAGGGTTTCACTACCGGACGCGACGCATCTACCTTTGTGAGGGCAGCGGAATGTGCCGGCCGGGTGACCCCTTTATCGGTTCTTTATATAGGTCCTTATTCGTGGCACAACTCTCATGATTTTATTCGTCTCTCTGGCTTTTATTCAAGAACTCACAGGCTTGGGTTTTGGGATGAGGATTTATTTTGGGCGGCCAAGCCTCTTTTATTTTGAAGAGAGGAAAGTTGTTCTTAAAGTTTTTCAGCATGCACTTATTTGGTTTGTGGTCCACTTGCAGAGCTTTTTGACTTGGAAGTTGCCTGATTTCCCTCTCATCCTTGAGATCTCGGCTTATTTCTGCCCTGATTTTGACCTATGGAGAGTCAGATAAAGAATTAGAGCAAAAATATAGGATTCATAGTGGATGGGGGTTGATAAATCGCCATTTGATGTCTAAGTGCTAAATACTTGTAGGGACTAACATGATTCTAGAGTTAGTTAAGGTGATTAAAAAGAATTTGTAGAAAGAATCTTGAAAGAAATAAAAAGAATTTGTAAAACAAAAGAAAAGTATGGAAAGTGTTTAGAGAAAAAGAAGGGAGTATAGAAGTTGATACCTAGCCCTTGTCTAATGTATCCCCCCCCTAACTTATCACACACTCTGTCCCCAGAGTGGCAAAGTGATAGGTTGAGAAAGCATTAGAACAAGGGCTGCAGGTTAAGGTAGATTGTCGGTTGCCCCTGGAGAACGCAGTAGTGTAGATGCGAACTGCCCACATAAGGCGTGGTAATCCACGTCCGTCATTTCCTCCACTGGTCTTTGGAGAACGATTATAGTGTACATCCAGTAGAGGACGTGGAAGCCGCAGTCGTTGGATTGTCGTATTTGCTGGGGGCATTTATGGCAGAAGGCGGGGCGGCTGAAGTGCTCAGTGTTGTATGCCCTAGTGTGCTGACTCAGAAGTTCGATTAATTTCATAGCACACTCCTTTGCCATTTCTTCTGTCGGCGTCTTGGGTGTTACGACGTATTGTCGTTGTCGGGCATTAAACTGGCTGTCGAAACTGTTGTATATTGTAGTGGTTCCGGTGTGGAGATTGGTTGCCAGAAGGAGCCAGTGCTCGTGATGTAGGATCGGTAGCATGATGAACTTCGGCGTTGTATGTTGAAGATATGCAATCAATGCTTCTATTGTGCCGAAGTTTTTCAGTTTGAGCAGATCGTCTTTCATGTACGGGGACGCCATATATGTATCGGGATTGTGTTGGCCAATCTGATATTGGTAAGCGGCCATGAGGCTGCAGGAAAGTTGCCCCTTATCTTGTAAAGTTTCTCGCAAAGAATCAGCCATTACGATAATGTCTTGAGACATGAATACGATGCCGTCTTTTTCTGCGGAGAGTTTTGCCATGATTATGCGTATTTCAAGGTCGTTGAGACCCTTGCAAGAATCGCGATCGAAATCAGGAAAAGATGGTGTAGTTGTGTACGCGGGGTATTTCTTGCTGGTGTCCTCGTTGGGCAACTTGTTTTGTTCTGACTCTTCCAGAACTTGGCGGAAAGGTCGCCGCTGTCGACGTTGCACAGCTGAGTAAAGATATCGTGGAACATCATCTGGTGACATAGTTGGTGTGTTGAAAAATCTTCTGTCACAGATGAGTTC
This sequence comes from Alisma plantago-aquatica, assembly GCA_963693085.1. NCBI lineage: Eukaryota > Viridiplantae > Streptophyta > Magnoliopsida > Alismatales > Alismataceae > Alisma > Alisma plantago-aquatica. Next base: position 36,279,816 of record OY856413.1, read on the forward strand.
CATGGCGTAGCGTCCTCTTAGCGAATGGAAGTCTTCAGCTGCCAAGTCTGTGAATGGGATTTCCTGGTTAAGCGCTTGAATATGTCTGATGGTATAGAAGGCACTGTCCCCGGATCCCGTGGTGGCTTGAACTGGAGGGTTAATGATTCTAAACCATGGTTGGCTCCAGTCTTGGCGAAGAGAAGGGCGTACAGCCCAGATTACTTTAAGCAGCCGGAAGGGTATACACCGAGCTTCACCTGCTGCGTCTCCGATAAAGTTAATTATGCCGGATGGTAGCTCGGTGGTATTGAAGTTGTAGACTTTGGCGTCCCTTGCCGCGGTGTCCACTATCATAAAGAGCCAGTGTCCCGAGACTTGGAAAGGCAGCGTGATATAGCGTGCCCGACGTGCTAATCCGACACGTAGCCACTCAATCGACCTCGCCTGCAGGCTTTTGTGTAAAAGGCCAAGAGACAGTGCAGGTGAGGCGTTGAAGGCTGGTTGTATCCATTTTTTACTTTTATATATTTCTATACAGTTGGCGAGGAGGACACGAAAAATTGACAGTGGCATCGTAGACCGGGGTCGGAGGATGCAACGGAAATCTTCGCGTGTCAACGTACGCCTGGTTTTTGTATTAATGTAAATTGTATCGTCCCCCGCTTTTGCATCGTCTACTATAGTGTTCAGGATGAAAATGTCCTGAGCATCTAAAGTAGAGATGCCTGTCCTGTCAAGATCATGCATTTTTTGTGGAAGAGGGGGGGGCGGGGGGAGGTTTTGTGGTGGAGGGGAGGCGTGTTGTTCGAAGGCTTCTTCATGGCCTTTGATATTGTCATCCTGGTCGGAGGCGGAGTCAAGATCTTCGTCTGTATCTAGACTCACTCGGTCCGCGTCGTCCAGGTGAGGGGGAGAAGGTGTTGAATAGGGAAGAGGGGTTTTCGGCGAGGTAGCGCTGGCTCCTTTGATGCACTGTTGGAGCTCAGCGAATGCTGCATCTTTGGCGGCTTCTCCCATTGACCCCATAGCGGAGTAATCAAAGAATTGGTCCCCATAAGAAATGTTGACGTTATCGTGCTGTGGGGACTTGGGGTGATAGTCACTTTCCTGGTGACCTTTATCGGACCCTTTATGGGAGGGTCCTGCAGCATTCCCTGGATCTTCGCCATCATCGTGCTTGTCTCCTGGAGGTGTGTCTTTATTGGAGTCAGCAGATGAATCGGAGTCTTCTTCTTCTTCATCATCATTGTCGTTGTCAGCCGCAGCTTCGTCTATTTTCTTCTTATTAGATGGCTTGTTACACCGCCGGTGAGTGGCATGTAGCTCATCGAAAGCCACCTGCAGATGCTCGTGTTTTTCGAGCAATGCGTCGTGGGCTTCTTTGAGATCTGTATATCTGTCCTCGGCGGAGAGGAGGCGTGCAGTCAGATCTGTGACTTGGGCACGTAGTTGTTGTATTTCATTGATGGTAGCTTCCTCTTGATGATGGTGGAGCTGCGTAATTGTTTCGTCGATGGTAGCCAGGCGCGAGCTTAGCTTGTCTTGGTTTTGCTCAAGCTTGCGGAGATTCTCTTGCAGAGGGTGAGTCTGGGTCGAGATCTCATCGACTTTTCTCGTCGTAGCTTCATGCTGACGTGTTGCCTCAAGGATCAGGTCTGGCAGGTTGTTGGTGTGGCTGTGGATATGTTCAACTTGCCTAGCCACTTCATCCTGTCGTTGCTGAATACCTTGTAGGACGACAGGAAGAGCTTGATGCTGATTGTCGATCCTGGTTACCTGTTTAGTTAAATCCTGTACACAAGAAAAAAGAGAATGTAATAAGTTAGAAGGATCGGTGAGGAGGTGTCGGACAGCGTCAAATTGACGGCCGAATTCCTCACCGATGTTAGTAAAGGGGGCCCCAGAGGCGGAAGGGTGATGTGGTTGGGGCCTATGTGGGATGGTGGTAGTGTCTTGCAGAAAAGACACTGATGAAGGCCCGAACTGCGTAGTGACTGTTGATGAGGTCACCAGCGGTGTCGGGGTGGTGGCGGATGTGAAGAGTGGTGGAGTTGATGATGAAGGGGTGGGGATTGTGGATGGTAATGGAGAGGTGGTGAAGTCGGGCATGGGGGTGAAGAAAGGTAAGCCCGATGTTGGGGTGGGTGAAAAAGTGGATGTGAATGCTGATGTGGATGCGGAGGCGAAGGTGGTGAAATCAGGCATGGAGGTGGGGAAGGGGAAGCCCGATGTTAGGGAGGGTGGAAAGGTGGATGTGAATGCTGGCGTGGAGGTGGAGGGGAAGGCGGTGGTGGGAGCAGTGGAGAGCTGCTCGTGTAGACTCTGGATGAAAGAGTCAAGGGAGGATGTTGTGAGAATTTCATCGTTGAAATGCTCATCCTCCGGGTTGGGGCGGGATGTTGGCGTCTCCGACAGCTGCTTGGCCTGTAACAACCTTCTAGAGAGCCGTTTGACAGGGATTTTTGTAAGTCGTGCTGTCGGGGCTGTAATACTCATCTCGGTTGGACCCGCAGTTTTTTCTTTCTCGGCGGGTTTAACCGAAGCTAGCAACTTAGTAAGCTCGTCGTCAGAAAACAGGAGCTGTGTCATGTCATAGTGTGCTAGCTCTGGTAGCGGAAGGAGGGTTCTTGAAGATTTAACCATCGGGCAGAATACGTAGTGTATTTTCCCATCCTTTTCTTTGATTATGAACGAGTTTTTCAGAGATTGCTCGTTCGTAAGGATGTCGCCCTTGATTGGCGTGCATTGGGGTAGTAGCCTGTCCATCTTAAGGAATTTTATTATGGAAGTGACACGGCCCCCCAAGCAGATCTCTTTCCCTATTAGGGCAGCAGAAAATTTCTGGACCATCAATCGTCCAATGTTTACTGGCTTGTCGTTGATGATAGACCAGAGGACAAAGAGGTCAGATATTGTGACGTTTCCTCCTTCCGATCTTGGAAAAAGCACGCCAGATAGGATCTTGTGCAAAGTGCGCACAAATCCGGAATGTATGTTGGACGCTTTACAGGTTTTTGCGTCGTAGGTGGGAAGTCCGGTTAAGCTTTTCTAGAATGTATGGCGGTTGAATTCTGGGTGATCGGTTCCCACTAGCTTGGCCTTTTGTAGCTGCTCCGTGTCGTCGATGAACATAGAATTCAGCATATTTTCTGTCAAGACGACATCGCTACCAAAGATCTGGGTGACAATTCTTCTGTCACCCCCATCCCGTGACCTATCAGCGATGTCAACGGGCTCCTTTCTCAGAAAGGAGAAGAATTCCGCCGTAGGTTCAAAGTATGACACTTCAGGTAATGAGCACAACCTGGCGAGGTTGGATTTCTGTAGTACGCTGAAGATGCGATCTTGAATTCCCATTTTGACTAGTATGCTGGAGCAAACATACTTAGTCGGTTTGAGGGTTTTGTCAATGGAGATGGAAGGTTGTATGTATAGGTTTTGTGGTGGTGGAATTGGAGCGGTAATGGGAATGAAGGTGGTAGGGATAGTAGCTGCAGGGGCGATGGTGGAAGCAGCATATGTGGATGGTTTGGCGAAGGGTTGGTCCATGGCGGATGAAGGGTGGACCTGTTTTCTTGCCCTTTTTGGAGGCTGCCCAGATGCAGCCTTTGCAGCCTTGCGTTTCCCCTCTGTCTCTTGGGCAGAGGAGTCCTCATCGGGGTTCGGTATGTAATCCGAACCTTCATCGTCGTCCGAAGAGACATTCTCAATCTCTTCTTCAGGAGCCTCACCCAGGCATTGGGTAAGGCGGGTTATTTCGCATAGGACGTCGATGATCTTGATTTTTGGAGGGACAACTCCAGTGGTGTTGTAGGTGTCCCTGATTTGCACGAGCTTTTCTCGCTCCTCTATCATCTGCTCCCTTGTCAGAGCAGGGGCAGATCCGGAAGTCTTGTTTGATGCCATTTCTGAAAAAGATACAAGTTTCTTAGTTAGAAAAGAGGATTGAAACAATTTAGAGTAAGAAACAATTTAGAAGCTTCTTAGTTTCAGGACCGTTTGATTCCAAACGGTTTGAGGACCGTTGGGTCCCAAACGGTTTCAAGACCGTTTGGTCTCAAACGGTTTCAAGACCGTTTGGTCTCAAACGGTTTCAAGACCGTTTGGTCTCAAACGGTTTCAAGACCGTTTGGTTCCAAACGATTTCAAGGCCGTTAGATTCCAAACGGTTTCAAGACCGTTTGGTCTCAAACGGTTTCAAGACCGTTTGGTCTCAAACGGTTTCAAGACCGTTTGGTTCCAAACGGTTTGAGGGCCGTTTGGTCCCAAACGGTTTCAGGACCGTTTGGTCCCAAACGGTTTCAAGACCGTTTGGTTCCAAACGGTTTGAGGGCCGTTTAGTCCCAAACGGTTTCAAGACCGTTTGGTTCCAAACGATTTCAAGACCGTTTGGTCTCAAACGGTTTCGGGATCGTTTGGAAAACCGTTTGGAAATCGGAGAGTCGCAGGTTGCCGGCGCAGGGGAAGGCGAAACGGCGCGAAGGTGAGCGCGCCAGCAACCTTGACGATGACGGAAACGACAGGAAAAACGGTGACGGCGGTGGAAGAATCGGAGTTTCTTTCGACAGCGACGGTGGTAGCGGAGAAAAAGACGTTGCGCGATGGTCGAGGAGACGGCGACTGGTTCAATGGTGGTGGCGACACAATGGCGCGGTGACGAAGGCGACAGAGGAGTCGGAGAACTTCGTTCGATGACGGCTGCGATGGCGGTGTAGGAAACGTCGGCGTGAGCGGCGTGTTTGGAGTCGCCGGACTACCTTGCGGAAGAAGGTCGAACGAACGGGTGAGCGGCTAGGGCGAATGCAACAGTAGCAGGAAGAAGACTCTTCGCACGAACGCTCTGGAGAATTCGAAGATGCGAAGAGAGAAAGATGGAGTAGGGATGGTGTATATATATAGTGATTGGTTGGTGGTCTTTTGTATTCCAAACGGTTTTGAAGACCGCTTGGTCCCAAACGGTCTGAGGACCGTTTGGTCCCAAACGGTTTGAGGACCGTTTGGTCCCAAACGGTTTCGAGACCGTTTGGTCCCAAACGGGCTTAAGACCGTTTGGAGGTAACAAAAGGGGTTATATATTTTTATGTTTTTGAGTATGTATATATTTGTATATTTTTTTTTTGTATTTTGGTTTATGGATTTTTATGTTGTTTGTGTTATATATTGTTTTTGTAGTTTTTATTATGTAGATTTTTTTGTATTTTTAGATTTAGTAATAAAAGAACTTGAAGAAAGCAAAACAAAATTAATAAAACTAGAAAATAGAGAAATTGATGTTCAGGTCTTGGGTTGCCTCCCAAGAAGCGCCTTGGTTTTATGTCGCTGGCTCGACGAAGCTAAAACTTGTTATACTGCTGGCATATTTAATTGTTGATCTTTGTTCAGCCCATGTTTCGGATTTAATTCGGGTTGTCCAGCGAAAGTGCCAGCCGAAGGCTTCAATTGTGCAGCAATCTGAGCAAGCTGTGTTTCAACTGCCTTTTGTTGGGCTTGTTGATTGGCCAGCATGGTTTGCTGAGATTGCAGCATCTGTCTTATTGAAGATAGCTCATCTTCCGGCTGCGTGGTAACATTCTTCTGAGAATTTTGTTGTTGGTATTGTTGAACATGCAATTGTGGGTGAAGCGGGGGGTGAGTGTACTGGTAGTAGGCTGACTGATTTCTAGGGTAGTTAACCCTAGGGAAGTTGTTTCTTGGATTCCCTTGATTGTTTGATAACCCAGGAGGCAACCTACTGTCAAATCCCCCTTGAGTCTGGTGTTGCGGGTTTGCAGTCCCAGAAGGGTTCCCATACTGGAATCCAGGATGGTTCCTTGGTTGACTGGGATTATAGTAGACTTGCCCGGGAATAGTATGGATAGAGTTGACTTGCTCCGGAGTCTGATCTTCAATCTGATTAGTGATGGCCTCATAGGGTTGTGGTGGTGGATGAAGATCCATCATCACACTATAGAGCATTCCGCAGGATAAGGTCGGATGATCTGATGCATGACAAGCTTCACAGGAACCTGTGACGGCTTTGACTTGATGCAGCTGCGGGGTTTGTTTCTTGTTGAATTCCCCTAGAGATGATTCAAGGGTTTGCTGTTTATGGGCGATTTCTTTCAGAGCCTCTGCTATTGACTTTAATTCCGTGGATTCCTCAGCTTTAAAGACTTTGAGGACGCCTTTTCCGGCTGTTCGCCCCCAGTTGGACTGGTTTTCAGCCCCTAAAGTGACGATCTTCCAGGCGTCTTCATAGTTTTTCCTCATGAAATTTCCTCCAGATGAGGAATCTAGGAACTGTTTAATGTCATCATTTACCCCCCGATAAAAGGTCTCAATCAGTTGATTTTGCGAAATCCCATGATGAGGGCATTTTCGAAGAAGTTCTTTGAATCTTTCCCATGCCTCGGCGAGGGTCTCTCTAGGAAGTTGAGAGAAATGGTTGATCTGCCCTCTGATTTCGTAAGTAAGCGAGGGTGGAAAGAACTTCTCCAGGAATTTCTCCTCTAGAGGGGCCCAGGTGGTAATAATGGGTTCTCTATCCAAAGAATTATACCAACTTAAGGCCCTTCCAGATAGAGTGAAATGAAACAGATGGAGCATTATTGCGTCGAAAGCAATGCCAGCTTGTGGGACCAGTCGGCATAATGCCTTAAACCGTTTCAGGTGGTCCATGCAGTCGTCTCCAGAACTTCCAGAGAAAGAAATCCCTTGCATAATCTGAATCCATTGGGTCCGGATCTCGAAGTGTGGGATGTTAATGATCGGAGGCCGGACCGGATGGTTATCTTCGTAATTCTTCGGGACGGCGTAATCCCGAAGTTGCTTGTTTCTTAACGCGAGTTGAGCAGCAGCTTGCTCTGCTTGGATGCGTGCTTGTACTTCAGCTCGGATCTCAGCTTGCACCTGAGCACGAGTGTCAGCAATGAGTTGTGCTCGTTGTGCTGCTATGGCGGCGTTGACTCTTTCTGCAACAAGGCGTTGCTCTTCGGCCATCTGTCTGGATCTTTGGCGGTTTAGTCTATTCCTTCGGTGAAAACTTCTTTCTACCTCAGAATCGTATTCTGGTTCAGGGGAGAATCTGATGCTATGCGGGGGTTGCATACACGTTTTCTACCTGAGTAGAAGGAAAATCTCAAGTTAGGAAAAAATGGAAGGAAATGAAAAAGATCAAGAAATATTGGATTGGTTATTAAAAAAAAGTGTAAAATCCTAATCAACCAAGAAATTGGTAAGTAAAAACTAAAAAGTTCCGTTGTCCCCGGCAACGGCGCCAATTTTTTGATGGAGTGTTCATTTTATGCAACACCACTAAAAATCCTAGAGATGATGAGTCTCTAAGTTTAGCCTTGCTAGTACTATGGTAAGAACTCCACCCACATGTGCTAAGACATGTGGAAGTCTTATCGTAGTATAGTTAAGGGTCGAATCCTCGGGACAACGGTCTTGACGAAGTCAAGATGGAAAACGTTTAGCCTTTACTTAACAACTTAAAGATTGATATTTAGATCGAAAGTTTGATTTGGTTGTTTTAAACTAAGTACAAAGAAAGTAAAGCAAGAAAGTAAATAAAGCAAGTAAATCTTAAGAGTTAACAAATGATGATGAATCACTGGGGTTAAGCAGGTATTTACCACCGCTACACACGCATTGTATATGTACTAAGCAAGACTTATAAGCTAGATGCATGGATGTTTCCACAAGACCGATGCCTTATAAGACAAGAGCGATGCGTTACATCCAAGGGTGTTCCACAAGACCGATGCCCACATAAGACAAGAGCGATGCATTGCACCCTTCGATGTTCCACAAGACCAATGCCCATATAAGAAAAGGGCAATGCATCTCATCCTCCAAGGGTTAAGTAACTCTCATGCGGTACATCACTACGCATCACTGAAGGATGTAGTCTCCGAAGAGAGAATCTTACTCAACCTCAAGAAACGTGCATCTAAAACTAACAAGCGAGCGATAATTACCAAATCGAATAGCGTCCTTGTAGGCCTAGTCTCCTATTCGGATAACCTAGCTACGAGAAGTGCGGGAATGATGCAACGCCAGCCATTCCCGAACAAATGGTCACATGCTTTACATCATTCCCCTCGCGAAGTGTGTTCCTCGACTTACCAAAGGTCTCTTCCATACAGATGGGAGTGTGCCAAATGATAGTGAGTTTACTCCACTCTTTGAGATACACTTCTAGACACCGAAACGGATGCGTGGTGGATACACACACCAGAAACCAACACTAAATCGGTATTCAAGCCTCGATAGCGGTCGTAGACAAACCACAACGAAAGACAATAAATGCATACAAGAACGTGGCCATCATTCAAGCATGTGTGAAACGATTCAGTATTAAAACGAAATGATAACATCTTTTTTACAGTACATAATACAAAACATGGGCAGCGGGGCTAGTCCCCACGCCCCAGTGGATGGAACTACTCGCTCCTCATAGAGGGAGCAACAAAGAAGGAGGCAAGAAGAGATAGAAAGAACATCATCTCCACTGAGGAGAGAAGGTTGAACCCTTGGTGGAGAGAGCAACGATCTCCACTCCTTGTAGCTTGCTTGATGACGGATCTTCTCCTCTCACCTTCCTTGTTGATGAGAGAGAAAGTAGCTTGCAATGGACGTGAGTCTCAGACCGGCAGCCTCGAGTGATGGATGGAGTTGTTCTGGTAGTGGAGAGACAGCCTCTGGACGTCTGGACTCCCTTTTCATGGACGGCCCTGAGGTCTTATTTATAGGCTTTGAGTGAGATCCAAACGGTTTGGAGACCGTTTGGGCTCAAACGGTCTTGGGACCGTTTGGCGTCAAACGGTCTTGAGATCGTTTGGCGTCAAACGGTCTTGGGACCGTTTGGCGTCAAACGGTCTTGAGATCGTTCGGCGTCAAACGGTCTTGAGATCGTTTGGCGTCAAACGGTCTTGGGACCGTTTGGCGTCAAACGGTCTTGAGACCGTTTGAGCTTCATGCGGTCTCGGGACCGTTTGAACTCCATGCGGTCTAGGGACCGTTTGGCTTCATGCGGTCTCGGGACCGTTTGAACTCCATGCGGTCTTGGGACCGTTTGGCTTCATGCGGTCTCGGGACCGTTTGAACTCCATGCGGTCTTGGGACCGTTTGGCTTCATGCGGTCTCGGGACCGTTTGGCTTCATGCGGTCTCGGGACCGTTTGAACTCCATGCGGTCTTGGGACCGTTTGGCTTCATGCGGTCTCGGGACCGTTTGAACTCCATGCGGTCTTGGGACCGTTTGGCTTCATGCGGTCTCGGGACCGTTTGAACTCCATGCGGTCTTGGGACCGTTTGGCTTCATGCGGTCTCGGGACCGTTTGAACTCCATGCGGTCTTGGGACCGTTTGGATCCACTCGACCCTTGGGCTGGTTTATTCTTTTGTTATTTTTTTTGTGCTTTTTCTGCAATTATAAAAGGAAAAGTTAGTTTGATGATGTATTTACAAAAAAGGGGTAAAATTAGGTTTAAGTACAATATAAATGTAGAAAGAGTATGGAAAACTAAGGAAAAAGAGTAAGATAAACTACTAAAATAGGAGGTTATCATCCAGCTGTTCATCTTGCCTTGGATTGCATCGAGGATACTTGAGTGCGTAGACTTGTTAGTCCTCTTGTGGAGAATCAAAACTCCTAGGTATTTACCTAGGTCATTTGTCACTTGGAAGCCCAACTTCCTGCTAATACAACATCTGTCTGGCTGGGTGACATTTGCAAAAAAGAAGCAGCGTGATTTGGTTGTAGACACCACCTGCCCGGATGCTAGGGAGAAGGACCTCAGGATTGTCCTGATATTATTGGCTTGTGCAGACGATGCTTCAGCAAGGAGGATAATATCATCCGCAAATCATATGTGTGTGAGAGGCGTTCCTCCTCTGGTAAGGACCACCGGTTTTTCAAATGCCAATATCAGAACTACGATGGATCATCTGCCTGAGGCGTTCTAGGCAAAGACCAAAAAGGTAGGGGCTCAAAGGGTCTCCTTGCCTTACCCCTTGAACATTTTTGAAGGGTTCCATTGGAGCGCCTTCCGAAAGGATGGATGACTCCCCCGATTGGATGATAGACATGGTAAGATGAATCAGACGTAGAGGAAGGCCCACCTTGGATAGAGTGCTATGGATAAATGACCAGTTCATCTTGTCGAAAGGCTTTGGATAGGTCAAGTTTAATGGCAATCCAACCTTTCACTCCTTTTTTTATCTTCATAGAGTGGATAACCTCCTATACTAACAGGATGTTGTCGGTGATCTTGCATCCTGGGATAAAACTCGATTGGCATGGTGAAATCCAATCATCTAACAAGGGCTTGATATGCTCAACGATGATTTTGGAGATGGTCTTGAACACCACGTTATTGAGGGATATCGGTCTGAGGTCGCCACAAGTCTGCGGTGTCTTGATCTTTGGCAGCAACACCATGTGGGAGTTCGCAAGCACATGATCCACTGTCACATTCTGAAGGCATGCTGGACGGTGTGCACGACTGAAGGCCCAACATGGGACCAACTGTGCAGCAGAAAGTATGCAATGATTCTGTCAGGTCCAGGCGCTTTCAAGGGTGCCATCGAGAATATGATGTTGCAAACCTCGTTCGCAGTGGGTACATCTTCTAGGGTCCACAGAGTGGCTTCTGGGATTAACGGGAAGACGCATGCATAACTGTTAGCATGTACAGTTAATATAGGAGAAGGCATAGTAAGCAGTTGGATGAAAAGGATTGGATGTGAGCCTGGAGTAAGGTTGGGTTAGTAATCCACTGTCCCTCATCATTCTTGAGGTAGGATATCTTGTTATGGTGTCTTCTGGCCCGAACATAGGACTGGAAGAAGCTCGTGTTCCAGTCGTCGTGTTGTAGCCAGTCAATATGCGCCTTCTGCTACCAATCTGCTTCTTCGGTGAGAAGGATGCGGTGGTACCTCTCCTGGAGGTCCACAACATGGGTGGTGATGTGGGTGTGAACATTTTGATCTGGCCTTCTTTGTAGTTGGTCCAACTCACGGAGCGTTACAACCTTCTCTCTGTGCTTGGTTTTTGTGGATTTAAGGTGCCACCTAGATGCGGCCTTTTGGAACGTCTGCAGGGCCTCAGAGAAGGAGACTGTAGAGTCCCAACCCGACTTAACACAAATAGTGAAGTCCTCGTCCATGATCCAGCTAGCTCTGGTTTTGAAACCTGCATTAGTGATCGTTCTGTTGGGGCCATTGGTTCCGCTTGAACTAGTAGTAATAAGGATAGGGTTGTGATCCGAGGTGACTCAGGGAAGCACCTGGATCCTAGTGTTCGGGAGGTGGGAAAGCCATGCCTCATTGGAAATGGCCATGTTGATCCTTTCGCGAACCATGCCTCTCTGGAAGGTGAAGAATTGTCCTGTTGCGCCCAAGTCTACTAGCCCAGTGGCGTGGAGACACTCATGGAACAAAGAGGATGAGGCAGAGTCAAAGAAGTCACTACCTATCTTCTCTGTTCGACTGAGCATAGTATTAAAATAGCCCGCAGCCAGCCATGGCGCACCTTGGGGCGGGAGCATGGAGACGAGCCACTGCCATAGCCATTTCCTAGTCGTTGGTTGAGGGCTACCATAAATGGCAGTGAAGTAGAAGTTGTCATTAAGTCGACAATGGATGAATTGGCGGTGGTTAAGGAGGATCTCGACGTTGCATCTTGTGTCATCCCATAGGAGCCATATGCCTCCTGAGAAACCATGTGCTTCGACGCAGTGAGAGGAAGGAAAGTCCAGCCTTTTGATGACATCGTCGGCGACCACACCACTGTAGCGGGGCTCGATGATAACCATGAGATGGAGTCTATGGTTTCTTCTGAGTTCTCTGACGTAGCAGACTTTATCGTGGGAGCGAGCTCCTTGGATATTGAAGGTGATGATGTTCATTGAGACAGAGAGAGGATGAGAGGGTTAGGCAATTGCTGCCCACAATCTGATTTCATCTTCTTGGACTGACAGTTCTGGTGAATCTATCTCCTCACGTAGAACGTTGAAATCTATAGCTTTTTTGCTGTCGAGGACGAACTAGCCAATTGTTGGGCAAGCCTCCCCTACTTGTGAATCCTCTCAAGCATCCTAGATGGGGCATGCATGATGATCCGTCTGCTGCGTAGGGTTACGGTGTGACCTCCGGTCGACTTGGGACTGAGGTGGAGTGGTGGAAGGGAACTTGGGTCACCCGCCCCAAACTGGAAGGGTTCATTTGGATTGATAGTGAGGGGTCTGCCCTGGGCCACTTCATCATCTGCTAGGTTGATGAAGGTGTTCTGTGGGGCGGTGGTGGTAGGTGTTCTGGCATCTTGCTTCTTTTTCTCCGCTTTTTTATGTTGATGTCGGCTACCACCGGGAAGCCACTCGCCCTCGTCGTCCTGGGGGTCTCCTTACTGGCTTCCTCTGGCGACTTCGCCTTGGCCTGGCTGGCATTGGTAGAGGCGTCGTATTTCCTTGGCGGGGCGGTCTTCCGCTCCAGTTTCTTTGCGTGGATCGACGGTGAGTAGGAAGGAGTTTGTTCGTTTGGCATTGCACCTCCCACAGTGGTAACACACTCTGTCTCCACATGGCCTAGGCGGCCGCAACGCATACACAACTGGGTAGGTTTTCATACTCAAGGCGCAGATGCTCCCCGTTGAGCATGAAACCTGGCAGAAGCGGACGTGATGTGTCGACTTCGACGACCATCCTTGTGAACTTCCTGTTGTTTCCCTGGATAGTATTATCGTCAATCCTGATAGTCCTCCCAATGGTATTGCCTATGCTCTCTAACAGCTTGTTCTGGTATAGGTGAATCGACAGATCCATGATCCTTGCCCACACCATGATTTTCCTTGGAATTTGGTTCGATGGGTGGAACTCTAGATACCAAGATTGGATCAACAGGTAATTACCGAAGATTGTGTAAGGCCCTCCGGTCATGACCTTGATGAACTCAAATTCACTCACAAGTTGTACGATGTAGAAACTATGTTCAAGATCAATGACTCTGTAGTGTTCTGATAACCCCCAAAGGCTCTGGATCCGGTTTACCAGAGCGTGGTATCCTATGTTTAGGCTGAGGGCCTTGGCGATCACCGCGTTCCGCCACGGTTCGAGTAGCAGGGGGAGGACGTCCGACCTGACAGTGAAAGAAGGCAAAGTACACGCACAGTCGATCGTGATATCTTCAGGTTTTAGTGTGTTCGGCGATACCGGGTGGAAGGTACGGCCCGAGTCCTCTACTCACCGCTTCCTTGAAGGAAGGTCGAAGGGGCGACGATCGTTGCATCTCCACATCCTTGTCAAGTTGTAAGGTTTCTGTGTTGTCAGTCGAGGGCTCATCACTCCCAACCGCTGCGATTGGATCATCATCCGGAGGATGGAGGAGCCTCCCTTGCCCCCACCCACTATTGCATCCTCTTCCCCCTCTGCCACCACCTCTCCCAAACCCTAGAGGCGTCGCCATCCGCCAATTTTCAAGCACTAGAAATTGTTTTTAAATGAGATAGATCGATACAATTAGTATTGGCATATTCGATCTATCCTTCATCTCTGTCATCCTTAGTTTCTCTTCTATCACTCTATTACCAATTCCAATCTCCAATAGTGATAACTACATGTTAATCTATCTATATAATAGTATGAAAAGAATTGGTTGAGCATTTAATCTTCCTGAATGAATGGAAAATTAAGTCCCACATCAAAGCACATGTCAGACTAAGCTTGATTATGTTTTATGGAATTGTCTGATGATACTTCTTATGACTTCTCTTATCAAACATTTAGATGGAAATACTCTAGGAGTATAATAAAAATAATATGGATACAAAACTAGAAATAGTGAGAAAATATTTAGAAGTAAGAATTTCATATAAAAATAGAAAATTATACATACTTGATGAAATAAGACCAATAAGCATGAAAATAATCCTAATTGATATATACATAAAAGGAATTGGGTCATTAAATAAAATCTCATAGTTGAGAATATACAACCAAGTAAAATGATGATTATCATGGAAATTACTTTAAATGTAGATACAACTGAAAATTGTAGTATTGCCCCTATGTGTGGAAAATTTCAATGAAAAGAAACATAATGGAGTTACATAGGAATATTTTAAGAAATGACACCATATATTATAAAATAAATGCAATAATGATGATAAATTTAAAATCCTTCTCATATTGATAAATTAAGCACTATACTCATTAAAAACTAAAAATTCAGTAAATGAGGTGTGATGATAAAGAAGATTTACTAAGAAATGAAAAATGGTGTGAGATTCATTAGACTAGCAGTGATGTTATCTTCCATACTTCTCTTGGATATCAAGTCAAAATCATTAAATAAGGGGTGATTTTTCAAAACCTTGAACCGTTGTCAACCCTTAATCTACATTTTCTATGTAACAGTGTGATTTTTCCAATTTAGTTTAAAAATAAAAATTATTCTGTTGATTAATTGATTGACATTTCATGTACCAATTATGGTTGACTAGATAGGACTTGGGTAGACCAAACCCTAGATTTTGATGAAATAATAGTTGTTGTTATGAAATAGCCCTAAAATAGGGTTAAAATGATGGAGTCATGGTAAAGGAACTTAATAAATTAGTTTTTACTTCTTATCAATGAACTTAGGTTAATATTGGATTACATAATGAAATTGAGATCTACATAATTTTAGGATACTTATATGGAGGTTAAATGTTCAATATATGCCAAATTATTGTTTTGAAAAATAAAATTCAATGGAAAGCTACATTTATGGTCCTTTTTGCCAAATACCCAAGCACCTCAAATCACCTTACAGGCCTAATTCAACATGGTACCCAAAACCTACCATTATTGTTTGAAATGTCATGTTTGAAGGTAGAGAGGTGATTTTGAATGAATTTTGGGACCTAGTGTTCATCTAGATGAGGTTCTTCCCTAAATTCAAGTTGAATCTAGTCGTTTCTTTGCTTCTGATATATTTTCTTTCAAGTTTACTTTGAGATACTAGTGTGGCCTAAATATTTTTGAAATTTGAGCACAATTCTAATCTCTCCATCTTTTCTCATTTTTTCATCAAGGAAGGATCCCAAGGTAGAAATTTTGTGGTGATTTTAAACTCTAGAAAAGTTTGTTGGAAATTATGTAAAATTTTGGAATTCACCTTCTTGGAATAGGGGAGGAGATATTTCACCCCACTAATACAGTAAGCATGAGTGGATTTACACCCACTTAGGTATTTAAATATGGAATAAACTAAAACTGAGTTATTTCAAGCTAAGTTAGTTCTATTTTAGAGATTTTTATTA
The DNA here is from genome assembly GCA_963693085.1 of Alisma plantago-aquatica. NCBI lineage: Eukaryota > Viridiplantae > Streptophyta > Magnoliopsida > Alismatales > Alismataceae > Alisma > Alisma plantago-aquatica. The sequence continues at coordinate 36,295,082 of OY856413.1, forward strand.
ATTGTTGTGGTGAAATTGAAATTTTATTATGAAATTTGGAATTCACACTTATTTTATAGAAAAATACCAATATCAAACATTTTTGACATAATATTTTGTTTTATAAAATTATTTTTCAATGAAATCTCATGTTTTTTTCGGCTTTTGCTATAATTTTTCGGGTTTGGCCATTTAGGGTGAAAGTGGGTCAGAACATCATATTATGAGATGAAATTTACTACAATAGCCTAAAATGACTAATATGATAGGAAATTATATTTGGTTATTTTAAATTTTGATCTATAAAGCTGAAATCACTTCCTTTGTTAAAAACCAATTGTTTTAGACGTTTTTGCCAAGTTTTTGGTGGAATGAACTCAAAGTCAGTATAAATTTATATTTTAGACACGGTTTTCATAATCTAAATCAAAAAAGTGAAAAAAGATAATTATCTATATTATCTATCTTCGCTCCCTGAGCCTCAATTTTTATTTTTAAGGTATAAATTATGTAAATAGCTAGAAAAATTGTTTGAAGGGAATTATATCAATTCTCGAATGTGTGTACATGATTTGTATGAGTTTCAAATGCACCATATTCTAGAGGTATCAATTTATCTAATTATCTGTAAATCTTTGATCGCAAACTAAATTCTAGAGTGTGTTATTCAATTATCAATCTTGGATGATAAGATGCCTAGCCCCTGCTATGTTATTTATTTGATGACCAGTTCATCTATTTAGACTCATAAATACTAACAGTTCTATACAATCTAGTTAGACCATATCATCAAAATTCAATATGAAAGTTCAATAGTGTAATTATAACACGTATCATTTTAGTATAGTCATATATGTTTGGATTATTAAGTTCAAGTGTGTTAGAAGTATAACTCGTATCATATCATAAGATTATTGGCTACAGTATAGTCCTATTTGGAAGTCTCTAGAGTGATTTTCACATTCTCCTATATGAAGGAGAGGATTTTTCTTGTATCCATCATATTGTCAACACACCATCAATATATCATCCATATCATTTTCCTTCTACATGGTATCATAGCATCAATCCTAATTGTAGAGAGAAAGAGAGCAACACCTTCACCCGTGGTCTTCCTTCTGGTCCTATATGGATGCATATAGGGTCATCTCCATTACCCTCTCTAAAGGGTACTCTCTGTCCCCCCTCTCTTTATAGGGTCGTTGTAATGACCATGACCTGGGTTATGAGGTAACCCTATTTTTTTTGTCTAATAAAGTTTCTTAGAACTTTAATATAATCCTCTAAGGTGATTTTTTATCATGTGACACACTTATGTTTCAATTTTGGTCCCGATTCAATGTTGTTTGAGCAATTTTCCTTTGTTTTGGACCAAAGTGCAATTTACCCAAATTGAGGGGCTATAATGCAAAATTTCACAGGTTGAATATACCCCATGTCTTTTAGCATCATAAGAGAGATAATGATGCTAAGTGGTGGCTTGTGGAAAGCCCAAATTCTAAGTTTGAACTTGTTTGAACATGCTGGTACCTTGTGCACCAATTTTGGTACAAATTGTAATTTACCCAAAATGTGGGGTTAATATACAAATAACCACCTCTAGAGTGTTCGTACTTCCTCTATGTATCATTTAGAGTAGAGATAATGAATGAGACACCATGTTTGAATCAATTATGAATGATGATACTCTTGGTGATGAAATGATCAAGAAAAAGGGTTGAATTTGGAAGCTTAACTTGAGTTGTATCAAGTTGAAAAGCTTATATATGAGTGCCTATCGGCCATGGAGCCCAAGGAGGTGTCCCATATCGTTTTGTGAACTCTTGGAAAATTCCATATCGTGCAAAGCACCTCAAGGAGGTGAGGTGTGACGGCCAATAAGTTTCCTTAGAAAAAGTGTATCAGCTTGACTTAAAATAGTGATTAAACCTAGACGACTTATCCAAATGGATAAGCAATGGACTAATTTGCATCTATATATGATCCTCAATCCTTTTGAATTTCAAGATAAATGTTGATTCATGCATGTACACGTGTCACCCATGCATGACACGTGGCACCTACTAGCTCAAAATGTTGACACCTCATTTTTGCCCTCCTTCATGAACAACAAGTATATATACCCCTAGTTTCACCCCTTGGTGCGATTTTGCGACCCTTACCACCCTCCTACCCTAAGGTATAGTGCATAGAGCTCCCATATCGTGAAGGGATTCTATGGTATCGTGCATGGGCCTTGGGATATCGCCCATGGCAAGAGCATATCGCCCAAGTAGGTGATATTGGCCATATAGGGTGATATCGGCCATAGAGTGAAGTTTTGACTCCAAGTGAGTATGATATCGTGAAAGTGAGTGCCATATCGTGCAAGATGGGTGGCATATCGTGCAAGGACACTAGTGTATCGTGCAAAGGTGTTAAGGAGCAAGAAGGAGCTCATACTTAACCCTAAGGTGAGGCAATGATCATCTTCACCCTTGGACTGAAGCATGATTTTAGGTTATGATCTTCCTTTCTTTTCTTCTTCACCAATTGCTTATCCATGGTGATTCGTTGTATATAGAGGAGTTTTGAAGTTAATCGTCAACCTTAGGAACGTGTATCTTTGGAGCTTGGAGCTTTAAAGTTGTTCTTAAGGAGGGTTATATAACTTGAACTCAACCATGTTATTATTCATCACCTAAATTGTTGTATTTAATGATCTACTTTTAATTCCAAAATTTTCCTGAAATAGTTGATGAAATTATGAGTTCTAGTAGTTTCCTAGACCTGTTTACATGAACTATAATAGTTAGAACAAAGGTCTAGAGCTTGAAGATGATGATATCACCTTATAAAAGTGATATCGGGTGCAAGCACACAAGTAAGCACCTTTAACCCGATATGATGATGCACCTTCTTCACTTGAATGATATGGATATGAATGAATACATTGTTGCACGATATGGAGGTGTAGTATACACCTCTTGCACGATAGGGAGTCAATTATAGACTCGATGCATATACAAGGTTAAATGAATACTTGTAAGTTGACATGAAACCCTAACTTGGGTAACCCGATATGAGTAAAGAATAGCAAGTTCTATTGCACGATATGGTAGCCAGATACACAACCCTAGTTGATGTCTATCCCGACATGGTTATGTATTTATACCTCATGCACGACATGGGTAACACATATAAACAACTCTAGCCCGATATGAATGGTATGTATATACTTCTAGCCCGATATGGTGGTGCCTATACACCTACAAGCCGATATGGTGAACATATGCACACCTCTAACCCGAGACACCTTGTAAAGGTGAGGGAAAGTTACTCTTAGGAGTGATGAGTGAAACACCAAGTAATGGTATGGCTAATACCTTGATAGGTGAAACATCTAGAGTGATTTCTAATGGAGAACCTTATATCAACAATGACTCAACCTGAGATGAGTCCATATCATTTGATGATGGTTGGACAATTCAAATGTATGACTTATGATCAATACACTACAGAATGAATGTGATGGGCTAGTGCATAATGTATTAGGATGGGAAATACCCTAATACAAATAAGTTGATGAACTTAATCAAGTTAAAAGTGATGAGGGAAGTGATACATCAGTACATGATAGATATCACATCCAGCATTTCAAGGCTGATGTACCTTGATGCACCTTAAATCCAATATACTTGGATGAGTAACACATGAAGTGTGTTATGTCAATTGTTACATTGAGATGTAATAAGTTTAATGCACTTTGATAAGTGTGGGCTAACATACCTTGAGAAAGGGTTAAGCCAAATTAATAAAGTATGATGTAATCATACCCTGGTAAGGATGAGAGACGAACTCATACCTTGTGTTGATGATTCATTTAATGATAAATGATGAGAATAAATAAGTATAATTGAATACTTATGATATCAATGTATGCTCTTAGATGTGTGGAGAAATGAATTAGGGTTTGAATTAATAATATGAACTTGAAACCCTATTCCGCTATAATGGAAAACCCTAACCCTAATAGTTGTTACCTAGTGAGAGATGACAAGATGTTTAATGGGCCTTGTGAGCCATGTGGTTAGTTGTTGCCTAGTGAGAGGTGACAAGATGTTTAATGGGCCTTGTGAGCAATGTGGTTAGTTGTTGCCTAGTGAGAGGTAACAAGATGTTTAATGGGCCTTGTGAGCCATGTGGTTATTTGTTTCCTAGTGAGAGGTGAAAAGATGTTTATAAAAGTGTCATATAAGAAATGAGAATGTTCAAATAAACTAGGAAATAGAAACTTAGTAGCATAATAATAATAATAAATGGATACAATAATAATAATGAAATCTTAATCATACATGCTTTATGCTTAAAGCCAAATAAGGTCTATAGTGTTTTGAATATGCTTAAAGGAGATAAAAGGAATACTTGCATTATATAAAGGATGTGAATAAGTATGATGGCCTGGACAAGGTATAATCCTAGTAAAGGTGATGTGGTATTAAGTGATGAGATGCACAGGATTGGCATAGTCCAATGCCTGGAATAAATGCACAGGATTAGTAATAACCCAATACCTGGAATAATATCACAAGATTGACATAGATCAATACATGGAATGCACAGGATTGGTAATAACCCAATGCCTGGAATAATATCACAGGATTGGTTATAACCCAATACCTGGAATGCACAAGATTGGTAATAACCCAATACCTGGAATAATATCACAGGATTGACATAGATCAATACCTGGAATGCATAGGATTGGTAATAACCCAATACTTGGAATAATATCAGAGGATTGACATAGATCAATACTTGGAATGCACAGGATTGATAATAACCCAATACCTGGAATAATATCACAGGATTGACATAGATCAATACCTGGCATGCACAGGAATGGTAATAACCCAATACGTGGAATAATATCACAGGATTGACATAGACCAATAGAATGCACATGATTTGTAATAACCCAATACCTAGAATAATATCATAGGATTGACATATATCAATACCTGGAATGCACAGGATTGGTAATAACCCAATACCTGTAATAATAGCACAGGATTGACATAGATAAATACCCAGAATGCACATGATTGGTAATAACCCAATACCTGGAATAATATCACAAGATTGACATAGATCAATACCTGGAATGCATAGGATTGGTAATAACCCAATACATGGAATAATATCACAGGATTGACATAGATCAATACTTGGAATGCACAGGATTGGTAATAACCCAATACCTAGAATAATATCACAGGATTGACATAGATCAATACATGGAATGCATAGGATTTGTAATAACCTAATACCTGGAATAATATCACATGATTGGGCATAACCCAATACATGGAATGCACAAGATTGGTAATAACCCAATACCTAGAATAATATCACAAGATTGACATAAATCAATACCTAGAATGCACAGGATTGGTAATAACCCAATACCTGGAATAATATCACAGGATTGACATAGATCAATACCTAGAATGCACAGGATTGGTCATAACCCAATGCCTGGAATAATATCACAAGATTGGTCATAACCCAATGCCTGGAATAATATCACAGGATTGGTCATAACCCAAGCACAGGATTTGTAATAACCCAATGCCTGGAATAATGTCACAGGATTGGTATAGTCCAATGCCTGGAATGGTTGCACAGGATTGGCATAGTCCAAATGCTTAGACAGAATATGATGATGTATACTCACATGACTGGTACAATTCAATATCTGGTTAGCATATTGGCAGAGGCCAACAGATAGAAATGAGAACGATTCATGGATGACATACCATGATAATGAGTATCACAGGATAAGCTTGGGATGATGATATAGTATGATGGGTAAATGATATACATGTTCTTCCTATTCCTTATAAAAAGAATAGATGATTTACTTCTCTATCATAGATAGATGCAATGTTTTAAAATATGAGAATATTCTAAACTGCTTCTCCTCTGCTCAGTTTAATACTATTTAAATGTGATAATAACATTGTTGGCGGAGAGTTATATCTCTCGCTGGGACAATTACAATTGTCTCACCCCCGTGGGATCCAAATTTTTAGCTAGACGTGCACGGGGAGGTGAAGACCTTTCTACAGAGAAGGAACAACATCAGCAGGGACAACAGTGATAGCTCAGGTTGAGTGTACTGTCTGTCCAGTCTTGTAGATAGAAGTCCTATGTGTCGTCTCTGTACTCTCAGGTCCTTGGAGTTGGTTCGTTATGGTTTTATGAACGATATGAGGTTTTGGCTTGAATGCCTCGAGGTTTTATGTTGCTCCAGTATGTGTTTTGATAGAGCAACTATTATATGTTGTCCTCGAGATGAGATGAAACAATGTTGTACAATGTAAATCATGATATGTATGAGTTTTGGATCTTTCAGTAAAAGTTTTTTGTACAAGGATCTCCTTGAAAAATGGTTTTAAATTTTATTGATTTTTGTTAATCCGCTATTTATCTTTATTACACTTAGTTAGTAATGATTTGTTTTTCAGTTTGGAAACTGTCATTATAAGTTTGGTATCAGAGCTTAAGGTTTGCTAAGTCTACAGAGACATAGGACAAAGGTTTTGAGTCTATGTTAGTGTCCTCCAGTATACCCTATAGTGACTTCTGCTTATGCAGAAGAAAGGGTAAAGTTTAAAAATGACTAGAGAACACGAGGAACATAGTGTTGAGAACAATGTTGTTGCACTAAGAAAGGGTGCAAGGGATCAGGTAAGAGAAGAATGAATGCCTGAGAATTCCCAGCATGACCCTTTCAGGATAAAGAATCCTATGTTTATGCTCTTGATGGGAAGGTTAGGACAACAGTGATACATATAGTAGACTGGATACTAACATTACAACCTAGGTTATCAGTCCTCAATGCAGAAACTTTGGGCTTTGGAAGGGGTTTCTGAACGACATAGTCATGTTGGAACAGTGGAAAATGTGGGAAAGATTAACATATGGCAAGAAAGTAGACTCTGCCATAAGTTTAGACAGATAGTATATCTGTGATGGAAAAGCCCAAGAAGGGGAAATAAGTTGAGAATTAAGGAAAGGTCTCTACAATTCTAGAGACAATGTTCTAAAATGCCAAAGTTTTTTACGCCATCAGTGCAATAAATGCCTAGTGTACCAGGGCAGTAGCCACTAAGTAAAGGCAAGGATCCTAACTTTCCACCTCTAAGAACCCATGGCTTAGTCTCTACATTGGTAATGAGACCGATAAGACTATGGTATGAGGATAAGACATGGACATGTTAAGCATACTAAACCCTTTTATTCAAAAAGAAGGGAGTAAATGACCCAAAAACTGAGGTAGACTCGGCAGGGCTTACGAAAGTTACAACCTATTAGTGTAAAAAGGCAAAAGAAACAACATGAAATAGCTAGACTCTATGTTTGAGTCAACCTAAAGTGGTGAATGACTGTGAGGGGTGACATATGATATGTCTTCTCTTAATTTTACCTGATAATCATAAGAAGGAAGTTGTTGTTGAGCTTCTTGTAATTAGTCCTATGAGGACATGAGGAAGAGATAAGAAGGATAAAAACCTATATTCAGATTAATATTATCTTATATGTTTTGAAATTTCTCTCTTCATGAGAAAAGGAAGAGATGTAAAAGAAACACCTAGAGAAAATTTGAGATACAAAGTAGTAAAAATTTGAAGAAATGAAAAATAATATAAAACAAATGCAAACTACCTAATTTCAGTTCTTGAATACCCTGGCTAGGTATTCATCTATTGAAGGTAAGGTAAGTATGACACTCTTAGATTTCTATCTTTCTGATTACTCTGATCAAGTAGTCATTTGAGACAATCTAAAGAGCATAATGAAGTCAAAGATGTGGCATGGATATTTCTACCACATCCTAATTGATATATGGAGAAATCTGAGTTAATCATAGATCAACTGATAAACAAAAGAAGATGTTTAGTATAATGTATACCCTTGTCCTCAGACCTAGAGGTAACAACTACTTATGACAAGTAACAATGTTCAGTGATGGACTGAGGGTTTGAATACCCAGATCTAGTAATCATGATGATGATGTGATGTGTTTATGGCACATATAATGGGTACCAAGGTAAAGAATCCTAGTATCCAAGAACTTTCAATGATATGAGGAAATGAGAACATGATTCCTGACAAGGAGTAATGTTTGGTTACCTAGAAGGGCCAACTTTGAAATTAGTCTAGTCACATACTGTAGTATGAATACCATATGTTAGGGGTTTATGCCCTGCATAAACATGACATCAACAAATATGTAAGTGGAAAAGGTGACAAATCAATAAGGTAACCTGAGTTAAATAAGGTATGTATAATGATTCTCTGAATAAGAAAAATATTACCTGACACAGTTGATTCTACAGTCAATAATGAAAAGGACAGTGGAGTATGTGTCCTGTGTGATAGGTTTTATGATAACCCTATGTGGAAGAACTTTGTGTTGATTAAAGTTCTATAGTATCTCCATAACATTAAGATGTTATGTGGAGACATGATGATATGATGAATGAATAATATCTGTCTCCCTTTACCTGGGATTTCAGGTACGAAATCCTTGTTAGGGTTTTTTTTGTGCACATAGGGTGTTGCCTTTTTACTATTTTCCAAAAAAGTGCGGGTACAAGGATGTAGCCACTTAAGGGAAAACAAAAGTTGTACAGAAAAACAAAAGACTAACTACTCAAAACTTTGATATCATCTAAGAAGGCCTCCCAGAGCTTCCAACTATCTTTGCAAGTGCCCCTGAAGGTCCTCGTATTCCATTCTTTCCAGATTGTATGTATAATAACATAGGCCTCTATCTTTTCTCTCCCTTTAAGATTGAGTAGATCAGAAAAGGAGTTAAAGATCGCAGGACTGCTACTGTACCTCCTCCAGTAACCCCACATACCAACAGCAAAACTGCAACCAAAGAAAAGGTGGTCTGCATCCTCTTCACAGGTATAACAGAGAACGCATCTAGATGCCAGCTGAAAACTTGACCTTTTAAGGTAATCCATAGTCGAGATTCTCCCAAGAAAGCACTTCCACAGCAGCATAGAAAACCTCCTTGGCATATTCTTCCAAATCCAGTGCCCCCAATGAACCCTTTGATGTTTCTTCCTAACCACATTCCAACAGTCTTTCAGCCTGCAAGACTTTTTTAACCCAAACATGATTTGATCATCATCACCATCATGAATAAAAGTATCCTCCACAAAGCCATTCAAAAGATGGGAACCACGGAAAGAAGGGATATTCCACCTTCCATCCTTCAGACAAACTTCGACTTTGCAATTTAGGCCAAGCCCCATTCTAAGCATTAGATCAGGATTTATCAACTCAATGAGCTTCTTTTTACCCCTGAGCCAGGGATCTCTCCAAAACAGAAATTTCTTCCCATTACCCAAGCTAAAATCAATCTCTTCTAAAAGAACCTTTCTTAGCTCAAGCATCCTCCTCCACAGCCAAGAGTTAGAGGCTTTGGAGCTCACAGACCAAATCGACTCCTTCTTGATATACCTACCATTAATCCACCTTACCCATAAACTCTCCTTCTCAGTAGCAATGTCCCATTGATTCCTTATCAGACCAGCTTTAGACCAATCATCAATGCGTCTAATACCTAGGTCACCCTCATCTTTAGGCCTACAAATAGTTTCCCAAGCCACAGTATGCGAATGCTTCTTTTCTTCCGTATCTCTCCATAGAAAGTCTCTCATAATCTTCTCAAGATGTTTAACAACAAACTTCGGGAGGGGAAAGGCAGAGGTCCAAAAAATACTATAAGAATACAGAGTAGAGATGATCAACTCCACTCTACCAGCTTGGGAAAGAAGCTCCCCTTTCCATGCATCCAACTTCGAAAGGAACTTATCCACAATAGGGCTGCACATTTCCTTCGTGAGCCTCCCAGTAAACAAGGGAACACCCAAATATCGAACAGGAAGAGTACCAACCTCCATATTGAGAATGTTACTCAAATCCTCAACAGTAGCATGCTTGCTTAAAAAAATATGGCTTTTACTATTGTTTAAACGCATACCAAAAATACTGAAAAAAGTATCAAGAACCTCTTTCAAACACACAGCATTGCTTATATCAGCTCGAGCAAACAGTAATAAATCATCTGCAAAGATGATATGGGACACATCCAGAGCTCCAGAAGAAATAGGACACCACCTATCCTTCCTCAATTCATAATTAATAATAGATGTCAGACCTTGCATGGCAATGACAAAGAGCAAGGGGGAGAGGGGGTCACCCTGTCTCACTCCGTTAGTGGCCATAAATTCTTCAGTAGGGACCCCATTCACCATAACTTTATAAGTAGCAGTGACAAAGGACTCATGAATCCAATTCAGCCAGCACACAGGAAACCCCATGTTACTCATCAAGAAGAGGATATAGTCTCTCCTTACTGAGTCATATGCTTTGGCAAGATCAGCTTTCACACACATAAGATTTTGAGAGCCTCCAAAGGTGCTAAGAACTTCATTTTCCAGTAAAATAGCATCACCAATATTCCTACCCTTCACAAAAGCCACTTGATTGACATCAATAATCTTGGGCAGAACCAAAGCAAGACGATTGGCCAGAATCTTTGCAATTACTTTGTAAATAGTATTACATAAAGAAATCAGTCTGAAATCCTTGAGGTTGACAGCACCTTGCACTTTAGGAATCAAGGTGATGATCGTACTGTTACACTCCTTGAGAAGTCTACCAGACTTAAAGAAATATAAGATAGCATTGACAATTTCATCACCCACCACACTCCACATTTCCTTAAAAAAGAGTGCATTGAAGCATCAGGCCCCGGGGCTTTATCACTACTCATCTTCAAAAACACCTCTTCAACATCCTTCCTCGTCACCTCCCCACACAGAAGATTGTAGCTACCTTCATCTATCTTCGGCAGCACCCACTCTTCTTTCCACTCAACTTTGTCCATAGCTGTCCCTTTATAGAGGTTTGAATAGAAGTTCTTGATTCTCTTCCTTATGTCATCAGACTCATAGGTCTTACTACCCATGTCATCAATAAGAACATTTATATTGTTACAAATTCTTCTAGTTTTCAGTGAAGCATAAAAGAAGGCTGAGTTTTTATCACCTTCCTTTAGCCATTGGACCCTGCTCTTCTGACGTAACAAGCTCTCTTCATAGCATAAAGCTTTAACAGTATCATCCCTTAAAGTAACAAGCTTCCTTTGATTATCGACATTACTAGGATCAGCATCTACAGCCCTTTGTAACTCAAACAGCTCACTTTCCAGTTCTCTAGCCTTAGAGAAAAAGTTACCCACAACTTCCTTATTCCATTTTCTCAAAGCACATGCCACACCAAACAATTTCCTCTAAACAACAAACATAGGAGTCCCAGCCACATCAACACTGCTCCAGGCATCAGTAAACACATTCTTGAAAGAGTCTTGCTTAGTCCAAGCGTTAATAAAATGAAAAATGGAGCCTCCTTTCTTCTTTGCCCCAAGTCTGAGCATCAGAATTTTATGATCGCTTACCACAACATGGACCACTTCACCCCAACATCAAGGAAAAGTAGAAAGAAAGTTAACGTTAGTGAAGATGCGATCAATCTCGGAGAACATACTCATACCTCTCCTGCTATGACTGTCCCAGGTGAAATAAAAGCCTTTATTTTGCAGCTCAATTAAATCCACATCAGCAATGGACTTATTGAAATCCACCATGCTTCGAGAAGAAGGTGGTTGTTTACCTGACTTTTCTCTCGAGAGCCTGACGGCATTAAAATCGCCAACTACACACCAATAAACTGGATTTATGCTCTTAATACAACCAAGAGAATTCCACAATAAAGTACGATCAGCATCAGTGTTAGCACCATAAACCGCAGTAAAGTCAATCTTCAGAAGATCTTTAGATAAGCTACAATGAATGCACTGCTCATTGCATAGAGACGCCTTAATATCCAAATCCCTGTCTTCCCACACAATCAAAATACGGGTGTACAAGTACATGTCAGAGTTATCAAGAAACTTATCATTAGCCCAAATATTGTCTATAAAATCTTTCACATCCTTCTTTTGAAGCCTAGATTCAAGGATAATGTAGATATCCGCCTTATTCCTCCTCACTTCTTCCCGAATGTGAGGTACTTTATTTCCTCCCCCCCCCTCACATTCCAGGAAAAGATCGTAAGCGACTCAACCATTTGGGGGCATGAGAGGAGAAGCATCAGTCATCTCAGCCGCAGCCACAGATGTAGGAACTACCTCATTCAAAATTACCCCCTCATCAAAGTTTGAGAGAGGAGAGAACTTGTTCAACGACTCCGGAATGGATCTAGTTAAGCTCTTACCAATACCTCTTGGGGCCGATTTAGTTTTCTTCTTGATGACCTCCCACCCTGCTCCTGGAGTAGCTATAGGGGTTACCTTCTCCTTAGAACTGGCTAAAGAAGAAGTCCCTTGAACACTCATAGACTCAGCAGCAATCACAGTGACATCACCATCGACCTCCAACGATTGAGGAACAAGTGCACTTGAGGGCTGATCAAACTCTAGAATACCCTCCATGGCATCACTGAAAACCTCTGAATCATCCTCTTCCACAACAGTCTTCAGAATCCATTTCTTAACTACTTTCTTCTTCAGGTTGTTTCCCGCTCTCATTCACAGCATCCGAACAGAGAGACTGTTTGTGCCCAAAGAGGCCACACGTTGAACACTTTGCAGGTTCCCATTCATATTCAAAGGAGATGGAATCCACTTGATCGTCGTCACTCTCAATCTGGAGTTCCTTTGGATATGTGAAGTCTGAAGAGATAACCACTTGAATCTGAGCAAAGTCCAACCTAAGGAATTCAGAGGTCAGTTTATCTGGACGCAGTGGAATGCCCAAAACTGAGCCAATCTTGTTGAACATCTCTGGGTCCCAGAGCTCTAGCAGAAGGTTAAAGATCTTGATCCAAATCGGGATCTCATTGAGCTTTATCTTCTCAAGGGGTTCACCTTGCTCCCACTTCTTAATAATGAGAGGCCTACCCGCTACAAACCATGGTCCTCCATCGATATCCGTCTTCATATCCTCATCATTATCGAACATAATGATGAACAGACCCTTCCCCCGTGATATCACTTCAATAGAGCCCTTCGCATTCCAGATTTGAGCAAGGTGCTTCACCAGAGTGGGCCAATGTGGCTTTAGACCAACTACATACCCGGCAGCCGTTATGCTCCATCTTGAGATATTCCTCTCAGCAATCAATTTAGGGTAGAGCAGTTTCCCATCCGACAAACGAACTTCAGTTTTCTTAAGAGCGACAGGGTTGTTCGATGTCTTCTCCTTAAACAGACTAGCCCAGCTGAGAGGCGCTTTTGGATCTGGCTCGTCGGTCACAAAAGTCACAGGCTCAAGTCCAAGATCAGGAGGATTTGACACCGCCGTCTCCTTCGCAGTTGCCATCGTCGACACCCCTGCGATCGCCTCAGCCCTCATCGCCGTCGACACCCCCACGATCGCCTCAACGCTCGTTATCATTACTTAATGTTTTGAAGGTTTAAATGGTTCAATCAATCCTTGTCAGGGTTTTATAACTTGTAATGACCCTGACCTGGGTTATGAGGTAACCCTATTTGTTTTGTATAATAAAGTTTATTATAACTTTAATATAATCCTCTAAGGTGATTTGTTATCATGTGACACACTTATGTTTCAAGTTTGGTCCCGATTGAATGTTGTTTGAGCAATTTTCCATTGTTTTGGACCAAAGTGCAATTTACCCAAATTGAGGGGCTATAATGCAAAATGTCATATGTTGAATATACCCCATGTGTTTTAGCATCATAAGAGAGATAATGATGCTAAGTGGTGGCTTGTGGAAAGCCCAAATTCTAAGTTTGAACTTGTTTGAACAATGCTGGTACCTTGTGCACCAATTTTGGTACAAATTGCAATTTACCCAAAATGTGGGGTTAATATGCAAATTACCACCTCTAGTGTGTTCCTACTTCCTCTATGTATAATTTAGAGGAGATATAATGAATGAGACACCATGTTTGAATCAATTATGAATGATGATACTCTTGGTGATGAAATGACCAAGAAGAAGGGTTGAATTTGGAAGCTTAACTTGAGTTGTATCAAGTTGAAAAGCTTATATATGAGTGCCTATCAGCCATGGAGCCCAAGGAGGTGTCCCATATCGTTTTCTAAACTCTTGGAAAATTCCATATCGTGCAAAGAACCTCAAGGAGGTGAGGTGTGATGGCCAACAAGTTTCCTTAGAAAACGTGTATCGGCTTGAATTAAAATAGTGATTAAACCTAGATGACTTATCCAAATGGATAAGCAAATGGACGAATTTGCATCTCTAGATGATCCTAAATATTTTTTAATTTCAAGATAAATGTTGATGCATGCATGTACACGTGTCACCCATGCATGACACGTGGCACCTACTAGCTCAAAATGTTGACACCTTGTTTTTTCCCTCCTTCATGAATAACAAGTATATATACCCCTAGTTTCACCCCTTGGTGCAATTTTGCGACCCTTACCACCCTCCTACCCTAAGGTATCGTGCATAGAGCTCCCGTATCGTGAAGGGATGCTGTGGTATCGTGCATGGGCCTTGGGATATCGCCCATGGCAAGAGCATAGTGCCCAAGTAGGTGATATTGGCCATATAGGGTGATATCGGCCATAGAGTGATGTTTTGACTCCAAGTGAGTATCATATCGTGCAAGTGAGTTCCATATCATGCAAGAGGGGTGGCATATCGTGCAAGGACACTAGTGTATCGTGAAAAGGTGTTAAGGAGCAAGAAGAAGCTCATACTTAACCCTAAGGTGAGGCAATGATCATCTTCAACCTTGGACAGAAGCATGATTTTAGGGTTATGATCTTCCTTTCTTTTCTTCTTCACCAATTTCTTATCCATGGTTATTCTTTGTATATAGAGGACTTTTGAAGTTCATATTCAACCTTAGGAACGTGGATCTTTGGATCTTGGAGCTTTGAAGTTGTTCTTAAGGCGGGTTATATAACTTGGACTCAACCATGTTATTATTCATCACCTAAATTGTTGTATTTAATGATCTACTTTTAATTCCAAATTTTTCCTAAAATAGTTGATGAAATTATGAGTTCTAGTAGCTTCTTATACCTGTTTACATGAACTATACTAGTTATAACAAAGGTCTAGAGCTTGAAGATGATGATATCACCTTATAAAAGTGATATCGGTGCAAGCACACAAATAAGCACCTTTAACCCGATATGATGATGCACCTTCTTCACTTGAATGATATGGATATGAATGAATACATTGTTGCACGATATGGAGGTGTAGTATACACTTCTTGCACGATAGGGAGTCAAGTATATACTCCATTCATGATACAAGGTTAAATGAATACTTGTAAGTTGACATGAAACCCTAACTTGGGTAACCCGATATGAGTAAAGAATAGCAAGTTCTATTGCACGATATGGTAGCCAGATACACAACCCTAGTTTATGTCTAGCCCGACATGGTGATGGATTTATAATCCATGCACGACATGGGTAACACATATAAACAACTCTATCCCGATATGAATGGTATGTATATACTTCTAGCCCGATATGGTGGTGCCTATACACCTACAACCCGATATGGTGAACATATGCACACCTCTAACCCGAGACACATTGTAAAGGTGAGGGCAAGATACTCTTAGGAGTGATGAGTGAAACACCAAGTAATTTTATGGCTAATACCTTGATAGGTGAAACACCTAGAGTGATTGCTAATGGAGAACCTTATATCAACAATGTCTCAACCTGAGATGAGTCCATATCATTTGATGATGGTTGGACAATTCAAATGTATGACTTTTGATCAATACACTACAGAATGAATGTGATGGGCTAGTGCATAAAGTATTAGGATGGGAAATACCCTAATACAAGATAAGTTGATGAACTTAAGCAAGTTAAAAGTGATGAGGGAAGTGATACATCAAGACATGATAGATATCACATCCAACATTTCAAAGTTGATGTACCTTGATGCACCTTAAATCCAATATACTTGGATGAGTAACACATGAAGTGTATTATGTCAATTGTTACATTGAGATGTAATAAGTTTAATGCACTTTGATAAGTGTGGGCTAACATACCTTGAGAAAGGGTTAAGCCAAATTAATAAAGTTTGATGTAATCATACCCTGGTAAGGATGAGAGACGAACTCATACCTTGTGTTGATGATTTATTTAATGATAAATGATGAGAATAAATAGGTATAATTGAATACTTATGATATCAATGTATGCTCCTAGATGTGTGGAGAAATGAATTAGGGTTTGAATTAAAAAAATGAACTTGAAACCCTATTCCTCTATAAAGGGAAACCCTAACCCTAATAGTTGTTGCCTAGTGAGAGGTGACAAGATGTTTAATGGGCCTTGTGAGCCATGTGGTTAGTTGTTGCCTAGTGAGAGGTGACAAGATGTTTAATGGGCCTTGTGAGCCATCTGGTTAGTTGTTGCCTAGTGAGAGGTAACAAGATGTTTAATGGGCCTTGTGAGCCATGTAGTTATTTTTTGACTAGTGAGAGGTGACAAGATGTTTATAAAAGTGTCATGTAAGAAATGATAATGTTCAAATAAACTAGGAAATGGAAACTTAGTAGCATAATAATAATAATAAATGGATACAATAATAATAATGAAATCTTAATCATACATGCTTTATGCTTAAAGCCAAATAAGGGCTATAGTGTTTTGAATATGCTTAAAGGAGATAAATGGAATACTTGCATTATATAAAGGGTGTGAATAAGTATGATGGCCTGGCTAAGGTATAATGCCTAGTAAAGGTGATGTGGTATTAAGTGATGAGATGTAAATGATTGGCATAGTCCAATGTCTGGAATAAATGCACGAGATTGGTAAAAACCCAATGCCTGGAATAATATCACAGGATTGACATAGATCAAAACCTGGAATGCACATGATTGATAATAACCCAATGCCTAGAATAATATCACAGGATTGGTCATAACCCAATACCTAGAATGTACATGATTGGTAATAACCCAATACCTGGATTAATATCACAGGATTGACATAGATCAATACTTGGAATGCACAGGATTGGTAATAACCCAATACCTGGAATAATATCACAGGATTGACATAGATTAATACCTGGAATGCACAGGATTGGTAATAACCCAATACCTGGAATAATATCACAGGATTGACATAGATCAATACCTGAAATGCACAGGATTGGTAATAACCCAATACCTGGAATAATATCACAGGATTGACATAGATCAATACCTAGCATGCACATGATTGGTAATAACCCAATACCTGGAATAAATATCACAGGATTGACACATATCAATACCTAGAATGCACAGGATTGGTAATAACCCAATACCTGGAATAATATCACATGATTGACATAGATCAATACCTGGAATGCACAGGATTGGTAATAACCCAATACCTGGAATAATATCACAGGATTGACATAGATCAATACATGGAATGCACAGGATTGGTAATAACGCAATACCTGGAATAATATCACAGGATTGACATAGATCAATACCTGGAATGCACAGGATTGGTAATAACTCAATACCTGGAATAATGTCACAGGATTGACATAGATCATACATGGAATGCATAGGATTGGTAATAACCCAATACCTGGAATAATATCACAAGATTGGTCATAACCCAATACATGGAATGCACAGGATTAGTAATAACCCAATACCTGGAAGAATATCACAGGATTGACATAGATCAATACCTGGAATGCACAAGATTGGTAATAACCCAGTACCTGGAATAATATCACAGGATTGACATAGATCAATACCTGGAATGCATAGGATTGGTCATAACCCAATGCCTGGAATAATATCACAGGATTGGTCATAACTCAATGCCTAGAATAATATCACAGGATTGGTCATAACCCAATACCTAGAATAATTGCACAGGATTAGTAATAACCCAATGCCTGGAATAATGTCACAGGTTTGGTATAGTCCAATGCTTGGAATGGTTGCACAAGATTGGCATAGTCCAAATGCCTAGACGGAATACGATGATGTATACTCACATGACTGGTACAATTCGATATCTGGTTAGCATATTGGCTGAGGCCAACAGATAGAAATGAGAATGATTCATGGATGACATACCATGATAATGAGTATCACAGGATAAGCTTGGGATGTTGATATAGTATGATGGGTAAATGATATACATGTTCATCCTATTCCTTATAAAGAGAATAGACAATTTACTGCTCTATCATAGATAGATGCAATGTTTTAAAATATGAGAATATTCTAAATTGCTTATCCTATGCTCAGTTTAATACTATTTAACTGTGATAATAACATTGTTGGCGGAGAGTTATATCTCTCGCTGGGACAATTACAATTGTCTCGCCCCCGTGGGATCCAAATTTTTAGGTGGATGTGCACGAGAATGTGAAGACCTTTCTCCAGAGAAATAACAACATCAGCAGGGACAGCTCAGATTGAGTGTATTGTCTATCAAGTCTTGTACATAGAAGTCCTATGTGTCGTCTCTGTACTCTCACATCCTTGGATTTGGTTCGTTATGGTTTTATGAATGATCTGAGGTTTTGGCTTGAATGCCTCGAGGTTTTGTGTTGCTCCAGTATGTGTTTTGATGGAGCAACTATTATATGTTGTCCCCGAGATGAGATGAAACAATGTTGTACTATGTAAATCATGATATGTATGAGTTTTGGATCTTTCAGTAAAATTTTTTGTACAAGGATCTCCTTGCAAAATGGTTTTAAATTTTAGTGATTTTTGTTAATCCACTATTTATGTTTATTCCACTTAATTAGTAACGATTTGTTTGTCAGTTTGGCAACTATCATTACAGTCGCTTCCATCTCCATCATCGTCATCTATGTCTCCATCATGTCGAGATGTAACAAATATCTTCATCATTGTTTATCACTCCATGTATCCATTTTCCCTAGTTCATCTTCTCGAATTCATCTTCCCTGATTTTGTCTTCCACAAGCACAAAGTTCTGATGCAACTGTCCCCCACTGTGACAACAAGTCTAGCTCAACCAATCAAGGCACAATGGCACTATCACGTGGAAGTTCTCTCCAACATCAACAACCATATGGTGATCTTTCCACTCCACTGACTAAAGTTGTATCCATTCAATTTGTTGGAGGTGATGACAAAGTTATGGACAATAAGAGGTGCGGACAGAAAAGGCATAGATGGCAGAGGCTTCTCATATCCCATGATGTAGTGTAGTTAGGATACAACATAGTTTGTTGTTGAATTGACACGGTGTGTAATCCGAAGGCGGGGGTTACCCTAGCCATGACAGGACATGTTGGAAAATGACACGTCATGTTAGCTAAGGACACAACATGTTGTCAACTACAACACGACGTGTTGATGAATTGACACGACTTGTAAGCTAGTAGTGGGAGTTAACTCTAAAGACGACACACTGTGTCACCGCATATTTTTTGTCGTTGAGTGTTTTACCCTAGTGAAAACACAGTGTGTTGGATAATAAAATAGTATCTCACCACGTGTCTGCAACTACTGGGGATGATTCTAGATCTAAACATCTTGTGATGTATGTGCACTAACGGTGAATGATGAAAAAGGGAAAATAGGTGACTAGTGTGTAGATGACTTCAACATACATTGATCAGGGTGGAAATAACTTCCACTATAGATATGTCTCCACAAAGGTGACCTAAGAAGGAACTGAGGTTTAGTGGAGGTGACTTCCACCTTGGAGAAGAAGTAGCTGGTGAGCATGGCGGAGAAGATAATGTCACCGCCTACAAAAATTGGTTTCCCCTATCTAAGAGAACATCAAGACGCTTTGATACCACATAAGTGCACTGTGTCATTCAACATGTTGTATCACTATCCAACATGTTGTATTATCATTATCGTTCCAATTCAATTAGTGGTGGTAGTGGTAATGACACAATGTGTCATCCTATCAATACAGTGTGGATAGCTAGCGTTCCAAGTCTTCTAGAAGCGATGACACGGCATGACATATGACAAAAATGACATGTCCCATATCCATTTTTTCGGCATCTTCAAACATGTTGTGTCTATTAATTTACGTGGCTTGTCAAAGGTCAGAATCTCCCCAATAAGTATTCACACAACATGTTATACATCCAAACATGTCTTTACACATCGTGTCATCCATTCTAGAAAAGATTAATCTATATGGGATATTTAATCAGATCCATTACTCGACATAGTCCATACCATAGGGGCTCATCCCCACATTTCCATCTCTAGATCTAGCAATCAAAATAGATACTATATCGAATATGGTTTTTGGTTCTTCAAGTGTAGCTTCTTAGCCAAGTCAACATTTTTGAAGCACCAACATGAAGGCTCTTACTTACACATGTGATGTAGTTTTCTCTCACTCACAAGATCAACCTCTATCATGTGCAAGGATTCATCCCTTTCAAGCACAAAGTCAATCTTTCTTAAGCATGTCTCAAGTTCTCAACACACAAATTCTCCATCCATATCAAGAAAAATCCTTCTATAGTCATTTCTTTCCTTTCCACCTGACATGATTTGTTCGTGCGTAGAATGCAAGTGTACGCGTCAATGTAGTATAGGCCCTTGTGAGGCCCGAGTCGAACTCAGGGACACTGAACTATCGGTAGACTATTACTAACTGGTCGCGATCAGCTAAACCGATGAAAAGGGTTTGAGAGTTGTTGTAAACTAAAAGAAAATAAAATAAAATAAAACAATCGATTAAAGGTTTAGTTTAATCAATTTAAGTGGAGATCTTTAGGATTGCGGTTTCACCGTGGTTTTTCATTGCATGAATTTTTATATAGTTAAACAAGTTCATCTCTCAATCCGGGTAGTGGCTTGTAATCAGAATTGCCCACTGTCGTGGTACAATTCACTACCTATGTCTAGGTCAGTTCCACCATCGTAGTAACCTATACCCTAAACTAGGTGCATTAGAATCAACCTCTGGGTTTCCACCATTAATCTTACATCACCTTGTTCAAGGGATTTGTTAATTAATGTGAATTTCGTCTCTTTTCAACCGTCAATTCTTCTTTAAAAGTAATTAATTGCGTTAGATTATCATTATGGTGATCAAGCATAACAATATATTTGAGAAAACAAAACCATACCACAGATTTAAGAGATAAATTATGAATTACTATGATAAAAATGTCATACAATGCTTCCCCGGGCTACTCCTGGTCCTAAAGACAAAGGGGATTAGCCCCGCATGTTCATCTCAGAGCAAAACATGGTTGAGAAAAGGGGAAACATGGAGAAAACGTGAATAAGTAATGAAACCCCTGAGCGGAGAAGATCCAAGCATTCCTCGGTGTAGAATGCACGATCTACAGCCTTTCGGCGGTGGAGAACGTCTTCTTCGGCTTCCGGAACGGCCGAGGCGTGCTTCTGGGCTCCGTTCTTCTCTCCACACCTTCTCGGGACGTGTGCAGTGGATAATGACATGATGCTTTGCTCTTGGCCGCCGTCATTAGGTATAATCATCGAGTTAGGTTGCAAAAATATCACAGCCGTCGGATTTAGATCGATCTGAAACAAACTTGTATCTTACGGTGTTGATACCATCGACGTGGGTCAATGGTATCGACCTTACGTGATATCAGCAAGTCTTCTTTTCTTTTCTTTGTTGCGCCTGATGCTGACTCGATACCATCGACGAGGGTCGATGGTATCGACACCCTTAGGCATCAGTTTTATCCTTTTCCGTCACTGAAACTCCACGTGTCAATAGTATCGACTACTGGGTCGATAGTATCGACTGTCTTCTCGCTAGCAACCTGATGGCAAGTCGCTACCATCGGCTTCCCTGTCGATAGTATCGACTCTTTGATGCTCCTTACGGCTAGATGCCTGTGGCTGTGTAGATGGTATCGACAGCTGTCGATGGTATCGACAGCTGCAGATATGCGTTTTTCTTAAAATTGCAACACAAAACCACATAAGCCGAGATAAAACTTATAATTGTAATCATTTATGCTCAAAATAATAAAATAAGGGAGATTTGACACTGAGAAGGATCATAGACCAAAGTAAATAAATTATGCAATATTAACCACCAAAATGACCAATAGCAACATAAAACACAAGCAAAACAAGTCTATAAATGCGACTCAAAATCATCGCATCAAACTCCCCTAAGATTGAACATTGCTCGCCCTCGAGCAACTAAACTTAGAATAGAATTGCAAGGGTCAACTAGAGAACAAATCATCACAAAAAACATCACCATAAGATTCCCTCCAGACATTCACATACCGGCCCTCACTAACCACGGAATGATAATTACCCTAAAGGCGACAATAATCATTCATAAAAGATATCTACCTCAAAATTGATGAACACTATCATGTAAGGCAGTTAACATAATAAAATTCTCCAGTTCAGACTCAGTGCATCTTGTGATCTCCTATTCTATGTTGTTCGCCCTAACTACCATCTACATGGAAGCATCTCTCCTGATATCAACAAGTGAGGAGAAAGACATGGTGGCTTACCAATTTGAGCAACGGGTGGATGGAATGGGTGGCTAGTGGAAGAAATGGAACTATTATATGGTTTCAACATGCATAAAGCAATAATGACTTAAATGATGCATATGCAAGTGAAAATGCCCTAATGCCTACATTTGGGTGGAATGATGCATGCACTATCATTCCATCTCAAAGTGAGATGGAATATCTAAAAGAGCTACATCATGTACTTACTCGTCTTAAAATGCAGGTGAGACTATGTTCCTTTCTCCCTCTCATTCTACTTGCTTCTCAATACTTTTTCTTTTTTTTCTCTTTTTTTCTTATTATTTTTTTTAAACCCTTATTTCATAGCTGACAATGAATTATATGTCAGGCTCACTTATTTCTACACAACTTAAATATTTGAAGCATTCAGAAGGTATGGAACAAGTTAATCACCCTTAATGTTCAGAAG
This sequence comes from Alisma plantago-aquatica, assembly GCA_963693085.1. Taxonomy (NCBI): domain Eukaryota; kingdom Viridiplantae; phylum Streptophyta; class Magnoliopsida; order Alismatales; family Alismataceae; genus Alisma; species Alisma plantago-aquatica. The sequence goes on from OY856413.1 coordinate 36,318,090, forward strand.
ATATAAGACGCATGATGTACTTTATGCACAAAAATGTGAATGCAGCTACAACATGATAATTATGCAACTAAATGACATGCACCTAAGGATAATGTGAATGTATAACTAGCTCAATTTTTTATTTTCATGCAAGATATTGTAGAGATAGTTGCAATGCAAGACCTATCTACATGAGATGCAATCAAAAAGATTAAAACTGTAATGTACTTCCAGTTCTTATGGTGGAGTATGAAAAACAATGGGGTGGATAGATCACAAGACTAATTGATTGAACCTTTGTAAATTATTATGTGTCCCTCCTTACTAACTTGTGTGGTAACTAAGAGGTTTCTCTCTGTTATTTCAAATTAAGGTCTCATTATCATTGGATCATTTTAGGCTCAAACAACCAGTTACGTCCACTTTTCATGAATCCTAGGCATGTACTGTTGTGATTTTCTATTTTAGAGTTGACAAACCCAATTATTTCCTTAAGTTATGTGCTCAAAGTTGAACAACACAAGCTTGCAAAACACTAAAAAATTTTAAATTTTCCCTTGATTCCCATGTACAAGCAGCGATATGACACATGACTTATGACATCCACAATTACACTAGATAGAGTGTGGATCCCACAAACAAACTAAAGATTACAAGAAATAAATGACAAAAGACAAAATAATAAAAACTAAAAAAACTAGGAAAATAAAGGATAGAGCTTTTCGAACTCCCCCCTAAGCTTGAATTCGACTATGGCCTCATAGTCAAAAACAACCTTAAAAGGTGGAACAGTGATACCGATCATTCTTCCGGAGGAGGCGGGTACTGTGGGGCCATGGGGTCCCAAGATGGGTACTGCCCCTGAAAGCTCGGATCATACTAGGGCATGGGCGGAGGTTGTGGATACCCCCCAAAGTAATTCTGGCTCTAGTAATGATCATAGAAGGGTTGTTGTTGCATCTCCATCCTATGCAACTTGTCCTGGATGTGCTGTTGGTTTTCAAGGAGGAGGCGCTCATTTTCAAAAATAGCCCTCTGGTTATCAAGCAGCTGGTTTGTCGTATCCTGAATACTGGCATATGAAGTTGTATGTTGCAGCTGGGTGTGCTGGATCTCTTGCAACATTGTATACATCCCCTGCATGGAGTAGACATCCTCGCCTTGCTGTGAGGGTTGTGGTGGCGGAGGCTGCGAAGAAGAAGATGCACTCGGATGCATGCGGGGATGCTTCCTAGGTGCCACTCGTGCGTGAAGAGGAGTGAAGGCCTCCTCTTCCTCTTCATTCTCATCACCATCATTGTCGTTGTCGTCGTTGACGCCGTCTTCATCCGAGTCATCAATGGCTATGATGGGCCATCGGAAATGCTGAGCACCCTCAATGTGGAAGACAGGGTCGGGATGCGCACACTCCTTATAAGCGTGATTAACGTGGCAGTGTGCATATGGTAAACCATCACGAAGCAGGATGAGGTTGGAGCAGTGCAGATGCTGGAGGTTGACCTTACTCCTGGTAGAGAGGGGAGTAAGCTGGGAAATATCCATCCCAAGATAGACGGCCAATGGTGTGATTAGCCCTCCAAAATGGATTGGAGATTTCCGCGTACTCCTTTTCACGGCCACCGTGCGCGTCAAGAAAAATGCGCCCCAATTACACTCCTCGCACTTTAGCAACTTATACAGGAAGAACAAATTTGTCTCTTGAAACTTGCTGAGAGACAGGTCACCACGCGCAAACAAGGTGGTGTAGAGCATGCAGTGAAGAACCCGCACAAACGGATGTTCGAAATCCGCAACCGCCACATTATGGTAGCTCACAAATTTGTCAGGCGGCGCAGTCACCAACTCGACAAAGATGGTGTCGTAATAGGTATTGTTATCTGGCCGCCGATGCTGGTAGTTGTGATGATCCCAGTTATAAATAGAATTGAACTGGTTGAGGGTGATGGTGTAGTTGTTGAAGAGCCGGAACGACACCCTCCCTTTCCTCCATTCTCTGTCGGTGGTGATCAGGTCATTGGGTAGCACGTTGATCTCAAGTGAAGCCATGAACTCCACCACGAGTTCCTTGTAGGTCGGCCACTCACCAAAAAATGGATGGCCCTCAGCGTAGTATTAGACTTCATGAGGCGTCATGTCGGTTCGGTGCACTTGACCTTTGAGAACATATTGGAGATTAGCCTCGAACCCCAAGTAGCAAACCATATCTCGGTCAACGTAGCGGGTCGTCTTGATCTTGCACATCATCAACTCCTCGTACACCTTCCGGACCTTCGGAGAAGGGTGGACTATCCGTGGACGCAGAATAGAGGCAGGAGGTAGAGGAACAAACTCTAGGATCTCTATGGGATCCGCCTGTGAAGAGGATGCACCGGTTGTACACACCATCGTCGAGAAAGAAAGAGTAGAAGACGGAGCTCGGGGAAGGTCGGAGAAGACAATCTCTGCTCGATGAAGGCTTGGGGAAGAACGCTTCTTGGATGCTCGTAGCCGGGCTCCGATCACTCAACAAGACACACAGCACAAGTGGAGGAGGAAATCTCTGAAGGTGTGACGTCATATGATGACAAACCATCTCTTTTATAACTGTGGCCGGCGATGTTGTGTGCCCGTCGATACCATCAATGTGAGTCGATGGTATCGACTCCTATAGCACAATCCGGCTTCTGCTAGTATCGACGGTTGTCGATAGCCTAATTTGGGGGCCCGGATCGATGACGTGTCGATACCATCGACAGGTGTCGATGGTATCGACCCATCCATGGATCGACTCTCTTGATGCAGCAATCGTCGTTGATTTCCTCTCGCGGATTGGTGACATGTCGCGTCGATACCATTGACGCAAGTCGATAGTATCGACTCTGTTTAGGGCAAACACCCTCACGAGGCCCAGCCGCCGCTTTCTACCTGTAACTTGGTCAATACCATCGACAGGCCCGTCCATGGTATCGACTTCACTGAGACAATTTTCGTCTGAATATCTCCAGAGATCTCGCGAGTATCGACGCTCGTGTCGATACTATCAACCTTATTTTTGCGATCAACCTGTTGGTGTGTCGATACCATCGACGAGGCCGTCGATAGTATCGACGCAGAGTGATTTTTTTGCAGCCGCCTACCTGTGTCCATCTCGATACCATCGACACAAGGGTCGATGGTATCGACCCTGCCTCAGTCCTGCACATTGAGCAAATGATCAAGGTATCATTTTTACACTAAAAACAAAATCAAATCAAACCAAAGTACAAATGTGAGAGAAACTAAAAAATCTATCGATGGCTGGGCTGCCTCCCAACAAGCACCCTTATTTAACGTCTTAGGCTAGACGAAATCAAGCTCCTCATGCATCTGGAAGCGTAATGAGTTTGACCTCATTCACTTTCCTTGTGTAATCCTCACCGAAATACAACTTCAATCGTTGTCCATTAATCAAGAATGTTGTCTCGCCATCACGCACCATGATTGTTCCATCTAACCTGACCTCCTCTACAGTGAAGGGTCCACTCCATTGGGATTTCAATTTCCTGGGATGCATCTTCAACCTTGAGTTGAACAAGAGTACACAATCTCCTTTCTTGAAGATACGCATCTGAATATGTCGATCGTGAATGAACTTTGTTCGCTCTTTGTAGATCCGTGAGCTCTCATATGCATTCATCCTCAGTTCGTCAAGTTCATTAAGCTCAAGAAACCGTTTCTTTCCTGCTTCATCATAGCTCAAATTCAGCTTCCTTAGTGCCAAGTGCGCCTTATGCTCCAATTCCACCGGCAAATGGGGCCAACTGAAAAGGTGTAGTGCCTATAGGTGTCTTATAGGCCGTATTGTACACCCACAAAGCGTCTGGTAGCAAGATGCTCTAGTTCTTCCTTGTCAAAGCAACAATGCGCTCCAAGATCTTTTTAATCTCCCAATTGGAGACTTCCACTTGCCCCTGTGTCTGCGGGTGGTAAGGGGTGCCAATGTTGTGCTTTACCCCGTACTTTTTCAACAATGTCGCGAACTTCTGATTTCGGAAATGTGTACCTCCATCACTAATAATCATTCTGGGTACACCAAACCTGCAAAAAATGTATTCTTTGACAAACTTGCACACTACAACGACATCATTAGTCCTAGTGGGTATTGCCTCTACCCACTTCGATACATAGTCAACATATAATAGAATGTACAAGTTAGAATTGGAGGACACAAAGGGTCCCATAAAATCAATACCCCACAAATCGAACACCTCGACCTCTTGAAATACATTGAGGGGCATCTCCTATCTTTTTGAAATATTACCTACCCGTTGGTAGGAATCACATTGTCGCACATAGTCATAGGCATCCCTGAACAAAGTAGGCCAGTAAAGACCACTCTCTAGTACCTTGGCCGCCATTCTAGAACTTGCATGGTGGCCACCCGTCGGTAGAGTATGGCAATTACGAAGGACACTTTCATATTCCACCTCCGATACACACCTGCGTAATATACCATCCTTGCACTGCTTCAACAGAATAGGGTCATCCCAGAAATAATAACGCAAAGAATGGAAAATTTTCTTTTTCTCTTGGTATGTCCAATCATCCGGGATAATTTTGCAGGTGAGATAATTGACAATGTAAGAAAACCAAGGATCTTTCGATTTCACAGATATAAGTTGTTCATCAGGAAACGTCTCGGTAATGGGTATATGCACATCCTTTTCATCTACCTTTCCAACCTAGACAAATGGTTTGCAACCACATTTTCTATTCCCGCCTTATCTTTGATTTCAATATCAAATTCTTGTAAAAGTAAGATCCACCTAATCGGTCTAGGTTTGGCATCCTTTTTCTCCATCAAGTACTTAATGGCGGCATGGTCCGTCCATACCACGACTTTAGATCCTACAAGATATTGCTGGAATTTTTCAAAAGCAAAAACAACGGCGAGAAGTTCTTTTTCGGTTGTCATGTAATTCAGTTGTGTTTCATTTAAGGTTTTGAACGCATAGAAAATCACAACGGGTTTATTGTCCACACGTTGTCCCAAAACTGCCCCCACTACGAAATCCGATGCATCACACATCAATTCGAACGGCTTTGTCCAATCCAGTGTTTGCACAACCAGGGCTGAAATCAATTTCTCTTTAAGCACATTAAAAGCATGTAAACATTTTTCGTTAAAATCAAACACATCATCCTTCTCCAACAACTCAGATAATGGTTTGGTGATTTTAGAGAAATCTTTTATAAAGCGGCGATAAAAACCGGCGTGACCTAGAAAACTCCATACCCCTTTAACTAAATTTGGTGGAGGCAATTTTGAAATAACTTCGATCATCGGGTCTACCTCCAACCCTTTGCTAGACACTTTATGTCCAAGCACGATCCCTTCGCTGGCCATCATGTGGCATTTTTCCCAATTGAGGACCAAATGTGTGTCCTCACATCGTTGCAAAACCTTATCCAAATTGTATAAACATTCGTCAAAGGACGCACCATAGACGGATAAATCGTCCATAAAAACCTCCAAAAAGCGTTCAACCATATCGGAGAAAATGGCAAGCATGCAACGCTGAAAGGTTGTCGGTGCATTACACAAACCAAATGGCATACGGCGGTATGCAAATGTTCCATAAGGACAAGTGAAGGTGGACTTCTCTTGGTCCTTAGGATCAATGGAAATCTGATTGTACCCCGAATAACAATTGAGAAAATAGAAATGAGATCGACCTCCTAATTGCTCTAGAATCTGATCAATGAATGGGAGAGGAAAATGATCCTTAAGCGTAGTAGCATTCAATCTACGGTAGTCTATACATACACGCCACCCAGTTACCAAGCGGTTCGTGACAGGTTCATTTAACAAATTATGTGTAATAGTAATTCCCCTCTTTTTAGGGACTACATGTGTAGGACTCACCCACGTCGAGTCAGATATAGCATAGATGATACCTACAGAAAGTAGCTTGATCACCTCCTTCTTGACGACCTCCATCATGCTAGGATGTAGTCGACGTTGTGGATGAATTACCGTCTTGTCTCCCTCCTCGAGCCGAATCTTGTGCTGGCACAATGTAGGGGAGATCCCCTTGATGTCTGCGACCGACCACCCGAATGCACCTCAGTGGTTCTTCAACACAATCAGCAATTGATCTTCCTCCTCGGCACTCAGATATGCTGAAATAATCACAGGCAGCTTCTCATCCTCAGCTAGAAAAGCATATTTCAAGTGTGGTGGCAATGGCTTCAATTCCAAATCTGGAGGGATGATTAAGGATGACTGAAATAGTGGTGGGAGTTCTCCAAGGTCTTCATAGTACCTAGCATAAAAGCATGGAAGCACCTGAAGCATCTTGGCACACTCTTATAGTGACTTGCTTCTCATCCAATCATGTGTTATATTAACCAGGAAGGCTTCAAGTGGTAATTATGGATATGCATCGAAAACAGAACTTGATATGGCCTCATCTTCAGTAGAAGGTGGGATGTCCTCCTCTTCATCATTGGGAAAACCCACAACTTTGCTAAGAGACTCAACCTTGGTCTGTTCCATGATGTCTACAGCCAGTGTCCCTTTCTCCACCTTAGTCATTACATGAGCCGTATCTAAAAATGGCTTCCCTAGACAGAGGGAGATATTTTGATCAAAGTGCTTCACCATATGACACTGCTCCTTAGCTTTAGATGGCGTGGTGCTAGAAGGCATGACCATCTCAAACCGATCATCAGTGATACCCAAGGTCAAACGACCTCTCCCCATCTCAAGTATCATGTCAGCTGTAGCTTGGAAGGGTCGTCCAAGGAGTAACTCATTACCCTATTCATCTTGCATTTCCATTACAACAATGTCTGCTCGAAATACAAACTGATCTACTTTCACCAACACATCTTCACAAACGCCATATGGCTTCACCACTAAATTATCCGCCAGCTATATTGTCATATTGCTTGGCCTTGATTCCTTCAGTCCCAATTTCTTGAACGTAGAGAGAGGCATCAGGTTTATACTTGACACTGAATCGCATAGTGCTTCACCGAATTTCACTTTCCCAATATAGCATGAAATATTGAAGCAACCCGGATCATGCCTCTTAGGTGGCAATGTGCCCATGATGAACACGCTCACCTGCTCCTTAAGAACCACAACCTCAGTATCAGGGATTTTCCTTTTCTTTGTGATGATGTCTTTCAAGAACTTCCCGTAGGAGGGTATCTGCTCGATTGCTTCTAATAATGGAATGTTGATAGAGAGCTTTCTAAAACTGTCCAGAAACTTCTTGAACTGGGCGTCCACTTTCTTTTCGTTCACACTATTTGGATAAGGAACCGAGACGGCCTGTACCCTTTGATGCGGCGGCACATATGGTGTCCTTTTCTGTGTCTCCTCCTCAACAACAACGGGGTCTACTGTGACATCCTTTGCTATATCCTCCATCGGCTCAGTGACTGAAATTGGCACTTCCTCTGTGGCCTCACCTTTGGTTTCTGAATGGGGTTTGCTTGGTTCATCTGCCCTGGGGTTTAAAATCTTCTTGCCACTCCATAGCAAGATTGCCTTCGCCTGTTGGTTTCCTCCTAGAATGTTTGTGTTTCCTAGAAAGCCTTGCTGCACTGGCTTCTTCAAGTTTGCTATCTCGGCTGCCATTTGCGCCATAGACGTCTCTATCATCCTCATCTGAGCCCCATGGCTTTGTAGAGTCTGCCTGAATTGGTTCATGAATTCCCCTTGTTGCTTGATCTGCTGGCTGAAGGTGTTCATTAGTTCTTGATTTTTCTTGATCACTTGATTGAGAAAATCAGTGCTCTTATCCTCCGCCGCCGGTTGGGGTTTTGCGTCGGGGTCCTGCAAGAAATTATTTGGATCCTTCCAGGAAAATTTCTTGTCCTTCCTCCATGAGTAATCATTGTTTTTGTACCCCTGCTGTTGGCGCATGAACTTTGAGCCTCATCATCTGATCCTGTGTCTTCTTTTGCAAGCAGTTTCTTTGCTAGAAGGTCCATCTTCTCATTTAGTTCTTTGATTGCCTTTGACTCCCCCGCAGCCTGAACATGCTCTACGGCGTCTCTGTCGCCCCAGGATTGTTTTTTAGCCATGTTCTTCAGAATCTCCCAACATCTCGTGTCTATGTTGTTTAAGAAGAACCCTGAACCTGTGGAATATAGGTTACTTCTATCATGCTCGGAGAGAGCAAAATAGAAGATTTTGACCTGCGTCTCCTTGTCAAGCCCATGATGCGGGCACCTCCTTAGCATGATCTGGAACCATTCCCATGTCTCAGAGTAAGTCTCTCCTGCCTTTTGGGTGAAATTATGGATTTTCCCGATCATGTCATTTGTCTTCTCAGGCGGAAAGAACCTTTTAAAGAATACTTCCACCATGTGGTTCCATGATTCCACATACTCATCATCAAGATTATGGAGCCATTCTCATGCATTTCCCGCTAGAGAGCTCGTAAACAACTTCAGGTAAAGTGTCTCCTGCGGGAATCTGTCTATCTTGATCATGTCGTAGTTCTCCATGAACTGGCTAATGTGAGTCACCGGGTCTTCATTTTTTAGCCCATGAAATGCATTTGACTTGACCAAGTTGATTAATGCAGGATCAATCTTATAAGTCAGAATGTTGATAGTCTGCTTCTTTATTGGCCCCTTTAAAGCGATGTCGAAGAAGCCTTTATCTTCTCCCATATCGTCTGCTCTTCTGCCATGGCTTCTTGTTCTGGTTCGGAATCTATTTCTTCATAATGGTGTTAATTGTAATCCTCCTCATCGTATGGTCCTGGCAGTGGAACCTCTGGTGCTTGTTGTGTGTAGTCGTTGCTACGCGTCTGCATCATGCACAGTACCTGCAAAATAATAATTTCGGTTCAGTACCATGCTAGACGATTACTCACTTGCAAAAATAAACTATGAATTTTAGAAATGATTTCAAAATAATAAAAATAAAAGGTGGCCTAGAATGGTCGCTTGCAGCACTCGTAGTGCCGACAATTGTCGTGTCCCCGGCAACGGCGCCAAAAACTTGACATGATTTTTTTGTGCGTAGAACGCAAGTGTACACGTCAATGTAGTAAGGCCCTTGTGAGGCCCGAGTCGAACTCAGGGATACTAAACTATCGGTAGACTACTACTAACTGGTCGCGATCAGCTAAACCGATTAAAAGGGTTTGAGATTTGTTGTAAATTAAAAGAAAATAAAATAAAATAAAACAATCAATTAAAGGTTTAGTTTAATCAATTTAAGTGGAGATCTTTAGGGTTGCGGTTTCACCGCGGGTTTTCATTGCATGGATTTTTATATAGTTAAATAAGTTCATCTCTCAATCTAGGTAGTGGCATGTAATCAGAATTGCCCACTATCGTGGTACAATTCACTACCTATGTCTAGGTCGGCTCCACTGTCGTAGTAACCTATACCCTAAACTAGGTGCATTAGAATCGACCTCTGGGTTTCCACCATTAATCTTACATCACCTTGTTCAAGGGATTTGTTAATTAATGTGAATTTCGTCTCTTTTCAACCGTTAATTCTTCTTTCAAAGTAATTAAGGGCATTAGATTATCATTATGGTGATCAAGCATAACAATATAATTGAGAAAACAAAATCATACCATGGATTTAAGAGATAAATTATGAATTACTATGATAAAAATGTCATACAATGCTTCCCTCGGCTACTCCTGGTCCTAAAGACAAAGGGGATTAGCCTCGCATGTTCATCTCAGAGTAAAACATGGTTGAGAAAAGGGGAAACATGGAGAAAACGTGAATAAGTAACGAAACCCCTGAACGGAGAAGATCCCAGCATTCCTCGACGTAGAATGTGCGATCTACAGCCTTTCGATGGTGGATAACGTCTTCTTCGGCTTCCGGAACAGTTGGGGCGTGCGTCTGGACTCTGTTCTGCTCCACACCTTCTAGGGAAGTGTGCAGCGGCTAATGACGTGATGCTTTGCTCTTAGCCACTGTCATTAGGTATAATCATCAAGTTAGGTTGCAAAAATATCACAGCCGTCGGATTTAGATCGATCTGAAACAAACTTGTATTTGACGGTGTCGATACCATCGACACGGGTCGATGGTATCGACCTTACGCGATATCGGCAAGTCTTCTTTTTTTTCTTTATTGCGCCTGATGCTGACTCGATACCATCGACGAGGGTGGATGGTATCGACACCCTTAGGTGTCGGTTTTATCCTTTTCCGTCGATGAAACTCCACGTGTCGATAGTATCGACTTCTGGGTTGATAGTATCGACTGTCTTCTCGCCAGCAACCTAATGGCAAGTCGCTACCATCGACTTCCCTATCGATGGTATTGACTCTGTGATGCTCCTTGTGGCTAGCTGCCTGTGGCTGTGTCGATAGTATCGACAACTGCAGATATGCGTTTTTCCTGAAATTGCAACACAAAACCACATAAGCCGAGATAAAACTTATAATTGTAATCATTTATGCTCAAAATAATAAAATAAGGGAGATTTGACACTGAGAAGGATCCTAGACCAAAGTAAATGAATTATGCAATATTAACCACCAAAATGACCAATAAAAGCATAAAACACAAGCAAAATAAGTCTATAAATGCGACTCAAAATCATCGCATCACCACCCATGTCCCTTACTTTTATTGAAGTCTTATCATGGGGACAATTGTCTTTGTCTTATCCACCCCAACCACTTTCATGGTCTCTTTCTAGTTGGTGTGCGGGGGAGAATAGAGGAGTTGAGAAGAGAAGTATAAGGAGAAGAGGTGAGGTGCATAGTTTATATCTCAAAATAGGAAAGAGGAAGAAGAGAATCATTTACATAAGGAGTTTAGTATACTTAATGTGTTTTTTGGATCTCATTATCCAATCCAAGACCAATGTCCATCCTCCCTTAAGATTTTGAGTTGCCAAGCATTGATATATTATTCTTAATTCATCTTCTTGCATTGTCTTTGATTGAAGAAAATGATTCCTCAGATCAATTGTATGTCATTAGCTCTTTCCATCGGGTGCATATGTTTCTTCTTTGGACATTTCATGATCATTCTACTTTGGAAACACTTCCACTTCTAGCATTGAAGTATTGTGTATTATTTGCATATTTGATTGTGTGATAGTCCAACACACATGTCTTTCACATAGGATCACTTACTCGCATTGTGTTAACAATGTTTCCTCCTTGTTCGTCTATACCCTGTCAAGCATGTTACTCATCTACAACAACCTAGACTTCTTGTGGTGTAGATCATGTCAAGGCTACCAATGGAGGTCTTCTTCAAGAAACTACTTCAATGAAATTAATAACTGAGTAGGTGATCAAATGATCATTGGATGTCATTTTAACATACCTCAAGATACACTCTCCAACCTAGTAAAAGTTCAAGATGTCTCTAAGTGTTGGTGCTTATCATCTCATATGAAGCTTCAAAGTTTGTGGAGAGTGCATGCCATGCTAAGTTAGGGGCTATCATGTTTTAGTCATTACTTTTTTTCATTATCTTGTTTTTTCCTATCATCTAAGATGGGCATGTGATTCTCCCATGCTCCAACTTGTGTGGGGGTGTAGAAGCATAAGTACTATCATATCATATAATAAATGGGCCAGAGTCTACAGACAAAAATAGAGTCTAGTCAGGTCTTTAAGAGTCTAGAGTCATGTCCACCTTATCCTATATAAAAGAAAGATGTTCTCTTATATCCATCATATTGTTAACACACTATCAATATATCATCCATATCATTTCCCATCTACAAAATGAAATATGGTGTTCAAAATTTGTAGTTCAATTTTAGCCTTTTTATAGTATCATAAATACATAAGATTGCTCAATAACTTTTAGTAGTAAAATATAGTGCAAAATATAAGAAGAAAAGGGAATGATTTAATTACAGAAGAAAGCTAAGAAAATCTTAGTATAACATTATTTATTGAAACTAAGAATAAATTAGACTTTTAGATATCATAGCATCATATCTTCCTTGCGAAGGTCTACTCCCATAATGGAGAAAATGGCTTACCCATTGTCATCGTCCTAGAGAGGAACTCAAAGTGTGCTAAAAGAGGTATCAGAGATTAAGCCCGGTGTGGATGACGTATTGATTTATAGTATGGTTATCCAACATTAACCAGATATTGTACTGATACATGTTCAATACCTATTCAGTGTGTCATCCCTTGAGGAAACACTCATACATGAAGTTTAAGATAGAGTGCTTTGATTCTCTGCCTAAGTACCTAGGTTCAAAGGAGGCATCTAGTTTATTCAAATAGATGACATAGTCGTCGAGGAAGGCATAGCAAGGTGCATTGTAGATTGGTCCGCTAGTTAGAAGACTTAGAGCTACACGTCTACCCTAAGTCTTACTAAAATTCTTTCGCATGTTGTGATACACTTTATGTGACTAATAATAAGACAACAAAGATATTAAGAAGCCATAAACAAGAATATAGTGCTTGATTATCGAAATTCAGTAATCAAATTAAAAAATTTATTGTTCATTTTATAGTATTGTTCATCTAGTTCAACATTTAGTACTTAGTTATTTCTTTTTATGTTGTAATCTACTTAATAAAGAAAATATGTATTATCTTGTTTACTTGGGTGAATTTTCATCAACTGATCAAGTAGCTCGGACACTCTACTGAATAAAGTTTTAGGTAAAACTTTTGATATGGGAGAGAAACATATTCAGTAGAGTCATTCTCCATCAATTTTTTAGTATTGTTTTGAGGTAGAATCAGTGAGTCTTGGTCATCATCTACTCCAGTCCATTCAGTGTGGAAAGAAATATTTGTACTAGTCAAGTGAATGATCATTGTAATTTATCATCTTGTAAAATAGTTGTAGATATATGCTTCATCCATTGAACGTGTAGAAACATCAAGTGAATAATAACAATACTTATTATGGATTGATATGTATAAAAAACTTCATCTTCATTTCTTACCTTGTAAAAACGAATTCAGGTGAGTTTTGTATTAGCCAGTTTGATTACCTAAGACCCAAATCTTGTAGATTAAGAGAGATTTTGGGATTTTGGGCATGACAGATACCCTCAAATATGTGAATCAATTGATGTCTGGCTCATGAAAACTTATCCTAGGATTGTTTTAGGTTTTCGTAATTAGGGACAGTTTAGGTGAATCCAAGATGTATCCAAGTTGAGGGAAATGTGGGCCATGGTCTTTTTGCATACTAAAGATAACTATCTAGGTAGGGTTTTAGATTTGGAGACATTGACCAAATCTAATTCTAAGTTAGAGTATCAAAATATATACTCAGCCTTTACATACCTAAAATCTATTCATATTTGCAATCTGAGCAGCCCTACAGACATAAATTATGTAGAGCTTAAATATTTTTATACTAAATTTTAAATTGTAAGACACATTATTTAGTTAGAACTCACACTTCGCCTAGATGGAAAACATACATATATTAATGCCTCTTTGTCTAGGGTCAGATCTTTTCATAGGAAATCTAGGGTTCAAAATCATTAAAGGAACCACACATTAGGTGACCCAACTTATATACTTAGAAGTAGTCTATTTAGGAACTTAATGTCACATGTTTCATCATTTATATATTTCAACATTTCAAGTATTTTGGAGGTTAGTTACTCTATCCTTCTCCCATGTCAGGTTCACTCACTTAGGAATTCACCCTTATCATATGTCATACTCGAGGTCCCTCTTCATAAAGAGATTGAGACCTATATTGTTCCCAAACCATGTCTCACTAATGATATCTCAAGATATACAACACTAGGCCCATGAAAGCATGCTAGTCCACTAGAAATGTGTAGCACATCAAGCAAGGCATAATTATCATACATTGTTCTAGACTCAACTAAGGTTTTATGGTAAAGACTCATCTCATGTTATCAAAGCATACTTGAATCCTCCTACATAAAACTCAAATCATCATGAGGAAAACTCATAACCTAAACACCAACATCAATTTGACATCATATAGGCTACCTACTATCCAACCCTACTAGACAAACCTAGAGATTACAACTACCATCTAAACACTCTGATCTAGATTGGTGTTACATCTCTTTATCTTAGGTTGCACAAACACTCACTTCCTTTTTGTGTGTGGTAATATTTTTATATATACAATATACTGATACCTAAAATAGTTTCCTCTAGCATTGTATGTGTGATGGAAACCAACATATCCCTTTTGGATAATATCGAAACCACATTCATTAGACGTTCTAGTACCATGACACCTATAGAACTAGTAAGAACTTGGTTCACACTTGTGTAATTACCCTAAAGCTCTGATTGGTTTGTCATAACTAGTCCAGAAAACTTATGAACTGGAGTTCCTTAAATAGTTTATCATGATTGGCTTAAAGTAAGTATTGGAACTTGAGTTTTGTGACTAGCAGTGAGTTACAGACTTACATACAAAACACAGTTCCTGAGTTCCCTCTTAGAAAGAGCGGAAAACGAGTTCTGGGACAACTAACAACATTTTTATACAATTATATTCTTCATTTGTTATAAGTGACACATGTAAAATATTTATGATTAGAAATATTAGTGGTATACATATATTTTATTGCTAAAATTATAATATAATATGACAAAGTAGCATACATTGTAATCACATGATGCAGTATAACCACCATTATCGGCATGATTTACAAAACAAAAAATACAAATATTACCAAAAAGAACACACTGCATCATGTTAAAACAATGTGATTTATGTAACATATTTTTATTCTTCATATTTAAAAATATGATGTGAAAAGTAATAATTAACTATAACCATGCATGAATAATATAGTATAAAGTACCATATAAAAATAATGTAAAAAATAATATTATACATTGTGTTAAACAATGATGAACCAAAACTTATATATACAAGCACATAATTTGTGGATATTAATACAATATTTTGCATACACAAAGTAAAATAAAAATATTGTGATGTAATTTTAATCATAATATTTATATTAAGATTATAATTGTACCTGGAAAAAAATTAAAGGAGCAACATCTGCACTATAACCACTTGTTAATGTTATTATGATTTAAGAATATTATGTTTTTTCACGGATACGATTATTTTTTATGCCTTTGCCATCCTCACTTATTTTTATTACACAAAAAATATTAACAATATTTTTTATAATGTCCATATTTACACTTACAACAAATCAATCACATGGAAGTGAATGGAACTTTAGTTCCAGAAACTGGACTAGAGTTCCCAGAAAATGAGTTCCACAAAACTCAAGATTTACACCAAACCAATAGGAGCCTAAGCACATTCTTCAAACATATGTTTAGGGTTACAACTATAAGATCTCCTCTTCTCACCCTCTTAAACATGCAGCCCATACTACATGACAGATAGATGAGAAAAGGAATGTTTCAAGAAATACAGTAGTCTGCACATAGTTCAGATAACTAATTTCTAACCTAGAGGGTAAGTCAACTTGGTCCACAAAGGACAACTTATTAACTTTCTAGGGTTGAAATGTAACTTCGAGTTTAATTTGTGTTTTCAGGTGCATGTGAGAAAATGATTGGTGTAGATGTTGTTTGTGCTCTAATACCATATGTTACTAAACATTTTATTAGTTGAATCCAAACTCCAAATGACTAGAACGTCAATGACAAAAGGAACAGAGCTTCTATTGCTAGGATATTAATATCAAAGTGTGAGTGTGGAAGCATAAAATCTTAGCATACATGAAAAATTAACTAGATGCATACACCATCATATTCTCAACATTCAGTAGTATCATTATTTCAACATCATTAATACATAGCTTCAGTTTCGCATTTAAAAGTACATTATACAAGTCTAATAATGTACAGTAATCTTGGATCCTACAATAAGTACAACTTGAATACTTACTCACAAGAAAACTTCTCCCAAGCTATCTTTGAATCTAAAACATACAAGAAATGAGCATATCAACACACAAGGTGTTGAGTGCATGGCATAAAGATACATATATTTAAACTTTCATAATTTGATTCCTAAGTAAACAAATAAGAGAAAATAATTAATTACTTTGTAAAATGAAAATCCTTGTTTTAATCATTTACTCCATTATACCAATCAAAGCATATATAATCAGGACTTTGACTAAGTTTCCGTCAGAAGGTGACCGTGATGGTGCTTAAGGTTCAAAGCCATGAGTTAAACCTATTTCTATGTGAGGCACCTCAAATGACCAAAGTCGTTGAGAAACCCCTAGTTTAAAGTTTGTATAATGAAGATCTATATTATGTGTTCAAGCTATAAAATCATCAATTTAAATCATTGACTACAGTATATACATGCAAATATTTTGGAAATATGAAAGCATACATACATATCAGGGTTTATGCAAGAAAAGCATTATAATAAAACTATTTAATTCCACATACCTAAGTTTAGATATTATTAACCTATACTTGACCATCTAGATCACAAGCATCCACCTGATTTAGAACATAACCCATCATTTAACAATGTTCCACGTGTTACTACTTATTAGATCCATGATAAGGTTTTGGTGAAATTAGTTTCCAAGTTGTCTATTAGCATATTTGATGATATTGTACTCATTTAGGGTTCATCATGAAGATGTGGCTAAGGTTTTATATCATTATGAGGTCCCATTCATTTTATATGATTATTATGAGGTTTATGTCATTTAAGTGCATTCCAAGGCCAAAGGACTCATGATAGGGTAAATAAGATTATTATTATAAAAGACATGTAATAGGGTAAATAAGATTATTATTATAAAAGACATGAAGTCCAAGAATGAGAGATGATATCGATCATTAGGTTAGTACACGATTAAGACATCTTCAAGATAGGTGGATGGTCACCTATCTCTAGGTTCATAAGATTCAACATTATCACCATACATTCCCATTTCTATTTTATAAGATTTGTGTCATTACGGTTCAACATATGACTTAGGTGAATATCCACATAAAAGGGGGACCAGGTTACAAAAATCCATAATTTGAAAGGGGGTTGACATGAGATTAAAAATATATATCAAGATCAGGGTACAAGAATGACAATTAAGCCATATATGTCACCTTAGGTCATTACTAGTGTGTTTGGAGTCAAAAACATCATTGTATCACAAGGGATGTTGTCCTTAGCCATTATGTCACATAGCATCACGAGATTATTAATTTCAAGGACCTAATAGGCTTGGAAGAGCCAATTAGGTCAAATACATCATATGATTAAAGTATGCCCATGCATTGACATATATCAGGCACGTGCATGCATTGGGTGTCACATAGACAAAACTTAGAGAAAAGGAGATTTGGGGCTGATGTGTGTTCCATGGAGATTTACGAGTTACTGATTTCAAGGTTGGTTAAGCATTAGATATCATTAAGAAGAAATATTAGTAAAATAGGGTATAGTTTATCATTACAGTCCATAACAAGATATATTCATTCATTAGAGACATCATTGGTGCAAAATATGGAAGAATGTACCAAAGCTACTATTTTCATGATCAAAATTAGGTTGAGGATTAAAGAATCCAATATTTATCATGAATGTATGAATTTCATTCAATATTATCAAAGTTAGAAACTTCAGGGAAACTGAGGAGTGGAACGGTGTAATTGAAGTCTAAAACCACTTGCATTGTGTATGTCACTTCAAGCTGATTAGTTTGGTATATTGGATCATCACATGTGAACGTGAGAGCTAGGAGTTATGATTTTTCAAATATTTGTAATAAAACATTATAGAAATGAGAGGGGTTGTTACAATGATATCACGATCATGTGGGTGACTTAGAAAGTTAGTGTGCTAATGTGATGCCAATTCATTGACCATGTTGGTGGAGTCCCATTTGACCTAGGTCAAGAGAGGGGTGAAGCAGGCCTCTGTGAGTGGTTTAGATCTATTGGTCTTTTGATCTGGACCATCGTGGTCGGATGCAATCAATGGTATGTAGAGTTTCTCCTATCCCAATAGGTTGTCTATGGGATCATCTATGCTTATGGGAATAGAAGAAGAAATGCATCATACCCTAGGAAGTGGGTGGTCGACCTTGCCTAGCTAGTGCGGAGTTGGGGCAGGCTTCAACGGCTAACCTTGCCTAGCCGATGATGAAGGCTATCCTGACTCAAGCATCCAATCATCAGGCTTGTTCGAGACAAGGTGAAGCAAATCACGAGTGAAATCTCAGGGCAAAGAACCACAACCATGTAAGGACCCTGACCTTCGTTTAGGGTTTACCCTGTTTGTTTTGCTTAACCTTGATGGTTTGATGCTTGCTAATCACCTTTAGTGGTGATTAGGGTTTGGTTGTGCTTTGTTGAGAGTTGGAGGGGCTACTTGCAAATAACCCAAGTTTAGGGTTTTGTGTGCAAGTTTGCCATCTTGTGAGGTGTTTCCCTCTCTTTGCTTCCTCTAGGGTTGAGAGGAAGGCTTGGGCTTGTTGTTTGAGTTCTTTGGGCCTTGTTTGAGCTTGTTTGGGCCTTGGGGTGCTTTGTTTGGGCTTGCTTGAGCCTTGTGTCGGCCAAGACTAGCTTGTGTCGCCCAAGGAGGAGTGTGTGTCGACCTAGAGTGGCTTGTGTCGACCAACAACCATGTGTGTCGCCCAGGTGCCTTGGTGTGTCACCCAGTAGAGTTGTTGTTTGTGTCGCCCATGTTGCTTGGTCCAGCCTTGACCATGTTTGGTGGACACTTGGTGCACATCTTGGACAAGTGTCTTATGGCTTTCTAGAGTGTTGGCTTGGACCCTAGGAGAAGTGTCCCTTGGGTGGATGACACTTAGCATGGATCTATCTTGTTTTCTCCTCCCTTTCCTTCTATATAGGTGGTTCTTTCCCTTGCCTTAGCTTCCTTTGATCCTTTGGTCTCTCCTCCACCTTGAGTGCACGAAACTCTTTCCCTCTTTGCTTGTGTTGGCCGATACACTCTCCTGGAGTAGCAGTTGTGGCTGATACACCCTCTTGGATTAGCTTTGGTGGACGATATCCCTTGGACCTTGGAGTGCTTCTTCTTCCTTGGATCTTGGAGCTTAAGGCGGGTTGCATAGCTTCTAACCCTAACTCCATTACCTCTTATTACGTTCCTGTTCATATGTTAGTAGTTAGATCCTTGCTTTTGTACCTTTAGTGAGCGATCCCCCTTAGGGTTTAGGGTTTCCATGTGTACCTTGCTTTCTAGGGTTTGAGTCTCCTTGTGCTGGAGGTTGGTGATGACCTGTTGGGCGATACCCCTTCCTTGTTTTGGTGTGATGGACGATATGAGTGTCTTGTGATGGACGACATGGTGGGTGTTCTTGATGTGGGACGATATCTTTTCCCTTGTGTTGGGCGATAGGTTGAGCTAGTGTGAGTGTTGGCCGATATGGTGACCCTTGTTGTATGATATGGTCCTTGTTGTGTTGAGAGACACCCTTGTCTTTATGATGGACGTTAGACCTAAGTAACATGGTGATCCTTGTGGTGGTCCTTGTGGTGGATGATAGGGCCATGTATGGCATGGGTGCTTGGGTTGGACGATAGGAAAGGAATGGTATGTTGGTCGATAGGCCTTGTTGAGCATGGTGGTTGTTGGTGGGCGATAGTCTTGAGTTGTGACGGTTGATAGGCTGGATTTGTGCCTGGCGTCACACCCCTATCCTTGGAGTATATCAGCCATTAGAGTTGGTGTTGTTGATGGCACATTTTGTGGAGTGTTCCTTCTCTCTCTCCTTCTCTCTCTCCTGGTTGTTGGTGTGGGTTGTGATGTGGACGATAGCCCCTTGGTATCGGGTGTCACACTCCCATGAGTGTCGGTCGGCAGGAGGTGTGACGGGCGTTGCCCGATAGGCATGGATGCTCGACACCTCTGACGCACGACACCCCCTTGTGATGTTGTGTCATGTGTTTGGTTCAGTGGTAGCAATGTAGCGTTGCTGCATTCTCATGCTATAACCGTTGTATCCTTCCTTTGGGTGAGGGTCGTGAGGAATTATAGTGAGGGTTGTAATGAGTAATGTTGAGAGTCTTGTTATCCTATAGTGACAGTCCCTTGAAAATGAAGAAGTAATTAGTTATGCTCAAACAAACCATGATGATGCCTTGCTAACAGTGGTAACGACAATAACAGTGATAATGATTGTAATGATGCTAATAGTAGTAGATGATGACGATGAGGAAGGTAGTAGTAATGATATGTATGATATGAGCCTTATGCTTATCTGTTAATGACAATACTAAATGGTAGTTACACTAATGGTTGCTTAATGATAAAGATAATAATAATGATAGTGGATGGTGTCAGTAATGATAGTGGTAATAATAGTGCTTGATATGTATGTTCAACATGACTTCTTGCATAAAGTGAATACCTTGATTATTTGTATAATCTTGAGAAAATGATAAGCAAGAATATGGTTTGTAAATAATGTGCTTATTACACTTGATCACCAAATAGTGTAAGAATGATAAGTAGAGTATCTTGAATGGCATTTCATAGTCCTTATATTAAATCTATGATTATTGTGTACTCTAACCATGTAGGTGATGATTTAGCCATGAAAGGGCTATGAGACATATGTGATGAGTAACATCACTTTGATAATTATTCTATGAGGTTATATGTATGGTGTGTTTGTACCGTGATGATGATGTGAGTCTTCAGAGGTAGTGACAGTACATGATGGGGGATTGAGATCCCGTGGTATGTGGTGATCCTTGAGACGGATCTGGATGGTTGGCAAGAGGCCAAGTAGTAACATGTGATGTTGGATCCTTAAGATGGATCAAGTTGATGTGTTTTCAATAATAATATAATGTTATTTACTTTCTGTTATATCTTGCATGTTATACAACTTGGTTGAATCTTGCAATCCATCTAAAAGATAATAATTAATCACAGTGAAACCTATCATGTAGTTTGCCCTGGCCATATATCCATCATCGTCAGGACTTAGTGATGGTGAAACAGGTTCTCCTACGGGTTAACCTGGAAGCGCATATTGTGGAATATGTGTAGGTTGCTCCTAGCCTGAAAATGAGGAGGTAAGAGTATAACTTCAGTTACAGACTCAGATATGTATATAGAGTGTGGTGAACAGGCCCATGGCTCAGGATATGTGATGTGTGGAGCATGAATGTGTTCATGGCTCAGAGCATGGTGAACACGCCCATGGCTCAGTTTTACTAGCGTCGAGACCTGTACCAAGGCAGGCTAGAGAGAGGGTAGACTATGGAGTTGACCCTGTGGCTTAGACCACTTCAACATGTGACTGCGGTCCTGCTTATGTTGTACTCGTGTACTGACCACGAGGTGGGAGGTCGTGGAGTCCGGCTCTTCCATTGACCTTGTATGGCACCGGCTTGGGTTTCGTAACCGAAGGTTGGATTTGAACGGTATGATTCAAATCCTCAGGGCATAATAATACGTAATACAGCCATTTAGTATTTACTACTTATATCAAACACGAAACATTGGTTGAGGCCTTGTTTGTGTAATATCTCTGTTATATCTTGTAGGTTATGTGGCAATATATCGTGTTCTGATAATCATGTTACATAGTATATATGTTATATTGTCAATCATGTTCCATTGAGAGATATCTGGTTATATGCTTTTGTACAACTGGTAAGATTGTCGGTAAGAATAGTCTTGCTTTATATATATAGACTGCTCTTGTTATATCTGTTAATATTTATCTATTTTTATAGTTTATCTTGTTGAGGTTCTGTAGTTGCGGTGGGGAGTTATGTTTCCCGCTGGGACAATTGTTCAATTGTCTCACCCCGCTGGTTTACACCCTTTTTAGGTGGTCAAGGTAGACGTGGTCATGGTCATGGTGTTGCAGACGAGCAGCTTGACGAGCAGTAGAAGGCAAGCGATGGATATGCTGCTGTTTGGATGTTTTGTAGTAGAGTCTAGAGTCATCCATATACTCTCAGGTCCTTGGCAGTGTGTTGATGATGTTTCACGATGAACGATCGATGACGTTTGTATATGTTGTTGGCCGGATGTGGGCCTTTATGTATATGAATAGGTGGTGAACTCATGTGATGGATGAACAACTATTCCTGAGTTGTGGACACGTATCAGATCTCGTGTATGTATATATATAACATGTTTCTGTGCAGGATGAGGACTGAAATGCAATAGTTTCACAGTTTATCTGGTTTTCGAAGTTGGTTTTAATTAACCTGTGTTTGCATAATCTGTGGTTATGGTGATTTCCGCATGTTTTCGCGTAACACCTCGTTATCTGTATGATAATGGGATGGGTAGCCACAAGTTTTGGT
The DNA here is from genome assembly GCA_963693085.1 of Alisma plantago-aquatica. Taxonomy (NCBI): domain Eukaryota; kingdom Viridiplantae; phylum Streptophyta; class Magnoliopsida; order Alismatales; family Alismataceae; genus Alisma; species Alisma plantago-aquatica. Next base: position 36,340,291 of record OY856413.1, read on the forward strand.
ATCAGAGCTATAGGTTCGCTGAGTCTACAGGGATTTAGGACTAGGTTCAGTCTGTTCTTATGAGTTTTCTAGGTTTTTTTACAACATCTTCTGCCCTTAGCGGAAGAAAAGCCAAGATGTCTAGAAACCATGAAGAACATGCTCCTGAGCATAGTGATGTTGCATCGGTTGATGGAGCAGATGGACAGGCACATGAAGATCGGGTGCCTGAGGTTCCCCAATTTAAACCAGCCATACTTGAACATCCTGCTTACCAACAGCTTATGGGGCAGTTAATGGCTACGATGAATCTCATGGTTGAGCGATTACCAGTGCCTCCTCCGCGAGCACAGGTTCCCCATGGAGAAGCATCAGGTATTGGGAAGACCTTCGAGCGGCTTCGCCGAGTTGGAGCTTCAGAATATGCTGGAACGGCTGATCCAGCAGATGCAGATCTATGGCTGACAAGTCTTGAGAAGGCTTTCTGAATCCTTGACATCCCCGAAGCGGACAAGGTAAAGCATGTTGTCTACCTTCTGAAAGGTAGTGCTGGTCACTGGTGGACCATCGAAGAAGAGAAGCGTCCTGATGAGGTGATATGTTGGGAGGTGTTTCGATGTGAGTTCGTCACCAAATACTTTCCGAAGACGTATCTGGATAAGAAGGTTAGTCAGTTCGAGAACCTGAGACAAGGAACGATGAACATCACTGAGTATGAAGCTAAGTTTATGGATCTGTTGAGGTTTTGTCCTCACATGGCGGCAACAGATGAGGAACGGATCAGACATTTCGAGAAGGGTTTGAGTGTTGAGTTGACAACCCCGGTGTCTGCGTTGGAGAACCGAGAGAGTTTTGCTATGTTTGTCGAATCAGTTCGATAGATTGAGAGGAAAGTAAGGGAGAAAAGAGAGTATATGTCTCTTAAAAGACATGCTCAGTTTCAAGGACGAAGGTTTGGTGGCTTTAAGAAGCCCAAGTTTTCAGCACCGTCAGCGATAAGAAGTGCTGGTGTACCATCTCAGTGGTCTCCGAGTAAGGGGAAAGGTTATGTTTCTTCACCATCTAAGGTGCATAGTTCAGCTTCTGTGGCAATGATAGGGCCAGCTAGGCCACGGTTTGAGGACAAGTCATGTCATCTTTGTGGACAAGTCGGGCATTTCAGGCTTAATTGCCCGAATAGAGATGTCGAAGTGACGCAGCAGCCGAGACAGAGTTTTTAGAGGTCAGAGAGACCGCAGGCCAGTGGTAGCAGAGGACAAGGACGCGGTCAAGAGTCTCAATCTGGATCGTCTGCTCAAGGGATCAGAGGTCATGGAAAGAAAGAAACATCTCGATTCTATGCCATGAGTCATCCGAAGGCGATAGTCAACTCGCGAGTGGTGACAGGTCAGATGGAGTTATTTCATTCTGATATGTCTTCTTCTTGCTTTATATCTATTCTGGTTGACCCGGGTGCTACACACTCTTTTATCGCCTATAGTATGCTTGAAAACTGTTGCTTACCTATTAGCTGTAAGAAGGATAGCTTGTTGTTAGAAACCCCTTTTGATGGTTCCTCTTTGCTTCGAGAAGAGTGTCCATCTTGTGTCTTGTCTTTCTCGGGACACCGCAACCAAGTGGATCTTATACCACTTGATATGCATGGTTTTGATGTCATCCTTTGGATGGATACCTTAGAGAAGTATAAGGTTGTTGGATCCTAGATGGGTGATTAGATTCTCTAGAGGGGGGTGAATAGAGTTGAAATCACTTAAACAAAGCTCATTAAACCTTCAAATATATGACAAGATAAGGTGGCTAAATAGGTAATTTGAGTGTAACTAAATCATGCATAGCAAGGATAAGAGAGATTGAACATGCACCAATTAGACAAGCTATTTAGAGTGGTTCCACACTTCAAACCAGAAGTGTGTCAGTCCACTTGCCTAGAGAGGTCAACCTCTAGGACTTCCAACAATTGCACTCTTATATTCACTTATAAGACTTACAATACATGACCAACAAAGGAGTTACCTATCCAATACAAAGAGTCTTAAACCTTACCATGGACTTACCCACTTTGCAAGAGTCTTCGGCCTTCTCCAAGGACTTACCCACTCTTGCACAAGTCTTCGGCCTTGTAGGAATTACCCACTCTTCTTGGATCTTCCTCCTTTGACTTCACCTTCACTCGGAGAAGCTTTCCACCAAGGTCTTACCTACTTGAGCTTGAGTCTTTTGCCTTCTCCAAGGGCTTACCCACTCTAGCTCCAAGTCTTCTGCCTTGATCTTCACCAAGGGACTCCTTCCCTTGTACCTCTCTTGGACAAGAGAGAGAACCTTCATCTTCAAGATAGCAAATGAGAGATTGGGAGGTGGTGGAAGTGAGAGCCTCACAAGATATACAAGTAGAACTAGCTCTCTTACAAATCTCCTACTCACTCTAATGGATGTAGCAAGTGATTAAGCTTAGAGAGAGAGGAGGTTGTAGGAAGCATTCAACCATAGAATAGGAACCTCACAAGGAGTTTGCAATGAATGCTCTACCTTGGAATGAAGCCCAAGGGGTCCTATTTATAGTTGGGGATGCCTCTTAACCTTTGGGAACACTTGTGAATGAAAACTAGCCATTTTGTGGCTTACAACGTATCTATTTTCACTTGTTGCAACTCCACAACGGCTAGAAACACTTTTCTGCACTTTTCCGTACAGTGCATTCGGCCGAGTTTCTATATGTGTAACTCGACCGATGCAATCTTCAGAAAATCAGCCCAGGTGGATCGGTCGAGTTTCAGGGTGGGAAACTGGACTGATTCAATCTTCAGAAAATCAGCCCAGGTGGATCGGTCGAGTTTCAGGGTGGGAAACTGGACCGATGCAATCTTCAGAAAATCAGCCCAGGTGGATCGGTCGAGTTTCAGGGTGGGAAACTGAACCGATCAAGTGCCTGTAATTGATTTTCAAAGTTGCATTAAAAGTGCTCTAATATTCGATCCAAGTGTTCCTGATATTTTTCTAAGCTTAATTAAAAGTCATACAATCATTACAAGTGATTTACAACATGATTCTAATAGATATACAACATATTACAAAAACATGCACTTGTATGACTTTGACTTGTCTTTTCTCCAATTTGAGATGCGCAAGTTAGGGCAATTGGAGTGTGTCTATACCTAATTTGAAATTACTCAAGTAGAAGCATTATACACCAATATGTGGAATGGTTAGTCATCATCAAAACACGGGTTTAGTCAATTTAGACGTGAGTCATCATTGACCTAATTGACCTTGAGTCAACATTCTCCCCCTTTTTGAAGACGACAAACCATTCCATAAATGTATTGAAAGCATTTAAGGAAATTCATACCTTTGGAGAAACCTAGGGGTTTCAATAGAATGGAGTTCATATGCTCCCCCTCAATTGATGTGCATGGAGTTTTCATACTCCCCCTCAATTGATGTTATTTCTCCTGCATGATTAGCTTACATAACATTTATAGAATACTATGTCTTCTACTCATATATGTTCTACACATATATGTCTTCTCCCCTTTACCTTCTCCCTTTTCATGAACATGCTTCTCCTCTTCATGTAAGACATGCCTTCTTCCTCTTTTAAAAGAAGACATACCTTTCTCCCCCTTTGTCATTTCAAAAAGGTGAGGTTATGACAAAATAAGAAACATCACTTGTTAAAAAGAAAGGAGATAACACACACATATATAAGGAGAGTAGAAGAGCACAGATAGGGTCTTGTCCAAGCATAGAAAGAAAAGCAAGTTAAAGCATATACTTGAACAACCCAAAAATGCAAGATAAAGTGCTACACAAAAACAATAAGTCACAATTGTGACCCTCAAGATGATGGAATTTGACCAAAAGCCATCGAAGCTCATGGAAAAGACATGAGTCTTGCTCATAAGGTCGTTTCTGCATGAAAAACACTAGTCTTGCACCAAAAACTGAAACTGGAGCAAAATCTGCATAACATCCAAAAAAAATACACTCCAATTTCTACATATAATGTAGCTTTATGTGCCCTGCATCACAATGTTATGCAAGCAACTCAAGATAGTAGATATGCAATTCAATGAACAATATTGAGCATGTATGAGATAAGATACAAACATATCATATAGATGATCAAAGATACCACTTATTGACAGGGTTAGAACTACATGTATGTGAACTACTAGTAGATGATATCACAAGTTAGGACTACTAGTAGGATCTAGATCATAGCAAGAGATACCAAAGGATACACAAGATAAAACATGCTATGAGTAGATGTAGAGATATATCCAAACAAAGAGATATGCAAATTTAGAAGCATGAGAGGATATAACTCACTAGATATGCATCCTTACCATAAGATGATTACCCCTAAGAACCTCAAGGTTGTATCAAAACAAGATATACACCTAGATAGATGTAGCAAGTTAGAGCACAACGGAAGAAATTTGAGACACAACCAAGAGATCCAAAGAGATCATCATCAAAACCTACAAGACAACTCAAAGCAAGTAATTGCAAGATATAGATATACCAATTTAGAGTAATTAGAGAGATAGAGTTGTATGCAAGATAGGCAATTTAGAACATGGCAATATGCATATATAAAGATACCAAGGGAGTTCCAAAGAATAAGGCAATTGGTTGTGAAAATCTAGTTTAGAGAGAAATTCTCATCCAATAAGCCAACTGTGTATTCTGTGCACAGTGTTATCGGTCGAGTTCTGTGCATGGACAACTCGACCGATGACAGCTGTTGGCAACACTCTTGGTGCCTATCGGTCGAGTTTCAATAGGTCAAACTCGACCGACAGATCAGCTGTCAAGAAGCACATATATTTCATAAAAACATATTCAAAGGCATGCTAAAAATACAAACCATATCCAAACATGTCTAAGTAAGTTAGTAATGCACTATAGAAGCATTAGAAACAGTTTTTTGAGCAATAGTGTGAAGAGAATCACAAAATACCACTTTTGACTCAAAAACCATATGTATAGTGCACACTAACTTGACAAAAACAAGTTAGAAATGGTTATAAGAAATAAAACCTTTACCTTTGTGCTTACCATTGATTTTTCCACTTGTTGTCGCCCTCTACACATCTCACCTTTCTTCTTTCATGTGGATTGAGAAGTCAATTTGCACTTCAATAGATCAAGTCAATCCATTTGCAAGTACCTACAAGAAGAAAGATGAAATGGTCCCCAATCATGTTTTTGGGTCCGGAGGAGTTAGCTTAGCAACCCAAATCCTATTGCTCTTGGGTGCTTTCCTAAAAGGACAACAATTAGAGTAATGACCTAATTCATTGCAATAGTTCCATGTGCCCATAGTCTTGGAACTAGAGGATTCTCCATGGAATATTGGAGGTCCTTTATCTTTGTTGTTCCCTTGACTACTATCATACCCTAAACCATGTCTACCAATTTGTTTAGTAGTATGGTCTAGTATTTGATTAAAATTCTTTTTACCCACTAAGAATCTTTGCAAAGAAGATCTCAAACTGTCATTATCATGCTTAATAGAAGCAATAGTCGAAGACAATTGATTAATATTATCTCTAGCATGCAAAAGATCATTTTCTAAGCAAAGAGATTTAGTTGAAAAAGAGTCTCTATCAATATGAAGAGCAGCAACATCATTTTCTCTATTTTTAGAACTAGAACAAGATTCATGCCCATTGATTTTAGCAAGCAAGGAGGCATTTTCTATTTCTAATTCATGCAAAACAAAGTCTTTGTCCTTGTTTTCAGATTTAAGAACATCAATGTCATGCATGAGAGCATCAACAATTAAAGTATGCTCTTCATTAGAACTAGGCATGAGAGGTTGAGCTTCTAGAAATTTAATCTTATCAAGTAAACTAGCATTTTCAAGTTTAAGAGAGTCTACTTGGCTAAGATAATCATTTTTATCATTAAGCAAGCAATAATTAGCATATTTAAGATCATCTAGTTCTACATACAAATTATCAACAATTTTAGCAAGCTTTTTCTTTTTCTTTTGAGAAGACTTAAGAGATGCACAAATATCATGAATGAGATCAATAAAGGATTCTTTATCTAAAGAGTCTAGATTTACCTCATTTGAGTCATCACTTGTTGATGCTACAAGAGCAAAATGACATTCTCCTTCATCACTAGAGCTTGATCTTGATCCTTCACATGAATCTTCACTTGAGCTTGAGTTGGAGGAGCCACTTGAGCTTGAGTGCCATTTCTCCTTCTTGTGAAGATGGGTCTTTTTGCCTTGTGGGCAATCTTCCTTGTAGTGACCCTTCTTTCCACATGTGAAGCACCGGATGGAGGAGGACTTGCCTTTCTAGAGTCTACCCTTGGAGTACATGGCATCTTCTTTAGCTTGAGAGGATGGAGAGACTTGTTCCATGATAGCTTCAATTTGAGCCTTTATTTAAGCCTTCTTCATTCTCTTTAGCTCTTTCTTCTCTTGTCTTTCTACTTCCTCCCTCTTGTCAAGTGTGGCTTCATGCGCTTGTAGATTTCCAATGAGATCTTCAATAGGAATATCCCTAAGAGACCTTGCTTCTTCAATGGAAGTCACCTTGGATTCCCACCTCTTGGGGAGAGTTCTAAGGATCTTTGAGTTGATCTCTCCACTAGACATAGGATGTCCTAGAACACCAAGACCATTCAAGATGGTGTTGAGCCTTGAGTACATGTTGGCTATGCTCTCCTCCTTTCCCATCATGAAATTCTCAAGCAGCCCTTTGAGCATGTAGAATTTGCTTTCCTTCACTTGATCTGTCCCTTCATAAGTGATGCAAAGCTTTCTCCATACCTCATAGGCCGTATCACAAGAGGAAATCCGGTTGAACTCGGTGGGGGTCATGGAGGCATAAAGGATGTGCATGGCTCTAGCATTCAAGGTTGCTTTCATCAAGGTGGTTTCATCCCATTCTTCAATATTTGTCTTTGGTAGAATGTATGGGTTGTTCACCATTTGCCACATCTCAAGACTTGATCCTTGGATGTAGAATTGAAGTCTTCTTCTCCAATTGAGGAAGTTGCTCCCATCAAAGATTGGAAGGCTGGTCGAGAGTCTCCCTCCTAGGTAGTCACCCATCTTCTCCTACTTGTTGAAGTATGCTTGGAGAATACCCGCTCTGATACCACTTGTTGGATCCTAGATGGGTGATTAGATGCTCTAGATGGGGGGTGAATAGAGCTGAAATCACTTAAACAAAACTCATTAAACCTTCAAAATATATGACAAGATAAGGTTGCTAAATAGGTAATTTGAGTGCAACTAAATCATGCATAGCAAGGATAAGAGAGATTGAACATGCACCAATTAGACAAGCTATTTAGAGTGGTTCCACACTTCAAACTAGAAGTGTGTCAGTCCACTTGCCTAGAGAGGTCAACCTCTAGGACTTCAACAATTGCACTCTTATATTCACTTATAAGACTTACAATACATGACCAACAAAGGACTTACCTATCCAATACAAAAAGTCTTCAACCTTACCAAGGACTTACCCACTTTGCAAGAGTCTTCGGCCTTCTCCAAGGACTTACCCACTCTTGCACAAGTCTTCGGCCTTGTAGGAATTACCCACTCTTCTTGGATCTTCCGCCTTTGACTTCACCTTCACTCAGAGAAGTTTTCCACCAAGGTATTACCTACTTGAGCTTGAGTCTTTTGCCTTCTCCAAGGGCTTACCCACTCTAGATCCAAGTCTTCTGCCTTGATCTTCACCAAGGGACTCCTTCCCTTGTTCTTCTTCACCTCTCTTGGACAAGAGAGATAACCTTCATCTTCAAGATAGCAAATGAGAGATTGGGAGGTGGTAGAAGTGAGAGCCTCACAAGATATACAAGTAGAACTAGCTCTCTTACAAATCTCCTGCTCACTCTAATGGATGTAGCAAGTGATTAAGCTTAGAGAGAGAGAGGAGGTTGTAGGAAGCATTCAACTATAGAATAGGAACCTCACAAGGAGTTTGCAATGAATGCTCTACCTTGGAATGAAGCCCAAGGGGTCCTATTTATAGTTGGGGATGCCTCTTAACCTTTGGGAACACTTGTGAATGAAAACTAGCCATTTTGTGGCTTGTAACGGATCTATTTTCACTTGTTGCAACTCCACAATGGCTAGAAACACTTTTCTGCACTTTTCTATACAGTGCATTCGGTCGAGTTTCTATATGTGTAACTCGACCGATGCAATCGTCAGAAAATCAGCCCAGGTGGATCGGTCGAGTTTCAGGGTGGGAAACTGGACCGATTCAATCTTCAGAAAATTAGCCCAGGTGGATCGGTTGAGTTTCAGGGTGGGAAACTGGACCAATGCAATCTTCAGAAAATCAGCCCAGGTGGATCGGTCGAGTTTCAGGGTGGGAAACTGGACCGATCAAGTGCCTGTAATTGATTTTCAAAGTTGCATTAAAAGTGCTCTAATATTCGATCTAAGTGTTCCTGATATTTTTCTAAGCTTAATTACAAGTCATACAATCATTACAAGTGATTTACAACATGATTCTAATGGATATACAACATATTACAAAAACATGCACTTGTATGACTTTGACTTGTCTTTTCTCCAATTTGAGATGCGCAAGTTAGGGCAATTGGAGTGTGTCTATACCTAATCTGAAATTACTCAAGTAGAAGCATTAGACACCAATATGTGGAATGGTTAGTCATCATCAAAACACGGGTTTAGTCAATTTAGACGTGAGTCAACATTGTCCTAATTGACCTTGAGTCAACAAAGGTTGTTTTGGACTGTGGTTCCAAGCAGGCAGTGTTTGATGTTGCTGGAGAGAAGTGGATCTTCCAGGGAGATAGGAAGATTCTTCCGATGTGTTTGGTATCAGCTATGGTGGTAGATAAGTTGTTACGACAAGGATGTGAGGCGTTCTTAGCTCACGTGGTGGATACCGTTGTGGTTACCAAGGCGAAAGGTCCTAGCCTAGAGGAGGTGTCAGTGGTTCGAGAGTTTGCAGACGTGTTTCCTGAGGAGTTTCCTGGTGTTCCTCCACCCCGAGAGATTGATTTCGAGATCAATCTAGTTCCTGGAACACAACCAGTTGCATAGTCGGCATATAGGATGGCTCCAGCAGAGATGGCAGAGTTGAAGAAGTAGTTGCAATTATTGTTGGAAAAAGGTTTTATCCGACCGAGTACGTCGTTGTGGGGTGCTCCCGTGTTGTTCGTTAAGAAGAAGGATGGTTCGATGCGGTTGTGTATATATTACCGACAGTCGAACAAGGTCACGATCAAGAATAAGTACCTGTTGCTGAGGATAGATGATCTGTTCGATCAATTGTGTGGTGCTACAGTGTTTTCGAATATCGATCTATGGTCTGGATATCATCAGTTGAGGATAAAGGCGGATGACATACCAAAGTCAGCTTTCAGGATGAGGTATGGTCATTTTGAGTTCGTGGTTATGTCGTTTGGGTTAACCAATGCACCTGCTGCTTTCATGGATCTGATGAACAGAGTGTTCCGTCCGTTCTTAGATCAGTTTGTAGTAGTCTTTATAGATGACATCTTGATCTATAGTCGGGATAGGCTAGACCATGAGCAACATCTTCGACGAGCGTTGACTCTTCTTCGTTAACATCAGTTGTATGCCAAGTTCAGTAAGTGTGAGTTTTCGTTGGCGGAAGTGACTTTCTTGGGTCATGTGATATCTTCTGAAGGAGTCAAAGTAGATCCGAAGAAGGTGGAATCCATTGCGGATTGGGAACAACCAAAGACGCCGATAGAAGTTCATAGTTGCCTTGGTTTGGCAGGATACTACCGGAGGTTTATCAAAGACTTCAGTGTGATCACATTGCCGATGACGAAGTTAACCAGGAAGGATGTACCTTTTGTTTGGGATGATCGATGTCAGTAAGCTTTCCAAAGTTTGAAGGAGAAGCTGACCAGTGCTCCAGTGTTGATCTTTCCAGAGCCTGGGAAAGGCTATGTTGTTTTCTGTGATGCTTCCAAGAAAGGTTTAGGTTGCGTGTTGATGCAGGAAGATCATGTAGTTTCTTTTGCTTTGCGACAACTCAAGAAGCATGAGGAGAACTATCTGACTCATGATTTGGAGTTGGAAGCAGTGGTTCATGCGTTAAAGATTTAGAGACACTATCTGTATGGGGAAGTGTGTCAAATCTTTACGGATCATAAGAATCTGAAGTATATCTTTACGCAGCAAGAGTTGAACATGCGACAGCGATGATGGATGGAGCTGATCAATGATTACGACTGCACTATCGAGTATCATCCTGGTAAGGTGAACGTGGTAGTTGATGTGCTTAGCAGAAAATCTTCTTCTCTTTCTTCAAAGAAGGCACAGTTGAGTTCTTTGGTATGCCATAGGCGAGACATGTTTGTTTCTCTGCGACAGATGAATGTGCAAATGGAAGTTTCTTTGTTATCTGGTCTTTTCGCATAGATGCAAGTTAAGCCTACGTTGCGACAGTAGATCAAGGATGCACAACAGACAGATGATGCGGTACAGTTGATCAGATCAGAGTTCGGGAGCGACAAGCGTGATGAGTTTCATGAGTCTGAGGATGGACTAGTTTGCTAACAGGATAGGATGGTGGTTCCAGATGTTGATGATCTGAGGGAGTTGGTGCTTGAGGAAGCACATACGTCAATGTATGCTATGCATCTAGGTGTCACCAAGATGTGTCATAATCTGAAGGACTTGTATTGGTGGCCCGGTTTGAAGAAAGATGTGGCTGAGTTCGTGGCGAGATGTGCGGTTTGTCAGCAAGTGAAGGTTGAGCATCGGAAGCCGGCAGGTAAGTTGCAACCCTTGCCGATACCGCTGTGGAAATGGGATCACATAACCATGGATTTCGTAGTTGGTCTACCCCGGACAACTAGGAATCATGATTCCATTTGGGTGATAGTGGACAGATTGACTAAGTCTGCCCATTTTCTACCAGTTAGGATGACATATACAGTTGAGAAACTAGCTCGAGTGTATGTGGATGAGATAGTACGTTTGCATGGTGTTCCAACAACGATAGTTTCTGATAGAGGTCCTCAATTTACGAGTCGTTTTTGGGAACAGTTGCACCGAGCGTTGGGAACGCAGTTGAGGTTCAGTACAACTTTTCACCCGCAGACAGATGGACAGTCTGAAAGGACTATACAGATTTTGGAAGATCTTCTTCGAGCTTGTGTTTTGCAGTTTCTAGGCAATTGGGATGTACATCTGAGTTTGATAGAGTTTGCCTACAACAACAGTTATCAGCGGAGCATCGACATGGCTCCATATGAGGCTTTGTATGGAAGGAAGTGCAGATCTCCTTTGTGTTGGTATGAGTCTAGTGAGTATCAACTTTTGGGTCCTAAGTTAGTTCAACAAACAACAGATAAGATCAAAGTGATACAGCAACAATTGAAAGTGGCACAGGACAGGCAGAAGTCTTATGCAGACAATCTCCGACGACCTTTGGAATTCCAGGTAAGAGACAAAGTGTATCTCAAAGTCTCGCCGTGGAAAGGTGTGCTAAGGTTTGGTCGGAAGGGTAAGTTAGCACCCAGATATATGGGGCCTTACTCAGTCGTAGCACGTGTTGGCAAGGTAGCTTACGAGTTAGAGTTGCCTCTAGAGTTGCACCGGTTGCATCCAGTGTTCCATGTCAGTATGCTGAAGAAAAGTCATCTGAATTCAGGTACAGTGATACATCCAGTCGAGGTTGAGCTTGATACAGATGTGACCTACGAGGAAGGTCATGTGGCGATCCTTGACAGAAGGATCAAGAAGCTGAAGAGGAAGGACCTGGTTCTTGTGAAGGTTCTTTGGCAGCGTCATGGCGTTGAGGAAGCCACGTGGGAGCTTGAGGAAGAGATGAGGAGGAAGAATCCCTCACTTTTCTCTTCGGATTTCGGGGATGAAATCCCTTAAAGGGGGTTATATTATAAGGACCCTGACCTTCGTTTAGGGTTTACCCTGTTTGTTTTGCTTAACCTTGATGGTTTGATGCTTGGTAATCACCTTTAGTGGTGATTAGCGTTTGGTTGTGCTTTGTTGAGAGTTGGAGGGGCTACTTGCAAATAACCCAAGTTTAGGGTTTTGTGTGCAAGTTTGCCATCTTGTGAGGTGTTTCCCTCTCTTTGCTTCCTCTAGGGTTGAGAGGAAGGCTTGGGCTTGTTGTTTGAGTTCTTTGGGCCTTGTTTGAGCTTGTTTGGGCTTGCTTGAGCCTTGTGTCGGCCAAGACTAGCTTGTGTCGCTCAAGGAGGAGTGTGTGTCGACCTAGAGTGGCTTGTGTCGACCAACAACCATGTGTGTCGCCCAGGTGCCTTGGTGTGTCGCCCAGTAGAGTTGTTGTTTGTGTCGCCCATGTTGCTTGGTCCAGCCTTGACCATGTTTGGTGGAAACTTGGTGCACATCTTGGAAAAGTGTCTTATGGCTTGCTAGAGTGTTGGCTTGGACCCTAGGAGAAGTGTCCCTTGGGTGGATGGCACTTAGCATGGATCTATCTTGTTTTCTCCTCCCTTTCCTTCTATATAGGTGGTTCTTTCCCTTGCCTTAGCTTCCTTTGATCCTTTGGTCTCTCCTCCACCTTGAGTGCACGAAACTCTTTCCCTCTTTGCTTGTGTTGGCCGATACACTCTCCTGGAGTAGCAGTTGTGGTCGATACACCCTCTTGGATCAACTTTGGTGGACAATATCCCTTGGACCTTGGAGTGTTTCTTCTTCCTTGGAGCTTGGAGCTTAAGGCGGGTTGCATAGCTTCTAACCCTAACTCCATTACCTCTTATTACGTTCTTTTTCATATGTTAGTAGTTAGATCCTTGCTTTTGTACCTTTAGTGACTGATCCCCCTTAGGGTTTAGGGTTTCCATGTGTACCTTGCTTTCTAGGGTTTGAGTCTCCTTGTGCTGGAGGTTGGTGATGACTTGTTGGGCGATACCCCTTCCTTGTTTTGGTGTGATGGACGATATGAGTGTCTTGTGATGGACGACATGGTGGGTGTTCTTGGTGTGGGACGATATCTTTGCCCTTGTGTTGGGCGATAGGTTGAGCTAGTGTGAGTGTTGGCCGATATGGTGACCCTTGTTGGACGATATGGTCCTTCTTGTGTTGTGAGACACCCTTGTCTTTATGATGGACGTTTGACCTAAGTAACATGGTAATCCTTGTGGTGGTCCTTGTGGTGGACGATAGAGCCATGTATGGCATGGGTGCTTGGGTTGGACGATAGGCAAGGAATGGTATGTTGGCTGATAGGCCTTGTTGAGCATGGTGGTTGTTGGTGGGCGATAGTCTTGAGTTGTGACGGCTGATAGGCTGGAGTTGTGCCGGGCGTCACACCCCTCTCCTTGGAGTATATCGGTTGTTAGACTTGGTGTTGTTGATGGCACGTTTTGTGGAGTGTTCCTTCTCTCTCTCTCCTTCTCTCTCTCCTGGTTGTTGTTGTGGGTTGTGATGTGGACGACAGCCCCTTCGTCTCCCATGAGTGTCGGCCGGCAGGAGGTGTGACAGGCATTGCCCGATAGGCATGGATGCCCGACACCTCTGACGCGCGACACCCCCTTGTGACGTTGTGTCGTGTGTTGGGTTCAGTGGTAGCAACGCAGCGTTGTTGCATTCTCATGCTATCACCGTTGTATCCTTCCTTTGGGTGAGGGTCGTGAGGAGTTATAGAGAGGGTTGTAATAAGTAATGGTGAGAGTCTTGTTATCCTATAGTGACGGTCCCTTGAAAATGAGGAAGTAATTAGTTATGCTCAAACAAACCATGATGATACCTTGCTAACAGTGGTAACGACAATAACAGTGATAATGATTGTAATGATGCTAATAGTAGTAGATGATGACGATGAGGAAGGTAGTAGTAATGATATGTATGATGTGAGCCTTATGCTTATCTGTTAATGACAATACTAAATGGTAGTTACACTAATGGTTGCTTCATGATAAAGATAATAATAATGATAGTGGATGGTGACAGTAATGATAGTGGTAATAATAGTGCTTGATCTGTATGTTCAACATGACTTCTTGCATAAAGTGAATACCTTGATTATTTGTATAATCTTGAGAAAATGATAAGCAAGAATATGGTTTGTAAATAATGTGCTTATTACACTTGATCACCAAATAGTGTAAGAATGATAAGTATAGTATGTTGAATGGCATTTCATAGTCCTTATGTTAAATCTACGATTATTGTGTACTCTAACCATGCAGGTGATGATTTAGCCATGAAAGGGCTATGAGACATATGTGATGAGTAACATCACTTTGATAATTATTCTATAAGGTTATATGTATGGTGTGTTTGTCCCATGATGATGATGTGAGTCTTGAGAGGCAGTGACAATACATGATGGGGGATTGAGATCCCGTGGTATGTGGTGATCCTTGAGATGGATCTGGATGGTTGGCAAGAGGCCAAGTAGTAACATGTGATGTTGGATCCTTGAGATGGATCAGGTTGATGTGTTTTCAATAATAATATAATGTTATTTACTTTCTATTATATCTTGCATGTTATACAACTTGGTTGAATCTTGTAATCCATCTAAAAGATACTAATTAATCATAGTGAAACCTATCATGTAGTTTGCCCTGGCCATAGATCCATCATCGTCAGGACTTGGTGATGGTGAAACAGGTTCTCCTATAGGTTAACCTGGAAGCGCATATTGTTGAATATGTGTAGGTTGCTCCTAGCCTGAAAATGAGGAGGTAAGAGTGTAACTTCAGTTACAGACTCAGATATGTATATAGAGCGTGGTGAACAGTCCCATGGCTCACGATATGTGATGTGTGGAGCATGAATGCGTTCATGGCTCAGAGCACAGTGAACAGGCTCGTGGCTCAGTTTTACTAGCGCTGAGACATGTACCAAGGCGGGCTAGAGAGAGGGTAGCCTATGGAGCTGACCCTGTGGCTTAGACCACTTCAGCATGTGACTGCGGTCCTGCTTATGTTGTACTCGTGTACTGACCACGAGGTGGGAGGTCATGGAGTCCGGCTCTTCCATTGACCTTGTATGGCACCGGCTTAGGTTTCGTAACCGAAGGTTGGATTTGAACGGTACGGTTCAAATCCTCAGGGCATAATAATACGTAATACAGCCGTTTAGTATTTACTGCTTATATCAAACACGAAACATTGGTTGAGGCCTTGTTTGTGTAATATCTCTGTTATATCTTGCAGGTTATGTGGCAATATATCTTGTTCTGATAATCATGTTACATAGTATATATGTTATATTGTCAATCATGTTCCATTGAGAGATATCTGGTTATATGCTTTTGTACAGCTGGTAAGCTTGTCGGTAAGAATAGCCTTGCTTTATATATATAGACTGCTCTTGTTATATCTGTTAATAGTTATCTACTATTATAGTTTATCTTGCTGAGGTTCTGTAGTTGCGGTGGGGAGTTATGTTTCCCGTTGGGACAATTGTTCGATTGTCTCACCCCCGCTGGTTTACACCCTTTTTAGGTGGTCGAGGTAGACGTGGTCGTGGTCGTGGTCGTGGTCGTGGTCGTGGTCGTGGTCGTGGTGTTGCAGACGAGAAGCTTGACGAGCAGTAGAAGGCAAGCGATGGATATGCTGATGTTTTGGATGTTTTGTAGTAGAGTCTATAGTCATCCCTATACTCTCAGGTCATTGGCAGTGTGTTGACGATGTTTCACGATGAACGATCGATGATGTTTGTATATCCTGTTGTTGGCCGGATGTGGGCCTTTATGTATATGAACAGGTGGTGAACTCATGTGATGGATGAACAACTATTCATGAGCTGTCGACACGTATCAGATCTCGTGTATGTATATATATAACATGTTTTTGTGCAGGATGAGGACTGAAATGCAATAGTTTCATAGTTTATCTGGTTTCCGAAGTTAGTTTTAATTAACCCGTGTTTTCATAATCTGTGGTTATGGTGATTTCCGTACGTTTTCGCGTAACACCTCGTTATCTGTATGATAATGGGATGGGTTGCCACAAACCCAATGGCTAGTTCGAAGGTGTCTAGAAAAAATAGTGGCCAACACATGTGCCAAGAAAGGGGTAAAAAGATCTAAAAGCAAAGGTTATATTAGTCCAACTTTTAAGTGCCACAACTTGGAATTTATGGTTATGATTGAGGCCATTTTGCATCTTTAGATCTATAATAAAAACCTATACAACGAGGTATAAGCTAGAGGGAAAGAGGTTATAGTGATGAGGTTCAATTTTATTTTCATGATGATGATACATGATAAGAAACATACTTAGGCCAACATGAAAATTAATGTCACATTATGGAATATAAAGTATAGTGTGACGATAATGGATCATCAAAATGATCAAGCTATGCAATTGATAAAAAATTGAGTACAAGGGTCCCTAGGAAAGATAATGAGTATATTAGAGGGGATAGAAAGACAATATGACACAATGAGCCACTATAGAATTGAACTAGATGCGGAGAAGCCAATGGGCCTATATATCCAAGTCTTCTTAAGACCATAAAGTGGTCAAATACATGAGATCATAATACCTCATAAAGCCTAGAGTGGGTGAGAGGCCTCAAGGATTATTATCATATGATAGTGGGGGGTCTAGAGATATCTGTATAAGTGTGTGATCCTACTACCCACATAACAAGGGCTTAAACAATTTTCAGAAAATGGGATAACTTGTTAGATGTGAATTTAGTTGGAAGATAGTGAGACCACAATCTTTGTAACTAGCACGCACATGGCTAGGGATCGGGTATGAATTGTTACACACATTGAATGTTTATCCCCATGAATCGTGGTTGTACAATTGTTTTAGGAAACAATGAAGATAGGTAGTGCAACAAAAGTTTTTATGAAAGTCAATTTTACATTGTAGATTTTGTATCAATACTCTTAAATAGTAATTTCTTGTAGTATCATAAAGTGAATTTCAACTCGGTGTCGTAGTGGAAACAATGAGATGAGGGTTTTTATGATAAGAAGTTGATTATGAACTACTCATATTTCTTTTATTCACTCTCATGTATGGTTTAGAGTCTATTTATCCCAATGATAATTAGGAAAAGACGAGTTCTGTTATATTTATGATTCTAATTACAAGAAAAATGTCTAGAATCTTATCTGGCATTGACAATCAATTACTTAATAATCACAAGGGGAAACGGTACCCAAACCGAATCCTACATAATGTCGTTGGCTCCAAAAAATATCAGTGGCTTCTACGATGGATTAACTTTTATTTTTACAACAAATAGAAACAATAATGTATACATATCAAGTACTTAATATAACTTAATCAAGGAATTAGGCATTTAAGTTGAATGAAAAAAAGTAACATAACTCCACTTAGTAATAAGTATCATTCCATATATTTGTAACCATTATTGCATCTGTCTCTTTCTTTCTCAATATATGTGCGTACATGGGTAATCCGATAAATTCCTGATTATATCATCACAATGCAATATTTTTAGTACAAAAAATTTAACCTAGACATATTATTTCATGAATGAAACTCTAATATATTTTTAATTAAAATTACGTAGAAGTACAACATAGGTCAGTCATGATCATATGAACTAAAAATGATTAAGATAGCATGTTACGAAAAAAGTCAATGTCCAAGATAAATGTCATAGGATGAAGATGGCCTTCAAAAAAGGGATGATGATGACTTATGACATTCCATTTCTATTAATATAGAGCACAATGTTCATCTTATAGAACTTATCAAAAAAGTGACTCCATCTAACATAGATAAGATGCTCACATGCATATATAGCCTATATGCACATAGGATCCACGAAAAGGAGGAGTCTGAGATCCAAATGTAGTCATGCTTTGTCCATCTTGGTCGTGTTCATGATGGTCTCACTCGTACATAAAATGCCTTTAGTGTCGATTTTTTAAGGCCTTTAGTGTCGGTTCGTAAGCGGCACCTATGTGGGCGCCGTTAAAAGCCCAACAGTTACGCGTCGGTTCTCAAATCGATGCCAAAACCCTTCGCGTGCCATCAAAAATGCGCCGAAAACACGCCAGAAGGGGGTATCGGCGTCGGTTACTAGGATCGAAATCGACGCCACATACCTTCGTGCCATAGAAAGGGTGCCATCTGGGGCACTATCGGCGTCAGTTTCTTAGTGATAACCGACATCCATCTCACCCGCTGCCACGGCCGTGCTGGTTGTCTGGACTCTAGGGAAATCGACATCGGTTATTAGTAGGGAAACCGATACTGGTATCCTATGTCGTCGGTTGTATATAAATATCTGACACCTGTTTTATGTCTGGTCTGCTGCCACGGCCATGCTGGCCAGCACGGCTGTGGTGTATGGCCTCGTTAGGATAATCAACGTCGGTTACTAGTATGGAAACCAACATTGTAACCATACATCGTCGGTTTTGTTCAAATTACTGAAGCCGATGTTTTTATTTTTTTTCTGTCAGTCTGCAGACCTGCTGTGGCTGGTCGCAGGTTGAGAAACCTGCAGTTCAGTTATGAACTGTAGTTTTTACGACATCTATTGATATCAGCCAACAATAGGCCACAAACCTACAAACATTTTATCTCTTTTCACATTCAGACACATGTAGAAACATTCATGTATTGATGATTTTCACACACAATTCATAAAAATTCATTCACATTGTCATCATTGTCAACAAAATCATATATTCAAAGAGCCATAAAATAGCAACAGAAGCCACAATGAAGGGAAGCATGATACAAATACAATACATAAAGTGCAGCACACACAAGTGTTTCAGATTCATATAACAACATGACAGACTAACACATATATTGTGCATAATAACAACAGTGCCGAATTTACATACAACACTATAGCTTAGTACATATATATAGTGGGACTAAGGTGACGATCCCACCTGCTAAAATAGGTTACCGACAACTACATGTTACGACTGGGAGGTCGTGATTCAGCAACCGTATGCATTAGCAGGAGGACAGACAGATTTCACCACGAGTTAACATTGAAGAAGGTCTACTGACCTTCTTCAATGTTAACTCCTGGTGAAATATGTCTGTCCTCCTGCTAATGCATACGGTTGCTGAATCACGACCTCCCAGTCGTAACATGTAGTTGTCGGTAACCTATTTTAGCAGGTGGGATCGTCACCTTAGTCCCACTATATATATGTACTAAGCTATAGTGTGGGATGCGTGCTTTCTCTCCGACTGTTGCGCTTTGGAATTTACAAAGCAATGTCGATGGCCTGCATAGCTATGTCATGGCCATCCTGCATAGCCTATAGTCTTTGGCAAACACCTGCAAATTAAATAGAATTGCTATTAACTAGTATCCTAAAATTTTGATAAAAAACACATTTACATAATATAATTATAAATGAACATATAGATAGAAACCTCAGGTATATATTCTTAAAACTTACTTTGTCAGGAGGTGCAAGCACATCCTCACCCTCACGGTGATCATCAGCACGGTCATCATGGGAACATAATAAAAATATAAACATCCATGCCTCTAATATTGTGATCTTTTATCAATTAACAATCCTTCATTATTATCCCCGCAAACATATAAGTCATTGTCATCCCCAGCATCAATGTTTGGTGGTGTTGGCAACACAACTGAAAATGGATTGGAGTCATCATACTTATCATAGTACTCTTATTCATCTATAGGATCTTCAATGAACTGTCTTTTACCATGAAGAACAACCGACCATTTATCATTTGCAGGATCATTGATATAAAATACTTGTTTTGCATGTGATGCCAATATGAATGGTTCACCCTTCTCGCCAATCTTTTCAAAGTTCACTAACGTGAAACCTAATTCATCCACTATAACTCCTTTGTTGTTGTCAACCCAATTACATTTAAAGAGCAGAATTCTGAAATCTGCATAGTCAAACTCTCATATGTCGTCAATGACACCGTAATATGACATTTTAGCTTCACGTGGACTTTTATCCTTTGCACTTGCAAAATACATAGTCGACGCTTGAAGGGTGACCCTGCTGTTTTGGACGACACTCTTATCATCTTGACGCTTTGTGTAATATGAGAAACCATTTATGTCAAACCCTTCATAAGACATAACATTCAATTTTGGTTTAAAGGTGAGGCATTTGATGGTTTCAGTAACATTATCTGGTGTTTGAGATAGTTGATGTAAAACTTTATCTTCAAACCACTTAATAAATGTCTTGTTATGCTCTCTAGCAAGCCACATTGAATTGGATTGAGGATATTGTCTCTTGATGAAATTGGTATGTTCCTCGATATAAACACTCACTTCGTCGATGTTGTGTAAAATATACAAGTGACCTTGCTCCAACTGCTCACGGCTGATTACTTTCACTCGTGCTCCCAAAACTCCTTTGCCAAAATGCTCCTCAATATTCTTGTCATTCACGGGAGCGTCATTACCACTCAAAACGTCATTGCAAAAATCCATAACCTCTCTCGCCACATAACCCTCAATAATACTCCCTTCAGGCCGATAATGGTTCTGAACATCACCTTTAAAAACGCTCATGTATTGTTCAAAGGGATACATCCAATGCAAGAAAACAAGTCCTAACATTTTCACTTCCCTAGTCAAGTGGACAACAAGATGTACCATGATATCAAAGAATGACGGAGGAAAATACATCTCAAGCTGACATAGGGTAACAACCACTTCTCTTTGCAAATTATGGAGAGTATCAGGCTCAATAACTTTGTTGCACAGACTGTTGAAAAAGAAACAAAGTCTGGTGAGTGCAAACTTTTCATGCTTCGGCAATATAGATCTAATTGCCACAGGCAATATTTGTTGCATTAGAATGTGACAATCATGAGATTTAAGACCTATCAACTTCAGATCTTTCATTGATACCAATGTACGGATGTTGGATGAGTAATCTTGTGGAACCTTAACATTTACCAAGCATTCACAAAATTCTTTCTTCTCCTTTCTAGACAACGTGTAACAAGCGTGAGGTAAGTATGTTCTTTTATTACCAATTTCACGTAATTCTATTAATTCTGACCTTATTCCCATTTCACGTAGGTCCATTCTGGATTTTATCCCATCTTTAGTCTTACTTGGTATATTTAACAGAGTACCAATGACGCTATCACATACATTTTTCTCAACGTGCATGACATCGATACAATGCCTGACTGTCAAAGAACTCCAATAAGGAAGATCCCAAAATATGGACTTCTTCTTGAATAAAGACTTGTCACTCCTTGTGGTCATCGTACATTATGATCTCTTACCAAATTCATTGGCGATGTCTTTCACTCTTTCATAAACATCCTCCCCTGATATAGGTTTAGGTGCACTACGTTCCTCATTTCGTCCATTGAATGCTTTGTGCAACCTACGATACAGATGAAATTTTGGAAGAAACCTTCGATGAGCAAGATATACAATCTTGCCTCCGTGTTTTAGTTGAATTGAATCGGTGTTCTCTTCACATATAGGACGCGCTTTAGATCCTTTGACACTGTATCCAGACAAATAGTCATTCACAGTGCAAAACAACATAGCGTGCAAACAAAATGTCTCTCTTCATGAAGCATCATAGGTCATCACACCTTCACCCCAGAGTTTCTTTAAGTCATCAATCAGAGGTTCAAGATAAACATCAATATCATTTCCAGGTTGTTTAGGGCCCGATATCAACAACGACAACATAACATACTTATTTTTCATACACAACCAGGGAGGAAGATTGTATATAACAAGCATGACTGGCCAAGTGCTATGTTGACTGCTCAATGTCCCGTACAGATTCATCCCATCTGTACAAAGCCCAAGTCTTAGATTCCTGTCCTCTTCACCGAATTCAGGATACAATAGATCAATCTTCTTCCACTGTGGGGAATCAGACGCATGTCGTAGGATCCCATCATTATTTTTCTTAACATCTGCATGTCACCTCAAATTCTTTGCATCTATAGGATTGGCAAGCAAGCGTTGAAACCGTACTATTATAGGTAGATACCACATCACCTTGGCGGGAGAACTAGTTTTGGACTCCCCCGAAGTCGTCAATTTATACCTTGACGCACCACATTTCGGACAATCTTTCAAATTCACATAGTCCTTTTGAAATAATACACAATCATTCAGGCATGCATGTATCTCCTTGGCCTCCATTCCCATTGGGCACAACAATTTCTTTAACCGGTATGTTGAGATCGGTAGCTCGTTTCCTTCAAGAAGAATTTCTTTCAACAAAGACAACAATGACATGAAGCTTTTGTCGCTCCATCGATTGTTAGCTTTTAGTTTATACAATCTCAACAAAGTGCTAAGTTTCGTAAACTTACAACCCGTGTATAATGGTATCTCATCATCATGCACAATGTGTCTAAACATGGGAGGTGGATCAGTGTGCTCTACCCCACAACTATCCAGCATCGCATCAACGATGTCTATTGAAACTGGTTCATTCACATCTACGTCATTAGAGGAAAATTCTTCTTCCACACAAGCACTGCTATCGACATCCACTGGTTTCAGGTTTGAAATCTCCCATGCCAATGCCATTTTGTATAGCCTTGTATAATCCCGTTGCACATGACATGACTTCTGATTTCGTCACCAGTACTGACTTTCAAGTTGTTACCGCAATGCCTACATGGATAGTAGAACCTATCTCCAGGTTGTTTACTATGTTCCTCAGCAAATCTAACAAACTGATCAAGACCAGAAATAAACTCTGGGGTGCACCAATTGCGAATGGACATCCATAATCTATCCATTCTCTGATCAAAGAGAAAATAAGTATATATTACAACAAGATTAGGGTCTAGGGTAAATAGATTAGAGTTTATGGTTAAAACTTTAGGGTTTAAACATGTGATGTCATTCTTAAATGTGTACCACCTATCTCATTCTTGAACACCTAATCTCACTAGTAAGTGTATAATGTGTATTGGGTTTTCAAGAAAATTTCGATAGCATCTCCCCGCTGTTCTCCAAGTACATATGTACTTAGAGAACAAACGGGGAAATGCTGCCGAAATTTTCTTGAAAACCCAATATACAGTATACACTTACATCCTAAGTGAGATTAGGTTTTCAAGAACAGTCCCAAGCCGGGGACTATCCAAGATTTACTCCTAATGAGTAAATCTTGGACGGGTTTCTAGTCCAACAAATACAGCACCAATTCCTTGTTCACAACCCCATTCAACACACAATTTCTTATAAAAACATGTGTGGACAGCCATAACAACATATCAATGCTTCCTAAATTAATCAACATTAATAGATTATGAATGTTTAGATGCATTTAAATATAAAGCCCTAAATTTAAATAATGTGATGAATAAAAAATTATTAGATGAACGAGTGGATAAGTAAATACAAATCAATATTTAAGTAAATACAAATCAAAGGGCTAGACAGAGGGGTTTTGGGGATGTTTACCTCTGTTTCAGCCCAGTCGGGCGTCTTGCTCTGGAGCAGGGAGAGAGGTGAGATGGATGGGTACACGTGGAATCCGAACGGGCAGGCAGAAGGTCGGCGAGCTCCTGAACCGTAATGGAAGTGATCATTGAAAACATAGTTATAATAAGGATAAAAGAACATTTATAATGAAATTTATCAATAATTTGTAACATTCAATAACCAAGCCAATCATCGATTCAGTTAGAAGCATTCATGTAGCAACTTTCAGTTCTATTCATTAATGTCTTTTTACATCCACACACAGGGGTTGGTGTACCCCTAAACAGTAACTAAACAAAGGGGGTGGTGTACCCCTAAACATGCGCATAATTAAAATAACTATTAATACAGACAAGTCTAGATAGATAGACAACTAAATACTACACCAACATGGTCCCGCATCAGTAACTTCGAGGACTTATCATTGTGGCGATCTTCTCCTGAAGTTCAGAAAAGAAAGCATCTATGAGTATTGATTGCTTTCAGACAAAAAGTGTAAACAGAAATTTTTTGTCTTGACAATTATATTTGTTAATTGGACCTACCGTGGCCTTTTTGATGATGTTGTGTCGCGGAGCTCCTCACTGTATTTAGACGAATCTGAACTGACAGGGGCCTCAGAATCAGATTCCTCATAGATGATATCCGACGTCATGCGCTCATACCGCATTAGATGATCGGGGGTCTCGCAGTTGATGTTGGTTATCCAAACTTTGATGGTATTATGGCCAACTGGACAGAGAAAAAGCCTGTCACTACGGACCGGATTTCGATACAAGATTTCCCGCCAAATCATACTCAACCTCGATAACATGTGAATAATTGCCAAAATTTAGGGTCACTTCACCAGGCCTGTAGTGTCTTCCTTCTAGAAAACACCAATGTTTGGGTATGGCCAATTGTTTTAAGGAACGATCATCTAGGATGATGTTCAATTATTCTTCAATAGGGAACGTTAACATTGACATAGAGGCCCAGTTTATAGTGACGGTTGTGGATGGACAGAGACTGCATAATATTAGTATTAACAAAGTGTACGTAAGTACATATAACGATGTTATATATTTTCAAAAAAAGTGTAAGTACATATAACGGTGTTATAAATTTTCAGACTAGCATTTTCTATAATGATGTATCTTGGTATTTCATAAAATGAGGTGACACTTATTATCTATTTGTTTAATCAACACTCATGTTTAGTTTTATGAGAACATGACACTATGTTTGAAATACTTTTTAAAAGGATAAAAGAACATACTTATAATAAGGACCCAGGCACATTCTAATCATTTTGAAGTGAATCAGAAAATGAACAAGAGCCTGGCTCCTATCCGCTAGTAACATCAAAAAAGTCAAATCTAAAACTGGAAATGTACACTACAAATTTTAGCATGATCGTGTATGAATGCAAAACAATACTGAACTGAATTAGGATCAATCATAGGGATTGGTTAACTAAATTATCATTGACATCTACTTATTTAAAAAATAGGTTAAGCCAAGGTCAACACACATCAACAACACACATTAAAAAATAGGTTAAGCCAAGGATGAATTGAGGATACAAACGTAGTCAATTGGAGGCTTTACCTCTAGAAGTGGCAGTGGTGACGATAATGGCAAGCTCTGGTTCCAACGGCTACTGTTGGCACTGGCTCTGGTTCCGGCTGTTGTTGTTGGCGCTGGCTACTGGTAACACCGGAGAGAGGAGGACCGACTGGAGGAGAGGACCAACGACGGTGGCGGCTCCACGAACGGCGAACTCCATGGAGGCGGCGAGCTCCACGAACGTCGGCGAGCTCCACAAACGGAAAGCTCCACGGCGGCGGCAAGGAGATCGGTGCTTCACGGCGGCGGCGAGCAAGGAGATCGGCGGCGGTGAGCAAGGAGAACGCCGGAATCGCCAGACTCTAATAGCCGATTGCAATCACAGAGAGAAAGGGGAAGATTCGGGCTCGCTCGTGATATTAAGTTAACATTCGGTGTCGGTTGCTAACAAAAACCGACAATAAAAACATCAAGTGTCGGTTTGCAACAAACCACCGACACTAAAGGGAGGTGAAAATTTTCACAGTTATTCGCGTGAAAACACAACGGCGTCAGTTATTGTCACAAAACCGACGATAAAAAGTGAGCAAATTTCTGTCTCGCAGAAAACCTTTAGTTGTCGGTTCCTCCCTTAAAAACCGACGATGTATGTCAATTTTTGGAGGCAATTTTCTTCGCTGGAAAAATTTTGGTTTTGGCGGTTACTTTTAGGTGTCGATTTCTTACTAATGAACCGACACTGAATAAAAGCGATACCCGTGTCTGGTCGCCCTTCACAGATTGATGTCGGCTTATTTTAAACACCGACGTTGTATTGTTTAGGTGTCGATTTTTTATTTTATTACAACCGACACCAACAAAAGTGACGTTATAAGTCATTTCTGTAGTAGTGTCTCACGAGGTTACTATGTAAAGAAATGACGTCCCCATATGAAAATGTCAAATTCTCTCTAGTTTGGTATGTGTATAATGAACTCTTGAAGACGAGGACAAGTAAAGAGTACATTCATACTATCGTTAGAGTTGATGAGCATATTTGAGTCATTCTCTCCAAGTTATTTGATAATTCATGTGAGTTAATCGTTGTGAACTAACTCCACACCATATTAGTACACTAGTTAAAATATTTCTTAGTTCCTAATTTCAACACTATGACTTATGTAAGAACCTACTGGTATATACATGTTTCTCAGTTCTTTTAGCCATGGTTAACGTTTATAATCATTATTATCAATGTATTATTATATGCTTCATCCCTTTTCCACATTATTTCTCAACTCTGCAGTTAGTACCTTCTTGTCATTTTCTTTGTCTTGCTCATTTGTTCTCCTCTACTTCTCAATTATATCATTGAATAGTTTAAATGTGTTCTCATTCTACTGTCCTATATATTCGCTAGTTTTCACTTTGCCGACTAAAACAACCCCGTGAGCGAAAGAACCATTATTTTGTTTTGTTATCTTTCAAATGTACTCAATCTTTCAAGACAAAGTATACTCTTGCTTCACGCAAGTGGGGATTGGTCACTTGCTACTGAAAGTACCTTTTTAACAAATATCATATGCAACATGTTATAAAGACATTTTGTGTTGATATCAACAGAGAAAAGGGAAACGAACTCTCAAGAAACGAGGTTTATGTAACATCTAAAAACTTTCTATATTACACCATGATACAATAGCACTACGTTTGGATGAAGTAATTATAAGTCATGGTAGTTAATATATTAAATAGTAGAAAATCTGGATAGACTTGGTACTTGTAACAACCGTCTGCTGACTGACGCAACGTAAATCGTGGCCTTCGTCAATCACCCCAAAATCAGGAGGAGTGGCAACTGCCGCCCTCCTGCCGTTCCTTCTCATTTCCATAACAGCTGACAGCACAGCGCACCCTCCAGCTTCGGTAAATTGTGCATAGACGACGCAGTGTCGATACCTAACGATACATTATCCGCTGGTGACTATCGGAATTTAGAATGTAAGCGGCCAAACTAGGCCTAGTTAACCTGAAATTTTTGTTAAGTACATGAAACACTATGCTAATTACTTTTACAAACTTACAAGGATTAACTTGAAAAACTGATCTTAATTGGCTGATTATTTTCTGTCAAGCCACTATCTGAACAATACACTTTTAAGGACAAAAAATACATCGACAGAACATATACTGGATAGCCTTATTTTCGACACCTAAATTCACAAGTACTGTACCTGGATTTTAGAAATGATTCTTTGCCAAAACAACGGAGTGGTGGGAGAATGTATCAATGCTTGCCTCCACCATAACCAGGGCCATACCCACCAGGTCCACCTCCATTCCGGCCGCCGCCTCCACCACCTCCTCCACCGCCAAAACTGTTTCCGGTACCACCAAACCCGTAACCAGACCCATATCCGGTCCCAATTCCGCCTCCACCCCCTCCGCCACCTCCACCTGGTGCCATTCCGAAACCCGCTCCAAACCCAAAGCCAGGAATAAGTCCTCTAGGGTCAGGCCCATATGGTCCTGGTCCGTAACCACTATAACCAGGTCCAGGCCCATATCCATTGCCAGACCCATACCCACCATTTCCAGGCCCGTAACCATTGCCAGGCCCATACCCACCATTTCCAGGCCCGTAGCCACCACCACCGCCACCGGGTCCATTGTTATAGCCTGGTCCATTGTTGTAGCCAGGTCCATAGCCACCACCAGGTCCATTGTTGTATCCAGGTCCTCCATAGCCACCACCAGGTCCATTGTTGTATCCAGGTCCTCCATAGCCACCACCACCACCAGGTCCAGGACCGTAGCCGCCGCCAGGTCCATAGCCACCACCATTACCAGGTCCACCACTAGGCCTATAGCCACCACCACCGCCAGGCCTGTAGCTGCCACCACCGCCAGGCCCAAATCCACCACCGCCACCACCTCCACCGCCAGGTCCGCCACCTCCAGGCATGTAGCCACGACCCCCACCGCCACCCCCACCACCGGCCCCAGGTCTGCTGCCGCCAGGCCCGTAGCCATTACCGGCACCACCGGGTCCATTGTTGTAGCCAGGCCCAGGTCCATAGCCCCCACCTCCACCACCGCCAGGCCTATAGCCACCACTGCCGCCAGGCCCATACCCACCCCCGCCATTTCCAGGTCCGTACCCACCTCCATTGCCACCGTACCTTGGCCCGTAACCACCACCACGGCCGCTAGGGTAGCCCCCTCCAGCTCCGCCTCCCCTTACTGACCCACCATAGCGGCCACCACCGCCAGCTGGACCACCTCCTCTCCCACCATAAGGAGCAGGTCCCTGAAACCCACCAGGGCTTCCTCTACCGTGGGTGCCTCCGGTTCCAGCTCTTCCTCTACCCCCATTACCACCGCCCCAGCCTCCACGGCCACCGGGGGTTTCCAAGAGGACTCTAGCAGCAGAAGTAAACCCAAGTAGGAGAAAGAGCACGTAGGCAGCCCCAACAAATCTCATGGAACTCATGTACGTTGAGTGCTAGCTTCCGGCAATACACTGTCGAGGTTAACAAGATGGAAGAACCTATATGGAGAAGTGGGAGATGAATAGTCAGTCTCTACTACGTCCATGCTGAACTGACGTCGGGTGAAGGGAGAAGTATATATAAACTGATCGAGGTTTTGACCTTTTTATCTCTGTAAACTCTGACGGACCTGCCAGGTAACAGATTATATACTTACTACTGCAATGTCTGTAGTCAGATTTGGCAGAGTTGGATCAGAATTTATTTCACCCACCCAGCTTATTGCGTACTGAGGCATGCACCTAACGCAACAACCCCAGATTAAAGGTAGTGAAACCCTACTTCACTGCCTCAGTAAATGAAACCACTGCACACACATGACGCCTGACACATCCAGGCCCAATCTTCTGCAGGCTGCAGACAAAAGGACAAGAAATGATGCTGGTATCGCTGGGATGATGGCCGTCTTGCATGCCGTCTTCTTGAATGAGCAGCGTGGGGCTAACGGCTAGCTGCTGAGGAGATGTTCATTGAGAAAGGACTCAGAACGAGCTGTCATGCATAGCTGCTAATTGTCCATGGTGTGCAGGATTCTCCTGCAGCGCGCGGCCGGTCGGGTGGACAATTGTCCGGCATGTATTGATGGAGGCAGATGAGCCGTTGGTGATTTGTTAAGAAGAAAATGGGGGGTTTTGTCGAGCTCTGCTGGTCCGGAAGGTATGAACTGCTTGCGGTGGAGCTGGTTGGTGAAAGGGTTGAGACGAGGATCTACCACACATTTATTTTCGTATCGAGAAGTATAGTCGACGTAGATTACATCACTTTTTAAGAAAATTTAGATCTATCGCGCGCCTATAGATATCACAATCCCCACAAGTCCGCAACTCTGTGGCTTGGAGGACAGAAACCAAGAGTGAAATAGAATGGTTTTACGTCGCTTGTTAGAGGAGTTAACAAGAGTAAAACAGAATTTCATACAAGGGGCGGACAACTGGTTTCTAGCAGTGGTCCCATATAGTAGGCACTACTAGCAGCATTCTGAATCCAACAATCTCCAAATTGTACGTAATGGACAAAAACGCCATAAATTATAGATTTCAATAATTACCCATGTGCCTAAAACGTGGATTGAGTGGCCTGTGAGTGCATGTAGAAAATCAATTGTGTGAGTCAAGATTATGACATGTAAAGAATATTGTTCAACTGGCATGTAACTTGTGCCGAGGTTAATTTTGCTACATAGTTATACATAATCCCCTGGAAGCTAGTTATGCTCGACTTCATGGACCAAAGTACATGCAAAGTAAGTCACTCATTATACGGAGACTTCATAAGCACCAATATATACAAAAAATTAAACAGCACAAACACAATGACGTGTCATCTGGCTTCCTACACATACATTGCTGCCACATATTATTACAGCTATGGAGTCCATGCTGACGGTGGTAATCTAAACCCATTAACTTCATGGTATGGACAAACTTACACAAACAATATTTTTTGTTGAAGACTCATACTGTGATAGGACAAGCATTTATATGGTCACATCTTCTGTCATTCAACATACTTGGTACATATTAAGTATCATACATGATACTCTATAACATACTTCAAAGTTGAAAATCCAACCTCTGAATAAATTGTATTATTTAATTTCCTTTTAAGTACTATATTTTCGATATAAACCAGTATATACTTTTGATGTTCACCAATTTCATCACCAAATTCATAATGATTCTCAATCTAATAGATTATACACAACTTAAGTATATACTTGGGTTACATTTACATATGATTGCCTCAAGATATTAAAAGGATTTGGACCTCATGATGCTATTCAAAGATTTTAACATGGAAGTTAGGATTAAATGATGACTAATGGTCATAGAGTTCAAAAAATTTGGTTTATACATATATGAGTATCAATCATTTGATAATTTATGGTGTATTTTTTTTCAAAAACCAACAAATATTGAGTTACTAGTCAATATTTCTTGCAAAGTTGTACACATCATAATGAGTATACTCCATATAAAATAGATGCTTTGATAAAGAAAATGAAATTTGGAATTTAATCACCCAGTATAATGGTAGGTTGTTGATTTTATCCAAGGTCCATGGAGGAGACCATACATGAAAGTATGAACATGAAGTTGCATCTAAACTTTGTTAGTCATCTACATTAAATGAATGGTATATATCTTTTAGGGAGGAACTACATGGTCCTTTGTGTACTTACACAATGATAGAGAAACTAGACATTTTCTTTGTTGGACGTTTACTTACTTGTAGAAGAAGATCCTAGATATGGATTATGTTACTCTACTTTTAAGGCCAATGATATAATGAACCCCATGTGTGATCCAAATAAACCCCATGGTAGCATGGAACACCGAGGCATGAAGACAAAATTTGGGGACCACACCAAATACAAAATCATCATAATCATGTTCTTATGCCAAAGAGTACATTACATGGTCCTGAATGCAAGATAATCATACATGCTTATGCGAGAAACATGCTACAAAATATAGTCATATCCATGTGACTTCTCGCTTATTTACATCCATTACATGTTCGTGCATGTGTAAGAAAGTGAAGTTGGCAAGTAGCATTAAGAAATTGTATAATGCTTACATTAGTTACATAGAGCATGTATATAATTTTCTAAAGAACAAAATGATTTAGCATAAATAACTTGAAAAGGATCAAAGCATATATTAAAGATTAAATGCATAAATATCCAAATCTAGTTCTTATAAAATGAAGTACATAATGTACTTCTTCTATTAATTAGCACCTCAATATTGAACTATACACACATGCCTCAAAATGGTTTTTTCAAACCCACTAGTTCCTTAAAGGAGACCTCTTAAAGTAGTTCACTTGCATATTATGTTACCCTATGAAATGGTTTTATATTAAGGATATAATATAATACTATATAGGATCTTTCATACTTAACATCCTATCATTAAAAATCATAACATAAGATATTTGATTAACAAAGAATTTGTAGCTAAAGTTATTTGTAAAACTGAACTTCTCCAAGATAGAAATATACATTATTCTTTTGCATTGTTGTATTAAAATATTTGAATACTTACAACGACATAAGAATAAATGTGGTCATTAAGACATAATTTGTTAGACCCCAAACCCAAACCCAATTAGGGATTTGGATTAGAACTTAGAGAGTATAAACGGTCTATTATATGTTTGTTTTGTAAAAGCTTGCAGTTTTTAAAGAAAAGAAAATTTCATTCAGGATTCGTTGAAGAAAATATGTATTACTTGACATTCCATAACTTGACAGAATGATCACTTTAATGTACAATCTATGTACTATTCTCATACTATATCAGACAACTAAGTCTGTTTCAAGTCATAACTAGGATCTATAGAAGATACATATAGTAAACTATCTACTCCAATCTAGATATTATATCGATTCTATTCAAAAAAACTCTTAGTCAGAAATTCATTTTTCTCCTCTCATTGGAACTAATGCAAAACATGCTATAAATAAAGGCCAAGTCTTAGAAAAATACATGTCAATCACAAAAAAAGTTGTCTAGGCCTATCCTTGACCAACATCCCATATATGTGTAAAATCATGATTAATAGTATTGATTGATCATGTACCATGTTTGAACAACAAATCCAATATTCTTAAGAAGATATCAAAAGTAGAATTCGTTTTCCTAATCAACACCTTCTATTCTTAACAAGTAAAAATTAAATCCATTTCCTCTAAAACTTTTGTATTTGGATAATATTCAAAATAAATGCACCATGAGAAGTTACTCCTTATTCATCACATACCAAGAACATGGTTCAAAACTTGACATTATTCCGTTTATTTTTCATATATTGTGTTAAAATTAAATCCATATGAGTTGAGCACCATGTTTGTCCACAATAGTAAGTTATACAATGAAAAATCACATTCACATAGAAAATCATACGCATCATGTGCCTTATCAATTTTTTTAAATGTGAAAAATAGAAAGTCAACTAGTGGCCTCTTGGGGATTTTATGTGTAGAAAATAAGGGATTTCATCAAGAAACTAAGCAGTGCACGGGTTGAGATCTAGGGAAGAGTCACCATCGTATTCATGAAAGAAAATATAGAAATTGATAGTGAACTCCTAAAGGATAATTACATAAGAAAGATCCACAATCCAAGTTGTTAGTCAGGAAGCATGTTACATGTGGGAAAGGTTTTAGGCACCCTAAAAGCTTATTAATATCAGTTTTATCTATTATGTGATAGAAGAGAGTGCATAATTAGTTATAAAGTTGCATGTATTAAATGACGTGTGAAGATTTGATCATCTTGGGAATGTATGCAAGATATTAACTATGATAAACAAAAGAGTTATCATCTATGTCAGGTTTCTATATCATTGCAACTCTAGAGATTGTTATATAGGGGACTATAAGTATAGATTGGCATTATGTCGGTGTTAATTACTTAATTGGATCTTAGTGAGTCAAAGCAAAATGTTCTTCATCACTTTTTCCAAGATGAAATGGAGTATAGGGTCTAAGTTTCGTATTTGGGTTTGACCAAGTTTATTTGTAGTTTTTATATTCTTCCCATGCAATGCATGATCTCACACAGGTTGTACATCCGTTGCACATTTTGGTATCTAAAGATCCCATAAAAATCTCGACCAAAGTTGTTACATGAAATCACATAATGGCTTATGTAGGTGCACATCAATTGAGCCTCCACTTTTCTATGTGGTTTAGAAATATTTATTTATTTTTAATTGTTGAGTTTCTAGGATATGCTAGTAGAAGTGGGTTAATGATGTAAGGTCAGTATTATGAATGAACTATTTGATGGCTTCAATCAAGAAAGTTGGTCAATAATGGAGAATCATTTGAGGAAAAGTTTGTGTTGAACTAGTTCTTCTATGTTTCTATAACTATTATTAGGTTTGTGTGTATGACCATGATTATGTAAGAAATTAGGGTCCTTAATTTTATTAGTCTACCATAAGGATTGATTAAAATGAATTGGAATCAGTCAGATGTCTCAACATATGTTTCATCAAAATAATTATGGTCTAGAGTTCTAATGATTATTGCAAGGAATATTGTTGTAAAGTACTAACATCCCTTAGGTTGAACAATGTGGACCTAAGGTGTGCTTTTTTATTTCTCATTTGAATGAGACCTTTGCCACATAAGGTCAAATTCAAGTAACTCAGGTTATAACCTTACTACACTATTAAATTTACTTAGAATGCACAAGTTAATATGTCTGGTTTAGTTATTTGCAATATGGTTTGTGCTTATGAGGTTTAATATAAGTGGTTAAATGGTTCTCATCCACATTAAAAGTCATGTAAACCTTGAATCGTCAGGACCAAAATAGTAGATCAACACCAAGAAAGTTAAGTTTATGTATTTTCACTAAATTCGCATATGTTGTTATGGTCTTGAGTTCTTTCTCTAGTACCTTTTACTTATTCTACTTTGTGGAGTATTGTCAACATATTGAAATACAAACGAGTTCTATGGCACAGGCATTATTATAATTTCTATACTACAAGCTCAGAAAAGAATAACCAGTGCAATATAATCGATAGTTGATGTTCAATCACCACTTGATAGGATTAGAATGTATGTATGAGTTGAGTATAAGTAATTTTCAATAGTTTTTGTCATGGTTTATCATATTGTGTAATAACTGATACGTAACTTTTTTTCTTTATAAATAAGATTGGAATCCCGAAATTTCTAGGATGAAATTCATAAAATTTGATACCTTACTCCATGCCAATCGGGTCATATTTTTGCATATCCTTACAAAATATGACCCAACATGGTTGATTGTAAAAATTTTAGTTATGCTACATAAAAGTGATTTCATATATCTTCGTCATTTTGGGATGGCTTGGCACCAACTCACGTGTCAACAATTGAGGCACCTCTCAAAAGTGATTCACGAAGACATACCTATTTTGGCACATTGGGCATGTGCTTGAAGACTTACTCCTACCCACTTACGTGTATATAAATTTTCATAGCAATGACAATTTTGGAAGGAAATATGCTTCATCTCACTCTTCATCATGAGGGGCAGCAAGGGTTTATCCCCAAGCTAAAGAAAATGTCACCTAGGTTTTCCTAATCTGCTCCATTTTTCTTTGATCCTTCCAAATCTAATCATATTAGCTTTTGAACAAGCAATCACTTGTAGTGATTTATTTTTTTATAACTACTAATGGTCTTGAATCCCACTTTAAAATTCACTTTACCCATATACATCACAACATTTTGTTCATATTAATTCAAAATAGATTTATCTACCATCCCGCACAATTTCCCTAGAAACTCCCACTAATTGAGAGGTATTTGTGGTTCATTTCTGGGATAGCAAGTCATTTGTAGAGAGTGATGACCAATGTGTTGTTACATTGGTTTCTCCCTTATACTCCCTAACCAACGCCATCACTTCCATTCATGATTTGCATCCATTTTCACCCACCAAACTTTCCTACCTTGTTTCATGTACATTCCCACCATAAACACTCACTTTTAATTTATTTTTCTCACTTGTGTTGAGAAGAATGCTTATTGGTGGGTTGTCATACCACACGTCACCATTTCCACCATCCCGTCCCATATATCCACATCTATTGAAGGATTGGAATCCATGGGACATCAAAAATCAAGGGAGATATGTCCAATGTAATGAGAAAGGCCTATAGGAAGAATTACCTTATTCATCTCATCACCTTCACTTCATACCCAACCATGACTTGATTATTTTTGATTTAATGTACTAATTTATCTAATAACTTGCTTAAAATAATCTAAAACCTTTCTTGTATGTTTCAGACTCTATAATCATATTTTTCCGTAAATTTCATCAAAATCATATGTATCTACTATTGTTATTAGTTACTAAGGTTTTATACTTTGAAGCCCCTTTCCCCTTCATTCCCCTTTTTTCCCTTTATTTTCCTTTTCCACTTTACCATGACCACTAGATTATGTTGCTTTGGATGATCCCACACATCTGGGTTCAACATGGACTACACCAAAGCCACTGTCTAGCCTTGACTTGGTAGTCATTGGGTTGAGGTCCAACACACCATGGTTGTCACCTTCCATGAGTCCATTTTGGGAAGTTAGAATAGTATTCGAATTTTCCCCCCTTACCAGTCACCTACACCTCATTTCCTTTCTTGTTTATTCTCTCTTCTCCCACTCTCTCTAGTCTAATCTAGTTTATTGGCAATTTCATCCATTGCAATGTGTTCCCCATGAAGTTTCCCTTAGACAATTTTTCTTCTATCAACCCTAAAAACCCTTGATTTAAATCCATAGCAACCTACCTTTCCTTGCTAAATATACCCCTCCCCCAACTTTATTGTTGTTTCCTAATTGCCCCCATCTACTTTTCTGCCCAATTGCCCCCCCCCCACCTTCATTCTACTTTTCCCCCTGTAGAAATAGTGGCACCACTATTTCTACATAGGATGTTCTCTCTGAGACGTGTGAACACCTCAAGGTCCTTGCTTGACCATCAATCACTATCTTATTCATTTCTCATGGACGCTCAACTTAGTGTAGTAAACTAACATCATCAGTTCAATTCATTTGAGGTCATCATGGCCTATGATTTGATAGCACATGTAACATCCCAGTATTTGAGGCCTTGGATAAGTTGATCTTAAAAGGAATGATTGGACTACCCATATCACCAAGGTGCACCTCCTTTTCCGGGAGCCCATCACTAAGAACTCCATAGTTAAGCGTGCTCGGCTTGGAGTAGTACTGGGATGGGTGACCTGTCAAGAAGTTGATCCTGGCATGCGCGTGAGTGAGGACAAAGTGTGCAGTTAAGGCTAGTGGTGGTCTGTGGGTACAGTCGTCATTCCTGAAACTCTACTAGAGCCTTGGGAAGTGGGCTCGGGCGTTACAAATGGTATTAGAGCCATAACCCCTCCAGTAGGTGGGGCCTACATGGGCATGGCATGCCAGTCTTGAGTCGTGCGGTGCAGGCATGTAGGAAAGGGTTGTCCATGGTTGACGTAGCCACCCTTGCACTGATATTCTGTGATCGGGAGTTGGGTATCCATGAGCCATTGTGGGTCTGCACTGAAACGGGATCAGATTATGCGGCCATATAGTTGAGCCTTGACGAGAACGTCAAGAGTCTAAGTGGGGGAGATTGTAACATCCTAGGATTTGAGGCCTTGGATAAGTTGATCCAAAAAGGAATGATTGGACTACCCATATCACCAAGGTGCACCTCCTTTTCTGGGAGCCCATCACTAAGAACTCCATAGTTAAGTGTGCTCGGCTTGGAGTAATACTGGGATGGGTGACCTGTCGGGAAGTTGATCATGGCATGTGCATGAGTGAGGACAAAGTGTGCAGTTAAGGCTAGTGGTGGTCTGTGGGGACAGTCATCATTCCTGAAACTCTACTAGAGCCTTGGGCAGTGGGCCCGAGCGTTACAGCACAACTCACTCATATTGGGTGGAGGAACCCTTCTTTGTCCATCCAATCCTTAGAAGGTTAGATGATCCCACATCGTGATGGCCCTTGATTATTTTCAGTTAAAGGTAACGCTTCCTCATTGACCAAAATTTACTAAAAACCCTAAGTTTAATATAAATTAAATCAAACCAAACTCCAAATAATAAAAATTAAAATCTAAATTGATAAACAAATCCAAGAAGCTCAAATAAAACACTAATAGGAAAAAGGTCAGTTCATTGCTAAAACAGTATAATGATAACTCTTTCTTTGGTGTTTAAAAATGTTTATCATAAAAGTATTTTGGAAATTTATTATCTAAACCTTATATCATAGTCATACTATTACCTTAATGGTTAATGGAAACATAATCTCAAATTGTAATAAATACTTGATACTATTTTTGATGTAATAAATGAAGATGTATGAACTTTGTAACACCCCAATTTTTAAATATGAGCAGAAGCATCTATCTTGAAGGGGACGTCACATTAATATGATCATAGCAAATAAATACATAAATCACCGTTGAGATTCATACATTGTTCTTTATATTGGAAACTATAGTTGATTTCTACAACATGTCTAAAAATTTCTAAGCACGGAAAACTAAACATGAAATTAAACATCTCTATGTAAGTGGATCACCTAGTATGGATGGAACCCCACCAGTTATCTCTCTAGAAGGACTTGTAGCCCTTTATTGCTTCTAGTCCAATTCCTAGGGACATCGCATCCCCAGCCATGCAAAGGGAAAAATCAAACACGTCAGTAAACAGTACTGGCACCTTATAATGTGAGAAAAGTAAATATACTTGACATGTAAGAAAACTTTGACATGAATTAACTACAAGCATCCTTGAATCATTATTAACATGAATAATTAAAAAGTAAATGTATGCATCCCTCTATGATGCCCCCTTGGGAGCACATGATTGCTAGGAAAGCCCTTGATGACCCCTTGAGGTCCATGATTCGGGAGCATATAAAGACTATTTCAATTCCAATTAACTTGATCGTTAACATGACATTAACATTAACATAATCATTATTCTTGAAATTAACATGATGGGATCTCTCTGCATTAACATGATTTCTTAAACATGATGGGATTTCTCCCTCTTGATCATTAACATGATTTTCATGAGTCAATAATCATAAGATCTAATATAGTGAACATTATAAACATAGGACATAGCATATAGCAATCATCAAGCAGTGATATAGTGAACATGATTAAAACATTAAACTTGAAACGATAATGTCTACTTTATATTTAACATGCAAACAACCAATAGTACTCGTGCTCAACAACATGACCCATTTACCTTGGAGCAATGAAGATCCTAAGATAGTCCTCTCTGATCTGGATCAAATCCTAGGTCAAACCTTTTCTTGACTTGATTAGGCCCTAAACACATGTTCATGATTATTAAACATCATAAATCAATACATTGTATTGATTCTAGGTTGAACTATGGTGAATTAGGGTTTGAGTGCATTAGGATTAGGCTTACTAATAATAATAATACTTAAATGAGGAGAAGTTGAATGATTTAGGTAGCATAAATCACATGTGATTCATTATTAGGGTTTCATGGGTTCTATTAAGGTTTCTAATAAAACATCAGAATAGGGAGTCAAATCATGGCTTAAAAAACCTAAAAGTCGTATTCCTCTAAAAAAAATCCTTTCAAAACATATTTTTTGGTATTTTTTTG
The DNA here is from genome assembly GCA_963693085.1 of Alisma plantago-aquatica. Lineage (NCBI taxonomy): Eukaryota > Viridiplantae > Streptophyta > Magnoliopsida > Alismatales > Alismataceae > Alisma > Alisma plantago-aquatica. The sequence continues at coordinate 36,378,898 of OY856413.1, forward strand.
ATAAACGGTTGATTTATTGTGAATTTCCAAACAACTGACCAATCACAAATCAGACAAAAGCCATGTGGGTATTTTAACTCAACTCTGTGGATATTGGGCCTAAGCCATGCCCTCATGGCCCAATATAAACTCACCAAGATGGCATTGCTTCTCAATCCTAAAGAAACAAAAGGCGACATGAAATCCCAAAAATTCCCATTCATGACTGATTGTTTGATTAATCGACCTGGGGAAATAGAGCCATCTCGTCACCTGGTTTCTTCCCCTTTTGTGAGCAAAGGCTCGAGTAGGTTTCCTACCAGTGGAACTCCGATCAAATTCTGAGAAGATGAAGTCCTTCTCATGAAGATGAGGTCATGAGCGAGTTGCATGTCACCTATCGAAGCCAACGAGCCATCATGGGGGCTTTGGCATCAACTACAGACCGAACTCCATGGTTGTCGCCATGGCTAGCCATAGAGAAGGAGACTGAACCAGCAACTGAGGAAAAGAAATGCAAAAATGGCCAGAAGAAGATGTGAAAGTGTCACGAGGAGTCATAGAATCCAACAAAACAAACCTCGGTATGGAAGGATTGTTGTGTCCCTAAGCTCAAGAGAAGATCATCGGAAGAAGCTTGACATCTGATATCGATGAAATTGTGAAAGACAAGTCCGCTTTAGGGTCGAGAAAAGCTCATAGAGTCTAGGTGAAGCCACGATGGTCGTTTTTGTGATTAGAAGTCCACTGCATTGCCATGATGGAGAGCACTGACAATGACCATGAAACTGGTCTAGAGGGTACAAGGACATAGGCATATGGGGAACCAGTCGATGATACTAGAACAAAGCATGGTGGCGTGTAAGCTTACTGGGAAGCCAATTTCATTGAAGCTTTCCAAGAGTGTTGGGGTGAGGTCTGCATCATCAGAGAACAAGGATGAGTAGGTAAGGAATTTCTGGGGAACGATCAGTGAAATTGGAGGAAGAGGGGGTGAAAGGTGAAGGATATCGGTGCTTTGGGCACCCTTTAATAGGAAGGGTCGACGATGTGGTTGTGTCGAAAACTTGATGGTGGAGAGGACAGGGAATCCCTAATGAGAATTTCATCAAATAGGGAGAGAGGGGGAGTTAAGGCTCGATCAATTTGGGGAAGGCTCCCAAACTCAAAGCTAGAAAAATTTCTAGAAAAGACCGAGAAACGAGGGATCCCCGGTCCAATAAACGCAATCACTACAAGTTGTTTTCACACCAATAATTAAATCGGAGGAAGGAGATGAGTTGGACGTCGTCCAATTAGGAAAAAATTTAAAGACAACTGTAAGATCGTGTGTGAAAAGGAAAATAAGGAAAAAGGAGCACGCAACAACACAAAAGCCAGACTATAAAGAAATTTGACACATTAAATGATATCTTGATTAATTCCTAATATAACTATACTCTAAAGTTCCTTAATTTATTTGGAAGGTCATCTGAAGTCAAAATTTCACCAAATTTGGATCATATGTCCAATAAGGTGTCTAGATTCTTCCCATAAAGTTATATTTCCATTTTTCACATGTTTTGTCTGTTATTTTTATAAATGTTATGTTACTTTTTAATGCATTAATAGATTAAATAATTGAATAAGACCTTACCTTTTTGTTTCTTGGAGTCAAATTCAAGATATATAATTATTACTCACTCCATGATCATATAATCTATTTTCTATGCCTTTTAATAACCTTTTCTTGTAGGAGAGAGAAAGGACTTTCTTCTTATTAGAACTATGAAAGGAAAGGAGGTTACTTCTTGCTTAAGTTATACAAAGTATAATTTCGAATTTGGAACCTTTTATTTCTCTCTTCCATTTCCACTAAACATGAGTTAAGTTTCAGGAAAGAGAAAAGGGTGAGATCTAACATATATTTTCTTGAGAGCATAAATCATATTTATTATGGAGAAAAAGGTGAATTGATCCTAATATTGTTTTATAACTTCATTACTCTTTAAGAAAATTCCACTTTAGGGTCTCTTGCTAATAAACCCCTCAATTATTATTTATTTAAGATAACCACATTCTAAGACTTAAATTAATATTGAATATTCTGGATGTTACAATTCTACCCACCTTAAATAAATTTCATCCTCAAAATTTTCATTATACTACCCACCTTAGAACTTTCCATATCTTTAGCACAAAAACTTTAGCATACTATCATTATCATGTGAATCCATGGTTCTAAGCATTTGCATGTGACAATATGCTATGAAAGTAAAAGGAAAGTACTACACTAAATCCTACTCATTCTTTTCATCTTCACTCTCATCTACCATAGAAAATACTCTATATTGTCTTTTAGGAGGTGGATTCTGATTCTCATCCTGACCCTGAGGTGCATCCTTCTTTATCTTTGGGCAATTTGACCTGAGGTGTTCGGTCTCTCCACAATAGGAGCATGCTTCCTTACCATACCTGCATAGGCCTACATGGTGCTTCTTGCATGTCGGGCATTGGGGCTTCTCGACTTCTACTATAGGCTCAGGTACCTTCCTCTTAGGGTTGTTGGGAGGTTGATATTAGTTGTTCTTCTGGGGAATCTCCTTCTGGTAGGATCTTCCAGGGTGATCTTCAAGCTCTAGGGATGCATCCAGGGCATCTTGGAGGGTTCTATGGCCTCTTCCTGACAAGGAAAAGCTCAAGTCCGGCTTGAGTTCTCAGATGAATTTCTTTGTTATGTGATGTTCATCATAATCATAGCCATATATTTGTAGGACCTTGTACTTCATGGCATATTGGGTCACAATAATGTCACTCATTTGAGCCAGGTTGGAAAACTCTAGCTCCTTTTTCTCTATCATGTCTTTAGACATGTAGTGCTCATGGAAGGCTTCAACAAATCCTTCCCATGTGAGAGGAGGTGCATCAACTGCCCTTGAGTTGAGGAAAATTTCCCACCATGTGTGGGTTGCTCATTTTGAGCATGTGGGCCGCAAAGCAAACCTTGGAGTGTTGTGGGCAGTCCATATCTCAGAAGCAATGCTCCATGCCTCTAATACAGTCCTTAGCTTTTGTGACCACATCGATTTCTCCTTCACCTGAGAAAGAGTCGATCTTTATCTTTAGGAAGTCCTCTACAGTTAGCTCATGATCCCTAGGCTAATGTTATCCTTGTGCTATGCCATAAGTGAGTGCTTGGACAAGATCTTCTATGGTTGGCTTAGTGATTATTCTTGATCCACTCCCCCCACTAGAAGAGTTAGCACCATCATCCTTATACTTTCCTTTGTCTTCTCTCTTAGGGGCCATCTACAAAAAGGGTCACATAAACCTAGGGTTAGAACATATGAATCAAATTGTTTCTTTGGTGGCCATCCATTTACTATCTTGAAGGGGATGTCACACTAATATGAGCGTAGCAAATAAATACATAAATCATGATTGATATTCATACATAGTTTTTTACATAGGAAACTATAGTTGAGTTCTATAACATGTCTAAACATTTCTAACATGGAAAACTAAACATGAAATTAAACATCTCTATGTAACTAGATCACCTAGTATGGATGGTAGCCCACCAATTAGCTCTTGAAGGTCTTCTAGTCCTTGATTGCTTCTCTTGAGTCCTTACTTGCTCCAATTCCTGGGGACATCGCGCCCCCATCCATGCAAAGGGGAAATCAACACATTAGTAAACGATACTGGAATCTTATAAAATACTTGACATGTAAGAAAAATTTGACATGAATTAACTATAAGCATTCTTGAAGCATTATTAACATGAAGAATTGGAAAGTAAATGTATGCATCCCTCTATGACGCCCCCTTGGGATCACATGATTGCTAGGAAAGCCTTTATTGCTAGGAAAACCCTTGACGATCCCATCAGGTCGATGATTTGGGATCATATAAAGATTATTTCAATTTCAATTAACTTGATCATTAACATGACATTAACATTAACATAATCATGTTATTGAACTTAACATGATGGGATTTCTCCCTATTAACATGATTTCTTAAACATGATGGGATTTTTTCCTCTTAATCATTAACATGATTTTCATGAGTCTTTAATCATAAGATCAAATAACATTGAACATTATAAACATAGGACATAGCATATAGCAATCATCAAGTAGTGATATAGTGAACATGATTAAAACATTAAACTTGAAATGATAATGTCTACTTTATACTTAACATGCAAACAACTAATAGTACTTGTGCGCAACGGCATGACCCATTTACCTTGAAGTAATGAACATCCTAAGATAGTCCTCTCTGATCTGGATTAAATCCTAGGTCAAACCTTCTCTTGACTTGATTAGGCCCTAAACACCTATTCATGATTATTAAACATCATAAATCAAGACATTGTATTGATCCTAGGTTGAACTAGGGTGAATTAGGGTTTGAGTGCATTAGGGTTAGGCTTACTGATAGTAATAATTAAATGAGGAAAAATTGATTGATTTAGGTCACATAAATTACATGTGATTCATTATTAGGGTTTCATGGGTTCTATTAGGGTTTCTAATAAAATATCAAAACAAGGAGTCAAATCATGGCTTGAAACGCTAAAAATCATATTCCTCTCAAAAAAATCCTTTCAAAAACACAATTATTTGATATTTTTTATGATAAACGGTTGATTTATTGTGAATTTCCAAACAAGTAACCAATCACAAATCAGACAAAATACATGTGGGTATTCTAACTCAACTCTGTGGATATTGGGCCTGAGCCCTATCCTCGTGGCCCAATAGCAACCCGCCAAGATGGCATCACTTCTCAATCCTAAAGCAATGAAAGGTGACATGAAATCCCAAAAATGCCCATTCGTGACTGATTGTTCGATTAATCGAATTGAGGCAATAGAGCCATCTTGTCACCTAGTTTCTTCCCCTTTTGCGAGCAAAGGCTTGAGCATGTCGCCTGTCAGTGGAATTCTAATCAAAGTCCAGGAAGACAAAGTCCTTCTTGTGAAGTTGAGGTCGTGAGTGAGTTCCTCATTACTTGTCAAATCCAACGATCCATCGTGGGGGCTTTGGCATCAACTTCAGACCTAACTCCATGGTTGTCACCATGCCTAACCATAAAGAAGGAGGTTGAACCCACAAGTGAGGAAAAGAAATGTGAAAATGTCCAGAAGAAGATGTGAAAGCATCGTGGGGAGTCGTAGAAGCTAGCAGAACAGACCTCAGTGTGCAAGGACCGTTGTGTCCCTAAGCTCGATGGAAGATCACCAGAAGAAGCTTGACATCTGATATCGATGAAATCGTGACAGAAAAGTTCACTTAAGGGTCAGGAAAAGCTCGTAGAGTCTAGGCAATGCCACGGTGGTTTTTTCTGTGCTCAGAAGTTCACTACATTTCCATGATAGAGAGCACTGACAATGACCATGAAACTGGTCTAGAGGGTACAAGGACATAGGCATATGGGGAACCAACTGATGATACTAAAATAAAGCATGGGTGGCGTGTAAGCTTACCGGGAAGCCAATTTCGTTGAAGATAGTCAAGAGAACTGGGGTGAGGACTGCATCATTGAAGAAGAAGGATGAGAAGGTCAGGGCTTTCTGGGGCATGATTGGTGAAATTAGAGGAAGAGGGGTGAAAGGTGAAGGATGATGGTGCTTTGGGCCCCCTTAAATAGGAACGCTCGATGATGTGGTGGTGTCTGCAACTCGGTGGCAGAGAGGAGAGGGAAGCTCTAATGGGTGTTTTGTCAAAGTAGGGAGAGATGAGGCGAGTTAAGGCTCGATCAATTCGAGGAAGGCTCAAAATTTAGAACAAGAAAAAAATTCTAAAAAAGACTGAGAAATGAGGGAGAACGATCTGATAAACGCAATCACTACAAGTTGTTTTCACACTAGTAATTAAACTGGAGGAAGAATATGACTCGTACGTTGTTTGATCGGGAAAAAATTAAAAGACGATTGTTAGACCATGTGCAAAAAGGAAAATAAGTATAAAGGAGCGCGTGATAGTGCAAAATCCCAGACTACAGAGAAATTCGACCATTAAATGATATCTTGATTAATTCCTAATTTAACTTTACGCTAAATTTTCTTAATTGATTTGGAAGGTCATATGAAGTCAAAACTTCACCAAATTTGGACCACATGTCAAATAAGGTGTGTAGATTCTTCCCATAAAGTTAGATTCCATTTTTTACATGTTTTGTCTATTATTTCTATAAATGTTATCTTACTTGTGTTTAATGCATTAATAGATAAAATAATTGAATAAGACCTTACTTTTGTGTTTTTTGGAGTCAAATTCGAGATATATATTTATTTTTCACTCCATGATCATATCATATATTTTGTTTGCCATTTTTTAGAACCTTTTCTTGGAGGAGAGAGAAAAAGGATTTTCTTCTTATTAAAACTATGAAAGGAAAGGAGGTTACTTCTTGCTTAAATTATACAAAGTACAATTTCAAATTTGGAACCTTTTATTTCTCTCTTCCACTTCCCCTAAACATGAGTTAAGGTTAGGAAAGATAAAAGGGTGAGGGCTAACATCTATTTTCTTGAGTTCATAAATCATTTTTCTTATGGAGAAAAGGTGGATTGATACTAATATTGTTTTCTAACTTCATTACTCTTTAAGAAAATTCCACTTTAGGGTCTTTGTTTAATAAGACACTCAATTATTAAGTATTTAAGATAACCCCATTTTAAGACTTATATTAATATTGAAGATTCGAGATGTTACAAATGTCAATTATAACTACCTAAACATGATTTTAATATAATAGATCTTAAAAAGATAAAATCTTATGATTTTCTATATGAAACTTAAGGAACCCTCGAATGTGATTATTGAGACATAAATCAGATCATGACCTTGAAAAATCCTACATATGATAAAGATGGCCCTTTATGATGAGATAAGGGCTTAACCTTAATGGACTTGTAATTCTTGGGCCCACTTTCCATTTCTCTACTAGATTACAAGGAATCACGACTAGCCCCATGAAACACCAATATCCTTAACTGTATACTTTGCCCTCACTCACACACAAGCTAGGATCAACTTCTCGACTAGTCATCCATCCTAGTTCTACTCCAAGCTAAGCACGCTTAACTATGGGTTCTTAGTGATGGTCTCCCTAAAAAGGAGGTGCATCTTGGTGATATGGGTAGTCTAATCATTCCTTTTAAGACCATTTTATCTTACACTTCAAATTTTAAGACATTGCAATCTCCTTAGCTTAGACTCTTGACCTCCTCATCAATCAACTATATGGCCTCATAATTTCTCCATTTAAATGAAGACCCATAATGGCCCATAGACACCCATATCCCTATCACAACTAGTAGGGCAAGGGTGCCTACATCACCATGGACATATCTTTCCAACATGACTAGACCATACGACTCAAGACTAACATGCCACATGCCCATGTGAGCCTCACCTACTAGAGGGGTTATGACTCTGATACCATTTGTAATTTTTGGGCTCACTGTCCAATGATCTAGTAGAGTTTTAGGAATCATGACTGGACCCATAGAACATCATTAGCCTTAACTATGCACTTTTTCCTCACTCACGCACAAGCCAAGAACAAATGTTTGACTGGTCACCCATCATAGTATTATCGCATGTTGAGAACACTTTACTATTGAGTTCTTAATGATGGGCTCCTTGAAAAGGAGGTCCACCATGGTGATATGGGTAGTCCAACCATTCCTAAGATCATTTTATCCAAGGCTTCACATCATGGGACGTTACAGAATTGGTGCGGGATAATCCTTGGAAATGATTTTGAAATTCATAAGGAAAATGATGTGGAATGACTTTGACTCAAAATCCCTAAAATCTTAGTTTGTGGTTGATGGATGTGAAACTGTACTGTGGGTCAATATAAGGACTTGATACCCTAATTCTTTGTCATTGTGGCACACGTTGTTGAAAATCCTACTAGTTGACCCTTGGAATCTATATTTTTTTTTGTGAGTGTATATACTATTATATTTTGACATTACATGCCTAGTAGATGTATACTATGAACCATCAAAAGGTACACTTACTTCTACTTGACCTGACTAGCAGTATTGATTTATATGTTTGAGATATATTCTCTCTTATGTGCACTTTTTTATATCTATATTGTTTGATATATTGCTCCCTATTGATTAGTCCTCCATTATATATATATATATATATATATATATATATATATATATATATGTGTGTGTGTGTGTGTGTGTGTCATTAGCATTGTGGATAACATTCCATGTTTGAGGTGTCTATATCTTTGGACATCTAGATCACAATTTTGAAGTGGTTATTTATTTGACTCCTAGTTCTCACTTCATGAATTGAAGTGTTTATATCTTATAAACTTGATGTACACTTCATGTTTTGAAGTCAATTTATCTGCATACACCTAGTTCACACTTCTTGAATTGAAGTGGTGAAGTCTTTGAACAATTAAGTCATGATGGGAGAAATCATGGTAAAATGAAAAGTTTACAATGCCATGTTTTTCATTGTAATATAGTTTCTACTTATTTATAAGTCATTGTCATGCACATATTACTTTTTACAATCTATGTCAGTTCACCACCAACATAGAATTATTTTTCAATACTTCATGTCTATTTTTGTTATTGTAGGTCATAACATGTGACGCTCTAGATAATGATGCTTTGATGGAATGATGAAAGAGTCTCGCCAAAATAAAATTCATGAGGGATCATCTTAGTGAAAATGATTGTGTAATTTAGTTTAATTTTTAAAGTTTAGTTTGTAGTGTGCCTTTATTTCCATGTTTCCTTTGGGCCAAAGTTTGTAAACCTTGAAGGTTCATCATATTAACAACATTGAATGTTTTTTCAATTGTTGCATAAGATGTGTGTCCAGTTTGGGCTATTTAGGTTTGGGTGCAGTGAATCCACTTAACATTGCATTCCAAGGTAGTAGGGTTGTGATTTGATGGATAATCCACTTTGTGACACTAGCTTCTGAAGTGTTCGTTGAAAGGTTGAAACTGTTTTTTTTCCTTCTGGGTGTAATCGGTTCAACGTAGCTTTATATAGTTACAAATAGTATTTTGATGGTACAAGTGATTATCGATACATTAAAGAGAAAGAAGGCGACTATAGATATCAAGATTGATCTTTCAAAGGCATATTTCATGTCTTGGAATTTTGTGCAAGAAACCACCAAGAAGGTTGGATTACACAATAATATTTAGAATTATATCATGAGTTCTCTAACATGAGGTGAGGCTTAAATTGTTTGAAAAGGGGAGCTTCCATGAAGGTATGTGTCATAGGCAAGGAGACACACTCTCCCCATTTTTTTGTATTCTTTATTTAAAGGTTGAGCCATATGCTAGAGGAGAGGTTCAAGAAATGAATGGAAAATAATAAAGATTTTCTATAAAGCTTCCATAATTTCTCATCTTTGCTTTCTAGACTATCTTATTTTATTTGGACATGCTAGTAATAGACAAATGAATACTATCTTAGAGTGCCTAAAAGAGTTCCAAGATGGCTTATGGATAAGCTTTGTCTATTGAAAAAACAAGAGTTTTGTTCACTGAAGGTGTATCTTCCATTGAAAGGAAGATCATGCCCAAAACAAGTGGGTTCATGGAAACATTTTATTCAAGAAAGTACCTCAAAGTACTTATCATACACTCTAGAGTGAATCGCAGAACTTACTTGGAGGTTTTGGAGAAAATTTCAAGCAGGAGAAATGCTTGATCTTCTCAGGGCCTTTCCCTTGCAACCAATGTTTTCCTTGATAAATCCATCCACACTACTATACCCACATATATCATGCAAAAAATAGTCCTTCCAGTCAGCCTATGTGAACAAATTGATAACACATTAAGAATATTTATATTGGAAGGGGGAAACAAGGAACACTTCATGTCACTAGTGGCATGGGAGAAAGTGACAAGTAGTAAGAAGAATAGAGGATTAAGTATCAAAGCAATTAGATATTGGAACCGTGCACATTTGAAAACACATAGGACTTAAGAATAAAGAGGGATATGCCTTAGAGTCAAGGACTAAAAGATAAATATGAAAATTACACAAGAATTCAAGTCATGCCTCTTGGTTAGGGAAAACAACATTATAAGGTAAATACTTTATAAAACACAACACTTTGTATCTACCTATCATGGTAAAAATATCAAAGTTTGGGATAATACATGAGTTCTTGACAAAACACGTGTCACAAAAATAGCCACAAATCCTATATCAGAATAGACAAGAGAGATAGGGGCTAGTGTTTTGGTTTACTTAAACTATTTATGTGATATGGAATTCTTGAATGAGTATATGTAAGGTAACATTGTCTCAAATACTCAACTAATGCAAATCCTGACATAAAGGAATGAGTGAGATATGCATATATGAAAACACATTGATAATGACTTCCAGTGCAAGATCTACCTATTTAATCTTGCAAGTAGGTAAGGAGATTAGAAAATAATAATAATATATTGTCACATATGTTCAATTCAGTGTCTAAAGAGTGAAGGTTTTCTTTTGGCTTGTGTGCTACAATACAAAACACAGTAGATGTAGAAGGAAATTACAATAGATGGTACATGTGGTCAATGTGTTAACTAGTAGGATGCCCACATGTAAAGGAGGTATGGATTGAACTCTTAAACATTGATGTTGATGATGGTGCTTTAATCAGCTCTAATTGGCCAATATGGATCATATTGAATGTATGAAAGAGTGAACAAGATGTGGTGTTGTCTATGCTATCTTGTTGGTACATTTGGAAACGTAAAACAATGTAGGTCTTGAGATTGTCAAAAGGACTAAGGAATATCAATTGTGCTATGGAAGGAAGAATTAATCAAACACTATACACCTATAATTTTTAACAACTTTTTAATTTGAATATAGATAAAAGAGGATTATTAAATTGAATTTTGATGTTACATTTCAAATATAAAAAAATTGGGAGTGTTGTCTAGGGAATAAAATGGAAGATGGTCATGCGGTATGGGTTTCACCCACAAGGATAGCTTTATTGGGGAGCCTTGGCTTTGGTCTATTAATATTTATACAACCATTTTAAAGGCAACTTCACGAGCAATTGCCTTATTGAAATGGGTAAAATAGTGGCTATTAAGATGTTGGAGAACAATCCTAAGTGTAATCCTAGATATGTTATACGGATTTCCAATATATAATCTACCTTGAAGCTTAATGGAATACAATTGAGCTTGTTGGACGTGATCCTAAGAAAGTGGTTAGATAGTATGGAATACAATTGCGGTATGGGTTTCACCCACAAGGATAGCTTTATTGGGGAGCCTTGGCTTAGGTCTATTAATATTTATACAACCATTTTAAAGGCAACTTCACGAGCAATTGCCTTATTGAAATGGGTAAAATAGTGGCTATTAAGATGTTGGAGAACAATCCTAAGTGTAATCCTACATATGTTATATGGATTTCCAATATACAATCTACCTTGAAGCTTAATGGAATACAATTGAGCTTGTTGGACGTGATCCTAAGAAAGTGGTTAGATAGTATGGAGCAAATCCATCTTCAAAACTCTACTGGAAGTAAATGGTTTTAGGAACCACCCCCCTGAGAAGTATTGTCTCATTATGTGAGTTACTTTTCCATGGTAGTGGTAATACCAACTTTATTTGTATTATTTACTATGTAAGATGTTGTTTCTATGAGTTTTTTCTTTCAAGAGAGGGGAATATAAATAAAAATCCCCCTATATAACCCATAAAATGTCATTCCACCTTAAGGGTTGGATCACTTGAATTTGATCTCAATCAAAATGTTCAATCTTCATCTAGAATAAGAACAAACCACATTTCTATTTGGGAACTAAAACCATAATCACAATGTATAGTTTAAATGAACATAAAGCTTAGAAAAAATATTGTTATCTATGTTTCTTTCTTCATCTTTGTCAAATGAAAAGGTAAGATGGTCATAGTAAAGAAACATATATCATATTGGGAGAAAATATAATGTCATCATAAAAGAGTATAGTCATTTTATCAAATTATTGATGCAAATTACTAGAAAAAAGGGAAATCAAGCATGATGATTATTTAGGCTTTAGTCAAAAATTCATGGGTCCAAATTTTTCAAGTGTAACTTTTATTTATCACAATTAAGGATGCCAAATCATGGAATATAAAAAGATCTAAGAATGATGGGACAATTTAGAGATAATGAATAACAAAGGTGTGCCAAAATGATATATTTTACAACAATAATTATTACATATATTTCATAATAAATATTCATTTTGGGACAAATAGTAATTGTTTCAATAATAAAGATAGTGTCCAAGATCATCAAGATAATCACATGGCCAGTTATAAGTGATTATCATGGTTTCAAATACATATATAAATACCCCCAAAATGTTATTCATCCTTCAAAAAATAACTATTCATAGGTCATCAAGTATTGTATGGAAATTTCATGCATATATATATATATATATATATATATATATATATATGTGTGTGTGTGTGTGTGTGTGTGTGTGTGTGTGTGTGTGTGTATATATATTTATATATATGTATATATATATGTATATATATATGTGTGTACATATGTATGCATCACTAAGAAATATATAGGACATTATATTAGCATGAAACATTGTGTTTACTTTAGTTGAAATCCTAAATTTTGTGTATCGAGTAAGAATGATCAATTTGACTTAAGAAATATGTTTAACTATATTATATGTCAAAAATAATTACCTAGTGTAGATGATTTTAGAAGTCATCACCTTAACTGCACTATGTGTAGAACTTCCATTTTCCATTATGATAACAAATTGTAATGATGAACGTCTTCCCAAACATAGTAAAGATATATGTGTGTCTATCTTTACCACTTAGAAAACTTATTTCCCTTGGTTGGCTAGTTAGATGGCTAGCTAACTGACTAGGTTGGTCTATCAACTAACTAGTTGAGGAAGATCCATTCACCACTAGTTGATATGGATAGATAGATGTTAAGACTATATTGAGACTTTAGTTATATGACTATGGCAAGTCAGACTAAATAGGGAGTGAAGAGAGAGTAAGAATTGATGAAGAGTAGCACATGTGATTTGGTAGTGAGGCATATTAGTCAACCAACCAGTAATTCCTCAGACTCATTAATGTTCGCTAATCAACTAAATAACGAAGGATACCTAGAAATCAGACAGAGAGACATACCACTTCTACTCATTAGTCGACCAACCAACTTATTATCTATTTAACTATCAAAGTTTCCACAACATTGTTGTTTCACAAATATGAAATGAAAAAAAAATCTTGAGTTTTACTTCTAACCTAGGTGTATGTATATGTGTGTATATCTATGTTTTTTGACATAACTAATACATCCAAACCCTAAAAATGTGCATAGACAATATTATTGGTTGTGTTTGGAGAAAGACCTTAGAAGAGGTGAAGAATCGTGAAGAATGCTAAATTTGAAGAAAAATATAATTAGTATGAGTAATATATTTTTATTGTCTTCTCTTTTACTTCCTTACTCATATAAAAATCATGGAATATATTGTAATCTTATTATTTGTTCTGTAGACTTTTCATAATATCCAATATATAGTTGAAACCAATGTTTTGGAGGTACATGTATCACTTTTTGAAGAAAGACTTCACGAATGAAGGTATAATCAACCTACAATAACCATAATCAACCAAAAGTGAGTGGAATTTTTCATCCTAACCAATAATTTGTATATTATATATTGAGTGTGAAAATACATCTCTTGTTGCTTACATGCTTTACTTTTCTATTCTTACATTGAATGTAAAAAGTGACACTTCTACTTAATTTCATGAATTGAATGGAAAAGGATGAAATGTTAGAGAATGAAATCAAATTGAAATAACATAAACAAATTTTCTATATTTTGATAGTAGTAGAATGTGTGGCACTATTATATTTGGGTCTCCCTTAGTTCCATAGAATAGCATTTGTGTTGATGATACTTTTAAATTATATTTACTATTTTTATATATAAATTCGAGTTTACACATTCATATTTGATTGTGCATGTTCATGTGCCTCAACCTTTTGGTAGAAAAAATGCATGAAAGCCTTTGTATTGTAGAACTTAGAATGAAATACAAAATTGAACATGGTTGTTTATGAATAAGGATTAATATAATAAACATAAGAAATTCATATAACTATGTGGATGAAAGAAACTAAAGAATAAAATATATCTTTGATTCCTTGAACACTATAAAAATCCTTGTGAAGTTTGTGTTATTGAGGAGCAATCTTTTGACCCACTAGCTTAGTATAGGATGGGGTAACTAGAATGCCTAGTTTATGAGTTGGGGGATATCATAGGGAAGGACAGCCTCAACACATCAAATGTGGAATGAAAGAAATAAATTATAGCTCATACCGATTGAAAATGCTAATTATTCTCAATTAGTTAGCAAGTAAGTATAGCAAACAATGTGACATACCTGGTGGAGAGGATATGATAGGTATTTAGAAACATTCTTCCAAAGTACTTAGGTTAAGGGAGATGCTAGTATTGAATAGATAATTAATATAGCCACTAAGATAGACATGGTGAGCCCCATTGAAGGACAACAAATTAGTTATTAGGGTTCCCATATGTACCCTAAGACTTGTATGATGAGATCATAGATTGGTATGATACTTTCACATGTTGTGGTACACTTTATGTAGGTTCAAAGGCAATATTATTGGAATAATAAAGTAAATATATTAAATTCTAGTTGGTTTAACTTATAATCTTATTATAATCACAACAATGATCATTTGAACTAAATTTGTCTACTTATTGAATGAAGCTTAAACTGACATATATATGATGCGATGATTTTGAGTCGCATTTATAGACTTGTTTGATATGTGTTTTATGCATTTATTAGTCATTTTCATGGTTAATGTTGCATAATTCATTCACTTTGGTCTATGCTACTTCTTTATGTCAAATTTCCCTTATTTTAGCATTTTGAGTATTAATTATCAAAAGAATACGTTTTGTGTGGACTTATGTGGTTTCGTGTGTTAATTTTAGGAAAAACAAGTATCTGCTACTGTCGATACCATCGACCGGACCACAGGTTGCCAGCCGCAAGGACCAAGAGAAAGTCGATACTATCGACAGGGATGTCGATGGTATCGAGATACCATCAGGTTGCAGGCGAGAAGTGAGTCGATACTATCGACTGGTGGAGCTACAGCGACACAAAAAGACAAAACTGTCGCTACAGGTTCGTCGATACCATCGACCTACGTCGATGGTATCGAGATGACATTAGGCGCAAAGACAAAAGAAAAGAAGAACTGCTGATATCGCGTTAGGTCGATACCATCGACCCGCGTCGATGGTATCGACACCGTCAGATATGAGTTTATTTCAGATTGATCTTAATCCGACGGTTGTGATTAATTGGCGACCTAATTCGGGAAATATACCTAATAACGGCGCTCAAGTGGGAATGATCACGTCATTAGCCGATGCACACGTCCCGAGAAGGGTGGAGAGAAGAACGGAGCCCCAGAGCACGCCCCAGCCGATCCGGACACCGAAGAAGACGACTTCCACCATCGAAAGGCGGGAGAACGCGTATTCCACGCTAAGGATCGCTTGGATCTGCTCCGTTCAGGGGTTTCACCACTCAATCACGTTTTTCTCCATGTTTCCCTTTTTCTACTCCACATTTTGCTCTGAGATGAACATGCGGGGCTAATCCCCTTTGTCTTTAGGACTGGGAGTAGCCCGGGAATTCATTGTATGACGATTTTATCATAGTAATTCATATCTTATCTCTTAAATCTGTGGTATAATTTCATTTTCTCAAATATATTGTTATGCTTGATCACCATAATAATAATCTAATGCCCTTAATTGCTTTGAAAGAAGAATTAATGGTTGAAAAGAGACGGAATTTACATTAATTGACAAATCCCTTGAACAAGGTGGTGTAAGATTAATGGTGGATATCGAGAGTTCGTTTTAATGCACCTAGTTTAGGGTATAGGTTACTACGACGGTAGAACCGACCTAGACATAGGTAGTGAATTGTACCATGACAGTGGACAATTCTGATTTCAGGCCACTACCCGGATAGAGAGATAAAATTGAGTGACTATATAGAATTTAATACAATGAAAAACTGCGGTGAAACCACAATCCTAAAGATCTCATTTTGAATTGATTAAACCAAATATTTAATCAATTGCTTTGTTTTGTTTTGTTTTTATTTTCTTTTAATTTAACAACAACTCTCAACTATTTAATCGGCTTAGCTGATCGCGAGTAGTTAGTAAGAGTCTCCGACAATTTCACGTATCCCTGAGTTCGACTCGGGCCTCACAAAGGCCTATATTACTTCGACGCGTTCACTTACGTTTCTGCGCACGGTAAATTTGCGTCAAGTTTTTGGCATCGTTGTCAGAGATACGGCAAATTGTCGGCATTACGAGTGCTGCAAGTGGCCACTCTGAGCCACATTTTTATTTTTTTATTATTATCATTTCAAACATTCATAAACCATTTTCTATTTACAATCGTCGAGCACTGTACTGAAATTAAATTTCTCTATTTGCAGGTACTGTGCATGGTGCAGACGCGTAGTACTGACTACACGAGGCACGCACCAGAGGTTCCGCTACCGGGATCGGAAGACGAGGATGAGTATAATCAAGACCATCTGGAGGATATAATTTCTGAACCCGAACAAGAAGAGATGGAAGAGCAATAGACAATATGGGAGAAGATAAAGGCTTCTTCCTCATCCGCGTCGAAAGGGCCAATAAAGAAGTAGGCAATTAACATTCCAACATACAAAATCTATCCTGCATTAATAAATTTTGTGAAGTCGAACGCATTCCATGGGCTTAAGAATAAAGACCCTGTTACGCATATCAGCCAATTTGTGGAAAATTGCGGCATGGTCAAGATTGACAAATTCCCGCAGGATGTACTTTACTTAAAATTGTTCCCGAGTTCTCTGGCAGGAGCTGCAAGAGAGTGGTTGCACAACCTCGACGATGAATATGTGGAATCATGGAACCATATGGTCGAGGTATTCTTTGAGAGGTTCTTCCCGCCCGAGAAGACCAACGATTTGATCAGAAAGATTCACAATTTCACTCAGAAGGCAGGTGAGACCTACTCGGAGACGTGGGAACATTTTCAAATTATGTTGAGGAGGTGCCCACACCATGGTCTGGATAAAGAAAAGCAAGTTAAAATCTTCTATTTTTCTCTCTCTGAGCATGATAGAAGTAACCTTGATTTGGCAGGTTCAGGATTTTTCTTGAATAACACAGATACCAGGTGCTGGGAAATTTTGAAGAATATGGCGAAAAAGCAATCTTGGGGCGAAAGGGATGCACCGGAACAAGTTAAAGCTGCAGGTGAGTCCAGATCCATAAAGGAGTTGAATGACAAGCTAGATCTTCTAGCCAAGAAATTGCTAGCCAAGGAAGATGCATCGTCTGATGAGTAAGCCCAAGTCAAATTCATGCAACAATAGGGCTATAGAAACAATGATTATGCTTGGAGGAGGGACAAGAAGTTCTCATGGAAGGATCCTAATAACTTCCTACAAGATCCTGATGCAAAGCCACAACCTAGAGCTGAAGATAAGAGCACTGAGTTGCTTAGTCATATGGTGCAGCAGAATCAGGAGATGATGAGTATGTTCGGTAAACAACTGTAGTCCCAGGGCGATATCTTGACCAAATTTGGGCAGACGCTGCAAAGTCATGGAGCACAAATGCGGGCATTAGAAACCACCGTGACCCATATTTCAAATGAAGTGGCGGCCATCAAGCATGCCAATCAGAAGAGATAGGATGGGAATGCAGATGTGGTTCAAGCACATCATCAAGTTAAATACATGTCTGTGATCAATGAGGAAGAACCCCAGGTGGCAGAGATAAAGAACCAAAGCAAAATGATGTTTGATACAGAGGCTACACTGGCAATACCGTATCATCGCAGTCATTATGGACTACCAAGCGGATACACTCCTTTCAGGAAATCCCGCCAAGAGCCCATGATGGTCGCGCCCCCGCCTAGGCAAGAAGAGAAAGTAAAGGCCATTCGTCCATGTGCGGATACATCCATTGCGAGAGAGGAGCCACAGCAAGTTATACATGTTGATGATGTTCCGACAAAGTCCACTCCAGAGGGAGTCATTGAAGCAAGCTTAGGGGCGCTTGCCCCGAAAAGCTCATATGTGCCACCTCAGAAGCGTGTGAATGCGGCAGTTGTGTCGAGTCCGGACAGCCCTAGGCCAAAGAAAGAGCATCGGCATTACAGAAAATTCTTGAAGATGTTCAGGAAACTTCATATCAATATTCCGTTAGTGGAAATGATTGAGAAGATTCCCGCCTACGGGAGGTTTATCAAAGAAATCATCAACAAGAAGAGGCGGATTAAAGACACATATGTTTGCCGGATGGATGAAATGGTGAGCTCAATCATCCATGGGAGTTTACCACAGAAGAAGAAAGATCCAGGAAGTTTTTATATTCCATGTTCGATAGGCGATCGACACTTTCTACGAGCTCAGTGTGATTCATGCGTGAGCATTAATCTCATGCCACTGTCCACATTTAAAAAGCTTGGGTTAAAGGACATGAAGAAGTCAGCGGCAACTATTGAATTAGCGGATGGATCCATTGTAAGGCCATACGGAGTTTGCGAAGATGTACTCGTCAAGGTGGACAAGTTCATTTTTCCTATAGATTTCATCATCATGGATATGCCACAGCTTCAAAGTTGTGAAATGCTATTGGGTAGGCCCTTTCAAGCAACGACCGATGTAGTCACTGCAATTGGGAGAGGTACGCTGACGTTGGGGATTGGTCAAGATCGAGTGGAGTTCAAGATGCCGCATGATCCTTTGAGCACCTTCTCCAAAGTACCAAGTTGATAAATAGCTTCAAGTCATCTATCCTAAGACGTTAAATAAGGGCGCTTGTTGGGAGGCAACCCAACCATTGGTACTTTAGTTTAGTTCCTTTACATTCATAGTTTGATTTGTTTTAACTTAGTTTGTAGTGTAAAAACGATATCGTGATCATTTTCTACATGTGTAGGGCTGAGGCAGAGTCGATACCATCGACCCTTGGGTCAATGGTATCGACCATGGTATAGGTTGGCGACTGTAGAAATCGCACTGCGTCGATACTATCGATGGCCTCGTCGATGGTATCGACATACCAACAGGCAGATCGCAAGCAGAGGTCGATGGTATCGACATGGGTGTCGATACTTGCAAGATCTCTGGAGATTTTCAGAACAAATCGTCTCAGTAAAGTTGATACCATCGACGGGCATGTCGATGGTATCGACACATTCAGACATAGAAGGCGGTGGCAGGGCCTCGCGAGGGTTTGCCCTAATCAGAGAGTCGATACTATCGACTCGCGTTGATAGTATTGATGTGCCACATCAACGATCCGCGAGGAAAGATCTACGGCGATCATAGCAACCAGGAAGTCGATCCGGGGGACGGGTCGATACCATCGACTCGCATCGATAGTATCGACGCGTCAGCAATCCGGGCCCCGCAGATCCAGCCATCGACAACCGTCGATACTCGCAGCGGTACGGATCGTCCTACCCATGTAGATACCATCGACTTGTGTCGATGGTATCGACGGGCATACAGCAGCGCCGACCACGGCTATATATGAGGAGGATTTGTGTCAGATGACATCACAACTCCAGAGCAATCCTCCTCCACTTGTGTCGAGCAAATTCCAGAGCTATCCAAGCCCGACGACGAGCAACATCGAGCACGTTCTTCATCGAGAGGAGATTCACTTCTCCGATCTTCACCGAGCTTTCTCTCTATTCTTCTTTCTGTCGCGATCATGGTGCATGTTGGTGGTGCATCGTATTCACGCGCAAACCCGATGGACATCCCGGAGTTTGTGCCACCTCCTACCACATCAGTTTCATGCCCGCGGCTGATTTATCCATCCGCGGAGGTCAAGAAGATATACGAGGAGATTTTAAAGAGAAAGATCGAGTCGACCCGTTATGTTGAACGGGAAACCATCCGCGACTTGGGGTTCGAAGCCAACCTTGCCTACGTCTTGAAGGGGCAGGCACACAATACGGGCAGATTGGACGGTGAGATGGAGTACCATGTAGATGGCCAACCATTCTTTGGTGAGTGGCCTACCTACAAGGAGCTGGTAGCTGAATTTATGGCATCGCTGGACGTCTACGTCGGTACCCAACGACATCATTGCATCGGACCACGAGTGGATAAAGGGTCGGGTGTCTTTCCGGCTGTACAACATCGACTACACTCTTACGCTCGAGCAGTTCAATGAAATATACAATTGGAATCATTCGCAACATGACTACCAGCGGCCGGACAACTGCACTGACTACGATGCAATCTTCACCGAGTTGGTGATGGTGCCGCCGGGAAAGTCAGTGAGCTACCATAATGCTGCGGTAGCTGATTTCGAGCATCCCTTCGTCCGGATACTTCACCGGATGTTGAGTTCTACGTTGTTTGCTAGGGGTGATCTGGCCCTCAGCAAGTTTCAGGAGACAGACCTATTTTTCTTGTATAAACTCCGGAAGCGCCAAGAATGCAACTGGGGAGCTTTCTTTTTGCAGTGGGTTTTGGCGGTGAAGAGGAGTACACAGAAAGCTCCAATTCACTTTGGCGGGATTATCATCAAGCTGGCCTTCTACCTTGGGTTGAATTTCCAGCAGCTTACTCCTCTCTCCAACAGGAGTAAGGTAAACCTACAACATCTGCATCGGTCCAACCTCATCCTTCTTCGAGATGGCTTGGCGTATGCACACTGCCACGTCAACCATGCCTACCAAGAATGCTCGCTTCCCGATCCGGTCTTCAACATCGAAGGGGCGCAACACTTCCGATGGCCTATCATAACCATTGCTGACTCTAATGAAGACGGCGGCAACAACGACGACGGCAATGACGACGAGGCTGAAGAGGAAGAGGAGGCCTACACCCCTCTTCGGGCATGAGTGGCACCACAGAAGCGTCCTTGCATGCATCCGGGTGCATCTTTATCATCACAGCCTCCGCCACCACTGCCACCCTCGCAGCCAAGCGAGGAAGTCTATTCTATGCAGGGCATGTATGCTAAGTTGCATGAGATACAACAGACGCAGCAGCATCACATGGCGATGTACACCGGTATTCAAGAAACTATAAACCGGTTACTGGACAATCAAAGGGCAATGTTTGAGAACGAGTGTCTTCTCCTCGACAACCAACAACAGATTCATGACTGGTTGCATAGGATGGAGATGTAACAGTAGCCCTTTTATGATTACTATTGGAGCCAAAACTACTTTGGAGGCTATCCACAACCTCCACCTAGGGCCCAGTTTGATCCGAGCTTCTAGGGGGGAGTATCCTTCTTGGGACCCTACGGCTCCACAGTACCCGCCTCCACCTGAAGAGTAAATCGGTATCTCTGTTCCAACCTTTAAGGGTATTTTTAACTATGAGGCCATAGTTGAATTCAAGCTTGGGGGTGTTGGAACAGCTCTATCTTTTATTTCTCTATTTTTAGTTTTATTGCTTTTGTTTCTTGTTATTTATTTCCTGCAATTTTAGTTTGTTTGTAGGATCCACATTCTATCTAGTGTAATCGTGGATGTCTTTAATCTTGAGTCATCTCAGTTGCATGTACATGGGAATTAAGGGAAAACTAAAAAAATTTTGAGTGTTCGCAAGCTTGAGTGTTGTTCAACCTTGATCACTTAACTGAAGAAAATGATTGGTTTTGTCAACTTTAAAACAGAAAATCACAATTGTATATTTCTAATGATTCATGAAAGTGGACGGAATTGGTTGTTTGAGCCTAAACTGACCAAATGATAATGAGACTTTAATTTGAAGTAAGAGAGAGAAACATCTTAACTACTACACAGGTCAGTAACGAGGGACACATAATATTTTTCAAAGGTTCAGTCAATTAGTCTTGTGATCTGTCCACCTCATTGCTTTTCACAATCCACCAAGACTTGGAAGTAAAGTACGGTTTTAACCTTTTTGATTTCATGTCATGTAGATAGGACTTGCATTGCAACTCTTCATATGTTTTGCATGAAAAATGAAAAAATTAGAATAGGTATACATGCACATTACCCTTAGGTGCATGTCATTTAGTTGCATTCATAACTTTTATGCATAGAGTATATCATGTACCTCATTTCTTATTTAATGGTGAATTAAATTGTTCCATGCCTTCTAAATAGTGCAAATATTCGAGTTATGCAGGAAAAAATAAGCCCAATAAAGTATTCATTGTCAATTATGGATATAAGGGTTTGAAAAAAAAGAAAAAAAATCTAAAAAAATGAAATTGAAAAAAAAAGTTATTTAGAAGCAACTAGAATAAGAAGGAGAAAGGAACATAATCTCACCTGCATTTTAAGATGAGTGAGTACATGATGTAGCTTAATTAGATATCCATCTCGTTTTGATATGGAATGGTAGTGCCTACATCATTCCACCCAATCTTAGGCATTAGGGCATTTTTCATGTGCATCTGAATCATTTAGGACATTTTTGTTTTATGCATGTTGAAATCGTATAATGCTTCCACTTCTTCCATGAGCCACCCATTCCATCCACTCGTTGCTCGAATTGGTAGTCCACTGTGAATTTCTCCTCACTTGTGAATATCAGGAGAACTACTTCCATGTAGATGGTAGTTAGGGCGAGCAACGTAGTATAGGAGATCACAATATGCACTAAGTCTGGACCGGCGAATTCTATTATGTTAACTGCCTTATGTGATAGTATTCATCAGTTTTGAGGTTGATATCTTTTATGGATGATTACTGTCACCTTTAGGGTAATTATCATTCTGTGGTTAGCGAGGGTCGGTATGCGAATGTCCGGTGGGAGTCATTTGGGATGTTTGTTGTGATTCTTTATTCTTTAGTTGACTTTGGCAATTCTATTCTAAGGTTTAGTTGCTCGAGGGTGAGCAATGTTCAAGCTTAGGGGAGTTTGATGCGATGATTTTGAGTCGCATTTATACACTTGTTTGATATGTGTTTTATGCATTTATTAGTCATTTGCATGGTTAATGTTGCATTATTCATTCACTTTGGTCTATGCTACTTCTTTATGTCAAATTTCCCTTATTTCAGCATTTTGATTATTAATTATCAAAAGAATACGTTTTGTGTAGACTTATGTGGTTTCGTGTGTTAATTTCAGGAAAAAAAAGTATCTGCTATTGTCGATACCATCGACCGGACCACAGGTTTCCAGCCGCAAGGACCATAAGAAAGTCAATACTATCGACAGGGATGTCGATAGTATCGAGATACCATCAGGTTGCTCGTGAGAAGTGAGTCGATACTATCGACCCATATGTCGATACTATCGACTGGTGGATCTACAGAGACACAAAAAGACAAAACCGTCGCTACAGGTTCGTCGATACCATCGACCCGCGTCAATGGTATCGAGATGACATTAGGCGCAAAGACAAAAGAAAAGAAGAACTGTCGATATCGAGCTAGGTCGATACCATCGACCCGCGTCGATGGTATCGACACTGTCAGATATGAGTTTGTTTCAGATTGATCTTAATCCGTTGGCTGTGATTAGGGTGGAGAGAAGAACGGAGCCCCAGAGCACGCCCCAGACGATCCGGACGCCGAAGAAGACGATTTCCACCACCGAAAGGCGGGAGAATGTGTATTCCACACCAAGGATCGCTTGGATCTGATCCGTTCAGGGGTTTCACAACTCAATCACGTTTTTCTCCATGTTTCCCTTTTTCTACTCCACGTTTTGCTCTGAGATGAACATGCGGGGCTAATCCCCTTTGTCTTTAGAACCGGGAGTAGCCCGGAAATTCATTGTATGACGATTTTATCATAGTAATTCATATCTTATCTCTTAAATCTGTGGTATAATTTCATTTTTTCAAATATATTGTTATGCTTGATCACCATAATAATAATCTAATGTCCTTAATTACTTTGAAAGAAGAATTAATGGTTGAAAAGAGACGGTACATTATTTGACAAATCTCTTGAACAAGGTGGTGTAAGATTAATGGTGGATACCGAGAGTTCATTTTTAATGCACCTAGTTTAGGGTATAGGTTACTACGACGGTAGAACCGACCTAGACATAGGTAGTGAATTGTACCACGATAGTGGGCAATTCTGATTTTAGGCCACTACCCGGATAGAGAGATAAAATTGAGTGACTATATAGAATTTAATACAATGAAAACTCGTGGTGAAACCGCAATCCTAAAGATCTCATTTTGAATTGATTAAACCAAACATTTAATCAATTGCTTTGTTTTGTTTTATTTTTATTTTCTTTTAATTTCAACAACAACTCTCAACTATTTAATCGGCTTAGTTAATCGTGAGTAGTTAGTAAGAGTCTCCGACAATTTCACGTATCCCTGAGTTTGACTCGGGCATCACAAAGGCCTATATTACTTCGACGTGTTCACTTGCGTTTCTGTGCATGGTAAATTTGCGTCAATATCTATCACATTTGCATCTAGTTAATACATCTACTTTTTAAGTATGCATCATCTTGTATAGTTGAAGGATTCAACCCCTTGAATTAGTAGATCATGCTTTACTTAAACAAATTCCAAGTACATGTCTAGGAAGCAACATCAGAAGGTGGTGATGGTGCTTAATACTAAGATCAGGTCTCTAGAGGTGTTTAAAGAGGGTAGTTGTTTCAAAATAGAATATAAAGGTCTCTTATGTACCCCTAGTTTTAGTTTTGTGAGAAATAGTGCATGTAGTTACTTAAGTAATTGTGCACCATTTTGAACAATATCTAGGCAGCAAATATATTTTTTCCTTCCACAAGTAGATATTGTAATGAAAATATTTCAAATGTTAAATATCAACTAGCATTTTTTCTTTCTCATTTAAAGACCTTAATTTTTTTATAAAAATAAAAATTTGAGGTAGGAAATGGTTAAACGTAAAAGTGTATGATAGCTTCAATCTCAACCCTAAGGCCTATCTAATTCATGAGTTAGGGTTTGGTCCACATTTATATTAATTGTACCTTAAGGGAATCTTTATTGTAAATCTTTATGCCATAGTGGTACTAAAAATTCAATAATTTTGGTATCTCTAGAAGTAGAATTGAACTTATTAAGATATCTTTAGTATTTAAAAAACGGAAGGTCATCCAAAATTTTAAAGATCATATATTCTAGTAAGTCCATGCCAAAAATCCTAGGGATTCACTTTAAACACGATGAATAAAGACTATACCATGTATATAAAATGTAGTGTGAATAGCTTCCCTTAAAATGATTAGGTGCATAATTATATGTCATTTCCTAAAGTGTTCAATTCTCCATATCCACAACAATAGTTGAGGTGTAAAAGGATTGAAGAATTTGTTCTTGTACCCACTATCATCATAAGAAAGTTCATATGAATCATTATTAAAACTTCTCTGTAGTCACATCATAGTCATAATATTAATGGAGATGTTGTTTTCTACTTATTTACATTACCTAATGTAATAGTGAAAGGTATCACATTCTCTGTAAAGATTTTAAACCCATTGAAGATTATTGTAATCATCCATGAGTATCAAATAACACTTACACCTATGAATGGACTTAGTTCTCAATGGTCCAAGGAGATCAATATGTATGAAAGACAATATCTTTTGTGGTGTTGGGACTACCTTTGCATTTTATTGTTCTCTTTTTCCTTTCCCTTGCATTCATGTCTCACATTTTACACTATTATAAAAGTTGATCGTGGGTACCATGTACATCTATTAAAGTGAATAGGGTATTTGTAAGAGAGATATCCCTACCATGTATACCTTTTGATATCTTATTCTATACCTCTCAATCTCTCTCATACTTGAATATTTCTTATCTTGTGTGGCTAAGAGAGTTTGAAGGGAAAGAATCCCTTGGTAAAGGAAGGCACCCACCCCTTGGAAAGAAATGGTCTCTTCAAAAAGAGGAGATGGAGGGAAAGTGGTCTGCATCAAGAGAATGTATCCTTTAATGATTTAAGGTTCCTTGGTAAAGGAAGTCTCTAGGATAGAAGAGCCTTGGTAAAGGTAGGTAAGTCCCTTGTAAAGTTTTTGGGTCCCTTCTCCCAAAAAAGGTAAGCTAGTTAATCTTTATTTAAAAAGATAGGTCTCTTGGTATAACTCTTTTGATGGATTATAATGAGTAACTCAAGGTGTTTAAATCATAGAGATTGACCTCTCTAGGTAGTATATCTACTTACTTTGAGAAGAAACCACCACAAAAACTTGTCTTCACTTTGTGGTTGTTTCATTCTCTCTAACTTACTTATTTTACTTATTTCTTTCAACTTAAAATATAATTTAAAGGTCTAACAACTTTTTCAATCCATTCCCCCTCTTGAGCCCCTAGATCCAACAATAGGTTCACCATGGGGTACCTCAAGATAAAATCTATCCAAACCCCATAAAATGATACATATCACAAAAGTCAAGTTTATAAGGTTTCTACTAATATGTTGATGAGGAATGAGATGTGTTTATGTGTTTTAAAAATAGTTTCTATTTTAAGACATAATATGCATGTTCTTCTCAGATGCATTTAAATGAGCCCTACATGATGAATTCTAGAAGTTTAGCCTTAATTTGATATATATTAAAGTATCGGGTAATCAAAGAACAATGTTCATTCTTTCTGCTAAAATATGATTCATAATAATTACCATATAGTTGGTAAAATGTAATGAAAATGGTAATGTGATATATAGTAACCATGTATGCAATTTGTTAGCATTAGGAGATGACTTTTATACTAATTTTACTTTATAATAAATACAATAATCAATGATTGATACAAGTGTAAGTTAAGGTTAATGATGAGATAATTTTATAAGTGATATCAAAGTGGTAGGTATATCAAAAATTATGTATTATATCCTATTTTGGGAAATCTCTTTTAAGTGCAGTCCACTTAGAATGTTTTGGATAGCATGATGTGAAAATGAATCGAACTTCAAATGTCATTATTTGATGTGATGGTATGCTAATCAAATTATTTCTTTTCATGAATCTAGTGTTGGTATCCTTTATTACATGCTTTGTTTTGAATAGTATTATTTGCAAGCTAAAATCCAGTATTGAGACAATCATAGGATAGCTTTTGTTTTACTTAAAATTATAATAATGAGAGATGAATGAGTCTATATCATCAGATATGTTTGTTTTTACTAGAAATATAATGTTGAAAGTTGAGTAATATGGAAAGATAACATAGTGGAATTATAATATATACTGAGTCATATGGAAAGATATCATAGTGCAATTATAATATATAGTAGACTTAACGCTGTAAGAACCATTAAATCTTTCCATAGAAGTGTGACAACATAGATTTACTCTCTCATTAAATTAATGTATATCTTGAATCATTAGAGATATAGTGTATTCAATAACATCCCTCACACTCAACTTAATGCCTTTGAGGCACATTATGCTCAGTTGATGAATTGGACTTGATTAAATGTCACTTTGTAGTTATTGACTAAAGGTGAGTGCATAATTAGACCTTGAAATGAATTTTCAAACTTGAATGTCCTAAATATTATGTTTCTAAATCTAAAATTTGATTAAAAAAAGTACAAGAATTTTTTAACCAAAAGTTAAAATGACATGCATATCAGAGTTATGGTTTTGTAGATATTATTTATACAAGGTTGCCAAGAAACACAATTTAAAATTTTGATTTTGATATTCAAATATGCCACAGGACCCAGATACTCTCAACCAATCAAAATACTCTCATGCTCTATAGCTCCATCTCCAACTCCTTCTTCCTCCTATAACTCACTAGAATTCATTGTGGATGTAGCAACCCTGGGGAGGTCTTCTACCCGCTCTATGTCATCAACACAAAGGGAAAAGACCCCCACCGAGCTTGTCGTTTGAAGATGATGGTAGACGATTGTGTCAAGGACTTGGTTTGGCCTCTAGAATTGATCTTGGTTGCTCCCGTGACCTTGCCCTCCGCTATAAGATCGTGTTTGTGCAGACAAGTGCCACAGTGGACAGAGGTCGGTGGTGCTCGCCAACCACAGTCAGCAGCTCATCGGACAACTGATGTGATGATTTTGAGTCGCATTTATAGACCTTTTGATATGTATTTTGTGCTTTTATTAGTCATTTTTATGGTTAATATTGCATAATTCACCCATTTCGGTCTTTGCCATCATTTTATGTCAAATCCCCTTAGTTTTATCATTTTGAGCATTAATTATCACATTATTATAATTCGTGTGGATTTATTTGATCTTGTCTTTGAATTTCAGGAAAAACAAGTATCTGCTTCCGTCGATACCATCGACGGAAGTCGATACCATCGACAAGGCCACAGGTTTCCAGCCGAGAGGAGCAGCAAAGAGTCGATACCAACGACACCCAAGTCGATGGTATCGAGACCCCTTCAGGTTGCTAGCGAGGAAGTTGTCGATAGTATCGACCCCAAGTCGATACCATCGACGCATGGAGGCTACAGCGTCGCTGAAGGACAAAACCGACGCTACTGGAAAGTCGATACCATCGACCCAAGTCGATGGTATCGAGATGGCTACAGGCACTCAGACGAAAAGACAAGAAGGCTGTCGCTACTACACTGGGTCGATACCATTGACCCGCGTCGATGGTATCGACACCGGCAGATATGTGTTGGATTCAGATTGATTTCAATCGGACGGCTGGAGTTAATTGACGACCTAATTAGGGACTTATACCTAATGACGGCCGCCCAGACGAGATCATCATCTCATTTGCCATTGCACAAGTGCCGAGGAGGGAAAGAAAGGAAAACGGAGGCTAGAAGTTCGCACCTGTCGATCCGGACGCTGCCGAAGACGGATTTCACCACCGAGAGGCAGGAAAGCTCGTGTTCTACGCAAAGGATCAATCGGTTCTCCTCCGTTTAGGGGTTTTCCCATTTAATTCAAGTTTTTCATATGATTTCCCCTATTTCTACCATGTATTTGTACGAGATGAACATGCGGGGCTAATCCCCTCCATCTTTAGGACCGGGAGTAGCCCGGGAATGCATTGTATGACAGTTTTATATTAATAATTCATATTTTCTCTCTTAAATCTGTGGTATAGTTTCGTTTTCTCCATATATTGTTATGCTTGATCACCATAATAATAACCTAATGCCCTTAATCACTTCGACAGAAGGATTAACGGTTGAAAAGAGACGAAACCTACATTAATCGATAAATCCCTTGACAAAGGAGGTGTAAAATTAATGGTGGAAACTGAGAGATCGTTCGTAATGCGCTTAGTTTAGGGAATAGATTACTACGACGGTGGAATCAACCTAAACCTAAGTAGTGAATTGCACCACGACATTGGGTAATTCTGTTTTCAGGCCACTACCCGGATAGAGAGAGAAGATTGAGGAATTATATGAAACCTAATACAATGATAACCCGCGGTGAAACCGCAACCCTAAAGATACCCTTTTGAATTGATTAAATTAACCTTTAATTGATTGTTTGCTTTGTTTTATTTTTATTTTCTTTTAATTATGACAACAAACCCCAATTTGTTATTCGGCTTAGTTGATCGTAAATAGTTAGTAGAAGTCTCCGACAATTCCGAGTATCCCTGTGTTCGACTCGGGCCTCACAAAGGCCTATATTACATTGACGCGTACACTTACGTTTTTAGCGCGTAGTAAAATACACGTCAAGTTTTTGGTGCCGTTGCTGGGGATACGGCGAATTGTTGGCACTTCGAGTGCTACGAGCGGCCACTCTAGGCCACAATTTTTTTATTTTGAAACAACTTCAATTATTTCTACATTTCTCTATAATTGTTTATACTCATCCAAGCATAGTACTGAACTCTTATTTTCTCATTTCAGGTACGTCGCATGGTGCATACGCGTAGTACAGACTACGCTAATCGCACACCCGAGGTTCCACCTTCGGGACCTGAGGACGAGGAGCACTACGAGCAAGAGCACCAAGAAGAGATAAATTCTGAATCTGAAGCAGAAGACATGGCCGAGCCACAGACCATATGGGAGAAGATCAAAGCTTCTTCCTCATCAGCTTCAAAGGGGCCTATAAAGAAGCGGGGGATCGACATACCGACATATAAGATCGATCCAGCATTGATTAATTTGGTAAAATCAAATGCGTTTCATGGGTTGAAGAATGAGGATCATGTTGCACACATCAGCCAGTTCGTTGAAAACTGTGACATGGTAAAGATAGACTGGTTTCCACAAGATGCTTTGTACCTCAAGCTATTCCCAAGTTCCTTGGCAGGAGCAGCAAGAGAGTGGCTACACAACCTAGATGACGAATTTGTGGAGTCTTGGGATCATATGGTGGAAGTTTTCTTTGAGAGGTTCTTTCCTCCTGAGAAGACTAACGACATGATTAGGAGGATTCACAATTTCACTCAACAGGCGGGTGAAACATATTCTGAGACCTGGGAGCGATTCCAGGTTATGTTGAGGAGGTGCCCACATCATGGGCTGGATAAGGAAACACAAGTGAAAATCTTTTATTTTGCTCTCTCCGAGCACGATAGAAGTAACCTTGATTCAGCTGGATCCGGATTCTTTCTGAATAATACAGATACCAGATGTTGGGAGATATTAAAGAACATGGCTAGGAAACAGTCATGGGGAGACAGAGGTGCCGTGGAACAGGTCAAGGCTGCTGGTGAATCCAGAATAGTTAGGGAGCTGAACGATAAGTTGGATCTTCTAGCCAAGAAGCTGCTAACTAAGGAAGATGCATCTGAAGATGAGGAGGCCCAAGTGAAATTCATGCAACAACAGGGTTACAGAAACAATGACTATGCATGGAGGAAGGATAAAAAGTTCTCATGGAAGGATCTGAATAATTTTCTGTAGGATCCGGATGCCAAGCCACAGCAGAGAGCCGAGGATAAGAACACTGAACTACTGGGTCAAATGGTACAACAAAACCAAGAGATGATGGCCATGTTTGGTAAGCAATTGCAATCCCAAGGTGATATTCTAACCAAGTTTGGGCAGACGCTGCAGAGCCATGGAGCACAAATGTGGGCATTAGAAACCACCATGGCACAGATTTTGAGTGAAGTGGCGGCCATCAAGCACGCCAATCAACAGAAACCAGCCGAGAATGCGAACGTGGCCCAAGCACACCATCAAGTCAAGTATATATCTGTGGTAAGAACTGAGGAGGAATCTCAGGTGCAAGAAGCTGTAGAAGAAAGAAAAATGACTTTTAATACGCATGCGACACCGGCGATATCGTATCCACGCACTTACTATGGATTGCCGGGCGGAAACCCTTTCTTCAGAAAATCACAGTGAGTTGTGAGTATTGTATCTCCATCTAGGCAAGAAGAACAATTGAAGGTTGTTTGTGCACGTGTGGATACAGTGAATGCGAGAGAGGAACCACAACAAGCTGTTAATATTGAGGATGTCTCGCCAAAGCCCACGTCAGAGGGAGTGATTGAAGCAAGCTTAGGGGAGGTGCCCCCGAAAAGCTCATATGTGCCACCTCACAGACGTGTTGATGCAGCAGATGTTTCAAATTTGGTCAATCCTAAGTCAAAGAAAGAGCATCGTCATTTTAGCAAATTCCTGGAGATATTCCGAAAACTCCACATCAATATTCCATTAGTGGAGATGACCGAGAAAGTACCCGCCTATGGGAGGTTCATCAAGGAAATCATCAATAAGAAGAGGCGGATAAAAGACGATGAGATTTGTCGGATGAATGAGACGGTGAGCTCTATGATACACGGGAGTTCGCCAAAGAAGAGAAAAGACCCAGGAGGTTTCTACATTCTGTGCTCAATAGGTGGTCGACATTTTCCTAAAGCGCAATGTGATTCCGGCGCTAGCATAAATCTCATGCCTTTGGCGACATTTCAAAAGCTTGGGTTAAAAGAGATAAAGAAGTTGGCCGCAACAATTGAATTGGTGGATGGATCTACCGTGAGACCCTATGGAGTATGTGAAGATGTTCTCGTCAAAGTGGATAGATTCATATTTCCGGTGGACTTTGTCGTCATGGATATGCCACCGCTCCAAAGCTGTGAAATTCTTCTAGGAAGACCTTTTCAAGCAACGGCGGGCGTCGTAACTGCCTTAGGGAGAGGTACGTTGTCCTTGGGAATTGGAGGAGATCGAGTTGAATTCAAATTACCGCATGATCCTCTAAGTGCAGTTCCCAATGTGAAAAGATGATGAGCTTCATACCGTCTAGCCTAAGACGTTAAATGAGGGTGCTTGTTGGGAGGCAACCCAACCATTGGTACATTAGGATAGTTTAATTCTAATTGTAGGTTGCTTTAATTTCGTTAAATTTTTAGTGTAAAGAAGATACCTTGATCCGTTTGTTCATTGTGTAGGCTGAGGCAGGGTCGATACCATCGACACACTGGTCGATGGTATCGACATAGGTTCAGGTTGACAACTGCAGAGTTCATTCTGAGTCGATACTATCGACGGTCTCGTCGATGGTATCGACACACTTACAGGCAGGTCGCCCAACAAAAGTCGATAGTATCGACACAGCAGTCGATACCATCGAGATCTCTGGAGAAGTTCAGAGTGATTTGTCTCAGTCAACTCGATACCATCGAAGGCCTCATCGATGGTATCGACATGGTCACAGGTTGAAGTGAAAAAGTGGTGGTGTCGCAATGAAGCCAAGTCGATACCATCGACTCCTGTCGATGGTATCGACCATCCATGTCACCGATCCGCGCAAAGACATCAACGGCGATCACGAAGTCCACGTCAGTGATCCGGGTGCTGCGTCGATACTATCGACTTGTGTCGATGGTATCGACACGTCAGCAATCCGGGTTTCAAGATCAAGCAATCTTCAGCCGTCGATACTCGCGAGGGGGCGGATAGCATCGAGACGTGTCGATACCATCGACCCGCGTCGATGGTATCGACGGGTCAACAGTAACGTCGGCCAAGTCTATATAAGGAGAGTTATAACGTCATTTTACGTCACACCTTCAGATTGAACTTCCTCCTTTGAGCCGAGCACTCCCCCGAGCCATCCAAGATCGAAGAGCAGCAGCACCGAGCGAAGATCTTCACCGAGCGGAGAATCAATTCTCCATCTTCCCCGAGCTCTTCTTCTTCTAATCCCATCTCTCTCGCAACAATGGTGCACGTCGCCGGAGCATCATCCTCTCGCGCGAATCCTATGGATATCATGGAGTTTGTGCCACCTCCTCCTGCTTCAGTATCACGTCCGTTCCTGGTTCACCCATCCGCGGAGGTGAGGAAGATTTATGAGGAGATCTTGAAGCGGAAGATCGAGCCTACCCAGTATGTGGACCGGGGTATGATCCAAGAGCTTGGATTCGAGGCCAACTTGGCCTATGTTCTGGGAGGACAAGCACATCACACCGGCAGAGGGGATGACGAGTTGGAGTATCATGTGGATGGTCAGCCATTTTTCGGCGAATGGCCCACCTACAAAGAATTGGTGGCGGAATTCATGGCGTCCCTTGACGTCTGCGTCATGCCCAATGACATAGTTGCTTCTGATCGTGAGTGGATCAAGGGTCGGGTGTCCTTCTGGCTGTTCAACATCGACTACAACATCACGCTTGAGCAGTTCAATGACATCTTCAACTGGAACCACTCTCAACATGATCACGGGCGGCCGGATTCCCGCACAGACTATGACAAAATCTTCGCCGAGCTAGTGACAGTGTCGGCGGGCAAGACAGTGAGCTACCATAATGTTGCGGTAGAGGATTTCGAGCATCCATTCGTTCGGGTCCTACACCGGATGTTGAGTTTCACATTCTTTGCTCGTAGCGATCTGACATTGAGCAAATTTTAGGAGAGCGACCTTTTCTTTCTCTACATGCTCCTGAAGCGACAAGAATGCAACTGGGGTGCGTTCTTCCTGCAGCGCATTCTGGCGGTAAAGAGGAGTACGAGGAAGGCTCCGATTCATTTCGGTGGGCTCATTACCAAGCTGGCGCACTACCTCGGGCTCAACTTTTCCACCATGACTCCGCTTTCCACGAGGAGTAAGGTGAACGTGCAACATCTGCACCGTTCTAACCTTATTCTTCTGCGGGATGGGTTGGCGTACGCTCACTGCCACGTCAACCACGCTTACCAGGAATGCGCACTGCCGGATCCCGTCTTCAACATCGAGGGCGCACGGCACTTCAGATGGCCGATCATAACCATCGACTCCGATGATGAAGAAGGCGGCAACGACAGACAGGACGACACGGCTGAGGAGGAAGAGGAGGCATTCACACCTCTTCGAGCACGAGTAGCACCCCGGAAGCGTCCTCGGATGCATCCGGGTGCGTCTTCATCATCACAGCCTCCGCCGCCATCACCACAACCCTCGCAGCCAAGCGAGGATGCCTACTCAATGCAAGGCATGTACACGATGCTGCAGGACATCCATCAAACACAGGAGCAGCATCTAGCGATGTATACCGGTATTCAGGACACTACGAACCGGATACTTGACAACCAAAGGGCGATGTTCGAGAATGAACGTCTCCTCCTCGCCAACCAACAGCATATACACAATTAGTTGCAGTGGATGGAGATGCAACAGGAGCCCTTCTACGACCACTACTGGAGTCAGAGCTACTTTGGAGGCTATCCACAGCCTTGGCCGAGGACCCATTATGATCCGAGCTTCCAGGGGGAGTATCCTTCTTGGGATCCTACGGCTCCACAGTGCCACTTCCACCTCCGCAAGAGTGATCGGGTATCTCTGTTCCAATCTTAAGTTTGTTTTTTACTATGAGGCCATAGTCAAATTCAAGCTTAGGGGGGTAGTTGGAACAGTTCTATCTTTTATTGTTTTAGTTTTTAGCATTGTTATTTGTTTATTGCATCTTTAGTTTTTGTAGGATCCACGTGCTATCTAGTGTAACTGTGGATGTCGTAAAAGTTTGTCATCTTGATGTTAGTTCATGGGAAATTTAAGGGAAATTTAAAAAACATTTGTGTCTTTGGATAGCTTGCTTTGGTTGACCTTGGGGAACACATCCTACGAAAATGATTGATTATGTCAACTTTAAAACAACATTTCACACCTGTACTCCTAATGATTCATGAAAGTAGACAGTAATGGTTGTTTGAGCCTAACCTAACCAAGTGGTAATGAGACCTTAATTGGATGTAAGAGAGAGAACCCTCTAAACCACTACACAGGTCAGTAAGGAGGGACACATAATATCTTTCTAAGGTTCAGTCATCTAATCTTGTGATCATTCCACTTCATTTTTTTTTCATAATCCACCTAAGAATTGGAAGTAAAGTGCAGTTTTAATTCCTTTTTGTGTGCATAGCATGTAGATAGGACTTGCATTGGTATTTTCCATTCTTTTGCATAAAAAGACAAAAAAATATAGGGATTCATGCACAAAAACCTTTAGGTGCATGCCATGTAGTTGCACTCATGATTTTCATGCATAAAGTATACCATGTATCTCAATTTTTCCTAAATGGTGAATTGAATTGTTCCATACCTTCTAAATATTGCAAAAATTTCTGAGCATGAAGAAAATAGCCCAATAAACTTATCTTTAAGCAATTATGGATATGTGGGCTAAAGGAAAAAAATTCTGAAAATCTGCAATATGGAAAAAAAAGAATTTAGAAGAAAGTGGAATAAGAGGGAGAAAGGAACATGATATCACTCGCATTACAGGAAAGTTGAGTACATGATGTAGTTTGACTAGATATCCATCTCATTTTGAGGTGGAAGGTTAGTGCATGCATCATTTCACCCAATTTCAGGCATTAGGGCATTTTTAATGTGCATTGGCATCATTTAGGACATTTTGTATTATGCATGTTGAAACTGTACATTACTTCCCAGTTCTTCCATGAGCCACCCATTTTCATCCACCCGTTGCTCGGATTGGTAGGCCACCGTGAATTTCTCCTCACTATTGATTATCAGGAGAACTGCTTCCATGTAGATGGTAGTTAGGGCGAGCAACGTAGTATAGGCGATCACAAGATGCACCAATGCTGAATCGGCAAATTTTATTATGTTAACTGTCTTATGTGATAGTGTTCATCGGTTTGGAGGTCAATTTCTTTTATTGATGATTATTGTCGCCTTTAGGGTAATTACCGTTCTGTGGTTAGAGAAGGCCGGTTTGAGAACGTTCAGTGGGAGTCACATGGGATGTTGGGTTGGTGTGTTGATTTTCAGTTGACATCTGCAATTCTATTCTAAGGATTAGTTGCTCGAGGGTGAGCAATGTTCAAGCTTAGGGGAGTTTGATGCGATGATTTTGAGTCGCATTTATAGACCTTTTTGATATGTGTTTTGTGCTTTTATTAGTCATTTTTATGGTTAATATTGCATAATTCACCCATTTCGGTCTTTGCCATCATTTTATGTCAAATCCCCTTAGTTTTATCATTTTGAGCATTAATTATCACATTATTATAATTCGTGTGGATTTATTTGATCTTGTCTTTGAATTTCAGGAAAAACAAGTATCTGCTTCTGTCGATACCATCGACGGAAGTCGATACCATCGACAAGGCCACAGGTTGCCAGCCGAGAGGAGCAGTAAAGAGTCGATATCATCGACACCCAAGTCGATGGTATTGAGACCCCTTCAGGTTGCTGGTGAGGAAGTTGTCGATAGTATTGACCCCAAGTTGATACCATCGACGCATGGAGGCTACAGCGTCGCTGAAGGACAAAACTGACGCTACAGGAAAGTCGATACCATCGACCCAAGTCGATGGTATTGAGATGGCTACAGGCACTCAGACGAAAAGACAAGAAGGTTGTCGCTACTACACTGGGTCGATACCATCGACCCGCGTCGATGGTATCGACACCGGCAGATATGTGTTGGATTCAGATTGATTTCAATCGGACGGGTGGAGTTAATTGACGACCTAATTAGGGACTTATACCTAATGACGGCCGCCCTGACGAGATCATCATCTCATTTTCCATTGCACAAGTGCCGAGGAGGGAGAGAAAGGAGAACGGAGGCCAGAAGTTCGCACCTATCAATCCGGACGCTGCCAAAGACGGATTTCACCACCGAGAGGCAGGAAAGCTTGTGTTCTACGCAAAGGATCAATCGGTTCTCCTCTGTTCAGGGTTTTTCCCATTTAATTCACGTTTTTCATATGATTTCCCCTATTTCTACCATGTATTTGTGTGAGATGAACATGCGGGGCTAATCCCCTCCATCTTTAGGACCGAGAGTAGCCCGAGAATGCATTGTATGACAGTTTTATATTAATAATTCATATTTTCTCTCATAAATCTGTGGTATAGTTTCGTTTTCTCCATATATTGGTATGCTTGATCACCATAATAATAACCTAATTCCCTTAATCACTTCGACAGAAGGATTAACGGTTGAAAAGAGACGAAACCTACATTAATCGATAAATCCCTTGACAAAGGAGGTGTAAAATTAATGGTGGAAACTGAGAGATCGTTCGTAATGCGCTTAGTTTAGGGAATAGATTACTATGACGGTGGAATCAACCTAAACCTAAGTAGTGAATTGCACCACGACAGTGGGTAATTCTGTTTTCAGGCCACTACCTGGATAGAGAGAGAAGATTGAGGAATTATATGAAACCTAATACAATGATAACCCGCGGTGAAACCGCAACCCTAAAGATACCCTTTTGAATTGATTAAATTAACCTTTAATCGATTGTTTGCTTTGTTTTATTTTTATTTTCTTTTAATTCTGACAACAAACCCCAATTTGTTATTCGGCTTAGCTGATCGCAAATAGTTAGTAGAAGTCTCCGACAATTCTGAGTATCCCTGTGTTCGACTCGGACCTCACAAAGGCCTATATTACATTGACGCGTACACTTGCGTTTTTAGCGCGTAGTAAAATACACGTCAACAACCATATGTGATAGGAAGTTGTAGGCATATGATGGCATGCACAGCATGCATGTGATATGGGCCCAACATAGTGGGTTGTGCATGGTCACAGACCCATAAGGCCATTAATTCTGGAAGATGCCAAGGAGCCTTGCAGATAGTCGTTGGATTGGAATTCAAGGGTCCAAATCAATTTCTTTGAGGTAAACCTTTCAGCATTTATATCTTATACCTCCCTTATCAAAAATCGAACTACCATTATACCAAAATGAAAATGATCTAAAAACAAGATCTACATCTTAAAAATATTTCTATTGATATACTAAAAATGAAAACTTCCCACCTCTCTTACTTGCTTAGTAACAATTAATGCTCAAATATGATCAATGATACATCAAAATAGTATCATGGACCTTGTTAGTAACGTTTGATAAAATTTTATCAAAGAAATGATATTGATTACATATGTGTGCCTAAATGTGATCTTTTGACTCCAAATGATGCTTAATGTGCACTTTCCATGCTAATATCCTTAATTGTGCTCAAACTTGATTATAAGTGTCCCAAATCATGATGGTTTTTTACTCAGTAACTTTACCACTTTAGGAATTAAGATTCTAACTTCCTCATGTTAATACCCTAATTTGACTAAATGATGTACTTTGAACCATGAAACATGCTTTATATGCACATATGATGCTACATTTTGAGATTTCTCTAACATTGCCCTAATGTTACTCAAAACGATTATGTGACAACCGAGTCAGTAATTTATCATGCTTCCTACACATAAATGCTTTGTGAATCATTCTTGTACCCTAATGTGAATATTTGACCTAATATGAAATGTGACCTATAATGCACATTGATAATTAGAGACCGGATCTTGTTCAAATCTCACCCTAATGATCATTCATGATATGCAATTCTCTTCGATCATGAATATCTTGGTGACGTTTATGACACCTAACTCAAGTAGACCCCATATACTAATGATGACAATCTAGAATGAGAATGACTCAAAATGACTAACATGACAAGTTGATGATTATGTTGACTAAGCATGCTCAAATCTTATTATTTCTCTATTAATTCTTATATTACTAATCTTGAATCCCTAATCTTGGCTGTAATCTGTCACGCTCGATTTTAGATGAGTCCATAATGTATAATATAATGTAACATTACATGAACTAGTTGAGACATTAAAATCAATGATTAATGATATGATACCTAGGCTTATGTGACACGTCCAACCACAATGATAATCATTAAGGAGATCCAATCTTGTAGATGTTAGTCAATTCATATTGTTTGTAATCTTGGGATCACTTTGTTGACTTAATTGCCAAGATCTAGTCAAGCTTGTTAAATAAGGAATATCTAGTCGAATGGTTAATCTTTTACTCTAGTCAAGATACGCTTTATCCTCCT
The DNA here is from genome assembly GCA_963693085.1 of Alisma plantago-aquatica. Lineage (NCBI taxonomy): Eukaryota > Viridiplantae > Streptophyta > Magnoliopsida > Alismatales > Alismataceae > Alisma > Alisma plantago-aquatica. The sequence goes on from OY856413.1 coordinate 36,418,209, forward strand.
ATTGTCCAAACATGTGGTATTGAAATTGCTTGTATGTATGTATGCTTAAAATGTTTTGGCATATATACTTGATTAAGGTATGTGTTCCATACCATTACTATGTCTAATGTTGATTGAACTATGTTGAACAAACATTGAATATAATAAAGACAAATCCATTATATAATTGTGTGTACCTTCTTAAATTCTTGGGGTAAGGGCACAAGGAATGTTGAAACATGGTTAGCTCATTGAGTTTTGTCTTGAGGTCCCTCATGTAGAAATAGGCTGACATTAGGCTTTCTACCATCAAGTTCCCCTCACAAACCCTTCTTTTGAGAAATTGGTCAATGGCCATTGATTTTGTTTAGTATAATGCAAAAGCACCTAAAACATGCTTGTGTGTTAATAAGAAATTCTTTATTATTGTTGCTTTATTTCTTGTTAGAACATTAAGTTTTTCCAAGAAATATGTTTTCTATGAAACCTGTGAATTTATGCCTTTTATCATGTACTCAGCGTCATTGTACTGATGTGTATCCATTTTATGATATTAGGTGACAGGTACGCTATGACTCTTTCTGTGATCATTTTTGTCGCTCCATTATTATAATTTGTTGCTCTTACTCTATTAGTACCATGTAATGACATGCAAATGGAATTCATATGGCTTGATATCAAGAAGGTTTATGATCTTGATGTCGAGTACTAGCGTAGCATTCTTTTGTTATTTCATGGTGTGTCTTACCTTACACATTCTATATTGTTGTTTGTCATTTGATTCATGCATATAGTATGTGATCCATTCTAGGGAAGATCAAGTCTACTCACCTTTAGTTGTCTAGTGATTAGGAGTCTGGATTAAGGATAATAAATATTTCTGTGACAAATGGTTTCATAGCAATCACATATCCTCCATGCATGTTTAATAACTAAATTCCACACATTTTAGTGAGTCTTCTAACATCTCATATCTTCTTTAAGGACTACCCTAAGCCACCCATTAGATGATTATTATTCAGTTTCTCACCTCCTCCTGTGATCTCTCTCATGAAAACTAATCACATGATTTCTCAATTATGGGTAGGTTATGTATGGGGAAAACTTGAATGAATTGGTAAAATCTAAGTAAGATAATAATGATACCATGATCATGTTGACTCAAGGTCTAAATTGACCAAACCCTTGTTTTGATGATGACTAAACCATTCCAATAATTTGTGTCTAATGCTTCTGCTTGAGTAATTTCATATTAGGTATAGACACACTCCAAATGCCCTAACTTGTGCATCTCAACTTGGAGAAAAGACAAGGCAAAGTCAATACAAGTGCACATTTTTTGTAATATGATGTAAACCCATTAGAATCATGTTGTAAATCACTTGTAATGATTGTATGACTTGTAATTAATCTTAGAAAAAATCAGGAGCACTTAGATCGAATGTTTAAGCACTCAAAAGCCATTTTCCAAAATTCACATCAGGTTGTTCATCGGTCGAGTTGCAAACTCGACCGATCCTGATTGGATCTTAAAATAACTTTTGATCAATCGAGTTTACACTTCACAGAACTCGACCGATCCCTCTACTGACCAAAACTGATGTAAGTGAATCGATCGAGTTACCCCGGGACAAACTTGACCGATGGCCTAAATCAGCCTTGTCTTTTAGTGGGATCGGTCGAGTTACCTTTATAGAAACTCGATTGATTGCACTATACGAAAAAGTGTTGAAAAGTGCTTCTAGCCATTTTGGAGTTGCAACAAGCAAAAATATATCTGTTGCAAGCCACAAAATGGCTAGTTTTCGTTCTTAAGTGTTCCCAAAGGCTAAGAGGCATCCCCAACTATAAACAGGACCCCTTGGACTTCATTCTAAGGTTGACCATTCAATGCAAAACTCTATGTGAGCTTCCTATTCTATAGTTGAGTGTTTCCCATATCCTCCTCTCTCTCTAAGCTTAATCATTTGCTACATTCATTAGAGTGAGTAGGAAATATGTAAGAGAGCTAGTCCTACATGTATATCTTGTGAAGCTCTCACTTCCACCACCTCCCTATCTCTCTTTTCAACCATGAAGATGAAGGTTCTCTCTCTGGGCTAAGAGAGGTGAAGAAGAACAAGGGAAGGTGTCCCTTGGTGAAGATCAAGGCTGAAGACGTGGAGTAAGATTGTATAAGCCCTTGGTGAAGGTAGAAGACTCCTTGCATGCTCAAGTGGGTAAGTCCTTGGTGGAAGCTTCTCCGAGTGAAGGTGAAGTCAAAGGTTGAAGATCCAAGAAGAGTGGGTGATTCCTTGAAGGCTGAAGACTTGTGCAAGAGTAGGTAAATCCTTGTAAGAAGGTGGAAGACTCTTGCAAAGTGGGTAAGTCCTTGGTAAGGTTGAAGACTCTTTATATTGGATAGATAAGTCCTTTGGTTGGTCATGTATTGTATCTCTTTTGATGAATATAACGAAGGTGCATGGTTAAGAAATCCTAGAGGTTGACCTCTCTAGGTAGTGGAGTGACTCACTTCTAGTTTGAAGTGTGGAACCACTCTAAATAGCTTGTCACTTGGTGTATGTTCAATCTCTCTCTCCCTTGCTATGCATGTTTTAGTTGCACTCAAACTTCCTATTTAGCAACCTTATATTGTGATATATCTTGAAGGTCTAATGAATTTTGTTTAAGTGTTTTCATCTCTATTCACCCCCCTCTAGAGCATCCAATCACCCATCTAGGATCCAACAGATCCAACCTTAATGCAAAACTAAATAATTATGAATGACAAGTAATCTTGAAGTTAAGAACTCATGTATGACCGCTCAGATCATGTAAACTCAGTATCACTGAATCTAGACTATTGGATTTCTATTTTAAGGTACAATGATGATAATCTTGATATGATGATATAAGGAGGATTTATACCTTATAATTCATGGTTGTGTGGTCCATATTTTATCTAGTCCATGTGCCCTATTGTAGTTCAAACCTAAAACATGACCAAGCCAGCCTTTTCAGCTAGCTATTTCGATGTGTACCATAATCATGCCACGAAATGACTATGCTTCTAGACTCTCAAAATTATGATAAAAGACTTTGATGCAAGAGGCTTTTTCCTATTTATTACTATGCCTCTTTATAATCTCTATTATGAATGATATGATGGATACATATTTTAATCTTGCCCTATTATGATCTATCTCTTGGAGTGCCTTATTTGACTTCTCAATTTCCAAATAGACCATTACCTTAAACATGAAAGGAATGATATGAAATTATGACCTTGATCTTGCAAAATCTTGAGACATGGTTGCCCCATTATGATCTTGAACTATCATCTCAAATGCTTATGATATATGACTTAATAATTGATACTCTCCCTATGTGGATATGCTTGATGGCTCATGACTAAAGTGAACAAATGTGCTAAATTAGGGTGGTAATTGACTTTTGACTCCCCTAACCTAGGTTATATCTTTATTATTACTACCTCTAAATTATCATCTTGTTGATTATTAAGAGTTTTGAAAGGTAACCCCTTCCACCCAATTTGATTATTTTACCTAAGCCTCTAATGGGTCAAATTTCTAATGATATTGATACTTGATCTTGAACCTTGACTTAATGATGATCTTGAAAGATGATGATGTTGACTATAATGTATGGTCAAGCTCATAGAAAGACCTAGGTCTACATCATTCATCAACCTTGAATACCATGGTAATGAACCTGGTATTAAAATCTCAAAATGTTGCTTGAATGGTGATTGAATGTTGCTCGATTGTTGTATATGGATGAATGATCATACCTATGGTCTAAGTAGGAACCTAAACCCTAGCATAAAAATGTTTGGATCTATGACTTTGATGTCCAAACTTTGACTCTTGATATTGATTTATCAAATGTTGACTCGTGATTATTGGTCATTATATTGATTTGACTCCTATGATCACCCAATGTGGATCTGATCACCCTCGATATATGATTCATCACTTTCATGTTCCCAAATCTCAAACAATTTGAAATAAACATTATGTTGATTCTCTCAATTTATGACTTAGGAAATATCTTTCTTGTGGAATAGGGTGAGACCTTCCACTAATTTGGAGCATGAAATCACGATATTAAAATAGGTGTTTGTCGTGAATTGTTGAAACATGAAATCTCAATCATGGATGTATAATCCCATTTAGGCCAATGCAGAATCTAGAACCCTAAATCTTGGAAATGAAAGTGATGCTTTACTCTTAATTCAAGAGATCTTTTTTTTAACATAGGATGTGATCTGTTAGAATTTGTGATCTATAGGATAATCTCTCCAAATATGTGATTCATGTGGTGATCTTTACTATTTGATGATCAGTGTGACTATGCATCTGTCATAATGCTTGATTGCTCGATTTGAAAATAGTGTTGATGTTGAAGGAATACTAAGTGATCGTGATATGCAATATGAAATCCAAAACTCAATTGATGGATTGATTTAATTTTTGGGACAAAGTTCCTTTTAAGGTAGGGAGTATGTGACAATTTGGATTTTATCGCTCATTATTGACTCATTAGATGGTGTATTCTACCCAGTAACCTCCCTCACCCTTAATTTGATGACTTTGAGAAACATTATTTTCAATTGATGAAATGGACATAAAATGCCACTTCATACTTAATTGACTAACGTTGAGTGTGTAATTATACTTTAAAATGAATTTCTAAAGTTGATAGACCTCAACATTATCTTTTTGGTTTCAAACTTATAGTATAGGAGGTAGAAGAAGTTTAGGAACCAGTAATAAAAGTTTCATGCAAATCAGACTTACAGTTTGGGAGATATGGTTTTTATAAGATGGACAAAGAAAGATGATTAAAATTTTAGTTTTGATATTTAAATGTGCCACATAACCTAGTCAACCCAGTTTCTCTCGACCAATAAATATGCTCCCTTTCTTAACCATGGATTGCCTGTGTTAGTGATCCATTTGTTTCTCCTTGACCAACCACAACCCTTGGATTGGATGGACATGGATCTGGTCAAGATCCAACAGCTACGTGGTTATCTTCCCCATTTCTCTCATGAATGGGAGTAGTTTGCTAGAGAAAAGGCTCCACCACATTTAACCTCTTTTTGCACCTATATAAATTTCCATTTAACATCTTTTCTTCTTCTCTCTTCGTTCCCTTTCATTTGCACCCATAATCAAGCTTTTTTGTGCTCTTTATCTCTATCCTTAACTCCTTCCTCCAGCACATTAGACCATGGTTGTTTTATCAACTCCAGTGAAAGACTGGAAGCCTCCTAGGAGCCTCGTAGAAAGTCGTTGGATTGAAATCCAGGGGTCCAAATTGATCCTCTTGCGGTAAAACTTCAAAAATTTATATCTTATGCATCCCTTATCCAAAATGGGACTTCCAATATACCAAAATGATCAAAAAACAAGACTACGGCTTAAAATAGTTTCATGACTTAGTTTATGTTCATAATTCCATTGATATTCTAAAACTGACAACTTCTCACCTCTCTTACTTGATTAGTGACATTTAATTATCAACTATGATAAATAATGCATCAAAATAGTATCCTAAACTCTTGTTAGTAACTTTTGATGAAATTTCATTAAAGAAACCTTCTTGATCTCATATGTGTGCCTAAGTGCGAGCTTTTGACTCTGACAGATGCTAAATATGGACTTTAAATGCTAATATCATTAACTTTGTGCTCAAACTTGATTTTAAGTGTCCCAAATCATGATGGTTGTTTTAGATTAGTAACTTGTACCACTTTGTGTACCAAGGTTCTAACTTCCTCACTTTAATACCCTACTTTTACTTAATGATGTACTTTGAACCATATAACATACTTTATAGGGACATATGATGCTACATCTTGAACATTTCTCTAATGTTCACCTATTGTTACTTGAAACTATTATGTGACCACTAAATCAGTAATGTATCATGCTTTGTACACCTAAATGCTTTGTGGATCATTCTTGTACCCTAATGTGGTTATTTGATCTAATCTTGGTATGAATGTGACTTATGATGCATATTGATAATTAGAAATCTAATCTTGTTCAAATCTGACCCTAATGATCATACGTGTTATATAATGTTCTAAAATCTATATCTTGATGATGTTTATGATACCTAGCTCAACTAGACCTCATATATACTCTAATGATGACAACCTTGCATGATGATGACTCAAAATGACTAGCATGAGATGCTTATGTTGACTAAGCTTGCTCAAATATTATTATTTATCTATCACAATCTTATATCCTTCATTTTTAGTCCCTAATCTTAGTTGTGATGTGTCGCGCTATATTTTAGATGAATCCATGATATATAATATAAAGGAACTCTACATGAACTAGTTGAGACATTTAAACCAATGATGAATGATATGATACCTAGACTTGGGTGAAACATCCTACCACAATGATAATGATTAAGGAGACCTAATCATGTCGATGTTAATTAATTCATACTTTTTGTAATATTAGGATCACTTTGTTGACTTGATTGCCAAGATCCAATCAAGCTTGCTAAATAAGGAATCTTTAATCAAATGGTTAATCTTGTACTCTAATTAAGGTACGTTGTATCCTCCTATTAACCAAACTAGTGGTATTAAACTTGCTTGTATGTATGTATGTTTAAAATGTTTGGTCTTACATACTTAATTGAGCTACATGTTCTCTATGATTACTATGTATGATCTTAATTGAAGAATGTTGAACAAACATTGAACATAATATAGAGAAATCCATCATGTAACCTTGTGTACTTGTATGAATTCTTAGGTTCAGGTCACAAGGCATGTTGAAATATGGTTAGATCATTGACATTTTTCTTGAGGTGCCTCACATAGAAACAATATGATATTGGGCTTCTACCCTCAAATGCCCCTCACAGGCCTTTCTTTTGAGAAGTTGGTCAATGGCCATAAAATGTTGTTCACTAAAAATATTTGCACTTAAAATGTGTTGTGTTAATAAGAAATTCTTCTTTATTGTTGCTTTTTTATTATTATTACATTAATTTTTTCCAAGCAATATATGTTATCTTAAACCTATTAACTTACTTCTTTTATAGCGTGCTTAGCATAGTTGTGTTGATGTATATCCATTTATGATTTTAGATAACATGTACACTATGACTCTTTCTTGATCATTGTTGTCGCTCCATTGAGATAATTGATTTCTCTTACTCTATTGGAATCATCTAATGCCATTCCAATGGAGTTCGTATGGTTTGATATTTAGAAGGGTTATGATATTGATGTCTCGTACTAGTTCAGCATTGTTATATTATGTCGTATTGTGTCTTGCATTAGTCCTTCTATATTGTTGTTTGTGGTTTTGTTCATGCATATGATATGTAATTCATTCTAGGGACCGATGCCCAGGTATACTCATCTTTGGTTGTCTAGACATTAGGAGTGTGGATTTAGGACCATACATAGTTGTGTGACAAGAAGTGAAATGGGTTCTCTTATCTTTCTAGATGGACGTGAGAAGGTTCCTAAATTTGTAGACTTAAAGGGTTAAATGGCTGCTTTTGAACCTTCACCTCGTACGGTGATCAACAAATTATTTTCAATATCATTGCATCACTGAGGGACCTCATTTCGTGGGGGTAGGGCTTATAGATCAAAATTGTTGGACCCCATTATATGGGGGAAATTATAACTACTAATAGTTTTCCCAATGTAGTTGGGGAAATGTGATTTACATCACATTCTTCCATGTAGTTTCACATTGAGAAGTCCGCATATAACATCATTGACTATGGTTTCATGGTGTTTGTTAGGACATGATAGTGAGTACCCAAGACATGAGGCCCCTATATTGATAGATCACTGCCTGCCCTATATTTTCCTCATGAAATCAATATGTAGATGTCTTTGTGGTACAAGTAAACATATAGGGCAGGTAGTGACCTATCAATACTATATATATAGTATATAATTCAAATAATAGATAAAATTGTATCGAATCCCTCCTCGGACTTTCTTATATAGTATAGATGAGTTTTCTAAAATAATATATAATTTAAAAAATTAATAAGGGGACCAATATGTAATTTCAAAAATAATAGAGAAAAATTACAACCAACCCCCTCCACAGACTTTCTTATATAGCATAGATGAATCTCTTAATACAATATATATTTTAAAAAATTAAAGAAAGTGTGCTTACTCACATTGGGATCAATATATAATTTTAAAAAATATTGGAAGAAATTGCATCCACATATTAGTATATATGAGTCCCCTATAATATATAATTTAAAAAATTAAAGACCAAAGTGTGATGTAAACACAAATCGACCAATGTGTAATTTCAAAAAGTAATGGAAAAAATCGCAACCAACCCCCTTTGTGGGACTTTCTTAGATACAAAAGACGCATTTTTAATGTATAAAAATATTAGAAAAAATTGCATGACTAATCTAAAATGGCTTGTTTTATATAGTATAGATTTCTAATTCTTAACTTAAAGGTAAATATAAGTCCGAAATAAAAATAAGATAAAAATACAAACCATAAATGAATTAACAATTAAAGATCTCAGTATATTAATAAGTCCTAGGAATGGATCCTTTGTCCCACTCCCACACTTTACCGGCTATGTGAAATAGTATGCTTTTCTATATAAAAAAAAGGGTTCATAGGTTCGGCAGACATAGGGAATCGCTTGTTTTGATAGAGGTAGTAGCTAGATTATAAAGAGTTATTCAATATAGCATCAACTGGTTCGGGGTATCATGTATCGAGTGAATTCAATTTTTCAGGTTTGACCGTTAGGAATTGGTGGTGAGCAAGTGACGATATGCAAAATTGAAGGCGCAAGATTTAGCGAGAATAACTCTTCTTAAGATAAGGAAAGAAAAATCACAGGACAATATCAGTTAACAAGTACTATGTAACCCGAAGTACAATACATTGTCCAGATTTAATCACCCCTAAATCTGAAAAGTTCCTCCCTCCCAAGAACAAAGATAGTGAAGAACATAATTATAGGCAATGTGTACAAACCCTCCCTTTTTAAACTTCTTCTCCTCACGAAACTACTGTCGTTGTTGGGGATTAATTGTTGTTGCTACTACCGTTGACTGGGTCGCCTCTTCACCTAACGAGGTAGCCTACCTCGCTGCCAACTAGAAGCTCTCTCTGCGCGAGAGATATGTGTCCTTTGTTGATCGCACAGACGGTTGTCGTTGTCATGTCATCAGTAGTGTGCCACCAACCAATGTGTGTCTCCCGCTGCTCGAATCCCCTGTGGTGGTTAATGCACCACCTATGTCTTGCCGATTGATCTGCGTCCTCTGCTACCCGGACAGATCACCGTCTTTGTCGTAGCCACCAGCTAAAGAGTGTGTTCCTTTGTTCGGATCCGCTGCCGTAGCCAATGATGTCGCAGCACCAATAAAGTGCCAGCAACTGATGTGCGTCCTCCGTTACTCGAACCCGCCTCTATTGTCGATGTATTGTCGTGTTGCCGACTGTCAACCACTACTTTGCTCAATACAATGGCCCTCTCTCACCCACAATAGAGTTCCACAGTCGGTGCACCCAATGTGCCACCGACTGTCAGCCACTACTTCCCTTCAAGGCAAAAGTCGATGATCATTTCTTACCACAAGAGAGCATCGCCAGTTGTTATTGTTCTTTAACTCTTCTTTCACATATGACACCAACAACCAACAACATGTGGGATCACACACCAATAGGTGGGATATCTCAATGGCCTACCCCAGCGCCTCTATTTATAGCCTCCATGACATGTGATTGCAACTAAAAATTCTTATCTAATTCCATATTGTACATAGGGAGCCATGTTCTTTCCTTCTCGGATTCAACTTCTATTAAAATTTACAACACAAGTCAACTCTTATCTAAATCCAACTAGAACATAGATCGGACCACAAGTATCCCTACATTGATGAGCTGGATTATACTACGCATTCCGTGTGGCAGAAGGCTAACAGAAACACGTGAAAGAAGCTAGAGGGCGGCGTCCGGCCCTTTTGTAATAGAGACGCAAATACAGTAACCGCTAAGCAGACGTAATATTTTTATAAGCGGACTTCAGAGTACAATCCAATACGCCTAAATACAAGTCAACAAACGTGCCTATATTGTAACTATTGTTGCATGGAACTTCATTCACAATGTGTTTTATAATATCTTGTATTACACTTAAGAGTTTCAAATACACTAAAATGTCATCTTGAAAAAAATTAAGATTTAAAGTTCAGGAAACTTTAACCATAAATGCACCACATATGTTTAACATACTTTATAGGAAAACATTGTATAATGCACATTGTGAACTAACATTTACTCAAAGTTGTACACAAAATGAAACATAATTTATAAAGAAAAATGTACAAAATACGACTAGATATTATACAAAGTATCTACTTTATAAAGAAAAATGTACAAAATACGAGTAGATATTATACAAAGCATCTATTAAAGTACAAAGGAAGTAGACTATACAGACATTTGTTGTGTTGCAATAGGGCTTCATTAAGGTTGAACTTTGTTTATTTATCATTTAAAGTTGAACTTTGTATCTTTTTCGAAGTATACAATATACAAAAATGATTACAAAATTATACATGCTAGACGTAAAAAACATGCATACATTAAAAATCATTACAGAAAAGTATTAGTTCGTCGGTAAAATTTCATATACTTCAAAAAATACACCATGTATCAAGAAAAATATGTAAAGTACTAATAGTTAGTGAAAAAACATTACACCATATTATACGATACATAGACTAGTACTAACCATTAACGGATTATTACACGGCGAGGTAGTTTCAGAGTGTGTATATGGTACGCGTACGAGTGTATCACTTATTTAACTTTTATTAGATAGCAAATTCTCAAGCAGCGGTGCAACGAAAGGTGTCTATATATTTTTTGGAGGCTCAAAACAAGACAAGTCGATTACACCAGATAAGTTAAGCAAAGCACCAAACTAGTACTGAAGAAGACGGATGAAGAGATTGAAAACTTGGTGTGACAGCAGGATTTAGAAATTTAACACTGTAAAGGTTTGAAGCCAAATCATAAAGGAGGATCGTAAGATAATACCTACTAAGTTGTCTAAGTGGATATCTAGTTCCAGACTGTAGTCCGATTACTTATTTCACTTCGACGGTTTAAATGTGGCCGGGACGTGTATATCCGCAACTTATGATGAGCTGGCAGAAGTACAACCGTTAATTGGTAAGTAAACTTTCTTATCTCAATAAGACCATATCCTAAGAATGTAAGAACGGGTCGCCTTTTGTCGCAACGAACACACTACCTTGGTCTACGAAACAAAAATGACAATCGTATTTTTCTTCACAATTTCTTCGTGGCATTTATGTATTAAGTGATGCATTATCCAGCTGAAATAAGAGGCGTTTCATCAACAGCATTTGCAATGTACTTTAATATACTATTTTGGATTCGTGTATATGCTAAGACCTTAGTCATAATAATAAAAATATGATTATATTATACATGTTTGGCAGGATATAATCGGACCGCTAATTCTGAGTTTGATGTATAAAATTACACAGCAAATTACAGTTTGTCATCCAACTACACCAAAACAGACAGGCCGTTAACCAATGATGCATGCACTCTCTCCCTGTATTACCAATGAAATCGACAGTTTTGCAGGCTGTGAATCCTTCATAAACACATGGATAAGTGAATAGTACTTAAAAAGTTACTTGTCTCTACCATAGCTATACAGGCTGTGAATTCCTACTTATGCACTTGATGCTTGAGAATAATAAGCAAGGACCATAGGTAAAATTTCCCAATCCGAGACACATAAACCAATTCTGAGGTGGAATATTTCATGAATTTGTAACAATTGGCCAAAGCAGTTTATCATGAGAATATGCCAACGTGTTGGGTCTCCTGGAACATCACATTTCTCAGCAGCTTGACCATATCCTCCATCAAACCTATATTTTTCAACAAGTACCTTTCTGCATCTAATTGCTCTAAATATCGTCCTCCTATTTGATAGGCATTTCCATTCTTAGAAATAAGGCCATGATGTAATGCTAACTCCAAGACCTCAGCTTCACGGTTGATACCATTGCCAAATCCTATGCTCAGCTCAGCAATTTGCATTACGGGTGACAGTTTATTTTTCACAACTTCAACTCTGATATCAATACCTGAAATCTGAAGCAAAAGGGAAAACAGAGAGATAAAAATAGTGTTTGAAGACACAGCAAAAGCAAATCACAATTACGTAATGCAAAGGCCTGGAAACCAAAAGTTAATATGAAAGACCAGCTAAGAAGGACCTTCTGAAAGTTTTCAGTCCATAGGTTAAGTTATAAGTCTGCTGATTGTAAAAGTTTTAAGAAGAAATGAGGATTTACCTACTTATAAAAGGTTTAAAATTCAAAACAAGAATGATACTAAGTAAAATGTGAATACTTTTTCAGAAAAATCACATGATCAAGGTCAAACTGTCAAAAGGCCAAGAACCTAAGCAGGGCAAAAAAAGCAAACCAAACCAATAGGTTTAGTTTGGTTTGAGTGGGGTGAATGGTTTCATTCATTAAGCAAAGGACTGTAAATTGATGAATAGCAGTTTGATCTTCTTTTTTTATAGGTCATCGATTGTATATATTAATATTATTATTTAATATACTGGTTTCTAACCTATTCATATGCATATAACGGTGACCTATCATATCTGCCTTCTAACCTATTCATATGCATATAACTATGACCTCTTCACATACTGGTTTCTAACCTATTCATAGCATAGTACCTATGATATATGTTTCTATACATGACCATCATCTGTATGTTTAAATTTTCCTAGAAAACAATTCTTGTATTTATAGCGTGGTAATGGACCAAACCAAATTGAAACCACTGCAGCTGCGGCGAGGTGCGGTTATGTTTCTAGAGAAAATAATCATGGATAAAACTGCACTGCAGTTATTTTGTTTTAAATATATATATAGAATATTATTCTACATATATTATTTTTTTGTTTTTCTAGCATAGTTTACTAGATCTATATTTTAAATGGCATTTAATGTATAGAGTAGGAACTTTTATTTTTTTACAGTTACTTCACACATAGGTTGTTCTCTTTGTACAATTACTAAACATATGTGCCCTAGCACATGAAAATATTACTATTCATATTTTACTTGTATATATGTTGCACTTCATATTTATGTGTATTTTCACAAAATTATATAGTCATGTGTAATAGTGATAGATAGTTGTTGTCTCTGGAGGAATCATCTAATGTATTATCTTAAACCATTATTGACTAATTCATGCTAATTTTAAATAGAAACATACAAAAATTAGAAAATGAGAGATAGATAATTAAGGTTAGAATTTGATTTACAACTATAAGTGAACTATTATGCGTTAACTAAGAGATGTTATTAGTGAAGATAATATCAAGTTAAAGACAAATAAACAAAGGTAAAAAGAATATAGGAAGAAATAACAGAGAGAAAGAGAAAGTCAAGAAGAGAAAACTACTACCACTATTACTAGTAATCTTTCTCCATAGTTTATTTAAATATTTTACCACCCTACAATACCAATAGTTTTAACTCCCTCCTCTCACTTAGAAAATATATCATTACACTTAATTCTAAATATTATCTAATTTTCTCTCATTACAAATAATTGTGGACTAAAACATACCTTACATGCTTGAAATGAAGAGGACGGCTTAATAGGGGAGAGAAAGTGGAGAGTCATTTCAAATAAGATGATGTTGTTTGGAAAAAAATAAAGATTGTATATAAGCAAGGGGAGGACTTAATACATTTTAAATAGCACGGTGTTTGAACTTGGAATTGGAAAATATGTGTAGTTGGAAAATATTATTTTTGTAAATGCTAGTTTTAAATAAAAGTAGGGCATTCATTCATATGAACAAAAGTTCTTTTTATGTAATATATTATGAACTGGACATGTTTTTTCATATTTTTTATGTTATTTTATTTACAGTGTACATATTATTCATTTATTTTAATAGTGATTTTAAGAGTAATTATGTTTATTCTTGATGTGGTGTTGGTGTGGTGCAGTTAACCGTGGTTTTTTGACGGTACGGACATGGATTCTCATATCAAACACCACAGTAGATATGGCGCAGATATGGTGTCAGAATTTTAACTGTAGTGCGATTACAATTTTGACATAAACCACACCATGCCCGCACCACTGTCATCCCTAGGCACTAGTCAAAAGTTCAGTTGGGTTTAGGAAGATAGATTGTTTGGTTGCAGCTTTAGGACGGTCATCTCTGAAGTAAACATCTTGTACTATGAGAAAGTGAAGATGGATCATCTAGAGAAACTAATCCATGCATCTAAAATGTAAACAGCACTATGAGAAAATGAAAAAGGATGGACTTAGAAGCAAAAATCCGACAACGTATTATCAGTTACTGAATCAAGTCACAACTTATTCACTGCAAAACAGTTTGTCTGTTTGCTAAAAGAGTTGGTAGGGAAAAATAAAAGGTATAAACCTGTGAAAAAAGGAAAAACAAAGTTAACCAGTATATATCAAACCTTATCCTCTGTTCGACGTAATCCTTCTCGAGTAATTCTCATACGAATTGCTGAATAAAACTTCAACGAATTCCCACCACATGTAGCTTCATTTGCATCAACATCAGCAGCAGCCAATTTTGGCTTCGATCTAACCTGAATAAAGAGTAGAAATTGCAATTATATAACAAAACAAGAAAACAATAAATAGGTAAATGGATTGGATTTATATTAAAAAAAATCAAATTCAGCTGTGATTCCATGTCAACATGATAAATGATCCAAATGTACACTGCTAATATAGGAACAGATCTCAGTATGTTGAACTCAAATTAGTATTCGTCACGTCCTATGAGCCTTCAAAAACCACATGCTATTGAATGATTTTGAAATGTAATACTCACTTGTCCATTCAGTCAAAATAACAAGTGTATTTGGACTCATGGAAACAATTGGTTCCAAAATATTAAATATTTGCAAGAACAGATCCCTTATTGATGCTTGGTCTTTTCAAATTCATCATACTTGGATGTGCCTTTGCAAGAACAGATCTCGTAAAGAGTCCAAGAAAAAGAAGCTTGGATGTGTCTTTGAAGGGAAGTCCTCGTGAATCAAGAGTCTTATTTCAGAAAGGAGAATTTCAGTACAACAAGGCTCAATTTTTTGAAGAGGATGATGGTAGCCTTCATTAGCAGCACATATAGTCAATTGAATTAGTTTTGTGACTATAAGATTGTCTTTAATAGGATTACCTTCCTAACAGGTTTATCAATCCCAATCAGTCTTTAAAAAAATGTTAAGCAGTAAGCGTGCGGGTAGCACCTTGTAACTGGTTAAGTGGTAAGCGGCCGATTTTTGAAAAAACGGATTTTAGTTTCCTATATAATTTTATACAAAATTACACATATATGTATATAAATACTATACTCTTCGGAACTTTTATAAATATCTACAGATTCTAAACACTCTACTCAACAATACAAAACACCCAAATAGTTTATAAGATAGCTATAAGACAATAATTTATAGCTATAACATAGTAAACAATAGACTTGACATGGATAAAACACCCTACATACATGATACAGAAAAAAATTTGCATCACATGTTTACATAGCTAAGCAGTAAACAATAGACCAATTATTGGATACCTTACTAACTTATTGTTATATGTGCATATTATCAATTAGTCATACATTACAGCAGTACATTTAACTAAAGTATGCATTTTAAAATTAGATAATAGTTACATATAATTCACTTGTATAAATTACACTTTACAGCAGTACCTTATTATCCTGACTTTCATACAAAGTATGCATTTCTATATTAGAACTAGGGCTTATCATAGGATATTTGATGTATATAAGTTTAATATATAATAGTCAATAATACTTGGGAGTTGGGACCATATATTTACTTAATGTTACAGGTGTACAGCAAAATTTTAAAAAAAGGACAAAAAAGGCCAAAAAGCGGGAAAAAGGGGGCAAAAAACGGGCGATTAATTGTAAAACGGTTAACCAGCGATTTTGGCAAATTTTAAACGGCCTGGATGCTGGGCCGATTAATTGGCCGTTCAGGCCGTTTTTCAATTCACTGATCCCAACACTTGGGAGAAACAAACTTTCCCGTTTTTTTTCTCTGAACAAACTTCCCTATATCTATGGTCCAAGCATACTTTGAAAAGGTCATGCCACAAACAAGAAGTCAAAGGATTTTAAGGCACGATGGTGAGCATGCAACAAAAGAATGAAAACTACGCAAATACAGAATTGCAGGATATTGAGGTGGACGAGATACTTTTCAGCAACAAAAAGCCAACCGAGGGCGGTGGAAGGGACAGAGGAAGACAAGTGAATGACCCCCTAACTACATTGGAGAGGTTTCTCTAAATTTTTTATGGCTAAAACAAAACATATTAACTGCACCAGACAAGTAATCCACTAAATTATTGCTGAAGTAGCACCAAAAAAAACTAGAGAAATTGAGAATTCAACGAATGACATGTAGATAGAAGAATTCTTGTGAGAGGAAGAAGTAAATAAAGATAGAAGAAAATTTTGATAGTGAAAAACTAAATCATAGAAGAGCTTGATCAAAAAATTACTTCTGAAGTTGTCTATGCCATTGTCTAATCCTATACTAATATAAGCTGTTTTTAACTTGGAAGGTTAAAAAGTTGGTCTCAATAAGCATAAGTTGTTATTTCCCCACTTATTCTATTATTATTTCTTATTACACTGGATGATCCATTTATCAACTAGGGATCCATATAACTCCTCCGTACTATACATAGGAGACCATGTGGCATGTGCTCACTCACAATTATAAGAGGATTAAACTAATCATTTTAAATTCCACACAGTACCACAGCAGTGATCTAAATATAATCTTAAGGTCTCTTCCCTCTCCTCTCTTCTCTCTCCCCCAGCCCCTTTCCCTCCTCCCCTCTCCCTTTTCACCATCAACCATGAAGCAGAGGCAGAAATAATGCTGCTGCCAGCACCAGCGCCACTGCCAGCACTCAATGCTGCCGGTACCAGAACCAGCACCAGTGCTGGCTGCCCACCCTCTCCAGCCGTCGCCAGGCAGCAGCGTTGGTTGTTGCCGCCACCCAGCAGTTGGCAGGCAGCAGCAGGAGGCCGCTGTGTCGGCTCCAGGCACCACCGCAGGCCTCCACCGATCAGATGGACAGGCTGGCCTAATCTAGTATTAATATAAGGCTCACATATGCATACATACACAAAAGGGGCAAGGAGTATTTGTTTTTCTTTCCTCCCCATGCAACTCCCCTAAACACAGGGGTGAGTGCTTGTTTCCTGATTAGGGGACTATTATGTTTTTACATCAGTGCTTTCTACTTGTGTTCAATCCTATGTTCTATATTTCGATAGTGCCTTCCCTTCTCCAATCTCTATTACCTACCGTGTTTAATTCCAGTAGCGTAAAGTTTTTTTTTCTTTCCCTATTAATACCGATAGTCTATGTTCAGTTAATTACACATCATTTTGGTACAAGTATTTTGCTCTAACATTGCTCTAGAGTAGTATGGAACCCCACATTGCAGTAAAATACATGTTCCAATCCACGCAATGCCAAGGCGATCTGGGAGGAGATGAAGCAATTCTCAACACAAGAGAAGATGGCCTCCGCCTCTAGAAGATCAAGGATAAGATCTTCATCAATGTTTTAAAAAGCGCAAAGCGGGAAGCGAGCGGACAAGACCCTGTAGCCGATTAATTGCCAGTCGGGTTATTATATTCATGCCAACTTACCTAAAAAGTTCTGGTTTGAGGCTATCTTAACGGCATGTTTTGTGATCAATCAACAATCGTCGTATGTTCACAAAGGGAAATATGCCTTCTCAATCCTTCATTCTCATAAAAATCCTTTTTCTCTCTCACCTTGGGTTTTCAGATGTGTCACCTTTGCGCATAATTTTGATCCAAGGGCTGATAAGTCCCCCCAAGCGATTAAAATTGTCTTATTAGGCTAGTCCCAAATTCAAAAGGGCAAGTTGCCAAACGCATGTATGTTCATGTCGATGTAACCTTTTGTTAGGATGAACTCTTTTTCTCTACAAATGAGGTTCTTGTTCCTTCACCACCTCAATTCATTTCTCTTCCTCGTGGACTCTGTCATTTTCATCATGTCATGAAAATAAATCGACACAGCACTCACCTACACCTGAACCTCTACCTCTTCAATTTTACTCCAAGGTGTATCACCTAACAAAGGTAGTTGATCCCAAGTAGCTGCTCGCCATCTTGCATTCCAACAAAATTCGGCAGGCCAGTGGCTCTTCGTAAAGGTAATTGATCTTGCACAATTAAGCATCCTATTTCTGATACATGTTGTCTTGCCCATCATTCTTCTTCCCATGTTTTTGCCACCACTCTAGACGCTACCACTATTCCCAAATGTCATGAGGATGCCCTTTAACAGCATGGTTGGAAAGTTTTGATGGTAGATGAGATGGATACTTTATAAAAATATCACACATGGGAGTTGACAACCCACCCCACTGTAAGAATAGTTTTGGTTTACATTGGATCTTCTTTGTTAAGTATCACTCGGGTGGGTTCCGTGGAGCGCCTTAAGGCATGATAACTCACCAAAGGTTACATTCATACTTTTGGCATTGACTTCCTTAAGACAGTCTAGCATGTCACTCGGATTGCCTTTGTTCGCATTCTGACATGGGAGTTGACAACCCACCCCACTGTAAGAATAGTTTTGGTTTACATTGGATCTTCTTTGTTAAGTATCACTCGGGTGGGTTCCGTGGAGCGCCTTAAGGCATGATAACTCACCAAAGGTTACATTCATACTTTTGGCATTGACTTCCTTAAGACAGTCTAGCATGTCACTCGGATTGCCTTTGTTCGCATTCTGATATCTCTTGTATACCTAGTATACCAGCTCGAGAAATCCTTTCTTCATAGGGATTTGTATGAAGAAGTGTATATGTAGGACCCCAAGATTTCTTGCTGAGGGGGATACACTACCAAGGTTTGTCGCCTCCATTGCTCTCTCTAGGATTGAAACAATCTCCTCGTGTTTGGTTCAACAAGCTCAATTTTGTTGTTGAACATCTATGATTGAAGAGATTTGCCTACCACCATTCTCTTTTCATCTTGTCAAAGACTACAAGAAGGCAAATTGATATATTGATAAGAGACAACCATGCTCCTATATATAGAAAAACAGGGAAGCGTACAGACTGAAACTAAACCCTAATAGGCCAAGACACACTTGGGCCCATATACAATCAGACTCAAATAACTTAATTAACTAAATTAACCAGACTCTCTAATACATTTCATTCTCCTTTAAGGTAGAATTCTACTCATTATGTGTCACAATATTGTGATCATAGGGACTAATGGACATGGGATCTCATCTTAAAGAAAGTTCTTCAATCTCACTTTCACACTAAAGATTTGGGGAATCTTTAATATTTTCTTGGCATAAGTGTTGAGATCCAAGTTTGGGATCAATATAACCTAAAGGCAATAGTACTACATCTATTGAAGGAAACAGGAAGTACTTATGTTAATTTCCATTTATACCCCAATGGCTTTCCATAAAAGCTTTTATACAAGGGGAGCCTTTTCCTAATCTTGAAAAGCATCGGCAAGTCGTAAAAAATGGTCTACCTAATAGTAACACACCCCATATGTTTCCTATATAGTTGGTGTTGTAAGTCTGTGTATGAGCTCTCCTATACACGCTCATGGGAGTAGTATATACTGTATTATGAGGATCCTGACAAAGTTTTCCAAGTAAAGACTTATTCTATGAGCGACCTTAGGAGAAGACCCTCTTTGTCACTGGCTATGCAGATGTGGATTGGGCATGTGGCTCCCAAGACTATAAATCTACATCGAGCTTTTAGATCCTGCTAGAAAGCATCTTGTTGCTTGGAGGAGTAAGAAGCAAGACGTTGTTGGTCGATCAAGCACGAAAGTCGACTATAGATTGTTGGCTCATGCTTGTTGTGTTATACAATGGGTTTGTCCATACTTTTTGAGTTTGGGATTCCTGTCTAGCCCATGACTACAATTGACAATCAAGCAGTTAATCACATTGCCAAAAATCATGTCTTCTGTGAGAAAATGAAGCATATCAAGGTGAATTGTCACTTTGTATGTGATCTAGTCAAAGCCAAGAAGATAGTGACACTGCATGTGAAGACTAGAGATCAAGTGGTTAATATCCTTAATAAACCACTTCGTCCTACTCTATTCCACTATATGAGTAACAAACAGGGACTACTTGATGTGTATTCACCGGGTTGAGAGAGTGTTAGCATAATCAATTTTTAGTGTTATAGGTCAAACCCACATATCTATTGTTATTTCTTATTACACTTAAGTGACGATCCATCTCTCACTTAGGGATCCATAAACTCTCTATATATAGCAGACCATGTCCTTAAAATTATAATAGGGCTAGTCCAATCACTCTGATATTCTACATCATCCTCTTATGTTTTCTTTATTTTCATAATAGCCTAAGTCCACCATTTTC
This sequence comes from Alisma plantago-aquatica, assembly GCA_963693085.1. NCBI lineage: Eukaryota > Viridiplantae > Streptophyta > Magnoliopsida > Alismatales > Alismataceae > Alisma > Alisma plantago-aquatica. Next base: position 36,438,780 of record OY856413.1, read on the forward strand.
AATTAAATATTTGAAGTTGAAATTAGTAAAACAAAAGCTTTGTGAGTCAAAAGATGGCGGCATTATAAACAAATACATAACAATGAAAAAAAGGAGTAGCAGGTGTACACCGTGAGATGTTGGTCTTAAATGACTCAAGCATGTACACAACATAGGCCTGCTAGGTAGGAGTAATACTAAGGAAGAAAATGTCCGATTTCAATGTCGTTTCGGTGGCCACAAAAACAGAAATTTTGACAAATTTCGACAGAAATTTCAATAAATGTGTTTCTGGCGTTTTGATGGAAAAATAAACAAATTAATTTATGAAATTTTACCAGAATGCTCTACTAGTGTAGAACTACTCAAATATGTAATAATATTTCATATTGGATATGTGGGGATGGGGTCTCATCATTTTTAGTGAATGACCCTTAATTGTTTCGATGGACATTTCGATGGGGGTTTTTTATGCTAATTTTCACTGGTGAAATCAATGAATTAAGTCATTATAGTTTGCAAGCACAATATATAGACTTAAAAACACAAAACTGTGCAAAGAAATATGCTCTAGGTAGTACATAGTATATGTAAACGTAGAAAAAAAAACCCGATGATCTGCCTTTTTTGAGAGTTTCGTCAGTCAATTTCGATGTCCGATTGCCACGGAAACAAAAATTTCGGCCAAAATTTCGACAATTTCGTCGAAATTTTGAACATTGTAATACTATTCAGTTACATTGAGTTGGTGGAGGAAGAGAATCTAGCAAAAACATTGTAACTCAATGAATATTTGACCAAACAGAGGTAAGGGACAGATACATCAATATGGTTGGGATTGGGGCTTAGATGGCACAAGGGCACAAAAAGGGAACATGGCAAATTCTTACAAATCACACAGACACGGTGTCTGAGTAAAGTAATGTACACGTTGGTCTTTGAGAATATGGACAAAAACAAAGAATACATTTATTTTTTCATACACATTGCAATTTAGTTATCAAAATGGACACTTTTAAATCTAGTGTGAATCTCTAAATAATATTGTTAACTCCGCCTATGTTTTCATATTTTGTGCAAATGTAGTCGGTCCCAAGCCCGGGTAAAGGAGGAGGGTTGGTGGTAGGTTGACAGCCAACCATAAAAACTTTGTCAGTCTTTCTATGACATGGATCCTTATAAAAAATTTGTTAGAGTGTCCCTACCTAGCGACGTGTTGCATCGGCACCCGGCTGCAGTGATAAATATGTAAGGGGTTTCGACATAGCGACGCCCGGTTGTGTTGAAGGACAAGCAAGGGTTTCCACATCTTGGACAGGTGTGGGTAAAGAAGCTAGTCATGTTGCATCATCGCCCGGATGTAGCGAAAAATGTGCAAGGGTTTCCACATCTTGGACGAGTGGGGGTAAAGAAGCTAGTCCCAGTGCATCATTGCCCGGATGTAGTGAAAAATGTGCAAGGGCAACATTTTCGATTAAGGCAGGTAAAGAAGCAAGTCCAAGAAAAAAGGTTTAGAGTTGGATCTTGGAATATTGGCTCTTTGACAGGAAAATCTTTGGAGATAGTAGATACCATGATCAGAAGAAAAGTCAATATAGCTTGCTTACAGGAAACTAAGTGGACAGGGGAACATTGTAGAGAGATTGGAGACACATGATACAAAATATGGTATGCAGGCATTGATAAACATAGAAATGGCGTAGGTATTATTGTTGATAAGATGTTGAAGGATGATGTTGTCAATATCACTAGGATGGGTGATAGAATCATAGCTATAAAGGTCGTTCTTGGGGGGAAGATTTTTAACATTATTGGCGCTTATGCCCCCCAAGTTGGCCTTAGCGAGGAGGCTAAGAAGGATTTTTGGGATAACATGGATGAATTGATGCAAGGAATACCGACAGAGGAGATCATTATTGGGAGTGATTTAAATGGCCATGTAGGGAGTAGCAATGATGGATATGAGAGAGTTCATGATGGTTTTAGATATGGCAGTAGAAATAGAGAAAGAGAGAGCATATTAAATTTTGCAGTTGCATATGATATGATTTTGGCAAACACCCATTTCAAGAAAAGAGAATCTCATAAGATTACTTTCAAGAGTAGGCACAATTGTAGCCAAATCGATTACCTCCTTACAAGGCGGGAGGATCGTAAAGTATGCAAGGACTGTAAAGCGATTCCGGCGAAGAACTCACGACCCAACATAGGTTGGTGGTTTTGGATATTAACATGAAGATCAATAAAGGCAAGCACAACAAAAATAAGATAGCAGGATCAAGTGGTGGAATCTTAAAGGAGAAAAGAAAATGACCTTTCATGATAAACTCATCAAGGAGGGAACTTGGAACTTAAAGAGTCTAATGTCAACACTATGTGGCATAACATGAGCTCCTGCACAACAAAAATTGTCGGAGAGGTTTTGGGGGAGTCCAAAGGTTGTGGCCCTCCACAAAAAGAGACTTGGTGGTGGAATGATGAAGTACAAAAGGCTATTAAACTGAAAAGGGAGATCTATAGGAGCTTGCCCAAATCTCGAGATGATGCAACGTTCCAGAGATACAAGCAAGCAAAGAAAGAAGCGAAAAAGGTTGTTCAAGAGGCAAGGTCTAGATACTTTAATGATATTTATAAGAAGCTGGACACTAGAGAAGGGGAGAAAGATATATATAAAATGACTCGTATAAGAGAAAGGAATGGAAGAGACTTGAGTCAAATAAAATGCATCAAGAATGAAGATGGTAGAGTGCTGGTAAAGGACGATGATATCAAGAACCAATGGAGAAATTACTTCCATAAGCTTTTCGATGGAGATATTGTAAATAATGTTAGAGACTCGTGTTACAGGGATACTAGAGATATCATTTACACACGACGAGATTCACATTTTGAGGTCAAGAATGCCTTGAAAAAGATGAAAGGCATGCGCACCAGACGGTATTCCCATTGATGTATGGAAGAGTATGGGGGATGGAGTTATATGATTAACAAATTTATTTAACAAGATCATAAAGACAAAGAAGATGTCGCATGAATGGAGATATAGTACTATAGTCCCCATCTACAAGAATAAAGGTGATGTTCAGAGCTGCACAAACTACAGAGGTATCATGTTGATGAGTCACACAATGAAGCTTTGGGAGAGGATTATTGAGAAGAGGCTAAGATCTATAATGCATATATCAAACAACCAATTTGGTTTCATGCCAGGTAGATCAACAACAGATGCTCTTTTTCTGATAAGGAGACTTATGGAGAAGTATAGGGAAAGAAAAAGAGATCTTCACATGGTTTTTATCGATTTGGAAAAGGCTTATGATCGAGTACCCAGAGAAGTGTTGTGGATGGTTTTGAGGAAAAAGGGTGTGCCAATCCAATACATTGACTTGATTAAAGGCATGTATGGTAGCTCTACTACAAGTGTGAAGACTCCTGGAGGTGAGACACCAACTTTTCCCATCACAGTTGGGGTACACCAAGGATCCACACTCAGCCCATATTTGTTCGTTCTTGTTATGGATGAGTTGACAAAGAATGTTCAGGATGATGTTCCTTGGTGTATGTTATTTGATGATGATATTGAATTGATTGACGAAACTAAAGATGGTTTGGATGATAAAGTTGAACTTTGGAGAAAGGTACTGGAATCAAATGGATTGATGATTAGTAGGAGCAAAACTGAGTATATACATTGCAATTTCAGTCAATCTTGCAGTGTGAATGGTGGAGCCAAGTTGGACGGAGTAGATATACCAAAATGTGATAAATTTCGTTACTTGGGCTCTATCATTTAAACATATGACGATGTCCAAAATGACATTTTTCATAGGATCACTGCAGGATGGTTGAAATGGAGGAGTGCAACTGGAATATTATGTGATCAGAAGATCCCTCTCAGACTAAAAAGCAAGTTTTATAAAACTGCTATACGGCCATCCATGCTCTATGGGAGTGAATGTTGGACGGTGAAGAAACAAGGACTCAACAAGATGAACATGGCTGAAATGTGTATGTTGAGATGGATGTGGGAAGACAGGAAAAGATCACTTGAGAAATGACTATATCAAAAATAAAGTAGGGGTGGCGAGAATTGGGGACAAGTTGCGCGAGGGCCGACTCAGATGGTATGGGCATGTGCAACACAGAACGACTAATGCGCCTATACGAAGCAATACTATTGAGGCAAGCACAATTAATAGAAGAAGAGGAAGGCTTAAATTAACATGGGAAGAGCTTATAAAGAGAGATTTTGAATCTCTACATCTCAACCAGAATATGACCCATGATAGAGCTGAATGAAAAAGAAGGATCCATGTAGTCGACCCCAACATAGTTGGGATTGAGGCTTAGTTGATGATGATGATGAATTGATCAAAACCCAATGGACAAAAATGGCTTATGACTTTTGATTTAAGCAACAAACAAGAAATGAATTTCTAACATGGAAATGTTTGTCACTCTTTCTTGGTTCTTGGGTTCTACATCTTAGCCATAAAATAGATGAAGCAATTTCATTGTATTGTATGGCACTACTATCTCATAAAACCTAGTAAGTGATCAAGAAGAAATAATCATAAACAGATAAGCAAAAAAATGATGTCTGCAAAAGTTGGAGATGCTAGACATAAATAGGTGTCTCCCTCACATTTTGAGGAGTGTCCTAAGCGTGTCGCCGTGTCCATGTTCAATACGTATCTAAGACAGATACCAGGAGCTCTAAAGAAGCACCCATATCAATGTAATTCACATGTGAACAAAGACAACCATCGTCCATGTGATATAGTCATAGTATGCTCCAACTTTCAGAGAAAGTCGCAATGAAATCATGAACTTTTCCTTAGGCATACCTTATGCAGGAATTTAGCATGATTGCTTAATTTTTCCAGCATTTCGTGATTTTTTCATGAGTTTCCCTAAATTATTTGTGGATCTTTCTAGTTTACCACAAATTTCCTGATTTTTTTCAATCTTCCTCGTTTTGATTTGATATATATACTAAATATAATTCCATCATTAGGATAAACTGAAGCAACAATATAGTATGGTATACGTGATAACTAATAACTTCATTATAGAATTAACAGTATATGTAATTGGATGATCAAGATGACAAGATCTGTGCATAATATTTAAGACACACGCACTCTATATTGTGGTGACAAACTTTTTCATTAATTTTTCCTGAATCTTTACTGCATTTTATCTGAATTTCAGCCATAATGTCCAAACATTTCAGACTCACAAAATGAATCCCAAATACCGGACTAATGCTTATGTCTGCGCATCTATACTAAAGCTTATACCATGTCAGTCTAGAAGCAAATCCTTTCTGTGCAACATTACTGCCTGCACATATGGAAACATGGCATCATAAAAAGATTTAAGTTCAAACCTTTACCTGATTAACAAATACAATTAGAGTCTGTGAACGGATAGAAGAGTGTTGAATTTTGCGAAGTGCGTGAGTAATCACTCTCGTATATTTATCATCTGACATGTCATTGAATCCATTGTTTAGTTCATCTTGTGGAACAAGTGCAGCAACCTGCCAGACATGTAAGCATCCAATTATAAAAACCAAAACCTGAAGAATCCTATGAACTTTACAGCAATTCCTTGTAGCTTCTAAGAGCAACATTCTATAGTACATGAATGGTATAAATAACGAAGACACATAAGTGACAAACTCATTTAATTTAAGTGTTTTTAATCAGTGTTAAAAAGGATTATCCCCTGAGACAAGACTATGAAGAGGTTAGGAAGTTTTTGTTGTATGAGAAGTAGACATAAACTTAAAGCGACAACTAAGATGACCCTTGTGAATAGTAGTGAATCACATTACTCAGGCGATGAACAGGATACACAATACACGCTTAAAATGAGCATTCGGGAGAAATACAACTCCCTGACTATACGATGTGGAACTACACAAGTTTAAGTTAAGCATATTATGCCCAGTAGGCCCAGTAAGATAGATGGTAATTAATTATCTTCAAAACTCCCCCTCAACCAGGAGAAGAGATATCAACTATGTCCAGCTTGTTCACCAATGTACAAGAAGACTTCTTTCCCAGAGGCTTATAGTAGAGATCAGCAATCCCTTCTTCAGACTTGGTAAATGTGTTTTGACCTCTAATGAAAGTCAATGTTGACTGCAATAAAGATGGCTGCAGAATTATCACAGTGCACTGGCATAGGTGCAAATTGTTATAGCCCAAGTTCATAAAGGAATACCTAGACCTGCATCATTTCACCAGCAGTTTGAGCCATTGCTCGAGATTCAGCTTCAGTGTTAAATGCAACCATCGCTTGTCTCTTGTTGTGCCGAACAAAGGTACAAATCCTGAGTTGACTGTTTATCAACTCAACTGCCAGCATAGTTTGAATTAGGAAGCCAATGACATCACAATCTCATGTTTGCAATAGCATGACCCTCGTCTGGGACAACTTTTGTGATAGCACAAAATCTGAGTCGTCATATTACAGTGGCAATATCGTGTTCGTGGTTTAGCAAGATACCAACTATCCTTTTTCTTTAAGTTAGATACCAAGTTACCAACAATCCAAGCCAATGTTTGGACGATTGACAGATACATAGGACTTCAGCCACTTTACAATACCTCTGACTGTCAAAAAAGACCGGTCAGGAGTCTGTTGGCTAAATTGGACATTATTAAACCCTCTGTTTTGATGATGACAAACATTTCATTCTTGTCGATCTAACATTCTAACTTGTTATCTGAGTATTTCAGGGATAAACAAATAAGGTAGTGGATAGTTGAATATCAATACAAATTGGAAGATCAACATGCTTAAATTGTTTTTTTTTATTTTCATGATTGTATTCAATGTAAAAACTTGTACAAGTATATAATGTACAAGTACATAGATATCATGTAAATCAAGCGTTAGATCTTCCCAATCCACTCACAACACTTAGGTAGATCATCCCCTAAGATAGAATCACAATTACACATTATTACATACACTTAGTAAATGATTCAACGTTTTGAAATAGGGAAATTTTCGATCGACAAACTTCTCGACCGAGACACCCTCGGTCGACAAAATCCTCGACCGAGAACCACCTCAGTTTAACTCACAAACACTGATTATTGACCTGCACATGTAACCCTAGAACAGCCCTTGGTCGACAACTTTCTCGACCGAGACAGACCTTCCAACAGGTTCCATAGACGTTAGACTGAGTAGTTGGTAGTTGGAAAGTCACAATACACGTTGAATACATTTACTCCAAACCAACCCTCGGTCGAAGAATTGCTCGACTGAGACACATCTCAGTGGACAAACTTCTCGACCAAGACAGTTTCTAGTTTGCACTTTTCAGCACTAAACAACTAGTCGTTGCAATGCAATTAATGGACACCTAACAGCTAGTTGAGCACTAAGAACACTCTAGAACGTCCCTAAGCCCTTACAACCCATTCCTATAAACAGGACATGCCTTAGGACACCCAAGATACATAATTACAACTTGAGAATCAATCTTAGTTAGCAACAAGCAAAGCTACACTTGCAATCTTGTTTCCTTGAGCTTCAATTTTGTGTCCTATAGCTAGTATCTCCTAGCCACCACATAACCACGTTCATCTATAGTGTATAGGAGATCTATATGCTTGATATAGGATCAAAACCATGTACTCAATTGGCAAAGTTATTTCTTTCTTCCAATCTTGTTCTCTTTTATTGTATATTGTTCTCCCTGACTACTCCTAGGTTGGAGGTTGTTGAAAGGATGTGTGCTTGAGATTACTTCAAGGAAGGCTGCTTCAAGGGAGGTTGGAGTTACTTCTAAAGGAAGGCTATCTCAAGGTGGTGGAGCTACTTCAAGAAGGTGAAGGTTGCTTTGTGGACTTAGAGTTACTTCAGAAGGCTGCTTCAAGGAGGTTGAAGCTACTTCAGGTGAACGCTACTTCAGGTGAAGGCTACTTCAAGGGTGTAGATAGGAAGCAATTGTATTTTGTGTAACATCCTCGAGAGGTAATAAAATAAATTGCTTTCAAAATCCCGGTTGGAAACAATCGGGTAGTGGACTGACTACCTTAGATTTCTAAGGTAGGAACCACTCTACATCCTTGTGTCTTTCTTGTTTCCTCCTACTTCTTGTTCAATTGTTTTAATTATTTTAAAACTCCAAAAATCTCTATTCACCCCCCCTCTATATCTTTCAATTGGTATCAGAGCAGGTCTTCAAGGAGTTTTAACAAGTCTTGAAGGATGGGGGATGGTGTGCTAAACAACTTGAACCTGGAGGGAACCCACGTATCTCGTCCACCACCGTTTGATGGAAGCAACTACAACTATTGGAAGAGAATGATACAGTTTTACTTTCAAGGCATCAGTTGGGAGCTTTAGAGGATGGTGTCTACTCCATATGAGCTTCCGGAAACCGAGTATGATACATGGGATGCCAATACGGTAAAACAAGCTCAACTAAATGCCAAAGCTGTAAGTATTTTATATTGTTCTATTTCGGTAAGTGAATTCAATAGAATTTCCTCATGTGAAACTGCATATGATATATGGCATAGACTTTCTATTACACATGAAGGAACTGTACAAGTTAAAAATTCTTAGATTAGTATGCTTAAACAAAAGTTTGTACAATTTCGTACACAACCAAATGAGTCTATTAGTGATATGTATGCACAATCTTCTACTATTGTTAATAGTTTAAGTGCATTAGGAAAATTCATAAGTGAAGAAGATCAAGTTTCAAAGATTTTTAGGTCTTTGCCTCCAAAAATACAAGCCAAAGGTGACAGCCATTGAAGAAGTTAATCATCTCACCAAACTAAAGATGGAGCAGCTCATTGGCAATTTGGAAACTCATGAGGTCACCCTTGAAGAAGAAGAGAGATTGGCAGCCGAACACAAAAACGAGAAAAGAAAGGACATTTGCATTCAAGGCAACAACTAAAACTAGTCATGATACAAGTGAAGAAGACAGTGAAGAAGAGACTCTCATTGTAAATGGTAAGCAGTATAGAAGATTTAAAACTAACAAATTTTTAGTGTTTCTTCTTCCTCTTCCCCTAGGTGCTTTGAATGTGGAAAAAATGGACACTTAAAGAATGAATGTCCTAAAGTCAAGAAGGGAAGAAATTCCTCTCACAAGAAGGAAAAAAGTCTACAAAACAGCATGGGATGACTCAAGCGATGATAGTGAGAGTGGAGAAGAAGTAGAATGCCTCATGACTAAAAAAGACAAGGTACAATGTCTCATTGCTACTACTAATGAAGAAGAAGATGAGGTAAGTCTTTTTGATTTATCTAAAGAAGAGTTAGTTGCTAACATTGAAGATTACATGATAAATATATTGATTGTAAAAAGAAACTAAAAAGAGTTACAAAAACTAATGAAGAACTATATGCTCAATTAAATGATCTTGCTTCTGAAAAGGAAAGTATTATTTCTGAAAATTCTACCTTAAAATCATCTATCAATGATTGCAATATTAAGTTGCGTTCTCAAGAAACTAACAATAACTTTCTTTGCCAAGAAAAGGTTGAATTGCTTGTTAAGATAAATGATCTTCAAACTCAACCTATCTTGTGTACTCATTTAGATTATGATGTTATTGTAAAAGAAAGAGATGTTTTGTCATCTAATCTAGACCAAGCTAAGTCAAATATTAAAAAAAATGGATGAAATTGCTAAGTTACAAAAGGAAATTAGTAGGTTGAAAAACAATGGTATTCTTGATAAGATCCTAAAGGATTCTTCTGGCCAAATTGGAAGAAGAGGTTTAGGATATGTTTCAAAAGAAATATCTCATCAAAAACCTAAATCTAGAAGAACACAAGCACCCAAGACCAAGGCCATATATGTACCCAAGAACAACTCAATTCAAAATCATAAAAAGAGAAATGAAATTGATTTCATTTGTTGTCACTATTGTTTGCATCCTGGACATTATTCTTTCTCATGCCCATACAAGAAAAAGGATGTTGATTTAGTTTGGGTTCCAAGACCTCAAACTTAGGAAACTTGAATATGATTAGTTGAGATTTGACCTAAAACTTTACTTTGATACTCATAATGTCTTATCTCAACTAAACTCATCATTATCTTGGATAATTAAAGTAATCTAAGCTCAAATTGAAACTAATAAATTGCTGAAAAACAAAATAGAAACAATCTTGGTCGACAACAACTTCGACCGAGCTACTCTTCGGTCGAGAAAATAGTCGACCAAAGAAGTTTCGGTCTCAAACCTGCACTTTCTGGACAAACAGTAACTTGCTCGATCGAGAAAAATGTCGACCGAGAGGATTTCGGTCGAGAAAATTGTCGACCAAGAAAGTTACTGTCTTTAGCTTACAAAACTTGAAAAACATCCGGCTGACAAATACTTCGACCAAATCTCACTCGGTCGAGAAAATTGTCGACCGAGGATGTTTCTGACAGTATTGTCTAATAAAATTAATTATTTCACTTGAGTACTAAACTCTGCATGATACATTGCCTAAATATTTGAACGATTTTAAGGAATTACATATGTGCATCAAAACTTTATACTTTAATTGTCCCAACCAGCATATAATTGAAGAAATTTCCACATACATGAGGAAAAGATTGGCCTTATTAAAGGAAAGTCCTAATGGCAAATCTATTGGCATAAGAGATCTTGTCCAACATTAACATAATCGAAATTGAAAACAAAAGAATTGATCATACAAGGAACTTGGTTAGAATATAATCATCACCATTTTGTGAGAAAATTTAAAGTTTGAGCATTCTAAGAAATTAAAACAAGATATCTTTTCAAAACCTTGCTCATATGAATTAAGATATATGACAAAAGAAGGCAAACTTAATCTTAGGTCACAAAAAGGCTTTATCTTGGAATTTTCAACATTTACCAGTTCACATATGAGTAAAATGAAAAATGATTATATACAACAAGGTTCTATCATATTCAAGAAGCGGATCATTAGATAACTTATGAAAATGCTTGTATTAGAAATCTACAGAAATGCCTCTCGATCGAAAAAGAGTTCGACCGAGGGCGCCCCGGTCAAAGTCATGGTCGACCGAAAATAAGCCTGACAAAATGCTTATTTGTGAAATCAAATCATTCACTGGCACTCAAACTTAGTATATTTGCTCATCATGTTAAAAATAAATTGATTCATTGCCAAGGTTGAAAAATGTGTGAGGCGTAACGAGGCGTTTTTGTCTCAGTGAGACGAGGCGTAAGCCTCAAGGCGTTTGAGGCGTAAGCCTCAAAATATGTATGAGGCGGTCATAAAAAATAAATTTATACATGTATTTACATGTATATATATATATATATATATTTATTTATATCTTATGTGTATGAATGTGTATATAACAAAATATGTATATATACAAGCACAACAATATGAAATAGTAATTATTTCTGAAACTTAATAATAATAATGGAGACTAAAGACCCACCAGAATAACAAAATAAATATGTATAAAATAACAAGATATCAATTCTTTATACTACTAGAATAAAAGATTGCAATAGATAAACTGAATTTCAAATTAGTAGGAATGAGGAACCAAAATTAGTTAACAATGATATGAAATTCACCGACATAGTGAATAAGGTAGCAAACAAAGAGAAATTTAACAATTAAGATTGAAAGATGTTACTCAAAAAATGATGATTAAGTGTTTATTAATGAAAAATAACAAACAACTACAAGAACTTTGATTTTTTTTGAAAAAAAGTGTTTTTAATAAACTTAGGAAGTAGACAATTTGGTGGTTAACATAAGACATCATCATTCAGAATTGAGGCGTGAGCCTCAACAAAGCCTCAGAGCCTCAGTGCTTTGAGGCGGGCCTCAGACATTGTGAGGCGTAAGCCTCAGTCCTAGACACTGAGGCGTAAGCCTCGAGGCGCATTTGGGATAGCCTCGCCAAGAGGCGTAAGCCTCGAGAGCCTCAAGGCGGGTTTTTTATTACCATGTTCATTGCTTTACTTCTTTAATTGAACTTCAAAGCTATTTATGACCTTAGTTTCCTTAAAGTGTTCTTGGTCATAAAAATAAGGGAGCTTACAACATTCTTGAATACAATGTATAACTAGCTCTCAATTGAATTCTCTACATCAATTAGGGCTTAACATCCCTTGTTCTTGGCCAGAGATACATTCATTCCACTATGAGCTTAAAAGAATCTCATATCATTTCAGGGCTTGACATCCCTTGTAAATGGTTGGAAAATATATTCATTGATCCTGCTATGAGCTTAAAAGAAACGCATATCATTTCAGGGCTTGACATCCCTTGTAAATGGTTGAGAAACTAATAACATATACCCATGAGCCTAAAGGATTCTCATATAATTTCAGGGCTTAACATCCCTTGCAAATGGTTGAGAAATAAATCATGGTTTTTGAATTGTGGCTAAATTTAACATTCTTGTTCAAGTATACAATTAAGGGGGAGCATCATATTCAGGGGGAGTACTAACTATAATAATAATTATTGTTTGGTTATCTTTTTGAAATGACAAAGGGGGAGAAGTAATATAAATCAAAAACAAAATAATAAAACTCAAACCAAATGAGTTTCATAATCTCTTGGCTTCACATAAATTGTTGCTATATTTCTTAAAGAGTTGGATATTATGTTCCATACCTCTTTGGGAATAACTAGCACACACTTCATGAATAAACAAGAAAATGTCTACATAAGTTTACCCAGGTATGAAACTCATGATATTTAAATTCCCTTGATTTGTATTTTAGAAATGTTTGTCATCTTCAAAAGGGGGAGATTGTTGGCTAAATTGGACATTATTAAACCCTTTATTTTGATGATGACAAACATTTCATTCTTGTCGATCTAACTTGTTATTTGAGTATTTCAAGGATAAACAAATAAGGTAGTGGATAGTTGAAGATCAATACAAATTGGAAGATAAACATGCTATAATTGTTTTTTTTTTCATGATTGTATTCAATGTAAAAACTTGTACAAGTATATAATGTACAAGTACATAAATATCATGTAAATCAAGCGTTAGATCTTCCCTATCCACTCACAACACTTAGGTAGATCCTCCCCTAAGATAGAATCACAATTACACATTATTACAGACACTTAGTAAATGATTCAACGTTTTGAAATAGGGAAATTCTCGGTCGACAAACTTCTCGACCGAGACACCCTCGGTCGACAAAATCCTCGACCGAGAACCACCTCAATTTAACTCACGAACACTGATTATTGACCTACACATGTAACCCTAGAGCAGCAGGTTCCATAGTCGTTAGACTGAGAGTAGTTGCTAGTTGGAAAGTCACAATACACGTTGAATACATTTACTCCAAACCAACCCTCGGTCAAAGAATTGCTCGACCGAGACATATATCGGTCGACAAACTTCTCGACCGAGACAAATTATGGATTGCACTTTTCAGTACTAAACAAGTGTTGCAATGCAATTAATGGACACCTAATGGCTAGTTGAGCACTAAGAACACTCTAGAGTGTCCCTAAGCCCTTACAACCCATTCCTATAAATAGGACATGCCTTAGGACACCCAAGATACATAATTACAACTTGAGAATCAATCTTAGTGAGCAACAAGCAAAGCTACACTTGCAATCTTGTTTCCTTGAGCTCCAATTTCGTGTCCTATAGCTAGTATCTCCTAGCCACCACATAACCACATTCATCTATAGTGGATAGGAAATCTGTATGCTTGATATAGGATCAAAGTCATGTACTCAATTGGTAAAGTTATTTCTTTCTTCCAATCTTGTTCTCTTTTATTGTATATTGTTCTCCTTGACTACTCCTACGTTGGAGGTTGTTGAAAGGAGGTGTGCTTGAGATTACTTCAAGGAAGGTTGCTTCAAGGGAGGTTGGAGTTACTTCTAAAGGAACGCTATCTCAAGGTGGTGGAGCTAATTCAAGAAGGTGAAGGCTGCTCCGTGGTCTTGGAGTTACTTCAGAAGGCTGCTTCAAGGAGGTTGAAGCTACTTCAGGTGAAGGCTACTTCAAGGGTGTAGATAGGAAGCAATTGTATTTTGTGTAACATCCTCGAGAGGTAATAAAATAAATTGCTTTCAAAATCCCGGTTGGAAACAATCGGGTAGTGGACTGACTACCTTAGATTTCTAAGGTAGGAACCACTCTACATCCTTGTGTCTTTCTTGTTTCCTCCTACTTCTTGTTCAATTGTTTTAATTATTTTTAAAACTCCAAAAAGCTCTATTCACCCCCCTCCCTCTAGATCTTTCAGAGTCATCATCCTAAGGAACATTCACACCTTACAAAGTGTTTGTTGGTTTTGCGCCTAGCATGGTGGTGTTTCAAAAAGATTTGAAGTGTTTTCCTCTAAGATAGGCTAACAGAAAATGAGTTGTGGGCAACTTCAATTCCAAGGAAGTATCTCAACTTCCATAGATCTTTGGTGACAAAATGTACGCACAAGTGTAGTTTGTTGAACACCATCATAGTCACTCCTACAAAGAATGATATGTAGACATATACAAGTAAACCACCAATGCATGTGCTACTCTTTTTAAGAGAGAGAGAGAGAGAGAGATCTGCATGAGATCAACGAAAACCTACTTTTAGAAGTTGACTCGGTTCTTCAAACCATGCTCTAGGAGTCTGTGTTAGGCCGCATACAATTTTTTTGCAAGCGACAAACCTTGTAACTCCCCCTGAGCAACAAAGTCATATAAATATGATCTCGTCCAAATCTCCATATAAGAACGCATTTTGACATCAAGCTGAAGAAGAGGCCTACCCAAAGTAACAGTAACAAAGATGAAGATTCAAATAGAGTTTAACCTAACAACTGGAGAAGTCTCAAAATGGTAAACACCATAGGTTTTAAGTATACCTCTCGGCCACAAGTATGGCCTTCATTCAATAGTAGCACATGGATGGTGTTTGATAGAGAAAACCTAGCGCAGCCAGCGTGCTTGAGATGGGTGGTGGATCGACTAGACCACAAGTGTGCCTTTCAAATAGTGGTGATCTCATCTTCCACGGCCTTACCCCAACCATTGTGTGCTTGGGCTTCAAAATTAGTTTTGGGAGCCTTAACAGTAGAGAGAGCACCAGTAAAGCACAAGAAAGAACAATTCAAATGCCTTGAGAGTAGTACTTAGCAATATCATATGAGCCACAAAGCAGTGCTGGCTTTTTTGGCCAGCAATAGATTTATCCAAGTCACAATAATTGGAAGCAAGAACAAATACCCCCTGACTTTCAAGGTCCAAACCTTTAGGAAGAATGAACGGGTTGGTGGGTTGCGCTAGATAGTGTCTTTGTTGATACACTTGTAGAGGTTTTTCTTGCATATTCTTATGTTTCTTAGGCAAAGGCATAGGCAAGGGCACAACAAGTGAGACTAGGACAAAGGAGAGGGAAGATCCTTTTGGTGAGTAAAAGGGGTATATTCAAATACCACATTCGGACTAACAAGCCACTTACGACCGATACGTAAGGATAGTGCCTCTCTTAGTTCTAGAATACCCAAGAGAAATACATTTGGTTGCACTTGCACATGGGGAGAACTTATCATGTCTAAGGTGAAGATCTTTAGAAAAACAAGTGCAGGCAAAGATACAAGGTGTAATGGAAAAGGGTTAAAACATGGCTACATAACCTAGATTGGTATTTGGTTATGAATGCTAGAAAATGGCATATGTTTGATAAAGAAGCAGTCAACTATGTTTCGTGCCAAAAGTATTTGTGAATGTGGGAGTGAAGCATGACAGTTCAAGCAACATCAAGAAGGTGATGGTTTTTGTGTTCCGCAACTCCATTTTGCTAAGGTGTTCATAGATAGGATGTCTAGTGATTGGTACCAAGTTCCCTATACTAGGTGGCTAGGTCCTATTTAATAAATTCAAGTCCATTGTCATTTAGAAGACACCATATAGGTAAGGAATAGTTAAATTTGATCTTGGATAAAATATCTCTAAAAGGAGAAAGCTTGTGATGTCCTTATATCAAAAAGCCATGTCGTAAAAGATCATCAATAAATGAGATGAAGTACTTGTAACGATGGTATTAAAAGGTGCCCTCGAGGCGGGCGGCCCCAAATATGTATTGAGGCGTCCATTGAGATATTTAGGCAGTGCTGAGGTGTAAGCCTTAGAGAGGAAGTGGAGGAGAAGTGTGGAGGAAGTACCTACCTTACCGGTGGCTATCAGGCGGCCACATCTAGTTGTTGTCGGCTTGTGGCAGCAACAGCTGTTGCAGCTTCTAGTGGGGCAGTGGCATCTTGCTAGTTTTACCGCTGCTTGTTACTGAGGCGGTAGCTGCAACTTGGGTGGTGGTCACTGCAGCTTGAGGGGCGGGGCGTCAAGGGTTGCTTGCAACACTACAGCGGATTTACAACCTGCCGTTGCTTGTGGGTATTATAGCGCCATCAGCAAAAGACGTGAAAAAGACGGGGTTTCAAGGAGAGAAGGCGTAGTTGGAGGAGAATTTGGGGTTTTGAAAGATTAGGATTTTGTAGAGGGTTACAATATATGTTATTTGCTCTTATTGTGTTGGCCTTTAGATTTACTTTTAGGTACATGATAAAGTGAACACGTGAGCCTCTATCTTGATTATGTATATGTTTGGTTTTTAGAATTTAATTATATTTTTACATTTATAAATATACATATATATGAGCCTTAAGGTTTACAACTCGACCGCCTCCAGGTTGGCGCCTTGTCTCACAGAGACAAAAACGCCTTGATACGCCTCACGCACTTTTAAACTTTGTTGTGCCAGATACACAAGGAAGTTTCAAGGTCCACATGCACCATAATGCACTAAGTCGAAGTTACCTTTATTACATAGGTTTGCTTTAAGAGAAAGCTGCTCTAGGTAGGTTGTTTGCCAACTAGAAAGAACTACGTTGAAAGACATGACACGAAAAGTCAGAAATTAAAAGTTTTAATTTGGAAGCGATAGATGCCATTGTGAAGCCGTTATTGATGAATCTGAAGTTCTACCATTAAAATCTGTCCAATCGTCAAGATAATGAAGGTCACCTAGACCCACATGCTCCCCGACAATCATCATTTAGCAGAATGCAAGAGTCATGAAAAAGAGTTAGGTAGCATAGCATATGTCATACCAATCTGCTGACAGGATAGTAAGTTAAGAAGGATTTTGGTACAAAAGAGAGCAAAGTTTGATGTCAAGAAAGCACTGGTTGTTTAGAGGTGTTCAACCATCATTTTGGATCCATCCTTGAGCATTCTCAATGAGATACTTGAAGATTTGGTTAGCCGTTGAAACGACTTATTGTCATAGATATGAATAGACCATTAGAATCAAGAATTCAACTATTAAAGTATTTAGTTTTCCTATTGTTTCATTGTTTACATTTAGTCTCGTTATGCTTGTTTATATTTTATATTCTCCTCTCTAGTCCAACATAAAGAGAGGACATGTACCATGCTATATTCAACCAAAAATTTCTCTTTCTGACATGGTATTAGAAAAGGTCATATAGCTCCTCTCTCCCTTTCCCTCTATCTCTCCCTACACCAGCTGTAGTAGGGCCTTCTTCAGCGTCGGCATTTGTGTGTGTGTGTGTGTGTGTGTGTGTGTGTGTGGGGGGGGGGGGGGGGGGGGTTAGCTTAGTTGGCCTATTGTTGATATGTTGGTGGTGGGTACCTAGTACCATCCCTTCTATCTCTTCCATGTTTTGGGGTCTTCCCACATCTTTTTACATAGCATGCATATGTAATCAAGTGTGACGTGCCACCCGGCGAGTGTAGCGCATGTGGTTCAACACAGCTTGTCCTCCCCGCGGGACTTGGGTTCGAATCCCCCTGTTGCGCACTTTAATTACCACCCTTGTAGTCATCCGAGATCTGCGCCCTTTGAGGGAGGGGGAGACTAATGCCTTTCTTAACTCAAAAAAATGTGGCGCCGCTTCTTTTTACTGCACATGCTACAAGCCATTGTGTTTGGTGCAGTTGCATTTCTAAAAACATGTTCTTTTTACTCATGTTGGTTGTTGTTGTGTTTATGAAAAACATATTTTCCTTCCACCCCAAGAGTATAGCAACCTCAACTGATGTCTTTCCTGTGCAACAACTTACTACTGTGAAGTTGGATGGCTACAACTTCCAAACACGGTTTGCTTCCTTAGAATTATATGTGAAGGCTCAAGGAAGATACTCTCATCTTACTGATGTCGTTTCTCTGAACTCTAACTTGCTTTCTTCAATTGATTATACTGATGTTGTCGAAGCCACTCAGGAGTATGCTTTAGCCATACATGCTTATGATCAATGGGTCAAAGATGATACAAAACGCATGGCATGGATGGTTAACATTGATGATACGAAGAATAGTGCCTCCATGATAAGCTTGACAACTACCAAAGAGATATGGGATCAACTCTCACATGTCTATTCCCATAAACAAATTCAAAGAATGTCTTTGAAATCTTCATAAACTCTTATTTAGAAGGATTGAATTGTCAGTAGCTCAGACTGCACTGTCAGTAGCTCAGTGGAGGATTCACAATCTAAAGCACTTTAGGACTAGTTTGGGATTTATCATCCATTAATTGCTGACATCACCGAAATCAAGGTCACACAAAGAGTTGTAACTTTTTAGTTTCTCGCAAAACTAACGACATCCTTTGCAAGCATTGTTGATCAGATCCTTGCAAGTGATCGATTTACTTCCCTCTCTAGATGATTTCATTATACGTATTCAACATGTTCCATCTATTCTTCTTCACAAGTTGAAACACATGATCCTCTGCTCTTGCCATCCTTATAAATTGTGCTTAAGGTTGCGGTTGTGGCCTTGTCTGGTGGGTGACATCCTACTCCTATTTCCTATCACTACAACATTTGTAGGTGAAACAATCATATTGAATATTTTGCATTAGGCAAAGCATGGGACATTGGGACACCTACATTAGCCAAGTAGGTGTCATTTGGAATAAATTCCTGAGTCAACTACTTTGGCAATCCCATCATTATTGGTCCTTTTTCATCAATTGGCTTCACCCCTAACTTGAGAAGCTCCTTGAGAACAGGTTCCCACTTAGACTACCCGCCAAGACAGAGTTTCATCTTTTCTTTCTACTCCTGCTAACTATGTTAATCTAGTGCTTCATTGCACATTTGTGGCAATCTTTTTTTTTTTGGCTGTTAGAGTTGTTTTTTTAGTTGTTTATGCATATGGACCTAAGTATGTTTAGGCCATCATGGTTTGAGTCCATTTTTGTATTAGTCCCCTCTCCTACATAGGATTAAGGTTTTGCCTAATAAAATCAATTTTGTTGCCTCCAATCTTACTTTACACGATCAAACAAGCAATCCACACAACCACACCCGACCAAGAATAACAAGAGATCCAAAACCCTAGATGTCAAGAGATTAGAAAAGAAAAGAGAGACCTAGTCTATGGTTGTCCGCCCCTTCTTCCTTGTGTGTCACACGCAGGCCTCTTACTGCTACAAGAATCTCCTATTTCTCCCACGGGCCTTTCGTGGTGATGTTGTTACTACCCTCCAGATTTGTGTAGCCATCACCATTATCATTCACTACAACTGTAGCACCCTCTATTATCTACTAATATCTCTCCCTTCCCTCTTCTCTATTTTCCAATGTTGCCAGAGAGGGACAGCCCCACAGCGGTAAACCCCAAATAGTAATCGTCAATCGCAGGCCAACAACATACCACCAACAGCCCTGCCAGTAGTCAGTCGCCGCCAACTGGAGGCATATAGACGATCGGACAGCAGGCCGAAGGCCAGTAGTTGGCCACCACTGACCCACCTAAGGCTAGCAACAAGTCAGTGGTGAAGCATTGGGCTTTAGTTTGTCGTTAGCCCACAAAGGGACGGTGCCACGGCTAACATCAACTCTCCCTTGTGCAATAACAACCCATCAAAAGGTCGCTACAATGCAGCACTTCGTCCTTGACGTGTTGCTACAAGCTATACATATGCCTCAACACCCTATTTCTGCAAGATTTGTGCTTGGTTTCCCTCAAAAATTACCGTAGAACTTTTCTTCGGGTAAGGGACTTTGCCCTCGAGACATGAGGGACCAGATGGACTTTACAACCTTGATATCCTGAGGTCTTCTGCAACTTCTATGTCATCTTGGTAAACAAAGAAGATTTGTTTATCCTAATAACGCTACTATTGGTTCTTCATCTGTGTTACATATTATCCAAGCTGATATATAAGATCCATTTGTGAATTATAATTTATTTGGTTGTACATATTTCATTACTTTTATTGATAATTACCAGTGAAATGAAAAATGTTCTGTGCGGCCGCTTAATCGGTTCAGCAGTCCAGCCGTTTAAAATACCCCCTAAGCGCCCGATTAATTTTTTTCAAAAAAAACGGGCGTTTTTTCCCGCTTAATCGGCCGCTCAAACCCGTTTTTTTTTAAAACTGTTGCAAGCCTGTAACATTACGTAATTTTTGAAAGTAAAATAATTATTGACTGTAATATATTGAACTTATATACAATACATGTTCTATGATAAGCCTTAGTTAATTTAATATGCATACTTTGTATGTAAGACAGAGTAATCGGGTACTGTTGTATATCCAAGTAAATTACATGTAACTAATCATGACATAGATTTTAGAATGCATACTTTGGTTAAATGTACTGCTGTAATTTTTGATCAAGTGATGATATGTAAATGTAGCAATAAGTTAGTAAGGTATCAATGATAAGTATGCTGTAATGTGATGCAAAATAGTTATTGTATCATGCATATATACTTAATAGTTAATACTTTTTTGTTTTATAGTTGTATAGGGTGTTTTATGTGTGACAAGACTATTGTTTAATAGTTTAGCTATAATCATTGTTTTATAGTTGTGTTATAAAGTATTTGGGTGTTTAGTATGGTTATTTAGGGTGTTCAAATATGTATAAAGGTTCCAAAAAGTATAGTATATATATGCATACATGTGCATTTTTTATAAAATTGTATAGAAAATCAAAACCCGTTTTTTCAAAAATCGGCCGCTTACCGCTTAACCATTTACAAGGTGTTGTCTGCACGCTTACCGCTTAACGTTTTTTAAAACATTGATAATTACTTTAGAACTACCTAGTAGTTTTTACTTGAAGAGGGTGCATATGTTTAACATCCTTCAAGAAATAAAAAAACTTTGTTCTTAGTTCTTACAGTCTAGGGGTTTCACCCACGCCCCCCGCCAGGGTACGGCCCCCTATAAGGAAACTTCCCTAAGGGTAACCCCACCCAAATGATGGGGTTAGGGAACCTACAAATGCTTCCAATGTTGGGAGGAAGAAGGGGTATGAGGGAGTGATAAAAGAAGGGTAGAGGAAGAAGGGGCTAGGGTGGGGTGTCGAGGCTAATGGAAAGGAAAATCTCTAGGAGTTATCTCGCCTAAGCACTAGGGGTGGTAATGTCGTAGAGGGGTCAATAACTGCAATACACCACTATAGCAACCACTCAATAACTGAGAGAGGAAAATGAAAAAGATAAAAAAGGGAAAATTGGAGGGAAGGAAGGATCGCTTATGGAGGATTTTATACCATCTGAACAGCAATACACACTGAGATAGTAGCCACTCAATAACAAAGAGGGAAAAAAGAAAAAAAAAAGGTGAAAAGGGGATAAATGAATAGAAGGAAGAATCACTTATGGAGGCTCTAATACCATGTGAATAGCATTAAACTAATAGTGGATGATTATTAAAATACACCACAC
This sequence comes from Alisma plantago-aquatica, assembly GCA_963693085.1. Lineage (NCBI taxonomy): Eukaryota > Viridiplantae > Streptophyta > Magnoliopsida > Alismatales > Alismataceae > Alisma > Alisma plantago-aquatica. The sequence goes on from OY856413.1 coordinate 36,460,468, forward strand.
ACACCGATATAAGCATTAGGCAGTGCAAATACAACCCTCTAATTACATGATGGGGGACTAAATAAGCTTAAGTTAAGCATTTCAGGCCCAATAAGCCCATATTAACTTCAACAATCCTACAAACAAATCACTTTCCGTATCGTAAAACCCAATGATGTTAAAAAATGTCAATAAGCTTTCTTATCTAATAAGCCCCCAATACCAGTATTAAACATAAGCCTAAACCTAGTTAGGTTGAATAGTGGCATACAAATTAAAGACATGACTTCGTATATGTATATATCATCACAGAACTAAGAAGATATTTTTTTAACATTTCTTAAACCTTAAATGTCTAGGAATAAGAAGGCATTAATATAATTTCAAAAATGTAATTGGTGCTAATACCATTTCATAACTTTATAGGATTCCTCTTTCACTTTTCCCGGCTATTTTTTCTGAGGGGGTGTACACAAAACTATATGAAATGGTCCAATTATTGGAAAAAGGACCATAAGCCTACAAGCATAAAAATGAAATCCCTATCCATATTTATAGGAGGCGCAACATTATGAGAGATTACATCACAAAAGTTCCATATGCATAAGGGTTCAAATCCTACAGATTGATAATTTTCTTCATGATAGTACAATTGCATATAAATATTTTAAGGAAATGATTATGACTATAGTGACATTTACTTACACTGTCAACCACAATAACATCTATGGCTCCACTATTTACTAGGGCATTGACTACATTGAAAGTGTTTTCTGCACTATTAGGACGTGCAAATAAAAGCTTCTCAGTGTCTACGCCCATGGTGTTTAATAATGAGTGATCAATAGCATTTTCAAGATCGAAATATGCACAACAACCTGCATTATCAGAAAAGACATCAGCACTATGCACAGCAAGGATGTTCTAGCACAATGAGATGTTAGTGACATCATGATATTTATTAAGAAATATTTACGATATCCCTTAGCCTCAATCATTGTATTCATACCTAATGACATAAAGCTATGATACTAAGAGGCCAAGAGTGGAACAAAGAAGGTAAAAAAAACAAGTCATTTATTTACACACTTTTGTGTCGCAGTCCCAGTGTCTCTATGTCTGAGTTTCTAGTGATTTTTTAGTCTCAGCCTTTGTTATGCATGCCTTATGTGTCCGATATGTGCATCATAGTTTATGCCCTATCAAGTATATGCCCAAACCTTAAAGAAAATAAAGATTATATGGCATATTAAAACAATTACACAACCACTTTTACACATCAACTGGTTAAGAACAAATATCTTACTACCCTATGAATAAACACAGGTGACCTGTGTGCTATTCCAGCTGTCTGCCTTTGTGCTCTTCCCGTATTTAATATTCTGATTCTTTTACTTGGCCGCTTGCTTTTTTCAAACCATTTGGTTAAATTTGTTTAACAAACGGAGTCATGGGCTTGGCAGCTTACTTTGGCTCTTTGTGTGCACAATGATTTCGGCATGCCGTGCATATTGCCACGTTTCCCTTTGCTGATTGCGGTGGATCGATAATCTTTCTACCAGCCCTTTATGTTATTACGACCACATTCTTAGACGAGAACTTTTTTTTTAGTTTATGTTAATGCTATACACTATAAATCCTATAGGTACAGACGAGGCTACGGTATGGCAGATAATTATGTATGTCATTGGTAATACGTGTCACGTTTAATACAGGTTAGACTGAGAATAAGTGTTGGCAATATAGTACCTGGCAGTAAAAACAATTCGGTCCAAACCAGAAGTTCAGTTGTTAGTTTATATTTTGTCCATTCGGACCAGTTCCGAATTTCAAACTTAATATCTTTGTAAAGACTGATTCACTTCTAAGTTTTGATATTGTTAATTTAGATTGCTTCCGGATTGACAAATTGTTCTATGTTAAAAAAAAAAAAACTGAATTCGCCTCTATGTTTACCCTTTATAAAAAGTGTGGTACCAGATGGGCCCCAGATCGGAAGATGACAATCATTTTAACATATATCTGTATACTTATATTTATATCAATAAGATGGCATTTTGATTTGATTTTTTTCATTGACCAATATAAAGCCAACCTCATTTGGTGCTTCAATAAAAATTGTACATGTTAGATTTGGGCACGTTTTTAGTTGGCTTTCAACTACGGTATCTAGAAAGATATTTGCTTTGATTTTCTTTGAAGAGAGAATAAATAATTATTAAATACCAACAACACATAGGTTTTTTTCATTTCATATTCATTTATCAAAGAATTAATAAGAAAGAAAACACTTGACAACTAACAATCATCAAATAGTCTACACAAAATGACATATTTATAGTAATATCCTATCATAATGCATTGTAGCAAAATAAATGATATGTGTGTGTGTGTGTTTTGCATTTTTTATATGAATTCTATATGTAAACATTGGGAAATTATTTTTGTTTTGAACTATATGCTTTTATCATTGAGTTTCATGTTGTGCCATTGAAAACAAAAATCTAAACTATACGCCTACAAAATACACAGTTAAATGAAAGATATCTATTTTTATAGTGTCTTATTTTATTTCCACACTACAAAAATTGGGCTAATTTAGTTGTATTACACGTGCATGGCACGTGTATTCTGCTAGTTCAAGTAGAAAAGACCAAGTGCCCTATATGATCGACATTTACAAGTTCCAGCACTTCAGACGACTTTGTTTTTATGACATACGCAGGTACATTTGCCAAACAGTAGCGTGACTATAGCCAAACTGTCATGAAAACAGTATGGACTGGGGCATGAGATGTCTAGTAGATTAATAGCATAAGCAATTGTGCATACCAGTAAAATACAAAGAGCACCCCTCCCTCCCTCCCTCTGTGTGTGTGTGTGTGTGTGCGCGTGCCGAACATTTATGTTCTCATGTAAAATAATAGCCTTCAACTAGTACCAAGTACCAGAACTTTGATCTTATATTAGTTTTGAAAATGAAAGATGGGGAGGAATTACAATCATTGTCTCATGGTTGAAAACAAATAAGTACATTAGGTACAAGGATTCTTGCTTGTCATCCTGACCCAAATCTGTCCCAGCTTCTCGGAAATTATGGATGAATAGATCTGCAACACTTAAGACATTATATGATACTGTTGAGGCGGCGTGGACGGAGATAAAAAGAAAGTATCAATAAGTATTTCTTAGATTTTTCAGCACAAAATGATTCGAGTGTTATTTTGATATCAAGAGATACAATACGTATCTATCAGTAATTTAAAAGACATTGAGAAAATTTTGAGTCAGGGTAGGAAGAAACAAAAGTAGAATGAAACTGATTGGGTTAAAAATTAAAATTGATTGCATTAGACCAACACTTCAAAGAAGAAACAGAAATGAGCAAGGAGTGAGATAGTACTCCATTGCCATGCATTAGTACCAATCTTTTCGTAAAAATGTCTAGACAGAGAAAAGAAAGTTCTATCATAGAAAGTATGTACTGTGCAGTAATAAACCATGTGGTTTATCAAAGAATGGCATTACCTAGAGAAGATGCCACGAACTGTTAGGCACTACCGCACTAGTAACTAATTCTGAATACGAATAACTAGATATGAAGGGGTCGGCTGCAGTTGTATGTGTAGTGGGTAAAGCCTTATAGCATATGTTGCATATGGCCACAAGATGCTTGAAAAATATTAAATGCAATGAAACATTTCTAAGGTTAATGAAATGTGGCATTTGTGCTAAGTCTGGTATCAATGACATATAATTTTCTATGCGAAATGCGTTTGAAATTTTACCTGGACTCCACAATATAATTTATTAAATGGGGATTTTTCATAACATAATTTAGTTTGTTTCAGAGCAGGAGTGGCCATACAAATATATGTATCATTTCTGACAGGCAACATGTAGGAATAATTCTCGGCCTTCATAATAGAGAATGTAACAGATATAAATGACAGGGATATACCTCCATGCTTTTGGGCCTCCTTGATAATGTGAAGAGCCAGTGTGGTTTTACCAGAGGCCTCCTGACCATATAATTCTATGATTCTGCCCTGCACAAAATCATAATGTTCAAGTATGATGATGCAAAAAAAACTTCAACTGAAAATGTGAAAACACTTGCAAGGATGCAAATTTTTGCTACTGTATTCCATTTCAGTGTATCTCGACAACATCTAAGCACAAAATCTCAGCCATGGTGGATTCAGCTAGATGGATCTTTCTTTAGCTTTTACTCTGTGACAGTTCCATGCCATCCTGATACAGTTTGACTTGTGACATGGGATAAACCCATCAGTTGTTCGGGGCAATTTCACTATGCCAACCTGCTGTAGAACTTGTTAATCGTGTACATTTGTGAATCAAACTGTAAATTCTAGTGGTTCCACTCATTTAGACCATTAAATTAGCACAAGCTTACCATGTGCAGGGTTTAGTCAGTTTTACCTTATTCTGAAAATTGAAAATTGAGCATGTTAACTGCCCCCTTCCATCCCTCTGTCATCCAGGGCAGATGGTAACCATTCCATATACACAGCATAATTGTGGCAGAAATAAGAGTGGTAAGATATGTGAGTATAGAGAGATGTTTATGTTTCACTGAGTGTCATGTGCCTAGCATGTGCTTCACTTATGTGTTTACCTTGTGTGGTTCAGTCCCATATTGCTCACCTCTGATTTTGTATCTCCTCTCTTATCCTATATAAGAGAATGCAATGTAAACCTTTTTACTCATCCGATATATTTCTATTCCACGTTCTATAGGTATCAAGAGCAGGTTCTATTCCCCCGTGCAAGTTCCCACCCTAACCCTATCCCCCTCATGACCTAAGCCCCTCCCCCCCCCACGCCGCCGCAACCCGCCACTGCTGCTCCCTTCCCCCACCCCCACTCGTCGCCCCCCACCCGTCGTCGTTCCCCCCCTCCCCCACCCCCCACCCGCAGCCGCCGGCTCCTCCAGCCCCCCCCGGCCTCTCTTCCCACCTACTGTTGTCCTCACCACCACCTCCCCTTCTCCTCCCACCAATCCAATCAACCATTATCCTTCTCATCTAAAATTCTACCTCCCTAACTCTACTCCTCTACTTGTATGACGTATTCGGACAGCCATCGTCATTGCACGTTGAGAGTCCCCCGGATCTTCGGCTTCTTCTGCCTACGCCTCATGGTGGGATCTTGATTCTCCTCATGACGGTGTAGGTTCATTTATCAGTTACTCTGCCCGTAGCGGGTCTCTTCTGATGTATCAAATCTACAGCTGTGCTCTACTGCCCTATAGCAGGTTTCTTCAGATCTGTTGATCTCTGTTGTTGGGTTTTGTTGTTGTTGCACCCGCTGTCTTTCCTACTTTCTGCTTCAGATCTGTTCACCATGGCCTCTATTAAGTCGCCTCATTTCCTATGTGTTACCACAGTTAAACTCGACAACTCCAACTATCATCTCTGGTTGGCGTCCTTTGTCTTGTATGTCAAAGCACAAGGCCGCCATTCACATATCACTATTGAACCCCCAGTTGCCCCTGCTGCTACGGCGGATGAGAAAAGCAAGCAAGCTTATGCACAATGGTCCAAAGATGACTCTGGTGTTATGTCCTGGATTTTTAATAGTACCGAGCCACAGATCAGCCAGTTGTTACTCTGCCTTCATGATGCTAAGGCAATGTGGGATCAATTATCTCACATATATTCTCATCAGCAGAATCCCAAGAGAGTTTTTGAAATTTTCAAAACTCTGGCCAAGAAGGAATTTTCCTCTGACACTTCTGTTGAGGATTTCTATAATCAATGCTCTGCCCTTTGGAATGAATACGAAATTTAGCTCCCCTAGACAGCCGACATCAAAGAAGCCGAGAAGCAGCGCAATGAACTGCAACTAGTCCAAATTTTTAGTCGCCCTTCCTGCTTCTTTCTCTGGGGTGGTCGACCAAATTCTATCTAGTGACCCACTGGCAACTCGTCGGGATGTCCTCAAGTGAGTTCAAAGACTTCCATCTATGACCTCCACCCCTGCAATCGAACAACCTACTCTGGTTGTTCGCACCGCTGAGTCCGGTCGTAGACGCGGTCACGGCCGTGGTCGTGGAGGACGTCTCCCTCCTAACGGTGGGCGCACATCTTCTACTGCTACTGGTCGAGGACAACATGTTGGTCCTCGCTTCTGCAACTTCTGCGGCTGCGGCAATTACAATGAAGACTGATGTTGGATCAAGCACGGTAAACCTGTTTGGGCAAACCAAACATCTGCAGAGACTTCAACTGACACTACACATGAACAGACATCTGCTACGCCTTCAACTAAGTGGTTTCGCTCCGAGTTCGAGAAATTTTTTCAAGAACGCATGACTCAGCTTCCCTCTACGTATGTTGTTGGATCTTCTACCTTGCTAGCCTCTCCTTCTGCTGGTAACAATAAATGGTGCATTGACTCTTACTAAACTACTCAGATTCCACCTGTTACCGTTGTTGATGACTCTAAAACTTTCTTTTACGGCATTGGCATTGTTTCCTTATCTCGTAAACTGCATCTGAAATCTATTTTATACATCCCAAAATTTCCTGTTAACTTGCTTTCTGTCAGCAAGACTGTAAAAAGTCTTCAGTGCCCCATTAAATTTGATCCTTCTGGTTGTGTTTTGAAGGATCTCCACACGAAGACGAGGATTGGTTCAGGCCATCAGGGACCAGATGGACTCTACTATCCGGATGGATCACCAGCGTCAATAAAGTATTCTGCTACTCTCGTGCTACTCGGTTGTTTTTACTAAAGGGTTACAGCACGGTTTTGGATAATATTTGCGGTTTTTCTCTGAAGTACAAACACAATTCACCAAACCCAATAAAGTATTCTGCGCCGATAATGCCTTAGAATTTATGCAAAAATTGATGACCTCTTTTTGTTCTGTCTGTGGCACTCTACACCAAACTACCTGCCCCTACACAACAAAATGGAGTTCCTGAAAGAAAAAAAATGCCACTTATTAGAAGTTGCTCGCACTATATTTCTTCATTGTAAAGTTCCTCAACGATTCTGGCCTGAGGCTCTCAACGGTGTGCTATCTTATCAATCGCATGCCATCTGTTGTTTTACACAATAAAATTCCTTAGAATATTCTCTTTCCCGATGCCCAATGCTTTGTCAAAAACCTACGTTCGGGGTTAACAAAACTTGATCCTCGCTCCATCAAGTGTATCTTTTTGGGATATTCTAGAACCCAGAAAGGTTATCGATGTTTTGATCCTATTCTGAAGCAATTTTTTGTGAGTATTGATGTAGTATTTTTTTAGCATATGCTATATTACTCTGATGACGGAGCATCACTCTCCAGTGATATGTTGGCACCCACGTCGTTGCCTGATGTTGTTGAGGTTGCGCCATCTTCTGAACTGACTGAAGCCCGACCTTTGCAAGTGTACAAGTGAAGAAACAAGACAAGTATTCCCTCCATGGCCCCCTCCATAACCAATTCCTCCTTCTGTGCATGATCATACAACCACTGAGGTAACTTCTGACTTACACCCTGCCTATCAGTCAGCGCAAATGTGTTCGTTCCTGCACGAAACATCCTATTAGTCATTTCTTCTCATCTTCTAATCTGAATGACAGTTTTGTGTGCTTCACTTCTACTGTCTCTGTTGTCTCTATTCCCAAGACTGTTGCAGATGCTCTTCTCATTCCTGCATGGAAACAGGCTATGGAACATGAAATGCAGGCACTCTTTGATCGCAAGACATGGGAGCTTGTGGATCGACCTCCTTCCTACTTTATTGTTGGATGTCGTTGGGTCTTCACCACTAAATATCAACCAGACGATACGATTGAGCGGCTGAAAGCTCATCTTGTGGCAAAAGGTTACACACAAACCTATGGTGTGGACTACTTTGAAACATTTTCTCCTGTAGCCAGATTAAATTCTATTAGAATTCTTATTTCTATTGTTGTCAACAAAGAATTGACATTATTTCAGTTAGATGTCAAAAATGTAATTCTATATGGAGACTTGCAGGAAGAAGTTTACATGGAGCAACCACCGGGATTTGTTGCTCAAGGGGAGTCTTCCTCGCGAGTTTGTAAACTGAAAAAGGATATCGACGACCTAAAACAAAGTCCTCGTGCTTGGTTCAACAAGCTTAGTAAGATCTTAGTAAATTTTAGCTTTCGTCGTTCCCATTCAGATCATTTTGTGTTTATCCGCAAAACTATGGCCGGGGTAGTCATTCTTATTGTCTACGTTGATGATATTATCTTATCTAGCAATGATACCTTGGGCATTCAGGCTACTAAAACTTACTTGGAAAAACACTTTGTCACCAAGGATCTCGGAAAGTTGAGATATTTTTTAGGCATTGAGGTATCCAGATCATCTGCAGGATTGTGCTTTTCCCAGCGGAAATATGTCCTTGATCTTTTGCAGGAAACTAGTATGCTTGGTTGTAAACCAGCCAACACCCCTCTTGAGCCAAATACGGATTGGGACGATGAAACCTCTCCACTGTATGCTAATCACCAACAATTCAGAAGACTTGTTGGCAAGCTTATTTATCTCACTGTCACGAGAGCTGACCTTACTGTTGTTGTAGGATTCATAAGCAGATATCTTGACAAACCACGGCAGTGTCATTGGGACGCTATATGTCACATTTGTGCTATCTCAAAAGCTCTCCATGCAAAGGCTTATTATATAAGAAACACAGCTACTGCAATCTCTCAGGTTTTTCAGATTCTGACTATGCAGGAAGTCGATCTGATCGAAAATCTACATCTGGCTATTGCACATTTGTGGGTGGCAATCTAGTTATTTGGTGAAGCAAAAAGCAGACTGTAGTAGCCAGATCCATTGCAGAGGCGGAATATAGAGCCATGGCCCACACTGCATGTGAACTTCTTTCGGTCTAAAGTCTGCTAAAGGAGTTTTACATATCCTACTCCAGTCCTATACCGATGTTTTGTGACAACAAAGTTTCTATTTTTATTACAAGCAACCCAACATTTCATGAATGGACAAAACATATAGAGGTCGATTGCCATTTTGTCCACGAGACTGTTCTTTCTGGTCGTATTTGCACTCCATATCTCAGCACTGAACAACAAGTAGCGGACATCTTCACCAAAATTCTTCCAAAGGCTCGCTTCCAGATTCTAGTAGACAAGTTGGGCATGTTCGACATCTGGGAGTATAGAGATATATTTATGTTTCACCGAGTGTCATGTGCCCCGCATGTGCTTCACTTATGTGATTACTTGTGTGGTTTAGTCCCATATTGCTCACCTCTGTTTTTGTATCTCCTCTCTTATCCTATATAAGAGAATGCAATGTAAACCTTTTTACTCATCCAATATATTTCTATTCCACATTCTATAGTGAGAAAATGAGGAGCGATCGCACTCAGTATGATAGTATAAGAAAGAAAAGTAAGATATGGCAAGTACTAAGAACAATCTACGAAAAGGTCATGTTAGATTGTGTGGTCATGTGCGATGTAGACCAGCAAGTAACATTACTAAGCTAGACAGAGACAAAAGAGGATGAAGTAGATCCAAATCAACTTAAGGAGAGCAAATAAGGAGAATATTAGGTTTATCATCTCAATGAGGATATATGACCAAAGATGAAGGAACCAAATCAGTGAAAATTTCAATTTCAACGTCGTTGGATACAAATTGTGTTTATCGATAGGATCATAGATTTCGGTACTGGTGAGTATACAACCAGATCTCGCTAAATACCGCCAATTTTCAACAGTATTTTACTAGTATACCGACACAAATACCAATTTCTGTCTGTATAAGTCTATTATAATTGTTTGAGAGGGGTGCAAGGAAAATTTTGGCAGTTGGAGCTCAAATAAGCCTAATGCAAAGTGTATTTTGATATTTTTCCATCATTTACACCTCTTGTGTATTAATTAAAAGTCAGCTTCATCCAAAAAAACATGTTTTTGCATCAGAGATGTTGCCCAAGTTCTTTCAGTCACAAAGTCAGATGCTAAAGTCACTGATGGACTTTGAAGAAGAGCAAGAGAAATCCTTAGAGGGGAACCTGCCAAAATTTATTGTGACGTAGATAGATACCTACATTAGGTCTATGGAAACGACATGGGTTGGAAAGATATGTCAACCACATCAAGCAACTTAAGTTGAGCAATAACCACCAGGTAAGGGAGGTCAACCACCACATTCACCATGTTGTTTAGGCTTCTACTTTAATTAAAATCAAGAAACCGCTACTCAAACGGCATATATTGTAGCTTGTATCTAGTAAACTCTAAATTTCGAATGATAGTTATATTTGCACTCTGTCTTTGGAGTAGGCTTTCTCTTTACCATAGATAATACATGAAGGACCCCCCCCCTATGTATTCAATCTGACATTATTGCACAAAGAAGTGTGTTTCTGAATGGACTGTTCTTGCAAAATTTTAAAAACCTAATTCCTCCATGTTGTTGTCAAAACCATTCATAAAAATCCCCAAAAAACAACCCAATTTCCTTACTTCCCACGTGATAGAACCTCACACACACACATCCAATATGCAATATCACCTCATAAAATGGTGTATTCAATGTAGAAATTGCACAAGCAAATTTTCATGGCATCGAAACCATCAAGTTATGTCTAATAAATTTTTCATCGATGTAACGGTATGTACATATTTCAAAGATGTAGAAATGGCATCAGTATTGGATACATCGTTCCTTGCTCAAACTAGAGCTGAATGGAGAAGAAGGAATAATGTATCCAGCCTCAACATGTTTGGGGTAGAGGCTTAGATGGTGGTGATGATGTATCAACATGTACTCGTTTCCCCTATATATAGATCTAGGATAGGGGACATTTGCAAGACTCTCATATGCCATAAGAGCATTGACCAGCAGGTTATTAGCAAAGGCGCAAACATAAGACAACTATAAAATTAAATAAAATACAATGGATAAATCCAACGTTTCTAATGATATATATTATCAACTTCGCATTCTCATTTCCACTTTGATAGCTTTCCTACACTTCATACCTTTACAGGTATTCACTACCAAATAAAATGTTGAAGCTATCTTTAGATTCACAAAACTTATCTTGTAGTCTATAAATATTTAGGAACGCATACAGTTCATGTAGCAATTTCTCATTTCAACCATCTTTCTTTGATCACATAAGAAGGATAAGCAATTACTTTTTTTGAGTAATGAAGTTGTGTTATGGAGGTGTGATAGCATACACCAGTAATGAAGTTGTGTCAGCTCATCCCCCTAGTTTATCCCCAAAATCATATTTCCCCCTCTTATCACATGCACATCAGTAGTGAAACAATCATGCATGCCCTGTGAAATCCATGTATTGAACTACCAAATCTTTCTCCTATCAAATTCCAAAAGTCTTGAAGAGAACTTCACATACTTCATGACGTTTGAGGAAGTCAAAGAGAAGCCTTTTGCAGTTCTAAAGGAGAAAGATAATACATCAGTCTCATTAAGGGTGTATGATTGATAAGAAAAGTTATATTCTAATTTTATACTTCTTCATTATCCACCATATAAAAGTTGATCTCGCTAACAAACTGAAGCTAATATGAAATATTTTGGTCACATGTCATATTTTCATATTCAATAATCCTTTCTCAAAGCTTCCAAGTATGGCGCGTCAATTTGATGCCGATGAAGTTGGTGCAATTCGGAAATTTTCCTATTTTTTTAGTGGGAACAAAGGTTTTATTTATCTACTCCTTAGCCATCCTACTTGTTCTCATTATCTCTTTCAGAAACTATCAACCACAATATTTCTTTGTATTGTTGTTTCGTACTTGCATGGGGAGACATGATGTGGTTAGATCAAGTCTAATGTAAACCTAAAACTGCAGACCAGACTACAGAGTGGTTTGAAAAATAAACTGCAGACCAGACTACACAGTGGTTTGAAAAATACACTGCAGACCAGACTAAACCAAACTTGACTGCGAATAGGTTGCAGGTCAAAGTTAACTTGACCACAAAAGTATGGTTACCTTTGGTCTAAAACCAACATTGTTTAGTATTTAATGCTAGTACACTTAAATGAAGGTCGAGTGTAGACAAAGTCAGCGACAAGAAGGCCTACAATTGTCCATGGTTGACCAAATATGAGGAGGAAGTGGGGATAGATCTAACCCAAGGAATTCAGGAATCAATGAGTAGGTCTTGTTTCAATCAGTCAATCGAGATGATATGGGTGATATTGCATGTTTTCGTCACTCCTAAGTTGTCAAATTTTATTTTACAGTTTGTTATATATACCATATAAGTACATACAACAATGTTTTTTATATATGCATTTCAAAATTATGGATCTATATCTAATTACAATTATCGTAAAATTGTGTATCTTCAATGTTATTATATAAAATTGGTCAAATCTAGTCTACTAGTTAACCAAAAACTCTAACTATGACCAGACCAATAAGAACAGCCTAAAGAGTTACCAGACTACAAGTTTCCACACTACCTGTCCCAACTAGACAAATTGAGTGATTTGGTCAATCTGGTTTGGTGTGGTGGTAAGCTTGGTTTTTTTTCTCAGCCCCATCTGAGTCTATCGTACCTCTTGTATTATCATCCTATTTGTTGATTTGTCAATCTATGTAAATCAAATATGCAAGTTATTGGTTTTCACATTACTTGATATGCAACGAGGTGTTGGATAAATTGGACATTATGATAAATCCCTTTGTTTCGATGATGACAAACATTTCATTCTTGTTGATCTAACGTGCTACTTGAGTGTTGCAGGAATAAGGTGGATGACAAAGCTCTAGGGAATCTATATGCTTGAATGATTGTAAATGTCATGAAATGTAATCAATTGTAAACTTGTACAAATATATAATGTACAAGTACTTAGATTTCATGTAAATCAAGCGTTAGATCTTCCCTAGCCAATCACCACACTTAGATAGGTCATCCCCTTCAAATAGGATCACATATGCACACTCATACATATACTTAGTGCCTAAATTGAAAGATTGAAACAGGGTCAATCTCGGTCGACCAAACTCCTCGACCGAGACACTCTCGGTCGACAATCTTCTCGACCGAGAAAGACCCAAGTAGCCGTTAGACACAGCTGACAAGGTAGTTGGTAGTTGCAAATGAACGTTGATCCAGAGAGCCTGTCGGTCGACAAAACTTCGACCGAGTAGGTATCTCGGTCGACAATTTCTCGACCGAGATGGACTCTGACAGCAACTGCAGAATAAAGTAACTAGCCGTTACTAATGCACCTAACTTATACCTAACGGCTAGTTAAGCACTTAGAAACCCCTAGAAGTTGTCTAGAACGTCCTTAAGCATCCATAGGCCATTCCTATAAATAGGACAAGCCATAGGACACTAAAAGACACCTTTATACACTTGAGTACTCTTTGAGCAAGCAATTACATTTGCAATCTGTTTTGAGAAATAGAGCAAATTCCTACTTTGGCTATTCATTCCCAGTGCTCTAATTTCGTGTCCTATAGGCTAGCATCTCCTTTCCACAGCACTTACACTTCTACACTCATTGGTTAGGAGATCAATACGCTTGATACAGGCAAATCAAGCCTTGTGCTTCAAAGGATAAGTTGTAATTTCTATTTTCCTTCTTGTTCCTTTTATTCTTTGTATTCTCCTTGCTACTCCTAGGGTTGGAGGCTGCGGATTGGAGAAGGTTCTTCTCGGAGGAGAAGGTAGACTTCAAGCTACTTCAAGAAGGCTATCGCAACGGGAAGCTACTTCAAGAAGGCTATTGCAACGGGAAGCTACTTCAGGAGGAAGGCTGCTTCGAGGTGGGTGCAATTACTTCTAGGTGAAGGCTGCTTCAAGGTTGGTGCGATTACTTCTAGGTGAAGGCTGCTTGAAGGGTTTAGGGAAAGGAATTGTAATTTTATGTAAAGTCCTTGCGAGGTAATAAAATTAATTTCTTTCCAAATCCCGGTTGGGTAAGCAACCGGGTAGTGGACTGACAACTTTAGTATTTGCTAAAGTTGGAACCACTCTAAATCCTTGTCCCCTTGTCCAATATTCTTGTGGTTGATTGTTTGAGTTAAAATAATTGTTAAAATTGTTTTAAAACCCTATTCACCCCCCCTCTAGTGTTTTTCACGAGGTTCCAAGGTCACTCGATATACCTTCACTAAATAATCGTGGATGCAGTACTTATGACGACCCTTCAATTTTTAGTATCCTTTACTAGAACTATACCATCTTCATTTCTTTAAGCACTTAACTTGAAAGTCTCACAGATCTCTTTCTTTTCATTCTCTTCTATGGGCCATTTTATATATTTTCTTATTTCCTTGAGTTCTTGTTCTTCCTATGTATACATCAAAATTCAAGATCTAACCCACCAACTATATCCTTACACTTCATTTGAGTTAATGGGCCTTCTCTGGGCATATTTTTATGTTGTTCCTTATGGGACATTGTACCCTCTTCCTATATAAAGGGGTCTAGTGATCCCTAGGTTTTGGAAAGCGTGAAGCAGGAAGCGTGTGGATTGACCCCCTTGAAGCGGAAAGCGGGAAGCGGGTTTTAAGGCGGACTAACGCGGGCACTTTTTGAAAAAGCAGTCTACATTATTTTAAAAATTGTGATAATTTTAGTGACCGCCCTACTACAACATAAACAAATATTACTCAACATTCAAGAATTATGAATGATATTTCATTGCATCATAATGACTTTCATAGATAAAAAAAGAGTCCTAGTTATAAAAGTAAATGGTTACAAGCTAAAAAACTCAAACTTTAAACAAAAAACCATAGTCCTCGCTCCTAGAACAAGTAAAAACAAAATCATCATGTAAAGATGCAATGAGTAGGTATGAATCACGTTACCTTCAATTAATAACTAGTCTTAATTACCAATCTACAATACAATGATTCATTACTTCAGAAGAAAATAGAATATGTAGGCACTAGGCACGTAGACAGTAAGCTGCAAGACAATGAGAATTATTACACACAAAAGCGCAGTAATGGAGTGCGGTGAATGTGTACTGGAATGAAGCGTGTTGAGTCAATTATGTCAGTGCAAACGTTGATTATTAATCACTAATAGAGAACTAGTACACACAAGACGTCGTTGTATATAAAAATCAGAAGCTAGATGTTTAACTTAAGAAAAGCGACCAGTTAAAATACTAACTTGTCAACCCACAGGAAGCTTTCTAACCTCTGTTCATGGTCCTTGTTTCCCCTTTGTTAGCCTTGACATCTCAATGAGGGGTGACCGGGCGCTTGTCGGACTCTAGGCGGACTACAAAGATGCAACAACTCCTTTCGAGATACTTCCCTTCAATCGCCAAGGATCAACTTGTTTAACTTCAAGCAATTGTCGTGTCGGTGTGTTTTATCAGTCAGTGCTACTCCTTTTATGGACGGATAGGGCGCCAAGGAATAGGGATGGATTCCCACCCCAAACCAAAAACCAAAAGGCCCACAAAAACCATTTCCTAGCGGCATTATTATTGTCGGCTTCTAACATCTTCTATTGGGAAGTCGATGGGGTGTTGAGGTTTAAGGGGCTATTATGTAATCTGGTAATTAAATTGACAATAGATCCACAATTTGCTAGAAAGCGGCTGAAACGGGCCGCTAAAGCGGGCCCAATTAAGCGTGCAGAGGCAAGGATTTCTTCTAAATAGCGGCCGCTTCGATTCAATCTGCCTCAAGACCCGCCTAGGCCCAAAAAAACAACGGTTGCCCCTTCCAAAACGCTTAAGCGGGCGGTTAAGCGTGAAGCAGGCCGCTTTTTTATCGTTGGTGATCCTTTTCTATTTATGTTGCTAATACCAAAGTTGTAACATATTATTAGGGCAACTTAAACCAAATCCGCATTCACCCTAGCCGCCTCCCATTCTCCTTTCATGCGATACATTAGATGTCATCTCTTCACTTGCTCTTACTATTTCTTTCCCTTCTTTTCCCCTTTTCCTTTCTTTCTCCTAACCCATGCCTCCTACGGCTTTGGGTCTGGTTTCTTCTTACAGGAACAGTGCCCTTCCTCCCCCTACTTTCTGCAAAGGAGCAAGTTGATTCAGCATTCCTCACCGGCATGCAAGAGGATCCTTAATGCAAAACTACTGAACTAATAATAAAAGCAGTTGAAATAACTAAAGGGAATAAGTCTCATTCATCAGTGTGTTCAAACAAGGACGCATTAGAGCCTTTATATAGGCTTCAAAAAGAAAGCCTAAATAGGTGGTAACCAATGTGGGACTAAACCCCTTGACTGTACAAAAGCCCAAAACAAGAAAAAGACATAATAAAATAACATAAGGCAGTAAAGCCTGACTACTGGCACAGCAACATCTACACACTTGTAAGTGCGTAGTGTTTGAGCCTGTCCTAAATCAACTCCCCTCGGCTGCAAAATAATCAACTATGTCGAGTCAGTACTGAGTTAGAGCTCAAGAAGATCTATATCAATAAGGTGGAAGTTATCCTCGGTGATCCATGTGGCATATGCAGCAGAACAGTCAAGCCATTGAACTACGAAACAATGCGCAGTGCCTCGGCTAGTAAGCACAGTCTGATCGTTGATTCAGCCCTATTTTAGGGCTTCATCTAGTGTCATATTGCATTTCAATCACATCTATACCTGTTAGATTACATGTTATTTCCCTTAATATGCATATTTGTGTAAAATGCACTTATGGGCATTATTTGCATGTTTTTCAGGCATTTGGACCACGCTTGATGGAAGAGAGAGAGGAGTGATCCTAGGGTTTCTCTACCCTTGGAAAGAACCAAAGTGAAGTTTGATGCTCCCTCAACCTACCCCTAGTGGCCAAAGATTCATTGAAGCAAATATGTCCAAGAAAATCCAAAGAATCAAGTCAAAGTGTTGATCCAGAGACCAGCACGGTCGTGGTACCACAGAACGGTCGTGCTAGGACACTTGCAAAATCAACAGGTTCAAAGCTCATTTGTGCAGAAATTCCCACGGTCGTGGTATCGCAGAACGGTCGTGGTGCACTGAGGGCAGCACGGCCGTGCTACCTGCAAAGAGAACGGCCGTGGAGCCGAGAACGGGCAACTGAATTCGAGCCACCACGGTCGTGCTACCTTTACCCCACCACGGTCGTGGTGACCACCACGGCCGTACCATTTTCAGTACAAAAGTGACATATTCCCTGTGATTTTTCACCATTTCACACCACAGTCGTTCCCATCCACCACGACCGTTCTCATCCCTCACCACCACAACCGTGGCTACCTACAAAAACCTGGCTACTTTTGCACTATTTTTTCCATACTACCCCTACTTGACCTAGTGTTTCCCCCACACCTATATATACCTAGGTGGCGGCTCCAGCACGAGGTTAGCTACCTTCCACCACCTCTTAGCTCCCCATTTTCACCCCTTATCCATTCCACTCCATTTCCACCTCCATTTCACTCCATTTCACTATTTCCACCACTAAAACCCTCATTTCCAACCCTTCTATCCACTTCCCACCATCATTCCACACCATTCCATCCAAGAAGGAGGAGGTCGACCTTGCAGCAGCTAGAGAGGAGGATTCACTCATCTACACCGAGCTCCATGGCTACTTCTTCCTCTTTCTCTTCTTTTTTTTGTACTTTGCATTGTTATGAGTAGCTAGGCCCCTTGGGTGGGCTGTTTGGGATGTAAAATGTTACTTTGATACCATGTTGGGAAAAAATGATATGTAAACTTTGTAATTCCATTTGCTAATGATTATGTTCTATTTCTATCTCATTCTCCATGAATTGCTTGTT
Organism: Alisma plantago-aquatica; assembly: GCA_963693085.1. Lineage (NCBI taxonomy): Eukaryota > Viridiplantae > Streptophyta > Magnoliopsida > Alismatales > Alismataceae > Alisma > Alisma plantago-aquatica. The sequence goes on from OY856413.1 coordinate 36,478,194, forward strand.
GGTTTGTGCTTGACATCAATTGGGAATTTAGGGAAATTGCTTATATGTGTGAATTTTGGAATTTCCTCCTAGGTTCAATTCTTGGATCCCTAGCAAGCTATCCATCTTCCTACATCATAATCAATCTTCCTAACCCTAGTTGAGAGATCTAAGTAGCTAGTTTAGATGAAATTGGTGTGTTTAGCATGGAGCTTTCTCAAGGCTAGAATGTGGGTGATGGGAGGCCTAAAACCTCACTTCCACCCCCATTACTAATCTCAGCCCCTAATCATTCTAAGATCATCTAACCTAGAAACCTAGGCTTGTTTGGACTCTAACTGAATTACGCCCAAGCCCTAACCCAATTGAGCCTCGCAAGGGTAGTAGGGAGTGTTAGGGACTAGTTCCCCTATACACAACCTAGCATATCCATGGCCAGTTAGTAGCTTAGGATAATTCATTAGACTCTAACTTGTTGTTTGATTTGGATAATCTAAATGGAATCATAATGTTCATATGTCACTCCCAACTTAATTGATAAGTGCATCCCCTAAACAGCCCACATCTTCCTTACATTGTTTTAAAACCCTAGTTTCCATCTTGCTTAGCTAGTGTTAGGTTAGTTAGCTCTTTTATTGCTTAGATAACTTTTTGCCCTGTTCTTGCTTTGTTCTTACTAGCTTAGGTCTTTAATTGCTCTTTTGCCTTGTCTTGCTTGCCTTAGTTTAGATTGTTCTCTTATTGCCTTTCCATACCTAGCTTAGTCTTTTCCTGCTTAATTAGTCTTAATCTAGTCTAGGGTTAACTTAGATTTCATTCTCGCCTTTAATTGCTTTCTTGATTCACCCTTAGTTTAACAATCAAATCACCTTTAAACCCTTAACCCTAGTCTTCGCAGTAGGAACCTAGTAAAAGTCAACCTAGCTCTAGTGCCCCCTTTTCTCCATGTGGATCCTATATTTTCCGCCCTCCTATACTACGACAGGACCCCGTACGCTTGCGGGTGTAGTGTTTTGGTTTTTGAGAGTGTATTAAGTTAGGTCTATATAAATTTTGAAAGTGAATCCACCCGTGGGCCTCCGTCTGCGGAGTTGCATCCATTCAAGTCTCAATTGAGTGGTGTGTAAAGCCATTGGCGGCGGCGCACCAGTCGTCAAGGACAGTCGATGCGCTTGGACGCCTGTTGAGGAAGTCGAGGCATAGGAGGTAGAGCTGTTGAAGATAGTGAGGCATCGTGACGATTTGAAGAAGTTGCATCCGGTGGACGTGGGGGGTTTGAATGTACCACGATAAGGAAAAAATCCTCCACATTGAATACAATAGTAATGCCCCAATCTGTTGGCAGATCTAGTAAACGGGCATTGGGTCAATGTCGACTAAGTATTTGGAAAGAATCTGACGCTCTGGCATGAAGTTTCTTGAGAGAATTTTTGGGGTAACGTTCCGGACGCACACGTACTAACACATAACCTCCCATGTTAAATTCTTGAAGCCTATGGTGTGCATATGCAGAAAGCGTATAGTCTTCATACAACAAAGTAAGTTTTTGGCAAATCTTAGCATTCAAATCACGAATGTGATGGGCAAAGGTCTCTATAGTGTAGGAAGGGCGGCATCAATGGGTATAGGTATGAGATCTATAGGTTGGCAGGGTCGTAACCATGAACAACTTTAAAAGGACTCTTTCATGTAGATCGATTAAAGGAACTGTTGTAAGCAAATTCAACAACGGGTAGGAGTTAGTCCCAATTGCCTAAGCGTTCACCCACAAGGCATCGTAGAAGGTTACCCAAGCTCCTACTAACCACCTCAGTTTGACCACCAGTCTGAGAGTGAAAGGTAGAACCGTAGAAGAGAAACTGAGGTGGGTACCAAAGAGTTTCCATAGAGTCTTCCAAAAGTAGTTAAGAAATTTCATTACACAGTCAGACAATATGGTGGCAGGAAGTCCATGTAGCTTGACTACCTCATTAAAGAAAGATGGACAATACAAGAAGATTCAGAACTCTTACTACAGGGAATAAAGTGGCCCAAGTGGGTCATCTTATAAATGATTAACAACCACGAACACAGATTCATAGCCATGTGAAGTGCGGGGAAAGACTAGAATGAATTCCATACTTAGGTCCTTCTATGTCTCATGTGGAATAAGGAGAGGGGTGTAGAGGCTTGTATTTTGCATTTTGGTCTTGGCCAATTGACAAGTACGACATTGAGACATGATGCTAGCTCCATCACGTTGTAGGGAAGGCCAATAAAATATGTCATTGACTAGAGCGGTGGTCTGATCCCTACCAAAATGACCAGCTAGGCCACCGGCATGTGATTCTCAAATGAATAAATCTCTAACAAAAGTAGAGGGAACACATAACTATGTGCCATGAAAGAGAAATCCATCGCATAAAATCAAATCAGAAGGTTAGTCGAGTGTGCTACCAAGGAGCTCAGAATGGATTATTCCAATGTCAAGACAGGTGGGGTATTGTTCCTTCAAACAATTGAAGCCCACAACTTCAGCAATCATTGGTTGCAGGGTTGTCAAACAATGATTAGTGTCGGCGGCCTTTTTCTCAACACTAGAGCGATGTTTGAGAAGAAAAGTGTACTCCTGAAGAAATTCACACCACTTGGCGTGACGAATACTTAAATTCGTTTGGGAATTCAAGAAGCAAAGGGCATGATGGTCACACCAGAGGATGAACTCCTAATAGAAGATAGAGTCTCCAATAACGCAGAGATTGCACAACATCATAGAATTCTTTAACATAAGTGGAGTACTTGTGATTTGCGTCATTGAGTTTCTCGCTGATGAAAAAACAATAGGGTGGCCTTCTTGGCTCAGAACGCCACCAATGCCAACACCGGAAGCATCACATGAAACCTCAAACGCAAGCAAAAACTAGGAAGGCGAAGGACAGCTACTTCAGTCAATTTTGTTTTGACAGCCTCAAAAGCTCGTGCGGTGAATGGTTTCCACTCTAATTTATCTCGCTTCTCAACTCAGTGAGTAGAGCCATAATCAGGCTGAAACCTCAAACAAAGAGACAATAAAATGTGGCCATCCCGTGAAAGCAACGAGCTCAGAGATCGTAGTGGGCGTGGGCCAATCAGTAATGGCTTTGACTTTGGTCGGGTCAGTCTCAATGCTAGTAGCGTATACAAAGTAGCCAACAAAAAGAACTTTATTTTGGAGAAAAGAACACTTCTTTAGATTGACATACAATTTCTCAGCGTGAAGTATGTCAAAAACAAGTCAAAGATGAATCAAATGATCTTCCTTAGTTTTACTGAAAATCAAAATATAAAAATAGGTAGAATAGAGAAATTCCACCCTCCTAAGTAAAGAACTGTTACAAATAATATCAAAGTAAACCACCAAAATTTTACCAATGAATGACCGCAACACACGGTTCATGATTGTCATGAAGGTTTTGGGAGTGTTGAACATGTCAAAGGGCATGACCAGCCATTTATATAATTTGTTCGGGGTATTGAAGGTAGTCTTCCATTCATGAGACTCCGACACGGATCTGGTGGTAAGTGCTACTGAGGTCAATCTTAGAGAAATAGTGGGATCGTGTCTATAGATCAAGCATGGCGTGAAGGCGTGGTATAGAAAAAAATATTTGACTGTGATCTTATTGATGGGCGACAGTCTAAACACATTTTCCAACTACCATCCTTCTTGGGGGCAAGGAGAGCAGGAACTGCACATGAACTCTTACTCTCGTGAATAAACCTTTTGAGCAGGAGGGCTTCGACCTGGCATTTCAATTCAGCATGCGCAGTCGGCTTCACACAATAATGAGGTCAGTTTAAGAGCGATGACCCTAGAATTAAATCGATCTTGTGATGAATGTCACACAAGGGTGGGAGTTCATCATGGAGGTCAGTGGGTGTCATGTCTTTTAACTCGACAAGAAGGGAGACATGTTTCGGTGGGGGCTGAAAATCAAATATATGAGTGGATTCTTTAATGTATAGCACATACATGCATTCGGCTTCTCGACTGGCCTCTTCAAGCTCTCTACGAGTGATAAGGTGTAGAGAGTGCTACGATTTTGAGGTTACGGGCTCTTTTTCAGAGGAGAGATGAAATGAGTAGGGGAAAGTCTGTATTTTTTTTTCTTTGTGCTTAAAGGTATAAACATTCGAATGTCCCTCATTGCGGGGATCCATGTCATAAATCCAAGGACGGCCAAGGATGGCGTGGCAAACATCCATAGGCAACACATCATACCAAATGTGGTATGAAGTACCCAAAGTGATGAGCATAGGGAAACTTTGGGTGATGAGCAAGCTAATCTTGTTCACCCAAAGTACCTTTTGTGGCTAAGGATCGGGTTACAGGAACAACTCCATGCACTTCAATCCATGGGGCGAGATAATGTTCTGAGAACTGCCACTATGAATGAGCAGCTTGCACTTTTTACCAGTGTGCTTAAAAAAAATTAAAGGAGTGGTGTATTTCTATTCGACCCCCTCAAAAGGGGTAGCCATAACACACATGACCTGAAGGTATTACGGACCATAATTATAAGTGTAGTCAGCGTCCTCATCAAAATGTTCTCAGGGAGGTAACACTTTTCATACTTAATCTAATCCTCAGGGATGGTGCCAGGACAACCAGAGGCCACGAAAAGAGCATGATAGGGCATTGGGCAGCTAGGTGAGTTGTACTGTGATAGTGAAAGCATTCATGGCCTCACAGAGGAGGGTGGGATGAGGTGGTCACATCTTCCTTGAACTTACTAGAGGAAGGGGTCGAAGAACTCTTTCGAGGGGGTTGAGATAAGGGCAGGCAGAACGAGACAGGGTAGTAGAGGGGTTATTGGCAGAGCAAATGTGTTGCCCAAAATGAGAAAAAAAAAGGGAGTAGGTAAGGGCCATCCAGACAGAAAGAAGCTGTCTTTGGTATTGGGAGGGTACATAGCGCTCGCATAGCTTAGTCTTCATCTCATCCCAAACAAGGATGGAAGGTTGACCACTATTCTCCATGTCGCATTGGACACGTTGCCAATATCGCTTGGTCGACCCTTCGAGTTTCATTTCAACAAACTTAATTCGTTGGGCATCTGTTGTGTTATACCAGTCGAAATAGTCTTTCAAACTAGCAATCCAACCGAGAAAAGCTTTGCGACCAAGTTTACCATCAAAAGTGGGGCATTAATTTTAACTCGTCAAGTGATATCGTCATGAGATCCTCGGCGATACTGACTATAAGGATTGCGGGGGAAAACAGATCCATGAGGGGGCATGAAAAGCATTATGGCCAGGGGAGGAGGATGTGGTCCTGGAGGTGGGGCCATGGGAGGATACAGCAGAGCCAGTGGGTGGTGATGGGGTGAGTAATGGGTTGCATGTACGAATTGTGTAGCACGAGGAACATGTGGAGGGGGATATGGTGGTGGTGCATGGTGCGCTTGTGGGGCAGGGCAGCGGGTTGGGATGTGTAATGGTTAGCACGATATTATGGTGGTTGATAGGGGTGTGGTTCCACGTAGGGGTGTAGTTAATAAGGATCGGGTTCTGCACAAGGGTCAATGTCTCCATAGGGATGGTATTCAGGAGTCTCATGAAGTTGTGGTGCATAGAATTGTAGAGGAGTAGGGTTAGGGGAGTGCATTTTTGGGATTTGGTGGCATCCCATACCCCATGTAAGGTGTTGAGGATTGACTAGCATGGAGTGGGTTTGCCTGGCAAATGGCGTGAAGCTCGGTCATGATGTTATTGACCGATTGACCAAGAGTGTTAAGTGTAAACACAGGCCGTGGAAATTCAGGAGCATCATTCGGATTGGGGTCGAAAACGGGGCTATAATGCCAAGCATTTTGATTTGCACAACAAGATAAGCAAAAATATAGGAGTCTATGGAAAACTTCACTTAGCAGCGTACAACGCAATATTTTCAAGAAATTACAGCGGACAGAAAAAATATGAAAGTAAAGCAGCATACAAATGGGGGAAAATGTTGCACGAAAAATGGGACTTGGCAAATTTGCGATAGGGGAACCCAACACGCCCTATGGCCCGGTTGCGAGTTTACTAAATCTACAGTAGATAAGCAAAAGCACAGTAATCGATGGAAAGATCTTACCCAAATTGTTGAAAATCAATTACCTCCTTGACTTTGATATTAGTTGAAGGAGATATCTCATGAGGAAGTAAGATCCGTGGATTAAGGGGTTGCTTACTAGCACCGGAGGCTGCTAGTTGCGGCCATTGCATATATTGTTGTTGCTTCAGGAGGTGGCAGTGGCGGCAGATGTTGCTATGGGTAACGGAGTTTGTTCCTTCCTTGGACGCAATGGCAGTAGGGGCAATTGTTGTGGACGGCGACGTGGCGAAGTTTGTTGCTGCTACATGTGGAGGTTGTTGTTGCTACAAGTGAAGGCTGCTGCTGCTACAGGCGGCGGCTGGAAACAGTTGCAATGGCGGTTGAAGGATGTTGTGGATGGGAGAGGGCGGCAGCTAGGTAGGGCAGGAGGGTGGCGGCTAGGTTTTATAGAGGAGAGGGCAGTGGCTAGGTAGGGTAGGGGAGGGTGGCAGCTAGGTTCTGCATGGGAGAGGGTAGGAGCAAAACCCAAAGGAAGGTTAGGGTTAGTCTCTAATATCACTTAATGCAAAACTACTGAACTAATATTAAACGCAGCTGAAATAACTAAAGGGAATAAGTCTCATTCATCAAGTGTGTTCAAACAAGGACGCCATAGAGCCTTTATATAGGCTTCTAAAAGAAAGACGAAACGGGCGATAGCCAATTTTACAAAAGCCCAAAACAAAGAAAGGACATAATGAAATAACATAAGCCAGTAAAGCCTAAATAATGGCGTGGCAATGTCTGCGCTCATAAGTGTGTAGAGTCGGATCTGTCCTACATAGCAAGGTGCTTCTTCACAACACCAGGAGTAAGTGGCTCCTCTTCCTTCCTCGAGGGATTGTTCTACTGTTGTTACTGTTGGAATAGGAAGATATGGCAGCAATGGTCCCTCTACCCCCCCCCCAAAAGAAAAATCAAGGTTGATTATTCCTCATTTTAAAGACATAATTATAGGAATCTCCACCGATTCAATTCCCCTTGTAATAGTACTTTCAAAAGAAAAGTCTTTCCTTTTCTCCTTTTTCCTACCCATGCAATCCCCAAAATGTGTAGGTGAGTACTACTGCCATTTAGTGTTCTTTTGCTTCCTACTACAGTGTATCATTCATGTAGTAGTACTTCATTCCTAGCTTGTATTCTACTGGCTTGTTGATGAAGATCTATTCTCTGTTATCATGGCCGACAAAATACAGCCAAGCATTTCTTTAATTATTATGTGAACCTCGTGTATCAAATTAAATGATTCCAACCTGGTATCCTACATAGCCAAACTCATTGAATCCTCTTCTTAGGATAGAGCAATTTGGCAAAGGAACATTAGCCAAGTAAAATCCTGACTATGGAACGGTATGGAATCCCAAATTGTGGGCAAATTCATGTTTGATTTTGTAGTGACGGAGATTTTGAATGTTGGCAAGAGGCATTACACCGATGAGACGAAATGTCCTTTGTGTCTGTACAGTTTGGGATAATCTGTTTTCAAAGAGGGAAGGCAATGCAATGATTATTCCAATTCTATCCAAGATATCTTCCAACTACTAACTCATTATCAACCATTGACCTCTAATGCTCAAAGTTCAAACTAAAGAACGGGAGGGTCTTATTACTGCCAGTAGTCATTCAGCATTGCATCCTTAGCTTGCTCCTACTTGATGCATTGTTTAAGCTAATATTCAAATTCTAACTACAGAAGAGGCTTACACTCTGCATTCAATTGGCAGAGTTTGATTCTGTCTCTGTTTTCTATTATCCTTCTAAAGATGAGGCATCTATGGCAGCCACAACTAGAAGACTTGGTTAGGATGGGGCACTGTCCCAAATGCAATTTTTATAGGAAAATCGGGCACATTAAAGACCAATGTTGTCAGAAACATGAATATCCACATGGACAAGGTCATTCCTAGATCATAAGTAATTAAGGCATTGTTCACTTTATTTAGACCTTTGATGCATAGAATTAAATGTCCGATTTCGATGCCGTGTCCGATGGCCCAGAAACAGAAATTTTTCGAAATTTCGCACGAAATTTCGATATTTACGGCCCTAACGATTTCGACGACCAAATAAGCGAATTAAATTATGAAAATTTACCAGGACGATCTCAACACCAAGATCTACTCAAATATGCAATAATATTTCATATTGGATATGTGGGGTGGGGGGTCTCCCACATTTGTAAGTGAAGGAAGCTGAACAATTTCGACAGAATTTCGATGGCAATTTCGATGACAAAATGAAGGAATTAGATTATGAAATTTTGCATACACAATGTTTAGACAAAGATACACTAGATTATATATTAAAGTTATATGTTTAGAGGTTAGGGTGGGATCCATGTCTTAATGAGTGAGTGCACAAATGAACAGAATTGTCAAGTCTGTTAGACTGTAAACAACTTATAAACCCACAATTTACCACTTAGACCTTAAAGTTACAGTTGCAAGTTACAAACTTACATGTTACAACTTATATAAGTCTGATGTTCAAATTTAGTTAGGTTACATGGGTCATGTATACATAGATCAAAGAAAATGCATTATTTTAAAGTCATTTTATGTATACATATGTGTAATAATAACAAATTTATTGTAGAATTGCAGACTTAATACTATTATTTCATAGATCCACTAGTTTGTTTGTAGTTCATGTGATTTTTGAAAGAGAATCGCCAAAATACCTAACATGTAGTAGGTAGTACTAGTAGCAGCACTTAGAACTTTGTTATTTTTCATAGTATCTCTTCACATCTTTTAGAAGAGTGTAAACATAAAAAGAGGTATACATGGGCTAGGGATAGGGGAAACATACCTTAGAATCAAAGAAAATAGCCTCTATAAGCAAAAGATACAAAGAGAATCGCCAAAATACCTAACATGTAGTGGCAGCAGTCTTAGGAACACATATTTCGAAATTTCTATCGAAATTTTGTGCCATTTTGCGAAATTATGGCCCAAACTGGGCGAAATTTGCACTGTTTTGCGAAATTTCGCACCTAAGTGCAAAATTTTAGCGAAATTTCTGCGAAATGACGTCCCATTCTCTGCGTACATGTGTTTCGATGTCCGATTGGAAAAAAATCGGAAATTTCGATCGAAATTTTGTACCATGCTTTGATGCTCTGTTCAAAACTTCAAAGTATCGCACTCCAAGGAAGAGTATGATCAGTTGGCCCAAGCTTCTTAGACTTCTTCTGTACAACACATGAATCAATATGAGATAGTTTCTTGCGTCCTCAAAATTGTATGAAGGATTCATCAATACTCTTGTCTAATACTTTCTCACTGTAATTGACTTTTGTCCAATACATACTTACGTTTCACTTAAACCTTGTCTATTGCAAAGATAATCAATTCTTACACTATTTCGTAATATTTAGACTATAACATTTTATTCTAGAGGATTACTTGTAGCTTGACAATTGGTTTGGGAACTAAATCTGGAGATCTTTATTGTTACACATCTCATCAATCTGTTTTGGATGCTCACCTCTTTAATTGCGGCAGTAATATGGCCATCATTCCTTAGTAACACTCAAGAAAACTAAACCTATCTTAGCTTCTGCTGAAAATATCGATTGTGAATCTTGCCTGTTGAACAAGCATCTCATCGTTTCTTTTCAGTCCCATGTGGCAAAATGATCATCGAAACCATTTGACTTAATCCATGGTGAGGTGTGGGTTCCTTTTTTCTGTTTTTCATATCGACCTATAATAGACAGATTTATTCCTTTTGTGGATGACTATTCTTGAAAGATTTGAATTTATCTCGTCAATCCTGAAAATTTTCTTCCCATTCCATTAGGTCTTCATCATTTATTAGAAATCCAATTTAATAGTCAATCAAAATTTTCGGAACTGCAGATGCCTTAGAATATGTTCAGACATCTGTGATTAATTTATGCGCGTCAATCAGGATGCTTCATTAGCGTTCGTGTGAGCATGCTTCTCAACAAAATGGAATCGTTCAACATAATAACCACCATCTTCCCGACATTGCCCATACTTTACTTAAACAGGCACATATTCCTAAGCATTTCTAGTTAAGACCTATCCACACTGCATGCTGCTTAATCAATAAACAGGGAAAAGGAAATACCGAAATCATGATATCACTTGTGTAGGCATGAATATGATAGATATTCTCCAACCCATTTCCGTGTAGGATCGGCCTTATCAGGCTTTACTAAGCAGTACATTCATTTGAGGCCTTGAGGGCATTTTGTTTTCAAGATGATAAGTGGAAGCAGGTAATACGACGATTGATAACTGTTCTGATGATGAATAACAACGTGTGCTGCAGTAACAGCTTGAGGCAAGATATAAGAAAAAGAAATTGATTGTTCACTAGCACCTTTGGTAATCCTCCAATTCCAAGGGCAATATCAAGCTTCATAGAACCTGTTGATATTGTAGGCACAGGTCGTGAAAGGAAAAAACGGGCCAATGACAAATTAGCTATCTGATCAAAATACCCTGCAGATTCTAGTTGAGATAGTGCTTGATTCAGGGCAGTCTCTTTCTTCATTTTTCTTCCATCGTGTAATTGATAATTTTCATATTCACACATGTCAGCTGAAAAAAACAGAACAATACAAGGCCAAACAACAAAATTTTCAGAGTTGAGAAGAATTACAAAGTAATGATCAAAAAAAAAGAATTACAAAGTCAATACAATTTATTATTTCTCAAATATGAATGATAACTTAATAAGAAAAGCTTAAAAAAAGTTGCACTATAGTATCATAAACTGATAGCTTATGGACAAGTTGCAGTTTGAAGGGACAATAAATTCCCTACAGTGAACTAGCTGCTAGTGAAGTACAGCACTATGTAAAGATAACCAAATCAAGGGTGGTGAGTTGATCTACATAAAGCTCAAGGCAGAGAAAAATTGGAAGGTTTCCTTTTCCCAAACAGAGCTTCCTGCAAATTGGATAGAACAGATAGAAGCATGCACCTTGACTGCTGGTTCGGGGTATTAAATGATGGTCGGGTGGGGACATAAAAATATGGCAGAGACTGGAGACACGGGAGCTTGCATCACCGTTTCTATTCCTGTTTATAACTTCTGTCAACAGTGTTACAACTGCCTAGTGGGAAGAGGTCAAAATGCTGGATTTTAATCATTAGACTGCATTCGTATAATGCATATACATCTGCAGATGACAGCATACTATTCCTTAAAAGATAGTAATCCGTCTATCTCCTTTATCAATGGCTATGCAGCTCATGGTGGTGTTTATCACTGAGAAAAGTCAATCCAGAACGAAATTTATTGGGCAATCCTTCCAGGAAAAGACTTTCAAATTTTGTAAAAGGCATCCATTGCAAAACTAAAAGTACTCCTTTTCTTAATTTAGAAATTCCTGAGACTCCGTCGAAAAGAGTAGTTCTTATAAATAAATTTGAGTATGGGCAAGCGTGATGGAAAACGATAAATATCGTCCAAAGAGGGGAGAGAAATTCTTCAAGATCTGTGATAGAGGCTCGGCCTGCCTATTTACATTCTGTTCAGTGTAGACTTTCCCAATTCGCTGATCTCAGAAAGCCAGTAGATCATCAAAGTCACAACAATTCACTGCAACGGAAAAATAGTGTTTCATCATCGCCTTTGATCACTGTGATAAGCAAATAACAGTCAAATCAAAAGCGGGCCTGAATTTTCTGTTTGGTACATACTACAGAGGCAGCTTAACTGTCCACAATTCTGCAGCGCTACTTGCCACTGCCCAGCAATAGACGGTCTCTTTCCAAAACACTCCATGAATGTCAACTTATTGGACCCCTAAGCAGGAAGAACCAACTAGAGGAAATAAAAGAGATGGAGAAAAAATTGAAAGGGTAAAACAAATAATAAATATTGCCGTATTCATCTCTTGGTAAAGTCTGCCCACCAAAAATCAATGGAGGAAGCCTACACTCTTTAAGGAAAATACCAGCTTTCCAGTAAAATGGCTCTGAAGATTGCGAGAAGTGAACGTTTGAGTATATCTCATCCTGAAAATTCACTATAAGGGAAAAGGCAAGGGGCGCCTTTTGACTTTTGCAGAATATTTTTTTTCCTGGTTTGAAATGGTAAATAGAGCTGCATACACGTCTTTCCTTCCAGCTATGAAGCACGGATACGAATACGGGTACAGTATGGGGATACGACATTTTTTGAAAATATAGGAATGGGAATGGCGTGGATACGGCAATGTTTTAAATATTTATTTAAAATTTTAGCAAAAAAATACCAATTTATCTTAAAAAAATAGATCAAGACAATCCAATTTCGTTCTCAAATCACAATATATCAGGGGGGGTCTAGGAGTCACATGGTTTTGGGATTAAGAGGGATCACGTGAGTGGAGTGCTGCTCCCTTGGCTGCTAAATGGGCTGGTCGTATCCGAGATGTATTGAGGTTGCATCATGTTAATAAAAAAAGGGATACGGCTTAAGAAGTATATGGTATGTATTAGAGTATCTAGTGAGTATTGGTATCAAATATGTATTCAGTACTGGTAGGACACCTATTTTAGAGTATCAATGCTTAAGGGGAGACAGAATGTTGAGGATGCAATGTTTATCTTTAAAGGAGATGAAATATATATTGTCTAGATAGAAATCCAGAATAAACCACATTGGATTTAGTTGCCAAAACAAGAGGCACGTTAACCAACAATACTAAACTGAAGCCTTTCAAAGAATGTGGAGGACATCAATGTGCATAAAACTTGCACCTCAGCCAGGGAAAGCATCCATAGGTACCATGTAAAGTTGAGTGAACTAGTTTGCAATAAAGAACAAGTAGACATGGAAATTTGTTTAAAAAAACTGACATAAAGGGAACAACTGTGACAGCTTTGTTGCTAGTTGCTACTTAGCAAAGAGGGTTGAGACAGAAACTAGTGTCAGGTGGTGATTGAGCCAGGCCATACCCAGGTTTCTTTTTCTAGTTTTTATTAGTTTGATACATACGGCATGGATATGGCTTAAGAGTATCAGATATGTATCAGGGAGTATCCACGAAGTATTGGTATCTGATACGTATCGAATACGGGTATGGCACCTGTTTTGGAGTATTTGTGCTTCATAGCCTTCCAGTACCATGTGGATTGGAAGAAAAAAAAATAGACGGGTGGGAGAGACGATTTCACACGAGGCCTTTCCATATATGCAAGATACGATAGAGAAAGCGGGATAAAACCCGGTTGACTAGAGTTCATGGGCTGGAGAAGAAGATTTATGAATTGGGTTCAATATGTTGTATATCAAATTCAATAATAGCTAGACAGGAGGAGGGACAGTGAGTCCACCTTATGGGGTCACGAGTATGGACGAGATTTTTACAGAAAAAAAGGTAAGATATAACGGGTGCATCAAAGACATCAATTTCAGTGTCATCTGATGGTTTGGAGACTTTCCTAGAAACTTAGGCATACAATTTACAAATATATATAAACATGCATGCCCCATTTTCTCCTTCATGCCGAAGATTCCCAAGTTGACCTCATAAACCATGATGTTTGATGACAATGAGGTAGTTGTAGCATATCTTCAACCTATAGGTAGTGGTTGTGAAAAAGATCAAGTTGCTAGTGTTGCAAATGAAAATTCCTAAGCATTGCACTACAGCTGGTAGTGGACTCTTCAACTTCATCACTTTCCCAACATTCATTTCCACCACTTGCCATCAATATCCCTCTCTCCTTTCCACCTTGATGATCCGATCCTACCCAGACCCAGATAACAATAAATGTGGGCATGGAGGGACTAGTTCTCCTGTAAGAAGGTAGATACAAGAAACAAAATCTCTGCTCTCTGTGTGCTATATCGTAGTTATTGCTAGGCTCTGGTGAAAATCATGCCCATTGTGGATACATGTGGACTGGAGAGCGATATGGAATGTCACTGCCATAGTGCCACTTGTTCTTGTTGTGGTCAATAATCACTTCACTCTTGTGCTGCACCATGTGGTTGCATGTTGAGTGTGTGTGGTGAGAAGATGAATGTGAGAAATGTTTCCAAACGGAGGAGGCACAGTGATAAGAAAATGATATCTTGAGCCAGGAAACCTTTGTACATGCCAAACCAAGGGGTCAAAGACCCACAACAAAGCTCTTGCAAATGATCACACCGCCACCTCCAACTCACTCTAATCTATGAAAGAAATTGGTTATAGACGGGTCAATCATTTAAACCTACTCTATAACATGCTTTGAGCTTTCCCCAAAGAAACTAACTCCGAGTGCATTGTCAACCTAAGCAGCTATGACTACTCACCGTCACCATTCGATATCCCAAATCCAAAGACGTGCTTCGCACACTCCCCTCCCTACTATCCCACCTAATGAGCAACGGACCTTGACTAGCTCAACATCCACAAACTTCCCCCTTTTCACAATTGGAGGCAAGGAAAGACCCAAATCGCACATCAACCTCCGAAACTACCAAACTTACTATACACCCCAGCCCCCCAGGCTGGCCCAAGATTCAGCAACACGAGAAATGATCCATCTCGGCAAAACCTTGCCCACTAGTTCCATAACCAACTCCATCAGCAACCCAAACACATCTACGTACACCTTGCATGGACATCTCTCCTTCTATACCTCCAAAAAGGCAAAGCAAGAGGAGAAATCATCCACATCCATATCCCCTCTTCTCAGTATACCTCCAAATCCATTGCAGGTCTGCTTTGCGATTCCAGGTACCCTTGTTCTCTGTAAAGATCTAGTGGCATGGTTATAATCTATGTAGCACTTGCAGACCTTAGTAACTCACTTGTGATATTTGTAGGAAGAAAAACACGAGTGCAGGTGCATACAACCTAAGAAAGTGTATTGTTTTCTCCTTCAATCATGTTCACATGGTATTAAAACGGGGTCCCGACCCATTTTGATCAACAAGGGAAATAGCAAGAGCACAATCAATTCCTCCTCAATTGATCCACAAATTGGTCCCATTGACTCATCCACACATATTGGCATGTGTGATTGACTATTATCCAATGTTTTATAAAGCGGGAAGCGGGAGGCGTGCTGACAACACCTTATGGCTGCTTGAGCGCCAGGCAGGCGCTCAAGCGGGCGCTTTTTGAAAAAGCGGGAGCATATAATTCATATATAATTTATAGAAAATTACACATATATGTATATGAATAGTATATTATTATACATATATAAACCATGTGATGAGTATAGAATTACTGAATTAACTCAATTATAACATACTCAATCTAGTAACTAGTAATATATTAAATTAAATATATACAGAAGTAGCCCATAGATGATATATATACACTAGTGGTACATACTACATAGTATATGAATATATAGTAGCATGCAGTACATGATATATGTAATATGTTATGCTTTAGAGGTACATGCTACATTGTATAGAATATGCATTATACAGTAGTAGGAAGTACATGATATGTACATTATACCGTTATATGTATTGCAAACTACAAAGTACATCTACATAGATAATACATTAGTTGAACGCATAACAATACAAGAAAAACTAAGGTATGAATGTATGTATAGGTACAAGTATAATGTATCAGTAAATATTAGTGGTTGAGTTCATAGCAGAGCAACAATGTATGTACAAATGATAAATATGTAATGTAGGTACAATAGTTCATACATAAAGATGTAAATGGGTGCAGCAGTACATACATACAGAGCTCATATGAAGTAGGAACGATTTTGATGCATGTACAACTCAATTAAAAATGAGAAACGCATACTAGCCTTGATTTATAAACATAAGTTGTGTTTTAAAAAGCAAAATCAATGTAATATATACACTAGTTAACTGTTGTACAGTATTTGGATACATATTTAGTTGTTTAACGCAATAGTATTATATTAACATGTTAAATAATGTTATACAATGTTGATACATACTAACAAATTGATTATATTTCATTTTGGGACGAGGAAGTGGGCATAGAACCTGATTTTAACTTAAGCGGCCTCAGGCGGGCGCCCAAAAGCAGTGCTCAGGCGGGCGCTTAAGCGGGCTGAGCGGGTCTGAAGCGGCCGCTTAATGGAGATCCGCCTGACTGCCCGCCTAAAGCCCATTCTGAGCGGCCAAGGGTCTGGGCCGCCTGGGCCGCTTTTTAAAACACTGCTATTATCACATTAGCCATATCTGATACCGGTCAGACGTTATCAACGTCTGCAACACATTGATATCTAGAGCACCGAGGTCCATAATCTTGTTTCTATACATAACTCGTTGCCAACTCATGACCTGCAGGACTGCAACATGTCTGGTATCCAGAACCTTGCAATTTGTGGTCCACTCTGCATGTGCACCTGTGATCCAGTCTGTATCCAGCATGATCTATTACATTCTCCGGAAATTGATTTTGCATGCTTGTAATTCTCTAATGCAAGTGGACTTGATTAATAGCCATCACTATAGATGTCCTTTCAGCTCATCATATTTTTTATTAGCGCACTCTTAAGCAAGCGATGTGCACATTTACTTTGGTTTCCTCTTTATCCTACACTAGAACATATATACAGACATGTATTTCAACAAACCAATCACATTCATAATCACCGTTTCTGCACTCTAACATCAAAAAGGAGAATATTCTCTCACTCGTTAGCCTATCTTATTTTCCAACTACCACATTTATCTTGTTTTTCCACGACATGCTCTAAAAATGTGATGAATGCCATAACAGACACGACATCATGAACCATTGTTGTGATCCTTCATCCAGTTCTCATAACCATTCACGCAAGTGAAAGTCATATGCATAGAATTAAATGTCCGATTTCGATGCCGTGTCCGATGGCCCAGAAACAGAATTTTTTCGAAATTTCGCACTAAATTCGATCTTTACGGCCCTAACGATTTCGACGACCAAATAAGCGAATTAAATCATGAAAATTTACCAGGATGATCTAAACGCCAAGATCTACTCAAATATGCAATAATATTTCATATTGGATATGGGGGGTCTCCCACATTTGTAAGTGAAGGAAGCTGAACAATTTCGACAGAATTTCGATGGCAAAATGAAGGAATTAAGCTTTGAAAATCTGCAAACACATAAACACACTAGATTATATAATAAATCTATAGGTTTAGAGGTTAGGGTGGGATCCATGTCTTGATGAGTGAGTGCACAAATGAACAGAATTGTCAAGTCCGTTAGACTGTAAACAACTTACAAACCCACAATTTACCACTTAGACCTTAAAACTTACAGTTGCAAGTTACAAACTTACATGTTACAACTTATATAAGTCTAGTGTTAAAATTTAGTTAGGTTACATGGGTCATGTATACATAGATCAAAGAAAATGCATTATTTTTAAGTCATTTTATGTATAAATATGTGTAATAACAACAAATTTATTGTAGAATTGCAGACTTAATACTATTATTTCATAGATCCTCAAGTTTGTTTGTAGTTCATGTGATTTTCAAAAGAGAATCGCCAAAATACCTAACATGTAGCAACAACACTTAGAACTTTGTTATTTTTCATAGTATATCTTCACATCTTTTAGAAGAGTGTAAACATAGAAAGAGGTATACATGGGCTAGGGATAGGGGAAACGTACCTTAGAATCAAAGAAATTAGCCTCTATAAGCAAAAGATACAAAGAGAATCGCCAAAATACCTAACATGTAGTGGCAACAGTCCTAGGAACAAATATCTCGAAATTTCTATCAAAATTTTGTGCCATTTCGCGAAATTATGGCCCAAACTGGGCGAAATTTGCACTATTTTGCAAAATTTCGCACCTAGGTGCGACATTTTAGCGAAATTTCTGCGAAATGACGTCCCATTCTCTGCGTACATGCGTTTCGATGTCCGATTGAAAAAAAATCGAAAATGTCGGTCGAAATTTCGCAATTTCGATCTAAATTTTGTACGATGGTCATATGGCAAGGGGCGAGTCGCAGGGAGGAGCAAGTTGTAGGTTTAATCCACCAAAACTTCTTTTCTTTTTATTCAATTCCAAAGTCACATGTTTTTTCCATAACCCTACATAGACACCCCCGATCTTGGTACTCAACCATATAAATTATTCATAATAATCACTCATAGTTCTGTTATTCCCAACACACTTTGAAAGCCCAAAACTTAGGTGGAAATGTACACGACTTACCTCATAGTTCAAGCAACCAAGTCCATTAATGAAATTCAAACAACCACAAACCACTATTATTTGCTAAGATTAGATTTAATCATGAAATTCTTCATTTGGGATAATGCACAAAAGCTCTGATAGTTTAAGTGATCCAAATCAACCCTTGTCTACCCCATTGTTCGGGAAATTGATCCGCGCGGCCGCATATACTACGCTTATGTCTTTTCAGTCACCCTACCGCACCGTATATTGCTAATCGGTCCACTAAGTGGTCCCAGGGTGCACGTACTCCCACTTGGCCGATTAAGCGGGCGATTAAAGTCCGCTTTTCGAGAAGCCCACAACTTATGTCCATGCATTTCATACATACATGCATATATATACACACATTTCCTTATATATTAAAATTTAAATATATAATCATTGATTTATATGTATACATTGTAATACATATATCAATTTCCACACATTTGTATATTTATATAATTACCTTTTGACATATCCATATGTATACATACATATATAATATGCCTACATATACAAACACATATTTGTACATGTATATTACATTTTGATTTATTCGCATTTGTACACGCACTACACTTATTTGTAGATTGATATACGTACATTTTAATATTTGTATATATCTTACAAACTCATTCCATATATAGACTTATATACATATATAAGCATATCATACATGCTTATTAATATGTTTATATGTATATATATAAGTCCCTGATGTATATAGTTTTATTTTTTATTTATGATCTCAATAAGAAAAAAAAATCCAAAATCACATATATACTCCTGCATATCGCATATACTCTATATGGTACCCTCTCCGCCCGTACACCACATACCGCTTTTCTGAACAATGGTCTAACCTATAATAAAAATTTGAGCAACCTCCACTCTTTGGTGATAATTCATAGCAAGCATTATTGGTTGTCAATAGATTCCAAGAAACCCCTTACATTCAAGGTTGTCAAAACAGAATTGCAGAGTTTCTTAGAATTTTCTCAAGTGGATGGTCACGGATTTATAGAGAACTAAAGGGGGCCTATAAGAAAGCATATTATATTTATTACTGCTTTCAATATCTAATGAGGCCACATATGCCGTTCGGCCATCTATTAGGAGTGCAAATGGTTGTGTGGTCCAATAGGCGGCCCTGACGGCATATGCGGCCATTTGTATATGATTTATCTTGTTTACATATTAATATACATAATTGTAATATTTACACTTAAATATCTCAGTTTAAGTTCTGATATAATTAATTTATTAAAAAAAATCATAACCGCATACTATACATGTACAGAACATTTTGACTTTAGGATATGCTGAGTTCACATTATTGTTGCATATTTCTTTCCTATTAACATGTGTGATACAATTAGGTCACTAAATCCATATGGGCATGAAAAGAAACTCTTAGATTTCGATAACTATAGTGTAATATCTTACACAGAATTCCCATATTATATCTTGATTTTACATACATAGTTTGTGCTCAATAGCAAAATCGTATTTTTTTGTAAAAACATATCTATCTATATTTTCAATGTTGATATAACTTCATTATCATTGGATATCAATGGAATGCACACATTTACCTATCATTGGATATCTTGTTTTAGTAAGCCTATGAAGTAGATCCCCCCACCAAAAAAAGAAGCTCTGCCCTTGCATATGGTCTTCAAAAGAAAATTCCTTCTTTGATATTCTCTCAGTTCCCTGGCTCGGATTCTCTGAATTTTCAACTCTTCAGCCATGGTTCACCTAGCATATCGCCTTCTTCTTTGGATGGTTGATGCCAACTTTCAATTTCATATCCATAATTTTTCCCTTTATTGCTAAATATGATTGCACCTTGCCTCAACACTAGAGCAAAAAAACGCGGCAGTTGCATTAATTACTAGCCTATTTGATATTTAAGCTGGATAAATTAAGCACCACCACAAGAAGCATAGATATATTTGAACTTACCTAGAATAGTGTATATATTCATCACTGGGTAAGGAACACTAGCAACAAACAGTTCACGAGCAAACAAATAAGAGTAAAAGGCGAAGAAAGAGAACCTTTTATTCATACCTGTAGACGACATTGTCCTCGGCAGACTCCCTCCCAAGCACAAGCTCTCACACTTTCTACCAGAAATGCACTATTTGGAGCAAAATAGCAAAATGCTAATAAACAGAATAACTAGAGAAAAACACAAATGCACTTCAGGTGAAGAATGATGACGCCCCCGCGCGCGCTCTCACCAAAGTTTGGAGGGCGGGTAAGCCGCTGCCTCGACTGAACACCGGCCGGAACAGTGGCCAGAGCAACCTAAAGGGCCTCATTGCCTGCCGTGCTTCAGTTTATTCTTAGAGATTGTGGAGAAACACCCGTGATCATAACAGGTGAGAAGGCGCCATTTCCTTCACCCAGCTAGCTTCCTTCCTGCCCCTCTCTAGTGGCACCGCCTCATTGGCAACGCATGTGCCAGAGGAGGGTGCCGCGGGTTGGCGCCTTGGCGGCCGAGGCGTTGGTTAGGGGTTCATTGGGACTTCATAGAATCGCAGCTCAGATGAATGGGCCTAGCTTTAACATTGAAAGGCCCATCTCTATTTAAAGATCTGCAGCCTGGAAGGTGCCCAAAGGAGACAACGTTGAAGCGCGAAGCCTCTTACAGGTTCACAACTCAGTATTATGATCGGCTTTAGTCACCTATTGTCCCATTAAGGCTGTCGGCCACGTAGTTGTTTTCCTTTACTTTTGTAAGGCCTTGGCCCGTCAAGTTACGGTGTTTACTTTTAGCCACAGTTTGTTTCCCGATGCGATCCGGATTCCGTTATGTCTTTTAGCAACACGTCAGCTTAACCCGATCCTGGTTGGGCAAAAATAGTATTTGGTTCGAAACCCCAATCAACCCTCATTTTGGGATTATGGATCCTTGTAATTTGAACCAACCCAGTCCCGGAAGAGGCGGGATTTGGTCTCCCCTCTCCCTCTACCTGCTACTGCTGGCTCACTGTGCGTTCGTGAGTTAAAACGAGGGTTGATTCCTAAGTCTGTTACCTCGAGCAGCACGCGGATGGAGGCTAGCAGACGTCGGGAGGAGCGTAGGTGTGGTGAGTCAATGCGGTCTTCAGCGACCGTCGGGCTACTAGGGAGGCTAAATCCTCGAAAAGCAAGGTAACCCATGCCATGTCCTTCTGACCATCATCTATTGTCAACATCCAATTGAATCCCCTTCAGTTGTCATCATCCCATCTTGTCGACAAACAGTTGGAACCCTAGCCGGGGCAAGGAGTGTTTGTCTTGCTTCATATTGATTGTGTTGTGCATCAAGCTCCTTCACATCCACTTCCGCATCATAGACCAGTTGTTCTTCGAAGCTGCTGCTCGTCCCTAATATTCCGAAGGTGGGGGTCATCCCTGCTATTCTGAAGGTGTTTCTCATCCTGGCGATTCTAAAGTTGTTGCTCGTTCTCGATCAATTGTGAAGAGGTGGGTCATCTTGAATAATGTCTTCATTTTATACTGGTGTCGTACTTATTTCTCAGTTTATACTTGCAAAAAAACCCATGTGCTCATCCCTGCTGCTCATATGTGTTGCTCATCCATGTACTGGTTGGTTCGTGATTGTTCTCAATCTCCCCTCCAGATGTTCCATTCCCCCGGTTGAACTTTTCTTCAATCTTGTTTGTAGGGTGTATAGAATCTAAATACGTGCAAAGGCTAAAAATTCCTGAAATGTGGTGAACATGGATTGATCTTGTAATTTTAAGAGTTATTTACATTCATAATGAGAGCTGCATTTGAGAGTTATTTACATATCCTGCAACTTAATGGTCATGATTGATCGATACATATCCTGCAACTACATCATTTCTCCTAGATTGGAACAATTTTGAGTTACATATATATGGTCATGTACTTGTCTTAATAAAATTTGATTTTTTTCCTACAAATTAGTAAATAAACGAGAACTAATCGTTGACAATCCACTGTCCAGGGGGAATTTGTTTTCCTTTTACTTTGTGTTGGGTTCATTGTTCATTTTGTGTCATGGAATCCACTATTATTTGTGCTTTTTTCCTGCAAATCAGTACAATAAACGAGTAGTAAGTACTAATTTCCCCCCCTCATCTCTAGTTAGGTAATATTACCCCTCTATCACGAATATTCCAATTTTTTTCTCTTTCTTAAATGATAAAGATGTCTCAAATTTTCAAATATTGACATGTTATATACTATAAATCCATAAATTTACATCTTTATATTAAAAATAGTCCCAAAATCTAAAACTACTCATAATTCTAGTGGTTTGCTTAAAATGCTTACGTAAATCCTTTTTAATTAGATATTTTTATTTAATACCCAATCATGACTGTTTATGATTCAAACACATATTTTGATCTAGCATAAGAACACATGAAAATGAGTGCCCCTAATGTCGACCATCATCTCTCTTGAATTCTAAATTTGATCCCCTAACATGTAATATGGCAAAATATGGAATTTTTGTGAATAACTTTTAAATATTCAACAAAAATTGGCCTACTAACGACTTCATGATATAGTGAAACTATAGATCAGTGTTGTTTTCTAATATGGGAACCAAAATCTGACCTTCATCGCTCTTGTTCTCGATTAGTGAGTTATGATGTGAAAAGGAACATGATATATTATTCTTAATTTTAATTCTAGATCTTTAATGATATGCTAATAGTGATCCAATGATGATCCATACTATATTTGTAACAACAAGAAGTAACATGATGCCTTGTATCATGAAATATAACCATGACCACTCTTTTACTCTAGTAGTTACTATATTCTTTAAAAATGACTTAAATGGACAAGTTCATGATTTAGTTATTACTCTTATTCTAAACGTATATTTTCCTATTAATGTCATGAACTCTAATATCTAAAATATATATATAGTTGTGATGTTTCACCCTCAATTAAGAATGATCTATAATTAAGATGTAGTTTGGTGATGACATTACATGCATTTTTTTAATGTTGAAATTGATGTTGTGAGGAATGATACATGGACTCTAGTGAAACATCCAACCCTAATGAACATGAATCATAGGAGTAAATCATGTTGATGTAATCAAACCATGTTTTCTTGTAATGTCAATAACTATGATGGGATCTTTCTAAATATCTAATCATGTCATTAATCTAATTTACTCATTTTAAGGTATTCTTCACCTCTTATTAAAACTGATTATGACATTGATGCTTTTATGTATTTGTATGAGTCCCTACAGTTGGCTACATTTAGTTGTTGAGCTATTTGTTTCCTATGACTACTTTTTTCTTTTTGGATTATATAAGGTTGACCAACTGAAAATTTTAGTCATATTGTGTCCATTAAAAACACTTTTTACATCATTGTATTCTCATGATAAGGGCACAAGGCACAATGTATGTAACGATCCCGCCTCCCGGTAACCCCCAATTAAGGGAGACCAGAAGGTCAGAGCCATTATCCCAATTAACTGTTGGGTTTTAGAGGAGGCAGAGAAGCAGTGGAAACAAAAAAAAATTCTCCCCAAAACCCAGAACGAAAGGAATTGCGTCAACGTCTATATAATAGGAAAGATGGTTTGTGGATGCATACCTTGTCCCGAGGCTTGCTCGGCGACAGCACCTCGCGCCTTGCGCGGTCTTCATCTCCGGTCTTGGATGGTGTCTGTGCAGCTCCTGGTCGCACCGGGACTGAAGACTCCTCCTCTCACCGAGACCGTCAGGATTGACAGTTGTCCTCCGAGCGACAGAGGTCTCCCGCCTCTGCAGTCGTCAACACGGACCGCCTGGAACTCCGATCTCCTTGTCACATAAGGAACCGGAAGGAGTCGCACCCTCCTGTTGGCGTACTAGTCGCCAACACTTGTTGCGCCTCCCTTTTTGGGTAGCACTTGCTCGGGCTCTCTCGGTGTAACACCCCTGACCTGGGTTATGAGCTAACCCTAGGTGTTTTTCCTAATTATGAAATTATATGGTTTTAATTATCCTTTAGTATATAATTAAAGCTTCTATGGAACATATGTTTCCATTTTTGTCCCTTATAAACCAATGCTGAAGTATTGTTTGCAATACAGGGACCTATGTGCAATTTGCCCAATCAGAGGGGTTAACTTGCAAATATCACATGTTTATATGTTCCTTTAATGTTGAGACAACATGAGAATGAATGTGATGAAGTATAATGGATTTTCCAAGCTTGGGCATCAAGATGCAGCTTGTGGAATGATCCTTATGCTTAAAAACCCTAATTTGGAGTAAAATGCAATTTACCCAAATTATGGGGTGTAACCTGTAAAATACACCTTCTAGAACATTTAGTATGACTCTTGACATCATTTAGAGTAGAAATGATGAAAGGGATGCTTCAATGAAGTAATCAGATGAAAAGAATGATCTTTGAAGTAGTTTCACCAAGTATGAGCATGAAGACCTTTCATATATGTATCCTAGTTGAAAGATGGCTTTCTTTGCCCTTAGATCTTGACTTTAGATGGGCTTTGCATAAGCTTTGATGTTTTGGACGTGCCTTAGAAACAAGGAGGGATTTGGATGAGAATTTCAAGTCTAGAGGTCCTTAAGGTGGAAAATAGCCTAAAGTATATAAGCTAGAATCCTTGCAAACCAACCAAATGTATCACTTCTTCTCTTCATTTCTCCTCTTTCTCAAAACGGCTAAGGCAAAGCTTTGGAGCTCAGGGAGACGACCAAGTAGTTCCAAGGTGAGTAGGAACCATCTTCTAGCTTGAATTCATGGAGGATTTCTTCTTAAAAGGTTGGTTCTATGGTTAACTCACTTAGGTTCTTTGTTCTAGTCGACCATCCCCATCTTTTCCTTGAAGAATCACCCCTGGCCGAGTTGTGGAGCTCAAGACACCATTAGAGGCTTGAATCTTGGAAGCTTGGATCTCTAGTAACAATGTTCTAAGGCGGGTTTTATAATTCTAAACTCTTTGCTTTATATGCATATCTTGTTCTGGCAATTTTAGCATTTAGTTCTTCTTCTACCTCCCTTCTTCCTTGCACTTTTGCAAGCAAAACGGTGGAATAACCGACCTTGACATAGGTTGAAGATGATGGGCGTGGATTCATAGGTTACTTTATCAAACGACCTTGGACCCTTTTGGTCCAAACGGTTGCAAACTGTTTAAGGTCAAACAGTTTCAAACCGTTTGATCTCAAACGACCTTGCAAGACCGTTTGGATTGAAACAGTCTCAAGACTGTTTGATAGGGTTGACCAAGGGAAGACCGTTTGAGGGTCAGTTTTTAATATATTGAATTTCATTCCTGCAAAGAATCAAAGTTTAATTCTTAACCAATTGAGAGTTGAAGGTACTTCAACATCCTAACCCTAATCGGGTTGAAATTGCTGTTTTTAAGTATAGATCTTGTTGAGTTTTGGGTTGAAGGACCCAAACGGTCTCAAGACCGTTTGGGGATTCATCCAAACGGTCTCAAGACCGTTTGGTGACAACCCAAGACCGTTTTGAGGTCTAGGGTTGAGCTAATTGGATGGATTGAGGGTCCGATTGCAATAAGTTGATGAATTGATAAAGTTGTTGATTTTAGACCTAATTAGGGTTCAACCCTCATCCAACCGACTTGGATTTTGGTCAAACTTTGGGCAAAAGGTCTCAAGACCGTTTGGATGATGTCCAAACGACCTCAAGACCGTTTGGGCCAAGTTTGGGCCCAATTGGAGGTCAATTGATAGGTTCAATCTTGAATTGATTCACATTGTTGAATATTGATGACTTTCCGATTTGAAACCCTAATTGAATTAGAATCAACCCTAATTGGCTTTCAATTGAGGGTCAATTTGATGTCCAATTGATTAAGTCTAATCTTAGTTAACTCAATTTATAAGTGGTTATCATGGATTTGGTCAATTGAGGGCTTCAACATACATATCCATGACCAATTATAACTTTTGAACCACTTTGGAGGTCCAAACGGTTTGAGCCCATTTGGACCAAACGGTCTCAAGACCGTTTGGATCCAAATGGTCTCAAGACTGTTTGAGGCCAAACAGTCTCAAGACCGTTTAGGGCCAAACGGTCTCAAGACCGTTTGGGCTCAAACGATCTCAAGGTCGTTTGGACCAATCGATCTCAAGACACATTGATCAAACGGTTTCAAACCGCATAAGCTCAAACGGTTTGGAAAGTCAACCTTTCCAAACGGTCAACGCACCCAAACGATTTGGGCAAACAACCTTGAGGTCATGCGGTCTTGGAGTCAAATCTAGCAAATGGTCAACGCACCCAAACGGTTTCAAACCGTTTGGTGGTTGAAGGTTGAAACCGTTTGGAAGTTTTCAAGGTTATTTATACTTAATCACTTGAAGGTCTAATTGGTTCAATCATGGTTTGATCTAAACTCTAATGGTAACCTAGGACATTAAGGGACTAAGTGACTAATGAATTGACCCGTGATGGTGATCAATGGGGTAAATTACCAAAATACCCTTGAGGGGTTTAATTGAGTAATACCTTGTCCTAATCAAATCCTAATCACATGATAGTGATGTTTTGGCTTATGCTAGTCAATGAGGACTAAAACCAACCTAATATAGAATGGTGTAATCACCATCTACTAGTAAGAGGAGAGAGAAAGTATCATAGGAGAGAGAAAGTACCCTTTTATGGTGGAAACTCATGTAAAATACCTTCAACACACATGAATGTGCATGATTAGGGTATGATCCACCTATGTGAGATCATGGAAACCCTAAATATGATAATTGATGAAACTTAATCTATATGAGGGCTTTAATGATGGTGATTCTCATACATGATGATGTTATGAGTTCAATTCACCATGAGATGAATAGTAAACCCTAATTCTAGGGTGATGACATGTGATGTGAATAGCAAACCCTAATTCTAGGGTGATATCATATAATGAGAATAGTGAACCCTAATCTATGGTGATCTGATAAATGTAGTAATTCAGGGTTATGCCTTTGAGTATGAAACCCTAAAATACAACTTGTTATATGAGGAATCTTTATGCCATGTGAGATAAGAGGTTTAATAAATCTAACCCAGAGGAGATGTAATATGAATGAGAATCCCTAAATTAGAAATGAAAATATGGAAATCCTAGTGGGATGAATAGTGAGCCTAGTATATGACCTAGCAATTATGAAATCCTGGAGATGTTTACAAGGTGATGCCTTTCATTGATTTATAGCCAAACCAATGAGTATGATGTAATCATACCATGATAAGGATGAGAAATGAATTCACACCTTGAATTGATAATCATTATAATGTTTGATAAATGTTATAATTAAAGGTAAACACTCATCATACCTCGGTATGTTTCCAAGAATGGCAAAGTTGCATACTAGAGTGGACTGATAATCTGAATAGGAAACATTAATTAATGAAGGATGGGGTATGTTAACCTTAGTCCTGTGTCATGCTTTTAGGTATGAAACTTGGAGAACAAGTTACCAAATATGATGTCTTATAAGACAAAGAGATTTCAATAACCTTATTTTGAATAGGGTGAAACCCTATTTCCAGTTATGCTTTTAAGCATGAATCCTCATGATTGAAGTATGAGATGAGGAATCAATATTCCTAATCATAAGTAAAGGAAATGAATTACCCTAATCAATGAGAGTCAGGGAACCTAACTCTTGTAAGAGTAGGAAGGTACAACTCCTTTGAAATGAATTGTTTACTGTTATCAGTTAAATTTACCAAGCAGGTTCTTATATGAGGATGATCATATTCAGGTAATGATGATGATTTCATATTCATTGAAAGTATGCTATTAACTTTATGAATAATGAAATACCATGTTACCTAGTAAGTGGCATCTAATGAAATTGATGGGCTGTGAAAGCCATAAATATCATCAAGGTCATGCTTAACAGATGACTTGTGATGAGATGATTGAGAAATGATAATTAATGTGAGTTAGACTTGTTACATTTAGTATTCTATCTTCATAGCTACCATGCTAATGATTAATGTTTGAGAACATGTATGATGTTAAAAGAATACTGAAATGTACCTAACTAATCAAGTATAATCATACCATGTAGAGCCCTGATCATAGATCCATCATTGTTAGAGACCAAATGATGGTGAAACAGGTTTTCCCAAGGGAACTCCTGGAGCACATACTTTTGAGTATGTGGGGGAAATGGATGCGTAAATCCTTACATCCTAGTGTAGGAAATGATGTAGATTTATCATAATCCGTCAATCCTTCACTACAAAATCCATATGGTGAGATGTACCATGAATCTCCCAAAGAAGACACAAATACCGCATCGATCAAGGGTAAACAAGAAATCTCTTGATGACGAAGAGAGTACAGAACGCCACTGTAACTCTAAAATAGCGAAGGACCTGATTACCCTGGTAAGCTATAACAGCGGAGACACAAAGTGTCTTGCAAGCAATCCTCTAACTGACTGAGGAAGATGAGGTCTTAAGAATCCGGCTCTTTTAATGACCTATGTATGATACTGATGCAACTTACTAGTGATCGGTTGGAGTATGAGCGGTATACCTCATCTCCACAGGGCATA
Organism: Alisma plantago-aquatica; assembly: GCA_963693085.1. Taxonomy (NCBI): domain Eukaryota; kingdom Viridiplantae; phylum Streptophyta; class Magnoliopsida; order Alismatales; family Alismataceae; genus Alisma; species Alisma plantago-aquatica. The sequence continues at coordinate 36,506,976 of OY856413.1, forward strand.
ATAATGTTTGTAAAACATAATCAACCGCGTAGCATATCTGCTTAGGTTGAACCACGAGAAATAATGTTTAGTGTTACATTGCTTACATTAATGATCTGTTCAGATATTTTGTACACATGTTCTTTATATGCTTTAAAGGAATGACTGCTTAAGTAGAAGTTGCTTCACTTGTTATTAAATCTGCTATTGCATGATTTAAGTTACTTTGCCTATGTTGTTTTCTTGATTTGCTATATAAAGCTTCTAGTTGAGAGTTATAACTCTCGCTGGGACAATTTGTACATTGTCTCACTCCGTAGATTTCAACTTTTTAGGTGGTCGTCGAAGATGAAGGATCCCGATTAAGGATGAGCAACAACAGCAACAACAATACCGAAGGCAGCAGTGAATCTCAAGTGGAGATACTGACTGCTGAGTTATGTAGTTAGATAGTCCTATGCCGTCTCTGTACTCTCAGGTCCTAGGAATCAGTGGTTTGAGTTTTTGATGTTGGCTCCTGAGATTTTTGAATCATGTTGTATATAACTACTCAAGAAGTGGTTTAACAGAGATGTAAACTGTTTACTTAGTTTCTTATAAAAAGGAGTTTTATAATTTCCAGATCTTGTCTCAAAAATTTTAATTCCAGTAATTTTTCATATTCTGCAACTAATCGAATGCTTCCGCTAAGTTTAAATCGTGTTTATATCGTGGTTTTGGAGATCGGAGCCCACACTCGGTTACCAAAACAAGAGAGAACGACAACTTTGCAAAGCAACCAGCTTGCACTGAGTTGTACTCTGAGAAGCCCCCAATACCCCTATAAATATAGGCGGGTCATGGGACATGGTTCTCAGTTCCCGGCAATACGGGACTAAAAGCAGGAGTAGAAGGGTTCGAGATTTTCCAAAAAACAATCAACTCGCAACCTGAACCGATCGTTTCACAACTGAAACGGTTGGTTGGGGACCTGAACCGGTCGGTTGACACCTCAACCGATCGGTTGGGACCCTTGAACCAGTCGGTTCACAAAAGAACCGGTCGGTTGGTGGTCCTGGTCGATTCCCGATTGACTTTCCTTCTTTTGTTTCTAATTGGTATCGAATACCAATCCTATTTCCCAATCAAATTAGGCAATTGAAACAAAAGGAAAACTCTCACCAATCCTACTTTCCCAACTTGCTCGGTTGCACCATTTGAATCGATTGTTTCAACTTTTGAAGCAATCAGTTCACCTTGATCTTGAGCCGATCAGTTCAACACTTGAGCCGACCGGTTCACCAAGCTCAGCCGATTGGTTCATCTCATGAGCCGATCGGTTGGGAGTGCAGATTGTGCAGAATCAATCAATTGCGATTTCAATCAATTTGATACTCCAATCAATGTGTCCAACACCTTGAACATTATGATATTGAGTTATCGATTAATTGAGTGTTTAATTGAACTACTAAACTCCTTTAGTGATCAATCTAAACATTGTTTGTGGACAAAACTCCTCTTCCAGGTTAAATCCTATGTGTGTGACCCTGTAGGTCCATTTCACGTTGGCAGTGAAAGTCCATAACACTTATGACTTCACAAGCAAAGAGCGGTGCCTAGTCACACATCAGTGCTACCCAAGTGAAATAGAAAGTTGGAGAACAACTTTCAATCCTACAATCCGTGAATGGTGTTAGAGTGAATGTATAATTCCTTTGTCACTGATATCCAGAATGAACTCGAGGCATGGAACAGTCATCCTGTCAACGTTCATTCATTTCTTTGATCTCAGAGCAGACTGGGTGAGATGTGTGTGACATCAATATCACATATTGATTCACACGTGCATGCGCGTGCCTTTCTCAATCCTACTCATCAAGTGGCCAAGGATATCAAACTCCCTCAGGAGGGACAAATCCCATATCTATCACTCACCCCTCAAAAGCCCCATGTGTCAAAGCCACCCAATCATCACCTTTATAACAACCCATGTTTCAGGACTGCGTTTGATGATGTCAAAGTGTACCCAACGACATGTGTTGAGTGTAGTGATTTCAGGTCTAAGAATCACACTCACCACCATAACTGTGAGAGCTGACTGTGACTACCAAGTCATGGTTCCATGTGTCACTCTCACAGTGGGTATGTCTGGTACCTTGTTCTCTAACAAGTACCTATGTGCTTGGTTTGATATCACTATATCATGACTAATGAGATTCTATCATCAACCAACACACAATCTAGTCTTCAGTGTTATTGATGTCTATGGTTATTTCCACAATAACAACCGACTAGGGACCAAACAAGAATGTATACTCTTAACATCCGTATGATCTCATCATTTAGGTCCTTAACCTAAAAGCATACGTCATTGAGTAAAACATTCTTTAGACATCTATCATGTTACACCATCATCTCAGAAACAGTTTAAACATATAGATCGGAAATTTCCTTTATTATTATTCAAATCATTTACAAAGTATCCCATTACAATCATCATATGACTTTCTCTATGGGCATACATACCAACAGACTCCTACTTGCACTTAGAGCCAGTCACCAAGGAATCTCAAACCTTGTGACCTAGCATGACCATCATGCTTCTGCTGAGAAAGGGCCTTAGTCAATGGATCAGCTATGTTGTCTTCAGTTGGTACTCTGCAAATCTTCACATCTCCTCGTTGTACGATCTCTCGTATGAGATGGAAGCGCCGCAGTATGTGCTTGGACCGCTGATGTGATCTGGACTCCTTAGCTTGCGCAATAGCTCCATTATTGTCACAATAAAGCTCAATTGCATCACAACTACTGAGAACTACACCAAGTTCACAAATGAACTTCCTGATCCACACAACCTCCTTTGATGCATGTGAAGCAGCAATATACTCGACCTTTGTAGTAGAATCGGCAACTGTTTCTTGCTTGGAACTCTTCCACCTCACAGCTCCATTATTAAGGCAAAACACAAATCCTGACTGTGATCTGTAATCATCTTTATCAGTTTGGAAGCTTGCATCGGTGTAACCCTTTACAACCATCTCTTCCTCACCGCCGTATACAAGAAACTGATCCTTAGTCCTTCGCAAGTACTTGAGGATGTTCTTCACGGCTGTCCAGTGAGCATCCCCGGGATCTGACTGGTACATGCTCGTCATGCTGAGAGCATATGAGACATCTGGGCGTGTGCACAACATAGTGTACATGATGGACCCGATGGCTGATGCATATGGGATCCCATTCATACACTCCCTCTCTTCACAAGATTGGGGACATTGAGCTCTAGAGACAGTGACTCCATGTAGCATGGGGATGTTGCCTCTCTTTGAGTTCTCCATGTTGAACCGCTTCAGCACTTTGTCAATGTACGTGCTCTGACTTAGTCCGAGAAGCCTTCTAGATCTATCTCTATAGATCTTAATTCCTAGAATGTAGGATGCTTCTCCCAAGTCCTTCATTGAGAAAGTTTTCCCAAGCCAAGTCTTTACCTTCTCTAAGGCTAAGACATCATTCCTCATCAAAAGTATGTCATCCACATACAATATGAGGAATGTGGTCGAGTTCCCACTAACCTTCTTGTACACACAAGGTTCATCTTCATTTTGAATAAAGACAAACACTTTGACTTCCTCATCAAATCGAAGATTCCAACTTTGAGATGCTTGCTTCAATCCATAGATTGACCTTTGCAGCTTACAGACTTTATTGGCATTCTTTGGATTTACAAAACCTTCAGGCTGTGTCATGTACACATCCTCATTTATATTCCCGTTAAGGAATGTAGTTTTAACATCCATCTGCCAAATCTCATAGTCATAATAAGCTGCAATAACAAGCATGATCCTGATGGACTTAATCATGGCAACTGGAGAAAAGGTTTCGTCATAGTCAACACCTTGAACTAGTAAAAAACCCTTCGCAACCAATCTGCCTTTATAAGTTTACACATTGCCATCCATGTCGGTCTTTTTCTTAAAGACCCACTTTCACCCTATGGGTTTTACCCCTTCGGGTGGTTCCACCAAAGTCCATACTTTGTTGGAGTACATGGATTCCATCTCGGATCTCATGGCTTCAAGCCATTTCTCAGAATTTGGTCCCTCCATAGCCTCTACGTAGGTAGTTGGATCATCATCTATGATCAACTCACCACCTTCCTGAGTCATAAGGTATCCAAACCTCTCAGGTTCAAGGCGGGTCCTACTAGATCTACGAGGTCCTTGTGTTACCTGAGGAGACTGAGATTCCACAACACCTTGTGAATCTACATTTTTATCTAGTACATCTATCAGTTCAATGTTTTCTTGTTGGGCTTGAACCTCTTCAAGCTCTATATTCCTCCCACTGCTTCCTTTAGAAATAAATTCCTTTTCTAGGAATACAACATCCCTGGAAACAAACACCTTGTTGTCAGTAGGGTGGTATAAATAATATCCCTTGGTTTCCTTGGGATATCCAACAAAATAACATTTATCAGATTTGGGTCCAAGCTTATCAGGAAACATTTTCTTGACGTAAGCCTCACAACCCCAAATCTTCATAAAAGACAATTTGGGACGCTTCCCAGTCCATATCTCATATGGTATCTTTTGAACCGATTTAGATGGTACACGGTTAAGTGTAAACGCGGTGGTTTCAAGAGCATGACCCCAGAAGGAAATCGGAAGATCAGCAAAACTCATCATTGATCGCACCATATCCAACAATGTGCGATTCCTTCTTTCAGACACACCATTATGCTGTGGTGTTCCAGGCAGAGTTCATTGTGATACAATACCACGGGCTCGCAGAAGGTCCTCAAACTCCTGGCTTAAGTATTCTCCACCTCGATCAGATCGAAGTGCCTTAATACTTTTACCAAGTTGGTTCTGTACTTCATTCATGAAATCCTTGAACTTTTCAAGGGTTTCTGACTTATGTTTCATCAGGTACACATAGCCATACCTACTGAAGTCATCAGTAAAGGTAATGAAGTACTGATACCCATTTCTGGAATTAGTTCTAAAAGGTCCACATACATCAGTATGTATGAGTCCTAATAGATCACTAGCTCTCTCACCTTTACCTGAAAAGGGAGTCTTACTCATCTTGCCCAACAAACAAGATTCACATGTCTCTATTGATTCATAATCAAAAGAGTCTAGATAACCATCTTTATGGAGTCTAGAAATGTGCTTCTCATTTATGTGCCCTAGACGACAATGGCAGAGATATGTTTTGTTTGAGTCGTTGAGTTTTTGCTTTTTGGTGTTTACGTTGTATACACTTGTCTCTAAGTCTATCAAGTATAGACCATAAGACATTGGGGCACTGCCATAAAAGATCCCATCTTTAGGAATGGAACATTTTCCATTCTTAATAAGAAATTCAAATCCATCTTTGTCCAAACAAGAGACGGAAATGGTATTCCTATTTATGGCAGGTACATAATAGCAGTTCTTTAACTCTATTATTAGCCCACTTGGTAGAGATAACTCATAGGTTCCTACGGCACTGGCGACAACTCTTGCCCCATTGGAAACACGTAGTTCAACCTCGCCTTTCCCCAAAGGCCTACTTCTCTTAAGATCCTTCACATTTGAACAAATGTGAGATCCGCATCTGGTATCAAGTACCCATGACGAATAAGTAGTGAAGTTAATCTCTATCACATATACACCAGAAGTAGAGATCTCTATCTCTAACTTCTTCTTCCATCGTTCCCTCCACCCTCTCCATGTAGAAGAAATTGGTTTGGCGAGAGAACCATTCTCTCCCTCACCTCTTGTTCCATTGATCTCTATCAATGAACTTTCTTTCTTCTTCACCAATGCATTAAGCATACATAGAGTGGATTCAAAGGCTCCTGGTATATCTAGATTGTGCAGAACACTTCTCACAGTCCTCAACCCGTTATGAAATTTATTCTCAATTAATTTGCCCATTTTAAAAGATGATTCCTTTGCCATTCTACAAGAGAAAATTTGCATTTGTCAAAACTCTTTTTGATTTGATTTGAATAATATTTGACGATAGTTAATTAGGCCTTTATTTAATTACCCCTCCCACTATTTTGACTCAAATTGATAGCCCTCACCATCAATTCGGAAGATTACAGCGTACAATCTTCTAGTGGGTCAAGATCCATATTTCATCAAGTCATGAGTCAGCTTTGGCTGATCGCCCATAATCTTGACTATTTAGGTAGGACATCATGCCAATTGCATCATATGCAACTCTTAATGAATGAACATGTGCAACACCTTGCCATGAACATTCCGTGCCTCTGGGCTTAGACGCTCTAAGAATCACCAGTTAAGTCTAACCCAAAAGCTGACACGGTAAACATGCACCCTGCTTTGGCAGAACCTACATGTCGACCCTTCACACTTCCACAAGATAGACAGCGCACCACGCTTTGGCATAACCTACGCTTGGTCGATCAAGTTTGCCATGTGTGTCGCTAATGGAAGGCGTATAAGACTCAATATTTTAATGAGGGATTTGGTTTTTGTATACATATACATATCCAATCTCCACAATATATAGTAAGTATCATATACATGCTATATCCCACAGAAAACATGCAAAACAATAAAAGGCAATGATTATGGCCATCCTATTGTGATTCCTCGAGCCAAGAGGAATCACGGTCATGTAGGTCTACATCACATGCAACCTGTACAAGATGAAATCTGTGCGTGCTTTTCTGGGTTTGATCAACTCATCTCCATGACCGATCGACTCACCACCAGGTTGGTTGTTCGGGTGCCACCAGCCGATCGACTCGCTCCTCCAGCCGATCGACTCGCTCCTCCAGCCGATCGGTTCATCAGTCATCGTGCATCTCATCAGGTCGCCACCCGCTCATCTCGCTCCTCAAACTGGTCATCTGGATCAACAACCGATCGGTTCACACCTTGAACCGATCGTCTCAGGTTGTCCACCGTTCTTTGACATAACAAGAAATAAAATCTATCATATTTACAATTTAATTGTGAAACCTCGAGTTACATTTCAGAGGGAGCAAAGGTAGGAAAAGAACTCTCGAATTATTTTGAGTTACATAAGGAATAAGAGAGGGGGAATCGGTGCGCAGACCGAGATGCAAGCAACCACACATACAACCACACACAGATTTAGGGGTTTATAGGCCATAATCATGCTACACATCCACCACAAAGCTCGTTTAAGGGCGACGCGTATCGAGTGCATTAATATTACATATCATATATGTATTTATGGGATTTGTGGATCGGACATGCATAAAGCCAATTTTATTCGCATCGTATGCAATAAATAAAGGCGACAAACCAAAATCGATCATATCGATAATCCTAAAATATCGAATAGTTGACATGGCTCTGATACAACTGTTGGGTTTTAGAGGAGGCATAGAAGCAGCGGATTCAAAAAATTTCTCCCCAAAACCCAGAACGAAAGAAATCGCGTCAACGTCTATATAATAGGAAAGATGGTTTGTGGATGCATACCTTGTCCCGAGGCTTGCTCGGCGACAACACCTCGCGCCTTGCGCGGTCTTCACTTCCGGTCTTGGATGGTGACTGTGCAGCTCCTGGTTGCACCAGAACTGAAGACTCCCCCTCTCACCGGGACTTTCAGGATTGACAGTTGTCCTCCGAGCGACAGAGGTCTCCCACCTCTACAGTCGTCCACACGGACCACCTGGAACTCCGATCTCCTTGTCGCACAAGGAACTAGAAGGAGTCGCACCCTCCTGTTGGCGTACTAGTGGCCAACACACTCTCCTTCTACCAGTTGCAACTGCAGTTGTCCTTCCCTTGCTGCACCGCCCTTTTCGGGTAGCACTTGCTCAGGCTCTCTCGGTTACTGAAACCAGAGAGAACGACAACTTGTAAAGTAACCAGCTTGCACTGAGTTGTACTCTGAGAAGCCCCTAATACCCCTATAAATATAGGCGGGTCATGGGATAGGGTTCTCAGTTCATGGCAATACGGGACTAAAAGCAGGAGTAGAAGGGTTCGAGATTTTCCACAAAACAATCAACTCGCAACCTAAACCGATCATTTCACAACTGAAACGGTCAGTTGGGGACCTGAACTGGTCGGTTGACACCTCAACCGATCGGTTGGGACCCTTGAACTGGTCGGTTCACAAGTGAACCGGTCGGTTGGTGGTCCTGGTCGATTCCCGATTGACTTTCCTTCTTTTATTTCTAATTGGTATCGAATACCAATCCTATTTCCCAATCAAATTGGGCAATTGAAACGAAAAGAAAATTCTCACCAATCCTATTTTCCCAACTCGCTCGGTTGCACCAGTTGAATCGATCGTTTCAACTTTTGAAGCAATCGGTTCACCCTGATCTTGAGCCGATCCGTTCAACACTTGAGCCGACCGATTCACCAAGCTCAGCCGATCGGTTCATCTCATGAGCCGATCGGTTGGGAGTGCAGATTGTGCAGAATCAGTCAATTGTGATTTCAATCAATCTGATACTCCAATCAATGCGTCCAACACCTTGAACATTATGATATTGAGCTATCGATTAATTGAGTGTTTAATTGAACTACTAAACTCCTTTAGTAATCAATCTAAACATTATTTGTGGAAAAAACTCCTCTTCCAGGTTAAATCCTATGTGTGTGACCCTGCAGATCCATTTCATGTTGGCAGTGAAAGTCCATAACACTTATGACTTCACAAGCAAAGAGTGGTGCCTAGTCACACATCAGTGCTACCCAAGTGAAATAGAAAGTTGGAGAACAACTTTCAATCCTACAATCCGTGAATGGTGTTACAGTGAATGTATAATTCCTTTGTCACTGATATCCAAAATGAACTCGAGGCATGGAACAATCATCCTATCAACGTTCATTCATTTTCTTAATCTCCGAGTAGACTGGGTGAGATGTGTGTGACATCAATATCACATATTGATTCACATGTGCATGCACATGCCTTTCTCAATCCTACTCATCAAGTGGCCAAGGATATCAAACTCCCTCAGGAGGGACAAATCCCATATCTATCACTCACCCCTCAAAAGCCCCATGTGTCAAAGCCACCCAATTATCACCTTTATAACAACCCATGTTTCATGACTGCGTTTGATGATGTCAAAGTGTACCCAACGACATGTGTTGAGTGTAGTGATTTCAGGTCTAAGAATCACACTCACCACCATCACTGTGAGAGCTGACTGTGACTACCAAGTCATGGTTCCATGTGTCACTCTCACGGTGGGTCTGTTCGGTACCTTATTCTCTAACAAGTACCTATGGGCTTGGTTTGATATCACTATATCATGACTAATGAGATTATGTCATCAACCAACACACAATCTAGTCTTCAGTGTTATTGATGTCTATGGTTATTTCCACAATAACAACCGACTAGGGACCAAACAAGAATGTATACTCTTAACATCCGTATGATCTCATCGTTTAGGTCCTTAACCTAAAAGCATACGTCATTGAGTAAAACATTCTTTAGACATCTATCATGTTACACCATCATCTCATAAATAGTTTAAACATATAGATCGGAAATTGCCTTTATTATTATTCAAATCATTTACAAAGTATCCCATTACAATCATCATATGACTTGCTCTATGGGCATACATACCAACATTAACAGGATCAAAGGTTCAATAATTAATCAATAATAATCATGAAATTCTACCAAACTAAACTGAAAAGTTTGTAATAAAATTAAACTTTGCATACCTTTTTCAAAAACTTGGATATATACTTCTATCCACAACTTGAATTATTCTATCTAATCCTCCTTGCACTTTATTTTTTTATTTTTACAATGTGTCACTTTTCTGTTTGTACTTTTCAGGGTTACACCTAAAATGATGACAAACAAAACGTCAGTCATCATATCGAAATATGTCGGTATGTGGGGGCAACCAAAATTTTTCCAATATGGCTGTAAAGACCCATAGTCTCTACTATTAAACATGATAAACAAATCATCAATAGTATGGCAGCGGAAGAATTAAATCTTGACTTTATTCAAAATGTATAAAGAGTACATTACAAATTTTCCCAAATGGGAGTACAAATTTATACAAGAAACTACAAGGATCTAGGTAGAGGAAGACTTAACTAATACAACATTGTCTCCAAACTAAAAAAACTACATAACATAAAAGCAACTATGATCATATACTATATGTTCTTCATCTTTCTTGTCCTATCCTTAGCCTTGGGTCCACTAAGCTTCCACTGCGCACTCTGATCCTAACCTGGATGGTTGGGGTCATCCAACAAGAGAGGGATAAAACAAGGTATGTGTTAACAAAAAGGAATAGGACAAATAATAATAAAAAGCTGTGCAATATAAAAGATTCTCTACAATAAGAGATTTCCAAAGAAATGAGGCAAATATATGAATATGAGAGAGAGAAACTGCCACATTTAAATATCAACAATTATCACATTTGCATGAATATAAATTATGACTCAACGTCCTCTCAATGTAGGGTGAGGCACCTACCGGACCTCACCAATGGCAGGGGGACTAAAACCCCAGTGCCTAAAAAGTGGCAGGGGGACTAAAACCCCAGTGCCTAATATATAAAATGGCAGGGGGACTAAAACCCCAGTGCCCGGCAGGGGGACTAAAACCCCAGTTCCCTGTGGGTGGTTTGTACTCATGTACACTACATTGTCAATTGGCCAATAACTATATCATGCATAAACATTCACTTGGAAGCATATTGAAAAGTATAACAAGATGCATTGGGAATAAAACCCAAATAAACAAATAATAAGACCACCATAGGTCACAACCATATCCAAGAGTTCCAAGAATAGTCAACGAGCATCAACATTATATAATGTTCCAAATAATTCCAAAAGAATTAGGCAATAACAAGATTACAACATTTCCAAGTAAAGGAGGCAACATATGTAGTAGCATGATTCACATGATTCAAATGATTAAGCCACAATGGCATAAGCTAAGTAAAGAGTCAATAAATGAAATTAGAAGGATAACAAGGCTAGCACCATAGTAATTGTGGGGTTGGAAAAGTCCCAACTGAAAGATAGGTAGTTTGCACAATAATCATCCCACATAGATTTCACATTCACCATGGATGTCACGTACATAAAATAGGCTTCACATACAAAATAGGTTGCACATGCATAGGGGTCACATACCTTAGATTAAATACATTACCATCATATCCACCAAACAGATTGTATCACCATTCCATTAATCCTAGTTATAAACATAACACATGTATTAATATATATAAAGACATAATGTATAGGAAAAACCCTAATTTGTAACTTATCTACAAAACCACGAATTAAGGTTCAAAACCAAGTCCAAACGATTACTCATAATCTCCTGATTAATAAAACATATTTTATTATATAAAACAGAGTTAAAATGAATTAATTATGTATTTTAAAACATTTACATACTAAAAATGCTAATCAAAGCAAACTTCAGAAAACCCTTGAGAATCAGGTCTCAAAAATCATAAAATCAGATTCTACATTAAAAAATACTTTCCATCGACTATTTATTCATATTTATCTGACCAATGGTTGATTTACTATGAATTAAGTAAACCTGGCCAATCAGAAATCAGAGAAATGCCACATAGGCAAAATAAAACGCGATTGGGCCACTGAGGTCGGGCCCACGCTGACGCGGACCAATCACAATTGGCCGCATCAGCAGCTCCACTCTCGCTGATTGAGGTCAAAGGCGAGCGCAGAACAGGTAAATGACCATGTTGCCCTTGCATATAAAATAAGTTCGATCAAAACGCCGAGGGCAGAAGAGTCATTTGCACAAATCGGTCGCCTGCGACCAAGAAGAAACCGAGGAGGGGGAAAAGACTAAAATGCCCTGACACACCAAATCAATTCAACTAAAACGATGAGGGCAGTGCTGTCATTTGGAATCTTTGTATCTTCGTTAGCGAGAAACCAGTCTCAAGTGAAATTACAATAATACCCATAGCAGATCATTCGGCTACTCACAGGGGCAGGGCACCCTGGTCATATCCTGACCCAGCTTCTTCGACTCGCAGCAATGGCGAGGGAGCAGCACAGGGGAACCAAAAGCTCGAGTCGATCTTGGGTTCTGAAAGAGTCCGGCTCAGGATCTATCTAGATGTGTTCGTCGATTCCCGGTGATGGAGAATGAGCCAAAACAGGGTGAAAGTCGATGCGGAAAAATGACCAGAGGCCATTGAGCGAAAAAGAAACAGAGGGGTTGAACCTCGAGTCCACGCTGTTAGAAACAAGAAGGAAAAGCTCGACTAAGGCTGTCTGTACGATCTCGGGGTCAAGGCAAAGGCGGAAGTCCCGACGAGGGCAAAGGAGACCCACTGCTTAAAAAGACTCATGGCTGCGATGGCACCCTACAGCAGCCCTATAGGGCCCATCGATTGTGGCCGACAAATGTAAGGCCAAGGGTTGGGAATCAAAAGTGAGCTCAAGGCGAAGCGAACGGAGGCGGCAGTGAGGTCGGAGGAGCTTCGGAGCTGGGAAAAGCTAGGCGCCACCGGAATCCAGAACCGAGGTCTATAGGACCCGTGGGACGAGAGTGTCGAGAGGTAAACTAATAGACCGAGATTGAAGAACAAGTGTGGTAGATGCTTACCCAATCATCAACTTGGGGTAAGGCAGTGCGGAGCGCCGCAGCGAGCTCATCGTCGCCGGAGGTGAAGGTCGACTAGGTCGGGATGCCTCAGGTAAGGAGGGGTAAAATTCGAGGAGGAGGAGGAAGGCTCGAAGGCAGACGGTGCTTGATGATGCCTTATCTAGGTCGGAGGGTGACCCATGACTCTGCTGTGAGTCGGTGTGGAGAGGGGGTGAGCGGCTGAGAGAGGCATTTCACCTACACGCCAACTCGAAGGTCGAGTAAAGGATCACCGAACCCGTCATGGGGAGATGAAGCTAAAGGGACAGAGATCGCGCAAAACAGTGGAGAAGGGAGAGAGAAAGACGCGGAGGAGCTGGGGCGCCGCGTCTGCCCAGCTGATCGGAGGTAGGGGATGAAGTCTTAGCCATTGGATCGGACCTAGACTAATTAGGGGCCATTGGATGCGAGTCCACTATGTACCCGGGGCGCGTGACAGCAGACTTTGGCGTTACCAAACGATATAAATGAAATCAAAGCAATAACTATAATTACACCATATAAAAAGCTAATAAAATCCATTTGAGGGGTCAAATCAACTCCAAATAACACCAAAATTGAACCATAGGCTTATAATGACGAATATTACAATGCTATATAATTAGAATCTCGTTTAATACATAATATGGCCATTAATAAATATATAGCTCATAAAAGAGTATAATAATATATTAAAATCAAGGAATTATATGAAAAACCTTATTAATGAGAAACATGTGAGTAACCTCGACATATAAAACACATTAGGGTACAAATAATCATTTATCAACAAAATAAAATATTAATATGAATTAAAATCATATTTCGAGGAGAGAGAAACAATAAAGGTTCATTACACTCATAATTAATTACATTACATATTATTATTAATATATTTATCCAAAAAGCTCCAAATAAATATAATCTACTATATTATCCCATTAAAGACCAAATTACATCATTAACCCTAACTTATCTCCTAATGTGGGTTATTTGTGCAAACACCCCTCAATTTACATCAATGAGGGTAAAAGGTGATTTCAACATCAAATTGTGCTCAAATTGCACAAGGAGTCCAAAAATGATTAAAAGGATGGGAAATTTATGGAAAAGGTCCAAATGGACTAAAAGGCAAAGAAAAGCTCAAAAGTGGGTAAATTGCAGGGAAGACCCTAAGTTTCAGTATGTTACAATGGCTAACAATCTAATTATCACAATCAAGGTAATTAACAAGTTAATTTACACTTTTCAGTATGACATTCTCCACCGCTTTTTCCCTAACCCTGGCATACACACCTTAGGGTTTCTCTTTTGCCAATGACTTAAGGCTACCTTCTCAATCCCGAGCTTGGTGCCTGGGGTCACCACTCATGGTGCCCATTGGTATACCCTCCTGGGCCTGACCCTTGGCATCATCCATCAGGGTGGCATGTAGGTGCAAGAATACACACTTCTATTATTATTGTGATAATCATAGTGACTTTATGATTTGCAAGTATGAACATCCAAACTGATAGGTTGCATTCAATGCGATGTATCATTCGGGAAACTCCTCGGGAAACTAATGTGATTAACCATAATTAACCACATACCTGTCATGCTGATTTGAGACAGAATTAATCCAATCAATGCAAGAAATCCAATAAGCAAGCAAGCACACAAAGAGATCCTGAAATATGCATACAATTTCCTAATATTGATCATGCCATCAAGATATATTAAACCTAGCTCGCTACCTAGTGTTTCTAGTCCACTTTTAGGGTTTCCATTGCAATTAGGGTTTCTCTTTATTTTTACTCTTTTGAACCCTAATTTTATACAATTACTCTCAAACCCTAATTATCTCATATATTCTTCACGAAAGATATTAAGGTTACCTTTTAATAACATATAACCTTAATTTCGGATTAAAGGCACAGTTAACCATCAATTAAGTCCACTAAGCCTCTTTTACATTAAAACTACCATTTTTATCCTTTTAATTCATGACAAGATCATTATGCCCAAGTATCGTCAATTCATAGTTCATTATGGTCTAATTCACATATAAACTCTATTTTTCATTAATTCCACCTTTATCCATTAGAAAACCCTAATTTCCATATTAAGGGTATTTATCCACAATTAGGATCTTTTATACTCAAAATAGCTTAGAACCATCATTTAACAACATATTTTCACATTTTTCAAATTAAATATGATATTCTCCTCTTTTACCCTAAATTAGGGTTTCTAAATGCTTAATCATTCTCAATGAGGTAAAAACCCTAAATCATGCAAGAAACATCTAGATCAGGTTCAAGTTCATCATTAACTATTCAACAGGTTGCAATTACTCAATTTCATCAACTAAGCAACATGAACTTAACCAATATGCTCAATTAGGGTTTCTTAATCTAATACATAAGCACATTTCATTAGATCAACACACTTTCGCAAATAGGAACATATTCAGGTTCTCAAACTAATTTTATTGTGTTCCTTGTATTTTTCGGATCAATTTTATGTATAAACTTTTCTCATCCGAGTTTTCTAGTAAAAGATATGATTTATGCAAGATAAATTATTTTCTTAATTTATCTATTACTTTCTGGAAAAAAACATCGCTCGATCTATGGTCCACTGGACCATGTGAGATCCAATGGTCTGCGATCGCGCGCCTTACTAGAGATCAAACTAAAGAAAAGGGTGAGAATACCCTTACCTGGTTAATGCGAGCACGAGGGCAAAGGGGTATTTTACCTCTTGCCTTCTTCAACCTCAGGCTAGCTCGGGAGCAGCCCCAGCCGAGTCAACTCAGGAGTTGACTATGGACGTCTGTGCATCGGAGATCAAGCGGATGGGTCCAGAAGTTCTGTCTGAGCCTCACGAACTTGCATGTGCCTTCAATTGGTGGCAGACTCTACTCCTTCACCGCCAACTAGCTGCCGTTTTCTGGCGAGGTCCATAGGTTGCAGAGAGGGGGGGATCGGGGTTTCTTGACGAATTGGACTCACCAACAGGTTCAACGTCGCTCCCCGAAGGTGCTAGGGTATATAGTTGATGTGTCGGCACTCTCAAGAGTCCTCCCTATATATATAGTGTCATCTGAGTAATCTCGCAATTTGGGGACTTCTATTCTTGTCGACGAACCCACCCATAAATTGGGTTACTCCTTCTGGGAATGAACTCCTGAGGGTGATGGACTCATCCACACCTCAAGTTACGGCCTAAAACGCGAGCAATTAGGATTTAAAAATCCCGATCTCCCCTCCCCCTTTCCTTTTGTGAAACAAGGAGGACGAGGCACAGCCAGCGTTGGATCGTTGGTCCTCTGGACCACGAGGGGTATCCAATGACTATCATCTCTCCCCTATTTCTAAATTCTTAAAAACGAAAGAAAAAAGGGTATTTAACAAGGAAACTTGGGAAAATCATATCTCTCTCCTCATTTGTTATTTTTCACTCAAATTTTAGAAGAAACTCTATCTTGGCATTATCTACTTGAGTACCAAATTTGAAACCCAAATTCCAAAGGAAAAGGGTGTTTCCATCATATGCAAGTCATTCATTAATAAAACCAATTAATTCATATTTCCTTAGGGAACTTTAAAGGCATGAAATCCCATCTCAGGGAATATTCCTTTATCCTTTTCTTTTATCCTTTCTCCCTTTCTTTCTTATTCCTTTATTAAGATGTTTCTTTTCAAGGATTTCTCTTAATCTTTCATTTCCTTTTTCCCTCTTTTCATATTTCTTTTATTAGAAATCACATAGAAATGAAATTTATTTAATTGTGGTCATTACTTCCACTTTCTAGAGTTTTGTATGTATTTCTCATTATCACTTTGCTTAATATCCATTATCTTGTGTCTTTTCTTTTTATTTGGATTTTCTTCTCTTCTTCTCTTTTATATCCATTAATGGATTAATCTAATAATAGGAATCACAAAATTCCTATCCAAAGGAATATTTGCAAGGAAACCCATTCCTTGAAGCAAAGCTTACAACCTTTTTACTTAAGCCCAAATTCACAAAATCATTATATTTCAATTATGAAAACACATGCAAAATTGAGGTTGTAACATCCTTCCTCTCTTATAGGAATTTTGCCCTCAAAATTTCACCAGGAACATAAACAAACATGATAAGCCTTTCTTATGTCCATCATGGCTCCCATGTGGCCTCACCCTTTCCATGGTGCTTCCCAAGAACCTTCATCATCTTCTATTCTTTCATCTAAGTTCTCTCTCTCACCTTGGTATATCATACCCTCATAGGTGACTCAGGACATTTCAGTCTCTTATGTGATCCCCCCCAGGAGTTGCAGAACACTTAAGCAATGTTGAAAACAACAACAATGGAGTTGTAAGAGTAGGACATGAGGGCAACGAATGAATTTGCAAGAATACCTCTTTTTACTACTTTGTGTATGCTCTATTTTTAACTTTCTACAATTATCATAATGATGGTTTTTACTACTTCAACAGACATATGCACATTAAGTATTTATATTTGAATTATCGTATTAAGTCTGCACCATTGTAAAATGAACCCTTACCATTGCAATATATTACATACAAAATTTGTAATCATGGTCAGGCAAGGTACGACGCCGGATGTCATATGGTGTACAGAGAATGATATGGTCCTTAAAGGTTTGATGAGAAACCAATATGACATGGGGAGATGTGTGAATAGAGTATATACTGTACAGGTTTGGAGGGAGGTGTGGTGTGACTTTCAAAATATAACGGGGGTGCCTTACATCTCTCTCAACGAGGTGCAAATTCGATGACAGTACCTCAGGAGAGAGTTCATTAGAGAACATCGTATCATTTTGGGAGGTTTTGTACCTCCTCAGCCAATGGTCGTCCAATGCATCATTCCGAGTAATTTTGTGACGACTCGACGCACTTACCCCCAGGAGTTGCATAATACCTAAATAATGTTGAAAACAACAATGACACACCTACAAGATTAGGTAGTGAAGGCAATGAATGAAGTTGCAAGAAATTATTCACCACCTTAGGGACGTTCATATTTTTGTTTTGTATGCATTTAAAAATGTACATGATCCGATGATTATGAATACTAATTGCAAACTATTGTGAATGTTAGTTTGATACTATTAATATTTGGTTAAATGAGTACTTATTTATATCGTTCACCAACTTTTATTTTTGTAATGATTATGAACCATTACATGTTGAAGTTTATGTCAAATACACTAACTATTTATTTCAATGTCTCTTATTTCCTAGTTTGTGTAACTTATTGTCATCCTTACTTTGTTATTATAATAATTTGATCAGACTTGTACTTATTTATTATGTTTAGACGTCGAAGTCATTTTCAAAGTCTCGTTCAAAGCTTGAAAAAATGTTGATGTAGCATGCCAGGATAGATAAATATGTGAATGAAAAACTGGTGTGCAAGCAGAAGTGTTGCGAGCCTTCCTAGTCTCATTCCCCAAATGCAAGCCCAAAACAAAGCAATGACAATGTGACTCACCCAATTTTTCATCTGCTGCTATTGTTTGATTGGCCGAAAGACAACGTCAATGAACAGTGCAAGGCAACGCCACAAGAAGACTGTCATGTATCATGTGATGAGTACGAAGAGGCCCTAAGTTGGGCCTACTGGGTCGGTCCCACATGGGATCAACACGAAACTGCCTCTACACCAAATAATTGGCAACTTAGACGGCTTCTGCATTTCTAGATTTAGGCAACTGCATGGCATACCAGTCCTTTTTTTGTCTCGTCTTTGTTGAACAATGCCGCATTTGCCCAATATTTAGACATGATATTGTCTTATTTTTGAAATTTTAGTTATGATGTAAGATATGTCATCTCAATTTCTATCAAAAAAATACTTTTACATTTATGTGGAACAATTACTTTTATACGTATTTCAATTAAAATATGAATATGATATGTTGGGTTTACTTTAATACCATTGCTTGAACAAATTTTCTTGTACCTTACATCTAATTATATTTTATTTTATCCTTTTGTTGCACATGTATCAAGCATCTATACTAATTTAAAGTCATTTCTCTCATCTACTTTTTTTTATCAAATACATTGGCTCTACTTATGTTACCTATTTTGTCATCAAATATATTAGTTTGATAGTTATTAATCTATGCTACAGATGCTCTCACACACAATGAATCATTTTCAATGGGATGACGAGTCAGATGCCACACTTAACACATTGTTGGGTCGTCAATACTACTTGCGGTGTTCGTGTAGGCCTCATGTAGGTCAAGGTTGGTGTAACGACCCCGCCTCCCGATAACCCCCAATTAAGGGAGACCAAGAGGTCAGAGCCATTATCTCAATTAACAGGATCAAAGGTTCGACAAATAATCAATAATAATTATGAAATTTTACTAACTAAACTGAAAGTGGGTATAAAATAAAATTTTGCATACCTTTTTCAAAACTTGGATATCTACCGCTATCCACTTCTGGAGTCTATTCTAACGAATCCTCCTTTGTACTTTAACTCTTATTTAATTCCACATATGCCACTTTATTATTTGTCCTTTTCAATCTTGTACCTAAAACACCGACAAACAAAATGTCGGTCAGCATATCGAAATATGTCGGTATGTGGGGACAACTAAAATTTCAAAAATATGGCTAACAATCTAAATATCACAATCAAGTTAATTAACATGCCAAATTACGCTTTTAGTGTGACTTTCTCCACCGCTTTTGCCCTAACCCTGGCATACCCCCTTTCGTGTTTCACTTTTTCCATTGACTTAAGGCCACCTTCTCAATCCCGAGCTTGGTGCCTAGGGTCACCCTTCATGGTGCCCTCTAGTCTTGCAATATCATAGGCCACCTTCTCAATCCCGAGCTTGGTGCTTGGGTTCACCTCTCATGGTGCCCATTGGTCTTCCCTCCTGGGATTGACCTTTTTGCATCATCCATCACGGTGGCATGTAGGTGCGAGAATACATACTTATTTTACAATTGTGATAATCACAGTGACTTTATAATTTGCAAGTATGAACATTCAACTGATAAGTTGCATTCAATGCGATGAATCATTCGAGAAACTCTTCGAGAAACTAATGTGATTAACCATAATTAACCACATACCTGATTTGGAAGTCTCAAGGATTGTAAGCAGAATGTCCAATTAATCAAATAGCCAACCAAGCCAGGCAACCAATCACCCCAATCAAATAGGCACAACAAGAAACCTGGAAAACATGTGCAATCTAATTACTCATATTTTCATCATGCACTTACTTTATTGAATTGGAATTCCCTCCTAGGGTGTGCCTAAGTTGAATTAGGGTTTTCCTTAACGTTCTTTATAGTCGTCTCTTAACCTTTACCTTTTAGGTTAACTAAACCCTAAAACATTGTTTCCATGTTCCAAAACCCTAATTGCTTAGTCATTCGTATCTAAGCCTCTTTATTACCAATCTGGCTTACGATTAGTTCTAACTTCATCTTATACATAAGATTTCAAACATAGCTTATTAAAGTCATAAACACCTAGACTAGGGTTTCTAGGTTTTCAAGTATATCTTCACTCATATGAGACTTTAAAACATCCTTTTTACATATTAAAGCTTCATCTCTTTAATTTATCTATTCTAAGGCTTCTTAATTAAACTTCAGATCAATATGTCTCTATTTATGATATTCATATTTTCGAAATAAAAGTCATTAAAGTCATATTACTCAACATTAGGGCTTTTAGGCCCATTATTGCACTTTCTTAGTCATAGCACCCTAATTAAGCAAATCATGGGTTTTAAAACTCAAATCAGATTCATATTATCCATTTTATGCCAAAATGATAAATTTTGATTCATAATACCAACTTAAGTAATTGAACTCATCCCTAATCAACATCTAATGTTTTGATTACACTTAAAGTAATAAAGTTACTATCTTTGTATACTTTTAGAACTAGAAGCAAAACTAGTCTGTAATAGTATTTTTATTGGATTCCTTGTATTTTTCTGAGCAAAACCCATGTATTACATGTATCCATCCAAGCTACTATAATTAGTTATGATTTTTTCAAATTAAAGTACCTCTTGACCAATGGCAGAGTACCACATGTCCCTTTTGTTTCTTTTTCTGGTGAATCTGTCCCTCAGCTCGTGGACCTTTGCGTGGATCCGTCTACCCAGCTACCCGATCCGCTCCCCCTTTTTCATCTTCATGGGCATAGGCAGAGGATCCCGTTCCTCTGTATACTCTGTAAAATAGAGTATTCAAATTTGGACTGAGCGGCGCCCACCTTGCCCATCGCAACACTTCTTTTCTCCCCCGGAGCTCCGCGTGAGGATACCAGGGCTTTTCCCTCTCTCAAACGACTCCGTCATCCTCAATCCATGCCCCGTCGGCATGCGGGGTGGTGTTACTCCTCGAGTCGACCCAGGCCAGGGTGTTCGCAGATCCAGGGGACCAAGCCCCCCCCCTTCGCCCACCAGCCTCTCTATCAGTGATGCACGCTTGTGGACAGCAATTATGAGACCGTAAGGGCGCCAAGATCCCCTTTTTATAGCCAAGTCTCACCAAGGTATTGGACCTTCACAGACTCTAGTTCCTGGAGGAACTCGGACTGGGGAAAGTCCTGGTTAATCGCGGAACCAGGTCAATCTAGGGACCATTTTATTCGGATTGGACTCCTAATCGCAATGGGAGAGTCCTCATTAGTGCTCGATCATTACCCAATAAGGAAATTGATCCCAAAATTATGTGTGTTCGTTCCTCCTTTCCTTATTTAGTCGAAGTGCAACCACTATTGGATCCAAATCCAACGGCTGTCGGGCCCCATAAAAGAACATGATTTAAAACTGAATTGTGATATTCAAAGGAAACTTGAGAAATTCATATCTCTATCCTTGTTTAACACTTTTCACTCAAATTTTAGAGGAAACTCTATCTTGGAATTATCTACTCGTGTATTAAATTTGAAACCCAAATTCCAAATAAAAAGGGTGTTTCCTTCATATGAAAGTTATTTATAAATAAAACCAAATTAATTGATATTTCCTGTTTGTTTTGCCATTATCTTATCATCTTGGATTCCCTGGACCTCAAGGAACCCTACAGGCATGAAAATCCCATCTTGGGTAAATATTCCTTTGCCTTTTCTCCTATCCTTTATCCATTCCTTACTTATTTCTTTACTAAAATATTTCTTTTTAAGGATTTCTCTTTATCTTTTATTTCCTTTTTCCTCTTTTCATATTTCTTTTATTAGAAATCATATGTAAACGAATTTTACTCAATTGTGGCCATTCATGCCACTTTACAGATATTTCCAAGTATTTCTTATAAATACTTTTCTTAATATCCATGATCTTGTATCTTTTTCTAATATTTGGACTTTTCTTCTTTTCTTCTCTTTTATATCCATTATTGGATTAATATAAATAGTAGGAATCACAAAATTCCTATCCAAAGGAATATTTGCAAAGTAGCCCATCCTTTGAAGCAAAGCATACGACCTTTTCAATTAAGTCCATATACACATAATCATTATATTTCAATTATGAAAACATATGCAAAATTGAGGTTGTAACATCCTTCCCCTCTTATAGGAATGTTGCCCTCGAAATTCCATCAAGCAAACAAACAATTTAGGATAAAACTTTTCTATGTCCATCATTGGCCCCAACGTGGCTTTACCCTTTCCATGGTGCTTCCCAAGAACCTTCATCATCTCATATTCTTCCATCTGAGTTCTTTCTTACCTCGGCATATCGTACCCTCATAGGCGACTCAGGACATTTCAGCCTCTCATAAAACCGAATAGGTTCAGGGCTCAACACATGGCTTGGGTACCTCACATAGGGCTCTAGATCGGACTCATGGAACACATTACACATCCTGTTATCCTGAGGGGTAAGGTTAAACACAACCATCTCCACCATCCATCTCAAATGGACCCATACATCGGGAACTCAACTTCCTCAACTGTAACTTAGAGGGGTTGGATTTTCACATCACATACTTTTGCCACAGTGAACTGCATGTTAGTCTGCTTTGCATCAGCTCATGACTCATGCCGCCCATGGTCTCTCTTTTAGCAATTACACGATCAAAGTGACTTTATCTGCACACATTGTAGTCCTTTCATGACTTTTTCGAGGTCCCTTCACCAACATCATCTTAATGAAGTGGTGACCGACACAACCTCTCTTATAGACCTTCTCTACATCCCGACACTGGCTATGGTGGTTATCATCACATCTTACAGAGGACAAGAACTGTCTCTATATATCACCCTGAACGAGCACACATGCTCTCATCAGACCCTTTAGCCTGGATCATATTAACCATCAGTTAGGGGTGATAATCTGTACTAACGTCGAGTTTTTCTACGTCCACCTCATGGAAGTGAATCTTTAGGTTATACTCAAAACTTTTGAACCCGCATCATGGTGTAGTTGAACCATCTCTCTCTCATATGTAGTTCAACCAGATCCGTCCCTTGAGTATTCTTTCTTTCACATGTCATCTAGGTAAGGCGAGCTACCATAACCCATATTGGATCTTGACCTTCCTTTGTCTAGGGGAGACTTACCACAACATCCATAGTGATGAACTCCCATTCTCTCTCGGGGACTACTTATCCTCTATATCACTACAATGGGTTACTGGTGTTCATCCTCCACCTCTTGACATGCATGGCGACGAGCCACACACATCTTTGTACACTTCTCATCTTAGGCATCAAAAGTACTACTGTAACTTACTATCTTTATAGTACCATGGTGTATGGTTATCATGATCTCCTGTATGTCATGATTCCTCATGATTGATTCCTTGGAAACCCTAAACCATTCTCGTCAGGGTTTTATCACCTTCCTATCCAAAGAAGTGTATCTGAGGTTCTGCAATTGTCCTTTAATTGCATCAAGGCCTAGACTGGCTAACCAAGCAACTACTAACTTGTTCAGCAGATCTCATTACATCTGATTGTTAGCCCAAACTTGTCTTCTCTTTCAAACTTAGGGCTAACCCAACTGCCTCTTCTAGCCTCTAGCTAAACTAGGAAGATGCACCTCAACCACTTCACATCCTTAGGTGTTAGGTAATGTTGAAAACATACACCTCCATGTATTCCACTTATAATCTCACCTCGGACTCTAAGTCTATCTTCATCAAGAAACTCTGAGCTCATCCTCTTAGTTTTCAAACTCAACCTTGTATAACTCATAGCTCATGATAAAACATCCTTATAAGGTGACTTCCTTATCTCTCTTACTACTTGTAAACTATCCATGAATCATTCACTCCACTAGGGTATGTTATCCTTCCTGTCCTCATACCTCGTAGCAACGTTCCAACTCACATCATCTTTATCCTTGGTGTATGACATGCATATTGTCCTATCTCCCATTCCCATAACAAGAGGAAATAAGCATTCAGCTGCAGTCCAAATATAGAGTTCCTTCTTGTTCCAAGAGTATAGATAGTACATCCCACCTTGCCAATACACCTTTAAATCAAAGTTGAAACGTGCCACATATGTCTCTACATCACAATCATTTCGAAATCAAAGTTACTTCCATGGAAAATTGGTCTCGAACCTACTGGGGTTTACACACATCCCTCGGTCATCTCTTCTAGGTTTATAGGGTGCCGAAACTTTTGGGGTCATCCCTCTTCCCTTATGCATCCAGAGAGTGCCCTCCTCATCTGCCCTTTGGGTCCCATAAGTTCATGAAGGTGGTTAATCTCCTAACCCATGGCCCTCATACAATGATAGTTGTTACCTCCCGACCCTATGGTCATGTGCAACTAGGGAATTAGGAAACTCCTACTTCCATCGGTCTTATCCCTACCTGACCCTAGGATAGACTTAGGATTCTATTATATTACATGTCCAACATATAACCTTACCCAAGTCTCCATCATCTCTTTCTGCATTTCTGGGCTGACTTTCATCCCTTCCTAGGGGTCATGGCGACTTGCCTACCTTGGTCAGGTCCCATACCGGTTACCTCCATGGTAACACACCCACATGCATTTAGAGATGGTTATCTATGGGTCTACAGGTTCATTCTCTTACCATGTACTCTTCACTTAGCTTCTCAAGATCCTATGAGACCTCTTTAGGTTACCCTAAAACCAACAAAACTGGCATACACCCTACCAAACAGTCCCTCTCCCAGGATGGGAGGAAACTACATCTTGGTAACAAAGGTCATAAACGCCCTTATGCCCAGGGTTTACATCCACACGAGCATGCTTAGCCCTCGAAAACTACTAAGGCCCAAGCGGACCACCTACTAAACCATGCTAGGTCATTCTTGTTCACATTCCTCAACATTGGACCAAGAACAAACCTTCCCATGTCCCCAACTTAGTTGTGAGGGGTTCATCAAACTTACTTAAACTTAAGGGGTTTCCTTTTTTCCTCTCACCATGAGGAGTATCATGCTCGAATATATATAAACTCAAATCTCATCATGAGCATCAAGTACACCACTTCCCCTCTTAGGCCTAGGAACCATAGGTTCACTTTTCTGATGTCCAACTATCTGCTCAACCTCTTAACCACGAACCAAACATGTCCAAGGTATGCCACACACTCCCATGATCTTTTTATTCGAGCAACACCTCAGAGTTGAGTCCTCCTCAAGGACAACCAACAAGGTATAAGGACTCACAACCTATTACTAGGCTTCTTCAGGGTCTAAGGAACTCTTCTTCCTAACCCTAGAAGGTGATCATCTATACCATGGGCTCATAGGTACCAACAGACTCATCCTCTCTAGGGTTTGGTTCCTCTAATGGCAACCAAGATATCCCCAGCCTCCATGGATCATGTATGAGGCAACCACAAACATCTGCTTAGGTCGCATCATCCTCAACTCCCCACTTTTCCTCATATCTCAGAGTCTAGGCTTCCGACCTTCTTGCATGGGTCCTGCTCTCTCTCTAGAGCTAACTTCACAATCAGCCTTATACTAAAGGTCCTCTCTCCATGAAGATGGATCAAGCTCACAAGCATACCTCTACGTGGGTGAAGCCTATGCTCAAACTTATGTTTTGCTCAAGGTTATCCATAACCCTTTATTGTAACGACGGTCACCAAACCAAAAAACAAATCATTATTAATTATGCGGAATAATCATAAGTAGTGGATTAACAAAAATCACTAAAAACTAAAACCATTTTCTTTGCAAAGAGATCCATTTCTAGGAAAACTCTTAAAGGAATGATATTTTCTTCTCAAGGACAACATATAATAATTGCTTTTTCAAAACATATACTTAAAGCAACATCAAACCTCGAGGCATATAAGCCAAAATATCATATTGTTCATAAAACCAACACATACTAAATCCAAGGACCTGAGAGTATAGAGACGACACATATGACTACTATCTACAAGACACGACAGACAGTATACTCAACCTGAGCTGTCACTGTTGTCCCTGTTGTTGTTGTTCTTTCTCTACAGTACTGTCTCAACCCCCCTCGTGCACGTCCACCTAAAAAAATGCGGATCCCACGGGGTGAGACAATTGTCCCAGCGAGAGATATAACTCTTCGCCAACAACATTATTATTGCAGTTTAATAATATAAAATTGAGCACAGAATAAGCAGTTTAGATCATTCTCATCTTTTAAAGTATTGCAACTATCTATGATAGAACAGTAAACCATCTATTCTCTTTATAATGAATATGAAGAACATGTTTATCATTTACCCATCATACTATATCAACATCTCAAGCTTATCCTTTGATGCTCATTATCATGGTATGTCATCCATGAATCATTCTCATTTCTATCTGTTAGCTTCATCCAATATGCTAAACAGATATTGAATTATACTAGACATAAGAGTATGCATAATCATATTCTATCTAGGCATTGGACTATGCCAATCCTGATTACAAGCTTTATGCCTCTGCCAGGTATTAGACTTTAACCAATCCTGATTACAGGCTTTATGCCTCTGCCAGGTATTGGACTTTAACCAATCCTGATTACACAACCAGGAAGTGGACTCTAACCACTCTTGATTACATGCTTCATGCCTCTGCTAGGTATTGGACTTTATCCAATCCTAATTACATAGCCAGGCAGTGGACTCTAACCACTCTTGATTACATGCTTCATGCCTCTGCCAGGTATTGGACTTTAACCAATCCTGATTACACAGCCAGGCAGTGGACTCTAACCACTCCTGATTACACAGCCAGGCAGTGGACTCTAACCACTCCTGATTACAGGCTTCATGCCTCTGCCAGGTATTGGACTTTAACCAATCCTGATTACACAGCCAGGCAGTGGACTCTAACCACTCTTGATTATACAGCCAGGCAGTGGACTCTAACCACTCCTAATTACAAGCTTCATGCCTCTGCCAGGTATTGGACTTTAACCAATCCTGATTACACAACCAAGCAATGGACTCTAACCACTCCTGATTATAGGCTTCATGCCTCTGCTAGGTATTGGACTTTAACTGATCCTGATTACACAGTCAGGCAGTGGACTCTAACCACTCCTGATTACACAGCTAGGCAGTGGACCCTAACCACTCCTGATTATAGGCTTCATGCCTCTGCCAGGTATTGGACTTTAACCAATCCTGATTACGCAACCAGATAGTGGACTCTAACCAATCCTGATTACACAACCAGACAGTGGACTCTAACCACTCCTGATTACAGGCTTCATGCCTCTGCTAGGTATTGGACTTTAACCAATCCTGATTACATTATTATTATTGTATCCATTAATTATTATTATTACGTTACTAAGTTTCCATTTCCTTATTTAACTTGAACATTATCATTTCTTACACGAAACTTTTATAACATCTTGTTACCTCTCACTAGGCAACAACTATTCACATGGCTCACAAGGCCCATTAAACATCTTGTCACCTCTCACTAGGCAACAACTATTCACATGGCTTACAAGGCCCATTAAACATCTTGTCACCTCTCACTAGGCAACAACTATTCACATGGCTCAAAAAGGCATTAAACATCTTGTCACCTCTCACTAGGAAACAACTATTCACATGGCTCACAAGGCCATTAAACATCTTGTCACCTCTCACTAGGCAACAACTATTCACATGGCTCACAAGGCCATTAAACATCTTGTCACCTCTCACTAGGCAACAACTATTCACATGGCTCACAAGGCCATTAAACATATTGTCACCTTTCACTAGGCAACAACTATTCACATGGCTCACAAGGCCATTAAACATCTTGTCACCTCTTACTGGGAAACAACTACTAGGGTTAGGGTTTCCCTTTATAGCCGAATAGGGTTTCAAGTTCATATTATTAATTGAAACCCTAATTCATTGCTCCACACATCTAGGAGCATACATTGATATCATAAGTATTCAATTATACTTATTTATTCTCATCTTTTATCATTAAATGATTATCAACACAAGGTATGAGTTTCTCTCTCATCCTTACCAGAGTATGAATACATCATACTTTATTAACTTGGCTTAACCCTTTCTCAAGGTATGATAGCCTACACTTATCAAAGTACATTACATATCAATGTAACAATTGACATGACACACATCATGTGTTACTCAACCAAGTATATTGGATTTAAGGTGCATCAAGGTGTAACAACCTTAAAGTGTTGGATGTGATATTTACCATGCCTTGGTGTATCACTTCCCTCATCACTTTTAACTTACTTAAGTTCATCAACTTATCTTGTATTAGGGTATTTCCCATCCTAATACTTTATCCACTATCCCATCATATTAATCTTGTAAATTATTGTCCATAAGTCACACACTTGAATTACCCAGATATCATCAATGATATGGACTCATCTCGGGTCAAGGTATTGTTAATATAAGGTTGTCCATTATCAACCACTTTAGGTGTTTCATCTATCAAGGTATTAGCCACACCATTACTTAGTGTTACACTCATCACTCCTAAGAGTGTCTTTCCCTCACCTTTACACGGTATCTCGGGTTAGAAGTGTGCATATGTTCACCATATCGGGTTGTAAGTATATGAGCACTCACCATATCGGGCTAAAAGTATATACACACCATTCATATCGGGCTAGAGATGTTTGCATGTGTTACCCATGTCGTGCATGAGGTATTAAGCCATCACCATGTTGGGATAGACATCAACTAGGGTTGTGTATTGGGCTACCATATCATGCAATATCATTTGCTATTCTTTACTCATATTGGGTTACCCAAATTAGGGTTTCATGTCAACTTATAAGTATTCATTTAACCTTGTATCGTGCATGGAGTTTGCACTTGACTCCGTATTGTGAAAGAGGTGTATAATACACCCCCATATCGTACAAGAAGGTACACAATCATATCCATATCGTTTTAGTGAAGCAGGTGCATCATCATATCAGGTTATAGGTGCTTGCTTGTGTGCTTGCACTCGGTATCACTTTTATAAAGAGATACCCTCATCTTCAAGCTCTAGTCCTTAGTTCTAACTGTTATAGTTCATGGCAACAGGTCTAAGCAACTTATAGAGCTCATAATTTCATCAAATATTTTAGGAAATTTCGGAATTAAAAGTAGATCATTAAATATAGCAATTTAGGTGATGAATAATAACATGGTTGAGTTCAAGTTATATAACCCGCCTTAAGAACAACTTCAAAGCTCCAAGCTCCAAAGCTCCACGTTCCTAAGGTTGAATATGACTTATAAAAAGTCCAAGTATCGTTAAAAACTCCTTCACATACAAGGAATCACCATGGATAAGCAATTGGTGAAGAAGAAAAGAAAGGAAGATCAAAACCCTAAATTCATGCTTCAATCCAAGGTTGAAGATGATCTTATCCTTAACTTAGGGTTAAGTATGAGATCCT
The DNA here is from genome assembly GCA_963693085.1 of Alisma plantago-aquatica. Classification (NCBI taxonomy): domain Eukaryota; kingdom Viridiplantae; phylum Streptophyta; class Magnoliopsida; order Alismatales; family Alismataceae; genus Alisma; species Alisma plantago-aquatica. Next base: position 36,536,390 of record OY856413.1, read on the forward strand.
TCTTGCTCCTTAACACCTTTGCACGATACACTAGTGTCCTTGCACGATATTCCACCCCTCTTGCACGATATGGCACTCACTTGCATGATATGCCACTCAACACATCACTCTATGGCCGATATCACCCTATATGGCTGATATCACCTACTTGGGCGATACCCCAAGGCCCATGCACGATACCACAGAATCCCTTCATGATATAGGAGCTCTATGCACGATACCGTAAGGTATGAGGGTGGTAAGGGTCGCAAAATTGCACCAAGGGGTGAAACTAGGGGTATATATACTTGTTGTTCATGAAGGAAGGTAAAAATGAGGTGTCATCATTTTGAGCTAGTAGGTGCCACGTGTCCATGCATGGATAACACGTATACATGCATGCATCAACATTTATCTTGTCTTGCAAAACGGTTGAGGATCATCTATAGATGCAAATTCGTCCATTACTTATCCCTTTGAATAAGATATATCAATTAATTCATCACTTTCTTCACAACCCGTCACAACTTTACCAAGGAAGTTGCAACTCGACACAACTCACCTCCTTGAGGTTCTTTGCACGATATGACATTTTCTAAGAGTTCACAAAACGATATGAGACTCCTTCTATGGCTCCTTGGCCGATAGGCACTCATATATAAACTTTTCAACTTGATACAACTCAAGTTAAGCTTTCATATTCAACCCTTTTCTTGGTCATTTCATCACCAAGATTTCCATCATTCATAAATGATTCAAACATGGTGTATCCTTCTTTATTTATCCTCTACATGATTCTAGGAGGGAGTATGGACACTCTAGAGGTGGTAATTTGCATATCAACCCCACATTTTGGGTAAATTACAAACGATACTAAATTTGGTGCACAAGGTACCAACAATGTTCATACAAGTTCAAACTTGGAATTTAGGCTTTCCACAAGCCACCACTTAGCACCATTCTCTCTATTATGATGATAAAACATATAAGTCACGTTCAATCATGTGACATATTGCAATATAGCCCCTCAATTTGGGTAAATTGCACTTTGGTCCAAAACAAAGGAAAATTGCTCAAACAACATTCAATCGGGACCAAACTTGAAACATGAGTGTGTCACATGATAACAGAGCACCTTAGAGGATTATATTAAAGTTATAAGCAACTTAATTAGCCAAAAAATAGGGTTACCTCATAACCCAGGTCAGGATCGTTACATTTATGGTGATCTCATAAGCTATCCCTCCAACTCTCCTGGCTAGGGTTTCGACATACTGCCTGTACTACTTGATGTACTCTGGGTGCATACTATGCCATGATCATATAAGATCATGGGGTTCCCACAGGTTCTTCACCATCATCATTGAAGGAGATACCCTTCACTCTAACATGCGCGACCCTTCCTAGGGTTGGGTCGATAAGGGTTATAGGTCATCCAACATCTCATGGCTCATATGGGCATCCAAAGGCATGTCCACCCACACACCTAGTCTACCATGACATCTAACTCATCATGCCATCTCTCTATCTAACCACCACTTAGGGTTAGGGTTAGCATCATCCTTAGAGGATGTGGTAGGTCTCTACTTACAATGGAGATCTTTGCCTCCATGACCAACTCTCTCTACTCATCCTCCTGACAAGGAGGTCCAACCTCAGGTCTCTCCTGAGGGTAATGACAACTCATGCCATACGACCTAAGCATGTATCTATTCTTTAGTTTGCACTTAACTATTAAGCTTATGTCCATGAGATCTTATTTACATTCTTTTCATTAATTTGATGGAGGATTCCTTAAACCTTATCAACCTTACCCATACCTCAAGAGGGTGAGGAAAAGAGAGAAAACCCTATTCCTTAAGGTCCTTAATAGAATTTGAGTTGAGAATGGACGAACAAGATGAGAGAGTCCTAAAGGTATCTTATTTCGAGTTAGATCCTAAGACATCAGCCAGGTAGTCACACTAATCTGGGAGTCCTCGTATTTCGACTAGCGGTGCGGAGGAAAATCTTGCCAGCCCCCAGACGTGATCCTTTTCTAGACACCTCTGTCTTTTGAAAAATCCTCTAATAACTCCCTTGGGTTCTACAGAGTTTGAAAAATTTAATAATTATTATAGATTAAATGAGGAACCTATGATCTGATACCAAATATAACGACCCCTCCTCCCGGTAACCCCTAATTAAGGGAGACCAAGAGATCAGAGCCATTATCCCAATTAATAGGATCAAAGGTTCGACAAATAATCAATAATGATTATGAAATTCTACTAACTAAACTGAAAGCGGGTATAAAATAAAAATTTGCATACCTTTTTCAAAACTTGGATATCTACCACTATCCACTTCTGGAGTCTATTCTAACGAATCCTCCTTTGTACTTAAATGTACATATGACACTTTACTGTTTGTCCTTTTCAATCTTGTACCTAAAATGCCGACAAACAAAATGTCGGTCATCATATCAAAATATGCCGGTATGTGGGTACAACTAAAATTTCACAAATATGGCTAACAATCTAAATATCACAATCAAGTTAATTAACATGCCAAATTATGCTTTTAGTGTGACTTTCTCCACCGCTTTTCCCTAACCCTCGCATACCCCCTTTCGGGTATCACTTTTGCCATTGACTTAAGGCCACCTTCTCAATCCCGAGCTTGGTGCCTGGGGTCGCCCTTCATGGTGCCCTCTAGTCATGCAATATCATAGGCCACCTTCTCAATCCTGAGCTTGGTGCCTGGGTTCACCTCTCATGGTGCCCACTGGTCTTCCCTCCTGGGCTTGACCTTTTTGCATCATCCATCAGGGTAGCATGTAGGTGCGAGAATACACACTTATTTTACAGTTGTGATAATCATAGTGACTTTATAATTTGCAAGTATGAACATTCAACTAATAAGTTGCATTCAATGTGATGAATCATTCAAGAAACTCTTTGGAAAACTAATGCGATTAACCATAATTAACCACATACCTAATTTGGAAGTCTCAAGGATTGTAAGTAAAATATCCAATTAATCAAACAACCAACCAAGCCAAGCAACCAATCACCCCAATCAAACAGGCACAACAAGAAACCTGGAAAACATGTGCAATCTAATTACTCATATGTTCATCATGCACTTAATTTATTGAATTGGAATTCCCTCCTAGGGTGTTCCTAAGTTGAATTAGGGTTTTCCTTAATGTTCTTTATAGTCGTCTCTTAACCTTTACCTTTTAGGTCAACTAAACCCTAAAACACTATTTCCATGTTCCAAAACCCTAATTTCTTAGTCAATCATATCTAAGGCTCTTTATTACCAATATGGCTTACGATTAGTTCTAACTTCATCTTATACATACGATTTCAAAACATAGCTTATTAAAGTCATAAACACCTAGATTAGGGTTTCTGGGTTTTCAAGTATATCTTCACTCATATGAGACTTTAAAACATCCTTTTTACATATTAAAACTTCATCTATTTAAGTTATCTATTCCAAGGCTTCTTAATTAAACTTCAGATCAATATGTCTCTGTTTATGATATTCATATTCTCGAAATAAAAGTCATTAAAGTCATATTACTCAACATTAGGGATTTTAGGCCCATTGTTGCACTTTCTTAGTCATAGCACCCTAATTAAGCAAATCGTGGGTTTTTAAACCCAAATCGGATTCATATTATCCATTTTATGCCAAAAGGATAAATGTTGATTCATAATACCAACTTAAGTATTTGAACTCATCCCTAATCAACATCTAGGGTTTTGATTACAATTAAAGTATTAAAGTTGCTATCTTTGTATACTTTTTGAACTAGAAGCATAACTAGTCTATAATAGTATTCTTATTGGATTCCTTGTATTTTTCTGAGAAAAACCCATGATTACTTGTATCCATCCAAGCTACTGGTAATTAGTTACAAATTTTGCAAATTAAAGTACCTCTTGACCAATGGCAGAGTACCACATGTCCCTTTTGTTTCTTTTTCTGGTGAATCTGTCCCTCAGCTCGCGGTCCTTTGCGTGGATCCATCTACCCAGCTACCCGATCCGCTCCCCCTTTGTCATCTTCATGGACACAAGCGGAGGATCATGTTCCTCTATATACTCTGTAAAATAGAGTATTCAGATCGGGGCTGGGCGGCGGCCACCTCGCCCATCGTGACACTTCTTTTCTCCCTCGGAGCTCCGTGCGAGCATACCAGGGCTTTGCCCCCTCTCAGATGACTTTTTCGTCCTCAAGCCATGCCACGCCGGCATGCGGGGAGGTGTTACCCTCGAGTCGACCCAGGCCAGGGTGTTCGCAGATCCAGGGGACCAAGCCCCCCTTTTCGCCCACCAGCCTCTCTATTAGTGATGCACGCTTGTGGACAACAATTATGAGATCATAAGGGCATAGAGATCCCTTTTTTATAGACAAGGCTCTCTAAGGTATTGGCCCTTCATGGACTCTAGTTCCTAGAGGAACTGGGACTGGGGAAAGTCCCAATTAAATGCGGAACCAGGTCAATCTAGGGACCATTTTATTCGGATTGGGCTCCTAATCGCAATGGGAGAGTCCCCATTAGTGCTAAATCATTACCCAACAAGGAAATTGATCCCAAAATTATGTGTGTCCATTCCTCCTTTCCTTATTTAGTCGAAGTGCAACCACTGTTGGATCCAAATCCAACGACTGTTGGGCCCCATGAAAGAACATGATTTAAAATCGAATTGTGATATTCAAAGGAAACTTGAAAAATTCATATCTCTCTCCTCGTTTAACATTTTTCACTCGAATTTTAGAATAAACTCTAACTTGGCATTATCTACCCGTGCATTAAATTTGAAATCCAAATTCCAAAGAAAAAGGGTGTTTCCTTCATATGCAAGTTATTTATAAATAAAACCAAATTAATTGATATTTCCTCTTTCTTTTGCCATTATCTTATCATCTTGGATTCCTTGGACCTCAAGGAACCATAAAGGAATGAAAATCCCATCTTGGGGAAATATTCCTTTGCCTTTTATCCTATCCTTTATCCCTTCCTTACTTATTTCTTTATTAAAAGATTTCTTTTTAAGGATTTCTCTTTATCTTTTATTTCCTTTTTCCTCTTTTCATATTTCTTTTGTTAGAAATCATATGCAAAAGAATTTTACTCGTGGCCATTAATGCCACTTTCTAGATATTGTCAAGTATTTCTTATAAATACTTTGCTTAATATCCATTATCTTGTATCTTTTTCTAATATTTGGACTTTTCTTCTTTTCTTCTCTTTTATATCTATTATTGGATTAATATAAATAGTAGGAATCACGAAATTCCTGTCCAAAGGAATGTTTACAAAGAAACCCATCCTTTGAAGCAAAGCATACGACCTTTTCAATTAAGTCCATATTCACAGAATCATTAAATTTCAATTATGAAAATATATACAAAATTGAGGTTGTAACAGTTGGCGTGATGTCCTTACAGAATTTCATACATTAACTAGGAGGACTGATATAAACATGGATGCCTTTAAGTCAAGGTGGAAAGTGCTAAAAATTGTAGATGCAGTTCCACACACATTCTGGAAAAGTCCCCGTACTTACCCACCGGCAATACAACAACAACTTGATCAAGTGGGAAATTCTCAACCATGCATGTGCAACAACCGATAATCAAAGGGTTAGACAATCAACCTAATGTTGTTCAACACTTTTATGATGACCTTTTTATAGTACCTAACGTCATTTGACATTTTATATTTCAAATTCTAATGACATTTATGTGTAATTTATGTTGTATTGTGTAACAGAATATTGTGTATTACGACAAACTTAAGTTGTGTGTCTGTTGTCAAGTATTTTATTACTTACCTATTTATACAATAATGCACAAGTATACATACATACAACAATACATGTGCCATGCATTCACACAGTAGTGGTTAAAGTAATATTTACTTTACATATTCATATAAAAATAATAATACTCAACTCCTATTCATAAAAGAAAAATAACAAACAGAATCAATCATGTATAAAATTATATATTTATTGTAAATTTTAATCTTGTATTGCACAGTCAACACAATTCTGCAGTCATTATTTTTAAAAATATTCTGTAAGAACAGGATAGCCAAATCCTGACTAAGTTGACAAACAGAATCATAATGGATCCTGACTGGTAGCCAAACAGAATCAGATTGAATCCTGACTCAATCCTGACCAGTTGACCAGAATTAGACTGGGTTGCCAAACAGAATCAAACTGGATCCAGACTAACCCAGTCCAAATCTACTGACTAACCCCGACTAATCCAAACCAGACTACAAAATCTCAATACCGAACTAAACAGGGGCTTAGATATTACGATTACCTATTGTCCCGATTATCGTATGCGGTACAACAAATAGGAAAGGCTGGCACCTAGGGCTAGTTTGGTTGGGTGTAGTAGGACGCAGTTATGTGAGTTTGCAATATAAAATATACCTCAAACGCGTACTTTGTCATTTGGCTACACCCTACCAAACTACGGTTTCCTCTATTACTCACACATAGCTTCAAATATTCTAGCCAATGTTTTGCTTTCGGCTTCCTATTCCCCGTGCTCTATATCGGGACCCACCTTGAGCGGGAGCAAGTCCTCATCACAGGTAGGAGAAGGCACCCTTCTCGACCTCGTATCACGTTTGGTTGGGAGGATTTTGGGTAGGCTAGCATTTCAAATCCTACACAAATCCATATCTCATATTTGAGTAGACTTGTAAACGGATCGAATACGGAGCGAATACTACTATATCCGATATCCGAATCTGGACAAAAAAATTTGATATGATATCCGATCTGATATCCAACGGATAACATGTGATAATATCTGAATCCGATCTGACAAATAATTTTTGAATTCGGATAAATATCTGATCCGAACCAAAAAATATAAATGTATTGTTATTAACACATTATATGTAGAAAATATTGATATCACTATGAATATATATGATAAAATATCTATATTTTTATATTTATATATATAGATAATATTTATTTTATAATATATGTATATATTTGTCGGATTTCAAATTTTCAGAACGAATATAGTCATATTCGAAATTTTTCAGTTATGAATTTTTTTTCATATTCTAAGATGATATTCCTCTAGGAGGAGAGATCCTGCACAAATCCGTATCTAGGAGAAGTCCGGATTCATTAGGATTGTGCGTATCAGTATCACACTCCCCTCTGGTATCAGCGCCATATACGTCCAACCATACACCCGATAACCCTGTCCAAACTGGCGATTCCCCTTTTCGCGAACGACCCTTCTTTGTCGTCGGGCGCCTGCCGCCTTCTTCTAGCTCCTCTCTAAAGAATCATCCTTGGTCGTGGGCCATTCCTGCCGCGTGACCAGCTTTGGTCTTTGAGAATTAGAAAGGATTGAAGATTTGAAGTTGTGTAATACGCGGCCGAATGGGCAGAAGTTTCATTTTTCTTTGTAGTTTTCATTGAGTTGACACCTACCAGGTTGTGTTTCCTGCCCCCAAATTATTTGTCGGCGACCTCTCCACCTACCAACATGTCATGTATTATATTCGATATAGGCGGTATGTGAATCTTTTCCATTGTAACATTGGCTTACATTTTTTCCATTGTTCGATTACTTTTATCTATCCCCACCCACGTAACGTGCGTTCAACCATTCTCCCTGTCAACAGCGAACATACTTCTTTAGGATCCTTCCGGCACCCACTGACATCAACTCCGAACTGACCCATTGACTCAACAGTCTCCATCTTCTTGATAAGTACTCTACCTATCAACAGTGAACATGCCTACGTAATCGGCCTCTCACAGAACCCAATTTGCCTCAAATCCATCACCCTCCTGCGTGACTGCGGCCACAGCCGTCAAGAGTAGCAGATGATACCTACAATTCCGCTCGATCTTGGCATAAATAAATCTAAAAGAACAAGTACTGCCATGGAAGAAATTTGTAATTTTCATTTAGCTAAAATGACATAAAAATAGCAATATCGTTAACAATTTACTGCATACAATTGTTTTACGGCTGAAGTTAAAGATGGCCATGAAGATATTGTTAGAAACACTAATACTTTCCAGTGTACATCCAAACATAGGTTAGGATCACGGCCATCCTATCCTACACTAATTCCATCTTATCCTAACTTTGCACTCATCCCATTGAAAAATTATCCTGCAAACCAAAAATGGCCTGGAGGCTATCAGATTGGCATTAGAGCCGGTACCTTCCACCTCTCATCTTCTACCTCAAACCCTCCTCGCCGCCCCCTGCCCCAGCTAGTCTTCCTCCCTGACAAACCAGGCAGTTCTAGAGCCATGGAAGATGGGGAGCTCCACCAGTCCGTGACTCAATGGATCATCATGAGAAAGGTATACAAAACATCACTCAGAAGCTTGACGCCGCTCTTAGTGAGTTGTCGTGACTCAATACTAAGAAGAAAGGGAAGGATGAGGCATCTGGAAACCACTCCAGTGCCATAGGGAAGGAAAACAAACCACAACGAATAGATCGTTTCAAGTCCAGATTTCCATACTATGATGGATTTGAAACACCTAAGAGGTGGCCGAGGAGATGTGCATACTTCTTTCACCATGTTGACATCGAATGCAATGAAGAGAAGTTGAAACTGGTGGTGATGTATCTCAATGACACAACCAAGTGTTGGACTAGTACTACTCATATGAATTGGTGGATCTTTATGATTCATATCTAATTCTCTTGGTAACATTTCTGTGATGATATCATTGAGCGATTCAGTGATGTAGATGTATGCCTTCCTAAGGCTTGTCTCAACAAGCCTCGACAAACCAAATCCATCAAGGATTATCATAGGGAGTTCAAAAAATGACTCGATTAACGTCTGGCTTCCATGAATGTCACTTGTCTGAGATCTTCGTCTCGGACTAAAGGATGATATCCAGCAGGAACTCCTCTTACAGAGTGTACTAGAGATATCATCGAGGGGGGACCTGACACAACGTGCTCGTCTGGTGGAGGAGCAACAACAAGCTTGGCGAAGACCATGGAAGCAAACTTACACCGCCAACTAGCAAGAGACCAAACCAGAGCTCCTGACACTTTTGCCAGCAAAGAGCAAACCTCAAGCTCCCATTCAACGCATCACACAGATGGAGATGAATGAGCAAAGATCTAAGAACATGTGCTACTAATGCCCAAGGAAGTATGCCAAGGATCATAAATGTTTGAAACTAATTACCTTATTTCTTATAGATGATGATGATGATGATGATGATATGGTGATATGGTGATTTTATAAGAGCCGAGTGATCCACCTGATGATAAAGATACATCTAATAACTCAAAGGTGTCAACCATGTCATCTTTAGCGATGGGTGGAGATGGGTCTATGGATACAATCAGGTAGTGGGCATCATTGGGGCATAAAGAGTCCTAGTTCTTCTTGATTCTGACAATAATAGAATTTGTATTGATCCAAGAGTAGTGGATTCATCACTAAATAACAACCTTTGCCTGAATGGGGGTTGCGGTTGTAGGGGATGGCTCAGTTCCTTATTCTAAGAGGGGAACTCAGTTACCAACGATTACTCAAGGTTGTGAGGAAGTGATTGATGCTTATATCATGAATATAGGAAATTATGATATGGTTTTTGTTGGTATGTATGCCCATAGAGCCAATCATATGATGATTGTAATGGGGCATCATATACTTGATTTGATAATGATAAAATTAATTCCATATGTTATGTTTGTCTCAATCATGAGATGATGACACATATATAATAGAGATCTAAAGAATGATGGTACTCTATAGGATGTGTCTTTAGGTTATGTATGATAAGAGTACATACATTCTTGATCATGTCCCTAGCCAGAAATTACTGTGGAAGGACGATAATAATGCATATTACTAATGATAGGGTCTCATTAGTCATGATATGTGATATCAAGTCAAGCACACATATACATGTTATATAATAGTGTATCGAATAGACCCACCTTGAGAGTGATACATAGAGATCATGGAATGGTAGTCAGAATTAGCTCTCATAGTGATAGTGGTGATTGTGGATCTTAGACCTGAAATCACCACACTCATCACATGTCATTCGTTGGACTTTGACATCATCCAATGTGACCTTGAATAAGGGTTGCTATAAAGTTGATGCTCAAGTACTCTGTGACACATGGGGACTGAGTGTGAGTGATGTAGATGGGATTTGTCTCTCCTACGGGAGATTGATATCCATGACACTTGGTAAGTGATACTCAGAAATGTATGGACATACTTGGTGTGACTTGAAATGTGATATCTGAGCTCACATGCATCTCAGACACTCTGCTCTAGTTCAAGGAACATGGATTGAACTTTGAGAGGATCATGATTCCATACCTCGAGTTCAATATGAATATCAAGGACAAACAAACTATATGGTCATGGTAACACTGATCACAGATTGTAGGTTGAAGTTGTTCTCCAACTTTCCAAATACTTGGGTAGTAATGGCGTGTTGCTATATACCGCTCATTGCTTGTGATATTATAAGTTGGTTATGGACATATACTACCAACGTAATCTGGGACCTACAGGGTCAGACACATAGGATACACTTGGAGTAGGAGTTTATTCATGAATGATGTTTAATTTGATTACTAAAGTGTTTAAGTATTCAATTTAAACAACAATTGTTGAAAATTAAGTGACTAGACTATGAACCGACCGGTTCAAGTGTTGAACTGATAAATTCAAGCGTTTGGTCAATAGGAAACTACATTGGTTGAATGTTGGTTGAACCAGGGCATAAAATCGACTAGTTCAAGTGTTGAACTGTCCAATTAATGATTGATTTAATTGGACCAATGATTGATACCAGTATGTGAATGCCAATGTGATTCAAAATAGAAAAGCACATGAAATGACCGATTTGCCTATGAATCGACTGGTTCAACAGTTAAATGACCGTTTCACCATCCATAGCTTCGGGAAAATTCATGACAATTCTATCTCTTCAACTCCCAAATTGACTAGAAATCCTGACCCTGGCCCTCCTATAAATAGAGGGGTATTGGGGGCTTCCTAGACACAATAATAAGCTCTGACAATTGTTTCCCTCTCTGGTTGTGGTAACCAAGAGAGCATGAGCAAGTCCTACCCACAAAAGGGTGGGACAACAAGGGAGAGACAATTGGGAGAGAAAATCAACTCTAGCAGGTTAACGTTCATAGGGACAACTCCTTCTTGTTGGCTCTGGTAGAACAATGTGGAGTTTCTAGTGGTATGTGTGGACTACTATAGAGGCGAGGAGGTCATTGCCATCCACTAGGAGGACGTTGTCAATCGTCGTCTGTGGTGTTGCACCAAGAGGCTGTTGCTGATGATTGCCTGAGTGTTGCTTGAAGAAGAAGCACAATGCTATAAGTATAAGTTGTTGGACCTGCACCAGGACTGGGTATATCTCTTGCAACAAATTTTCCTAGATACATTGTTGTTGACGCAATCTATTGGTTTGGGAATCAAGTATTAATTTTTTGTTACCGTTGCCTTATCTGTTGCCCCGATTTCCCAATAGTTTTGGCGGTGGAACAACTTTAAAGCAAAGGTCCATCTACTTGGGACTTCTCCAATCATGTTGTATGTTTTCCACATGGGAGTCCACCATTCAAATTGTAGGGTCTTGAACCATCTACCCTTGAATTCTCTTTGCATGAAGATATTTTTTTATTATAAAGACTAGGCAATTATTCATCATCTCATCTGACCACCCAACTCTTCCCCACCTACACCACCCACCATTGAAAGGCTTGTCGACAAGTTTCCCACAACTTTCGTTGGACCCACATCATTACCACCCTCTCATCCCTAGGATCATTGCATAACTCTTCTAAATGAATCAAAACCAATTTCCACTCCACCACACCTTATCCACATTTCTAAAAGACTGAAATTTGAGAAACAAGTCACTAAGTTGTTCAAACAGGAGTATATGTAGCAGAGTATCATCCCTTTTTCTCTGACATTACTGGTGAAGAAAGTAGATGGGGGTTGGTGCCCTTGTATTAACCATAGAGCCCTAAACAAGTAAACATTCAAGGACAAATTCCCAACTCTGATCATAGATGAAATCTTGGACAAATTACATGGAGCCACAATATCTAATAAGGCTGACTTGCGTACTGGCTATCATCAAATTAGAGACACAACTGAAGACAGTAAGAACACAACATTTCAGACTCACGAGGACCATTATAAATTTAGAGTGATGCCATTTGACCTCTGTAATGATCCATTGACCTTTCAAGCACTACTGAATGAGGTATTTTGTCCTTTCCTTTGTAAATTCATGTAAGTGTTTTTGATGACAACCTGGTTTATGGAAAGTCACTTATAGAATTATACAACATTGAGCTACAACAGTTTAGGTCTCGAGGGACTCTTCTCTTAATGTGAAAATGAGCAATTGTACCTTTGGAGTGAGTGAGGTTATTTACCTTGGTCACATTATCTCTAGTGATGGGGTATGGTCCAGTCCAGTGAAATTGCAGGCTATCCAGGCTGACAAACTCCACAAATTTGAAAGAGATGCATGGATTTCTAGGACTAGACAATTATTATCACAAATTTATTACAGGTTATGCCTCTAGAGAAGCACCCCTTCAATTGTTTCTTCGTAAGGATGCCTTTTGTTGGGCTCATCAGCTAATGTTCCATTGTAAAATCTCAAACAAGCTTTGAGTCAACCTCCACTTTTGCACCTTCTAGATTTCAATAAACCTTTCATTGTGAAAGGTGATGCCTCTAGAGCTAGACTTGGGGGGGTTAATGTAGCACGACCATCCTATTGCCTATTTCCGTCATGCCTTGAATCCATGACAACTAAATTTCTCTACCTATGAGAATGAACTTCTAGCCTTAATCATTTGTATCATCAAGTGACATCAATATCTTCCAGGTTCTCCTTTTCTCATCCGTAATGACCATCAAAGTATCAAATATTTGTTGGAGCAACATATTCATACATCAACCAACAGAAATAGACAACTAAATTGATGGGATATGATTTTTTCCTATGGAATACAAATCAATACGTTGTAATGAGGTCATTGATGCCTTGTCCAGACTTCCTTCTACTTTTGATTCTTTCCACATTTATTCTGTTCAACTGGATTGGATAGTTATACTTTTCCAGAAGAACTCTTCTTTGAAGGACTTGCAAGACCATCTTCACAAGTTTCAATGAGGTCTTTTGAATACTAAAACTTTGTGGAGGAGCACAACGTTCTTCTTTATAAGGGTCACATTCCATTGAGTAAGTATTATTGTCTCAAAGGTTTCATCCTCCATGACGCTCATGCTTCACCAATTGGGTGTTATTCTGGAAATAAGAAAATGCTTAATCGGATTAAGAGGGATTTCTATATGCACAACATTAGCAATTATGTGTGTGTACTTGTTCATGAACGCCATGTATGTTTACAATAGAAGTACCTAACATCTTCACCACCAAAACTTATTTATCCACTTCCTATCCCTATCCATATATAGGAGGATAGACTAATCGGCATTATAGAATACTTACCCCATGTTTGCAATATCTCCACTATTCTGATGGTCTTGGATTGTCTCAGTAAATACGAGCACTTCATACCAATAAACCACCCCTATGCGGAGAAATCTATTGCTTCTCTATATAACTCTACTATCTTCAAGAACCATGGTTTGCCAAAGTCCATTGTCCATTATAGGGATTAGGTATTTTAGTCCAACTTTTGGAAAGAAACTTTCAACCAAATGGGAACAAAGCTTGGTTTCTATACATCCTATCATCTACAATCTGATGGTCAGACTGAGGTTGTGAAGTGTTCTTTGGAAACTTACATTCATTTCTATTTATCTCAAGCTCCAAACGAATGGCCTCAAGTTTTGCCTTTGGGTTGAATTATCATATAATACATCATGGCAGTCCACTACAAATAGAACTCCCTTTGAGATTGTGTATGGACATCCTCCACCTTCATTGATTTAGTATATTAATGGCACTACCAAATTGCATATAGTACATGAACTATTGATGACCGATGATACAACTAGCTCAACTCAAGACTTTTCTCGATAGATCTCATAATTGGATGTTGCCACAAGCTAACAAGCACTAAAGGGTAGCAAAGTTTTAAATTCAAGATTCGGCTTACTTGACAATTCAATTGTATTTTCAAAATTCGGTCATCTTATGTGTCTATCTATAAGGAGTGGGGTCCTGTAGGGGACTACTCCTTACTTAATTTAAGAAAATAATTGCATATATCCCCATTCATTCATAACTATAAAATAATGACTTTTAAATAAAAGGGGGTGCACAATACTTTTGAAGGTGTTTCCATGTTATTATACAAGGCATTTCGAGGATTTGGGACAGTACCACCGCCGATTGGTAAAAGGAACATTGTTTTGTGGAAATGGAAAGAAAATCTAACTATTACAAAATTTCATTGTCCAAACTTAACATGGGGTCACTTAGGGAAACTAACACGATATGATTCTAGACTAATAAGATCATATTATGCTGAGAAACCTGATTATCTTGAAAGACATCCTTAAAACTAGTCTTGCGCAAATCCTACTACCTTCCTAAACCTTAGACCGTGCAACCTTTGGATGGGTCGATAACAACTCCTAGAAGAAGGAGAAAGGAAGCAGACAAGAGGGGGGACGTCAACAAAGTTGTATATGTGCAATATAATAACAATTAGGCATTCTTATAGAACATTGAAAGTTCAATATAAAATATCTCAATAAAAGGGACGTTCAAGAGGAATAAGTTTCAATACAATTAACAAATCAAGAGATGAGGCATGTCCAAAATGAAGATTAACAATTAGGGAGTCTTGCCTTTTAATATTTCCATCAACAACATCAAAACATAAGTTGTGCATGTAAACAAACATAGACTAAAAATATTTCAAAGTAGGGTCAGGACACCATAAGATCTCAACCTAAAAATTAATATTGGGTGGAAAAAGCTCACCCTGGGTGGAAAAAGCGTGTCCTTTATATAAAATGAGTGGAAAATCACACTTGGGGTGGGGAAAATGTGCCCTATGTATGGTCGTACTCAGGTACTGCTACTAGAAATAAAGTTAGTGTAAGACATGCACATAATAGAGAAAGGCAAGTTAATTTTTAGTAAAATCTCCACATATTTCAAGAAAAGGATGAGAACATCCATATAAACAGTAAATTTGGGTCAAAGGACCATCAAAGTATTTGATCATTCAATTGCAGAACAGTTCCACTGAAATAATTTCCAAGAAAGGTAAGAATTACATAAAGATGCAAATGTGGTTATGAAATGTCAACAAATGCCTCATGTGGGAAATAGTAGTTGGTAATATTAGCAATGCCTATATAATTAGAAAGATGTATATACATTAACTTGTAAATCAGAGATCAAATTCTACCATTCCAAGCCTAAAGTCACCTCAGACCTATATATAATGTTTTGTTCATCAATTGGGATTCAATTTATTATATATAAGATAAAATTCTAGAAATCCAAATCCTTCAACAAAAACCTAGGTTACTCATAATGTTACCCTAACAAGTGGGTTCAGGGTTACTTTTTTTTTATAGAAAGCAGGATGATTCATTACTCAATACGCCATACGACATCTACAAGAAAAGAGTACAACACTACCAAACCATACAAAGAGATGATCCAGAACAAAGAAACACTGTGACTCATATCGGAAATAAAATAAAGCTCTTCTGTATCGATTCCTCTTCTGTAATACTGACACAAGCAGTTTATCATGAGAAATTCCTTCAACATGAGCATATAGCAGATAATTAAGAACTCGATCAACATGATGTTCTGATAATGGGTAATCTTCTCAAATGAAACCAGACGAACCAAGCAACAAGATCAACCCATGGCGAAACGAGATCTAGACTAACTAGAAATCTCTCACTCTCCGGAAGAGAGGATCGTAGGAAAGCAGACAAGCCAACACTGATAAACGGTGACAGAGCAACACCGATAAACGATGAGAGAAAAGGAAGATAAGCTGCCAGAGACCCAACCGAACGATGGAGAAAAACCAAACACAGAAAAGGAAATAGGAACACAGAGGAAAAAAGGGGGAAATCCAAGCCGCGAGGGCCAGCTCGAAGGAGGGAAGAGCCAGATCCGCCCGAGGGAGCTGCAAGGAAGACCACTGACGATCGCCCCAACCGTCACCACCACCGCCAGGCACCACCTCCGAAGTGGAGTCTGACCCGAGGCATGAAACTCCACCGCCGAAGGACAGGAGAGGCGAGGTCGGATCTGGACAAATCGCCGCCACGAGCTAGAGCCGAGCGACTTGGAGAGGGTGAGTGGCCCGGGGGGAGCGGGCAGGCGCTCACCGGCAGCCTAGAGCCCCTCCCCCAAGCCAGTCGCGCCGCAGGGGAAAACCTAGTCACCCTTTTTCGCCAGAGTGGAGCGGCGCAGTGGGTTCAGGGTTACTAATTACATGTCTGATCCAATTTCTTAATTTTGTTAATTATAATGTTTCTTCAATTATTAATAAGAGAGATAAAAACCATAAAAATTACATCTTTACAACTTTGGACCCAGAAGATGAAATCACACTAAGAGATAGATAAAAAAAACCCACAATTCTAGAACATATATTTTTTTATAATTTTTGGAACTTCTGGTAAAAAGTTATGATTTTGATAATATTTACATTATTTATTGACTTATTAACAAAATTAAATTTTCAAAGGTCCAAATTACCATTAAATATAAAATATAAACTTTAGTTCATGATAGGGCATATTGGTCATACATTCATCCACACATCTATGTGATGATCTAAATCAAACTTCTTGAAATGGTGAAAATGCCCAAGCGAGAAATCAGAAACAAAAATAGAAAGAATGATGGAGGGTGAAACTATAAATGCCTAAAGGAGGTCATCCTCCTCACAACCTACCACCATGGTCATGTATCCAAATTTATAAGCTTGGAGTCAAAATTGGGGAAAGGGAGGAGAAGGAACCATATGTCAAAATAGATCGTCAAGAACAAAGAAAACATTGTTAAGAGACTCACCCTTCACCCAATTGGACTGTGGTAGTGTGATTTAGTGTCAGTGAAAAGGCTAACAATGAGTCAAGAAAGTAACTTGCAGAGGCAAGGTTTGGATGCTCAGGTGAAATCCAGTGTGAGAGGACTAGGGTACTAGGGTCGGCAGAGGTATTGGTGTAGTTAAAAATTTATAGGGTGTGGAGTTAGGATTCTGTGTATGGAGGTTTCGAGAGACTTGGGGCAAGAATTTGGCAAAATTCAAATAAGGAAAATTAGGTTGCAAGTTTACCACCACTGGTTGCAAAATCTTGCAACAAATTTAATCGTGAAAGAATCACAAAAAACAATTAACTAGGGAGGAAGTTATGGCTCACAGAATCCTCCCCTCTTACCCCTATTCAAACCCATGATAAGTCTGGGGTAGAAGATGATATACTGGCCATTGGATCGTGCGGATTTGGCCCATACAGATTGTAGCCATATATAAGTGTGAGAATAAAGAAAATCATTTGTGAGACAATTATTGTGACAAAACTTAGCCAGATTAGGAATTCAACCAAAGTGAGAGTGCAATTGTCTGCCTTTTCTTTTCTAAGCCAATTGGAATATATAACAATATCCAAATAAAGTGGAATTTGGCAAGTAGACTAAAAGGGACCCAAAGAACTCAAAGTTGAAGTCAAAATTTCCTTTTGGAAAACTTTAATACCCAAATCCCAAAACTTGAGGGAAAGCTTACTTTCAACATATTAATATTTTCTATTATCATTTAATAGCCAAATTTTGTGTGTGACTCCCTTTTGCCCATACTTATCCATTGGAAAAAGACTAGATGATATATTTGAACTCAAAACCCTTCAATGTGATAAGTTTGCATAGTTTGGCTCAAATTAGTATATTATTCATATTTCTTGTATCAAAGCCTCATATAATTATTTTATTATCTAAAACTCTATATTTGAAAATAGTTATCATCCTAATTCAATACAAATTTAGAATTTTATAAATAAAAGATTGCATGATTAGGGGGGAATTCATTTTTAACTAAGGTTGGGTATGTTATAAGCCTCCTCCCCTTAAAAGGATTTCATCCCCAAAATATCAAATAAAGAGGGAGGGGTGATGTTGCAACATCTCTTCTCAGATCTCTCAAGTTGTTTCTTCTAGACCATGATACTTCCATAAAACTTGTACTAGTTCAATTTCTATGTGCTTTAGTTGTTTCACTAAGGAGTTAAGGATCTTCATAGGATACTCCCCGTAGGTTAGATCTTCATGAATATCTATGGGTTCTATAGATAGCACATTGGATGGATCTTTCACATATTTCTTCAGTACAACCACATGAAAACATTATGGATCTTATCATAAGTAGGGGGTAATGCTATATGATACACACATACTCTAATTTTATCTAGAACTTCAAATGGTCCCACATAGAAAGGACTGAGCTTTTGGTACGCGTTGAAGAGCACACAAATGCACTAAGATTATTATCCTAGAGTTTAATTATTTTTTACTTTCCAGTTAAGGTTGGAATAGAAGGGTCGATCTCACAGAACAATGTTTTTAAGATTTTTATCTTTTATCCCAATTTATTTTTGAAAGTATTTCTTTTTAATTTTTTGAATAAGGAATAGAAAGTAAATTCTAGTTGGGGGTTGTTTGATTATGCTAAAATAAGAAATATAAGTGCAAAGAGAGTAAAATATTACAAGGCAAAGAAAAGAAAAGATTATTCTAAGACAAGGAAGTAAAGAAAGAAGATTGTTAAAATATAAGATTATCTAAACAAGAAGTAAAATGCTAAAATTAAAAGAGGGGGATTGAAAACAAGAATTGAAGAAATAATTGAAATCAAATGGGAGAAAGCATCGAGGCTTAGGGGTTTTCACCACCTTAGCCAAAGTGAAGAAAAGATCAAAGAATACATGATAATTAAAGATAGAAGTGGGTATTCAAATCATTCATAAACAAAACATAAGAGACAAACTCCACGTGAGCCCATTGGTCTTGGCGCTCATGCTTCATAGTTCATCATCCCAATGGAAATGTTTCCACGATCACATCCAAATCCCCATGTGTCTTGTTTAATCATTTTAAATTCTAGTTTCCATGGTTGAATCTATTGGAATTAACTCACGACAAAAACGATTAATCACTTCATTTAAATCGATGATTTTCTAAACCAAAAGCCATTCGTATGAAAAAAATCAGATAAACTTAATCTGATCAACACAATGGCCAAGGGGCTATTCCCCTTGCCTCGGTAAGGAGACTACTCACTAGCCATAAGAAGGGAAGCACGAGAAGAAAGGAATGAAGCCATAGACCACAAAAAGGAAAATATTCAAAGAGATCTAGGTGGTGCCAGCTAAATGGCTTGATCCCTTAATCGTCTGTTCCCAGAAAAGAACAATAAATAAAGATCCAAAATAACACAAGATCCAGAGATGAAGAACTGAAATGTATTGCAATATGTAAAGATTACACTAAAATTGAGAGTAACAAAGTTTCAATATGAAATTCTAGTACAAAATTGAGGACCCTTTTATTATTAGAGTCCCCCTCCTTTTATAGGGGAAAGAGGGGTGGAAACCCTGTAATGGGGGAGAGAAATAAATGAGAGGTGGTTGTTGAAATCTGCTACTCGCGCGTTGTGAAACGGCCATCTTTCTAGGCGAGACGGTCGTCTAGCGATGACATGACATGGATCTAGAATCTTCAGATCAAAACCCTAAAGAGGGTGGTGGCGGCGCCGTTTGGTTACAATCTTGGGTTCGAATAACTATTTGAGACAGTCGTCTGGATGATGTAGGACACTTGTCCTGTGATGTTGTGCCTATAATCAAAGGTTTGGAACCCTAAATTAGAGGTGGCACCCTTTGTAAACTAATTTGATTCTAGGTCAAGCTGACCAAGACGTCTAGGTTCGCTTGGGTGCTCGTCTGGATCCATGAGACGACCGTTGATTGAAATTGAAATAACGAAGGTTAGCTAAACAATTATAGAAGAAAATTGCAAAAACTTAAAAGATTAGGTTGCCTCCCAATAAGTGCCTAGTTTAATGTCGAAGGCCCGATAGAGCTGGGTCATGGAGCCATTTCAGGCTCAAGAGGGGGAGGTGGAGGCTTGTGCAGGTCGAGGTCTTCAAGAAAGGAGAGTTGATGTGCTTCAGAAGATAGAAAGTCCTCAATGGTGATGTACTGTTTAAGCCTATGCCCATTAACCTTAAACTCCCTTAAAACATTATCTCAAAGAAGAAAAGTGCCATGAGGGTAGGCACGTTTGACAAGGTAGGGACCATACCATCTAGATTTAAGTTTTCCAGGAAAAATTCTAAAACTAGAATTGTACATTAAAACTTGGTCGCCCTCTCTAATATCTTTTCGCCTAATATGGTCATCATGCCATAATTTGGTTTTGTCTTTGTAAATTCTAACATTTTCATAGGCCGTCATCCGAAGCTCATCTAACTCTTACATGTGCAGAAAGCAATTTTCACCTACAATAGATAAGTTAAAATTAAGAGTTTTTTATGTCCCAATTGGCCTTATGTTCGAATTCTATGGCAAAAGACACGATTTCCCATAAATCAATTTGAAAGGAGTGGTTCCTATGGGGGTTTTGTAGGTAGTTCTGTATGCCCACAAGGCATCATTGACTTTCAAAGACCAATCAGTCCTAGTGCGATTGGCCATTTTCTATAGGATGGACTTAATTTGCCTATTTGACACCTCAACTTGACCACTAGTCTAAGGGTGGTAAGGGATGGCAACCTTGTGATGGATTTCATACTGTTTCAATAAGAAGTCGATACTTTTCTCTAAAAGATGGGAATCTCCATCAGAAACTACTGTACGAGGTACCCTAAATCGAGGAAAAATAATGTCTTTAAAAAGTCTCTTCATAGGTTTGGAATCACATGTTTTGGTGGGGATGGCTTCAACCCAATTGGAAGCGTAATCTACAACCACCAAGATGTATTTGTACCCGCAAGAAGAAGGAAACATGCCCATATAATCTACCCCCACACGTCAAAGATTTCAATCTCCTACCAAGAAGTCATGGGCATTTGGTCTCTCTTAGATATATTGCCGGTCCTTTGACATTCATCACAAGCAAGGACAAAATGGTATGAATCTTTGAATAGAGTAGGCCAGAAAAACCCAGATTGTAAGACTTTCCTAGCAGTTTTCTGAGAGCTCATGTACCCTCCAGTGGGGCCAAAATGGCACTGCTTGAGAATGTCACGAGCTTCTTCCTCAGTGACGCACCTGCGTTAAAGGCCATCTGAACACAATCTAAAAAGGTGTGGGTCATCCCAATAGTATTGTTTCACATCATGCAAAAAGTTAGCTTTAGAACATCCCTTATATTCAGGGTGCAATGGCTAGAAAATTTACATAATCAACAAACCAAGGATATTGGGATTCCATTTTTAAAAATTTATCATCAAGGAGAGAGTCATTAATGGCAATGCCATCATCATCGAAAAAGTTAAGGCGGCTAAGATGGTTGGCAACAACATTCTCGCAACCCTTCTTGTCTAGGATTTCTAAGTCAAATTCTTGAAGCAAAAGCAGCCAACAAAGAAGGAGAGGTTTGGAATCCTTTTTAGTCCTCGAGTATCTAATGACAGCATGGTCCGTGTAAACAATAAATTTGGACCCTACCAAATATGAGCAGAACTTGTCAAAGGCATAAACTTTGTCAAGCATTTCTTTTTCAATAATTGTGTAATTTCACTGGGCGTCATTAAGAGTTTTGGATGCATAGTAAATTACATAGTGCTTTTATCAACACATTGTAGTCACTCACATCTCACATTAACTCAAAAGGCAAAGACCATGCAAGGGCCCTAATGATAGGGGTAGAAGTGAGAGCATCTTTCAAACAAAAAAAATGGCCATGCCAGCTTTGTCAAACCTAAAAGGGGTGTCTTTTTGGAGTAGATTAGTCAAGGGTTTGGTGATCTTATAAGAGTCATGGATGAAACACCAATAAAAACTCATGTGTCCAAGGAAGGCATGCACGCCCCTGACAGAAGAAGGGGGTGGAAGTTTTGATATGACCTCAATCTTGGCTCTATGAACTTCAATGCCATGGTTGCTCACCCTATGACCCAAAACAATCCCTTATGTCACCATAATGTGACATTTCTCCCAATTAAGGATAAAGTGTGCTTCCTCAAAATTTTCCAAAATAAGAGATAAATGATGGAGGTAAGAGTCAAAACTATCTCCATAGATAGAGAAATTGTCCATAAACACCTCCATAATGGTTTTGGTCAATCTAGTAAAGATAGCGGACATGCACTGCTAAAAAGTGGATAGAGCATCGCACAACCCAAATGGCATTCTCCTGAATGCATAAGTACCAAATAGGAAAATGAATGTCATTTTCTCCTAGTCATATGAATGAATGGGGATATGATAAAAACCTGAATATCCATCAAGATAGCATAAATATTGTTGATGGGTGAGGCACTCTAGTACTTGATCCAGAAAAGGAAGGGGGAAGTGATCTTTCCTAGTGGCCTTATTCATTTTTCTATAGTAAATACACATCCTCCATCCTATGAAAGTACAGGTGGGTATAAGCTCTTCATTTTCATTTTTCACGACAGTGGTACCCCCTTTCCTAGGGATGACCTGAATGGGACTAACCCATGGGGATTTGGAGATGGGGTAGATGATTCTGAAGTCAAAAGTTTTATAACCTCTAGACAAACAACCTCTTTCATGTTTGGATTCAGTTTCCTTTGAGGGTCTCTATAAGGTTTATAATCTTCTACCATAAGAATTTTATGCATGCAAATGGCTTGATCGATCCCTATCAAATCAACCATTTTGTATCCTAAGGCAAATTTCCTCTTCCTAAGCTCAGTCATGAGCTTGGTTTTCTATTCATAGGTGAGATCAGAGTTAATGATAATGGGATAAATTTGTTTCTCATCGAGGAAAACATATTTGAGACCTTCATGGGAGGGGTTTCATCTCGGGCGCCTTAAGAGGTTTAGGTTTTGCATCTACAACAGAGACCATTTTGAGATCCTCAAACTCTTCATCATGGATCTCTGCAAAGGTTTCAAGATGAAGTCTATATTGCTCCAATTTCTCATCTTCATAGCCACAATTAATGGGGGTCATAAGGGCATTCTAGAGGGGATCCTCAACTAGGTCCTATTCTTATCTCAAATGGTGGAGATTCTCTACACAATCTAGGAGATAAACCTCTTCTTGGAGGCTTGGTCCATGCATGCATTCAAATACCCTAAAATTTAGGGTTTACTTCCCTAGGCACAAGAAAATGGTTCCGACCTCGACATAAATCAAGGAATGAGTGGTGGCTAAAAAGGGACGACCGAAAATGATGGGGTAACATAAATATTCCTTTATGTCCATGATTCCAAAGTCACATGGGACATAAGCGTCCTTCCCATTCCTTACATGTATATCTTCAATGATACCCATAGGTTTGGTCATGGATGAGTCTGCCAATTGGATGGTCATGGCGGTAGGTAACATGTCAACAAATCCCAACCTCTTACAAAGGCTATAGGCCATGATAGAAATACTCGCACCCAAATCTGCAAGACCCTTCCTACAAGCATTATCACCTAGGTAGCACCCAATCCCAAAGGAACCAGGATCTTTCTTCTTTTCAGGCATCTTGCTTTGGATGATATTAGAGGTGGTCCTAGCAAGTATTACCGTCTCATGCTCATTGGTGTGGTACTTTCTGGTCAATAAGTATTTCATGTACTTAGACCGGGTAGGCATATCAACTAAGGCATTGAAAAAAGGAATATCCACATGCAACTTTTTCATGGCATCCCTAAACTTCACAAAAGGAGTATCAATCCTAGTTTGCTTTAGGAGGGCCTAGTAAGGTGGACGAAGTTTGTAAATAGGAATTTATAGCTCATCAATTTCCATAGGTGGGACCACAGGAGTAGGGATGGTAGGAGTGGGAACAACGAGGGTGGGCGAAAGAGGAGTTTTGACGACCACAATATCATCACCCTCAAAGTTTAAAGGTAATTCTATAGGTTTATCTGGGGGAGGAGCATGAGTCTTCCCTGAATGGGTGAAAACAACCTTAAGTTGTTTGTGCTGTCTTGGGTTGTTCTCATGTTGTCCAACAAAGGTACCTATAGGGGGTTTTGTTGAGCAAAGAGACGGGGAAACTGAGCATCAATTGACTTCTGATGTGCTATTATGATTTGCTATAAGGAAGCTACCTTATCATCAGTTGAAGGAGTGGGGACACTCTATTATAGTTGAGATTGAGGTGGAGGTTGATGAAGGTTTTGATATTGTCATCCTTGGTAAGATCCACAATTTTGGAAATTACCCCTATAATTCCCTTAGTTCCCAAAATTCCTTTGATTATTATTGTATGGGAAGTCTGGCGGTGGACGGTAGTTGGCTTGGGGTTGTGGGGGACTTTGTGGAGGGGGGAGTTGAGAAGAGTTTTCCACTCCTAAAGGATTTCTATATTAAAATCCAAGATGATTTCTAGCTTGGTTAGGATTGTAGTAAGCTTGGTCTGGGATACTATGGATTGAGAAAAGGTCCTCCACTTGTTGACCAACGTCATGTTGTATATTATTGTTGTAGAGGTATTGAAACTGGAGGGTAGCATGATCATACCCTTGAAAAATTCCACTGAGATTCCACAACTCTGACTTGTTGGGGTTGCCTCTCATAAGCATTGAATGAATACTCTAAGCGATCCTGTTTCAAGGAAATCAATTCAAGGGCTTCAACAATGGTATGGATATCTGGGTTTACCTTGGCCTTTGCAACTTTGAGGACCCCACCGATTCCTCATCTAGCTTGGGCCTCAGAGACTCTTTTGACAACCTCCCATGTGCTGCTCATGTTTTGAAACATAAAGTTTCCTCCAGATGAGGAATCTAGGAATTTCTTGGTGTCATCATCAACACCAAGATAAAATATCTCAATGAGTTGAGATTGTGATATGTCATGATGAGGGAAACATTGAAGGAGTTCCCTAAATCTCTCACAAGCTTCTCCTAGAGTTTCTCATGAGACCATAGAAAAGAGAAGGGTTTGTCCCCTGATCTCATAAGTAAGAGAAGGAGGGAAGTATTTATCTGAGAAATTTGAAATGCATCCTAAGTGGTGACATGGTTTTCACTCTTCATGGCATTATACCAATTGTTGGCTTGCCTTGAGAGAGAGTATTTGAAAAGCCTAAGTATAATGGTGTCTTTAGAAATGTCTGGGATCTTGGTCAAAGAACAAAGGTCAGTGAAATGTTGGAGGTGATCTTGGCAACTCTCACCCTTGTTCCCAGAAAAAGGGTTGGCCTAAAGTATGGTGATCCATTGAGTACATATCTCAAATTGGGGGACGGTAATCTTGGGTGGAACGACTGGGTGTTGTGTGTATATAGTTTTTGGAGTGAAAAAATCTTTTAGTTTTTTTGTCTGTCGGCCTCCCTTTGAGCGGCTTCAAGGGCCTCTTACTCAGCTATAAGGCTGCATGTAGATTGGCTTCTTGGGTCGCACTTTCAACCATCATTCTCTCTCTTTGATCAGAAAGTTCCTACTCAATCCTATAGGCAACCTCTTTCTCATCCATCCTAAGTCTGTTTTGTCTATTCAAATGATGGAACACTCTCTCCGGTTTGGGATCAAAAACTAGCGGCGCAGAATAAAAATGTGGTGGGTGGCGCATGCATAGTTATAATTGATAGATAAAGTGTAGAAAAAATGTATTGTTGGAATGGAAACTCAGCAGAAAGAGGAAATAGCACTTCCAGAATGTTACTCAGAAGGCAAAAAAATGAAAAAAAGTTTTTCAAAAAATTTTCAGGGTTCGAGAAAACTATATGTTGTCCCCAACAATGATGCCAAAATTTGTACGCGTTGAAGAACACACCAATTAATTAAGATTATTATCCTAGACTTTAATCCTTTTTTACTTTCCAGTTAAGACTAGTATAGAAGGGTCAATCACACAAGACAATGTTTTCAAGATTGTTCTCTTTTATATCGATTGATTTTTGAATATTTATCTTTTTGGTATTTTTAAATAAAGAACAAAAAGTAAATTCCAGTTGGGGGTTGTTTGATTATGCTAGAACAAGAAATTAAAATGCAAAGAAAGTAAAAAATTACACTAAGGCAAAGAAAAGAAAAGATTATTCTAAGACAAAGAAGCAAGAAAGAAAATTATTAGCACACAGGCTTATCTAAACAAGAAGTAAAGTGCTGAAATTAAAAGACAAGAATTGAAAACAAGCATCGAAGAAGTGATTGAAATCTAATGAGAGAAAGCATCAAGGCTTAGGGGTTTTCACCACCTTAGCCAAAGTGAAGATAAGATCAAAGAATACATGATAATTAAAGATAGAAGATGGTATGTGAATCATTCGTAAACAAAATGCAAGAGACAAACTCTACGTGAGCCCATTGATCTTGACGCTCACGCTTCATAGTTCATCATCTCAATGGGGATTTTTCCACAGTCACATTCAAATCTCCATGCAACTGGTTTAGTCGTTCCAAATTCTAGTTTCAACAGTCACAATCTGTTGGAATTAACTCATGATGAAAATGATCAATCATTTCATTTAAATCGACGATTTTCTAAACCAAAAGCCATCCAAATAAAAAAATCGTATAAACTTAATTCGATCAACACAATGGCCAAGGGGCTATTCCCTTTGCCTCAATAAGGAGACTACTTACTAGCAATAAGAAGGGAAGTAAGAGAAGAAAGGAATGAAGCCATAGACCACATAAAACAAAATCTATGAAGAGATCTAGGTGGTGCCAGTTAAATGGCTTGACCTCTTAATTGTCATCCTTCATTTATCATCGTACATTTTTTGGTGATCTTGAACTGCTTTCATCTATATCTTTATTGGAACAATCTTGTCCTCCATCAACTGCATGTCATCGGTCTTAACCAGAGCATTTTCACCCACATCATCACTGTGAAAGGGAGAATGACATGGTATCCCATACAAAGCTTCAAAGGGTGGCATACCTATGCTTGCTTTGTAGCTATTGTATATGCAAAAAATTTCCCAAACACCCCCTTGTCCATCACACAATCTCGTAAAAAATCTTATACAATCTGAACTATCCTCTCTGTCTGTCAATCGGTCTGAGGGTGGTATGATGTACTAAAACTTAGATCTGATCCCCTCTCTTCTTGAATCTGCCTCCACAGGCGGGTAGCGAAGTTAGGGTCTCTATCAAACACAATAGATTTTGACACTCCATGCAAACAAACTATCCAATCCATGTATATCTCTGCCATGTCTAATATCTTATATGTGGTATTGAAATGTAAGAAATGAGCAAACTTGGTAAGTCAATCTACTACAACCCAGACTGCATCAAAACCACTTCTCAATTTTGGAAATCTAGTTACAAAATCCATTGTAATATTTTCCCACTTCCATTCCAGTATATCAAGGGACTGAAGAATCCACTGAGTATTTGATATTCAATTGTTACTTAGCAATAGGTCAAATGGTTTGCAATAAAGGTAGCAATGTCCTTCTTCATATTTCTCCACCAGAAACTACTTTGCAAATCTTTGTACAGTTTGGTGGTGCCAGGGTGAATTGTATATTTTGAACCATGAGCCCCACTTAAGCACCTTATATCTTAGATCTTCCACATCTAGTATCCGTATTAGAAACAAATTGTACCATCATAATAATTAGGGTTGTAAATGGGTCTGGGTATACCCGTATACTGCAAACCTAGACCCTTTAAAACCCATCATGGGTCCAATTTTGCATACCTGCAGACCCACTGGACCCATATACCCTTGGACCCATATTTAAGTGAGTACACCAATGGGTACAACTACACCCATACTCGTTAGACCCATATACCCACATTATTATATTGATATTTAATATATATCCATAAATTCTACATACATATATCCTTTTCCAAGAGCTAAACTAAATAAACTGGAAACATTTCACGGGCGAGTCAAATTTTGTCACTCCAGTGGGTGATGGATGTGCACCTCCCGAGGAAAACCTCATCCTTGCTCCTCACCTAGTTATTGCCTTGTATCCAGGCACTAGCGTTGCGGCCAATCACCTCAGCGTCCAACATCGACTTCTATCGACACCGACCACTCCACCCTGCCACCCAATTTTGATCTCTTTCGAATCAATGCGTTGGTGACTCCAGGGACCGCCGCCACCTTCAGCAAGCATCGTCTCCAGATTCCCTCATTAAGCACTATCAATGCGTTAAATCCTGTCAGCCGTTTAATCCATGGTGCCTTCGAAGGGCCTCCGACATCCAACTACTTGTTGGTAGTGGCATGTCCAACTCACTGACTTCCTAATTTAGAAGCTAACACTTTGTCAGCGGCTACCTTCTAGAGCTATGCTTCCCCTCACAACTTTAGCGGCTGCGCCCTATAGCTCCTCTTCCACAACGTGTCTATATATTACTATTCCAAAGGTCAGCTACCTCCTCCTGCAAGGATTGTTTTCTTTTATTTTGTTTCTAGGTTTCTACAGACCCGTTACCTCATCCCACTTTACTTTTTCTTTCTTTTCTTTTCTTATTAGCCGTCGTTGATCTGTACTATAGTTATACTATAGCCATTGTTGTGTTTGCATTGGTTTTCACCATATTATGATTCTTCTCTTTGATAGATTGTGTCCAATATCAAAACAAGATGACAACCAATCTTGCAGCAAACAAAACATCAATTTACTAATGAACAATGGGCTAGATTTAATTATAAAGGCAATTGGAAATGAACAATGGCAACATTTTGTTGGGAAATAAGGATACAGAGCAGGCATCTTTTTCCTCTTAATTAGCAGATCACGTCAATAATTATAATGCAGGAAGGATGATTTATGGGATATAACTAGTCTTGGAGAAAATCTAGCAACAATCATCATCATTGTAGATGCACAACTCTAAATTCTAGTTGCACTGGGACTCGTCTGACTGCTACACCTCCTGGTTTCCACCACAGACTACAACCATGAACATTGTCTTTTTCAACAGCTCCTCTTGTCACAGACTGCTGGTTGACGTTGTCCTCTGAGCAGCAGATAGCGACCTCCTGCCTCTATGGTACTCCACACAGACCACCTAGAACTCATGTCGTCCTGCTAGAATGATTAGAAAGGAGTCTTCCATCCAATTGGTGTACTAGTCACCAATTTACTCTCCCACAACAATGATCTCAATTGCTCTCTCCCTTGGCTATCCCTCCCTAGTCTGGTAGGACTTACCTGGGCTCTTGTGGTTAGCACAACCCTAGAGGACAACATTTATCAGAGCAACTATTTCTCAATTGTCTTTGTTGTGCTCTGGGAAGCCCCACTACCACCTCTATTTATAGACAAGGTTTGGTTCCAAATTTTCAGTCTATGAGGGAGTGGAAGGGACTGGAAGAACTCAACTTTTTACAAAATTTTTGGAAATTTGCAACATGCGACAGCCGAAACGGTCATCTCGCAAGTGAGGTGGTCATCTCACACTGTGAGTTGGTCATCTCACACTGTGAGTTGGTCATTTCGTTGTTTTCCAGTTGTGTATGAATTTGGCAAATCAATTCCCATCAACGTTAGACATTGATTCCCTTGCGCAACAAGTATTGCTCAAGCAAAATGAATAGGGAAACATCTAGAACCTTCCCCAACCAAACCGAACCATCTTTGTCATGTGAGACGACCGTCTCGGTCACCCAGACGGTCATCTGGTGACCCGAGTCGAGCCAATTTGGTTGGGTTGGTTCGTTCCTTTACCAATTTCAACTCACAACTAGGTCTGACATCCAGAAGCCCATCTCAATTCTTGAGATGGCCATTTTGGTACTTCCAGACGGCTGTCTCACTCCTCTTCTAAGTCAACACCTATGTGTGTGACCTTATAGGTCCCATATCACGTTGGTAGTGAATGTCCATAACAACTTATGACATCACAAGCAAGGAGTGGTGCCTAGTCGCACATCAATGCTACCCAAGTGAATGGAAAGTTGGGGAACAACTTCAACCTACAATCTGTGTATGGTGTTGTAGTGTTTGTATAGTTCCTTTGTCACTAATGTCCAGATTGAACTAGAGGCATGCAGAAATCACCCTCATTATTATTCAATCTTGTTTTATGAACCAAGAGCAGGTCGTCTATATTATATGTAAGCTCAATATCACATATTGACTCACATGTGCTTGGCCATGCATTTCTCAGTCTCACTAATTAAGAGGCCTAGGACATCACACTCAAGTAGGAGGGACAAATCCTATATCTATCACTCACAATCAACCCCCATGTATCAAAGCCACCTAATCATCACCGTTATAACAACCCATGTTTTAGAACTGCGTTTGGTGATGTCAAAGTGCACCCAACGGCATGTCTTAAGTGCAGTGATTTTTGGTACAAGAACCGCAATCACCACCATCGCTGTGAGAGCTTACTATGACTTCCATGATGACAGCTTCGATGTGTCAATGTCATGATGGGTTTGTCCGATACACTATTCTCTAACATGTACCTGTGTACTTGGTTTGATATTGTCATATCATGACTAATGAGATTTAGTCATCAGCCAACTCACACTTTGATCTTATGTGTCATTGTTGTCTACCAACCTTCCACAATAACAACTGATCAAGGACATAAAGAGAATATGTATGTGTACTCTTAACATCCATTTTGATCTCACTTCAACAAGGACAACACTTGAATACACACGTCATTGAGTAATATTATTCTCTAGACATTTATAATATTACATCATTATCTCATAACTAAATTAAACAAAATAAATCAGAATCTTGCCTTTTATTAACAATCAAATTATTTTTACATGATATGCCATTACAATCATCACATGATTGGCTCTCTGGGCATATATAAACAACATACTCCCACTTGCACTTAGATCCAATCACCAGAGAATCTTATTTCGAGTGACCTTATATGACCATCATGATTTTGCTGTGAAAGTGCCTTTGTCAAGAGATCAACAACATTGTTCTCAGTTGGTACTTTACAAATCTTTACATCTTCTCCTTGTACGGTCTCTCGTATGAGATGATATCACCTTTGTATATGTTTT
Source organism: Alisma plantago-aquatica (assembly GCA_963693085.1). Lineage (NCBI taxonomy): Eukaryota > Viridiplantae > Streptophyta > Magnoliopsida > Alismatales > Alismataceae > Alisma > Alisma plantago-aquatica. The sequence goes on from OY856413.1 coordinate 36,567,519, forward strand.
GAGTGCTGGTGCGATCTGGGTTCCTTAGCTTGTGCAATAGCTCCATTGTTGTCACAATATAGCTCGATTGCCTTGTTGATGCTTGGAACGACCCCAAGTTCTGTGATGAACTTCTTGATCCATATAGCCTCCTTTGTTGCATTCAATGCATCAATATACTCAGCCTTTATTGTAGAACCGATAACTGTTTCTTGCTTGGAACTCTTCCAGCTCACAACTCTGTTGTTGAGTAGAACACAAATCTAGATTGTAACTTGTAATCATCTTGGTTAGTCTGGAAGCTTGCATCAGTGTAACCTTTCACCACCAACTCTTCCTCTCTGCCATTGACCAAGAAATGATCCTTAGTCCTTCTCAAGTACTTGAGGATGTTCTTCATGACTATCCAATGAGCATCACTTGGATCTGACTGATATCTACTCATCATGCTCAAGGCATACAAGACGTTTGGACGGGTACACAACATTGCATACATGATTGATTCAATTGCTGAGGCATATGGAATCACACTCATGCGTTCCCTTTCTTCACAATAACTAGGAAATTGATCTCTAGAGATGTGGACATCATAATGCGTAAGCATGTTTCCTCTCTTTGAGTTCTCCATGCTGAACTGCTTCAACACTTTATCAATGTATGTGCTCTGACTTAGTCCAAGAAGCCTTCCATATCTATCTCTATAGATCTTTATCCTTAAGATGTAGGATGCTTCTCCCAAGTCTTTCATAGAGAATGTATTTACCTATTGTAAAGAGGCGAGATCACCTCCTTACTAAAATTTAAAGGAAGTATAAAACATCCATCTTTTTAGAAAGACAAAAGATATTGAGGGATACATGTATAATATTCCAAGTAAATAAGCATGCACTAGATACATTATAAAATGTCAATAGCATCAAAAATAAAAGTACTAAGCCTATTACATGGATTTCATTGTCCATTACATGATTGTTCCCAAAAGAAAAATATAAGAGCAAATGATCTAGCTATAGCAACCTAGACATCCTTTCAGATAGCTTGAGATCCAATCTTGAGATGACTTCCTTCAAACTTGTCCTTCTCCTTGCTCAGCACCAGCACCTGGGTGGTTGGGAAAGCACCCAACAAAAGGGAAAAGAAATCAAGGTATGTGTCACAAAACTAGTCTAGGATAACAAGATAAGTAAAGCAAATAAGAACAAGATAGGTTTCATCATAAGATGAAGATAACAAGAGTATGAGGCTATATTCAAAAGAAACTTGCCATTGACAATTATATTAAAAAGGATTTGAATGTAAGATAATTATGTCTACCTAACTAAGTAGGGTTGAGGCACCTACCAGACCTCTAACCTATAGGTGAGGGTAGAATAAGACATTCCTAGTCACCTACACAATTATATGGGGGAGAAGAAAAATATTCCCCATGGCGATTAAATACACGCCCTCTGTGGGTGGTTGTACATAAGTACCGCTACTTTAAATTAAATAGAATATAAATCTACATGATAGAAAAGTAGTCATGTCAAGAGTAGTCATAATATTAAATAAGCATGGCATTGGGGTATAAGACCCAAACAAGAAGAAATTATAATATGATTTGAAGCATGAACAACATTAGGATTCAAGAATAGAAGATTTAGGGTTAATTTAAGCCTCATTAGGGTAATATAGGGTTTGGATGAAATTATCCCAAAATAGGGTGTAAGGAATGCACATACCTCTCTTACTGATATCAATTACTAACTTTCACCACTTTAATTGAGTCCAAGTTCCACTTTGCCTATTTTCAATGTATTAACATGTATTAGAGTACATAGTGCACATTAATATGTAGAAACCCAAAATTTAGAAATTTTTAGAAAAACTCAGATTCAGATTTTGAAAATATCACCAATGAACTTATTAGGTTCTCCTGATGAATAAGACATATTTTTATGTTAATTTTGGAGTTATTATGATTAAGATGTAATTGTATGGATTTTATGTATTAAATTCATTTTACAAAAATCACCCTTCGTCAAACCATGAAATCAGACCTTGAAAATATTTTTATTAGATAGATATTAATTTTACAATTCTAAGGCATATTTATTTATCAAATTTGGATAAGCGGATTAGAAGATATGAATTTTTGAATACTGACCAATAGGAAATTGCCACATCATCAAACCGATTGAGATAATTGAAGAGAGAGGGAGAGGGAGAAAACACCATTTGACCCAAGATCAGGTTTTCAGTTGCATAGGTAACCAAACTAGAGGTTCTAGAGAAGGTAAAATAGTAAGAAATCAAAACCCTAGAAGAACATGGTAAAAAGATATGGAAAACATCAATTTTAAACATAGAAGCATGAGTTTTAAGCATGTACTAAACAATATATGAGAAGGGGGTTAACAAAACTTGACTCTAGGAAGGTAAGAAGGTCCAAATAGAAAGGATCCCAAGATCATAAGGTCTGGTTGCTCCAAGCCAAGCTCCTTTCTTGAGCAAAGATCACCTTCTCCACTTTAGAGGTGCAAACCCTAGCGAAAGAGCATGGAGATGAGATGTTTTAGGGTTCTAGGTGGAGTTTTACCATGGAAGGTCATGGTTCTGACCTGGAAGAAGGTGGGAGGAATACTAACAACATGAAAATAGGGAAGGAAAGGAGGATACTTACTAGTTTTGGTCAAAATCACCAAGGAAGAGCTTAAGAAATCATAAATAGAGAAATTTGGAACCCTAGGAGCCTTCTTCACCAAGGTAGGCACCCTCTTTTACCTTGGGACAACAACTTCATGGCCAAACATAGAAGGGACGATGCTCTAAGCTTTTGAAAAGAGAAGGAGTGGATTGCTTCTTGGATTGGGAGGTGGGAAGGGGTAGGCATGGCTTTATAAAGAAGGGGGGCAAGCATGAGGTGTCTATGAGACTTTCCATGTGTCCTTAGGCTAGGGCTTCATGGCCATGCAAGAGGAAAACTCATGTACTCATCTTGTATATCAAAGGTTGGTCCTAAGATCCCCTGGAGACTTCTCGGCCATCCCCACCATCCTTCAAACAAATAAATAACCCCATTGGTTGATAACTTTTAAAGATAAGCTCATTTATAAAGAGGGTAATCCCTATAATGCCCTTGGAAAGTAACACCTTCAAACCAAGGTGCAACTAGGTTCCCCATGGTTCAAAATCTCGAAAATGGTAAGGTAATATCTAAGGATTAAAATTCAGGTGATAATTTGCAAAGAAAACCTCCCAATTGGGTAAATTGCATTAAAGTCCAGAATGTACCTAAAATTACTTAACTTGCACAAACAACATCCAAATCGAACCAAATTTGAAACTTAGGCTCATTTTATGTTTTAAAATCACATCAAAAAGTTAGATAAAGGTTTATAGTACTTAATTATGGTGATTAAGTTTGTTTAATAAATTAATTAAGGTTTTGGGCCTTGCACTTCTAGCACAAATTAATAAACTATTATTCTATTAAAGTGGTGATTTTACATTTTAGATCCTTAAATAAGATTTCACTGAGGTATTTGTGCATAAACCCTTCCATTGGTATAATTATTGAACAAATGTTGACCAAACCACTATAAATTCCACAATTTGAGCATCAAGGCTAAAAAGGATAGAAATGATAGGAAATTATTGGGAAAAGGGCCAAAAAGAGAATATGTCAAAGTTCAGTATGTTACAACACTCCACCCCTTAAATAGGATTTTGTCCTTGAAATATAAAGCAAAATGAGAAGGGTGAGTATGCAACAATTCACCATTAAACTCCCAGGTTGAATCCATTAAACTTCCACCAAAACTTTTACTAACTTAAACTCCTTATTTTTCAACTGCTTAACTTGGGAGTTCAGAATCTTCTCAAGAAACTCCGCATAGGTCAGGTTCTCATGGATCACCTAAAGGTTCCACTTTTGCGATTTCATTTTAAATTTTTGGCTTATTAGAATTATATTCATTAGGATATCACATTATCATTATTATTCTTTTAATTGTGTCATGTCATATTTACTTTGTTTCCAAAAGAGTTATATTTCATTATTATGCACAAAGTCCTATATATTTATTGTTTATCTCATTAAGAGTTTTAGAAAAATTAGAGTTCACTCAATTATCTCAATATGCATTATTATATCTGATCATTATCTTTAATAATTTATTTTTAGACTCCATTATCACCTTATTGAATTACATCAGATTATTTTGTATGAAATAGGATACCTTATCCAATTTGTTACAATTAATCCAAATAATGTCACATTAATTACTTATATGTATATTAGACATTGTTACTTTACCGTTCTTGCTCACATTAATGTCATAATTAATCATTCTCTCATATTTACTCACTTCTTATTATTGATTATGAATATTTGTGTGAATCAATTACTTCTTATCCATATTGAAGTCATTATATATATATATATTAATAATCAAGGTGGGACATATTCCATATTAATGATTTGATTCACATACTAAGTCATTAGGTGAATAATTAGGTGTGTATTAGAGAACAAGGCGATATGCATTTCATATTGATGACCTGATTAATCTATGATTTATGTGTATTAAAGTATGTTATCTGATTATGACACATAGTGACACTAATGTATCATGAATGTCATTAAGGATGTTTAGTTTAAGGTTAGATGATTACAACTTAGTGTTTAGGTTAACATGATCATTATTTTTCACCTATACCTTCTTAAGATGAATTAAGTCTAAGGTTAAATTACAATTATATTGCCCATCATATCATTAGGGTTTATTGGTTTATGACATGGTCAACATCATGCTTACTATTTGTATTAAAATGTGAGTTACTCTTATTATGTGCATTAGATATTGATTAGGGTTCAAACCTATGATTTATTCATTAGATGATCTTTATATGTTCTTTTGGATACCTAGAAACATGCTGTTACAACTATAACTTGTTTGCCCGAAACTAAGGATTCAAGCACACTAACTTCTTAATTAGGGAGTTAGGGTTTCTAAAGTCAGATTAGCTAGATTTCAGTATGTTACATGACTCCATCCCCTTGGAAATGATTTCATCCTCAAAATATAACTACCCAAACATCATCAAACCAACTACTCTCCACCCCTTAAAAGGTTTGACCTATCAACGAAAACTAATCTAGAGGTAAAAGGGTGAGTCTAACTAAACCATATGCAAGATCTATCACACTTCACTACACAATCTAATTGCTTATTACTAAACACCAAACTTAAAAGTCTAGGTTCTAGGGATAACTATCCAAACATTTGGTTCTATGGGTCATAAGGGAACTACATTGGGTATCCATACTCAATAAGTCATTACACCTGGGAGACTAGTACAACATATTAGGGTCCCTAAAGATAAATCGTATAGATGTCTAAGGCTACTATTACCTAAAAGCATGCTATTTTGGATAATTCATATCAGCTCAGGCCAGGCCGGTATCATATGGATTCAGGAGTCCTCGTAAACCAAGCTAGTGGTGCGGAGGAAAATCTTGCCAGCCCCCGAATCCTGATCCTTTCTAGACACCTTTTCTTTCAACTTCATGTCCTAGTAGCTGCCTAAAGGCCAAGCTGAACAACCTCAAGTTACTATGGTTACTTAAGCATCTTTTACTTGTAAGTATTTTAAGGATCTATTCATCATTATTCTAATGTGAAACTATATGATCTTAAATCAACCCTTCATCATCTATTGATCAAATCTAGGGCAAACATGTCACTTAAAGGTAATGCAAGGATTTAACTAGGGAGATAAAATTGAAATAGTCAGATTCCAACTACTATGGGCTCTGATACCATGCCGTAAAGAGGCGAGATCACCTCCTTACTAAAATTTAAAGGAAGTACAAAACATCCATCTTTTTAGAAAGACAAAAGATATTGAGGGATGCATGTATAATATTCCAAGTAAATAAGCATGCACCAGATACATTATAAAATGTAAATAGCAGTAGAAATAAAAGTACAAAGCCTATTACATGGCTTTCATTGTTCATTACATGATTGTTCCCAAAAGAAAAAGATAAGAGAAAAGGATCTAGCTATAGCAACCTATACATCCTTTCAGATAGCTTGAGATCTAATCCTGAGATGACTTCCTTCAAACTTGTCCTTCTCCTTGCTCAGCACCAACACCTGGGTGGTTGGAAAAGCACCCAACAAAAGGGAAAAGAAAACAAGGTATGTGGCACAAAACTAGTCTAGGATAACAAGATAAGTAAAACAAATAAGAACATGCTAGGTTTCATCATAAGATGAAGATAAAAAGAGTATGAGGCTATATTCAAAAGAAACTTGCCATTAACAATTATATTAAAAAGAATTTGCATGTAAGATAATTATGTCTACCTAACTAGGTAGGGTTGAGGCACCTACTAGACCTCTAACCTATAGGTGATGGGAGAATAAGACATTCCTAGTCACCTACACAATTATATAGGGGAGAATAAAAACATTCCCCAGGGTGATTAAATACATGCCCTCTGTGGGTGGTTGTACATAAGTATCGCTACTTTAAATTAAATAGAACATAAATATACATACTAGAAAAGTAGTCATGGCAAGAGTAGTCATAATATTCAATAAGAATGGTAGTGGGGTATAAGACCCAAACAAGAAGAAATTATAATCTGATTTGAGGCATGAACAACATTAGGATTTAAGAATAGAAGATTTAAGGTTAATTTAAGCCTAATTAGGGAAATATAGGATTTGAATGCAATTATCCCAACATAGGGTGTAAGGAATGTACATTCCTCTCTTACTATTATTAATTACTAACTTTCACCACTTTAATTGAGTCCAAGTTCCACTTTGCCTATTTTCAATGTGTTAACATGTATTAGAGTACAAGTGCACATTAATGTATATAAACCCAAATTTTAGAAATTTTTAGCAAAACTCAGATTTAGATTTTGAAAATATCATCAATGAACTTATTAGGTTCTTATGATGAAGAAAACATATTTTTATGTTAATTTTGGAGTTATGATGATTAAGATGTAATTTTTATGGATTTTATGCATTAAATTCATTTTACAAAAATCACCCTTCATCAAACCATGAAATCAGAACTTGAAAATATTTTTATTAGATAGAGATTAATTTTATAATTCCAAAATGTATTTGTTTATCAAATATGGATAAGAGGATTAGAAGATATGAATTTTTCAATACTAACCAATAGGAAATTGCCACATCATCAAACTGATCGAGATAATTAAAGAGAGAGGGAGAGGGAGAAAAAACCATTTGACTCAATATCAGGCTTGAAGTTGCATAGGTAACCAAACTAGAGCTTCTAGAGAAGGTAAAACAATAAGAAACCAAAACCCTAGAAGAACATGGTAAAAAGATATGGAAATCATCGATATTAAACATAGAAGCATGAGTTTTAAGCATGTACCAAGCAATATATGAGAAGGGGGTTAATAAAACTTGCCTCTAGGAAGGTAAGAAGGTACAAACATAAAGGATTCCAAGATTATAAGGTCTGGTTGCTCCAAGCCAAGCTCCTTTCTTGAGCAAAGATCACCTTCTCTACTTTAGAGGTGCAAACCCTAGCAATAGAGCATGGAGATGAGATGTTTTAGGGTTCTAGGTGGAGTTTTACCATGGAAGGTCATGGTTCCGACCTGGAAGAAGGTGGGAGGAATCATAACAGAATGAAAATAGGGAAGGAAAGGATGATACTTACTAGTTTTGGTCAAAATCAGCAAGGAGGAGCTTAAGAAATCCTAAATAGAGAAATTTGGAACCCCATGAGCCTTCTTCACCAAGGTAGGCACCCTCTTTTACCTTGGGACAGAAACTTCGTGGCCAAACATAGAAGGGATGATGCTCTTAGCTTTGTAAAGAGAATGGAAGGATTGCTTCTTGGATTAGGAGGTGGGAAGGGGTAGGCATGGCTTTATAAAGAAGGGGGCAAGCATGAGGTGTCTATGAGACTTTCCATGTGTCCTTAGGCTAGGGCTTCATGGCCATGCAAGAGGACAACTCATGTACTCTTCTTGTATATCAAAGGTCAGTACTAAGAACCCCTAGAGCCTTCTAGGCCATCCCCACCATCCTTCAAAAAAAGAAATAACCCCATTGGTTGATAGCTTTTAAAGATAAGCTCATTTATAAAGAGGGTAATCCCTATAATGCCCTTGGAAAGTAACACCTTCAAACCAAGGTTCAACTAGGTGCCCCATGGTTCAAAATCTTGAGAATGGTAAGGGAATATCTAAGGATTAAAATTTAGGCGATAATTTGCAAAGAAAACCTCCCAATCGGGTAAATTGCATAAAAGTCCAGAATGTACCTAAAATTGCTTAACTTGCACAAACAACATCCAAATCAAACCAAATTTGAAACTTAGGCTCATTTTATGTTTTCAAATCATATAAAAAGTTATATTAAGGTTTATAACACTTAATTATGGTAATTAATCTTGTTTAATACATTAATTAAGGTTTAGGGCCTTGCACTTCTAGCACAAATTAATTAACCATTGTTCCACTAAAGTAGTAATTTTACATTTTAGATCCTTAAATATGATTTCATGGAGGTATTTGTGCATAAACCATTCCATTGGTATAATTATTGAACAAATGTTCACCAAACCACTATAAATTCCACAATTTCAGCATCAAGGCTAAAAAGGATTGAAATGATAGGAAAATATTGGGAAAGGACCAAAAAGAGAATATGTCAAAGTTCGATATGTTACACTAGCCATGTATTTACCTTTTGTATGGTAGGGATGCCATTCCCCATCAATAATATGCCATCTACATATAATATGAGGAATGCCACTATGCTGCAACTAACCTTCTTGTACACATGGTTCATCTTCATTTTGTATAAAGCAAAACCCTTTGACTGTATCATAAAAATAAAGATTCTATCTCTGAGATGCTTGCTTCAATCCATAGATTGACCTTTGTAGCTTATATACTTTATTTGCATCCTTTGAATAGATAAAACCCTCAGGCTGTGTCATGTACACATCCTCGAGTAAATTCCCATTAAGGAATGATGTTTTAACATTCATCTGCCAAATTTCATAGTCATGATAAGCTACAATGGCAAGCATGATCCTGATGGACTTAACCATGGCCAATGGAGAAAAGGTTTCATCATAGTCAACACCTTGAACTTGTGTAAAACCCTTTGCAACCAATCTACCCATATAGGTTTGAACTCTTCAATCCATGTCAATCTTCTTCTTGAAGACCCACTTATACCCTATGGGTTTTACCCCTTTGGGTGGATCCACCAAAGTCCATACTTTGTTGGTATATATGGATTCCATCTCAGATCTCATGGCCTCAAGCCATTTCTCAGACTCTGGTCCCTCTATAGCATCTTTATAAGAAATTGACTCATCATCTATAATCAATTTCTCTACCTTCTTGAGTTATAAGATATCCAAATCTTTCAAGATCAAGGCATGTCTTATTAGATCTATGAGGTTCCTGTGTTACTTGAGGAATTTGAGATTCCACAATACTTTGTGAATCTTTAGGTTCCTCTTGTACATCTACTAGTTCAATGTTTTCTTATTGGTCTTGAACCTCTTCGAGTTCTCCTAGCCTCCCACCAATTCCTTTGGGATTAAATTCCTTTTTTAGGAATACAACATCTCTGGCAATAAACACTTTGTTGTCATATATGGAGTAAAAGTAATATCCTTCAATTTCTTAGGATATCCAAAAAAACAACATTTATTAGATTTAGGACCATGCTTCTCAGGAAGCATCTTGCTAACATAAGCTTCACATCCCCAAATCCTCATAAAATATTGGGACGCTTCCCAGTCTATATCTCATATGGTGTCTTTTGAACCGACTTATATTGTACTCGATTTAGTGTAAAAATGGCGGTTTGTAGAGCATACCACTAGAAGGTAGTCGAAAGCTCGACTAATCTCATCATCAATCACACCATATCTAGTAATGTGTGATTCCTTCTTTCCGATACACCATTATGCTGAGATGTTCCAGGTGGAGTCCATTGGGATACAATCCCATGGGCTCTAAGAAGGTCCTCAAACTTTTGGTTTAAGTATTCTCCACCTCGATCAGAATGAAGTGCCTTAATACTTTTACCAAGTTATTTCTATACTTCATTCATAAACCCCTTGAACTTTTATAGAGCTTCAAACTTATGATTCATTAAATAAACATAGCCATACATACTGAAGTTATCAATGAAGGTAATGAAGTATTGAAACCCACCTCTATAGGTAGCTCTAAAAGGTCCACAGTCCACACGCATCAGTATGTATGAGACCTAATAGATCACTAGTCCTCTCATTTTTATGAGTGAAAGGGGTCTTAGCCATCTTGCCCAAAAAACAAGATTCACATGTCTCTAATGATTCAAAATCAAAAGAGTCCAGATAACCATCTTTGTGGAGTCCAGATATGCGACTCTCATTTATGTGCCCTAGACGACAATGCCAAAGGTGTGCTTTGTTTGAGTTGTTGAGTTTTATTCTTTTGGTATTAATGTTATATACATCTGTCTTAAGATCTAACAAGTAAAGACCATAAGACATAGGGGCACTGCCATAAAAGATCTCATCTTTTTAATAGAACATCGACCACTTTTAATATGGGATTCAAATGCATCATTATCCAAACAAGATACACAAATGATGTTTCTATTTATAGAAGGTACATAATAGAAGTTCTTTAACTCTATTACAAGCCCTGTGGGTAGAGATATACTATAGGTTCCGACTACACTAGCCGCAACTCTTGCACCATTAGCAATTTGTAGTTTCACCTTACCTTTTCCCAAAGGTCTACTTCTTTTCAGATCCTGGATATGAGAACATATGTGAGATCCACACCCAGTATCTAGTACCCATGATGATGAAGTAGATAGATTTATCTTAATAACTTATATACCTGAAGTAGAGATCCCCATCCGCATCTTCTGCTTCCTGAAAGCCTTCAAGTACAAAGGATGAGTTCCTCTTATACTTTTATTTCTCCTTATCTTGAGTGTTGAAGAATTGGAATCAGGCTTGAACACATAACTCTTCTAAGTCTTTATTTGATCCTTAGACTCAACCCACTAATCACCATCACGTGCTTGTCCTTCTTCACTTTTGCTTCAACATGAATCAACATGGCAAGCAATTATGACATTTGTCCAGCCGAATTACTCACATGATAACATGCAATAAAATGGCTATATGATTCTGGCATAGTCTTTAAAATAATATCATTATCCAACTCTTGGCTCAAGGTGAATCCTAGTTCTTCAAGATGATACACATGTCCAATCATATTGAGCACATGTTCTTCTACTGTGGTTCCCTCTGTTAGCTTTGACTCAAACAACACCTTTAAGATAGCATTCCTTTCTTACCTGTCAAGACCAAGTGTTACCTTCTTAAGACGTGTCACCATCTCAAGAACACTCAAGTCCTCACATTTCTCATGCAACTCATAGTTCATGCAACTAAGCATAAGATACTTTATCTCTAAGACATCATTATCGTGCTTCCATTAAGCATTCACTTCTACCCTAGGTGCATCAGGAGGAGGTATTTTAGGAACTGGTTGTCAAGGACATAGAGCTTGCACTTCATTGAGAAACCTTCTCAAAGTCCAAAACCAGTCATTGAAATTTCTCCCCTCAAGTTTGTCCTTCTTCAGGATCAATTGTAAATTGAATTTGTTCATCATTATTCTATAAGAGAAACTTTTGCATTTGTCAAAAACCATTTTTGATTTGATTTGAACTTTTTGACGATATTAATTAGGTCTTCAATTATTATTGATCCCACTATTTTATTAGAATTGATAGCCCTCAATATCAATTTGAAATATTGCAGCGTACAATATTCTAGTGGGACAAGATCCATATTTCATCAAGTCATGAGTCAACTTTGGTTGATCACCTACAACTTGACTATTTAGACATGCTATCATGCCAATTGCATCATATGAAACTCTTGGATAGATGATATGCACAACTCCTTGCCATAATTATTTGCATACTTCTGAGCTTAGACACTCTAAGAATCACCAGTTAAGCCTGACCCAAAAACTGACACGATAACAATGTACCCTACTTTGGTGGAACCTACATCATTGCCATCACACTTCCACAAGATAGATGGCGTACCATGCTTTGGCATCACCTACACTTGGTCAATAAAGATTTTTATGTGTGTTGTTTTTGGAAAGCATCTAAGACTTAATATTTTAATTCAGGGAGTTTGTATAAATACATATACTTTATCCAATAACCACATATATCGTATGTATCATATACATGCTATATCCCACAACAAAAACATGCAATAAACGAAAGCGATGGTTATGGCCAGCCTAATGTAATCCCTTAGATCTATAAGGAATTACAATCATCGAGGTCTATATCATATGCAAAAACCTATTGTTGATGAAGATCTATACTTGCCAATCTGGGTTGATCGGTTCAACCCTTGAACCAATCGGCTCACCTCCTGGCCGGTTGTTAGGTCATCTGGTCCTTTAGTTTGCCATCGACTGGCTCCTCCAATGGATCGGTCGGGTCCACCAATCAATCAGTTCGGCTTGCCCTCCATGTCCTCCTTGGTCCTTCATCTTGTTGGCTCATTTTAGGACGTCATCATCTTCAGGACATCATCATCTTCATCATAATAGGAAAGTAAACTATCCTACTTTTATATGATTATCTGGAAACCTCGAGTTACATTCGAGGGGAGCAAGGGTAGAAAAGAATAAACTTTACGTGGGGAAGAAAAGATAGAGGCTCGGTACATAAATCAAGATAAGAGGATCAACCAACCATACAACCATGCACATAATATAGGGGTTATTGGTCATAACCATGCTACACATCAACCATCAAAACTGCTTTTAGGGTGACACGTGTAATTTGCATATTTATATATATCATATATATATATTATTTTGGTATTATTGTGGTGTTTGGATTTGACAAGATATTATCTGCATTGCATGCAATAATAGAATGAAAAAAAATCAAAATATGATAATATCGATTATGACATAATATAGTAAATTGACGTTGGCTCTGATACCAATGTTGGGAAATAAGGCTACAGACAGGCAGAAAAAATAGAAATTTTATCTACCTTATTCCCCTTAATTAGTAGATCGTGTCAAGAACTATAATGCAAGAAGGATGGTTTATGAGATATACCTGGTCCTAGAGGAAGTCCACTGACAATCCTCGTCATTGTTGATGTGCAACTCTAAATCCTGGTTGCACTGGGACTCGTCTGACTACTGCACCTCCAGGTCTGCACCATGGACTGCAACCACAAATGTCATCTTTTTCAGCAGCTCCTCTTATCATGAACTGCTGGATGATTTTGTCCTCTAAGCAGCAGACAATGACCTTCTGCCTCTATGGTAGTCCACACGGACTGCCTAGAACTCCTGTCTTCCTTCTAGAATGATTAGGAAGGAGTCATCCCTCCCATTAGTGTACTTGTCACCAACTTGCTCTCCCACAACAATGATCTCAATTGCTCTCTCCCTTGACTATCCCTCCCTAGTTGGATAGGACTTGCCTGGGCTCTCGTGGTTACCACAACTATAGAGGACAATGTTTGTAGAAAAACTTTTGTCAATTGTTTGTGTTGTGATCTGGGAAGCCCCAGTACCCCCTCTATTTGTAGGTGAGGTTTGGGTCCAGGTTCCCAGTGTATGCGAGAGTGGAAGGGACCGAAAGAACTTGAATTTTCACAACAATTCTAGAAATTTGGCAACCTACACAACCAAAATGGTCGTCTCGTACTGTGAGATGGTCGACTCATACTACGATATGGTCGTTTCGTAGTTTCCCAGTTATATACGAATTTGACAAATCAATTCCCATCAATGTTAGACATTGATTTCCTTGTGCAATTATTGCTCAAGAAAAACGAATAGGGAAACATCTAGAACCTTACCCGAATGAACTGAACCATATCACCCATGCGAGACGGCCATCTCGATCACCCAAACGGCCATCTGGTGACCTGAGTCAAGCTGGTTTGGTTGGCTTAGTTTGTTCCTTTACCAATTTTAACTCGCAACCAGGTCTAACACCCAGACGCATGTCTCAACTTTTGAGACGTCTGTTTGGCACTTCCAGACGGCCGTCTCAACACTTGAGATGGACGTTTGGTAGTGTTGTCAGCTTGTTTGTTGCATGAATCAAATGCTTAAACACTTTAGCACTTAATTCAAATGTTATTCGAGATTTGAACTCCTCTTCTAGGTCGAGACCTATGTGTGTGACCCTATAGGTCCCATATCACGTTGGCAGTGAATGTCCATAACAACTTATGACATCACAAGCAAGGAGTGGTGCCTAGTCACACATCAATGCTACTTAAGTGAATGGAAAGTTGGGGAACAACTTCAACCTACAATCTGTGTATGGCGTTGTAGTGTTTGTATAGTTCCTTTGTCACTGATGTCCAGATTGAACTAGAGGCATGGAGCAGTCACCCTAATTATTATTCAATCTTGTATCTTGAACCAAGAGAAGACTGTCTGAGATATATTTAAACCCAATATCACATACTGACTCACATGTGCATGGCCATGCATTTCTCAATATCTCTAATCAAGAGTCCTAGGACATCACACTCCAATAGGAGGGACAAATCCCATATCTATCACTCATAGACAATCCCTATGTGTCAAAGCCACCCAATCATCACCGTTATAACAACCCATGTTTCAAGACTGCATTTGATGACGTGAAAGTGTACCCAACAACATGTGTTGAGTGTAGTGATTTCAGATCTAAGAACCACAACCACCACCATCACTGTGAGAGCTGACTATGACTTCCATGATGATGGCTTCCATGTGTCAATCTCATGATGGGTCTGTCCGATACACTATTCTCTAACATGTACTAGTGTGCTTTGTTTGATATTGACATATCATGAATAATGAGATTTAGTCATCAACCAACTCACACTCTGATCTTATGTGTCATTTTTGTCTATCAACCTTCCACAATAACAACCGATCAGGGACATAATTAGAATATGTATGTGTACTCTTAACATCTGTATGATCTCACTTCAACAAGGCTAATACTTGAAGACATATGTCATTGACTAATATTATTCTCTAGACATTTATAATGTTACATCATTAACTCATAACTGAATTAAATAGAATAAATTGGAAGCTTGCCTTTTATTAATAATCAAATCATTTTTATATAATATCCCATTGCAATCATCACATGATTGGCTCTATGGGTATGCATAACCAATACATTCTTCCGTGTGTCTCCCATTAGAATCTAATAAAATGATTTTTTTGTGTTAGGTATTATGTTAATTACAAATTTTGAAGAGGCACTAGCAGTACTAATTCTGTATATAATTTGACTTCTAAAAATAAAATGGGTGCATAACTGTATATACCCATGGAAACACATTGTATACTCGCATTGTATGTCAGTTCATGTACGGTGGAGGTCTGATTTTAAATAATGCAGGTCTATACCCCTACCCGTACCCGCTAAATTAAATGGGTATGGTCATACCACACCGTTTATAGCCCTAACACCAATAGAGAAATTTGATTGTGGTTTTTCAGTCAAGGACTTCATCTTACTAAGGTCAGGACTAGTCGATTGAGCTCCAATTACCTCTAAGACCCAACATGGAGTAATTAAGAGACTAACTATGTGGACACAAACAACATCATCATTCACATCATCCTTCAACTCATGTCTCCATCTTGAAAAATGCTCCATAGTTCTCCATACAAAACAACAGAGAGATGTACAAACAATATCCTTCTTATGACTAAGAGTCAATGACTACATTTACTTTTCTAGGGTGATAAGTGATTGTGAAATCATAATCTTTCAAATAATCCATCCAAAGCCTTTGTCTTAGATTCAAGTCCTTTTATATCATAAGATAGTGAAGACTCTTATGATAAGAAAAAACCTCAAACTACACAGCACACATGTAATGCCTCCAAATCTCGAGAGAATGGACAATAACTACAAGCTCAAGGTCATGGGTTGGCCAATTTTCTTCATTCATCTCCATCTGGCGGGAGGCATAGGCTATAACCCATCCTTTTTGCATAAGAACACAACCTAAGCCTTGTCTAGATTCATCTTTGTAGATGACATAAGGCTTTCCATTGATGGATGAGGCCAAAATAGGGGCATATGTCAAACACTGCTTCAGTTCTAGGAGACTTTTTTCACATTTTGGGTTCCAGATAAACTTGGTCTATTTGCGATTCAAGTTGGTTAGAGGATGAGCCCACTCAAAAAAATTCTTAATAAATTGTCTGTAATAACCCACAAGACCCAAGAAACTTCATATCTCAGATAGATTGTTTGGAGGTTTCCACTTAGTCACAACTTCAACTTTTGCTGGATCTACAACTATGTGACCAACTAATATCACGTGTCTTAAGAACATCACTTCCTTCATCCAAAATTTACACTTAGAAAACTTGGCATAAAGTTGGTTCTCACGAAGAGTCTGTAGAATAATCCTCGAATGTACCCAGTGTTGGTCCATTGATTTAGAGTAGATGAGAGCATCATAAATGAACACTACCATTAGGTCACCAACGTAGGAGAAGAAAACCATATTCATTAGGTCCATGAAGGCAGTAGGGCATTAGTAAAAAAAGGCATCACTAAAAACTCATAATGCCCATAATGAGTGTGGAAGGCCATCTTCAATATATCCTCATCTTTTACCCACATTTGATAGTATTCACTTTGCAAATCCATCTTAGAGAAAAACATAACCGACTTCAACTAATTGAATAAGTCATCAATGCATGATAGAAGATATCGGTTCTTCACCGCTACTTGGTTTAACATTCATAATCCATGCACATCCTTAGAGAACTGTCTTTCTTCTTCACAAACAAAATATTAGCTCCCCAAGGAGAGACACTAAAATGGACAAATATCATGTCAAGAAGTTTTTTCAGTTGCTTCTTTAGTTCTTCAAACTCCATAGGCACCATCGGATAAGGAGGTTTTGAGATAGGAGCGGTACCTGGTATGAAACCAATGGAGAACTCAACTTAATGAGAAGGGGGAATAGCAGGTAGCTCCTTAGGGAAAATGCCAGGGAAACTTCCAACCACATCGATACCGTCTAACTGAGGTGGTGAGGGGTCAATGGCAATAGCTTACAAGTAAGCTCGACATCCATGAGAGATAAGCTTTTCAACCTTTATGGTCGATATGATGACTTGCCTATCCTCACATTTTCTTCCCTTTATAAAAAGTCATTCACCATCCAAGTTAAGTAAACTAACCTTCTTCTCACCATAAAACAAAGATGCATCAAAACTTTTCAACCAATCCATACCCAGAATGACGTCCAAGGACGTCATGTTTAGGAGGATGAATTCAGTTTTAAACATCTTTCCAGATATACACAGTTCTATAGTTGGGGGTTTTGTATAAGAAGATCATATTCTACCAGTAGGGGTCTGAACATCAAGAACGTAGTCCATATATTTAGTTTCTAGGTCTAACATCTTAGCAATTTTAGAAGATATAAATACATTTGAAGACCTGGAATCAAACACAACTTTTGTAGGATGTTGATTAGAGACGTGCAATACCTTCAATCACTTCATTATCATCAACGACATCCAAAACATACATTGCAAAGATGCGACCAACACACTTCTCTACCAGGGGATGTTGGCCGTGAGGGTTGTGGTTGTTACTTAGAGGTGGATTAAGACGAGGCTATGACTAATTTGTTAGGTTGTTGGGTAGGCACATGGCATTGTTGAAGCTGTGGACACTAGGGCATGATATTCCCAACCCAACACAGATGACAGGTAACCTACTTCCCATATCTAGGTGCTCCATGATTCCTCTATGGACATCTACCTAGAGGATGATGACAAGTACAATGGTTGCACTTATCAAACTGTTGATCTCCACCAAAACTCCTCCTTTTGTTATTAAGTGATAGGGATTGAAATCTCAGATATGACTCAACAACTAAGGCCTTATCAACCATCTATTAGAAAGTGAGAGGAAGCTGAGGGACTAGAGCACGACCCAAGTTGTATTTAAGTCCTTATAAGAACAGATCAACGCTATGATCCTCACTCAACCCAGTAGCATAACGTTCAAGCATGATGATTTTTTGCAAATATGAGACAACAGTCAGGGAACCAATCTTCATGAAATCAACCAGTGAGTATTCCTTCAATTTGTCAAAAATAGGAGTGGTGTTTAGCTTTCCCACCATAACTGTGATGAGGAACTACTGCTGCAAGGCTAACTCATTCTTTGGGAAGATGCCAATCGAAATAGTAGCAGTGGTGTCGACAACACCCTGAGTCATAGGGGTATCCCGAGAGCTTGAGTTGTCTCTTGGAGGGGGATCCAGTAGTATGCCACAATGAGGGTTTATTGATGTAGTGAGCATGTATGAAACGTCGGACTAGTGGGTAGCTCTGGCATCACTAAACATGTTGGTTTTCCTAAAACGTATGTATAACTTATAAGGGAAAATCTTCTAAGTATGAATTCCAAAATAGCCAGATTGATGAGCACAAAATTGCTAAGATATTATCTTGTAAGGAGTGTGGCTCGGAGGGGACCAATCCTTAATTTAAGAAAATAATTACATATAACCTATTTATTCATAGCTATAAAATAATAACTTTTAAATAAAAGTGGGTGCACAATACTTTCTCAAACAGATTGGTAAAAGAAACATAGTTTGGTGGCAGTAGAAAGTAAATCTAACGATTACAAAATTTCATTATCGACTCTTAATAGAGGGGCCACTCAGGGCAACTAACAAGATATGGTTCTACAATAATAAGATCAGTTATGATGAGCAACCTGCCCATCTTGGAAGACATCCTTGAAACTAGGGGTGGCAATTGGGTTTGTGTTGAGTGGATTTTATTTCGGGTCATTTTGGGTCAACACTTTTTGGCTAGAACCTAAACCGCAAAAGATAGATTTTCAAGCCAAAACATTGACCCTAACCTGACTTGCAAATAGTTTAGGATCTATTGGGTTTGACTTGCAAATTAAAATACAAAGAGAATAATAAAAAATGTTATGATTTGTCTAATCTTTGATAATTTCCAAGTGTAATCAACAAATTTTATTATGAAAACTTTCAATCTGATTGAGAAACACATATAAATCTTATTGTAGTTTGTTTGAGTGTTTTAAACACAAATTCATAAAAACAATAACATAATAAATCATACAAACTAATACAAAACCATGTATAGTTGTCAAAATACTCATGATCAATGGATTAGTAATTTCATTGGATGCCAGTTGACTTAAATTTTATTTCTAATTCTATTTTTATATTTAATTTGAATTTTGGGCCAATCATGTCACTTCAGGTCTAAAATCCACACCCAGACCTGACCCTAAATTAACTTCGGGTTTGGGTCAGGTAAAAAACTTAGATCCTAACCCACTTAAATTTTTTTGGTTCAGGTTGGGTTTTATTTTGCCAGCTCAACTTGGAACTAGTCTTGCACAAAGCCTTTTACTTCCTAAACCTGGGGCTGTGCAACCTTTGGGTGGGTCGATAACAACACCCAAAAGAAGGAGAAAGGAAGAAAATAAGAGAAAGGACATCAACAAAGATGTGTATGTTGAATATAGTAACAACTAGGCATTAGTGTATATCATTGAAAGTTCAATATAAAAGATCTCAATAAAAGGGATGCTCAAGAGGAATACGTTTCAATTGAGTTAACAAATAAAGAGATGAAGCATGTCCAAAATGAAGATTAACAATTAGGGAGTCTTTCCTTCTAAAAATTCCATTAATAAAATCAAAACATAAGTTGTACATGTAAACAAACATAGACTAATGATATTTCAAAGTAGGGCATGGACACCATATGATCTCAACCTAAAAATATTAGGTGGAAAAAGCACATCCTATGTAGAAAAAGTGCACCCTATATATAAAACAAGTGGAAAAGCACACTCGGGGCAGAAAAAATATGCCCTATGTATGGTTGTACTCTTATACACTACTAGAAACAAAATTAGTCTAAGCCATGCACATAATAGATAAAGGAAAGTTAAGGTTTAGTCAAATCTCCACATATTTCAAGAAAAGGATTAGAACCATCAAAGCATTTTATCACTTAATTACATAACATTTCCAGTGAAATAATTTCCAAGAAAGGTAAGAAGTGGTTATGAGATGTTAACACATGCCAATTTCACCTAACCTTTCTTGAGATGTTAACTATAGAAAGGCGCAGAAGTGGTTATGAGATGTTAACACATGCCTCAAATGGGAAATAGTGGTTGATCACATTACCAATGTCTAGATAATCAGGAAGATGCACATACCTTGACTTGAATATAAAACCAGAGATCAAATTCCACCCTTTTAAGCTTAAAGTCACCTCAGACCTGCAAATAGTGTTTTGTACATCAATTAGGATTCAATTTATGTTATATAAGATAAAACTCTAGAACTCCAAATCTTTTGGCAAAACCCTAGGTTACTCATAATATTACCCTAACAAGAGGGTTTGGGGTTACTAATTACAAGTTTGATTTGATTTCTTAATTTTATTAATTATAATGTTTCTTCAATTATTAGTTAGAGAATAAGAGAGATCAAAACCCTAAAAATCATATCTTCAAACTTTGGATTCAGGATATGAAAACTATACCAAGAGATAGAGAAAAATCCCAAAATTGTAGAACATATTTTTATATTTTTTGGAATTTATAATAAAAAGTTATGATTTTTAAAATATTTACACTATTACTAACTTATTAATAAAATTAAATTTGTAAAGGTCCAAATTACCCTTAAATGTAAAATCCAAACTTTAGTTCATGCCAGGGCATATTGGTCATACATTCATATATGCATCTATGTGACAATCCAAACCAAATTTCTGTAAATGGCAAAAATGCCCAAGTGAGAAATCAGAAATAGAAAGATTGATGGAGGGCAAAACGTAATGCCTCAAGGAGGTCATCCTCCTCATAGATCAGTTCCATGGTCACAACTCCAAACTGAGAAGGTTGGAGTCTAAATTGGGGAAAAGGAGGAGAGACTCCATACATCAAAATTGATCATAAAGGACAAGACAATATTGTTAGGAGACTCACCCTTAACCCAATTGGACTACGATAGCATGATTTGCTATCACATAGAAGGCTAGCAGGGAGTCAAGAAAGTAACTTGGAAAAAACAAGGGATGAAAGCTCTGGTGAAATTGGCATGAGTGGATGAGGGTACTAGGGCCAACGAAGGTATCAGTGTAATTAGAAATATATAGGGTGTCAATTTAGGGTTTCTGTGTAGGGATGTCAGTCGGGTAAGGGTAAACCCATTTACCCTTTACCCATACCCTATAGGGAAAAGGGTAAGGGTAAAGGATTTTCTTACCCTATACCCGCCTACCCGATGCCCTCTAACCCACTGCCATAGAGGGTAAGGGTAAGGGCAAGCCATTACCCATACCCTCTAATCTTCTACCCACCAATATTCATGTATTATATATTAAATGTATGGCCATTGTGTTGTTTGAGTCTAAGAAATATATCATATTATGTGGTCATCATTTTATACAATACATGATATTCTTATCTAATTCTTATTAGTTAACTTGGTTATATGTTTTCTCCATGGATAAGGACAACACATCAATTGTGTTTCCTAGTATACTAAGGGACCTCATGTCCTTCTCTCTATGTAGAGTCGTGGAAGTGTTATTCCACATGAACTAGTGAGTGGTAGCTTGCCATTTTCAATGCTTAATCAATGTGCTAGTATATTTTAGAATTTATCATTGGTGGCTTTGAAGGAGAAGGACTAAGGTTTACAACAATTTTAAACCAACCAACTTATCAAATCATGCATGCAATCAATGAGGGAAAAACTTTCCAAATATAAATTTTGTACCTTTAATAAAATTGCATCATATCCAGACATTCCACGTATAGAGATCCAAAGTTTTCATGATCAAGAGTCAAACATCTCCAAGAATTGATGATCAAAGATATCTACAATTTGTAACAATCTAGTTACTATTGGCTTGGAATCAATGGGTATTCAATCTTTTTTAATTTTATTATTTGGGACTAGGGTTTTCCATGTAGGAGTGATATCCATATTTTCCATTATTCTCACATGACACCCACCACACAAAATGAGATTAATCAAAACAAAACACGCGATCAACAATTAATTAACCACATTTCTAGAAAACAAAGTAAATTTAAAACCAATTTATAGATTACCATATTATCCAAAAATCATTTCATAAAAGTCCATCCACCTGTTTTACAACACATACCATATCAAGTATTTATATGTCTGTGAAGTGGCATCAGCCACAATATGTATACAAAAGAGATGTTCCACATATACATACCATATACAAACCACTACATACTGCCAAAACTACGTGTCGATATACATATCATCTAAAAAACATCCCGTGCCTGGACCAGAGGGTACATGGATGACTTTAGGACTCTACAACTACAACTATCCAACCTTCATCTTCTACTACTCTCCAAGTTGCTCCTCCTCAACACCATGATCCTCAGCACGCCGCTGATGACCACCGCAAAAGATATGATGCCGCACAAGGTGAGACTCATGTTCTAGTGAGAGATATAACTCTCAACCAATGGTTATTGATTACATCAAGTATCATTATTAAACAAGATGATCAAATTCAACTAACTAAACAAATTAAGCAAATTAAACATTTTAAATAGGTTAAGGAGTTTAAGTAATCTACAACAAGTAAATCATGACTAGCATTGTATAAAGGGAAACATGTAAGGCTACTAATTTCTATACAGTTTATTTCTCTTACCGCATTATATAACAACTAAACATTATAAGAAACAAGGCAAGGGTTAACATCCAATGTCTAGAAAAAAAACTTATCATTTAAATGGGCGAAAGCAAGGCCCTCTGCCCAGCCAGATGATTGTCTGGTAAAGGCAAGATGACTGTCTCGGCCTTCAGGATGGCCATTGCAACAACAACGACTGTTTGAAATTTGAAAGTTAAAAAGGCACCATAAACCCCCAGACTGTCGTTTGGTTTGTGTGAGATGACCGTCTCACCCTCCTTGAGGCACATTCAAGTGCTTTCAAACTCGTGCTATTTTGAAAATTGAAGCATCCTTTGATCTCTCAAAGACCCCAAACGGTCTTCTGAGAAATATCAGACGACTGTATCGCATACTCTGGGGCTTATAAAATGTGGATGGGGAGAAGACACTTCACACTCAAGCCTCTTTCTCCTCCCCGAGCCCTAGTTTCTTCAACAGCACTGCTGCCACCTTTAGATGGCTGCCTCACTAGGGATGTTGGTCATATTGCCACCATCTCACCTCCTTCTCCTTGCATCACCAGGTGACCATCTTAAACCAATCGACCGCCTACCATCTAACCGACACCCTTGACAATTTCCACCTCCCCCACCACTGTCTCACCACTGAGATGATCGTCCCTCTGCTTGTGATGACTCCACCTCCAACATCCCTCAAAACTATCCCTGTCAAAATTCATTAAGCACATGAGGCGACGATCATCCCAATCGGTCATCTAGCTACCAAGTGGTTGTCTTGATCAGCGCAACACCAACTGTCTTTCCCGCATCAGTCACTCATATGAACCCTATGGGACGTTCATTTTATCACCTAAAATGGTAGTCTCAAACCACCAGCCGACCGTCTCGTTCCCTCCAAATGAGCATGTCAGGCCTCCAGATGCCTATCTCAGTGCACATCAATGTTCCATCATGTTTTCTTACTTCCACAATAATAAAGGGATGTCCCCCGCTTCCTCCTTGCCTGAGTTGCCTCACTTATCGCACTTTGCACCAGGCATTTAGATCTGGGAGCCTACTGGCAAATCTTCTCCTAAAGTAGCTGAGGAGATGCTTTAAGACATCAATGAGGTCGACAGACTCATCCACAAGATCACAGGTGGATGGTCCTCATTCTAACATGATCCCGATTCGGTTACTCCTTGACCTCCTCACATCGCTACACATCTTAGCACTAACGTCCAATTTTTTAGCAACAAACACTTCACGAGATTTGAACATTTATCTTTTGTCAGTGTCTCCCTCCCTAGATGGGCATGTGTCTCTATTTTGACTGCACTTGGCATGAAAAGCAAAGTTGACAACATTCTCTAACACAACCACATCATGACCTTCATCTATCACATCCTTCTAGTATACAACAATCTCACCCTGGAGTTCATGTCCACTTTCTGGCATTACCACTGCTCACAAGGGAATTTTAGCTATAGAATCCATATATTTGGGGAACTCCTAGAGATCTCAGCCCACTAGTTCACCTCCATCATCATCGACAAAGGTGAGTTCAATTGGCTATCTCCATGCAAGGGTTGCTGCCATGACTACTATCCAAACTCCTACAACATGGAGAAGTTTTGGGCTGACATCATGGGCCTTCCACCCAAGATACCTAGCGGTGCTAAGGCATCCAACATCAACAATCCCATGGTACTCTATCTTCGTCGTGTTCTCGCATGCACAATTTTTAGCAGGGAGGGAATATAAGGAGAAGTTACCCACCCCGATCTCTACACTTTATGGTGTCTGCTGAATGATGAGCCTTTCAAATGGGAGAATGCTATGATTTCACATCTCAACTATCAAGCTACACACAACACCTCTTCCTCACTCTACATTAGCCATGTTATTACTATGGTGGCCAAACTCTTAGGCTTCACTCACATCCCTTTTCCACCATTGGAGCATGTGCATCATCTAATTGATCTCACATATTTGAATGATTATAAGTTCATCCACTATGGAGAAGCTAGAGATGTCTATTACTTGACATTCAAAGGCATCATCCTTGATCTAGAGATTCCTTGACAAGCCAAGTTTGTGATTGCAAATCTGGTGTTTGATCTAACAGACATGTTAGGGCACATTCAACATTTCCTGTAGAAGAATCCTGATCCAGACGACGTCCCCGAGCCTACGACCCATAAGAGGAGTGTCTCCTTGGAGGCACATGATGAGGAGACTGGACCACCACCTCCTCCTTCTTGAGGATGCACTAGGAGATGTTGAGGCACTGAGGAAGGCCCCGAGGAGCCTTATGGTTTTTATGAAGTCTGAGATCAGTTGGATGAAATCCAAGGCGAGCAGTAGCACCAAGCTCACCAGCTGAATCACATGTACCTGATGCAACACTCCTATGAGTCCTAGCATGTGCACCAGAGCCACTACGGTGCCATCTGACCTCAATATGAGGAGTATGGGGCCCATCAAGCATACCCTGGCACCAATTCCCCCTATTACTGAAACTACTACTACAACCCTCCCTCATCTTCACATTTCCCACCGCCAGAGTGATTTTCTTCCATCCATATCCAATTTAGGTTTTACTGGGGATGAGTAAAAATCTAAGTTCGGGGTGGATGTGGGTGGTATGATTCTATTCCACCCCCACATCATTTCCCTTATTTGCTTAATTTTTCCTTTTTATTGTTTTGGATGTATTTGCTTTAGTTTGGCCCTTATCTAGACGACCATCCCTTTTTTGTTTTCCTTAGTTGTAAAAATGACATTATCTAGTCGACCCATTGCATACACATCTATCATTGTATCTCAAATTGAATGTAGTAAAACTTTTTGCAAAATATATTACAGATTGCCATGTCTGAAACCAACATGTCACCTAGGACCCCTAAATAACATCACTCCTTGGAATAGTTGGCAAGTCATAAGGAATCAATCAGAATCAAGCATAGTTTTCCCCTATTTTTAAACAATGGATTATCTTGTCTTAAAACTTGTATGTTGTCAATTATAGAATATTCTAACTAGATCAAGGTCACTCTCTGAAGAAAAAAATGTTGAAGTTATAAACACAAGAACATCTCTTCCTTCCCGCTATTTTTCTTCTAAAAAAGAGGAGCATAAAATCACCACCAGACAAAAAATTAAGTCTGGGGTGGCATGCTTTCCAAATAAAATTCCATACCCCACAAAGGGGCGTACCATCAAAAGATGCCAAAAGTGCACATGGAAAAAAATTGTGACCAATGTAACCACAACTCCAAAAATTCATATCCCGAGTCAAATAGAGGAGGGATCAATATTTTTCATCACTTCTTTTTTATTTTTGTACCCCCTAATTTTGTCATGTTCTAGTGCAACAACTTAATAAAAAAAATTGAGAGTGTCAAAGCAAAAATAAGAGGAAGCCTATTTTTCTAAAAAAATTCAGTTTAGAAGCAAGATGTAATAATTGTTTTGATAGGGAATATAGAACTTTGTGCAATGTGGTTCTAGGAGATTGGGTCACTTCGCCAAAATTTGGAGGTAAGGATTATAGTGATGTTAAAAAGTTAAGGATGACATGTTGCAAGTATAAAGTGGACTTTGTTTGTAATTTAATTTGCTTGGAATGAGCAAAGATTCAAGTCTGGGGTATTTTGATGAGTGCATATTCATCTATCTTTTTGCATATTTTCATAATCATTTTCATTAGAAATTATCTATTTTTCAGTTTTTTCTAGGACCAAGTTGCAATTTACTCACTTAGTGATTTATTTTGCAAATACTTATCTACTTTGTCATGTTTATAGGGTTTTTCTCCAAAGTTGATTTCTGACCCACTAAGCATGTGAGATGGCCATCTCACTAGGCCCAAACGGTCGGGTCAGCCCCAAAGATCCCACATTCAAGAACCAAACAACAATTTTGACCTTGGTTCAACCGGCTTCTTCAACACTCCAGATGGGTACACAATTATCCAGACGATCAATGGTGATTGGATCACTTAGAAAGAGTCAAAGAAGTGATGAGGGTGCTAAACAAGGGAAACCCCATGAAAGTCTCCTCTAGACAACACAAAGGTAGATGGTGACTAATGGCTAATTGATGATTGCCACATTTCATGGGTGCCTTGATGAGGTGGTTCTTGATTGTCCACCACTTGGTCCATGGATGATGGGTCCATGGTTGACTTCTTTTGACATAACCATTGGATCTAGGATCCATGGGGTGGGGTTTAATATGGGAGAATAAAATGAAAAGGAAATGAAACAGAAAAATATAATTTAAAAGGGACTTTTTGGGTTTAAATTTGGAAATTTATAGCTTCCACATGCAAGCTCCATATTTGATGATATTCTAGATGTATTTTCATATAATTATAATCTTCATGTAAAATAGGTTTTGAGAAGCATATCAGTCGATACATGTATTCATTAATGTATCTCAATAATAAAGTAAGTAAAGGTTTCATAATTGTAACACTATATAGATGATATTGAATATCAATTTCTTGCATTGTGAGAGTATGAATACAGAGGATCATATCAAAGTGAGATAATATTTAAAGAAACTATATGTTTGAATAGAGTGATGGAAATTGGGAAAAGACATAAAAGCACCCTTATTGACATTCACACTGTCTTGGATCCCTACTTTGACTTCTATCTCCTCACTGATCGCATCCCAATCCTGAAGCATTGATATATTTGTTTCTATTTGCATGTTCGTATAGTTTATATAGTCTTAAAATGCAATATTCATAGTTACACTACGTATGGATGATTATCTAGTTAAAGATCTCTTGGATCCTTCTTTATTGGGTTTTCATATTTATAAACAATATAGAACAAATATTCCAAAAGAAAATTAAAATTATGACAACAACATTCATATATGATTCTTCCTCATCCTAGATGATTAATATTTTGAACCACCAAACATGCCATCTTTTGTGTAAATGATAGTAACCATATTGTAAATGGGATAAGAAATGGCATATCTCCCATCTCTTCATTTATGTAACCTTAAGAGACTATATATATGCTGTTTGTCCTAGGTTAGACATGATGTGTAGTGGATCCTATATGGTGAAATCTACCTTGAACCACTATGCATCCATATGAATCATACATGTCAAGGTATCAATGTGTAGCTGGAACATGATTGCCATGTAATGTACTACATGTGGAAATTTCTTCCCTCTACTAGCAAATCCAATGTGGCAATGTCTATGTGGAAGGCATTTACATTTTTTTTTTCAATGCTTCCCTTATTACACAATAGATTTATTCTTGTAGGATTTCTTGAGTCATGAATATGCACACATAAGGTTTCTATTTGCATCTCAAAAAAATCTTTTAGCCATGTCCCTCCTTTAATACCTCTAACAAGGATAGGGTGATCCAAAGTTCCTAGATCTACCGTGAGATCATCCTATGGCCCTCAAGTTTGAAGGTCTTTGATTTACATTGTCAATATAGTTCTTTCTACATGATAGACATTGAGTAATTAACAATCATGTGAAAAGTGAATATAATAATAGACACTAATGTGGTACAAATTTAACATCACAATTTTCCCTCCAATTCTTTAGTTTTAGATTAGGAATTTCAATAGAGGTTGGGATTGTGCGGACATCTAATACTGTTAGAGGGCTTTATGGGGATTTTAGTAGATGCAAAATGAGACCTCACGAAGTTTATTCTATTGAGTACATCATGGAAATATCTTTTCATAGTTACCTAAGTCCACTAGGTGGCCATAAACATTTAAGCCTGCATTTTAATGAGTCTTACTCAAATTATGAGTAAGTTGAAAACTACAATTATTAGTCACATTTTTTCCCAAGTCTTTTTGGATCATGAGTAAGTTCAAAGTACAATTATTAATCATGTATCCATTCCATTTTCACTTAAGATTTTTTTAATACAACTACCTAAAACTATTCATCTTTGGCTTTTAAACCTTTCCCACACCTTTCATGTAAGGTATGGTTGCACATCTCATGGAATCTATTTAAATGTCACAGATTTAGGGTTGGAGATGTATTTTTTTTCATGTGTCTGGTCTTCTAATATTGCCACATAAGACATTTATCAAAACAAAGTCTTTTGATCATTTAAACTAAATGATATATTTTCTACATTTAAAATCTATACAAAATTTGAGCATAAGAACTCAAGTTTATGTGATTCGAGATTTGTATATATACACTACCATCAAGCCAAAGAAGCTCCATGTAACATCCCTGACCTGGGTTATGTTTTAACCCTAGGTGTTTTGTTTAATGAAAGGTAATTATATGCTTGCTCTTATCTTTTGAAAAGTAATTAAGACTCAAGGGGAACTTACATTGCAATTTTAGTCCTTCTTGAATATTGTTGAAATCAATGTTTTGCTTGTTTTGGACTAAAGTGCAAATTACCCAAGTTGAGGGGTTTATTTGCAAATTGTGCATGATAATATGTTCCTAATATGTTTAAGAATCATTAGAGTGAAGACGATGAAGAGGTATGGCTTGTGATAGCCTGAATACCAAGAAAGAGCTGATAAAACAATGTTTGTGCATTAAAACCTAGTTTTGGTGTAATGTGCAATTTACCCAAAACCTAGGGTTCAATATGAAAATTACCACTTCAAAATGGTCCCTAATATTTATTGGGATCATTTGGAGCAAAGAAAATGAGAGGGGCGTCTCATTTGTGTCTCTTTGAAGGAGAGAGAATCTTGATATTAAAATAATCAAGATTTAAGCATAATGGAAACCTTAATTCAAATTAATGCTAAAATAAATAAAAAAATTGAATGGCCTTAAAAAAAATTGAAATAGTTGAATTCAGATATGTGTGGACGTCCTTGTTCTTTGCAAGGGCCAAGAAATATCTCAAGGAGGTGAAAAACCTACTCACATTATTATAAGAAAAAGAAATATCCACTCACATATGGATATTACTATTAAATGGATTAAGGTGCTTAATTTGCTTTTCTTTAAAACATGGATATTTGTGAGGAATAAGAGGCAAAGAGGATAGCCTCGTCTCTAAGGAAAGGAAGGGGGAAAGTGGCAATAATTTGGGAGAGATAATTCCTACTTTCTCTCTCTTAATTGAATTTTCAATAAAATTCACATATAAGCTCATTTATCCATAGAATGAAAGGATAATTTCGAATTCACTTCCACCCTTTTCTTGCAAAACGACCAAGGAAGCTTTGAAGGACCAGGAGAAAGACCCCAAACCTGTTGGTAAGCTTCTTGACCTTCTTTCATCTTGATTTCATGGTGGAAATCATAAATCAATGAATAATTTCTTCTTTTCTTCACTCCATCTTCAACCCTAGACAAACTTTTCACTCCAAAACTTGAGGATGAGCCTTGGGGGAGTTACAAAAGATTCTTCCACCATTCTTGACGTGAAGCTCCAAGCTTTGAAGCTCAATTGAAGGCAGGTTATATAACTTGAACCCTTAACTATTGTTATTGAACTCAATTTCTCAATTCAATTGATTCAATTGTTCTTCTTGCAATACCTTGAATTAGTTGATGCAATTACCATGAAGATGGCATTAGGTTTTGTGGGTTTGCAGGTTGATGATGATGACATCATCACAATCATACACCTCAATCAAGAACAGGAGCAAACGGTTTGCAAAACCGCATGAACCAATTTAGTTTCAAAACCGAATGAGTAGATTCAGTTTCAAAACCGAATGAGTGGATTCAGTTTCAAAACCGAATGTCCAAGTAAGTGCAAGACCGAATGGGTAATTCCATTCAAAACCGAATGGGTTAGATACACAAAACCGAATGGGTAATTATACCCAAGATTGATTGGATAAATCACTTCAAAACTGAATGGGTGATTCGGTTTCAAAACTGAATGATTGGAATCGTTTTCAAGGTTGATTGAAGTGATTCAGTTTCAAAACCGAATGGGTGATTCGGTTTCAAAACCGAATGGAGGTCAAGCACCTCAAGACCACATGAGGTCAAGCACCTCAAGACGGCATGGATGGTCAAATGCGGTGATTGAAGGATTGAAAATCTAAGGGCATATAATTGTTGAACTCCAACAATTCAATCGATTGAAGGTTTCAATGTAGCAAAGCATGTTCAATTGATTGATGAGTTTATCTAAAGAACCCTTGCGGTTTTGAGACTGATTTGGCCCAAACAGTCTTGAGACCGTTTGAGTCCAAATGGTCTTGAAACCGTTTGGGGTCAAACGGTTTCAAAACCGTTTGGTGACGAGACCTCAAAACCAAATAAAGGTCAATTGTGATTCAATCGTTTGGAAATTGAAGGTGACGATTGTTCCAATGATCCAATGATTGATAGTGATGGTAATCAATGAAGGTACAAAGGTTGAAATCCTAAAAGTACCTAAATGATTAGTACCATTAAAGGGATAAACCCTAATTGCTTATAAGAACAATAACTTAGTACACTATGTCAATCATAGCTGTATGTACTTGATTGAAGGGTTGATCTAACCTAATCAAGTTGAGAAGATGATAGAATGGAATTCATACATGAGTATGATTCATGTGGTGATTAAGGGTATGATCCTTAGCAAAGAGATCATGAAACCCTAATCATGAGCATAAACCCTAATTGACAAGGTTATTGAACCCTAACCCTAATTCAGGGCAATTCTAAGTGAAACCCTAATCCAGGGTAAGGATGTAACCCTAATCCAGGGTGATGATATGTGTAAACCTAATTTAGGGTAATGTGATGTAAAATCCTAAATTGGGAAGAATAGTAAACCCTGATTATGGGTACTTGAATAGAAAATCTAATTGGGATGTTTAGTAAACCCTAATTAGAGATAATTAAATAGTAAACCCTAATTATGGGTAATGGAACATGAAACCCTAATTGGGATGAACAGTAAACCCTAATTATGGGTAATGGAACACGAAACCCTAATTGGGATGAATAGTAAACCCTAATTGTGGGTTATTGAATGTAGACCCTATTTTGGGGTGAAATTTATGTGAAACCCTAACTTAGGGTGATTTTATGAGAAACCCTGATGTTTGAAGTGATGTGGAGCTCAAATCCAGGGTGATACTATGTAATGCTTTATGAAACCCTAATCTTGGGCAATATGGTGATAAACCATAACCTGGATCTGGGTAATGGGATGAATGTTCCCAAATGACATGAAATGGGAAACCCTAACCCTAGAAAAGGAATAGTGGTGTTACCCTTGAATAGTGAATCCATATTTGTTCTGCATGGTACTGATATGTAATTGAAGTTACTGTTATCATCTTCACTAACCACACAGGTATTCTGATATTGTGATCATGTCCATGTATGAGCTATGATGTTTTATTGATTATTGTTTATTGGGCCTTGTGTGCCATAATATACCTTGCTACCTGGTAAGAGGTAATAAGAGAGTTAATGGGCCTCAAGCACCATGAGTGATGCTTGTAATAGCAAGTATCATGTTTACCTTGGTCAAATGACTTGAAGGTGATAGTTACCTGGAAAAGTGATAACAATGCTCAATGATGAGCTAAGGGTTTGAATACCCAGAACCATATGATTGTGGTAATGAGATTGTGAAGGGATGAGAATTCCCAATATTGAAATGAGGGAATGAGTTCCCAATGTCTTTTAAAGACTGATAAGTAATTGACGAAAATAGTACATGTCTCTTTATAACATTGTCATAATAAGTTATGTTTGAGAACTTGGCTGATGCTAAAAGAATATGAAAATGTACTTAATTAATCAAGTGAAATCTGTTCATGTAGTGCTCTGACCATAGATCCATCATCGTCAGTAGTTGATGATGGTGAAACAGGTTTTCCTATGGAATTTCCTGGAATTTGCATATTATGAATATGCGGGGGTAAATGGGCGAAAATATCCTTAAGTCCTGGTGAAGAGATTGATGGAAGGTAAACATTAAACCTATCAATCCTTCATGTGTCGGGATGGATGAATTACAAATCTCCTGATGGTTGGGATGGATGTATCACTAATCCCCCAATGATATTCAATGTCGGGTCGATGGAGATAAACATTAAATCTCTTGATTTTCTATGAGAGTACAGTTGACACTGTAACTCTATAGTGAAGTTTCCAGTATACCCTGGAAAGCTATATTGAGCAATTGACATAGTCCTGTTTATGGTCTTGTATTGACCGGGATGTGGGAGGTCATGGGAATCTGGCTCTTCCATTGACCTATGTATGGTACCGATTTCAATTTAGCAATGGTCGGTTGGAGTATGAGTGGTATAATTCATCTCCTCAGAGCTTAAGTATGTTTGTAAAAATGTAATCAGCCGTGTAGCGTATTTGCATAAGAATGAAATATGAGAATCACTGGTTGATGATTATCTTGCTTAACATATCCTAGATGGATAAATGTTGTACATGTTCTATAATTCTTTATTGAATATTAGACATGCTGTTTTATCAAGTTACAGTTAATAAGCTCAAGTGGGAATGTTTCTCTAATCTGCATAGATATTAAATTATCTGTTGTTAAGCTTATGATTCCACTGCTCAGTTTATTTCTATTAAACCACAATAATAATGTTTTTGGCAGAGAGTTATATCTCCCGCCGGGGCATTTTTTATAATTGTCTCACCTCCGTGAAATCCAACATTTTTAGGTAGACGCAGACAAAAAGGCAGAAACCATACTATAGGGGAAGAGCAGTAGCAGCTACAAGGACAGCCGTAATCCATCAGGTGGAGATATTAGCTGTCTGGTTTTATACAGTTAGTCCTATGAGTCGTCTCTATACTCTTAGGTCCTAGGAGTCATTAGTTTGTGATTTTATAATTGATCTGAGGTTTTGGCTTGATGCCTCGAGGTTTTAAGTTGCCTATGTACAAATTTAATAGAGCAACTGTTGTATGTAATCCTCGAGAAGAGATGGTACATGACATGTACATTATGAACTAGGATGTAATGATTTACTTTGGTTTTGAATGAAAGAGTTTTCATGTGAACGGATCTCTTGATAAATGGTTTTAATTTTTAGTGATTTTCAGTAATCCGCTGTTAACGACCGCTTCCACATTTATCTTAATCGATGTTTGGCAACAGATATCACAATTTAGTGGTATCATAGCTCTAGGTTCGCTGAGTCTACAGAGACATAGGATTAAGGTTGTTGAGTCTGTTCTAGTGTCTTCCAGTCTGTCTGATAGTGTCTTCTGCTCATATAGGAGGAGAAGAAGAACTAAAGATGTCTGGATCACATGATGAACATGTTGTTGAGAGCAGCGTTGCTGCACCAGGAGGAGGTGCAAGAGATCAAGATAGGGAGGAGCCTGTACTTGAACAACCCCAGTTCAACCAAGTTGATATGGGGAATCCAACTTTCCAAAATATGTTTGGACAGTTTATAGCAGCTATGACCCATATGACGGATAGGATGCCATTACCTACACCTAGGGCACCATCCCATGATGAAAGACATAGAGCCAGCAAGACTTTTGAACGACTTAGGAGGGCAGGAGCCATAGAGTATGCTGGTACATCCGACCCAACAAATGTTGACCTATGGTTGACTGAACTGGAGAAAGCCTTCAGAATCCTCATGATTCCTGATGATGAGAAGGTGAGGCATGCTGTATATCTCCTAAAAGGGAGTGTTGTCCACTGGTGGACCATTGAGGAAGGCAAAAGACCTGGTGTTGTGATCGGATGGGATGAATTCCGGCGTGAATTCGTCTCTAGATACTTTCCCAAGACGTATCTAGATGAGAAAATCTCTCAATTTGAGAGGTTAAGGCAAGGACAGATGAACATTAGTGAATATGAAGCTAGGTTCATGGAACTTTTGTAGTTTTCTCTGCATATGTCATCTACAGATGAGGAGAGAATTCGGCGATTCGAGAAGGGGTTGAATGCTGAATTGACCACTCTGGTGTCTGCTCTGGAGAACCGGGAGAGGTTTGCCACTTTTGTGGAGTCTGTAAGATGAATAGAAAGGTCTATGATTGAGAAGCGACAGACTAAGGGTAAGAAAGAGTACCCACAGTTCCAAGGACAATGTTCTGGAAGTTTTAAGAAACCAAGGTATTTTGTGCCTACACCACCACCAAGGTTCAATACCCAGACGCAATGGACATCATGTAAGGGTAGAGGCCGTAGTTTACCACCGAAGGATGCTCACAGCTTAGCCTCAATGTCAGTAACAGGACCACCCAGACCACAGATGGGAAATGTAACATGTTATAGATGTGGGAGAGAAGGCCATGTGGTGAGGGACTATCCTAAAAAAGTCAGGAATGTGACCCAGCAACCGAGGCAGAGTCAACAAGGCTCTCAGAGGCAACAGTTTGGCAGTGGTGCTAGAGGATGTGGAAAAATGTCCCAAACTGGTACGTCGACATCCAATAATCGAACGCAGGGTCAACAACAAGCAACAACTAGATTCTATGCAATGAATCAGCCCGAAGCAGTTGTCAATCCCAGGGTTGTGACATGTCAGATGGAATTATTTTATTCTGACATGTCTTCATCTTGCTTAGTATCTATGTTAATTGATCCGGGTGCTATGCACTCTTTTATCACTCGATAATTGATTCATGACTGCAACATGATTGTCAGTCATAGAGAAGATAGCCTATTGCTAGAAACCCCTTTGTTGGGATTTGTAGTGTTGCGGGAGGTATGTTCTCCCTGCAATCTTTCCTTTTCTGAACATCGCATTCAGGTGGATTTTATACCACTTGAAATGCATGGGTTCAATATAATTCTTGGGATGGACACCTTAGAGAAGTATAAAGTTGTCTTGGATTGTGGTTCCAAGCAGGCTATGTTCACAGATAATGGTGACACATGGATCTTTCAGGGAGATAGAAAGATTCTTCCAACACGTCTTGTATCAACTATGGTAGCTGAGAAGTTGATGAGACAAGGATGCTTCACATTCTTAGCCCATGTGGTTGATACCATAATGGAGATCCCTCATCTTTTTGAAGTTCCAATAGTCAGGGAATTTGAATATGTATTTCCTGAAGAACTTCCAGGTGTTCCACTGTCCCGAGAGATTGATTTTGAAATTAATCTAATCCCAGGAACGCAACCAATAACACAAACGCCGTATAGAATGGCACCTGCTAAAATGGCAGAGCTCAAGAAACAACTGCAAGAGTTGCTTGAGAAGGGTTTTATCCGACCGAGTACTTCACCATGGGGTGCTCCGGTCCTCTTTGTTAAGAAGAAGGATGGGTCTATGCGTTTATGCATCGACTATAGGCAGTTAAATAAAGTAACTATAAAGAACAAGTATCCTCTACCAAGGATTGATGACTTGTTTGATCAATTGCGTGGTACAACTATCTTTTCTAAGATAGATCTGAGGTCGGGATACCATCAATTGCGTATTAAGGAGAGTGACATACCTAAGTCTGCCTTTAGGACAAGGTATGGTCAATATGAGTTCATAGTTATGTCGTTTGGACTAAGTAATGCACCAACTGCATTTATGGAACTCATGAATAGAATCTTTTGACCTTTTCTTGATCAATGTGTAGTCGTCTTTATAGATGACATCTTGATCTATAGTAAATATGCTCAACAACATGAGCATCATCTTTGTCAAGCTTTGACTTTGCTAAGATAGCATAAGTTGTATGCTAAGTTTAGCAAATGTGAGTTCTGGTTACCAGAAGTTTCTTTTCTTGGACACGTAATATCTACTTCAGGTATTCACGTTGATCCTAAGAAAGTAGAATCTATCCTGCAATGGGAACAACCTAAGACCCTGACAGAGATACGCAGTTTCCTAGGACTGACATGCTATTACAGGAGGTTCATTAAGAACTTCAGTTCAATAGCTTTACCTCTAACCAAGTTGACCAGGAAGGAGATTCCTTTTGTCTGGAGTGACAAGTGTCAACAATCTTTCCAGTCGTTGAAGGAAAGGTTACTAGTGTACCTATGTTAGTGCTGCCTGAGCAAGGGAAGGGGTATATAGTCTTTTATGATGCATCTAAGAATGGCTTAGGATGTGTGTTGATGCAGGATATGCAAGTGATTTATTTTGCTTATCGACAGCTTAAGAAACACAAGGAGAATTATCCAACACACAATCTAGAGCTAGCTGTTGTGGTCCATGCCTTGAAAATTTGGAGACATTATCTCTATGGAGAAACATTCCAGATTTTCACAGACCATAAGAACCTAAAGTACATCTTCTCACAACATGAGCTGAACACGAGGCAATGCCGCTGGATGGAGTTAATCAAGGACTACAATTGTACAATTGATTATCATCCAGGGAAAGCCAATGTGGTTGCTGATGCACTAAGTAGAAAATCAGCAACACCAACCTTAAACAAAGCACAGTTGAACTCCTTAGTGTGCTCTAAGAGAGATATGCTTACCTCCTTGAGGCAAGAAAATGTACATCTTAATGTGTCACTGTTAGCCGGGTTATTAGCTGAGATGAAAATAAAATCTACTCTGAGATAGCAGATTAAAGAAGCACAACAAGCTGATACTGTGATTCAACAGATTAGATCAGATAATGGGAGTGAGAAACGAGATGGTTTCCATGATTTAGACGATCATGTAGTCTGTTACCATGACAGGATGGTAGTACCTGATGTTGATAACTTAAGGAAGTTAGTTCTGGAAGAAGCTCATTCTTCGATGTATGCCATGCATCCAGGAAGCACCAAGATGTATCATAACTTGAAAGATATGTATTGTTGGCTTGGATTAAAGAAAGATGTTGCTGAGTTTGTTATGCGATGTCTGGTGTGTCAGCAGGTTAAAGCTGAACATCAGAAGCCCACAGGAACAATGCAACCTCTACCTATACCGCAGTGGAAATGGGATCATGTAACCATGGACTTTGTGGTTGGTTTGCCTAGAATAGCCAAAAGTCATGATTCCATATGGGTGATAGTTGAGAGGTTGACAAAAATAACACATTTTCTTCCTGTCAAAACAACCTACACTGCTGAGAAGCTGGCCCAGATATACATAGATGAGATAGTGCGTTTGCACGGGGTTCCAGCTACTATCATTTTTGATAGAGGTCCCCAGTTTACGAGTCATTTTTGGGAACAACTACATAAAGATTTGGGTACACAGTTACGGTTTAGTACAACCTTTCATCCTCAGACAGATGGACAATCTGAGAGGACTATACAAACCTTGGAGGACTTGCTTAGGGCATGTGTCCTTCAATTTGTAGGAAGTTGGGATCTACACCTGAGTTTGATAGAATTTGCTTATAATAATAGCTATCAGCACAATATTGAGATGACACCATATGAAGCATTATATGGTAGATCTCCCTTATGTTGGTATGAAACTGGAGAATATCAACTTTTGGGTCCTGAGCTGGTTCAACAAACAACTGAGAAGATTAAAGTCATACAACAACAGTTGAAAGCTACCCAGGATAGGCAGAAATCATATGCTGATAAGTGTCGTAGACCCTTAGAATTCCAAGTTGGAAACAGAGTATACCTCAAGGTCTCACCTTGGAAAGGTATCCTTAGATTTGGAAAGAAGGGAAAGTTAGCTCCTAGATTTATGGGGCCTTATCCAATCGTTGAGAGGATGGGAAAGGTAGCCTATAAGCTGGAGTTACCACCTAAGCTGCATAGATTGTATCCAGTATTCCATATTTCTATGCTGAGGAAGTGTCACCCTAATACAGAGTTGGTTCTGCAACCTATGGAGGTAGAACTAAATGATGATATATATTATGTTGAAGGACCTGTGTTGATTCTTGACAGAAGAATCAAGAAGTTGAAAAAGAAAGACATTTGTCTTGTAAAAGTTCTCTGGAATCACCGTGGCATTGAAGAAGCTACGTGGGAGCTAGAGGAAGAGATGAGGAGGAAGTACCCTTCTCTTTTCTCTTGAAGTTTTCGTTGATGATTTCAGGGACGAAATCCTGGTAAGGGGTGGATAACTTGTAACATCCCTGACCTGGGTTATGTTTTAACCCTAGGTGTTTTGTTTAATGAAAGGTAATTATATTCTTGCTCTTATCTTTTGAAAAGTAATTAAGACTCAAGGGGAACTTACATTGCAATTTTAGTCCTTTTTGAATATTGTTGAAATCAATGTTTTGCTAATTTTGGACTAAAGTGCAAATTACCCAAGTTGAGGGGTTTATTTGCAAATTTTGCATGATAATACGTTTCTCATATGTTGAAGCATCATGAGAGTGAATATGATGCAAAGTTATTGCTTGTGATAGCCTGAATACCAAGAAAGAGTTGATAAATCAATGTTTGTGCATTAAAACCTAGTTTTGGTGTAATGTGCAATTTACCCAAAACCTAGGGTTCAATATGCAAATTACCACTTCAAAATGGTCCCTACTATTTCTTGGGATCATGTGTAGTAAAGAAAATGAGAGGGGCGTCTCATTTGTATCTCTTGGAAGGAGAGAGAATCTTGATATTAAAATAATCAAGATTTAAGCATAATGGAAACCTTAATTCAAATTAATGCTAAAATAAATAAAATAATTGAAGGGCCTTCAACCAAAATTGAAATGTTTGAATTCAAATATGTGTGGACATCCTTGAGCTTTACAAGGGCCACGAAATATCTCAAGGAGGTGAAAAACCCACTCACATTATTATAAGAAAAAGAAATATCCACTCACATATGGATATTACTATTAAATGGATTAAGGTACTTAATTTGCTTTTCTTTAAATCATGGATAATTGAGAGGAATAAGAGGCAAAGAGGATAGCCTCATCTCTAAGGAAAGGAAGGGGGAAATTGGCAATAATTTTGGAGAGATAATTCCTACTTTCTCTCTCTTAATTGAATTTTCAATAAAATTCACATATAAGCTCATTTATCCATAGAAAGAAAGGATAATTTCGAATTCACTTCCACCCTTTGCTTGAAAAACGACAAAGGAAGCTTTGAAGGACCAGGAGGACGACCCCCAACCTGTTGATAAGCTTCTTGACCTTCTTTCATCTTGATTTCATGGTGGAAATCATAAATCAATGAATAATTTCTTCTTTTCTTCACTCCATCTTCAACCCTAGCCAAACTTTTCACTCCAAAACTTGAGGATGAGCCTTGGGGGAGATGAAAAAGCTTCTTCCACCATTGTTGACGTGAATTTCCAAGCTTTGAAGCTCAATTGAAGGCGGATTATATAACTTGAACCCTTAATTATTGTTATTGAACTCAATTTCTCAATTCAATTGATTCAATTGTTCTTCTTGTAATACCTTGAATTAGTTGATGCAATTACCATGAAGATGTCAGTAGGTTTCATGGGTTTGCAGGTTGATGATGATGACATCATCACAAGCATACACCTCAATCAAGAATAGGAGCAAACGTTTTGCAAAACCGCATGAACCAATTCAGTTTCAAAACCGAATGAGTAGATTCAGTTTCAAAACTGAATGAGTGGATTCAGTTTCAAAACCGAATGGCCAAGTAAGTGCAAGACCGAATGGGTAATTCCATTACAAACCGAATGGGTTAGATACACAAAACTGAATGGGTAATTATACTCAAGATTGATTGGATAAATCACTTCAAAACCGAATGGGTGATTCGGTTTCAAAACTGAATGATTGGAATCGTTTTCAAGGTTGATTGAAGTGATTCAGTTTCAAAACCGAATGGGTGATTCAGTTTCAAAACTGAATGGAGGTCAAGCACCTCAAGACCTCATGAGGTCAAGCACCTCAAGATGGCATGGATGGTCAAATGTGGTGATTGAAGGATTGAAAATCTAAGGGCATATAATTGTTGAACTCCAACAATTCAATCGATTGAAGGTTTCAATGTAGCAAAGCATGTTCAATTGATTGATGAGTTTATCTAAAGAACCCTTGCGGTTTTGAGACTGATTTGGCCCAAACAGTCTTGAGACCGTTTGAGTCCAAATGGTCTTGAAACCGTTTGGGGTCAAACAGTTTCAAAACTGTTTGGGGTCAAACGGTTTCAAAACCGTTTGGTGACGAGACCTCAAAACCAAATAAAGGTCAATTGTGATTCAATCGTTTGGAAATTGAAGGTGACGATTGTTCCAATGATCCAATGATTGATAGTGATGGTAATCAATGAAGGTACAAAGGTTGAAATCCTAAAAGTACCTAAATGATTAGTACCATTAAAGGGATAAACCCTAATTGCTTATAAGAACAATAACTTAGTACACTATGTCAATCATAGCTGTATGTACTTGATTGAAGGGTTGATATAACCTAATCAAGTTGAGAAGATGATAGAATGGAATTCATACATGAGTATGATTCATGTGGTGATTAAGGGTATGATCCTTAGCAAAGAGATGATGAAACCCTAATCATGAGCACAAACCCTAATTGACAAGGTTATTGAACCCTAACCCTAATTCAGGGCAATTCTAAGTGAAACCCTAATCCAGGGTAAGGATGTAACCCTAATCCAGGGTGATGATACGTGTAAACCTAATTTAGGGTAATGTGATGTAAAATCCTAAATTGGGAAGAATAGTAAACCCTGATTATGGGTACTTGAATAGAAAATCTAATTGGGATGTTTAGTAAACCCTAATTAGAGATAATTAAATAGTAAACCCTAATTATGGGTAATGGAACATGAAACCCTAATTGGGATGAACAGTAAACCCTAATATGGGTAATGGAACACGAAACCCTAATTGGGATGAATAGTAAACCCTAATTGTGGGTTATTGAATGTAGACCCTATTTTGGGGTGAAATTTATGTGAAACCCTAACTTAGGGTGATTTTATGAGAAACCCTGATGTTTGAAGTGATGTGGAGCTCAAATCCAGGGTGATACTATGTAATGCTTTATGAAACCCTAATCTTGGGCAATATGGTGATAAACCATAACCTAGATCTGGGTAATGGGATGAATGTTCCCAAATGACATGAAATGGGAAACCCTAACCCTAGAAAAGGAATAGTGGTGTTACCCTTGAATAGTGAATCCATATTTGTTCTGCATGGTACTGACATGTAATTGAAGTTACTGTTATCATCTTCACTAACCACACAGGTATTATGAAATTGTGATCATGGCCAAGTATGAGCTATGATGTTTTATTCATTATTATTTATTGGGCGTTGTGTGCCATAATATACCTTACTACATGGTAAGAGGTAACAAGAGAGTTAATGGGCTTCAAGTACCACGAATGATGCTTGTAATAGCAAGTATCATGTTTACCTTGGTCAAATGACCTGAAGGTGATAGTTACCTGGAAAAGTGGTAACAATGCTCAATGATGAGCTAAGGGTTTGAATACCCAGAACCATATGATTGTGGTAATGATATTGTGAAGGGATGAGACTTCCCAATATTGAAATGAGGGACTGAGTTCCCAATTTCTTTTAAAGACTGATAAGTAATTGATGAAAATAGTACATGTCTCTTTATAGCATTGTCATAATAAGTTATGTTTGAGAACTTGGCTGATGCTAAAAGAATATGAAAATGTACTTAATTAATCAAGTGAAATCTGTTCATGTAGTGATCTGACCATAGATCCATCATCGTCAGTAGTTGGTGATGGTGAAACAGGTTTTCCTATGGAATTTCCTGGAATTCGCATATTATGAATATGCGGGGGTAAATGGGTGAAAATATCCTTACGTCCTGGTGAAGAGATTGATGGAAGGTAAACATTAAACCTCTCAATCCTTCATGTGTCGGGATGGATGTATCACAAATCTCCCGATGGTTGGGATGGATGTATCACTAATCCCCCAATGATATTCAATGTCGGGTGAATGGAGATAAACATTAAATCTCTCGATTGCCGATGAGAGTGCAGTTGACGCTGTAACTCTATAGTGAAGTTTCCAGTATACCCTGGAAAGCTATATTGAGAAGTTGACATAGTCCTGCTTGTGGTCCCATACTGACTGGGATGTGGGAGGTCATGGGAATCCAACTCTTCCATTGACCTATGTTTGGTACCGATTTCGATTTAGCAATGGTCGGTTAGAGTATGAGTGGTATACCTCATCTCCTCAGAGCTTAAGTATGTTTGTAAAAATGTAATCAGCCGTGTAGCGTATTTTCATAAGACTGAAATACGAGAATCACTGGTTGATGATTAT
Source organism: Alisma plantago-aquatica (assembly GCA_963693085.1). Taxonomy (NCBI): domain Eukaryota; kingdom Viridiplantae; phylum Streptophyta; class Magnoliopsida; order Alismatales; family Alismataceae; genus Alisma; species Alisma plantago-aquatica. The sequence goes on from OY856413.1 coordinate 36,610,385, forward strand.
CTTGCTTAACATATCCTAGTTGGATAAATGTTATACATGTTCTATAATTCTTTATTGAATATTAGACATGCTATTTTATCAAGTTACAGTTAATAAGCTCAAGTGGGAATGTTGCTCTAATCTTCATAGATATTAAATTATCTATTGTTAAGCTTATGATTCCACTGCTCATTTTATTTCTATTAAACCACAATAATAATGTTTTTGGCGGAGAGTTATATCTCCCGCTGGGGCAATTTTTATAATTGTCTCACCTCCGTGAAATCCAACATTTTAAGGTAGATGTATACAAAAAGGTATAAACCCTACTATAGGGTAAGAGCAACATCAGCTACAAGGACAGGAGTGATCCATCAGGTGGAGATATTGGCTGTCTGGTTTTGTACAGTTAGTCCTATGAGTCGTCTCTATACTCTCAGGTCCTAGGAGTCAATAGTTTGTGATTTTATAATCGATATGAGGTTTTGGCTTGATGCCTCGAGGTTTTAAGTTGCCTATGTACAAATTTAATAGAGCAACTATTGTATGTAATCCTCAAGAAGAGATGGTACATGACATGTACATTATGAACCAGGATGTAATGATTTACTTTGGTTCTGAATGAAAGAGTTTTCCTGTGAATGGATCTCTTGATAAATGATTTTAATTTTTAGTGATTTTCAGTAATCCGCTATTAACGATTGCTTCTGCATTTATCTTAATCGATGTTTGGCAACAGACATCACACTCCATATTTTCCTTGGGTACCCATTACAAGTTTGAATTTCAACTAGTACCTTGGCATGGGCAATTGTACATAGAGAAACATTCTCCCTTATATGTCTTGATTTCTCATCAAAGTTGATGAGATTCATTCATCCTTCTCGTTAGTTTCCTGCAAAGTTTTAATGCCATGAAATAGTAGGACTTTTTGTGTGTAATTATTCTGGAGCCACATCTCTGTCATCCTTTGCCTCCATGTAGTCCTCATCGTTGGGATTTTCCTCCCTTTCTTCATGTCCTGAGCAGTCCATAAATTGAGATAATATTTGCTAAATAAAACGTATAGATAAAATAAATAAGTAACAAATAGGTAATATTTGTGAATAAGATGATATTTTCTGATTATGGAACTCTCAACCCATTCTAAGAAACTTGGAACCAAAAAATACCATAAACACATCTTGTTTGTGACCAAGTGTCTAAGAATAGTTCCACACCAAGGACTACCCAATCCTCCTATATAGTAAACCTTAGATGGAAAGTGAGACCATATGTTGAAGAATTTTCTCATACATGTGACTATCCACGATTTACTCTTAGTTAGTAAACATTAGATGGACATATATAGCTCAATTATTATTATATTAAACTCCAATCACTGATACAAAACTTAGTATTGGTTGCTTATGTCCATTTGATTAAGCATTTAATAAAAAAATAAAGAAGTTAATAATCAAGTAAACCATTATAAATGTATTCAATGTAATTAAACTGTGTGTTTTGATATAGAGATGATAAAATAACAATATCTAATTAATTAAGTCATTTTAACACCATAAAAGATAAAACATTTAAATATGTGTACCACTATATTTATTATTTCCCTACTCATCCAAGGATATTCCTTACTCATGGGTTACATGTCATTCTTTGTTGTTTTCTTTTATGTTAATAGTTCTTGAGTCTAGAGAGAAAGGATTAGAATCCTCAATATTTTCACAATAATATTTTTTTATAGATGGGGTATGGTAAACTACTTTTCACATGAGTAACAACATACTATTTTGAAGGTTCTTAAAATTTAAAATACTTACGAGCTTGAGACTTGATGGTTTGTCTTTCTTGCACTGCTTTTTCATAATTCACCATAGTATATCCCTACTCAACCATGTTTGCCAATTTATTATAATCAACCAAAAGATAATTGAAATCCAATTTAATCATGTCTTAGAATGTCTTAATTTCTCCATAGTATGACATCCTTGGTTGATGTGTCTAACTATCCTCAGAACTAGCAAAGTACAATGAAGACGCTCGTAATGTAACTCCATCATTTTACATAACACTCTTCCTATCACGTCACCTAGTGTAGAAATAATATTTATATATGTCAATCTCTTCATAGGAAATTACATCTATCATTAGCAATCCATTATAGATTATGAGGAATTTCTTTTGATGTTTGTGAGAGTTGACATAAAACATTTTCTTTAAGACAATTGATGAAACTACAACTATCTTATCTATCTATTTACACCTTGGTTAGCTGGGGATATAATTTCTTGATAGAAATTCTTTCCATAACACATATGTACACACTTAATACATATTGTGTAAAAATAAAGTGTGCTTATTCATAGATTCTTGAGAGATTTTAGTCACCTATGTTCTATGAGTGTCCTTTACATTGAAGTTGTTTGTGATGAGAATTTTTTAGGTCAATTTATACAACTCCTAACATTTTTTTTCTCTAAAACCCATTACCTATTTGTTTCTACAGACAACAATAATTCTATCTTCAAGACAAAAACCATTATGAACATCCCCTTTGTAAACATTTATTTTTCTCTCAAACGGGTACACCCAATGCCGATTCACATAATCCAACATGTGCATGTTTTGATCAAGTGAATAACTAGGTTAATCATTATATATAAGTCAAGGTGGGAAATATGTATCAAGTTGGCATAGAGTAACAACCAATTCTTCTTGCATCTTATCCAACTAAACTTTTAATCACATTTTGACATATTTTATTGAAAAATAAACTAAGCCTAGTGTTGAAAAAACTCATATTCTTTGGGAGTGTAGATCAAATCACAATAGGTGATATGTATTGCATAACAATATGCCAATCAAGAGATTCTAGACCAACCGAATTTAGATCTTTACTGAGACCACTAAACTTTAGGCACAATTACATTGTGCAGATACTCATAAATGATCTATATACACCATGTATATGCAAATCATGAGGCAAACATGTGCCTAAAACCCACTTATGACTTCAACTCCCTTTAGAATACTTTATTGAATCGGATACAATTTAGATTGTACACCATCTTTATTCTTAATAAATATATTAAACAATGTAGTCTTTGACATGCATAGCGTTCATGCCTTGCCCAATTGGCAAGAACTTCCATTATGAAAGATCCACAAAATTACACATCTTCATGTATATATAATTATCACATGATGCAATTGGAGGTACTTTGCCAAACTCATTATAAACGTTTTCACCATTTCACAAGACACATTCCCATTTGATGGTTATGGTGTTTTCAATCTTCCATTAAACCATTGGAGGCTTTATGCAATATTATATAAGGGCATACTAAGGGAATTGATCACCTATGACCAAGATACACAATTTTACTTGAGATGATTCGGAATCCTCCATACAAACTATAATGTGTTATACCCTTTGATGCTATATAATGCCAAATTATGATATGTAGGAAGTCATTCATTATGAACCACAACATAACACACATCTTACAATATTGTTGAAGAATTGTAGCATATGTATCAACTCTATCTCTATAGAACATCAAATGTATTCAAATAAGGGTTCAAGGTAAACCTCAATTTCACCCGCTTGCTTGGGCCTTCAAATGAGTAGTAATAACATGAAAACTTGTGCTTCATGAATAACCATATAGAAATATTGTAAATGACTATCATAACATTCCAAGTGTTGTGTTGTAGGATTAAATGTACAATATGGGTTCAACCTATTTGTTCAGAGGCCAAATATGTGAATACTTGCCTAATTTTAGAAATATAAATTTGATTACCTTCAATTGAGGCACATCTAGAAGATGTCTTAGGAGATTATCATCCTTTTGTATTACCTTTTTTGTGTCATGCTTGATATTCTAAATCAATTGCTTCAATGAGTAAGCATTGAAAACTAACAAATAATGGGTTATTTCAAATCATCTTATTAGAAGAAACTTTTTGTATCCAAAGTTTTTTCTTTTTGTACCTTGACACCCCATCTTGGAAACTTTTTGGAATTGTTATATTGATTTTAAACAACACATGTAACTAAGAAAAGTTGAATCTTGATAGCCTCCATAACCATGGAAACATCATCTAAATATCTTTGTAAGTCATACTTGGAATCTCACTATGGTCTGCAAGCGTGTCCATCAACCATTTCAATGGAGACATGAAAGTTTTGTTACTCCACTTATTGCTTTCCTTCAAATTATTGAGTCTAAAAATTAATCAATATCAACGATTTATTTAAACCCTTATACATCAATTTCTTGGAATCATTTACTAATGTATTCAATATAAGAGGCACCATCATTAAGTTATCCCCAAGATGATCTAAAATACCTGTAGAAAAATATGGCGGCATATATGGCCGCAAAAATAAGAATTTTCTTGCCATATTCCCATTAGACATCAGATCAAATCAACAACTATAGATTTTGAAGGAAGGTTTTCAAGACATATACCAGGAGAAAGTCTAACGACTATCCTTGCAACAATGTGCTTCTTTTGCAAGCAACACTCAGACGGTTGTCGACGGCAGCCTCCTAGTTTAGCACCACAAATGACAATTTTGCAAGGGTACGAAGAGGAGTGAATGATCACTGTCCTATGCGTGATGATGCTCCAGAAAGGGTAGACCACCCATTGCTATCATGCATCTTTACACGAGTGCCTTTGGGTACAATCTTGACTTGCGTCTCTCCGAGTCCAAATCATTTCATTGTGTCATCGATTCCTTGGCCCTATATTCAAGTACCTCTTCTTCTATCGAGCCTTAGCAGAGCTGATCTTGTTCGTATTTGGATGAATTATAAAATTTCATATTGCCTAAAAAGTATTTGACAATTCCCTACTGAGACAACATAAACTCTTCAACCGATCCTCCTTTTTTCAACCAGTAGATCACTTGGAGGTTTTGTACTACTACTCAAGTGATATGTGAATTTCTCAGGAGAAGTTTTTTGAACCGGATTGAAATTGTGAGATAGTTCAGTTCTCTAGACCATTTGCTGCCATGGAGAAGGGGACGGTGTTGAAATTTTTGAACCGGAGAATTGAGTTGGAAAGGAGTGCAATGAAACAAGTGAAGACCAAAAGAGACAAGCGTCCTGAGTAAACACTACTAAGAATGAAGCCCCTCTCTATAAAAATCAAACCAGTTAGTTAAACAAACAAAGACTATAGTTCTCGATCAAGTAGTTTACTTCCATATCTATAAAATGAGCGGTTTGGAATTCCATTTTGATATGTAAAGTTAAGTTCAATTGATCTATAAAGGGTAGAAGGGAGTAGGGGTATAAGTAGTCATTGAATGGATTTTCTAGATGTCCCAAAAAGAAGGCCTCCAACTCCAATGAGTTCTTGTAGAGCCTCAATCTGAGGGTCCTCATTCTTTGACTTGACCAATTTCTACTTTGAACAACAAAGTCAAGGATGCTTCTAGAAATTGTACCCAGTTCTTTAGGAAGATTCCTTCTTTCTATCCTATTGAGAGGATGACCCCTGGCCATTTCTTGTGGTATTAGATTAGAAAGGTGACTACATATAGTTCTAAGGTTGGCCTAACTTCATGACACACTTAAAGAGTTTTCCAAACCGTGTCAAGCTCTTGCTCGATGACCAATCAATGAAGTCATTTTGGATCCTTGACTCGTCTCATTCTGAGCCTTTGGCATGTTTGACATTGGGTCAAATATGTCATATGTGCATTGTCCCTTCTCTTGATTTACTTCAATTACAACTCAAAAATGAGGTTTTATGGTCAAGTAAGGGTTTGGGTTGAGAGGAGGGTCACAATCCTGCTATATACAAAATACTTAATAGATAACAACCGTATGTCATCTATCCATCTAATTTTTTTGATATCGATGGCTTGGATCAAGGGACAAAGTAGCTTGACCTATAGAGAGGGGGAGAGGGCCTAAAAGAAATGCAATAAGGACATTGATGAAGTATAAGCCCTGGAGAAAGATGAAGACAGTAAGAAAAGCGAGCTACACCAATCAAGAAGTCAAAAGCCATGCTCAAGTAAAGGAGATACTATTTCATTAATGAATTTTGACAGGAAAAATGCTATTGATAACGAGTTGAATTGGCTAGTTACCTGATAAAAAAGTTGGGCCCTCTCATTGCGCCAACTGCCCCCACCAAAATGCTAAAGAGAGCGAAGGGGAACATACTCGACTTTCAATTCAATCAAGTAGACAGGGGAAGCCAGCCCAGTATGATTCTCTTTTAATAGGTCACTTGGTTGATGAACTGAAGTAGGAGGAAGTTCTTCTCTTGGTTGCTGAAATTCCAAATAGGAAAGGGATACTATTCTCTTTTAAGCTTAAGCTACACCTGGGTTGGGCAATCAATCAGATGAGGTATAAGTGATCCAAGCGTTGTTAACAAGCCAATCTCATATGGTGGGTATCTAAGCTCCTGACTCGAACATGATCTTTGTTCCCAGCCAGAGAAATCCAAAACTCTAGAATAAACCCTCACATAAAGAGAGGACTAAACTATACACTTCCTATAGTTGGCAATGGGAAGTCGGTCACATATTTGTAAGACCATGCGTCAAAACTTAATGGGTTATGCCATTGATGGAAGGAAAGTGTGGTAAATCGATGGTAGGAGATTCTTGTGATGAACCAGACTCTTGGAAAGTCTCATGCCCTTGATACGTGACTATCTAATATGCTTAGTTTATACAATCCTAACTTCTAAAATTCAAGGAGGTCACTCACGTCTCCCAGAAGTCAGAATGCGTTATCTGATGTGCTCATCCGTTCTACTATGTGAGGAGACAATCACAGTCAAGCACATGCACACACCTTCACTAGAATCCAAGAAAGGTTCAAAGGAGCTACAAGAGGCAACAACACTCAGCTGTCTTGATGTCCTCTGCCTGGAACTTGAAGTAGAGGAAAAACCTTCTGACGTTGTCTTTATGGCCCAAACATAAGAAGGATCGTCTTCGGCCAGATTTAGAGCATGAAAATAGAAAGGATAGGGCCAGTCACTTCATTCCCCTAGAAATAGAACCAACAAGAAAACCAACAACTAGAGGAGACAACCTGAAGCCTGTCAGTCAGACAACCCTATGATAACCCTGACTGCTCTAATCCTCATGGAGACTTATCGAAAGGCAAGGCACAAAGTGACCCGACTGGAAGGAGAGGTACAAAGTGACTTGATCAAAGTGAGAGGTACAAAGTGACTCAAGCAAAGAGAGAGGTACAAAGTGACTCAAGTGAAGTGAGAGGTACAAAGTCACTCGAGCGAAGCGAAAGGTACAAAGTGACTCGAGCAAAGTAAGAGGTACAAAGTGACTCGAGCAAAATGAGAGGTACAAAGTGACCCGAGAAAAGCGAGAGGCAAAGATTTTCCCACGTAAGGATGTCAGAAAAGAGGCACTATATAGGAAGCGAGGGCAGGTGGACAAGGAGTCTAGTTGGTCAAGGCAGGTAGGATTTAGGCAAGAAGAGAGTTAAATGGGGATTAATGTCAAGAGGAGACACGAAGGGCCAAACCTTCCATAGTACAATACCGTGAAAGTTGAAAGCATGGATAGGGCAAGTGGTTGTACATGAAGTGACACACCCCTACACACCATATGAATGAGTAAAATAGAGAGGGATGAAGTAGCTTGACCTACAGGGAGATGGCCTAGAGTCATGAGAGAAGGACACAAGTTCATGCAGGGCAATGGGAATACTTGAAGTGTAGGTCATGCACGAATGCAGAAAGGGGACAAGGAGAAGCATTGACGCTAGTCCACTAAAAAATGAACCCACCTACTAAAAAGGGAGGGAGTCTCCCAGGCTTCCAAAAAATGATTCTCCGACCAAACATATCATAAAAGGAAGGCATTCAAAGGATTATATCAAAGAAAAACCTCGACTGTGGATGAAGAACACTAGACAATATGAGGCTCTAAAAGACCTCATCTCATATAGTATATCATAGCAGAGACACAAAATGATAGTCTCATCAATTAGCCATCACGAGCAAAGCATTATGAATATGAATGAGAGGGATAAAAAAAGGTGCCAAAAATGAGACATGGACTGCAATTTCCGGATCTTAAAAAGAGTAATGTTCCTCCAGAGGGCAATTATTTTTCATGCTAGTTTCCCTCAAATAAACAAAAGTCGGCTGGCACACTACTCTAGAACCTACCACTTTGAATATTTGTTTGCTTGGATAAAAAAGGATGGATATAGAAATTTATGAAGAAGATGCATGTGAATTCCCATGGGATGGATTGGTTTACCTTTTGTTCTAAAAATCCTTCAAATTCAAGACTATATAGAAGAAATCCCCTTTCTAAATATCCCTCCATATATTGGTGGTGGAAGAAAGCCCAGTAGAGTCCCTCTATGTCAGATACCTGGGAGTCACTTTTTATTAAGTGAAGGGGGTTCTGTCCTTTTCCTACTTTATATACTATCTATTGTGTGAGGAATTCCCTACTGGTTGGCTTGACTGACCTAGAAATGAATTTCCTTGCCTAAGAAACTCTTTAATAGTAAGGCTTGATAGTTAGTCAAGAGAAAAACTCCTTTTTATCTCCTCTTTAATGAATTTTAAACTCCAAACCATTAAGGAGGGCTAGAAGAGCAAGGGAAGGAGAAGAGTGAATGAATCCAATCTTGGGTTGGGAGTCAAGGCTCGTGAAAATGAGGGACGAAAGGATAGAATGATTTTGTGTATGCACGAGCTGAAAGGGATTGTGAGTTTCATTAGAGAAATTCTCTCTCTTAGTTACCAACTTCCAATTCAAAGTGTCCCAGATAAGTGACATCTATCCAACTCTGTAGATGGAGTCAAGGAGCTAGGCAAGGAATAAATCAGATAGACATATGAGAAGGCAATAAGAAGCTCTTTCTATTTTGTAAGAGTGGTTTAGGTAGCGAGAAGGAGACTGATTGAAACTAGAATCACCCAAGCCTTATCTTATGGTGGTGTTTCCGGCAACCATAGTCCGGTTTCATTAATAGAATGAGCAGTCTAGGCTATGAACCATAGGCCGTCCAGATTGGAATCCTTAGGCCCAACCTACTCTACCTTATTGGGATCTATAATATCATAGAACATCAATCCACTTATTCCTTCTTACATATATCTCCCCACAAATATATCGAGACAAATGGGAATAACCAAACCACCTCTACAAAATGCCAGTACCATGTAGCTATTTCAAAGCCAATGTGATGCTCCTTGGTTAGATGACCAAGATATTGGCGAATACCACATATGATCAAGAAAAGAGTACCTATAATCACATGAAAACCATGAAAGCCTATTGTTGAGAAAAAGGTAGAACCATAAATACTATTTGAAATTGTGGAGGGTGCTGGGTAATATTCCATTCCTCAAAAGTCAGTGAATACTAGATCCAGTAAAATAATATCTATTAATGAATAAACTACCCATTTTCCCTTTCCCACAAGGAGGGCATGATGAGCCCAAGTTATGACAACTCTAGATGAAGGGAGAATAGGGGTATTAAGAAAAGGGATTTCACAAGGATCTAAAAGCGCAATCCCTTTTGGGGGGCCAAATACCTCAAATCTCTACTGTGGGTGTCAAAGAAAAATGAGTAGAATCTTTACAAAGAGAATAAGGAACATAACCTCCAATACTATGAATAAAATAGAACCATATCAAGGTCCTAATTGTATTGATTTTGTATGAAGTCCTTCCAACATGGATTCATGTAGAACATCACACCACCATACAAACATGGTATATAGGATCAATATTAGGCCCAAACTAAGAAGTGTTGCACCCCTTAAAATGAGTGCGTGTACATCACACCTCCTACGGCGGTTGCCAAAGCTCTGAGTGAACCTAAAATAGGCCATGGAATTGGATCGACCAAATGAAAAGAATGCCTATGAGATTCCATCATAAACCACTTTGTCCTGGTTGTATGTAAACCTCCCCTTTGCCCCACCCCTCTCCCTATATGTTGAGCGACTTCATCTCTCTTGCTTCTTTTGAGCTAATTTGTTCCTCTCCCTGTAGGTTGAGCTACTTAATCCCTCAAGTGGTAGGGTCTCTTTTTAGTCTCATTTTCTTCCAGTATGTCAGTACAAAGAAATAAGAAGGGATGGTTCTTTCATTGTATTTATAGAAGTGATACTAGAAAAAGAAAGACTCTCTCCATGAATTCATCATGAAGAAGTGAATCATTGGTTTGACTGAAGAACTACGTGGGAAAATTGAAGAGAGGAGAAAAAAAGTTTGCATTTCCTTAGTTCAGAAAAAGTCCTCAATGTCGGGGGGGGGGGCACGGGAGAAAAAGTACAATGTACCTTCTATTCAAATACTGATCCTCGAAGATGTATGCCCTCTTTTGGATTCCCATTATATCCTTGTGCCTTCCCCCTATCTCAAATGAGAGATAGTACTCGGGAAGGTCCCACAAAGAGCCATTTTCCTCAGGGGTCAAAACATTTGAATAGACCCTCCAACTCCTTCTTCTGGTCTTCATCTTCAGACACCCAAAGTTCTGAGCATCTAGTGTACTTGATAATGGGAGTGACCAAACAGTGTTCAAGAGCCTCCACTTTCTAACCCAGGAAGGCTTATTTAGTCAGGCCCCAATGGGGCGGGGACACATCAACCTTCTTCAGTGCTCATTTGCACACAACCTCCCCCATCCTCTGCCCCCTGACTCTAAGAGTGGTGCACTTTGTTTTGCTGAGAAGGAGGCCTACTACTTCGCCTTTGGATCCATACATATTATGGTCAAACATCACAACGTTTCTAGTAGTATCGGGCTGTATATGATCCTTTTTAGTGAGGAGTATATTGTAATATTCCAAATCAGTATGTGCTTTTGTATGTGAGTGTCGTAGGATCTCTTAGTAAACAAGAGCCACTATTCATATTGCTTATTCAATACCCTAACTGCTCAATGTATTTACTATTAATTAATATGTTATGATCAATATGTGTTGGAGAGAGTTATATCTCTCGCTGGGTCTGGGTCTCACCCGTGGGTCACCACATTTTTTTAGGTGGTCGCGGGCAACAAGGTCGAGGTCACGTTGTGGAAGAGAACCAATCTGGTGATTAATAGATTCAGAAGGTTGGTTAGTTGTAGATGTTAGTAGTAGAGTCCTAGTGTCATCCTTGTACTCTCAGGTCTAGGTATGGGATGTGTTTTCTAGATGATATACTCATATCGACACGAGATTTTGGTAGTATGTCAATGTTTGCAAATATATGGCATGTACATGTGAAATATCTTTTATATGCAGGATGTGACTGAGGTCTTTGGACCCATATGTAAATACTTGTTACAGTATATGAGAATGGAATGATGAACCTTTTGTAAATGTTCTAGAGTTTATTTACATTGTTGGAATTGGTTTTAATCATTATGCATTTTTGACTATGTGATTAATTAGTAGTTGATCATGTTTTGTGTTTTGAGTAATCTCGTTTAGCGTAACAAAGTGTCACTATTAAGTTGGTATCAGATCTCTAGGTTTACTGAGTCTACAGGGATATAGGACTTAGGTTTGAGTCTGTTCTTATGTATCCAACATATCTGATCATAGTTTATGCTTATGCAGATATGTCTGGAGGACATGAAGAACACGTTGAGAGTAGCTATGTTGCACCAGGAGGAGGTGCAGGGAGGCAGACACGCGATGAGAAAGTGCCATAAGTAGGGCCAGAGCAACCCATAATGCCTCATCTAGACCCGACAATGATGTCCAATCATGTGTTTCAATCTATGTTTAGACAGATGATGGCCACAATTACACATATCACTGACAGAGCACCAACACCTCAAGCTAGGGCAGTCGCCTCTAATGTGGAGTCCCAAGGTGTCGGGAAGACATTTGAACATCTTAGACGTGTTGGGGCGATTGAATATGTAGGTACTTCTGATCGACATGTGGTTGAATGAGTTGGAAAAGGCGTTCAAAATCCTAAACATCATTAAATAAGACAAAGTTAAGCATGTAGTATACTTGTTGAAGGGTATTGCTGGCCAATGGTGGGACATAGAAGAGGAGAAAAGGCCAGGAGTTGTGATAGGATGGGAGGAGTTTCAGAGGGAATTTGTTAGCTGATATTTTCCAGAGACCTACCTAGATAAGAAAATCTCTCAGTTTGAGAAGATTCATTAGGGAGTTATGACTATCAATGAGTATGAATCAAAGTTTATGGAACTTCTAAGGTTCTACCCGCACATGTCAGCAACGGACAAGGAAAGGATCCAGAGATTTGAGAAGGGTTTGAGTACATAGTTGACTACTACATCATCAACCTTGGAGAATAGGGAAAGGTTTTCCACCTTTGTGGAATCTGTCAATAGGATTAAGAGGTCTTCCATAGAGAAGCGTGAAGCTAATGCTAAGAAGCGACCTATGCAGTTTCAAGGGCAATCATCTGGAGGCTTTAAGAAGGCAATGTTTTTCCCACCGCCGTCGCAACCAAGGTCAACCTTTAGTGAACCAAGATCACATGCACCATCACAGTGGACCCCGAGTCGGGGTAGAGGTCACAATTTTCCGCCAACAGGAGCCTGCAATACCTCATCAGTTTCAGTGACAGGGTCATTTAGGCCATATCAGGACACCATAACATGTTACAAGTGTGGGCAAGTGGGGCATACAAGACCCTATTGCCCTATGAAATATGAGGAGGTGACTCGGAAGCCAAGGCAAAGTCAACAAGGTCCACAACAATGACAGTTTAGTAGTGGTAGTGGTAGAGGATGTGGTCAGGCATCCCAAGAAGGATCCTCTGGACAAGCAAGCAGAGGACGTGGACGGTAGCAGGCGACAAAAAGGTTCTATGCCATGACCTAGCCAGAAGCAGTGGTCAATCCATGTGTTGTGACAGGTCAGATGGAGTTATTTCATTTTAATTTGTCTGCTTCTTGTTTCGTATCTGTGTTAGTAGACCTAGGTGCGACACACTCTTTTATCACTAGAGCGGTGATAGATAGTTGTTATCTACCTGTTAGTCATAGATCTGATAGCCTGTGGCTAGAGACTCCTTTGGTTGATTCCACTGAGTTGCAGGAAGTGCGTCCTTCTTGTGTTCTTGATTTTTCTGGACACAACATTCAAGTGGATCTTTTGCCACTTGACATGCATGGTTTTGATTTAATCCTATAAATGGATACCTTGGAAAAATACAAGGTAGTCTTGGACCTTAGTACTAAGGTGGTGACGTTCCATGATGGAGATGTATAGTGGAATTTTCAGGGTGATAGGAAGATTCTTCCTATATGTTTGATGTCAGCTATGACATCTGAGCGGTTGATGAGACAAGGGTGTGAGGCTTTCTTCACTCATGTTGTGGATACCAAGGCGGTAGGTCCTAGTATCCAGGAGGTACCAGTGGTGTGAGAATTTGAGGATGTCTTTCCTGAGGAATTTCCTAGCATTCACCCTCCTAGAGAGATTGAGTTTGAGATCAATCTTGTTCCTAGAACACAACCCATATCACAGTTAGCATACAGAATGACACCAGTAGAGATGTAAGAGTTAAAGAAATAGTTACAAGAATTGTTAGAGAAGGGTTTTATCAAGCCGAGAACTTCCCTATGGGGTGCTCCCATGTTGTTTGTTAAAAAGAAGGATGGTTCAATGAGGTTGTGTATAAACTACAGACAGTTGAACAAGGTGACAATAAAGAATAAGTATCCTTTTCCGATGATTGATGATCTTTTTGATCAGTTGAGGGGTGCCACTGTGTTTTCAAAGATAGACCTAAGGTTAGGTTACCATCAGTTGAAAATTAAGGCTTATGACATACCCAAGTCAGCTTTTAGGACTAGGTATGGTCATTATGAGTTTGCAGTTATGCTATTTGGGCTAACCAATGTACTTGCAACTTTTATGGATCTAATGAATATGGTGTTTAGACCTTATCTTGATCAATGTGTGGTCATGTTCATAGATGATATCCTGATATACTCCAAGGATTGTCAACAACATGAGCAACACCTTTTCCAGGCATTGACATTGTTGAGGCAGAATCAACTATATGCTAAGTTCAACAAGTGTGAATTATGGTTATCTGAAGTGTCTTTTCTGGGCCATGTTATATCTGCAAAAGGCATTTGTGTTGATCCCAAGAAAGTAGAATCTATACTAGAATGGGAACAACCAAAGACACCGACAGAGATATGTAGTTTCCTAGGTCTGGCAGGTTACTACAGGAGGTTCATCAAAGACTTCAGTTCTATAGCGTTACCCCTAACTAGGTTAACCAGGAAGGATATTCCTTTTGCTTGGAATGACAAGTGTCAATGTTTTTTCCAGCTTTTGAAAGAAAAGTTGACTAGTGCACCGGTGTTAGTACTGCCAGAGCAAGGAAAAGGCTATATTGTCTTTTGTGATGCTTCAAAGAATGGGTTGGGATGCGTGTTGATGCATGATAAGAATGTGATTTCTTTTGCTTCACGACAGCTTAAGAAACATGAGGAGAATTACCCAACACATGATTTGGAGCTTGTAGTGGTGGTCCATGCCTTAAAGGTCTAGAGACACTATCTTTATGGAGAAAAGTGTCAGATCTTCACTGACCACAAGAATCAACAATATATCTTCTCAAAACAAGAGTTGAATATGAGGCAGAGGAGATGGATGGAGCTGATTAAGGATTATGATTGCATAATAGACTACCATCTAGGGAAAGCTAATGTGGTAGCTGATGCATTGAGAAGAAAGTTGTCTTCATCATCAATGGTAGATAATACAGAATTAAATTCCTTGATGTGCCATAAGAGAGATATGCTAGTGTCTCTTCGCCAAATGAATGTACAACTAGAAGTTTCCTTGTTAGTAGGATTGTTGGCACAGTTACAAGTGAAACCTACCTTGAGACAGCAGATTCACAATGCATAACAGAATGATACTGCGATACAAAATATCCGATTAGGGATTGGCAGTGAAAAGTATGATGGCTTTCATGAGGCAGATGATGGTACAATTTGTTACCATAATAGGACAATAATTCCTGATGTTGATGGGTTGAGGAAGATGGTACTTGAGGAGGCTCACTCCTCCATGTATGCAATGCATCTTGGAAGTACCAAGATGTACTGAAACTTGAAAGACATGTATTGGTGGCCTGGTCTAAAGCGTGATGTCGCAGAGTTCATTGCCAAATGTCCAGTTTGTCAGTAGGTGAAGGCTAAGCACCAGAAGCCTATAGGGACATTACAACCCTTGCTAATACCATAGTGGAAATGGGATCATATTACTATGTAATTTGAGATTGGTCTTCCTTGGACAACCAAGGGTCATGATTCCATATGGGTGATAGTAGATAGATTGACTAAGTCAACTCATTTTCTACCAATTAAAATGATGTTTAAAATAGAGAAATTGGCACAAATATATGTTGATGAGGTAGTCCGTCTGTATGGCATTCCAGTGACTATAGTTTCTGACAGAGGTCTACAATTTACAAGTCATTTTTGGGAGCGTCTTCATTCAGCAATGGGAACACAGCTGAAATTCAACACAACTTTTCATCCACAGACTAATGGCCAGTCTAAAAGGACTATTTAGTCTTTAGAGGTTCTCTTGAGGGCATGTGTGTTGCAATTTCTTTGTAGTTGGGATGTACATCTGACTCTGATAGAGTTTGCGAACAAAAATATCTATCAAAGAAGCACAAATATGGCTCCTTATGCGGCTCTGTATGGGAGACGATGTCGGTTTCCTTTTTGCTGGTATGATATAGGTGAATATCAACTTTTGGGTCCTGAGCTAGTACATCAGACTATAGAAAAGATTAAAGTGATACAACAACAGTTGAAAGCAGCCCTGGAAAGGCTAAAATCTTATGCAGATAACCAACAAAGACCACTTGAGTTCCAAGTTGGAGATAGAGTATATCTTAAGGTTTCTCCTTGTAAAGGTGTGCTGAGGTTTGAAAAGAAGGGTAAGTTGACTCCTAGATTTATGGGACCATACCCTATCCTAGCTCGTGTTGGAAAGGTAGCATATAAGTTGGAGATACCACCAGAGCAACATAGATTGCATAATTCCTTTCACATCTCTATGTTGAGGAAATGCCATCCAGATACTAAGCAGACAATACAACCAGTAGAGGTTGAGTTAGATGAGGATACCTCCTATGTTGAGGGTCTTGTGTTGATCCTAGATAGAAGGGTGAAAAAGTTGAAGAGAAAAGATGTAATACTAGTGAAAGTTTTTTGGCATCACCATGTCATATAGGAAGCCACATGGGAGCTAGAAAATGATATGTGTAGAAAATACCCATCTCTTTTTGCGTAGGATTTCGAGGCAAAATCCTTGTTAGGGATTTATAACTGTAAGGCCCCTGAACTTTCTTAATGAGTTGAATGATATTAATTACCATAATTGAATGCTTAGAACCTAATATAACCTTTTGATATGTTTTTAAATTATAATACAAGCTTAAGTTTCAAATTTGGTCCAATTTGGACATTGTTTGAGCAAGTAATGCAATTTTCTGTACATTTTGGACTTTTCTACAATTCACCCAATTGAGTGGTTTTCTTTGCAATTTGTCACATACATTATGTTCCTTAGATGTTATATTATCATTATTGAGTATTTTGAGCCATGGGGCTCCTAGTTGAGCCATGGTTTGAAGGTGATTTCCTCAAGGGTATTTTAGGGTTTACCCCTTCATGGATGAGCTACCTTTAGTAGCTATCAACTAATGAATTATGTGATTGGCTGGGAAATTCGACAAAGGAAAGCTAAGAAGGTCTATACAGATAGTGGGAGAGATTCTTGTGTATGTCCTTGTATATTATTAATAATTTAAAGCCATGGAAACTTGGATAGATACTAGAACTTCAACTTTTTCTTTTTGCTTTATCTTAAAGTTCATATACTTATCCCCAAGCACTAAAACGATCCATTTTCTCTCCACCACTTCCCTCCTTCTCCCAACCTCGTTCTACCTCTGTTCAACTACGAATTTTGCTGCCCAAGGAAGAAGAAAAGTGGGGATCTTCTTGGAGAAAGGATCTAAGGTTGAAATTGACTTCATTTAGGGGTTCCTAAAGCTCCTTCCTAGTGATATTGACCTAAAAGTGTAAGTATTATCTTATTTCCTCCATTTATTTATTTTATCTTCTTCCTACTATATCTCTCCAGGTCATAATCCTTCTGTTCCATGGTGAAAATGACTCTAGAACTCAAAAATCTTTCCTTCTTGTTTCTTTTTCTAGGGGTTTGCTTCTTTGTGGAGAGAAGTGCCTATTTGGCCAAGTTCAAATCTGAATCTAGGGATTTATTGCCTTATTTGCTCAAGATTATTGCTGTTTGATATCTGAACTACTCTATAGAAGTGAGTTATATAACATTCTTCACTTATATTGCTTACTAGAAGCTTGTTAGTTCATGTTTATGCTTGAATGTGATGATCTAAGCATAGAGAAACCATGCTTGTTTAGAATTACGAATTTTTGTGGTGTTCCCTATTTTTTCCAGTTCTACATGAACTTGTAAACATGTGTAAAACCTTTATAAGGTGTAATATGATCTGGGACAGTTTGATAGCATAAACCTATGGTGCTAAGCACAAAATAATTGATGGTTCAAATTAGGGTTTTCAAGCTATTTCCTTCTCTATCACACAATCGATGGACATACCATTCAACAACCAATAGTGTTGCTATGTTGGCAACTTATGTTCATGATCAAGGGTGTAAAATGTATGGTTACAACCTATGTTCACCCCCTTAGGTCAGGTTTTGTCTCAATTAGATGTTTAATTAATATCCACTAAGTATTCTAATGATGTTATCAATCGATGATGATATTGGCTTAATAGCTGATGGTGTTAACTGAATGCATTACTGATCTAACAACCAATGGTGACATAATGATCACAATTAATGGTGGATCAGGTCATCACCATATATGATGAATTAGGAATGTAATTGTAGATTTGACTAAACCTTAAACCAATGGTTCCTTGGTTCAATTGATTTAATGGTTAGACTTATACTTCAATTGATAACCTTGAACAATGAACCTAATCCAATGAATAATATTGGATAATTTAACATCCAATGGATTAGAATGAATCACATGGTATTATATGTGGATCCTAGTGATGATAATTCGATGGTTCAATACCATTAATTTGTAGTCTTACCTTTTCCATTATATAGTTATATTTGATAAATCACTATAATAAGTGGATGCGTAACTCCCATGTGATCTAGCTTGTTATACCTAACCTCAATGTAATTATATGATGTTGATTGGTTATAATAAGACCTATTGAATGATTAATGTGATAATGAATTACACTCTTCTTGTGTTGAAACCACAATGTAGTACTGTTTGAATATCATAGTGCCTTACCATGTTAATATCTATGTACATATATGTGTTAATGATCTTTTGAGCCTTGTTTAAGGCATGGAATGATGATGATAACCTTACTATGAATAGTGTGATGGTCTTAACTACCTTTGGGCATGTTTGAAGCCATGATTGAGGTGAAATCCTCTTCATGTTCCAATAAGGGTTAAAACCCTAGAACTTGTGATAAGATATTGGTATCTTGTAATAGTATGATGATAAACGCGGTCCATTAATTTGCAATGAATGATAGAATGTGGTAATGTGATTAAGATTTATATCTCAAATGTTTTATATCCTTTAAAGTTGTTATACATATACTCTTGTTATAAAAGAGTTAGGGTTTGAATGTCTACTTGTATGACAAAGCCTTGAGGCATTCAATTAACAATAATTAATCAAGTGTAACCTTAATCATGTAGAGCCTTGTGCCGTAGAGCCATCTTCAGTGTCAGAACTTACTGGATGGTGAAATGATTATTCCCAAGGGAAATTTAGATCGCATACTGTTGAGTATGTGGGGGTGGCAAGTTGAGAATATATCCTTGTCATCCACAATTGCAGGTTATGGAGGATGGCTATGGCCATGTCTCTAACATTTGATGTGA
This sequence comes from Alisma plantago-aquatica, assembly GCA_963693085.1. Taxonomy (NCBI): domain Eukaryota; kingdom Viridiplantae; phylum Streptophyta; class Magnoliopsida; order Alismatales; family Alismataceae; genus Alisma; species Alisma plantago-aquatica. Next base: position 36,629,334 of record OY856413.1, read on the forward strand.
TTGAGGACAGATGCGGTTGTACCTCGGATTAGAGGGTTTTTTATACCCTATTTTCTAGTGTTGTAACTTGTACCAAGGACAAACTAGTTGTTATCAGTTGACTATATGTCACTGTTGGCAGTTTGACTAGTATGTCACTGTAGTTTACTCATACTGACCGAGGGGAAGAGATCTTAGGATACCAACACTCCTAGATCTTATACGGAACTGAATAGCACTTTGCAGTGGTCAGTTGGATTTTGAGTGGTACGACTCAAACTCCCCAGGGCATAATAATAAAAGCTATAATACTAGCAGTGTAGTATAATTACTAGGGTTTAATACTTATCACATTGGTTGATTAACCCTTGTCTTGTCTTTACACTACATAGTTCTTACATGATGTAGACTTATGAAAATTATGTAATTATACTTGATGCTACAACTTATTTGCTTAACTGCTTAGTATGCTTAAACTGTTCAATATGTTCATATTTCTTATTCAATACCCTAGCTGCTCAATGTATTTACTATTAATTAATATGTTATGATCAATATATGTTGGAGAGAGTTATATCTCTCACTGGGACTGGGTCTCACCCGCGGGTCACCACATTTTTTTAGGTGGTTGCAGGCAATGAGGTTGAGGTCACGTTGTGGAAGAGAACCAATCTGGTGATCAATAGATTCAGAAGGTTGGGTAGTTGTAGATGTTAGTAGTAGAGTCCTAGTGTCATCCCTGTACTCTCCGGTCCGGGTATTGGATGTGTTTTCTACATGATATACTCGTATCGAAATGAGATTTTGGTAGTTTGCCAATGTTTGTAAATATATGGCATGTACATGTGAAATATCTTTTATATGCAGGATGTGACTGAGGTATTTGGACCCATATGTAAATACTTGTTATAGTATGTGAGAATGGAATGATGGACCTTTTGTAAATGTTCTAGAGTTTATTTACATTGTTGAAATTGGTTTTAATAATTCCACATTTTTGACTATGTGATTAATTAGTAGTTGATCATTTTTTGTGTTTTGAGTAATCTCATTTAGCATGACGAGGTGTTACATTTTGTCTATACTCCATTTTTTCATCTGTATGGCCATACAGATAGATAAGTTCTGACACTATCATAGACCCTTAAGTTAAGGAAGAATCCTCATCTAGTGCTATCTGGGTTGAAAATTCAGGGGAGACTATGTGCCCCAATAAGAAACATATAAAAGCATTGTTTTATAACCTGACCCTCAATTTTGCAAGTTGTTCCTATGCTCACTCTTTTCCCCATTATCCATCAAAGAACTGCATGACGTTAATACTCAAGGGGAACTAAGAAGAGGGGGATCAAAGTATGGAGAAAATGGGTAAAAGAAATAAATTCAATGTTCATTACTTTGAGTGACTGAAATAAGACTAAGGATTTCTTCTGCAGAAAACAAATGAGTATGCATAGGTGAAGAGGATACAACAATTGTACTAGACTAGCAAGCAAATTGGGATGGATTTCACACGAATCAAGAAGATTCCCCGAGTATGATGAATAAATTATTGGGCATGTGAATCTTGAGATTTTTTCCCAACAAAATAGGGTGGACGGGAAGCACTAGTCCATGAAAAAAGTCACCCATTTTTCAATATGGCAGGTGTTACAACCCCAATTTTGGGTTCATTTGGTGAGAAATGTAATTTCTAATATTAAAGATATTTAAACAACAAATGATATAATTTGTTTGGAATAAATGGATTTCGTTTACAATAGCCTTGAGGATTGTGTTGTGGGCTTTATTGGCTATTGGGCCCAAATAACAAGAAAATTCAATTAGTTTATGAATAATTGAGTTTTTGAGAAAAGAATAAGATAGAAACCTCTATAAGGCAAAATGATGTAATCCAAGGATGGATTTCGTACCTCTTGGATTCCTTGGGTCCCAAGGAGTCTAAAGTTGCATAAAGAGTGGAATAAGAAAAGAAAAGACCAATTAAATATTTCTTTATTAAGAAAGAAATTGAAAATAATGGTAAAATGTGGAAAATAAGTAAAAAGAGGTACAATTGAGTTATCCTTAGTGTAATTTCGTATCCCAAGGATTCCTAATGATAAAAGGAATACCAATGAGGAAAATAAAAGAGAAATAAAGAGAAATCCTCAAAAAGAGCTATTTTAACAAGAAATAAACAAGATAATGAGAAAAAATAAAGAATAATGCATTTAGATGCATCTAGAAGGATAATGAGTATCCAATAAAAAGGATTTTTAAATAATAGAGTTTCTTGGGATCCAAAGAGTCCCAATAAAGAGGAAAGAAAGAGAAAGTACCAAAGTTGCAAAATAAAGGGATAATGGGAATACATAATTAATGATTTATGTGGTTTTGTTAAGAAGAAAGTATTTTCTACTTAAGGAAATATATTTTCGTGGCCAATATATTAAAAGGCATGAGTAAAGATAATAATGAGAAGGAATTTTCGTATTCCTAAATATCCAAGTAATAAAGGATATCAAAGGGGTTATGAAGAGAGAGAAGAATACTTCTCCTTGAAGGAATGTGATTCCTAATAGCAGGGGACTTGTTTCCTCTTAGGTGGGCATCTTGGGGCAAGGATATCCTCCCTTATAAAGGGGGTATACCCCTGGATCGAGTTCCAAAGAACCCCAAGCATCCTTTTTTTCTCTCCCATCTTCTTCTTTACAAGAAAACCATAGGATGGAGGAGAGCACGTCTAACCCTGGGCAGTGAGGATGCGTGGGGTCGCCACGGTCGAGGAGAGAAGTTCCACAATGCCAAAGGAAAGCTCTACCGTCGTTCCCATGCCTGAACTTTAGCGTGACAAGGGCAGCACGGCTGCAAGGCCTGCTGGTGGTCGCGGATACGGCCAGCACTAACCAACTCACCTAGACGCAAGACTAGGAGTGCTCTGAGCACAGGGAGGGGCGTCGTAGGTGGGGACATCGTCCCTGATGGTCGCCGGTCACTAGAGGAGAGGGGGCAGCCCGCGCTTGGCTGTAGGTCAGCCTCTAGGGCAACACAGTCGAGCTACGTGAGGTTGATGAAGAAGGAGGAGATGTTGGATGGTTTTGCCCTCCCGCGGGCTAAAGAACCTATTACTTACACAAGGGTAAATGCATAATTGTGTTATGTTTCCAAAAGCTACAACGTTGCATGGGGTAGGTGACGTGGCAGCTTTTGATTGGCCCAAAGTAAGTAATTTTGTGAAATTCATATCTATTTAATCGTAGCTCAGATGGATGCAAATTATACATGAATCTTGCTCAGAAAAATGAGAGGAATCTAATAAAAATATTGTTAGGATCTAATTTCTCTTGCAATTTGAAATGTAATGGAAGTTATTAACTTTAATGAATTAATGGTTAAGAAACCCTATTTTTGATATCATTAATGTGATTAGTAGGGTTTAATGGATGATTAAAGTTGATGTTAACCTGTTAATCATAAAGAGATACATTAAGATCGAAAATGATGAATTTTGCATGTAATTGATTTAACTTAGAGTTTCATGTACATGAAAAAGCTTTAATGGGCCTTGAAACCCTAATAATTAGTGAATGAGATTATTAATGGCTTTAACTATTCAAAATTATGAATTAAGTTGAGAGATGATAATTCCAAGCTATTTCGAGTATAAAAGTTCCTAATTGTGGATAAATACCCTTAATGTAGAAATTAGGGTTTTCTAGTAGATAAAAGGTAGAATTAATGATAAATAACGTTCATATGTTAATTAGACCACAATGAACTACAAATTGATGATAATGACTTTGTCATGGATTAAAAGGATAAAAATGGTAGCTTTAATGAAGAGGAGGCTTAATGGACTTAATTGAGGAGTAATTATGTTTTTTTTCTTCTGAAATTAAGGTTATATGTTGTTAAAAGGTAACCTTAATAACTTTTATGAAGGATAGATGAGAAATTAGGGTTTAAAATAGTAAAATGAAGTAAAAACCCTAATTGCAAAGTAAACCCTAAAAAGAGGAAGAAACCCTAAAAGGGGATAGAAACCATAAGTAGCAAGATGGTTTGGATAGATTTTGATAAAAAGGAATTGGATGTATATTTTAGGATTGAACTGTGTACTTGCTTGATTCTGGATTACTTACTTGTTTGGACTATTCCTGCATCTGAGTCTGCCTGACAGGTATGTGGTTAATTATGGTTAATCGCATTATTTTCCTGAGGGTTTTTCAGATGTTTCCTCGTATTGAATGCAATCTAAACAGTTGGATGTTCATACTTGCAAAATTATAAAGTCACTATGGTTATCACAATTATAAATAAGTGTGTATTCTCGCACCTACATGCCACCCTGATGGAAGATGCCATAAAGGTCAGGCCCAAGAGGGTAGACCCATGGGTACCATGAGAGGTGACCCCAGACACCAAGCTCGGGAATGAGAAGGTGGTCTATGATGCATGACTATGGAGAACCATGAGAGGTGACTCCCAGGCACCAAGCTCGGGATTGAGAAGGTGGCCTTAAGTCAATGGCAAAAGGGAAACCCTAGAGGGGTATGCCAGGGTTAGGGCAAAAGCGGTGGAGAATGACACATTGAAAATGTAAATTTGCTTGTTAAATAATTTGATTTTGATTATTAAATTGTTAGCCATATCTGTGAAATTTTGGATGTCCCCACATACCGGCATATTTCAATATGCTGACCGACATTTTGTTTGTCGGCATTTTAGGTACAAGCTTGAAAAGGAAAAATAGTAAAGTGGCATATGTGAAATTAATTAAGAGTTAAAGTACAAAGGAGGATTAGTTAGAGTAGACTCCTGATGCAGATAGATGTAGATATCCCAATTTTGAAAAAGGTATGCAAAGTTTTATTTTGTACCAGTTTTTAGTTTAGTTAGTAAAATTTGTTAATTGTTATTGATTATTTGTCGAACCTTTGATCTGGGTTATTGGTTAATGGCTCTGACCTTTCAGTCTCCCTTAATTGGGGGTTACCGGGAGGCGGGGTCGTTACAGCAGGGCCTGCAAATTATGACCTGAGCCTTCATATGTCTCAACAAACATAAAGGTGACATATCTAGGTAGTGATGGTGATCCACATAGGAAGGAGGAATGCCAAACCGAATGACTTTCTATAAAAAGGGTCGGGGCCCAAAGGATTTTCACTCATGAGGGTTGGCCCTTCTCCAGACCTCTTCCCTCCTACCCCTACCCCCTTCAACCTCATTTCTATAAGGAAGGGCCTTCTCCTCGTAGAGGACTTTCATTCCTCCACATGGGATTGACTCCAAAAGAGAAATGCATGGGCTGGGAGTCAATGTGGTACCTCCAAAATATGATGGGTCTCAAGTCCTCCTTCTTCAGACTTTTTAGATAGCGGTCCCCATCTCCCTATTAGTCAAGCTCAATTTTCTTTCCTTTCCCATACGGACGAGCTACTTAGTTCCTTAATTGTGATGAGAGAGATTCACTATCTCACTTATGCTTAGTAGTCATTGGCCGTAAGAAAAGATGGTTGAGATGGAATTAGGGGGTTGGTGAGGGTTTTGATCCTTCTTTCGTAATGTGATTTTATTGCCTGCCCCTCATTGAAATCAATCATGGTTCCCAGAAGTATTTACTAAAGAGGGTCTATTGACATAAAGAGAATAGAGAGGAGAGTCCTCCCCACAAATAGATTTGGGAAGGGAGATCCCGAACCATTTTTTAGATTACCAAGCCTTCTCAAATTAGTTCTACAATGGAAGCAAAAGCTTTCAACATACACATGGGGAAAAAGCTTTAACTCACCCCAAAGTGAAACCCAGTGACAATATCATCCTGAAGATGGATGCAATGGGAAGAAGTGGCATTTAGAAGTGTTTTTAACTTTACATTTAGGTTTCCACAACAAAGCTTGCACTGCTTTTCACACTTAGGGACACAACATGCCGTCAACAATTATTCTATTACGCTGCCACAAATTTGCAATAAGATACTAAGTAATAATTGTTGTTCATTGGATTCTGGAGGAAGGACTTCGTTAGCATTTGATAATTGCTACGATTACTCCTAAATAAACTCGATTCTCCCATCAAGAGTTTCTTGGAAAGTCTTACATAAACTCTTCCGATTGAAAATGAGAAAGCCTATAAAATAACCATCTACTATCATTTCTTTATTATAGATTGATATCTTCTTCAAACTTGATGCACAAATAGATGGAATAGCTACAAATATCATCTTTCTGTATTGCATATCCGTTGAACTCAATCTCATTGAAAAACTTCCTCAAAGTTTAATGAAGAGAATGAAAGGAATACAAAACTTTGCTTACTCTCCAGAAGTCATGTTTAACCTTGAATGCAATTTATGGATTGTACAACAATAGTCCCTCATACTAGGAAAGTAATAACAAAGATGGCTGATCCGATAGCAGATTGCGCAACTGCACTGTTGGAATTAATGAAGCAAATGATTGACCCATCATATCATCCAATGAAATGGAAAATACCAAACAGTTTGAATTCATTGCCAATAACATCGATTCTATTGGCATTGACATAATAACAATATTTCGTCTATTTAGGAGGATTCCACAAATAGCTAAAATAGAGATGATCATAAAAAATGTAAAATATTTCTGGGGATCTATTTTGGAAAGGTGGAATGCAAGTTAGAGAATTTCAAATTCTATATCCCAATCCCATGCCGCGTCCACAAATAAAAAAACAAATCCAAAAAGTTCCCTTCACTATCCCCTATCATGGGCTCAAGATATGGAGTGGTTATGGTGGGCCCCTTAAATTCATGGAATTAATGCCATTCCTTATTTTTTGAGGTCCATCGTTGATCATTACTCTCACGATGGACAAAGTAAAAGAGCTCCTGGAGCTCTACCTTGAGCTTCCTCTCATAGAAGCCCCATTGATCCTGGCATGCTCTCTGTGCAACATCCAGAACCCATGTTGTATATTTGAAAGAGGTTGACCTCCTTGCTTCTCTCATGGTACAACCCTCTTCTTGCCGAGCCCCCTTTCTCCTAGGTCCATAGAGAAAAAAATGTGGGACTGGTGCTAATAGTTCATCACTAAAGAAAGACTCATTGAGCTAAGATTTCTAATTAATACTAATATAGTATAATAAACACTAATATAAAAGAAAATAGAAAAGAGCTTTCTGTATGCTTTCCCCAGTTCTGTTGCTATCATGGGCCTTACACAATCAATCAGATCATATCGATATCCCTTAAACACAACATATGTCATCTAAAGGATCTCTGATGACTCACCAAAGCATGAAAGATAGGATCTTTCATGAAATGGATTCCCATATAAAGAATGCAATAACTGCAAGGATAAGCTCACACCAAGCCATTCATTTTGGATCCAATTCAAGATTTTTCTTGGGAGGTATTAGGAAGGAATTTGAATGTAATAATTTTGATTCATATAAAAAGAAGAAAATGTTCACAATTGATTCAAACACTATACTGATGAGATAGGGATAGAGGAAGAATAAAAAACCAAAGATTTCACATATTAATTTTGATTGAAAAAGAAATATTATTTGTGCCCTCAGATCGATGAGAAAATGGGTCAAATTTGTTGGATCTAGGGCTCTAGAGGGGGGCAGGGTGAATAGAGCTTCAAAATTATCACAATATAAGGTAGACCTTCAAATTATATCAATCAAAACCAATAGCTTAAGTGCAATTTGAAGTCCTAACTAACAAGCATAGCAAGGATGAGAGAAAATGAAACAAGCACTTGGACAAGGTGGTTTACAAAGGTTCCACTCTCCAAAACTAGGAGAGAGTCAATCCACTACCTAGAGAGGTCAACCTCTAGGACTTTGCAGGTGCTTTCCTTTATATATTTACTTATAAGAGTTACAATACAAGACCCACCAAAGGACTTGCCTATCAATTATAAAGAATCTTCAACCTTACCAAGGACTTACCCACTTTGCAAAGAGTCTTCCGCCTTCTTCCAAGGACTTACCTACTCTTGCACAAGTCTTCAACCTTCAAGGTATTATCCACTCTTCTTGGATCTTCAGCCTTTGCCTTCTCCTTCACCTAGAGAAGATCTTCACCTCTCTTCAACCTTGAACAAGAAGAACAACAACTTCTCCTTCACTTGGATGAGCTTGCTTCAACCTTTTCTTCTTTGAGAAAGGGGTAGGGAAGATGGAATGGAATGAGAGATTTACAATCACAAGGAAGTAGCTCTCTTACCACTGACCTAACTCACTCATAATCACGAAATGCTATGTAAATGAGAGAGACAAAGGGGCTCAAGGAGTTGCAACACACCCAACTATAGTAAGGACTTAGAATAGCATGAATGAGAAAACTTGAAATGAACTCCAAGGGGTCCTATTTATAGCTGGAGGTGTTCCCTTGAGTGCGGGATCACTGAAGGGCAAAATATAGCCATTTTCCAAGTTGCACCAGATCTATTCTCACTCAAGACAACTCACCAATGTTTATAATCACTTTTTTGTGTTTTTTCGTACAATACTTTCGATCGAATTTCAATAAAGATAACTCGACCGATCCACTAAGAAACAAAGGCAATTTTCAAGCTATCGATTGAGTTTGTTCTGGGGAACTCAATCAATGAGATAAAATTAGTTTTTCTTAGTGAGTCAGTCAGTCGAGTTCTGTGAGTGTGAAAATTGACCGATTGGTCTCTCCTAAAAATTCATCACTAGATCGGCTGAGTTTCCAACTCGACCGATAAACAACATGTGACAAATTTTCTAAATTGACATTTGAGTGATCAAACATTGGAATTAAGTGTCCCTGATTTTTTCTCATCTTAGTTACAAGTCATATCATCAATACAAGTGATTACAAAAATCATCTAAGGTGATTTGGAGTGATTTCCCAAATTGCATGCTTGCATTGCTTTTGACTTGAACTTGAACATGGCTTGTGTAATTTGATCCTTTTCATGTACCTAAAACTTGAAATTAATCTTGAAAAAACATATTAGATACATAGGAATGGAATGATTAAGTCATTATCAAAATACGGGCAATGTATAACTCTCAAGTCAACATTCTCCCCCTTTTTGACAATCACAAACCATTCCTCAATCATATTGAAAAGGATATGTAAAGTTATACCTTTCCTTTGTGAATTGTAGGGGGATTCATGATTTGAACAATGTGAATTGCTCCCCCTCAATCTATGCTTACTCTTACCTACATAGTTAGTCTATCTATACAAAGCAACATGACACATATACTATATGGTCCTTTAGCAAATCACTTGATAATGCATATACTGAACAAGAAAAGGATCACATAGGCAATAAAAGCAATATTGTTGAGCTTCAAAATGATGAACTTCTCTCCCCCTTTTGACATTATGAAAAAGGAAGGGAGTATAAGAGCACAAAAACAGGTCTTATCCAAGCACAACCAAACATACATCCACAACATGCAATCGCAAAGCATACACCAAACAGAGATGAGAGAAACATACAATCTAAGTCATAATCAAAATATGGTAAGCATGACACCAACTCATGAGATATAGTAAATCAAAGAGTAAGTGTACAAAGGATTAAGATTACAACCCAGAAAGCTTGTTCTAAAAAACAACTACAAGTCAAAACGATGAAAACTAGATGATAAAATAGTACATCTAAAAAAATGTGCCCAAATGTTTTTAATACATAATAGCCTAGAAAGATATATATGGTCAACATCAGACTAGAAACTAGAGAATATAAACATCTAGGTCATCTATGTCCACATCATCAAAAACATCATCAACATCAAAATCTAAGGCTTCTGGCTCATAGTCAACATCTCTGTCTGAAGGTGCAACAGAGACAACAACATCTTCATCACCAGAGTCACCAGCAGAGCCATCATTAGAAGTATCACCATCATCCTCATCAACCTCCTCATCAACAACATCCTCCTCATCAGTGTGATATGGCATCTCCTCATCAACAAGAGAACCAAAACCTCGACTGGGCTAACATGCATTCTGTTCATCCCAAGACATGCCAAAAGCATGGAGCTCATTGGCCTGTGGGAAGAAAGGAGTAGAACTGCCAAGACTAGCAAGTAGAGTGGCTAAGGGGCCAGTTGTCAGTGGCAACACTCCAAGGGAAGATCCACCAACAACATAGGGTGTAGCAGTGAAAGCAGCAGTTGGATAGCCATGGTAAAAGTGATCATATGCATAGGATGCATAGTCACCTCCTGGGTAGGACTGGTAGGTAGGATAAGGGTGTGTACATGATAGGTTCATGTTGGACCCGTACAAAGATCCTTATGCATGTGCTCCTGGACCTGAAGGTTGTACACATGTTGATGAATCATGTAGCCCATAAGGGTTTCATTGGATACATGGAACGAGGCACAGGCAGGTCGAGTAGGCTGAGGTTGTGGAGGTGCTTGGGTAGAGGTAGAGGTAGAGGCTCCAGGTATGGTAGAGGATGGGATAGGCACAAACTTTTGAAGTGTGGTCTCACTGATGCAAACTCCTTTCTGGGAAGGTTTGGAGTGAAGGTCATGGAAAAGAGATTTGCCAGTGGCAAACTGAAAGAGACCACAGATCAGGGCTGGGTAGGGAGGGTAGGTTCCACGGGTGTTCTTACCTGAGTCAAAGAAGGTCATATGGTAGAGAACTTATCTTTCCAACTTGACTCCGATGTTCTTCAAGAGTCAATACATAATTAACACAATGTTTTCTACAATTTCAGTCTGATTTTTCTTTGGATGAATATTACAGTTAACAACTTAGGCAAGTATGCAGTTCTTGAGATCTAAGTCAGAGGAGGGAAGGGTGAAATTCTTCCTATATGGGAATTGAGGCTTCTTCAAGAACTTATGAATATTGGGGAGAGTAAGATCATACTGCTTGTAGAAGGCCGCAGGCTCGACTAGGTCAAAATACTCATGATAGTCCTTTCGTGAGGTGTCAGTCACTTTAGTACCAAAAAAGAAGATGTTCATGGTATCCTCAGAGACTTGTAATTTCTTCCGAACTATCATGGAAGTGAGGTCTACTTGAGTATTGGGTGGTGGTACGAGTGTGTCATAATTCCATTGCAAGTTAACATAGAATTCATGAATGGCTTTTGTGCTAGTTATGGAATTATTATAGCACAAGCACTCAACACACAAGGCGGAGAGGTGATGATCGTACAACAACTCAGCTACTTGATCAATGACCTCTTGTCTTCGTCGGCATGGCTCAAACAAGGCACGAAACAAAAAGGGGTTCCTAGGAATGATCTCCTTGTACCTATGCCGTGGAATATTATCGCACTGCAAACTCACTCGGGGTTGAAATCCCCGAGCTTTTACCAAAACCTCATGCAATAATACCACCCACAAGCGGACGAATCTTATCACAATATAGTTAAGGATCAAATCCCAAAGGACAACGTTTTTAAGAATCTTTGTCAGTCGAATCTAACACAAGTAAGACTAATATTTAGATCAATTGATTGGGTTGTGGTTGATTAAACTAGTTGCAATAAAGTAAAAGAGCATAATTAAAGTTTGTTCTAGATTAATGATATGGAATCACTAGGATGGTCTCAGGTTTCACCACCACTACACATGCAAACACATCCAAACATCAAACATCAAGGTAAGAATCTAACTATCCAAATGAAACTGCTGCAAACCCTCCCTAAGAGATGTTTAGGCCCACATAAGCATCCCCTTAGGCATCATATTTCTCATCGCCATCTGGATCATGCACTCACAGTTCTAAAGATACAACATCCAACTGAGGCTGAGATCCTCCCTAAGGGATGTTTAGACCACAGAAGCGTCACCACAGACTAGATTTCTCGTCCCCTCACAGATCATACACTTACAACCTCAAGGAATCCCATTCTATTTTTAGTCAGGAGTCAACCACGCTAATCCACAAGTGAGTAGGTGATTAATCTACAAGCAAGCATCGTTGATTAATAAAGAAGATACAAAATCCAACTAAGGCTGTGGCCCTCCCAAAGGGATGTTTAGGCCACAGAAGCATCACCGTAGGCTAGATGGTTCGTCCCCTCACAGATCATACACTTACGACCTCAAGGAATCTCATTCGATTTCTAGTTTGAGAGTCTACCTCATTAATCGACATTCCACCCTACATACAAAAGTTCTCATAACATAGGGAAGAACAAGATGAATTCAAGTAGGTAATCAAGCTACAAGCATTATCAATTAACAACGAAATGGAAAGTTATATACATTGCCTTGGAATGTTAAATGAAAAGATATGAAAGCATGGGCAGCAGTGCTAGTCCCCGCACCCCAGCAAAAAGTGACTACTTGCTCATGATGCAAGAAACAAGAAGAACAAGAGAGAAGGAAGGTTCTGCCATGAGCATGGTGTAGAAGGTAGTCGCATCTCGGTGAAGATGATGCAGTCTTCTACGTCGTGTCGGGGCAGATCTGATGAGGAGGAAGAACCACCAAGGTGGGCTAGACAGACCTTCTTCTCCACCTTCTTTCTCTTCTCAACCTCCTTGCTTGCACCAGGAGGAGGTGTGGGTGGCATGGCAATGGCTGAAGATGGTGGAGTGGTGGCAGTATGGAAGGGAGACCGATCGTTTGCTCAAGCAGCCTTACGGCGTCCTGGAATCAATGCCCAAATGAGGACCCTTGTGGTCCTATTTATAGGCTTGGACGGGGTCCTCATGTTTTTTCTGTGAGTTTGCTCCAAACGGTTTAGAGCAACCGGTCTTGGAGACCGTTTGACATCCAAATGATCTGGAGAAAATATGACCATACGGTCTTCGAGACCGAACAGATCCAACCAGTCTTGGGATTCTGTATTCATACGGTCTTGCAGACCGATCAAATGACCAAACGATCTTGGGAAGGAACTACCCATACGGTCCTGGAACTTTACCTCCAAATGGTTTAGTGAAACCGATAGGCACCAACCAGTCTTCTAGTGCGCTGGCTTCAAACGGTCTACGACGATAGCTGGCCCAACGGTCTTATAGATCGCTAGGCTTTGATCGGTCTTGGAGACCGTTTACGCTTGATCGGTATTGAGTCTTTGTTCAAACGGTCTTGATCTTTAAATGGTTTTACGGACCGATTGGACCGATCAAACGGTCTTGGAGACTGATGGATTTCATTCAGTTTTGAGATCGAGCAGTCTTTGTCTCCAACTAGTCTTGAGACTGTATGCTCTGAATGGTATTGGGACCAAATGGTCTTGCTCTGCATCGGTCTTTGCTTGAGTGTCCAAACAGTCTTGGATCATCATCATACAAATGGTCTTGAGGACCGATGGCCTCCGATCGGTCTTCTTTGTCCAAACGGTCCTTGGTCCAAACGGTCTTGAAACCGTTAGGCATCATACAGTCTTGAGACCATTTGGGCTCAAGCGGTCTTGAGGCCGTATGGGCTTAAACGGTTTTGAGACCGTTTAGGTAGAGTAGTGAGAGGAGGACCATGTAGGTGAATGTCGGAGACCGATAGGTTAAAACCGCATGGGTAGACCATTAGGGAAAACCATTTTGTCAAGACCAATTGGTCAAGACCAAAGTTGAGAGGATCTCGAGTGAATTCCATACGATGGTTGAACTTAGTCAAGACATGCACACAATCAATATAAATCTAGTTAATAATTTTGATAATTGAATTAGTTAAGAAATCTTGCATTTTGTGAGATTTAGGAGATGAAATTGAAAGTATCGAATCGAATTGGTCCCAAAAAGGTGACTGGAAATCATGATGAATATGCATTCATCAAAACACCTCGAACTTAAACGTTGCTCATCCTCGAGTAACACAAAATCTGAAATAGTCACCAAATGAATACTTTCTGATCATGTGATTGCCTCCTCTTCACATCACGATTGTTTCCTTTCTACTTAGTATGACTAAGCATCTCAACTTCTTGAGACCACTGAACACATCTTACCATATCTTCGTTCCTGAGTTTGCTTTCCAAATTCACTTCCTCCTCACTTTTTTTCCAACAACAAGCATGTCAAAGAGTTTTGTAAGAGTCCAGAGATACCCGCAGAACAACAAGTGTGCATCTGATTTGACACCAGTGTATTTTAGGGTAGTGGAGGCATTTATCATGCCATTAGGTAAAAAGGGAGTGAAGGGTGGTATGGAAGGAAGAAGTAAATCTCTCCTCTATTCGACTCGGGATTTTTATTATATTATTTGCAATTTCATTTATTGCATTTTTTTGGTGTGAATCTCTCCTCTATTCGACTCGAGATTGCATTTTTTGTGTGCGCTTTGGCATCTTTTCTTGGTGGTACACCCCTATTAGTTTGTGAGGGGTATGGAAGAAGAGGATATAGAGGGAAGTGGCGTGCCACCCCGAACTTAGGGTTTGTCACTATTTTGGCCATTTTTGTTTCTTTTTTATGGATGGAGGGGTACGAAGATGATAGAAGAAGTGTAGAAGAGAGTTCAGATCAGAATGCAACTTGATTTACGATTTCGTGCATCGAGTTGTTCTCTTTATCATACTCTGCTCAAATAATGACTTGATGAGGATCTGATGGGGATTCCATGTTATTGTTCCACTAGTCAGTTAGGAAGCACGACATGTTTGATCTCTATCAGTTTGATAGATACTTGCCATTTTTGCATAAAGATCATGATGTTAGGATTCATAAGCTTCACTATATGATTTCAATCAAAATGCTAGTTTTCAGAAGAAGGTCCTTTTGAGGATCTGCTTCAAATAAGGAGGGTATAATGATTCAAAATGCATAGAGGTTGAAACAAAAAGTGTCAAAACTTCATCAAGTTTTTGTGCAATTCCTTTGGAAAACTTTAAAATTTTTGAAAAATTTGAAAATTTTGGTAAAAAATGCAACGATGAAATCATAAGTCTGAATTAGATGGGTGAAGGTGGAAAGTAAGATACGTAACACCCACCCTCCACCCCAAACTTAGAAATTTGCTCGTCCTGAGCAAACTCTAAATCCGAGATGGAGGGGAAATTTTATGCCGGTTGGACCACCAGATGTGGTTGCGTTCCAATCAGTGTGCATCCTCCATCTGAAAATCTCAAACATAAAGACCATTCAAAACTCAAGATAGAATCGCTTGATGCGATTTTATTTGGTGCAAAATTATCTAAAAAAATAAAATCAAAATTAAGAAAAATTTCTAATTCAAAATTGAAACTAAATACGAATTTATTGATCGGGTTGCCTCCCGACAAGCGCCTTTGTTTTATGTTGATGGCTCGACTTGGTTTCTTCAACTTTCACAGTGGATATGTTGGATTGGTGAGTTCCAGTATCGCTTCGGTGCCTGTGTCGACTGAGGTGAAATATCTCTTCAGTCGTTGACCATTTGCCACGAATTCGCTTGACTTTTCACTCCATAAAGAAAAAACACCATGTGGGGAGATGCTCTTGACGATGTAGGGTCCTGACCAGTGGGAATGGAGTTTTCCTAGAAATAACCTTAGTCTCAAGTTGAACATAAGAACTTGGTCTCCCACTTGAATGTCCTTCCTCTTGATATGACCATCATGCCACAACTTTGTGCATTCTTTATAGATTCTAGCATTCTCATAAGCTTTCATTCAAAGTTCTTCTAGCTCCTAGAGTTGTAGAATCCTGGCTTGGCCTACTTCTTTCATATCAAAATTCAGTTGTTTTATTGCCCACCATGCCTTGTGTTCCAATTCTACCGGCAGGTGGCATGACTTTCCATAGATTAGTCGAAAAGGTGTAGTCCCAAGGGGAGTTTTAAAAGCAGTTCGGTAGGCCCACAAGGCATCATTTATTTTTATTGACCAATCTTTCTGATTGCGTCCTACAGTCTTTTCCAAAATAGCCTTGAGTTGACGGTTAGAAACCTCTCCCTATCTACTAGTTTGTGGATGGTAGGGTGAGGCTACCTTATGAGTTACACCATATTTCCTCAGTAATGTTTCAAAGCTTCTTTCTAGGAAATGAGAACCTCCGTCGGAAATCACGGTGCGTGGGACTCTGAATTGGGGGAAAATGATATCTTTGAACATTTTGATGATAGGTTTGGAATCACTAGTGACGGTTGGTATGGCTTCAATCCATTTTGAGACGTAATCCACCGTCACTAGGATGTAGGAAAATCCATGAGAAGACGGGAATGCACCCATGTAGTCCACACCCCAAACATCAAATATCTTGACTTCTTGCCACAACTTCAGTGGCATCTCATATCTTTTGGTAATGTTACCCATTCTATGGAACTTGTCGCATGATAAAACAAAGTTGTGGGAATCTTTTAATATGGTTGGCCAAAAGAATCCACATTGCAAAACTTCCAAGACAGTTTTCTTAGGGCTCATATAGCCTCCAACTGGGCCTGAGTGACATTGCTCCAAAATAAGTTGAGCTTCTTCTTCAGTGATACATCATCTATATAGGCCATCAACACAGAGCTTGAAGAGGTATGGCTCATCCCAATGATACTGCTTCACATCATGCAGGAATTTCTTCAGTGCACTTCCGGTGCATTCGGGGTGAATGACACCCACAACCAAGTAGTTCACAAAGTTCGCATACCAAGGGATAGCTTCGGAAACTTTCATAATCTAGTCGTCTGGAAAAGAATCATTGATGGGGATCTTCTCAGTTTCCAAGGCATGTATACGACTGAGGTGGTCTGCCACGACATTCTCTTTACCTTTCTTGTCTCTTATCTCCAAATCAAACTCTTGTAAGAGGAGAATCCATCTAATTAAACTAGGTTTAACATCTTTCTTTGCCAGGAGGTAACAAATAGCGGCATGATCCGTGTAGACAATGACTTTTGAACCAATGAGGTAGGATCTAAACTTGTCAAAGGCATACACGACTGCAAGAAATTCTTTCTCAGTAGTAGCATAATTCCTCTGAGCTTCATCGAGGGTTTTCAATGCATAGTAGATCACATAATATTTATTTTCTATACATTGGCCCAAGACAACACCCACAACATAATCACTGGTATCACACATAATTTCAAAAGGGTGATCCCAATCAGGGGCTCTGATGATGGGTGTTGTTGTAAGAGCATGCTTTAGATGATTGAAACTTTTAACACATTCTTCGTCAAAATTGAATTCAACATCCTTTAGTAGCAAATTTGTCATCGGCTTGGTTATCTTTGAGAAATCCTTTATAAACCATCGGTAAAAGCCTACATGACCTAGGAATGTGCGAACCTCCCTTACATTGATAGGGATAGAGAGCTTGGAAATTACTTCGATCTTGGCCTTGTCTACTTCAATTCCTCGATTACTGACCCTATGGTCGAGGACAATGCCTTCCTTTATCATAAAGTGACACTTCTCCCAGTTTAATACAAGATGTGCTTCTTCACACCGTTTGAGGACAAGGGAGAGGTGTTTTAGGCATGAGTCGAATGAATCTCTGTATACATAAAAATCATCCATAAAAACTTCCACAATAGTTTTAGTGAGACCAGCGAATATGGCAGCCATGCAACGCTGGAAGGTTGCAGGTGCATTATAGAGGCCGAACGACATTCTTCTAAATGCGTATGTTTCGAATGGGCAAGTGAAAGTAGTTTTCTCTTAGTCATCTAGATGTATGGATATTTCATAGAATCCAGAGTAGCCATCGAGATAATAGAAATATTCTTGATGAGCCAACCGTTCTAAAACCTGATCAAGAAAAGGCATTGGGAAATGATCCTTTCGAGTTGCCTTATTTAACTTTCTGTAATCAATGCACATCCTCCATCCTATAATCGTTCGAGTGGGGATGAGTTCATTGTTTTCATTTTGTATCACAATAGTTCCACCTTTCTTGGGGACCACATGCACGGGACTCACCCATGGTGAATCCGATATCAAATAGATTATCCCAGCAGTGAGCAATTTAATGACTTCAAGACGGACTACTTCCTTCATATTTGGATTCAATTTGTGCTGATGTTCAATAGTTGGCTTGTGATCTTCCATCATGGGGATTTTGTGCATGCACATCACTTGACTAACCCTAGTGAGGTCGCTCATCTTGTAGCCGATTGCTTTTCTTCTTTCCTTCAATTCCTTCAAAAGTTTGTCTTCTTGTTCTACCGTTAGATCTGAATTTATGATGACTGGATAGATCTTGAGTTAATCTAGAAACATGTATTTCAATCCTTCTGGTAGGGGCTTAATTTCAGGAGCTTGTGGCTTTTCACATGCTTCTTCAGTAACATCCACTGCTTTAATTCCTCAATCTTGGCTTCAGGATCTTCTTCAACAGTATCGAGGTGGAAAACACAACTTTTCACTTGTTGGTTATATGAACTTTCTACATTTGGATTGCTGAGGGTCATCCCTAAAGGATCTTCTTGTTCATAATCCTCCTATGTTAGGAGTGACATCTTCTCTACGCACTCAATCAAGTAGAATTCCTCTTGCATGCTTGGTCTTCGCATATTTTCAAAAACCTTGAATTCAAGAGTTTCTTTACCTAATATGAGCAGCAAAGTTCCTGCTTCAACATCGATCAGATCTCTTGCAGTGGTGAGGAAAGGTCATCTAAAGATGAGATGTTATCTAGCGTCTTCCTTTATGTCCATGATGACAAAGTCACACAGAACATAGGAATCTTTTCCTACCTTGATAGGGACATCCTCAATGATTCCTAAAGGTAGAGTCACAGTGTTATCTGTAAGTTGTATGGTCATGCCAGTTGGGAGAAGTTAAGCAAACCCTAGCCTTTTGCAAAGGCTAAGTGGCATGATGGAGATACTGGCTCCAAGATCGACCAATCCTTTCTTACACGATGAATCACCGATATGACAGGAGATCCGAAAAGATCTTGGATCTTTCTGCTTCTTGGGCATCTTACTCTGGATGATGTATGAAGTAGTTGTTGCTAACTTGACTATTTCATATTCTTCAGTTATATATTTCCTGGTGAGAAGTGACTTCAAGTACTTTGTCCAAGCTGGTATCTCAGCCAGCACATCTAGAAAAGGTATATCAACATGAAGCTTTTTCATGGCTTCCTTGAACTTGTTGAATCGAGTATCAAGCTTGGTCTGCCTCAAATGGTCTGGGAAAGGTATACGAGGCTTGTACATAGAAATATCAGGCTCTGGTGTTGTTTCTTCCTCTTCTGTTGTAGGTTTTATAGAATTTTCTTTCTCTGACTTATCATTGCTTGGCTGCTCCTTCAGAATAGGTTCATGTTCTTTGTCAACTTGATCATTCACCTAGTCCTGGTTATCTATGACAACCACTGGTGTCTTGGCAGAAGGGTCAAGATATACATTACCAGAATGAGTCATAATAGCCTTCAATTGCTCAGGATGTTTAGGGTTGTTCTCTGGTTGACCAACAAAGGCTCCAATTGGTGGCTTCACGCTAGCTGCAAGTTGAGCTAGTTGAGATTCAATGACTTTCTGATGTGCTTGCTAGTTAGCTATCATGGTTTGTTGTGACTGCATCATCTTCTCAATGGTCGTCAGTTTGTCATCATGAGAAATGGGTCTGATTTGTTGCCCTTGTTGTTGATTTTGGTAAGGGATCTGGTTGGGATTATGGAATTGTGAGTTGTTCTGATAATTGTTGAAGTTCCTGTTTGGGAAGTTGCCTCTGAAGTTCCCTTGATTCCAAAAATTTTGTTGTTGGTTATACTGGAATTCTGGTGGGCCTCGTTGTTGATTGTTTGAACCAAGTTGTCGTGAGTTTTCTGCTCCTAAAGGATTTCCATATTGAAAACTAGGATGGTTCCTATTTTGATTTGGATTGTAGTATCCTTGACCAGGAATGGTGTTGACGGCATTAAGATTTTTCATTTGACCATTATCTCCTTGGCCACATGCATTTCTTAGAACCACATCATATAGAACAATGCATGCTAAAGTGGAATGATCAGTACTTTTAAATGCTTCACAGAACATTGAAGCTGACTTGATCTATTCTTGTTGTTGAGGGGGTGAACGTCCTCTTCCAAATGCAGCATGGGATGATTCTATATGATCTTGCTTGGCAACTAAGAGTTTGAGGGTTTCAACGATTGACTTGTATTCAGGAATAACTTCAGCCATATCTACCTTCAACACTCCCTTGCCTACAGATCTACCCCAATTAGCTTGATTTTCAGCTCCAAGGGTGACAATTCTCCATCCGCTATCATAACTCTGACGCATGAAGTTTCCTCCAGATGAGGAATCTAAGAATCTCTTGATATCGTCATCCACACCTCTATATAAGATCTTGATGAGTTGATTCTTAGGGATTCCATGGTGTGGACAATTGCGTAGAAGTTCCTTATATCTTTCCCAGGCTTCAACAAGAGTTTCTCCAGGGGCTTGAGTGAACATTGTTATTCATCCCCTAATTTCATAGGTGAGAGAAGGAGGGTAGAATTTTTCCAAAAAAACATTTTGAAGCTATTCCCAAGTAGTGATGGGTTCACATTGTAGGGAGTTGTGCCAACTTATGGCTCTATCCGCAAGTGAATACTTGAAGATTCAGAGTCAAATAGCATCATCAGACCCTCCATTTTGCATCGTCATAGCACATAGATCAATGAATCTCAGAAGATGTTCTTGACTATCTTCTCCTTGTTTACCATATAATGGGTTGTTTTGCAGCAAGGTAATCTAATGTGCTCGTATCTCAAAGTTGGGAGAATGGATAGGAGGGGGTTGGACTGGGTGATGAACATCAACATCTTTAGGGATTGAGAATCCCCTAAGATCCTTTTGTAGTTCTACTGCTTGCGCTGCTGCTTGTGCTGCTAGGATTTCTTCTTGAACTGCGGCTCTAGCTTCTTACATGAGCCTCTCTCTCTGTGCATTGATGGCTTGAGCCACCCTTCAGGCTATCTCCTCTTCTTGAGCCATTCTTGCTTGGTTTTCTCTATTTTGATGATGAAAGGTTCTGTCTATCTTCAGATCAAAGTTGGCAGTGAGTCTGGGACTGTTCAAACGGTACATACACCAGTCTTGGGGGTATCTAAAATGAAAAGATCTAAAGTAAGATTGATGAACTGGAGTGAAATTCAAGTAGATGATCGATTGTATCAAAAGAAAAACAAAATCCTAGATTATCCTTAAAAGAACTAGATTTGACTAACTAATTCTGTTGTCCCCGACAACGACGCCAGAATTTGACATGGAATATTATCACACTACAAACTCACTCAGGGTTGAAATCCCCAAGCTTTTACCAAAACCTCGTGCAATAATACCACCCTCAAGCGGACGGGTCTTATCACAGTATAGTTAAGGATCAAATCCCAAAGGACAATGTTTTTAAAAATCTTTGTCAGTCGAATCTAGAAAAAGTAAGACTAATATTTAGATCGATTGATTGGGTTGTGGTTGATTAAACTAATTGCAAGAAAGTAAAAGAGCTGAATTAAAGTTTGTTCTAGATTAATGATATGGAATCACTGGGATGGTCTCGGGTTTCACCACCACTACACATGCAAACACATCCAAACATCAAACATCCAGGCAAGAATCTAACTATCCAAATGGAACTACTGTGAACACTCCCTAAGGGATGTTTAGGCCCACATAAGCATCCCCTTAGGCATCAGATTTCTCATCGCCATCCAACTCATGCACTCACAGTTCCGAAGATACAACATCCAACTGAAGCTGAGGTCCTCCCTAAGGGATGTTTAGACCACATAAGTGTAACTGCGGGCTAGATGACTCGTCCCCTCACAGATTATACACTTACGACCTCAAGGAATCCCATTCTATTTCTAGTTAGGGAATCAATCGTACTAATCGACAAGCGAGTAGGTGATTAATCTACAAGAAAACATCGTCGATTAACAAAGAAGATATAAAATCCAACTAAGGCTGTGGCCCTCCCGAAGGGATGTTTAGGCCACAGAAGCGTCACTGTAGGATAGATGGCTCGTCCCCTCACAGATCATACACTTACGACCTCAAGTAATCTCATTCTATTTCTAGTTTGAGAGTCTACCTCATTAATCAACATTCCACCCTACATACAGAAGTTCTCATAAAATAGGGAAGAACAAGATGAAATCAAGCAGGTAATCAAGCAACAAGCATTATCAATTAACAATGAAATGGAAAGTTATATACATTGCCTTGGAATCTTAAATGAAAATACATGAAAGCATGGGCAGCGGGGCTAGTCCCCACACCCCAACAAAAAGTGACTACTTGCTCATGATGTAAGAAACAAGAAGAACAAGAGAGAAGGAAAGTTCCACCATGAGCATGGTGTAGAAGGTAGTCACATCTCGGTGAAGATGATGCGATCTTCTACGTCATGTCGGGGCAGATCTGACGAGGAGGAAGAACCACCAAGGCGGGCTAGGCAGACCTTCTTCTCCACCTTCTTTCTCTTCTCAACCTCCTTGCTTGCACCAGGAGGAGGTGTGGGCGACATGGAAATGGCTGAAGATGGTGGAGTGGTGGCGGTGTGGAAGGGAGACTAATCCTTTACTCAGGCAGCCTTACAGAGTCCTGGAATCGATGCCCAAATGAGGACCCTTGTGGTCCTATTTATAGGCTTGGAAGGGGTCCTCACGTTTTTGCTGTGAGTTTTCTCCAAACGGTTTAGAGCAACCGGTCTTGGAGACCATTTGACATCCAAACGGTCTTGGAGACCGTTTGACATCCAAACGATCTTGCGAATATATGACCATATGGTCTTGGAGACCAAAAAGATCCAACTGGTCTTGGGATTCTATCTTCATACGGTCTTGCAGACCGATCAAATGACCAAATGGTCTTGGGAAGGAACTGCCCATACGGTCCTGGAACTTTGCCACCAAACGGTTTAGTGAAACCGATAGGCGTGAACATGTCTTCTCATGCACTGGCTTCAAACGGTCTATGTCGGTAGCTGGCCAAATGGTCTTACAGATCGCTAGGCTTTGATCGGTCTTGGAGACCGTTTACGCTTGATCGGTCTTGAGTCTTTGTTCAAATGGTCTTGAGCTTTAAACGGTTTTGCGGACCGATTGGACCGATCGAACAGTCTTGGAGACCGATGGATTTCATTCTGTTTAGAGACTGAACGATCTTTGTCTCCAACCGGTCTTGAGAACGTATGGCTCTGAATGGTCTTGCTCTTCATTGGTCTTTGTTTGAGTGTCTAAACGGTCTTCATACAAATGGTCTTGGATCTTCATCATCCAAACGATCTTGAGGACCGATGGCCTCTGATCGTTCTTCTTCGTCCAAACGGTCCTTGGTCTAAGCGGTCTTGAAACCATTAGGCGTCATACGGTCTTGAGACCGTTTGGGCTTAAGAGGTCTTGAGACCATATGGGCTCAAATGGTTTTGAGACCGTTTAGGTAGAGTAGTGAGAGGAGGACCGTGTAGGTGAATGTCGGAGACCGATAGGTCAAAGCCGCATGGGTAGACCGTTAGGGCAAACCATTTTGTCAAGACCAATTGGTCAAGACCAAAGTTGAGAGGATCTCGAGTGAATTCCATACGATGGTTGAACCTAGTCAAGACCTACACAAAATCAATATAAATCTAGTTAATAATCTTGATAATTGAATTAGTTAAGAAATCTTGCATTTTGTGAGATTTAGGAGATGAAATCGAAAGTATCGAATCGAATTGGTCCCAAAAAGGCGAATGGAAATCATGATGAATGTGAATTCATCAACCTATTAAGATCCTCATTGGAGACAAAGAAGGTGTCATCAAAGGGAATGAGATGCAAGTTGGTAGATGATGATGGTACACTAGTTGGGGCAGCCCTCTTTCTCCTATTGGACACCATGGAGATGAAAAGGAGAGGAAGGAGAGAGAAAAAGCAAAAGAAACACCACCAAAACTCATCCAAAGACCTAGGGTTGATAGGAGAGAGGTCAAGGGAGGTCAAACTAGGTTGAACTAGGGCTAGGGAGAGGAAGGTCGGGGCTAGGGTTGAGAGGTTGAGGGAGCTAGAGGTTGGATTGGTCGATTTTTCTCTAGTTGAGAGGGAGAAAAGTCAGCCGAACCTAACTTACATTTGCTCCAGCCCTTCTATCGGTCGAGTTCTATGACTCAGAAACTCGACCAATAGGATCTTTAAAAAAGCTCTCGGCCACTGATTGATCGAGTTGGCAACTCGACCGATGGCCAACCTGGACCAACATTGAAAAATCTAATTTCTAGCCATTAGAGTGCTAATTAAATTTATTTTTCAAGTCCATTTTGTATTTTAAACATACTTAGGTACATATTACTCATCATTGAGTACTATTTTGCAAAAAAAAGTTTGCAAAAGATACCCAAAGATGAGAAAAAAAGGCAAAAAGAACATGAAAATTGATTTTTGGAAAATTAGCAAGCAATGGTGATCAAAACATAAGCAAAGCTTATAAGACAGATGACAACTAGCTAGAAGGCATGTCAGATTCATACAAAGAGGTTATGAGTAGTTTAGATCTAATAAAGTGAAATTTCTCTCTAGCTAGAGGTTTAGTGAAAATGTCCGCCAACTGATTTGCCGTGTCCACATGCGTGATATAGATATACTTTGTGGCAATGTGATCATGAAGAAAATGATGGCAAACTTCTATATGCTTAGCTATACTATGCAAGATAGGATTGAATGACAAGTTAATTGCACTAGTATTATCACAATAGATAGGAGAAGCATCCAAATGAATGTTAATGTCTTAGAGCATTTGCTTCATCCATAGGACCTGGGCACAACAACTCCCGGTTGCAATGTATTCATCCTCCGTGGTTGATAATGCTACTGTGCTATGTTTCTTAGAGAACCAAGACACCAAGCATGTCCTAGGGGAAAGCAAGTGCCACTTGTGCACTTTGTATCAATCATGCAACCTGCGTAATCCACATCACTATAATATGTAAGAGTAAAGTCCCTTGACTTGGGATACCATAGACCAAAATTTAAAGTTTTGGCTAAGTACCTTAAAATCATCTTAATATATATAAGATGTGATTTCTTAGGATTTTATTGAAAGTGATCACACAAGCCAACATTAAACATTATATCAGGTCTAGAGGCAGTTAAGTAAAGGAAACTCCCAATCATACCCCTATAAAACTTCTATGCTTCTCATCTACCTTCTGACCTTCTTCATCCTTATCAAGTTTGGGAATGTTTGACATGGGTGTGTACATCGACTTGGTGTTATCTATCCTAAAGTGCTTGAGTAACTCACTTATGTACTTGCCTTGGTTGATGAAGTTCCCATCTTTAGTTTCCTTAATTTGAAAGCCAAGGAAGAACTTGAGCTCACCCATCATGATCATTTCAAATTCACTCTGCATAAGATCACTAAACTCTTTGCGAAGATCAAGGTTAGTTCTGCCTAAAATGATATCATCAACATATATTTGAATGATAAGAAAAATGTTAGAAGTGTGCTTTAGAAATAAGGTAGAATCTTCTTTGCCCATGATATGCCCATGATCTAACAAAAAGTTCTTTAATTTATCATACCAAGCTTGATGTGATTGTTTGAGTCCATAGAGAGCTTTTTGCAACAAATAAACATGTTTAGGTAGACTATCATGTTAAAAGCCCAGAGGTTATGCAACATACACTTCCTCCTCGATTGTACTATTCAAAAATGCACTTTTAACATCCATTTGATAAAGAAGAAAGTTTTATAACTCGAAAAAGCAAGCAACATACGAATGGACTCAAGTCTAGCTACATATGCATATGTTTCATCAAAATCTATACCTTCGTGCTGATTGTAGCCTTGAGCCACAAACCTTGCTTTGTTCCTTACCACTTTGCCGCTTTCATCAAGCTTGTTGCGGTAGACCCACTTGGTGCCAATGATCTTTCTATCACTTGGTCTTGGCACTAGGGTCCATACTTTATTCTTTTCAAATTTCTCCAACTCTTCTTGCATAGCTAGGATCCATTCATCATCCCCAAGAGCTTCCTTGTCATTCTTTGGCTCGAGTTGTGAGATGAGGGCACAAGTGGCTTGTTCTTTGTTGAATGCAGCCTGTGTCTTTACTCTTTCAAACAGATCACCTAAAATCAACTCTTTTAGATGATTCTTTGCAAATTAGGGAGTTGGCTCCTTCTTCTCTTCATCTTTCTCTTCTTCTTGAGTGACCACCTCTTTTCCCTTTTGGGTGATGTTGAGTTCTTTTAGAATAGGAATTACCTCACATGCAACATTATAATTTGGAACAATATCTTTGGGAATAGAGGGGCTAGTCTCAATAAACTTAACATTAATGGATTCTTCTACTTTATCAAGATCAAAATTAAACACTCTATAAGCCTTTCTAGTACTGCTATAGCCAAGAAAGAAAGCCTTGTACGATTTCATATGAAACTTGTCAAGAGAATCTTTTGTATATAAAAAAAACAAAGACATCTAAAAATATGGAAACAATCGAAAGAAGGCTTTCTACCACGCCATATATCATAAGGGGTTTCTTTAAAGAAGGATGTGAAAAAACTCAATTTTGCACAAAGCATGAGGTACTAACGGCTTCGACCCAAAAATTCTTTGGAGTGTCATACTCTAAAAGCATGGTCCTAGACATCTCTTGTAGTGACCTATTCTTCCTCTCTACAACCCCATTTTGGTGAGGTGTTTGAGGTGAAGAGAAGTTATGTGCATAACCAAATTCTTGACAAAAATGTTAAAACAGATCATTTTCAAATTATCCCCCATGATCACTACAGATGGAAATGATCTGGCAAGAAGCTTCATTCTCAATTCGTTTACAAAAACTTGGGAAAACATCTAGCATATCACTCGTGGAAATGAGAAAGAAGGTCCAAGTATATCTAGAGAAATCATCGAGAATAATAAGGCAATACTTGGAACCACAAAGCGATTGAGTTCTCATTGGTCCAAATAGATAATGTGAAGAAGTTCAAGATCTCTCTTGGTACTAAGGAATCCTTTGAATTTGAAGGAGGACTTAGTTTTATTTCCTTGGTATAAGGTTGGGATTCGTTATCCTTTTCAAAATACAATTTGGGAAGTCCCTTGACCAAGTCATTTTTGCTCAACTTCTTCAACTAATGCATATTTACATGACCAAGATGACAATGCCAAAGAGAAATATCCTTCTAATTGACCACTAATCATCTACCAATAACATGCTTAATATAATCAAGCACAATTACATAAATATTACCACTTTTAGTTCCCTTATATATGACTTAATAGGTGAGGGAATCTATAATCAAACATTCAAAGAAAGTAAATAACACAAGGTAACCATTATCACATAATTGACTTACACTAATTAAATTGTGATGTAGGCCATCCACAAAAAGAACATTCTTGATACATAAGGATTTACCTAGATCACCCTTACCTTTGAACTTACCTTTCTTGTTTTCCCCAAAGGTAACCGAACCTCCTTTCTTTTTGGTGAAATTGTTGAAATGGCTTATATCACCTGTCATATGCTTAGTGCAGCCACATACAACAATCCATCTTCCTTTTACCTGCAATAAAGGAGAGTGTCAGTTCCCAACTCAAACTTTGGGATCCAGAGTTAGCTTGGGGACCCATTTCATCTTTGGGTTGGTCCCCTTGGGCTTGTAAGGACAATAAGTAGAGTAACGATCATCACATTTGCAATAAGAAAAAATCATAGGATTCTTAGTGCTCGAGGACTCTCCAACAAAGAAATAGGTCTCCTTGCTTTTTTTATTACTTTGGCTTTGTTCTTGCCCTTAGATTCTCCCCCTACAAACCCCAAACCACTTGTACCAGTTTGTTTGGTAGAATGGTCAAACATTTCATTTAGGGAGTTTTTCCCTTTGAGGAATTTCTACAGAGAGGCCCTAAGTCTATGATTGTCATCATTAAGAGATATGATAGTAGAAGACAAACTAGAAATATCATCTCTAGCATGAATAAGGTCGAACTCTAAACAGAGGGTTTTAGTTAAATAAGAATCTTTGTCAAGGGAAATAGAAGCAATATCATTACTAGGAAAGATAGGTCTAGAAGATAAATCATTAACTTGACCAAGAAACCTAGCATTTTAAGATTTAAGCACTTGAATTTATATAAGATAAACATCTCTCTCATCCCTACGAGCATCAACAATAAGCTTAAATTCAGCATTTTCAATTTTAAGAGTTTCAAGATCATTTTGGAACTTTTGGTTATGTTCCTTAAGAGTTTCAATGTTCATAAGATAAACACCATTCTCTACTTCAACTCTATTGTATTGTAGCTCAAGATCAAGATATTATCCTTGTAAGTTATCAATGCTCTCAAGATGAGTTTTCTCATTAAGCTCAAGAATTTCAAGTTTATCATACAAACCATCAATAATTTTTCCTAACCTTTTTCTTTTATAGTTCTACTTAGAAAAAGAAGAACGGGTAGAAACAAGCATATCAATAAGAGTTTCCTTAGATAAATCATGCAAGCTTACCTCACTTACCTCACTTACGTCACCAATTTCTTCACTAGTAGAGGCCATGAGTGAAAGGTGGCACTCTCCATCTTCCTCAGAGCTAGAGCTACGTGATGATGATTCCTCCCAAGATGCATGAGCTGCATTCTTGTGTCTTTTCTCCTTCTTATCCTTCCTCTTGTACTTGATTTCCTTCTTGTACTCTTCCTCCTTTTTGGAGTTGCCCTTGTGGTGTGACTTTCTTGACTTGGGACATTCACTCTTGTAGTATCACTTTTGTCCACACTTGTAGCATCTAGGAGTAGAGGAGGAGGATTGCTTTCCCTTGAAGTACCTATCCTTGATGTAGTTGGCTTCATGCTCACTAGGCCATCATCTTCACTTGAGGAGGAGGGATATGTTCAACAAGAAAGTTGTTGTTGAAGGATGACCACCTCCACTTGTGCTTTGAAATTACTATCTTCGATCTTCTTGGCTTCCTTCTCTTCTTGCTTGGCTTCTTCTTCTTGCTTAACAAGCCTTGGCTCATGAGCTTGGAGGTTTCCAACGAGCTCTATCGTTGGGATGTCACCAAGGCTCCTCACTTCTTCAATGAAGGTCACCTCTGACTCCCATCTGTTTGGTAGAGTCCTCAATATCTTGGAGTTGATTACAACTCTATCCAAAGTGTTTCCCAAAGCAGCTAGGCCATTGATGATCACATTAAGCCTAGAGTACATATCCACAATCCCTTATTTCTTACCCATCTTTAAGTTCTCTAGAAGGCTGTTCAACATGTACATCTTAGCCTCCTTGACTTGCTTTGTGCCCTCATAGGTAATGCACAATTTTTCCCAAATCTCATGGGCGGTGTCCCACAATGAGGTGCGGCTGAACTCCTTTGGGGTAAGGGATGCATAGAGGATGCTTATGGCTTTGGCATTGAGCTGGGATAAGTGTAGCTTCACTCCATGTTGCAATAGCCCCAGTTGGCTTCTTATATGGTGTGATCATCACCTTCCACATATCAAATTTCATGCCCTAAATGTAGAACTACATACACTTCTTCCAAAAGAGGAAGTTGGTTTCATCGAAGATCGGAAGACACATGGAGAAGCCTCCCTCTAGGTTGAGTGAACCAAGTAGGTTGTCACCCATCTTATCATCTCATGGGATATTTTTGGATAAGATCCTTATCTTTGATACCACTTGTTGGATCTAAGGCTCTAGAGGAGGGGGTGAATAGAGCTTCAAAATTCTCACAAGATAAGTTAGACCTTCAAATTATATCAATCAAGACCAATATCTTAAGTGCAATTTGAAGTCCTAACTAACAAGCATAGAAAGGATGAGAGAAAATGAAACAAGCACTTGGACAAGGTGGTTTAGAGTGGTTCCACTCTCCAAACTAGGAGAGAGTCAATCCACTACCTAGAGATGTTAACCTCTAGGACTTTGCAAGTGCTTTCCTCTATATATTCACTTATAAGAGTTACAACACAAGAACCATCAAAGGACTTACCTATTCATTACAAAGAGTCTTCAACCTTACCAAGGACTTACCCACTTTACAAAGAGTCTTACACCTTCTTCAAAGGACTTACCTACTCTTGCACAAGCCTTCAATCTTCAAGGAATTACCCACTCTTCTTGGATCTTCAACTTTTGCCTTCTCCTTCATCTGGAGAAGATCTTCACCTCTTCTTCAACCTTGAAGAAGAAGAACAACAACTTCACCTTCACTCAGAGTAGCTTGCTTCAACCTTTTCTTCTTTGAGAAAGGGGTAGGGAAGATGGAATGAAATGAGAGATTTACAAGAACAAGGAAGTAGCTCTCTTACAACTGTCTTAGCTCACTCACAATCACAAAACGCTATGTAAATGAGAGAGATAAAGGGGCTCAAGGAGTTGCAATACACTCAACTATAGCACAAACTTAGAATAGCATGAATGAGCAAACTTGGAATAATCTCCAAGGGGTCCTACTTATAGCTGGAGGTGTTCCCTTGAGTGTGGGATCACTTAAGGGCAAAATATAGCCATTTTCAAGTTGCAACAGATCTATTCTCGCTCAAAATAACTCACCAACAGTTATAGTCACTTTTTCTACATTTTTCTATACAGTGCATTCGATCGAGTTTCAATAAAGATAACTCGACCGATCCATAGACAAAGTCAATTTTCAAACTATTGGTTGAGTTTGTTCTGGGAAACTCGACTGATGACTAAAATTAGTTTTGCTCAATGAGTCGGTCAGTCGAGTTTTATGAGTGTGCAACTCAACCGAATGGTCTCTCTAAAAAAATTATCACTGGATCAGTCAAGTTTCCAACTCAACCGTTAAACAACCTATGACAAATTTTCTAAATTGATATTTGAGTGATCAAACATTGGAATTAAGTTTCCCTGATTTTTTCTCATCTTAGTTACAAGTCATATCATCAATACAAGTGATTACAAAAATCATCTAAGGTGATTTGGAGTGATTTCCCAAATTGCATGCTTGCATTGCTTTTGATTTGAACTTGAACAAGCTAGGGCTTGAGTAATTTGATCCTTTTCATGTACCTAAATCCTGAAATCAATCTTGAACAAACATATTAGATACATATGAATGGAATGGTTAAGTCATTATCAAAATATGGGAAATGTATAACTCTCAAGTCTACAAGATTAAACCTATGGGACTTAAGGAATGATGGAAGGGAATAAAAAGAGAGGGAAAGAGAATCAAAATAAATGGGGTAAAGAATAAAACAAAATAGAAATCAAACTCAAAAAGGATCTTTTTGATTCTCAAAGATGAGGGATTGATCAAGAAATATCTCTTGTTTTTATTATAAATTCTAAGATCATGATTTGATCCACATATGTTTGGTAAAAAGAATACTCCTCTACTTTGATCATAATAAAAAATGGAAAGTGTTCAATTGAAACATGAAAATGTGAATGAATTGATATGAGTTAATCTTCGGGGTGGAGTGGAAGAAGGGAGGATATTCTTGAATGTGGAAAAGGATATAATTACATCAAACAAATTGAATGAGGAGCTGTATGAGGTAAAAATCTCATGTACAACTTATAGAGTGACAATAAGGGTGACTTATCTGTCAACTTTTCCACTATCACCCCCCCAAAAAAAACTCTACCTTATGTAAAGTTGCCAGAGTACGATTTACCTCCAGATTTTAAATCATTGCATATATACATGGTATTGGCCATAATTTACAAGAACATTGTATAGTATTAGTAAGAGGAGGAAGGGTTAAGGATTTACCTGGTGTGACATATCACATTGTTTGAGGAATCCTAGATGTTGTCAAAGTAAAGGATCCTCAACAAGGGTGTTATAGTGCATTCTATATTCTTATCCAAGACTTTTATCATTGGATGATCGATAAATGTGTATTAATCCCTTTTGTTTGCATCTTTTAGATATCTTTTTAGGATTGTTTTTTTGTTTATGTTCTTAGTTTTGTAATTAATTGTATTATTTTAGAATTTTTTTTCTTGGTTTGGAGTTGTAATTATATTTGGTTGGTTTTTTTGTAGAAAAATGGTCTAATCACTCCAATGTTTAATTTTCCTTGGAAGATATTTTGCACAATCCCCGCAATGTCTGATTTAAATATATACCCCACACCAAAATTACCATAACTTTCACATCTAAATGCGGAATTTAATGACCAAGTATAAATTGGAAAGGGAATTGAATTATCTATAGGAAAACATATTTTTAGACCATTTTTGAACTTATGAATGAATGGAAAATTCACTCAAAAAATTGTTGCGGCAATCTCCAGTAAAAAGAATGTGAACGGTCGACATAATTAAAGGCAATCAAATGTTTTCTCCATTGACTAGATCTGGAAAGTTTTCAGCTTCTGATTAGGAGTTTTATAGAGATTTTTGTATGTAGGGTTTCTACCCCTCCTTCTACTATAAAAGGAGGGGGGACTCCACAAGAAAAGGGCATCAAAATTTTAGTTGTAGATCACATTTTGTATAATGTTGGATCTCATTTCAGTTTGTATTTCTTCTAGTCTTGTTATGTCTGAGTAGATCTCTCTGAGGCAGGGGGAGTATCCCCTTAGCCCGATTCTATTCAATATAATTAGTTCTATTGCTCCATCAAAAAATGTCTTCTCTCTATGTGTGCGTGGTTATTTGGATGATATGATATATTCTTATAGAGTGATATTTACTGTGGATCTTTGTAAGGACAAAACAATAGTCCCTTAATTGTGATTATCATCTTTTCATCCTTTTAATCATATTCTCATTATAATCCTTGGTGATACGACTACCTGAGTCTTGGGTTTGAACACCAGTTTGAGTTCACATGCTTATTGATATGGTCATGGATAGTGGAATGCTAGACGGTTGGGCAATGATCCGTGAACATCGGGACCATTGGGTTCACGAGAAGTTTGACCCTTGTGGGTTTGTCCGTAAGGACATGCAAGCACAAGGTCTTAATTTGATCCTTGGAGTTTAGAATCTGATTAGTTGAATATGAACGTGGTTTTGATGGTAATCCTATGGATCCCTAGATCTTTATTTCTTGATTAGTTAAACTTTATTTTAGCACTTTTATTTTTTCTTAATTTTAACAACCCTCTCAAATCGGAATTTAATTCTTGTTCTTATGATCAGATTTGGATCTTGACCATTCTTTTTTGCTATCTCTTAGATCAATACCTATCTCTACTAAGTTGACTTGTTGTTTGCAACAAGTTGACGACCTAGTTAGAAGGTTAAACTCTAGGACTTTTCCTAGTGATTGTTGCATGTACTACAACACACGTTAATTTGACACCATTGTTAGGGATGACACATGTTGCTTTTCAAATATGTTTGCTTGTGTATATTTAGGATTTCTTCTTTTTATAATTTCTAGTGCAAATTTATAATTTTTAGCTTGTTGCATAATTTCTTTAGCTTTTTTCATAATTTTTAGATTTGTTCCATAATTTCTTTCCTTCTATCTCATTTTTTTCATAATTTTATTTCCTTGTAATTTTTAGTTTTGTTCAATAATTGTTAGTCTTGAGTGTCTTGTTTCATAATTTATTGCTTAGATTTTCATAATTCTTTTTATTCCTTCCGAGCACCATTCCAGAAGTGTAACTCTTCCTTCCGCTGAGTTTCCATTCCAACAGTACTGCTTTTCTAGGTTATTTTTGTAATTTTTTGTTTTATTGACAAATTTTTATTCTCCATTTTTGTGAAATCATTGACTTATTTTTTAGAAAACATATCATGGAATGGTTAGCACACTACGGTTCACAATGCAATTTGTGTGGTTATTATGACCATACATCCTTGTATTTTCCTAATGTGCCCCCTCCTATGGCAATAGAACCTTATGCTCTCAAGGCTCCTTATCATGATAGTTATAATTAAAATACACAATTTTTCGAAGGGTGTTATGAGGAATCAGGCTACTCCAATCAATATTATAATGAGAGGTATTATGACCAACAAGCTTTGGGTGGGTATGGTGAGGATGGATAATGTTTTGGGGGGTATGAATCCATCTGTGAAACTCACCTTACCCCCTAAAAAGAGAAACTTTGAGCCCTAGAGAAGATAGCAGTAGAAAGACATGAAACCAACCAAGCCTTGTTAGCCACTCTATTAGAAGCTCAATCTGAAAACCTACATTTCCCAAATATATTTCCCCATGATTCAATGAAACCTTATAATAATGAATCTTCCCACTAAGATGGACGCAATGGAAATTACAATCCACCATCTTTTGAAAATTATTATGAGGAGCAATGCCACAATCAATATGAGGAGTACTAGACCCAATATCATTATGAGGGGTAAGGTGAGGATGATCAAAATTTGGAGGGTGGGTATGTACCCAGTTATGAAACTTAATTCACTCCCAAACAAGAAGAGAGACTTGAGGCCCTAGAGAAGATGGTAGGGAAAAGACAAGCAAAACTAGAAACTAGCCAAGCCTTATTAGCTACCCTACTAGAAGTCCAATGACAAAGACCCCTAGAGGAGCTAGCAAAACCCAAAATAACGCTCACCAATGATGACGATTATTATCCCATGCTTACATTATTCCAATATGTTAGCTCTAACCAATGAACATCAACCTTCATATGAGGATACCCGACCTCTCCGTTAGAGTCTTTGATACTTCAATATGAAAATTCACTACAAGAAGGTCGTCCCTCTATGTCTGAAACACATGAAGTAACCAAACCTCTTGAGAAAGGTATCCCATTTCATGAACCCAACATTCCTTCCCAACCACTCGTTGTTATACAATAGGTTGAACAAAATGAGGAAATTTATCTTTAAAAGAAGCCCACATACCCCTTTCTATCATTTGCAAGGAAGATGCCCTAATTTTCATCCCTCCTAAACCCTTGGGGACCTCTTGCATCGAAAAACTTGAGATACATGCTATATCAACAATGAAACCTACCAATCCTAATGTTGATTGCATGATTTTTGAGGAGAAAAATAATACTATGTTTCTAGTTTGAATTATTTTGTTTCCTTCATATTGGAACCAATTCTCCTCTATGCAGATCTTTATGATGGAGAGACACGAGAGCCAAATCCTCTGCATAATTTTGTGCTTCCGACACTCCATGTGTTACCCACCTAACACCCACCGATCTCCCCCAATCCACATCCATCTCCAACACTTCCTTCACTATTGTAGGAAGATTTGTGGATCATGCTAGAGGGACTGTGAGGCGAAAGGAAATGTGAATG
Organism: Alisma plantago-aquatica; assembly: GCA_963693085.1. Taxonomy (NCBI): domain Eukaryota; kingdom Viridiplantae; phylum Streptophyta; class Magnoliopsida; order Alismatales; family Alismataceae; genus Alisma; species Alisma plantago-aquatica. The sequence continues at coordinate 36,664,307 of OY856413.1, forward strand.
TACCATTGAGCCTCCACGATCACCTAATAATTGGGTATACTATGAAGTTCCTTTGATAAATGTTCTAGACCTTATACATTTCACATTCTGTTAGACATTTTTTGAGCTACGAGGTCCCCTGGTAACCGTCACTCTTCTCTTCCCTCCATCCTAGATTTAAGTTTTGCTTGAGACAAGCAAAATTTTAAGTTCGGGGTGGAGGTGGGTGGTACGTACTCATTCCACCCACTCTATCTTAGAATTTTTGCAAATTTTATATATAGTTTAGTTTTAATTATTTCAAAATTTCTTTTTTGATTTTGGCCTTTATCGAGTTGGCCACAATGAATATATTTGTATCATTTTTATCCCTATGAATTTAGTAAATCTTCTTTGCAAATTTTTTCACAAATTGTTGTGTTTGAAACCACCTTGTCACCTAGGACCCCTAAATAACATCACTCCTTGAAATATTTGGCAAGTCAAATGGAATCAATCAGAACCAAGCACAATTTTTCCCTATGTTTAAACAATGGATTATCTTATTACAAAACTTGTATGATGTGATTTATAGGAATACTCTAACTAAAGTAATGACACTCTCTGGAAAAAAATGTTGAATTTATAAGAATAAGGACACCTCTACCTTCCCCCTATTTGTCTTCTAAAAAAAGAGAAGAAAAGAATCACCACCGGATAAAAATCAAGTCCAGTGTGGCATGCTTCCCAAAATAAAAATTCCATACTCCAAAAAGGGGCGTACCATCAAAAGATGCCAAAAGTGAACATGAAAAAATGTGACCAATGTAGCCAAAACTCCACAAATTCATATGCTGAGTCGAATAGAGGAGGGATCATCATTTTTCCTCGCAACCCCTTCGTCCTATTCTTGTGCAACAACTCAGAAAAAATAAAAATTGACAGTGTCAAAGAAAAATCAAGATGAAGCCTATTTTTCTACAAAATTTTGATTTAGAAGCATGATATGATAATTTTTTTGATAGGATATACATAACTTTGTGCTTTGTGGTTTAAGGAGATTGGGTCACTTGGCCAAAATTTGGGGGTAAGGATTATAGTGATGTTACAAGGGTGAGGAATGACATGCTATGAGTATAAATTGGACTTTATTTGTGATTTTATTTACTTAAGGAAAAACAACGATTCAAGTATGAGATATTTTGATAAATGTGGATTTGTTCTTTTTCTTTTCATGTTTTAGATATCTTTTTAGGATTATTTATTTATCTTCTTAGTTTTTTAATTAATTGTATTAGTTTATATTTTTCTCTTTATTTGGAGTTTTAATTATATTTGGTTGGTTTTTTGTAGGAAAATGGTCTAATCACTCTAATGTTTAATTTCCCTTGAAAGATATTTTGCACAATCCCCACAATGCCCGATTAAAATATATACCCACACAAAAATTACCATAACTCTTGGATCTCAAGGTGGAATTTAATGAGCAAGTATGCAGTTCGAAAGGGAATTGAATTATCTATAGGAAAAACATATTTGCAAATTACAGGAATCTATAGAAAAAAGAATGTGAATGGTCAATATAATTAAAGGCAATCAACCATTTTCTCTGTTAACCAGATTCAGAAAATTTTCAGCCATCGACTAGGAGTTTTATAGAGATTCTTGTATGTAGGGTTTCCACCCCTCCTTCCCATATAAAAGGAGGGGGACTCCACAAGAAAAAAGGAATCTAACTTTTAGTTGTTGACCACATCTTTTATAATGTTGGATCTCATTTTAGTTTGCATTTCTTCTAGTCTGGTTATGTCTGAGTAGATCTCTCTAGGGTATGGGGAGTAGCCCCTTAGTCTGATTCTATTTAATATAATCAATTCTATTGTTCCATCAAAGAAATGTCTTCTCTCTATTTATGCGTAGTTATTTGTATGATATGATATATTCTTATGTAGTGATATGACTATATATCTCTATAAGAACAAAACAATAGTCCCTTAATTGCGATTATCACCTTTTCATCTTCTTAATATTATTCCCGTTATAATCCTAGGTGATGCAACCACCTGAGCCTTGGTTTTGAATGCCAATTTGAATTCACATGCTTCTTGATATGACCGTGGATAGAGGCATGCTGGATGACTGGATAATGATTCGTGAATGCTGGGACCAACGGGTTCATGGTAAGTCTGACCCTCGTGAGTTTGTCCGTAAGGACATGCAACCATAAGGTCCTGATTTGTTTCTTGGAGTTTAGAATTTGATTAGTTGAGTTGGAGTGTGGTTTTGGTGGTGATCCTCCAGACCCCCAAAGCTTTATTTTTTGATTAGTTAAACTTTATTTCAACACTTTTATTTTTGCTCTTAGTTTTAACAACCCTCTTAAATTGGAATTTAATTCTTGTTCTTAAGATCTATACCTATAAATGGATATCCAGGATCCACAAATTTGATCTGGATTCGAGTTTGAAATTTTGAAAAAAATCTGACATCTGCATAATCTTATTTGGATTTAGGATATCAAATTTTATATCCAAAAATTTTGGATAGTATTTCAGATATGGCTAATATCTGCTCTGAAAAAATCTGAAATTTGACAAATATATACATATATTATCAAATATATATTATATATATATAAACATAAAAATATAGATATTTTATCATATATATTTATAGTGATATCAATGTTTTCTATATATAATGTATCAATAACAATACATTTATGCCTTTTAGTTCAGATCAGATATTTATCCGAGTTTGAATATTATTTGTCGGATCAGATTTAGATATTATCACATGATATCCGTCAAATATCAGATCGGATATCAGATCAGATTTTTTTTCGGATTCGGATATCGGATATAGTAGTATCCACATATTCAATCTATTTACAGGTATATTAAGATCAGATTTGGATCTCGACCATTCCTTTCTTCCATCTCTTGGATCGATACCAATCTATACTAAGTTGACTTTTTGTTCGTAACAAGTTGACAACCTGGTTAGAAGGTTAAACTCTAGGACTTTTCCTAGTGGTTGTTTTGTGTAAAATAATACACATCAATGATGCCATGTAAATCGCTAGAAAGATGTGAAGTGTATGGCTGACCCAATAATGAAAGTTTCATAAGGGGACTAAAGTAGGCTACTATGAGAAAATTGATCTTCTTTCTAAAGAGATTAGATTCATTTCTATGTAAAAGGTCAAATATTCAATCATTTATGATGTTTTCCCTAACTTTTTTTAGTGTCAACAAACAATTCGAAATACCATGATTTTTTTAGAATTAGAACAGGTCCGAGTCAAATAGCTATGATTTGAATCTTTTTACATTACAATGTTTCGGAAACCCAAAGGACTCGATCATATGGATATGCCAAATACATGGTTTCCACTCTTGGAAGGAAAAGGAGGGAAACATATACTAAATTTCAAGTGAGAAAAAATAATTCCATACTCAATCTCATAGATACATATATAATTCTATGGAAGTATTTGAAAAAAGTCATATGTTTGGCCCTCGATTGACAAACATAGCTTTTATAGCTGATTTATCTACCTGAAGTCGTGTGAACCACAAAAAAATTAACAAATATGAAACAAGACCTGGAGGGAGATATTTCATATCTTTTGAGATCCACCCTATAATATGGGGTCAAAAAGCCAAAATAAGTGATTCATTTTTTGTCCTTGTAAAAAAAAGGATTCTTGAACCTCTTTCATGCTCATGTCATGTCGAGGTCAGAAGAAAAAACTACTAAATCCAATCCAATTTCTCATAATCAATTAACACGTTGGTTAATCATATTCTGTAACACAGAAAAAATCATTGGCTTATAAACTATAGATCCATGAAAAAGATTCAACAAAAGAAAGAAAACATTCCACTGTCTATTATATGTCAAATAATATATGGAGTCACTCCCGATACAATAGTAAAAGAAAACATGTAGTGGTTTCATCCCAACATTCCCTTTGTCTAGGTTCCATCTTCAGAACTCGACATTTATAGATTGCGGGGAGCAGGATACCATGTCTCTTCTATTGTTGGAGTGCTAAAGAGTAGAAGATGGTTACACCATTGGTTACTTGGTCTCACACCATCGGGCATACACCCATATACCATAGAGTTTTGGCTCACATTACCAAAGGGTGGTGCGCCATGCCCTTTTCGGATGGGCGTTATTCGTTCCCTCATCATATATCTATACACATGACTTTTTCAGAGTTATTTGTGCTTAATGGTGTGTATGCTAGAGACAATGTTTGAAATGTCATTAACGAATGGAGCAAACTTCTTGTATGTCAAGTGTTATGTACAACTTTCGTTAGACTACAATGTCCCACTGACTCCTCCCACCTCCTATAGTTTGTTATGATTTTACTAAATCTACAATGGATATGGAGAGACCCACTGTATATGGTGTCAGTATTGCTTGTTTTTTGGTATCGAGAATGACCTCCAGGGATCCTGGGGATCTTCCTGACCATTCTCTAGGGGACATTGAGATTGATTATGGCAATGACTATGTAACAGTAGTTTCTACCAAGTGTAGAGTTCATATGCTTAATAATAATATATGACCAGTAGAAAAAGCCTACTGATGAACTCTGGTCTAAGATCTGATGGCTTATCTGTCACCAAAGAGGCTAAAGAGGATACTTCAATAGAAAAAGGAGAGTTGCATGGGAGGTCTCAGTGGGTTATCCCGTAAGCGCCAAGTACTACCGATGAAGGAAGCACACTGAATCGGGGTGGGATTTCTTTATACCTCGAAGAAGTGAATTCTCTTTTGTGTACAAGAATGGGCTATGAATCTAATTCATTCTATCTAATAGAATAAAAAATTCAAGTGCTTTTATGCTGCTGTTAAGTGTCAGTCACCCTCCACAACTAAGACCTAGTATCATTCAAGTTTTCCAAACACATCTTCTTTCTCCTGGGGTCAAAGTCCAAAATCTCTATATAAGACCGAATGCCATAGATTTGATTCTAGATGCAAGGTCAGGTGTAGAGAAAAGAGAAGTGACAATCAAAGGAAAGATTGAAACTGCGATTCTTCTTCTTCTTTACTATCTAATGGTAAGGTTCTACCTAAGACCTTAGATAAGAAAGGTGACTCAAATCAATATGAAATTCTAACCACACCCTCCTTCTTTCTTCTCTTCTTATAATTGTTTTGCTCAAATGACATAGAAATCGTCAACTATAAAAGGTCCTCCTCACTAGCTTATGAAAACCATAAGTTCTTCCCTAGAGCCTTCCTAAACTAAGACTCAGGTCATGCTCCATATACCATAGTCAGTGCCCAACCCCAGCTTCTCCTCCTATCTACTTTATTGACTTCTGAGAAATAGGAAATTGGTTGATTCTTGCACTTGCTTGTCTTTTAGGAAATCCCCCCTTTTCTAGTTCTTGTCTCATATAGTAGAGGCACCCTTGTACGTATGGGTTCTTGTCAGGTGGGAAACAACATAATAGTTGCAATTTGACGATAAAAATACCGATTCTAGAGTCTCCCAAGCTCCCTGGTTGGAGAAAAGCATATGCCTAAAGACCCAAGGTATACCTTCATTATCAATCTAAGCCTATGTATTTATTCTACCCCTCCATTCAATATATGCAAATATTGGCTTTATTTTGTCTCCTCAGAGAGATTGCACCATTAATTAGACCAACTTCTCTTCCCAATAAGAACTGCTTTCTTCCGCTTGGGCCCCAGGTAATCAAACTCTATTTCCTCATATTAGTAGTAGCCAAAGATGTATGTATCCCTTTCCCTTAGGCAAGTGGGTAAGAGATTCGTTATAGAAAATCCAATAGTAAAAGAAGAAGTTGGTAAAGGGGGGCTAACTTCCAGTAAAAAATCAAGGAAAGATTTGTCTTTGAAATTATACTCATTGAATAAGGTTATTCACCTTGAATGATAGGGAGAGGAGAGGAAATTGATCTTAATCAATAGGGAGAGGAGAGGAAATTGATCTTGTTACCACATAAGCATCCTTACATGCTAGGTGATGGTGAAGACATAAACCCTCATATACTTCACTCATCATCCTCATCTCAGGTTTAGGTCTAACTGAGTCAAGAAACTTTGAGCTCATAATATCGGTATCAAACCTAACTTATAGATTTCAAATACCTCCAGGAAGGTACGTTCTTCATATCACCTTTGTTTTCTTTATGTTTTCAATGTACTCTCATAAGGTGTGGTACTTCTTCTATCCTCAATCATCATAGAAGGGTTTCAACTCATATCACTTTCATCCTTAGTATATGGCATGCATTTTGCCCTATCTCTCACACCCATAACAAGATGAAATAAGCATTTGGCTGCAGTCCAAATATAGAGTTCATCCCATTCTAAGAGTAGAGTTTGTGCATCACACAACGCCATTACACTTTCCAAACTAAGTTGAAACATACATCTCATGTCTCCACATCATAAACATCTCCAATATATGTTTACATCCATGGAAAGGCTGTTCTCAAACACTCTTAGATCTTCACATCACTCTTACGTACAATCCTTAGTCATTACCTCAAGGTCTCTAGGCTGTTAGTACTTTTGGGGTGATCTGACCCTTATGCATCTAAGGAGTGCCTCTCACTTTTACCCCTTAGGCCTCATGAACTCATGAAGGTGGCCAAACTCATAACCCATGGTCCTTGGGAAAAGGTAGCTGTTACCTCCCGACCCTATGGTCTTGTGCTTTGAGGGAATAGAAAACTCCTACTCCCATCGGTCTTATCCCTACTTGATCTTAGTGTTGAATTAGGATTCTACTGTAGCTCGTGATTTCTGTGTTGATACTCATGCACATCTCATCCTTGAATCCTCACCCGAATCTCCATGCTCTCTTTGGGCATACATGGCTAACTTTGCATCCCTCAAAGGGATCATGGTGACCTACCTACCTTATTCTGGCCCCATACAGGTTACCTCCATGGCAACATATCTTCCTACCCTTAGAGATGGTCACACATGGGTCTATAGATTCATGCTCATACTATGTGCTCTCCACTTAGCTTATAAATCTCTTATAAGTGTACTCTTAAGGTTACTTCAAACCTAAACAAGAGTTGGTGCTCACCTTGCATAAAGGGTTCCTTCCCAAGATGGAAGAAAACCATCTCTTGATAGTAACAAAGTTCACAACCATCCTTACCTTCAGGGTTTACATTATCATGTACATGCTTAGCTCCTATCATGATAGTTATGCATGTATCTAGCAAGAAGACAACCTAATAAACCATGTTGAGTCCCTTGGTAGGTCATACATATTCATCATTCCTCAAGGTTGGACCAATATCATACATACATATGACACCAACTTGTGTGAGTGGTTCATCAAACACATATCTCAGTTCGAGTGGGTTTCCCTTTTGGGGTGCCAAACTCAAATACTATGAAATCAATCAGCCTCACGAACATCATGTGCACCAGGTACTGCTGCTTCCCCTCTATGGTCCAGGAACCCAGGTTCACCTCTTATACATCATCTATCTAGCTGCATGCTCAGCTGTTCAAACATGAACCGAACCTATTCTAAGTATAGCATACACATCATAACACTCTTCCATGTGAACAACCTTTAGCGTCCACTGGGTACGATGCCTCTCAACTTGTTACCATACCCTTTTCAGGGTCTAAGGAACTCTTCTTCATGCTCCTAATAGGTAGGTACTCATATCGTCTGTACATTTGTTCACGAAGCCTCTTTCTCATTCTATGGTTTGGTTCCTCTAAAGGTATCCAAGGTACAACAAGCCTCCAAGGATCATCCATGAGGCAACCTCAACTATCTACTCAGGGTCATCAAAACTAGGTCATATCATACCCAACTTCACATTATTCCTCATGTCTTAGAGTCAAGGTTTCCAACCTCCTTCATCGGGTCTCTCCCTTCCTATAGAGCTAACCCTACAACTGGTCCTTAAACTGGAGGTTCTCTCCCATAAGGTGGTTCAAGCTCTTAAGGTTACACGTCTACACCTTCCTAGGTGAAAAGCACGATCCAAACTCTATATCTGACTAAGATTATCCAAAGGTATGCATGCTCATCTCATGAACATCAGGCATAGCCCTTCAGGTCTAGGTCTAAAACCTTCTATCAGCCTTGCTTACGTTCTCTTTTATGTAAGTGCATGCCTCTTCTTTACTCATATATAGCTGTTAGTGTTCCTATACGGTTACCATTAACCTCTTCAATGAGGGTGCTATCCCTCACCCTAACAGGCATGACCCTCCCAAGGTTGGGTCACCACCAGGCACTAGGGTCAAACTACACATGGTTCATGTTTCTCATGGATACTCAAAACCTCTGCACAACATGCATGTCTAACCCACGTACGTGCATGCATGGTCAACTATGATATCCAACTCATTGTGTCTTATCTTTCTCTATCCACCGCTTAGGGTTTGGGTTAGCATCATCCTTAAAGGATGCATCAAGTCTCTTCCTCTTCCTGGAGGCTTCTTCCTCCAAGGCTAACTCTCTCCTCCTCTTACTACAAGATGGTTTAACCTCAGCATTCTCCTGAGGGGTAACCAAGAGCACAGAAACGTAGGCCATGCAACCTAAGCATGTAAACCCAGTTTGAGTTTCTAATTATCAAAACTTATATCCATGACATCTTTCTTACATGCTTTTTATTATTTGGGGGAGGATTCCTTAATCCTTATCATTCTTAATCCCAAAACTTGGGAGGGTAGTGGAGAGAGAAAAAACCCTAATCTCATAAAGTTATACATTGAATAGGGTCGAGAAGGGATGAAGACAGATGAGAGAAGACCTAGAGGTATCTTATTTTGTGTCAAATCCTTTGATTTTGGCTAGGCATTCACACAGAATCTGGGAGTCCTCATAGACTGACTAGCGGGGTAGAGGAAAATCTTGCCAGCCCCCAGATCGTGATCCTTTTCTAGACACCTCCATCATCAGAAAATCCTCTAATAACTCCCTTGGGCTCTAAAGAGTTTGTAAAATTTAATAATTATTAGAGATTAAATGGAAAACCACAACTCTATTACCAATTATAATGGCCCCGCTTCCCAGTAACCCCAATTAAGGGAGAACAAGAAGTCAGAGGCGTTATCCCAAAATAGGATCAGTGGTTTTGCAAATAATAAAAAATAACTAATAAATTCTATTAAAGACTAAACTAAAAACTGGAATAAAAATTATCTTTTAACATACCTTCAAAATTAGATAACTGGGACTTGTACCTGAAGTAGGATTCTGACTACCTAAATCCTCCTTTAGTATATTAACTTTAATCTTCACAGGTGCCACTTTACTATTTGTCCAATTTCACATATTGCCTAAAACGTCGGCAACCAAAATGAAGGTCCGTATAAAGAATTATACTGGTATGTGGGGGAACCAATAATCTTGCATTTAATTGTAACAACATATTGCAAGCAATTATGATTTAATAAAACAAACTTTACATTTCAAACATGACTACTTAATCCTTGCTTACCCTACCCTCTGTGCTGTCCCTATAGTGGACATGAATACTACCTCTCATATGGAAGATCTCAACTAACCCCCATGATCCTACCTTACAGGTAGATCAATACATAGGGTCATGGAGTCGTATGGTCCTACCCAAAGGTAGATCAACACATCGACTCATGATAACCTGATGATCCTACCTCACGGATAGACCATGTACTAGGTCATCTATTTCATTATCATCAGAGCTATAGAGGAGGACCATGATCTGAGCTAGTCATGCACATATAATTATGCTGATAGTCATAGTCACTTTATAGTTGCATGAAATATAAGTCAATCAAGCAATTATTTCCAAGAAACTGATAAAACCTCAGAAATCACCATGAAACTAAAGCGATTTAACCATAAGTGTAACCACGTACCTATTTTGAAGTCTCAAATATAAGCAAGATATTCAATCCAATCAAGATGTCCAATCAAGCAAGAAAAGCAACCAATCAAGCAATCTTAATCCTGAAAATATGTATAACACCTAATTGTTACTATATATCTCAAACAACTCCTTATTGGCTTGGAACATCTTTCTAAGGTTGCTAAGTCTCATTAGTATTCATTAGGGTTTCTTAGATCAATTTTATCCTTTTTAGGTCAACAAACCCTAAAATAGCTTTTCTACTCATAAAAACCCCTAATTACTCAAATTATCCATATTAAGGATCTTTTATACTCAAATTGGATTTGTAAAAACATATCTTGGTCTTATTCATGGATTTTAACAATTAAAACCATTAAAAGTCATCATCACCTTAATTAGGGTTTCTAAGCCCATTAATCCATATTCATGTACATGGGACCCTAAATTAAGCCAACTATGCATACAAATCATCTGTTTAGATATAATTCTTCCTTTTATCAAAAATAGGTTAATATTTGCTCAAAACATACAAAGAACATCATTATATCCAATAATCATCAAATTCTAAGGATTTATTATTTATTAAACCATTAAAGATGATAACTTTATACACTTTTGGAATTTCAAGTGAAATTAGGATCCAATTATATTTTTAATGGATTTCTTGCATTTTTTGTGATCAATTTTCATATATAACTTTGTTCCATCTAAGTTACTAATAATTTATTATGATTTTCACAAAGTAAACAATTATAGTCCAATTAAGTGGCACCACGTGTACGCTTACCTTGAATTCATTGGGTCCATGCCGAACCCAGCTGGACCAGTGGCTGCGCGCCACTTAGCACCACACTGGGCGCGATTTGGTCACTTGTGAACTCGACAAAATTCCCCTTTCACCCTTTCCTATCAAGAACTAGGTCGGGGGTAGATAGGTAATTTGGCTCTTTGTCTCCTTCAACCTCACGAGTCGTATGTTGTTCACGAATAGGTGGTGTGGGTAGTTAACCCACTGGTTGACTCCATGCCCCAGGCTTCCTCTTCCTTCGAAAAAGGGCCTTCCGCCTCCACCATCCTCCACCGGACTTGACCGTACCCTCAATTTTGTCGATGCTGGGCGGATTGAGCAGGTCCTGGAGATGATACCTCCACTGAGCCAATGGGGCAACTTTGCGACAAAAGCCTAGCAATGAAATCGTATGCGGGGAACAGAGCGAGAGGTCATACTTTCCCATGTGTGTGCGTTGGAGATCCCAAATGGGGTCTCTAACCCTCCTTTTATAGGTGAGATCTCACAGAACCGACCTACCCTCGTGGCAGGTTGGATATATACTAGGTGCAATGAAAACCTAGGAAATCTAGGGTTAAACAACTCAGACTGGCCTCCCAAAGTTGTTGGAGCCTTTTCCCAAACAGGAGACAGATTAGAGAGAGGGAGATGTGTTGTCGAAGAAATCAGACACTGTTACCCGACTTTCCTGTTTAGGCACAAGGAGCACGATGACTGTGGTCCCTTGGATTCAAAATCCATGACTCTAATGAAACCCGTCATATCCTTGAGTATTTTGATTAGAACTATTACATCATGACATATAATACCTTCGAAATGTTATCCTCTCATTTTAGAAATCTTATAAAATCCATATCTTCAAACCACTTATCCAATTAATGCCAAATTTTAAGGGAAAGTCTATAATGACTTAAACAACTTGTGTGCCAAGTTTGGGACTCAAACTCAAAAGTATGAGAGACTTTCCTTCATATGCAAGTTATATCTTAATAAGGCATATTTTATACACATTTTCTCTCTCTTATTCTTTTATATCATTTATTTGGATTCCTTTTACCATTAGAAGCTTTGCATATTAGAAATATCATCCATGATGAGTCAAACACACATCTTCCCACATATTTTTCATATTTTCCTCATTATCTCAAATTTCCTTCTTAATAATGCATTATTTGATTTCTTCTTTTTCTTTTAATCATATTGGACTCATTAACATTTTATGATCCACGAAATCACATAAACAAAGGAAATATTACAAAGGGAATATGCTCAATACATATAATTCATACAATTCCCATAGTCATACATTTATTGGGAAAATTGCATTTCCCACCATATGAACCCAAAAATTGGGGTTGTAACATCCTTCCCCTCTTATAAGAATTTTTCCCTCAAAATTCCACCAAACATACAAACCATTCAGGATAAGACTTTCCTATGTCCATCATTGGCTCCCATGTGGCTTCATCCTCTCCATGGTGCTTCCAAAGAACCTTTATCATCTTCTAATCTTAATATTGAGCTCTCTCTCACCTCGGTATCTCGTACCCTCATAGGTGACTCAGGGTAAGTTAGCCTCCCATGGAGTCCAATAGGTTCAAAGCTCATCACATGGATCGAGTACCTCACATAGTGCCCTAGATTGGACACATGGAAAACATCATATTATCCTAAGGGGTAAGGCTATACATAAGAAACTCCACCAATCCATCTCAAATGGACCCATGTATTGGGGACTCATCTATAGCTCAGAGGGGTCAGTTTTTCATAACACATGTTTACCCATTGTGAACTGCATGCCAGTCTGCTTCGCATTGGATCATGACTTCTGTTGATCCTGGGCTTTCTCAGCCATTGCTCGATCAAAGCATCTTCTTCTGCATACACTGTGGTCTCTTTGACCTTTACATGGTCCTCTCATCGACATCATCCAAGTGAAGTGGTGACTGACACACCCTCCCTTACAGAGCGTCATACATTCTAATATTGGCTATGGTGGCTATCATAGCAAGCAAACTCTGCTAGGGTAAGGAATTGGTCCCATATATCACCCTGGACGAGCACATATGCTCTTATCAGACCTTCTAGAGTTTGGCTCATACTCTCTTGACTATAAATCAGTCCGAGGTGATATGATGTACTCATCTTCAACATAGCATCGAGTTCTTCTTACACCTACTTACACCACATGGAAGTGAACTTGAGGTCATGGTCAAGATATTGAAATTGGATCACAATGTATTTGAACTATCTCTCTCTCATATATAGTTCCACCAAAACTGTCATACTAATAGTGCTCTCTCTTAGGCAAGGGATTAAGTCAACTTGGTAAGGCGATCTACCATAACCCATATTACATCATGACCTCTCTTGGTCCAGGGGAGGCCCACCACACTGTCCATGGTGATCCACTCCCATTCCTTCTCAGGGACTTCTCATTATCTGTAGCAACTTACTGGGTTTTGGTGTTTGACCTTCACCCTCTGGCATGTATGGCAGCAGGGCACACACAACACTATATCCTTCTTCATCCTAGGTCCTCAAGGACCACATACAAACCTTAACCATCTTGGTAGTACCACGGTGTACGGTGTACTTAAAATCATGAGCTTCTGGTACGACATGATTCCTCAAGGGTGACTCCTCAGAAACCCTAAAACACTCTAGTAGTGGATTTCACCACCTTCCTTTCCTAAGAAGTGTATCTGAGGTTCTCACAACTATCCTTTTATCTCATCAAGCTCTGGGCTAGCTAACCGAGTAACCACTAATTTGACCGACGGGTCAGGTTATATCTGAGTGTTAGCCACATAGGTCTCATCTTCTAAGGATTGTAGAGTTTACCTAACAACCTTTTCAAGTCTCTCTACTGGCTATGCAAGATAGATGTACACCTGAGCTGTATTCTACTAAGAAAATCTTGTTACCACATAAGAATCCTTACATGCTAGGTGATGGTGAAGACATAAACCCTCATATACTTCACTCATCATCCTCATCTCAGGTTTAGGTCTAACTGAGTCAAGAAACTTTGAGCTTTTTTTCTCGATTATCAAACCTAACTTATAGATTCCAAGTACCTCCACGAAGGTACGTTCTTCATATCACCTTTGTTCTCTTTATGTTTTCAATGTACTCTCATAAGGTGTGGTACTTCTTCTATCCTCAATAATCATAGAAGGGTTTCAACTCATATCAGTTTCATCCTTAGTATATGGCATGCATTTTGCCCTATCTCTCACACCCATAACAAGATGAAATAAGCATTTGGCTGCAGTCCAAATATAGAGTTCATCCTGTTCCAAGAGTAGAGATGGTGCATCACACAACACCATTACACTTTCCAAACTAAGTTGAAACATACCTCTCATGTCTCCACATCATAAACATCTCCAATCTATGTTTACATCCATGGAAAGGCTATTCTCAAACACTCTTGGGTCTTCACATCACTCTTACGCATAATCCTTAGTCATTACCTCAAGGTCTCTAGGGTGTCGGGACTTTTAGGGTGATCTGACCCTTATGCATCTAGGGAGTGCCTATCACGTTTACCCCTTAGGCCTCATGAACTCATGAAGGTGGCCAACCTCATAACCCATGGGCCTGGGGCAAAGGTAGCCATTACCTCCCGACCCTATGGTCTTGTGCATTCAGGGAACAGACAACTCCTACTCCCATCGGTCTTATCCCTACTTGAACTTAGTGTTGACTTAGGATTCTACTGTAGCTTGTGAATTCTCTGTTGATACTCATGCACATCTCATCCTTGAATCCTTACGCGAATCTCCATCCTCTCTTTGGACATACATGGATAACTTTGCATCCCTCAAAGGGATCATGGCGACCTACCTACCTCGGTCTGGCCCCATACAAGTTACCTCCATGGAAACATATCTTCCTTCCCCTTAGAGATGGTTACACATGGGTCTATAGATTCATGCTCATACTATGTTCTCTCCACATAGCTTATAAATATCTTATAAGTGTCCTCTTAAGGTTACTTCAAATCTAAACAAGAGTTGGTGCTCACCCTATGTAAAGGGTTCCTTCCCAGGACAGGAGAAAACCATCTCTTGATAGTAACAAAGGTCACAACCATCCTTACCTTCACGGTTTACATCATCAAGTATATGCTTAGCTCCTATCATGATACTTATGCACGTATCTAGCTAGAAGACAACCTACTAAACCATGTTGAGTTCCTTGGTAGGTCATACATATTCATCATTCCTCAAGGTTGGACCAATATCATACATACATACGTCACCAACTTGTGTGAGTGGTTCATCGAACACATATCTCAGTTTGAGCGGGTTTCCCTTTTGGGGTGCCAAACTCAAATACTATGAAATCAATCAGCCTCGTGAACATCATGTACACCAGGTACTGCTGCTTCCCCACTTTGGTCCAGGAACCCAGGTTCACCTCTTATACATCGGCTATCTAGCTGCATGCTCATCTATTCAAATATGAACCGAACATATGCCAATTATAGCATACACATCATAACACTCTTCCACATGAACAACTATTAGCGTCCACTGGGTACGATTCCTCTCAACATGTTACCATACCCTTTTTAGGGTCTAAGGAACTCTTCTTCATGCTTCTAAAAGGTAGGTACTCATATCGTCTGTACATTTATTAATGAAACCTCTTTCTCATTCTAGGGTTTGGTTCCTCTAAAGGTATCCAAGGTACAACAAGCCTCCAAGGATCATCCATGAGGAAACCTCAACTATCTACTTAGGGTCATTAAAACTAGGTCATATCATACCCAACTTCACATTATTCCTCGTGTCTTAGAGTCAAGGTCTCCAACCTCCTTCATCAGGTCTCACCCTTCCTCTAGAGCTAACCCTACAACTGGTCCTTCCACTGGAGGTTCTCTCCTAGAATGTGGTTCAATATCTTAAGGTTACATGTCTACACCTACCTTGGTGAAAAGCATGATCCAAAATCTATGTCCGACCAAGATTATCCAAAACTATGCATGATCATCTCATGAACATCAGACATAACCATTTGGGTCTAGGTCTAAAACCTGTTGTCATCCTTACTTACGTTCTCTTTTATGTAAGTGCATGCCTCTTCTTTACTCATATACAACTTCTAGAGTTCCTATATGGTTACCACTAACCTCATCAATGAGGGTGTTATCCCTCACCCTAACAGGCACGACCCTCCCAATGTCAGGTCGCCAACAGGCACTAGGGTCGAACTACACATGGTTCATGTTTCTCATGGATACTCAAAAACTCTGCACAACATGCATGTCTAACCCACGTACGTGCATGCATGGTCAAATATGATATCCAACTCATCATGTCTTATATTTCTCTATTCACCACTTATAGTTTGGGTTAGCATCGTCCTTAGAGGATGCATCAGGTCTCTTCCTCTTCCTAGAGGCTTCTTCCTCTAAGGCTAACCCTCTCCTCCTCTTCCTACAAGATGGTTTAACCTCAACATTCTCCTAAGGGGTAACTAAGAGCACAACAACACAAGCCATGCAACCTAAGCATGTAACTAAACTCAGTCTGAGTTTCTAATTATCAAAACTTATGTCCATGACATATTTCTTACATGATTTTTATTATTTGGTGGAGGATTCCTTAATCCTTATCATTCCAAATCCCAAAACTAGGGAGGGTAGTGGAGAGAGAAAAAAACCCTAATCTCATAAAGTTATACAATGAACGAGGTCGAGAAGGGACGAAGACAAATGAGAGAAGACATAGAGGTATCTTGTTTTGAGTCAAATCCTTTGATTTTGGCCAAGCAGTCACATAGAATCTGGGATTCCTCGTAGACTGACTAGTGGGGCAGAGGAAAATCTTGACAACCCCCAGATCATGATCCTTTTCTAGACACCTCCATCATCAGAAAATCCTTTAATAACTCCCTTGGGCTCTAAAGAGTTTGTAAAATTTAATAAATATTATAGATTAAATGGAAAACCACGGCTCTGATACTAATTGTAATGACCCTGCTTCCTGGTAACCCCAATAAAGGGGGACCAAGAAGTCAGAGACTTTATCCCAAAACAAGATTAGTGGTTTTGCAAATAATAAAAAATAATTAATAAATTCTACTAAAGACTAAACTAAATACCGGAATTAAAATTTTCTTTTAACATAGCTCAAAATTAGATAACTGACACTTCTACCCGAATTAGGATCCTATCTACCTAAATCCTCCTTTAGTATATTAACTTTAATCTTCACAGGTGCCACTTTACTATTTGTCCAATTTCATATATTACCTAAACATTGGCAAACAAAACGATGGTTAGTATAATGAATTATACTGGTATGTGGGGGAACCAATAATCTTGCATTTAATTGTAACAACATATTACAAGCAATTATGATTTAACCAAACAAACATTATATTTTAAACATGACTACTCAATCCTTACATACCCTATCTTTTGTGTTGTCCCTGCAGTGGACATGGACACTTTCTCTCATATGGTAGATCTCTACTAACCTCCATGATCCTACCTTATAGGTAGATCAATACATAGGGTCGTGGAGTCGTATGGTCCTACCCAAAGGTAGACCAACACATTGACTCATGATAACTTGATGATCCTACCTCATGGGTAGACCATGTACTTGGTCATCTGTCTCATCATCATTAGAGATACAGAAGAGGACTAGGATCTGAGCTAGTCATGCTTGTATAATTATGGTGATAGTCATAGTCACTTTATAGTTGCATGAAATATAAGTCAATCAAGCAATTATTTCCAAGCAACTGATAAAACCTCATAAATCACCATGAAACTAAAGCGATTTAACCATAAGCATAACCACATACCTATTTTAGATTCTCAAATATAAGCAAGATAATCAATCCAATCAAGATGTCCAATCAAGTAAGAAAAGCAACCAATCAAGCAATCTTGATCCTAAAAATATGTATAACACCTAATTGTTACCATATATCTGAAACAACTCCTTATTGACTTGGGACACCTTTCTAAGGTTGCTAAGTCTCATTAGGATTCATTAGGGTTTCTTAGATCAATTTTATCCGTTTTGGGTCAACAAACCGTAAAATAGTTTTTCTACTCATAAAACCCCTAATTACTCAAATGATCCATATTAAGGATCTTTTCTGCTCAAATTGGATTTGTAACAACATATCTTGGTCTTATTCATGGATTTGAACAATTAAAACCATTAAAAGTCATCATCACCTTAATTAGGGTTTCTAAGCCCATTAATCCATATTCGTGTACATGGGACCATAAATTAAGCCAACTATGCATAAAGATCATCTTTTTAGATATAATTCTTCCTTTTATCAACAACAAGTTAATAGCTACTCAAAACATACAAAGAACATCATTAGATCCAATTATCATCAAATTCTAAGGATTTTCATTAATTAAACCATTAAAGATGATAACTTTATACACTTTTGGAATTTCAGGTGAAATTAGGATCTAATTATATTTTTAACGGATTCCTTGCATTTTTGTGATAAATTTTCATATATAACTTTGTTCCATCTGAGTTACCAATAATTTATTACAATTTTCACAAAGTAAACAATTATAGACCAATTAAGTGGTGCCACGTGTATGATTACCTTGAATTCATTGGGTCCACGCTGAACCCAGATGGACCAGTGGATGTGCGCCACCTAGCGCCATGCTGGGCGTGGCTTGGTCACCTGTGAACCCGACGAAATTCCCTTTTCTCCCTTTCCTCTCAAGAACCAGGTCGGGGGTAAATAGGTAATTCAACTCTTTGTCTCCTTCAACCTAGTGACACGTCTGTTGTTCGCGAACAAGTGGTCTGGGCGGTCAACCCGCTGGTTGACTCCGTGCCCCAGGCTTCCTCTTCCTCCGGAAAATGGCCTTCAGCCTCCGCCATCCTCCACCGGACTCGACCATACCCTCAAATTTTGTCGATGCTGGGCATAGTCAGCAGGTCCTGGAGATGATACCTCTAGTGAGATGGCGGAGAAACTTTGCGACAAAATCCAGGCCTAGAAGTGAAACCACATGCGGGGAATAGAGTGAGAGGTCGTACGTTCCCTTGCTAGTGCATTGGAGATCCCAAAGGGGGTCTCTAACCCTCCTTTTATAGGTGAGATCTCGTGGAAATGACCTGCCCTTGTGGTAGGTTGGGCGAATCTTCTAGGAGCAATGAAAAACTAGGAAATCTAGGGTTAAACAACTCAGACTAGCCTCCCAAAGTTGTTGGAGCTGTTTCCCAAACATGAGATAGATCAGAGAGAGGGAGATGTGTCGTAGAAGAAATCAGTCACTGTTACCTGACTTTCCTATTCAGGCGTAAGGAGCATGATGACCATGGTCCCTTGGATTCAAAATCCATGGCTCTGATTAAATCTGTCATATCCCAAAGTATTTCAATTAGAACTATTACATTGTGACATTTAATAACTTTGAAATATTATCCTCTCATTTTAGAAATCTTATCATATCCATATCTCCCAAACCACTTATCCAATTAATACCAAATTTTAAGGGAAAGTCTATAATGACTTAAGAAACGTGTGTGCAAGTTTGGGACTCAAACTCAAAAGTATGAGAGACTTTCCTTTATATGCAAGTTATATCTTAATAAGGCATATTTTATTCATATTTTCTCTCTCTTATTCTTTTATATCATTTATTTGTATTCCTTTTACCCTAAGAAGCCTTAAGGATTCGAAATATAATCCATGATGAGTCAAACACACATCTTTTCACATATTTCTCATATTTTCCTCATTATCTCAAATTTCCTTCTTAATAATGCATTATTTGATTTCTTCTTTTTCATTTAATCATATTGGACTCATTAACATTTTATGATCCATGAAATCACATACAAAAAGGAAATATTGCAAAGGGAATCCATTCAATACATATAATTCATACAATTCCCATAGTCATACATTTATTGGGAAAACTACATTTCCCACCATATGAACCCAAAAATTCGGGTTGTAACAATCATCTTATCCTTTCCTTAGTAGACGATGTGGGCAGATTTTTTTTCATACTGTTCTAAGCTTGAATTTCATTTCCATATAGTTGTCGCATGTGGGGGCACATTTCCTTCCGTAAGCATCATAGGTACCTCTAACCGTATGGCAAAACACAGAATGACTGAATCTGCATGCTTTGGCTAATGGATTCTGAGTGACTTTCTTACTTATTTGAAACAGAAGATGGATCAAATTTTCAAATGAATGGCTTTTTCATGCAAATAAGAAAAGTCATTGTTCTAGAAGAGGGATGGAAATGGCTCGAGCATTAGCGAGAGATACAACATGACCCGACCTTTAGGAAGGGGTACAAAGTGACTCGAGCAAAGAGAGAGGAACAAAGTAGCTCAAACGTATGGGAGAGGGATGGAAATGGCTCGAGAATTAGCAAGAGGAACGGAGTAGATCGACCATATGGGAGAGGGATTAGAATGGCTCGAGCATTAACGAGAGGGATGGAATTGGTCTTTCTTTATTTAGAGGATAGGGCAGAGACATATGGCTATTTCAGAGCATTCCACGAATATGTGCTTCGATAAGCACTCTGTCTGCTTAGGCGAAGGGTAGAAGGTTGGGATTCATGGGATTGATGCCAAAACACTATAAGGGAGGGTTGTTCAAGTAAATCAAAGTAGGATGTTGGGGTGGGGTTTGGATTTGGATTCATAGATGTGTGGATAAGATTGTTGCCATCTATTCTACTCTATAATATAATATAATATAATATAATATGAGAGTACTCCCCCTCTTTAGATGTGGAGAATACAGATGATGAACCCTTGTCAGTTCTCCTTTAGAGTATCGTTAGGGAAATTCCTCGAATGGTGCCACAATATGTTCGATGTAGAAAAATGTGTTGAACTAATTCAACAAGAACAAGTTTGTGTGTCTAATATCCAACATTTGATGTTCATACAACAATATCTACAACTCCTTTATGGGCTCCATAATAGGAAATTCTATATTCCGTTAAAGAATTTGCATAAGTTGTGGTAAATCAATCATTTGTCCTTGTGGATCTGAATTCCCTTCCCTCCCCTCATGCCTACAGAGTGGTGTACTTGAGATGCATTTCCACTAGCTCCCAAAAAAGTCAATATATGGACTGGAGGATCAATTATCTGGATTCATTTCTTGTCGCAAATGTTCTCTTGTAGCATACCACATCTCAATGGATTAACATAGTTCTTCTACCCCCATAGGTGTTTTTCCACAATCCAACTTTGTTTTTCAACATCTTGGACTAGCCATCCCTTAGAAGATCTCATTAAAAGATAATTAATTCCTAATGAAATGGATGTAGTAGTGGCTTGCTGGAAACCTAGAATCTTTACTTGGTCCAGGATGTGTGATCTATATGGCATTCTAAACTACCCCACTATAGGGAAGTTGTTTAATAGCAGTTCCATATATCCTTGTGAAAGACCAGACCTGCCCATTCTACCATAACATAAGTACCTACCTATTCCCCTATGTAGGATTTGATAATGGGTTTGAGTCAATGATTGGAAAACTTCGTTTTCTTGATCTTGATTCACGTAGAAAGGTCAGGAATCGTGGTCCTAATTAAAGTGAATTAGAAGGGCCCGAATTCATAGTGAAGCCATAGAATTATTTAGTTTAGGCACCATATGATTAGGTATAGTAGGATCAGGCCCGACAAAACCCTTATATCACTTCTTTGATTTATCATTCAAGATAAATATGACCAACACCTCATGTATATACTTTCCATTTATTGTTTGACACCTCATACTATTACATTTAGATAATGTCCATAAATCTCATGATAGGTACCCTTTGATTCATAGAGAATTTTGATGGTCGATTGAAGTAATAATGCGTTGATCAAGTCACCACTAGAGCCATAAAGGACTATTGTCATTGATGCTTTTCTACCAATACAATTGCATCATATGAACTAAAAAAAGGGGTCTTTCACATACTTATGGCTATTGGATTCTTTCATTTTGATAGTTCCTTTGATTCCATGGATTATCCCTATTTGCATAAATACCTCGAGGATTCCTTCTCGTTAATACATAGAGTCCAACAAGAGGTAAGTCAAACACTTTCCCTTTAAAAGAAAGAGTTTCACTATCTGAATCTTTGCTTGAATTCTCTATTGGGCGTACTTCTTTCCTTCTTTCTGTGCTTCTTCCTATTCCCAGTTCTAGTCACAAGTTTAGTCAATAGGTCAGAGTGCACAAGACTGAATGGAGGCTGCAACACAATGCAAGCAAATAGAGTAGAGAGCTGACCCTTTGTTTCTCTCTGAGTCATGAGCTTGTTGTTGTCAGTCCTAAAGGGACTTCACTTGGGCTCCTCCGCGCATCCTTCCTTGGCTCGTTTGTTCTTCTGCTTCTCCCTTATCCCTCTCCCCAATCCATATGGAGTATACACAAGTGGTAAGGCACTGGTTTTTGATACAAATGAAAAGGTTCAAATCCTTTTACTCCATATCCTCCAATAGGATCTGTCAAGAATGTGTAGGAAAATATGGCTATAGAGCAGACAGAGGAAACACAATTTTATGTACCATATTCCCATAATCAGCAGATTGCGTCAGTTATTCCAAGGCAAGAAGTATGGTTTTGAGGATATACTTGGTCCTGGAGCAAGTCCAGTGACAATACTCATCGTTGTATGTGAAACTTCTGAATCCTGGTTGCACTGGGACTTGTCTAACTACTGCGCCTCCTAGTCTGCACCACGGGTTGCATCCACGAACCTTGTCTTCTTCAACAACTCTTCTTATCACAGACTGCTGGTTAATGTTGTCCTCCTAGTGGCAGACAATGGCCTCCTGCCTCTATGGTAGTCCACACAGACTACTAGATCTCCTGTCATCCAACTAGAACAATCAGGATGGTGGCATCTCTCCCATTGATGTACTAGTCACCAACTTGATCTACCAAAACTATGATCTCAATTTCTCTTTCCCTTATTGCTCCTCCCTAATTGGGTAGAACTTTCTCGAGCACTCATGGTTACCACAACTAGAGAGGACAACATTTTTCAAGCAACTATTTCTCAATTGTCTGTGTTGTACTATGGGAAGCCCCCATTACCCCTCTATTTATAGGAGGGGTTTGGGTCTAGGTTCCAGTCTGTGCGGGAGTGGAAGAGACTAGAAGATCTCAAATTTTCACAACAATTCTAGAAATCTCACAACCTACAATAGATGAGACAGTCGTATGGAAACCTAGACGGTCCTCTGGCATGCCAAACAATCATTTGGAACAACCCATATGGCCATTTGGATATTTCCCAATTGTACACAAATTTGGCAATTCGTTTCCAATTAATATCCCATATTAATTTCCTTATACAACAAGCAATGTGCAACTCAAACGAACTAGGAAATATGTAGAACCTTCCCTTGGATGACTGCACCATCTCACCCATGTGAGACGGATGTCTCAGTTCACCCATATGGTCATGTAGTGACCCAAGTTGAGCCGGTCAACATGGTTAGTTCACTTCCTTAGCCAATTTGAACTCATAATAGGCCTGACTCCCCAGATGTCTGTCTCAACACTTGAGACGGCCATTTGGCACTTCCAGATGAATGTCTTAACACTTTATATGGGTGTTTGGAGGTATTGTCATCCTATTTGTATCCTGAATCAAATACCTAAACACTTTAGTACTTAATTCAATTGTCATTTGAGATCTAAACTCCTCTTCTAGGTTGAGACCTATTTGTGTGACCCTATAGGTCCCATATTACGTTGGCAGTGAATATCCATAACAATTTATGACATCACAAGTAATGAGTGGTGCCTAGTATCACATCAATGCTACCCAAGTAAATGTAAAGTTGGGGAACAACTTCAACCTACAATCCGTGTATGGTGTTGCTATGTTTGTATAGTTCCTTTGTCACTGATTTCCATATTGAACTAGAGGCATGGAGCAGCCACCCTCATTACTATTGAATCCCATTTCTTGACCCAAGAGAAGACTGTCTGATATATATGTAAGCTCATGATAATATATTGACTCACATGTGCATGGCCATGCATTTCTCAGTTTTGCTAATCAAGAATCCTATGACATCATACTCCAGTAGGAGGGAAAAATCCCATATTTATCACTCATAGTCAATACCCATGTGTCAAGGTCACCCAATCCTCATCGTTATAACAATCCATGTTTCAAGATTGCGTTTGATGATGTCAAAGTGTACACAATGAAATGTGTTGAGTGTAGTGATTTTAGGTCTAAGAACCACAACCACCACCATCACTGTGAGAGCTAACTATGACTTCCATGATGATGTCTTCCATGTGTCAGTTTCATGATGGGTCTATCTGATACACTATTCTCTAACATGTATATATGATCTTGGTTTGATATCACCATATCATGACTAATGAGATTTAGTTATCAACTAGCTCACACTCTGATCTTTTGTGGTATTGTTGTCTATCAACCTTCCATAATAACAATAGATCAGGGGCATAACGAGAATATGTATATGTACTCTTAACATATGTATGATCTCATCCACAAGATTTATAAGTTGAATACATATATGATTCTCTAGACATTTATAATGTTACATCATTATCTCATAACTAAATTAAACATAATGAATTGGAAGCTTGCCTTTTATTAATAATAAAATAACTTTACATGATATGCCATTACAATCATCACATGATTGGCTCTCTGGGCATACATAACCAACAGGCTCGCACTTGCACTTAGAGACAATCACCCACGAATCATATCCCAAGTGATCTAACATGACCATCATGCTTTTGCTTTGAAAGTGCCTTTATCAAGGGATCAACAACGTTGTTCTCAGTTGGTACTTTGAAAATCTTTACATGTCCTCACTGTACCATTTCTCCTATGAGATTATATTGCCTTTGTATATGCTTTGAGTGCTAATGTGATCTCATTTCCTTAGCTTATGCAATAGCTCCATTGCCATCACAATATAGTTTGATTGCCTCACTGATTCTTGGAACGACCCCAAGTTCTATGATGAACTTCTTGATCCATACAACCTTCTTTGTTGCACTTAATGCATCAATATACTCAACCTCTATTATAGAATCGACAACTATTTCTTTCTTAGAACTCTTCAAGATTAGAACTCCATTGTTGAGGTAGACCACATATTCTGATTGTGACTTGTAATCATCTTGACTAGTCTAGAAGCTTGGCTATAACCCTTTACCACTAACTCTTCCTCTTTTTCGTAGACCAAGAATTGATACTTAGTCCTTCTCAAGTACTTGAGGATGTTCAACACAACTATGTAGTGAGCATCACCTAGATCCGATTGATATCTGCTCCTCATGCTCAAGGCATACGAGATGTCTAGATGGGTACACAACATTACATACATGATTGATCCAATTGTTGAGGCATATGGAATTATACTCATGCGTTCCCTTTCTTCACAATAACTGGGACATTGAGCTCTAGAGATGGGGACACCATGACGTACATACATGTTTCCTCTCTTTGAGTTCTCCATGCTAAATTGCTTCAACACTTTGTCAATGTATGTGCTATAACTTAGTCCAAGAAGCCTTATGGATCTATTTCTATAGATATTTATCCCCAAGATGTAGGATGCTTCTCTAAAGTATTTCATAGAGAATGTATTTCCAAGCCATGTCTTTACCTTTTGTAAAGTAGGGACGTCATTCCCCAATAATAGTGTGTCATCTACATACAATATGAGGAATGCCACTATGCTCCCACTAACCTTCTTGTACACATAAGGTTCATCTACATTTTGAACAAATCCAAACTCTTTGACTATCTCATCAAAATGATGATTCTAGCTCCAAGATGCTTGCTTCAATCCATAGATTGACTTTTGTAGCTTACAGACTTTATTTGCAAACTTTGGAACTATAAACCCTCAAGTTGTGTCATGTACACATCCTCAACCAGATTCCCATTAAGGAATGATGTTTTAACATCCATTTGCCAAATCTCATAGCCATGATAAGCTGCAATAGCAAGCATGATCCTGATGGACTTAACCATGGACACTGGAGAAAAGATTTTTTCATAGTCATCACCTTGAAATTGTCTGAAACCCTTTGCAACCAATGTTCCCTTATAGGTTTGTACCTTAGCATCCATGCTGGTATTCTTCTTAAAGACCCACTTGCACCCTATAGGTTTTACCCCTTCAGGTGGATCCACCAAAGTCCATACTTTGTTGGTATACATGGATTCCATCTCGGTTCTCATGGCCTCATGCCATTTCTCAAACTTTGGTCCCTCTATAGCATCTTGATAGGAAATTGACTCATCATATATGACCAATTCACTGCCTTGCTGAGTTACATGATTTCCAAATCTTTCAGGTTCAAGGCATGCCCTATTAGATCTATGAGGTTCCTATGTCACTTAAGGAATTTGAGATTCCACAACACTTTGTGAATCTTTAGGTTCCTCTTGTACATCTAATGGTTCAATGTTTTCTTGGTCTCAAACCTCTTCGAGTTCCACTTTTCTCCCACTAATTCCCTTGGAAATGAAATCCATCTCAAGGAATGCAGCATCCATGGCAACATATACTTTGTTGCCAGTTTGGGAATAAAAGTGATATCCTCTTGTTTCTTTAGGATATCCAACAAAATGACATCTATCAAATTTGTGACCAAGATTATCAGAAATTTTTTTCTTGACATAAGCTTCACATCCCCAAATCTTCATAAAAGACATATTGGGACGCTTCCCATTCCATATCTCATATGGTGTCTTTTGAACCGATTTAGATGGTACTCGATTTAGTGTAAACACGATGGCTTGTAAAGCATACCACCAGAAGGTAGTGAGAAGCTTGACTAAACTCATCATTGATCATGCCATATCCAGTAATGTGTAGTTTCTTCTTTCTGATACACCATTATGCTGAGGCATTCCAGGTGGAGTCCACTGGGATGCAATCCCATGGGCTCTAAGAAGGTCCTCAAACACTTCGTTTAAGTATTATCCACCTTGACCAGAATGAAGTGCCTTAATACTTTTACCAAGTTGGCTCCATACTTCATTGATAAACTCTTTGAACTTTTAAAGAGTTTCTGACTTATGTTTCATCAAGTAAACATAGCCATACCTATTGAAGTCATCGGTAATGGTGATGAAGTACTGATACCCACCTCTAGCTATTATTCTAAAAGGTCCACACACATCAGTTTGTATGAGTCCTAATAGATCACTATCCCTTCCATTGTTACCAATGAAAGAGGTTTTAGCCATCTTGCCCATTAAACAAGATCACATGCCTCTATTGATTCAAAATCAAAAGAGTCGAGATAATCATCTTTATGGAGTCTAAAAATGCGATTATCATTTATGTGCCCTAGATGACAATGATAAAGGTATGTTTTGTTTGAGTTGTTTAGTTTTAGTCTTTTAGTATTAATGTTATATACATTTGTCTTTAGATCTAACAAGTAAAGACCATAAGACATTGGGGCACTGCCATAAAAGATCTCATCTTTGAAATAGAACATCGACTACTTTTAATATGGAATTCAAATGCATACTTGTCTAAAAAATATACATAGATGATGTTTCTATTTATAGTAGGTACATAATAGTAATTCTCCAACTCTACTACAAGCCCTATTGATAGAGATATACTGTAGGTTCCGACTGTGCTGGCCGCAACTCTTGCACCATTAAAAACTCACAATTCCACCTCACCTTCTCCCAAAGGCCTACTTCCTTTCAAATCTTGCATGTGAGAACATATGTGAGATCCACATCCGATATCTAATACCCATGATGATGAAGTAGATAGATTTATCTCTATGATGTATATACCTGAAGTGGAATCACCATCTCCATATTCTACTTCTGAAATGCCTTCAAGTACAAAGGATGATTTCTTCTTGTATTTTCTTTCTCCTTATCTTAAGTGTTGAAGAATTGGACCTAGGCTTGATCACATAACTCTTCTTAGTCTTGCTTTGATCCTTGGACTCAACTTCACTGATCACTATCATGGGCTTGTCCTTCTTCAATTTTTCTTCAACATGAATCAACTTGGAAAGCAAGTCTGATATATGTCCAGCCGTATTACTCACATGGTAACATGTAATAAAATGACTATATGATTCAGGCATAGTCCTCAGAATCATATAAATTACCAACTCTTGGCTCAAAGTGAATCCCAATTCTTCAAGATGATACACATGTCCAACCATATTGAACACATGTTATTCTACTGAGGTTCCCTCTGTCAGCTTTGACTCAAGTAGGAACCTTTAAGATAGCATCCCTTTCTTGCTTGTCAAGACCAATTGTTACTCTCTTATGATGTGTCACCATCTCAAGAACACTCATGTCCTCACATTGATAATGAAACTCATAGTTCATGCAGCTAAGCATAAGGTACTTTATCTCCAAGGCATCATTGGCATGCTTCCAGTAAGCATCAACATGTGCCCTAGGTTCATCAGGAGTTGGTATTTTAGGCACTTGTTTGTCAAGGAAATAGAGTTTGCACTCTTCATTGAGAACCCTTCTCAAAGTCCAAAACCAGTCATGGAAATTTCTCCCGTCAAGTTTATCCTTCCTCAGGATCAATCACAAATTAGATTTGTTTGTCTTTTGATACTACACGAGAAAATGTGCATTTGTTAAAAACCATTTTTGATTTGATTTGATTTGAAAATTTTGATGATATTAATGAGGTCTTTAATAATTATCGCTCCCACTATTTTATTTGAATTGATATCCCTCAATATCAATTCAAAATATTGCAGCGTACAATATTCTAATGAGCCAGATCCAAGATAATTCAACTGTGGCCTGATCAACACCGCAAACACAGTCAATCATCAAGGTAGGGAAATCTTGGCAATTGCATCATATGTAATTCTAGATAGATGATATGCACAACCCCTTGCAATAATCACATGCATGCTTCTGGGCCCAGATGCTCTGAGAATCACAAGTCAAGCCTGAACCAAAAGCCGACACGATAATAATGCCACCATGTGGAGGCGAAACCTACACCATTACCGTCACACTTCCATGAGATATATGGAACACCCCATGGAGGCAGAACCTATGCTTAGTTGATCAAGATTTTCATGTGTGTAATTTTTGAAAAGCATCTAAGACTTGATATTTTAATTCAAGGAATTTGTATAAATACATATACTTTATCCAATCACCACATATGTAGTTCGTATCATATACATGCTATATCCCACAATGAAAATATACAATAAACAAAAGAGATGGTTATGGCCAGCTTAATGTAATCCCCTGTAGCCATAAGAAATTTACATCATCTAGGTATACATCACATGCATAAACCTATTGATGAAGATTTCTACTGGCCAATCTGGGTTGATCGGTTTAACCCGTGAACCGATGGGCTCACCTCCTGGCTGGTTGTTAGGTCATCTCACCTGTTGTCTGGTCCATCTGTCTGCTATCTGCTGGATCCTCTAGTGGATTGGTCAGGTCCACCAGGCAATCAATCTGACTCATCCTTCATGTCCTCCATGGTCCTTCATTCGACCAACTCATCTTCAAGACATTTTCATATTCATCATAACAGGAAAGTAAACTATCTTACATTTACATAATTATTGAGAAACCTCGAGTTACATTTGAGGGGATCAAGGGTAGGAAAGAATCAACTTTACATTGTGAAGATAAAATAGAGGCTCAGTATGCAGATCAAGATAAATAGATAAACCAACCAGATAACCATGCACAAAATATAGGGGCCATAACCATGCTACACATCCACCATAAAAACTACTTTTAGGGTGACATGTGTAAATTACATACATATATATATATATATATATATATATATATATATATATATATATATATATATTAGTTTGGGATTATCATGGTATTGGATTTGGAAAGATATTTATTCGCATCACATGCAAAATTCAAACGAAAAAACTAAAATTTGATCATATCGATTATCCAATAATATAGTAAACTGATGTTGGCTCTGATACCACTGTAGGGAAATATGGCTACAGAGTATGCAATGGAAACAAAATATTTTATGTACTATATTCCCATAATCAATAGATCACGTCAGTTAGTATAAGACAGGAAGGATGGTTTTGAGGATATACCTGGTCCTGGAGCAAGTCCAACGATAATCCTCATTGTCATAGATGTGCAACTTCTGAATGCTGGTTGTACCAGGACACATCTGACTGCTACGCCTCCTGGTCTGCACCATAGACTGTAGCCACGGACCTCGTCTTCTTCAACAACTCCTATTTACATAGACTGCTGGTTGACATTGTCCTCCTAGCGGCAGATAACGACCTCCCACCTATGTAATCCTGCTAGAATGATCAAGATGGAGTCGTCCCTCCCATTTATGTACTAATCACCAACTTGCTCTACCATGACAATGATCTCCATTGCTCTTTCCCTTATGTTCCTTCCTAGTTGGGTAGAACTTGCTCGGGCTCTCGTGGTTTCCACAACCAGAGAAGACAACGTTTGTTAGAGCATGTGTTTCTCAATTGTCTGTGTTGTATTTTGGGAAGCCCCCAATACCCCTCTATTTATAGGTGAGGTTTGGGTCTAGGTTTTCAGTCTGTGCGGGAGTGGAAGGGACAGGAAGATCTCAAATTTTCACAAAAATTCTAGAAATCTCACAACCTGTGAAAACTCAGACAGTCGTTTGGCAACCCAAATGGTTGTCTGGCATGCCAGACAACTGTTTAGCACAACCTAGATGATCATTTGGCTGTTTCCCAATTGTACACAAATTTGGAAATTCATTTCCAATTAATATCTCATATTAATTTCCTTGCACAATAAGTAATGTGAAACTCAAAAAAATTAGGAAATATATAGAACCTTCCCTTGACCGACTGGACCATCTCACCCATGTGAGACGGCCATCTCACTTCACCCATACAGTCATCTGGTGACTTGAGTCGAGCCGGCCAACATGACCGGTTCACTTCCTTTGCCAATTTGAACTCATAATAGACTTGACTCCCCAGATGCCCATCTCAACACTTGAGATGGCCATTTGGCACTTCCAGAGGGCCATCTCAATGCTTGAGATGGGCATTTGGAGGTGTTGTCAGCCTATTTGTTTCCTGGATCAAATACCTAAACACTTTAGTACTTAATTCAACTTTAATTTGAGATCTAAACTCCTCTTTTAGGTTGAGACCTATGTGTGTGACCCTACAGGTCCCATATTACATTGGCAGTGAATGTCCATAACAACTTATAACATCACAAGCAATGAGTGGTGCCTAGTCTCACATCAATGCTACCCAAGTAAATGTAAAGTTGGGGAACAACTTCAACCTACAATCCGTGTATGGTGTTGCAGTGTTTGTATAGTTCCTTTGTCACTGATTTCCAGATTGAACTATAGGCAGGGAGAAGTCACCCTCATTACTATTCAATCCCATTTTTTGAACCAAGAGCAGAATGTCTGAGATATATGTAAGCTCGATATCATATATTGACTCACATGTGCATGTACATGCATTTCTTAGTTTTTCTAATCAAGAGGCTTAGGACATCACACTCTAGTAGGAGGGACAATTCCCATATCTATCACTCACAGTCAATCCCCTTGTGTCAAAGTCACCCAATCATCACCGTTATAACAATCCATGTTTCAGGACTTCTTTTGATGATGTCAAAGTGTATGCAATGACATGTGTTGAGTGCAGTGATTTTAGGTCTAAGAACCACAACCACCACCATTACTATGAGAGCTAACTATGCCTTCCATGATGATGGCTTCCTTGTGTCAGTCTCATGGTGGGTTTGTTCAATACAGTGTTCTCTAACATGTATCTATGCACTTGGCTTGATATCACCATATCATGAATAATGTGATTCAGTCATCAACCAACTCACACTCTAATCTTATGTGTTATTATTGTCTATAAACCTTCCACAATAACAACCAATCATGGACATAACAAGAATATGTATATGTACTCTTAACATCCATATGATCTCATCCACAAGGGTAGTAATTGAATACATACGTCATTGAGTAATATGATTCTCTAGACATTTATATTGTTACATCATTATAAATTGGAAGCTTACCTTTTATTTTTTAATCAAATCATTTTACATGATATGCCATTACAATCATCACATGATTGGCTCTCTGGGCATACATAAGCAAGGCAATAACTCTGGTGTCTGTCCTTTCCATCAACGGCCCCTGAGTCTTGTATCAAGCCAAAAGTTTGACATGAACCTCCGGAGTGGAGAGAAGAGAGAAAGGGCAAGATAAACTCCTTTAGGACACGGTTTGCATGGTCACTCAGTCCATTGCTTATTTGTGTGTATATTCTCTGTTGTTGCAATAGAGCAATTCTGATACAACTTTAAATCCAAAAATTGATGTCTAGTTAATGTATCCCATATATTTGCTTTAGTGTACCCACTTTTGCAAGCATTTCTTATGGGGGAGAATTAGAATTCAATGTGAGAAAGAATAAAAGGAAGAAGTTAGACTCAGATGCAAAAATAAGGATCATATGAGGAGAAATTTGTGAGTCAGAAAGAAATATCTAGAAAGCATCACCCAATAGAGTTTAAACATGAGTAGATCCAAAAGTGATCTCACAAAGCCAGTCACTGTACACCTATGATCCTTTATGAGGATAGCCCCTTGCTCTTATTTCTTCACTTGAATTCGAAAGAACCAAAGTCAAGCGTCATGCTCTCTACAAGTCATTCTAGTTGACATAGTTGAAAGTTCTCCTTTTTGTATTTTAGAGTCACTCCATACAAAAATGCAAATGAAAGAGGAACAACCACACTGCTTGTACATGGAGAGGAATGAAGTAGCTCAACCAAAGAGTAGAGGAATGAATCACCCTATAGGGATAGGGGAAATGACACTTTTTAAGAGTGACTCAGAGGGAGGATAAATTGGATTGAATGCTACATCAGGATCAACAACTTCTAGATCCATTGGGTAGGAGGAGGATTGTTTGGGGAAAATGGGGTTTGAACCCATGACTTACAGCATGACAAACCATCACTCTAACCAACTATGCATTCCCCCCTTACCCCTAAAAAGTCACCCACTATTCCACTTTGGGAATATACAAAAGGGAGTATGTTGCTTCCTTCTTTTTTCTTTTGCCCTTTGTCACCTCACTCTATTTCCATTGGCACTACATGACTTCTGTTGAAAAAAGTGAACAAGATCTAGGGACGAAATCGCTCGACTACTAGGGAGATGGCTTTGACTTTGGAAAAGTCCACTGACCCTCTGATGAACATTCGGTCAAAAAACCAAGGATTGCCCTCTTTCCTCCAAGCGTGACGTAGCGAGCCACTACAGATGGAAGTTATGGGGAACCACTGAGTCTATAGATATCCCCCACAAAAGTGTGATGGGCCACTATCTAAGATATTAGTTGGCTTCTTTGTTTGAAATTAGATATCTAAAATGGAGTGAGTGTTTTGGGAAATAGAGGTCGCCAACGACAAGAAAAGTGGGTCCCCTCTGACGCCCCTTGGGTTTTCAAAAGTCACTGAGATTCTTCCTAGTAGGTAGGGCGTTGCATATGACTTCCATTGGCCAAAGAACCCCTTAGGGTCCCGAGGGCGAATGACATTCTATTGTATTACTAGAACAGGATGTGAGAGAACCCTCTTTCAGCCCTCCCACTCCCAATAGGATTAAGAGATCGAGCTCTCCTCTCGCTTTTGTTGATGAAAGGTGAACAACCAACATTGCAAGTAAACTGATATCCCCCGCCCTTTGAGTCCCCACGAGCCAGAAAGAAAGTGTATCGGCATACCAATCAGATTCTCACTCTTTCATTCCCTTTGGGGCCACAGGTTGAGGAAGAAGCATACTGAGAAGATGGTTTTCTCCATCCACTCTTCTTAAAGTTGATCGAATTGCATGGTATATACCAGTAGGGACTTATAGTTTAATTGGTTGAAAAGTACCGCTGATAATGGTGATATTATGGTTCGAGCCCTACTAAGACTACCACCCCTACATCAAAGTTCCTTCCACCCTATGGATGTCAATGAATATCAAAATTATATGTAGGCACCTAGAACTGTTGCCGCTACCCTTCGGGCATGCCTCCTACACTTACAACTCACCTATGATCTTATAGAAAGAATGCTCCCTTTGGTTTTGGGAGACACGAAGAAGAGCGTCTTCAATCCTTTTCCCTTGCTTGATCGAACTTTTCACGACTTTTCTATCTAACGACTCTTTACTTTCCTGGTAACACTATCAACCCTTTGACTTTGAAGCCAAACTCCCCGATAGGTCCTACCGAAATTTTATCCAAATCCTATTCTTTAGATTGAGATTGAGATTGAGATAGTACTTCTTACTACAATTCAATAGTCATGTCCTTGCCCCCACCCATATTGTAAATAGAGTAGTTCCGTACTCCTTTTTGAAACCTATATTCCAAGGATACAAAAGTCAAAGCTGACTGAACTTCATTACACTCTTTTTGATTTTAATAAAAGAAAAGTGAGTGATGCTTGGGGCATGAATGAAATAAAAAACAAGGTATAGGAACTGAAGAACTAAATTGGAATACCTAATATATTAGTTTTCCAATCATCAATTTTCTTTTCTCTTGCAACCTTCCATGCCAAGCATGGTTGAAGGGATTGATCCCAATATCCTTTCATGAGGAGAAAGATCCATTCTTTATTGCATAGCTATTATGAATTGAAGAGAAAGGTTGTTGCTTGGCTGCATGAACCAGGTCTAGGTCTTGCATTTGGCATTCCTGCTATTGATGTCCCATCGAGTTCGCTAGTGGATGGTGAAATAGATTTAGGAATGATAAAAACAAGTGCAATATCCATCTTAAAGTACTATAAATAATGTTTCACAAACAATGAAATAAGAGAATCAAAAGAAACAATGAGTTCTTGCTCACTTTAAACGGATGGTACACTTAGTAAATGTAAATTCAAGAATGCTCACAACTAAACTCCTATGACTGTGCTTTCTATGGTTCGAGATAGATCTCTTGATTCAGAAAAATGAGATAAAGCTTGATGGCAACAATAGGGTGCATTTTCATGGTTGTCTGAGAGGATATGTGGTATTATGGTTTGATGTCAGCAACCCATAGGCTTATTGTGTTTGAGGTCATGCGGGCCCTCTTTGATTGACACTTCAACCTCCTCCTCTTTGGCTTGCCTTGGACATGTGACATTCTGTGACAGGTCCTAGGAGATCTGTGAGTTTTGTCTCTAGTATTCAGAGTTTGTGGGACTACTCTCGTGGCCCGCATCGAAACCCTGTCATGTCCAATCAACTGCCGTGCCTCAACACATTTTGGGGAGAACCAGTTTGGGTTCGAGTGGCATAGATAGAGACTTTATAGTAGACAATGGGATAGTGATAGACAAAAAAATAGAAAAAACTGGTTGATAGTATATTTAACATGATCTATAGATACAAAATGAGTCACGAAATATTTTGTGCAAGTGCAGGGATGCTTGTGAACATTAATATGTAAGTCTATATCTAAGGAAGATGGTGGAAGGAGAATCAGATTGCATGATGGGCTTCAGGTGCAAACCACTTGTCTCTCCTCTCATTTACCTTTAGGGTTAGCTGGTCTGGAACAATAGTATCATAAGTAGACGTCTCAGGATAAGGAAAGACTGGAACAGGTAGGGACACCGATAATGTAGTTGTGGACTGTGATAAGAGGAAGATCAAAAGGAGTATCCTCGAAGAAGATCACATCCACACTGACTCTTGTGTCCAAATGGATCAAAACAACCTCTACATGTGAGAGGGACTAAGAAAGATGCATAGGATAGACCGAGGAGACAACGTATCAAGACTAGGACACATTTCATACACAAAACACAGTCAACCAAACACCTTCAGTGGTAGAGAAAAGGGCATGTGGATGAAGGAGTTGAAAAGGAACCTGATTCTCAATAATAGACAATGGAACACAGTTGAGGTGGTAATTGGTAGGGGATACTACATCAGGCCAAAAATTTAGGGACATGCATTTGAAAAAGCAAGGTACAGACAACATCGATGTAGGTGACGGTTTTTCTTTTTGACAACTCCAATTTTTATTGGGGGCTGTAGGGACACAAAGTTCAGTGAATGATTTAATTAAAAAATTTAATAAATAAAGATAGATATGCCAAAAAGACATGGGAAGCCATACTCCACTCTGCGGAAGAAGGGAAAAACACTTGTCTCTTTGAGGGGTACTAGTTGGTGGAAGGACTATGGGGATGGGCTAAAAATGCCACGTCCCCTTTTCCTGGGGATAGGAGGATGATCAAAGAGATATTTTTCCATCAAATTGTGAGTAGAGAAGGTCATCTATGCTTGAAATTGACCCTCAAGATTGGAATCATTTAGCTAGTGTCCATTTCTTGTCTTCTTGTGAAGAGAATCCGTCATAACTATTTCCCTGGTTTTTGGATCTTTGTGACAATTCTATAGGTGAGGTGGATTTGGTTAGGTTTGATGATTCTATTTTTCTCTACATGTTCTAGGTGTGTACCTAGATCGTCACATTATTTTCCATCCTCGATGTTCACTCGAGAGTGATTTTTCATAGGTCTTTGGTCGTTTGTCTTCGATTTACTATAAAATGAAATGGGTTTACTATTTTCTTCTATTCTATAATTGTAACGACCCCGCCTCCCGGTAACCCCCCATTAAGGGAGACCCGAAGGACAAAGCCGTTATTCAATTAACAGGATCAATGGTTCAACAAATAATCAATAATAATTATGAAATTCTACTAACTTAACTGGAATTGGGTATAAAATTAAAACTTCACTTACCTTTGAAAAACTTTGGAAATCTACCTATCCATAGCATGAATTAATCTATCTAATCCTCCTTTCACTTTATTTCTTAATTTCACAATGTGTCACTTTATTGTTTGTTCATTTCAGGGTTATACCTAAAATGCCGACACACAAAACATCGATCAGTATATGGGAATACACTGGTATGTGGGGACATCAAAAATTTCACAGATATGGCTAACAATTTAATAATCACAATCAAATTATTTATTAAGATAGTTTACATTTTCAATGTGTCAATCTCCACCACTTTTGCCCTAACCCTGACATACCCCTCTAGGGTTTCTCTTTTGCCATTGACTTAAGGCCACCTTCTCAATCCCGAGCTTGGTTCCTGGGAGTCACCTCTCATGGTGCTCCATAGTCAAGCATCATAGACCACCTTCTCATTCCCGAGCTTGGTGTCTGGGGTACGTGACACCCAGATTTTCATAACACATGAGCGGGAGCTATAATTTTTTTTTCATCTGGCAGTGTCACAAACATGATAATCATTGAAATTAAAGCAAATGAAACACTTTGCATAACTTTAAAACTGATTCATACATAGTTTTATCAACATAAAACTACATCATGTTAAACCATAAAATCTAATCTAATTAACAACACTACTAGACATAATAAAACGATGTCAAACTCTGGATCGTCTTGGTAAATGGCACCCCACTAGGAAAGCTTGATAATCTCCTCAACCTTTACTTGTTCCTTTGATCCTCAAATGCTCTGAATCCTGCAGACATCGTGTCCCCAACCATGCATTGGGAAAAACAGTCATTAGAGTAAGTGGCATGAGTATTCTAAAATATACATTGCTGAAGAACTAAAATGGGAGATTATAAACATGAAACTAACATTCAGCTTTGAATAAAATCTGAAACATAAAGTCTCTTATTTCTTGATCTGAATTCTTATCTTATTTTGGAGTCATGTACTCTGGTACATGGATCTCATGACCTACACCAAAGTGCCTAGGTAATACTTATCTTATCTAGTTCCCTCTATTCATACTCATGGATGATATTATGGGCATCTATAATCTAAGGTATCTTTTACTTACGCTTTTTATCTGACTGTGGCCACCATTATACAATAAGTCCTCCTCTGGTGACATCGAAGTGTCCTCTATGGTGCAACTCACCCTCTGTTGGCACAACGTGCCCTCTGTTGACACCGAAGTGTCCTCTATGGTGCTACACACCCTCTGTTGGCATAACATGCCCTCTGTGACACCCGCAGTGTCTGGCGCGACGCGCCCTCTGAATCGTCCAGGGACTCTCTTGTGAGGACTTATTATATAATGTATTATGTGAAGGTTTTGAATTAATTATCTTAAGTCTATCTGTACTAAACTTTGAATCTGAACTTATCTGAAACTGAGCACTAAACATGTACTTAGTTTTGAATCTGAAATCTGAATCTGAATCTCTGCTCTTTAAAATCTAAACTGAATCTATTATAGAATTTGGATATGTATCTCAAATTACAACATAATTGAGATTGGGTCTATAACCCATATCATGAATCTTTATTCAAAATCTGGCTACTCACAATGTGAGTAGTCTAGGTCTGAATCTAAATCTCTTATTCTTAAGTTCTAAACTGAATTCATTGCTGGATTTGAACATGTATCTCATTATCTAGGTAAACCTTATTCTGAAACTCTTATTTAGTAAGATTACTTCATTATACCAATTATACCATAAATGAGTCTAATGTCTTATGAGAAAGGATCTGACATGAATATAGAAATACTAAGTGTACAAAGTATCTTAACTCAAGCTTATGAAAGTATCATAAGTACAACATATCTAAAAATATCAATTCTGACAAGATGGTTCAATCCTTTTTATAAAATATGATGTAACCCTGAAACTTTGCATATGAACTTACATATTTTACCTTAAATATCAAAATAGAAATTTTGTAGAATATTGTATTGCAACCTAATCATAACTTGATGTGTCATTATCTTATAACGCCATCATGACCTCATTCAATACATTTTGATCCCAAAAGTACCTTTATTTCTAAAAGTAAACTACGTCTTAATATTCTGAAATTCATATTCTTATATTGTAATTAAATTCTAGATATTATTCATTCTAAGGAATCTAGTTGTTATATCTATACATATGTATGAATCTTAATGGAATGCTTCTACTTGAAATCGTAATACATAGTTATGCCTATAAATACGAGAAATCCTGACAACATATGTGTACTTAAATTCTCAATACAAAACTATCCCAAATTGCCAACTATGGCTAAGTTACTTGCATATCTTATCTTACAATCTTATTCATTAATTTCGAACATTTCTAAGAAATCTTATAGGAACATCTTTCATTAACTTCCTTATGGACTTGGTCCATGGGTCACAACTATTGTGAGTAACATACCTCTATTTGAGATTTTGGATATCTAAACTTACATAATGATAGAGATTTAAGAATATTCTTGTTTGCATTAAAATCTTAGAACATTGAACCATATAAATTATAAAAGTCTTATCAGGAGACATGTAAACATACTGAACTTAAAATATGAATATCATGGGCATGAACCACTTACCTCTTCTACTGAGGGTATCTTTAAGGAATTCCTGATTCCAAGTTCCATAACATTAATAACCTGGATATCATCATAGTTCTATTAGTCCATGTATATGTTTCCTCTTTCTATTTCTAAATATCAAAACCCCATCTTCCTAACTTTATAGACCAACTTAGGGTTCTTATTTAAACTAATCATAACTTAAATCTAAAATCACCATAAAATCTTGGTGTTGAAATTAAATAAAAACACTTATTGTATAATTACTATATTCGTTTATACACGAGTCATCATATGCACTAATATGAACATATACTTCATATAATAAGGATAAATCTCAAACATGGTCACATATTTTAAACCTACTAACTCAGTTATGAAATCAGAGTAGAATACCATTATATTACTAATGTCAGACCTAATTAGACATACACATATCACCTCTTATGTCAAGATAATCACCTATTATTCTACATAATGGCCACTCGGGTCCAAAACTAATTACTAATATAATAATAAAAGAAACTCCATCAAATATCTAGAAAAGTAACCATACAATGTAGTAAGATCTTGTATTAAAATATCAGGTCATTTCATAACCAGACTATGGGTGAAATACCCAAAATACCCTTATTTTGGTTTACATTAAAAACCATATTCAAACTTCATATCAAAATGATCAGGCTTTGAAATTATGTTAAATACATCAATATATAGTTATTACTAAATTTTCAAGAATTTATGAAGTCATTTACTATTTTTAATATCCAAAACATTGAAATCTTCTATATCTTGAATATTAAATTATACTAATTATCAAACGTCTGAAAAACCCTTTGCAACCATTTTTATAAGATACTAGACATCATAAGATTTCCACAGACACTTATTTGGTAAAATCCGAGTTTCCTACCCCAAGATATAAATTTTTAAAAATACCTAAACTTGAAAAGATCTCAGCCGTTGGTTCGAGATCGGTGGATTCAGACTAGTGGGCACCCCCTTCCTTTCCCTTGTTCACAGATCCCCAGATGGGTCTGGCTTCTTGTTGACCCAGGTGCACGAGAAGCACCCCCGACTCCTTCCTATAGGAGCGCCGCTGGGACTACCAAGTCCGGCGAGCAGCTGCATCCCAGCAGCTCGTCCCACCGCCGACGGAGGGTGCCCAAAATCTCTGCCTTCTCCATTTGTTCTTAAGCATTCAACTCCCTGGCCCCGTCTTGATCTCTACATCACTCGCTGATCTAGGGAAAAGGTGCCCTATTTCACACCTAAAATAGAGCAGCAACACTTCGACCTGTGCGGCCGGTGTCTGGGCGATCTCCACGCAAGGTGGAGCCTTTGTTGGCTACGACTTGGCCATCCTGGATGAGTGGTGCCAGAAGGTTTGATAAAAGCCATGATTGGAGGTCCAAGCCAGAAGAACTCCAATCCGCCGGCCAATCCTTCTCTGCTTTACCTACAAACACTTTCACCTCCACTTGATTTCCTCCGACGACATTGATATCGGCGCTCAGGCCATTACAACTCGTGTCTAGACCTCAATCAACTTCTTCCAATCTCCATGGTTTGGGTGGTGCCGTCACCGAGCACTGGTAGGATGAGAATAGAGACTCCCTGCCCTTGCCCTTTCACAACTGCCATGGCTCCCTCTTCATCTTTCCTTCTTCATGTATTCTTTGTCTCTCTCAAATCAAGCCAAAACCCTAACTTCGGATTCGTAACGCCATGCGCTTGTTAGAATAGAGTCTTTTATAGCCTTCCTATTCGAGATATCACCCATCAAAACCCCCTTTCATTCGAACTCCGTTTAAGTCTTGTTTTACCTGTGTGTTCTGGAGTCGGCAAGTCTGAACACTATTATTATTTGTTTATTTAATTTTGCATAAAAGTCTAGTTTCTATAATTAATTATATATTCTATACCATGAGCCTGTTTAGTGTCAAATTTTAGAATTAACATTATATTTTCATTACATTTCCTTTGACAAAAGTCTACGTCAAGGTTAATAAGATAGACACTCCAAAAGTACCTTTTAAGTAAAATTGGATAAATACTATATTAATTACCTAGGTCTCTAGATAATTTAAAATCATTCAAATTTTACTGATAATCTTACATTTTAATTCTACATCTATGAAAAATATCTTGAGCATTTATCATGACCATAACACACGAAATTCCCAAATTTGCACTCCAACGACCCATATGTAAGCTATGATCAGACCCAAATGGGTTAGAATTGGACTCTAGGTCACATGGCACATTCCATAGTTTTACAAAGGGTCCACGAGCTTAATTATATTCCAAAACATGAAAAATAAGTCTTCGATAAATATAATTTGTCAATTGAATCTCATGTATGACTGGCATGAGATCAATATTTCTTTAGTTACATGACATGAAGACCTAAGCTAGGTCTAAGGCTCAAGCCATGAATTGGATCATCATATTATATATTCATCACATTATTGTTCATTGGAACAATTCATTTATATTCATATACAACCGACTACAATCATACACATTTAAGTCATTATGTGTGTATTGGTTGATCAGATGGCTCGTATTAC
Source organism: Alisma plantago-aquatica (assembly GCA_963693085.1). Taxonomy (NCBI): domain Eukaryota; kingdom Viridiplantae; phylum Streptophyta; class Magnoliopsida; order Alismatales; family Alismataceae; genus Alisma; species Alisma plantago-aquatica. The sequence continues at coordinate 36,705,910 of OY856413.1, forward strand.
ACATTTTGTAAACTTAATTACGTACCTAGCCATGATTATGTTCATTACATCCCTTGGCGTGCCTTTACTAGCAAACCCCACATTAAAGGCTTACTTTAGCTATGAAATTGAGGATGTTACAATTCTACCCACCTTAAAATAAATTTCGTCCTCGAAATTTCTCAAGGCTACAACCCACCTTAGGATTCTGCTTACTTCTTCATTATAAGGCACACTTACATTCAAAAATTTGTATGAAAAGAGATATGTAATGTATTTTCATAAAATATCTATGTGAGCATTTTCTATTACCTTGGTTTATTTCTTAATCCATACTTAGGGGTTATGAATCTAAACTTGGCTCTATACTTAGGACATCAATTTCAACTTTTTATGGCTTTCTAACATTAGGTACATGTGATTCTTTAATCTTAGGTCCTCTAGGTAGTTCTTACATTCCTAGATATGTGGTGATCAGACACATACCCAGAGATGTGGGATCCTGACATGCTATCCCTCACTGGGCTCAGCTCCTGACCGGTATCGGGTAGGAGAGCTACAGTGGTCTGTCGTTCTTCTACGTCAAGAAGGCGACATCTATCTTTAATTCTGTTATTTAAATTCTTAGCTTATGCATTGTATTAAGACCCTTATTGCTTATGGAAATAGAAATGCTTAACTGCTATTTGTTTAATGCTTGGTGCCTTATGATTGGGTAACTGCTGTGTTGGATATCTGAACTCTAGCTTGCATGTTTTGGATTGCGTTTCGCTTAGCTACCAAATCGTCTTTCCCGTCGCAACTACTTCGAGAGTTGGGTTGTGGCTCTAGGGTTTGGTCCGGTTCTGGAGTACGAGAGTGCCCAGAACGGAGTTGTTTTAGTATCATTCCACTCTAACTTGAGCCCATGACCACAATCAAAGTTCTTATAGAATTGGCTTCCATTTATAATCTGTATCCATTAGATGGATGTGAAGACATCGTCCTTACACAATGATCTTCAGGAAGAGATATATATGGAACAATGTGAGAGATTTTTGGGTCGTGAGAATGAGTCAAAAGTGTGTAAACTTGTCAATTCCTCATATGTCTTGAAACAAGCCCCTAAGAAATGGCATGAGACATTTAATTGCTATGATACCATCATTTGTTTTTGTTTCTAATAAATTTGATAAGCGTCTCTATTCCCATACCACATGGACTTGAAATAAAGGAGAGATGCATCAAAGATCTCATACTCATGGCATTCCTCTTGTTGGAGAAGACCTTGCTTTTATGCTCTTCTACCCCCCCTGCCTTTTTGAGATGACAAAGGGGGAGAAATAGCTCAATCATATTGTTTTTATTGCTTGTATGGTTCCTTTCTTGTCTAATTAACTGAAATACATCTAGACTTGCTTAGAATCATATAATATACATATGTGCTGTGGTTGCTTGTTTTTTAACTAACCATGCAGGAATGAGTAAGCATGAATTGAGGGGGAGCATTACAAATTGATCATATTTGCATCCCCTTGCAATTCCCTAAGAAAAGGTATAACTTTCACATTCTTTTAAATATGTTGAGGAATGGTTTGTCATTGTCAAAAAGGGGGAGAATGTTGACCTAGGTGTCGCACATTGCCCATATTTTGATAATGACTTAACCATTCCATTCATATGTATCTAACAAATCTATTTGAGATTGTTTCAGACATTAGGTACAAGAAAAGAATCTCATTCCACTCCAAAGCTACTCATCCAGCACATGCAAAACATGTGACTTTTGATCGTTTTGTAATATAGCCCTTAGAGGCTTAGAACAATTGATGTAATCACTTATACTCATGTTTTGTATTGTAACTAAGATGGATAAATTGATTGGGACTCAAAAATCCATCGTTTGTACAGTTTATGAAAATTCCAAAATACCCATAACAGGGATTTTGTCGGCCGAATTCCAAACTCGGCCGATCCATATATTCTGGAATTTTCTGGGCGGTCGGCCGAGTTACCAACTCAGCCGATCCCTGTTTGGTCGAGTTTCTATGGTGGGAAACTCGGTCGATCCACTGATCGGTCCAAGTTGAAAGTCGACCGATCGGCCGAGTTTCTCCAAGGAAACTCGGCCGACAGTCTATCTTTCAGACTTGTCGCTTAGTGGTTCGGCCGAGTTGCCTTTATTGAAACTCGGCCAATCAGACTGTACTGGAATGCAGAAAAAGAAATTCCAACCATTGGAGGAGTAGGTGGGACTCAAAATAGATCCGTTGCAAGTTGTAAAATGGCTAGTTTGTGCCACTTAACTCTCCCAACCTCAAAGGGACACCCTCAACAATAAATAGGACCTCTTGGACTTCATTCCAAGGTTGCTCATTCACATATGCTTGGTCCTAGCCTTAGTTGAGTGGTTTCTAATCCTTTGAGCCCCTTTCTCTCTCTACCTTCAAAGCAAATTCGTGAGTATGAGTGAGTTAGGATCCCATGTATGAGAGCTATCATTTGTAATCTTGTAAAGCTCTCCTTTCCACTTCTCCCATCTCCATTCTCTATGAAGATTGATTGAAGTTTCTTCTCCGAGTGAAAGAGAAGAAGGTTGCTGTTCTTCCCCGAGTGAAGGAGAAGAAGGCTAGCTGCTCCAGGCCTCCAAGTGAAGGAGGAAGGTGCTAAAGCTCTCCAAGTGAAGGAGAGGTGCAAGGCAAAGCTTAAGCAAGATAGGTAAATCCTGCAAGGCCGATGACTAGAGCAAGAGTGGGTAAGTCCTTTGAAGAAGGTGGAAGACTACTTGCTTGGTGGGTAAGTCCTTGGTGAGGTAGAAGATCTTGGCTTGATATATAAGTCCTTGGATGGTTGGTAGTTGTAGCTTGTAATCTTATTGTGTGATATATATAAGAGAACCAAGTTACAAATCCTAGAGCCTAACCAACTCTAGGTAGTGGACTGACATTGCTCCTAAGTTTAGGACATGGAACCACTCTAAACCACCTGTCCAAGTGCATGCTTTCCTTGTCTCTTATCCTTGCTTTGTATGCTAGTTTAGGACATCAAATTGCTATTTTGAATTAAGTTCTGCACTTAATATAATTTGGTGGTCTAATCACTTTTGTGAAGTTTGTGAAGCTCTATTCAACCCCCCCTCTAGAGCATCTAAGTCACCCATCTAGGATCCAACAAGTGGTATCAGAGCGGGTCTTCTCCAAGCATACTTCAACAAGTAGGAGAAGATGGGTGACTACCTAGGAGGGAGACTCTCGACTAGCCTTCCAATATTTGATGGGAGCAACTTCCTCTATTGGAGAAGAAGACTTCAATTCTTCATCCAAGGATCAAGTCTTGAGATGTGGCAAATGGTGAACAACCCATACATTCTACCAAAGACAAACATTGAAGAATGGGATGAAGCCACCTTGATGAAAGCAACCTTGAATGCTAGAGCCCATTGATCCAACACTCTTCAATTCTCAATTGGCTGGCCATAACCAATGAGAATGGAGAGGGTATATCACTAGCTAGGGTGAGGTGAGAGATAAACTAGGTAAACATCTATTTTTGACAACTCTATCTCTTCTAACATGAAAACTCTTAGTCATTCTAGGACATGGTATACTCCTTTGGAAATCTAGCCCTAAACCCTAACCTTACCTATTCATGCTAGGGTGACCATGAGAATCATATTTGTCTAGTGGCCATTTACCAAATTGCTCTGATACCATATTGTGACACCCAGATTTTCATAACACATGAGCGGGAGCTATAATTTTTTTTTTCATCTGGAAGTGTAACAAACATGATAATCATTGCAATTAAAGCAAATGAAACACTTTGCATAAATTTAAAACTGATTCATACATAGTTTTATCAACAGAAAACTACATCATGTTAAACCATAAAATCTAATCTAATTAACAACACTACTAGACATAATAAAAAGATGTCAAACTCTAGATCGTCTAGGTAAATTGCACCCCACTAGGAAAGCTTCATAATCTCCTCAACCTTTACTTGTTCCTTTGATCCTCAGCTGCTCTGAATCCTACGGACATCGTGTCCCCAGCCATGCATTGGGAAAAACAGTCATTAGAGTAAGTGGCATGAGTATTATAAAATATACATTGCCGAAGAACTAAAATGGAACATTATAAACATGAAACTAACATTAAGCTCTGAATAAAATCCGAAACATAAAGTCTCTTATTTCTTGATCTGAATTCTTATCTTATTCTGGAGTCATGTACTCTGGTACATGGATCTCATTACCTACACCAAAGTGCCTAGGTCATACTTATCTTATCTAGTTCCCTCTCATCATACTCATGGATGAGATTATGGGCATATCTAATCTAAGGTATCTTTTACTTATGATTTTTATCTGACTGTGGCCACCATTATACAATAAGTCCTCCTATGGTGACACCGAAGTGTCCTCTATGGTGCAACACACCCTCTGTTGACACCGAAGTGTCCTCTATGGTACAATGCACCCTCTGTTGGCATAACATGCCCTCTATGACCCCCGCAGTGTCTGGCGTGATGCGCCCTCTGAATCGTCCCGGGACTCTCTGGTGAGGACTTATTATATAATGTATTATGTGAAGGTTTCGAATTAATTATCTTAAGTCTATCTGTACTAAACTCTAAATCTGAACTTATCTGAAACTGAGTACTAAACATGTACTTAGTTTTGAATCTAAAATCTGAATCTGAATCTCTGCTCTTTAAAATCTAAACTGAATCTATTATATAATTTGGATATGTATCTCAAATTACAACATAATTGAGATTGGGTCAATAACCCATATCATGAATCTTTATTCAAAATCTGGCTACTCACAATGTGAGTAGTCTAGGTCTGAATATAAATCTCTTATTCTTAAGTTCTAAACTGAATTCATTGCTGGATTTGAACATGTATCTCATTATCTAGGTAAACCTTATTCTAAAACTCTTATTTAGTAAGATTACTTCATTATACCAATTATACCATAAATGAGTCTAATGTCTTATGAGAAAGGATCTGACATGAATATAGAAATACTAAGTGTACAAAGTATCTTAAGTCAAGCTTATGAAAGCATCATAAGTACAACATATCTAAAAATATCAACTCTGACAAGATGGTTCAATCCTTCTTATAAAATATGATGTAACCCTGAAACTTTGCATATGAACTTACATATTAAAGCTTAAATATCAAAATATAAATTTTGTAGAATATTGTATTGCAACCTAATCATAACTTGATGTGTCATTATCTTATAATGCCATCATGACCTCATTCAATACATTTTGATCCCAAAAGTACCTTTATTTCTAAAAGTAGACAACGTCTTAATATTTTGAAATTCATATTCTTATATTGTAATTAAATTCTAGATAGTATCCATTATAAGGAATCTAGTTGTTATATCTATACATATGTATGAATCTTAATGGCATGCTTCTACTTGAAATCGTAATACATAGTTATGCCTATAAATATGAGAAATCCTGACAACATATGTGTACTTCAATTCTCAATACAAAACTATCCCAAATCGCCAACTATGGCTAAGTTACTTGCATATCTTATCTTACAATCTTATTCATTAATTTCGATCATTTCTAAGAAATCTTGTAGGAACATATTTCATTAACTTCCTCATGGACTTGGTCCATGGGTCACAACTATTGTGAGTAACATGCCTCTATTTGAGATTTTGGATATCTGAACTTACATAATGATAGAGATTTGAGAATATTCTGGTTTGCATTAAAATCTTAGAACATTGCACCATATAAATTATAAAAGTCTTATCAGGAGACATGTAAACATACTAAACTTAAAATATGAATACTCATGGGTATGAATCACTTACCTCTTGTACTGAGGGTATCTTTAAGGAATTCCTAATTCCATGTTCCATAGCATTAATAACCTAGATATCATCATAGTTCTATTAGTCCATGTATATGTTTCCTCTTTCTATTTCTAAATCTCAAAACCCCATCTTCCTAACTTTATATACCAACTTAGGGTTCTTATTTAGACTAATCATAACTTAAATATAAAATCACCATAAAATCTTGGTGTTGAAATTAAATAAAAACACTTATTGTATAATTACTATATTCGTTTATACACGAGTCATCTTATGCACTAATATGAACATATAATTCATATAATAAGGATAAATCTCAAACATGGTCACATATTTTAAACCTACTAACTCAGTTATGCAATCAGAGTAGAATATCATTATATTACTAATGTCAGACCTAATTTGACATACACATATCACCTCTTATGTCAAGATAATCACCTATTATTCTACATAATGGCCACTCAGGTCCAAAATTAATTACTAATATAATAATACAAGAAACTCCATCAAATATCTAGAAAAGTAATCATACAATGTAGTAAGATCAAATATTAAAATATCAGGTCATTTCATAACCAGACTATGGGTGAAATACCCAAAATACCCTTATTAGGGTTTACATTAAAAACCTTATTCAAACTTCATATCAAAATGACCAGGCTTTGAAATTATGTTAAATACATCAATATATAGTTATTACTAAATTTTCAAGAATTTATGAAGTCGTTTCCTATTTTTAATATCCAAAACATTGAAATCTTCTATATCTTGAAAATTAAATTATACTAATTATCAAATGTATAAAAAACCCTTTGCAACCATTTTTATAAGATACTAGACATCATAAGCTTTCCATAGACACCTTATTTGGTAAAATTCGAGTTTCCTAGCCCAAGATATAAATTTTTAAAAATACCTAAAATTGAAATGATCTCAGCCGTTGGTTCGAGATCGGTGGATTCAGACTAGTGGGCGCCCCCCTTCCTTTCCCTTGTTCACGGATCCCCGAATGGGTATGGATTCTTGTTGACCCAGGTGCACGAGAAGCACCCCCGACTCCTTCCTGTAGGAGCGCCGCTGGGACTACCAATTCCGGCGAGCAGCTACATCCCAGCAGCTCGTCCCACCGCCGACGGAGGGTGCCCAAAATCTATGCCTTCTCCATTTGTTCTTGATCATTCAACTCCTTGGCCCCATCTTGATCTCTACATCACTCACTGATCTGGGGAAAAGGTTCCCTATTTCACGCCTAAAATAGAGCAGAAACACTTTGACCTGTGCGACCGGTGTCTGGGCGATCTCCACGCGAGGTGGAGCCTTTGTTGGCTACGACTTGGCCATCCTGGATGAGTTGTGCCACAAGGTTTGATAAAGGACATGATTGGAGGTCCAAGCCTGAAGAACTCCAAGCCACCGACCAATCCTTCCCTACTTTACCTACGAACACTGTCGCCTCCACTTGGTTGCCTCCGACGACATTGATATCGTCGCTCAGGCCATTACAACTCGTGTCTAGACCTCAATCAACTTCTTCCAATATCCATGGTTTCGGTGGTGCCGTCATCGAGCACTGGTAGGATGAGAATAGAGACTCCCTGTGCCTACCCTTTCACAGTCGCCATGGATCCCTCTTCGTCTTTCCTTCTTCATGTATTCTTTGTCTCTCTCAAATCAAGCCAAAATCCTAACTTCGGATTCGTAACGCCATGCACTTGTTAGAATAGAGTCTTTTATAGCCTTCCTGTTCGAGATCTCACCCATCAAAACCCCCTTTCATTCAGACTCTGTTTGAGTCCTGTTTCACCTGTGTGTTTTGGAGTCGGCAAGTATGAACACTATTATTATTTGTTTATTTAGTTTTGCATAAAAGTCTAGTTTCTATAATTAATTATATATTCTATACCATGAGCCTGTTTACTGTCAAATTTTAGAATTAACATTATATTTTCAATACCTTTCCTTTGACAAAAGTCTACGTCAAGGTTAATAAGATAGACACTCCAAAAGTACCTTTTAAGCAAAATTGGATAAATACTAAATTAATTACCTAGGTCTCTAGATAATTTAAAATCATTCAAAATTTTACTGATAATCTTACATTTTAATTCTACATCTATGAAAAATATCTTGAGCATTTATCATGACCATGAAACACTAAATTCCCAAATTTGCACTCCAACGACCCATATGTAAGCTATGATCGGACCAAATGGGATAGAATTGGACTTTAGGTCACATGGCGCATTCCATAGTTTTACAAAGGGTCCACGAGCTTAATTATATTCAAAACATGAAAAATAAGTCTTCGATCAATATAATTTGTCAATTGAATCTCATGTATGACTGGATGAGATCAATATTTCTTTAGTTACATGACATGAAGACCTAAGATAGGTCTAAGGCTCAAGCCATGAATTGGATCATCATATTATATATTCATCACATTATTGTTCATTGGAACAATTCATTTATATTCATATACAACCGACTATAATCATACACATTTAAGTCATTATGTGTGTATTGGTTGATCAGATGGCTCCTATTACACATTTTGTAAACTTAATTATGTACCTAGCCATGATTATGTTCTTTACATCCCTTGGCATGCCTTTACTAGCAAACCCCACATTAAAGGCTTACTTTAGCTATGAAATTGAGGATGTTACGGGTCACCTCTCATGGTGCCCATGGGTCTACCCTCCTGGGTCTAGCCTTTATGTCATCTTCCATTAGGGTGGCATGTAGGTGTGAGAATTCACATGTATATATAACTGTGATAGCCATAGTGACTTTTCAATTGTAGTATGAACATCCAAACTATTTAGATTGCATTCAATGCGAGGAAACATCCAGAAAACCCTCGGGAAACTAATGCGATTAATCATAATTAACCACATACATGTTAAGAAGACTTGAATGCAGAAATAACTCAACCAATCAAGAAATCAAGCAAATACACCCAGGTTGATCCTGTAAAAGGCATCCAATTTCTCTATAACTAATCATGTCATCATGATCTATTAATCCTAGTTGTTTTCTAGGGTTATTTGTCCTTTTTAGGGTTTTGAGCATAATTAGGGTTCCACTTCCTTTTTATTACTTTAAACCCTAATTTTGTAAAATCACCTACAAACCCTAATTACTTCATCTTTCTCTCTCAAAAGATTCTAAGTTCATCTTTTAGCAACAGGAAACCCTAATTTTAGATTATAAGCACTTTTCTTTTCTTTTTCTCTAATTTAGGGTTTCTAAACTTATTAATCAACATATTAGGTTAAAAACCCTAAACCTTGCAATTCTATCATCAAAACAGGTTAAAAACCATCTAAATCATTAATCAAGTAAACCATGATCGAATTAATCCATTTGCAATACTAAGTCTATCCTTGATTAATTATTAAGGTTTCTATCCACAAATTAATACCTTTTCCATCCAAACTATGTACTTTTACAAAATATACTGATTTAGATGTCCAAACCATTTTTAATGTATTCCTCATATTTTTATGATCATTTTTCATGTATTAACTTCCCTCATCCGAGTTTTCTATCAAAAGATTTGATTTTAACAAGAGAATTCCTTTTAATCGATTTATTGGCAAATTCACGGATCGTTAGATCAATGATCCGTTGATCCACTTAGGATCCAACGGCCAGGGACACACACGCCTAATTTCGATTTAGGTTGCAAAGGACGGAAATGTCCTTACCTTCATTCACTAGTGCCAGGGACAGGGAGGTCTTTTCCTCCTTTCTTCTTCAACCTCGCAAACAACTTCACCTCAGTAGCGATCCAGTCTCGTAGCTCGGTCAATCCGGATGGTTGAGTTTTTGATCCTTGCTGCTTGCTCATGCGGCGATGGTCCAGGAATCTCCACCTTCCTTCGACGAACCTGACGAGGCCACATATAGGCGGCGGGTTCCCTCCATTACTACCAATCAACTGTCAGCTTTTTCGGCGAGGTCGACGGGTTGTAGAGGGGAAGGCTGGGGTTGCTTTGATGAATTGGATTCACCAATAAATTCTGTGTCACCCTCCAGAGATGCTAGGGTAGATTGTGAAAAACACTAGAGGGGGGGTGAATAGAGTTTTAAAGTTATTTTAACAATTATTTAACTCAAACAACCAACCATAAGAATATTGGACAAGGGGACAAGGATTTAGAGTGGTTCCTACCTTAGCAAATACTAAGGTAGTCAGTCCACTACCCGTTTGCTTACCCAACCGTGATTTGGAAAGAATTTAATTTTATTACCTCGCAAGGACTTTACATAAAATTACAATTCTTTCCCTAAACCCTTCAAGAAGCCTTCACCTTGAAGTAATTGCACCAACCTTGAAGCAGCCTTCACCTAGAAGTAATTGCACTAACCTTGAAGCAGCCTTCCTCCTGAAGTAGCTTCCCGTTGCAATAGCCTTCTTGAAGTAGCTTCCCGTTGCAATAGCCTTCTTGAAGTATCTTGAAGTCCACCTTCTCCTCCGAGAAGAACCTTCTCCGATCCACAGCCTCCAACCCTAGGAGTAGCAAGGAGAATACAAAGAATAAAAAGGAACAAGAAGGAAAAAGGAAATTACAACTTATCCTTTGAAGCACAAGGCTTGATTTGCCTATATCAAGCATGTAGATCTCCTAACCAATGTATATGGAAGTGTGATTGCAGTGGATAGGAGATACTAGCCTATAGGACACGAAATTAGAGCAAGTAGAGGAATTGCCAATGCAAGTGTTGCTCAATTTCTCAAAACAGATTGCCAATTGTTAGTGTATGCTCAAGTGTATCACAAGTATAGCTTGGGTATGTTTAGGTGTCCTAAGTCATGTCCTATTTATAGGAATGGCCTACAAGTGCTTAAAAACGTTCTAGACACTTTCTAGGGGGTTCTAAGTGCTTAACTAGCCGTTAGGTATAAGTTAGTTGCATTAGTAACGGCTAGTTACTTTATTCTGCAGTTGCTGTCAGAGTCCATCTCGGTCGAGAAATTGTCGACCGAGATACCTACTCGGTCGAAGTTTTGTTGACCGACAGGCTCTCTGGATCAAGTGTTAGCAACGTTCATTTCCAACTACCAACTACCTTATCTACTGTGTCTAATGGCTACTTGGGTCTTTCTCGGTCGAGAAGTTTGTCGACCGAGAGTGTCTCGGTCGAGGAGTTTGTCGACCGAGATTGAACCTATTTCAATCTTTCAATTTAGGTCATTAAGTGTGTGTATGAGTGTGCATATGTGACACTATTGAAGGAAATGACCTATCTAAATGTGGTGTTTAGCTAGGGAAGATCTAACGCTTGATTTACATGAAGTCTAAGTACTTGTACATTATATATTTGTACAAGTTTACAATTTATTACATTTCATGAAATTTACAAGCATTCAAGCATATAGATTCCCTAGTGCTTTGTCATCCACCTCATTCCTGCAACACTCAAGTAGCACGTTAGATCAACAAGAATGAAATGTTTGTCATCATCAAAACAAAGGGATTTATCATAATGTCAATTTATCCAACAATCTCCCCCTTTTTGAAGATGGCAAACATTTCCTAAATATGAAATAAGGAAATATAAAGCATGTGAGTTTCATACCTGAGGATTACCTTTTGTAGCCATTCTTGTTTTGCAAGTGAGTGCTGACTAAGATGTTATGAAACTTATTTTATAACTCATGTACTCATTTATATTTTTGATTTTATATTCTTTCTCCCCCTTTGTCATTTCAAAAAGATATCCAAGTTGAATATTTTATATTTCTTCTCCCTCGTAATTTTATACTATGCTCCCCCTTAGATATATATTCTATTAGGAACATGGATTTAATATCATTTTTGTCTAATTTAGCCACAATTTGTTTCTCAATCATTTGCAAAGGATGTTAAGCCTTGAAATGATATGAGATCATGTTAGGTTCATGGCATATGTATTGATTTCTCACCCATTTTACAATGGATGTTAAGCCCTAAAATGAAATGAGAATCCTTTAATCTTAGAGTACATAAAAATGTCTCTAACCAAATGCATGGGATGTTAAGCCCTGATTTGTTTAGAGAGTTCCTTTAAGAACAAGATATATCATTTTTATGAAATTCATAGATTTCTTCATAACCAAGAGTAAAGATACTAAGGTCGTAACAAGCTCCAAATGATATTTACAATGTTTTTATAAGCTTCTTAATCAAATAATCAAATTTGTTTTTATGAGCTCCCCCTTAATCTTACCGTTAAAGCAATTTAAAGCTTCTAAGGTCACATATGATTTTAAATTTTGATTTTGACCTTTATCGAAAGTATACTAAGTTAAGTACAATAAAATGATGTCCAAAATAAGCATTTTGTCAAAGTTTATTTTTGGTCGACCTTGACTTCGACCATAGCGCCCCTTGGTCAAACTTGATTTCAACCAAGAGGCAATTTCTGCAGATTTCCAATTTGAACACTCATACGTGAAGTATAATATCTACAGGTAACTTTATTAAATAAATATCAATTTGAAGCACTTGGAGTTATACCTATTATGAAGAAGTTTTATCAATTAAAAACTGAATATAGACATCTCAATGAAGTCTTTATCCTTGATTTTCCTAGACTGTATTCATTTTGAATGATGTCTCCTAAGCTTTGCTATAGGTACATATATATTAATTCCATTTCTTCTTGTACCCTCATTTTCAGATGAATCATAGGATTCTTTAGAAACATATATCCTTGGAAGCAAGATTAATATCTTAAAGTCAAGATTTTGCTTGTGATTTCTTAGAACAAACAAATAGATAAACATTAATATTTTTGTTCTAAGAGACACTGTTTGGCTTGTCATAGCATCATTATTCATTTATTTCAAGCCGTTCACACAACAATCATTATCTATTATGTCAAGATGCATTTTTGCCATGAAATTTTACTATTTATGCAAAATAGAATCTTCATATAAGCTAAATGACGATGATCAAGAATATTATCCATCCATGGTTTGTATATAGGGATTAAAGATTATTTTAAACAAGCCAATGAAACATAATGAGTATGGCACAATGATTTTGATAGAACAATAGAAGCATTCATTATAATGATAATTTCATAAAATACAAAGATTATGATCATTTAGACTAATTATCAATACACATGGTTCCTATATAGATACACCAAGAAATACTTTAGGAAAGATCATGTGAACAATGATAAAACAGTAATTTCTTTTGATTAAACTAATCATGATTTTCAGTTTTAAACCATTTAAAGGATAAACCAAAATAATCTCATTTAGGTTTATAAGTTTTCAAAGATGGTCTTCAAAATTTATTCTTGTTTTGCATGTAAAATCAGTCATTAATAACAAATTAATAGCAAGCTAGGTTAATTGAAAACAAGTTCAGCAAATTTATTTCAGACTTGACAACAGAAACCTGCTCGGTCGACCATTTCTCGACCGACAGTTCTTCTCGGTCGACAGTGTCTCGACCGAGAAAAGTTCTGTACTGTTTCAGAACTGTTTTCAGTAATTGTTTCCAAGTAAAAACAAAGTTCATTTTCAATTCAATCATGCAATTTGAAAATTTAGCTTGGTTGAGATAGAGCATATGAATATCAAAGTAATATTTAGATCAAATCTCAACTAATTATATTTTAAGTCTTTATGCTTTGAGAACTTTAATTAAGGCAAAGTTTTGTCTTTGTAGATTTAAAAGAATTATATATTTTCAAGTTAGAAGTTTTAGATACTTGAACTAATTTGTTATCTCATTATGTTAAGTTGAGACAGACATAGAAATATGCAACTAGAGTCCTTGGTCATATCTCAACTTAATTTTGTTCATTTAGTTTGGGGGTTTTGGAACCCATACTAACTCGACATCCTTTTTCTTGTAAGGAAATGAAAAAGAATAGTGTCCAAGGCGCAAACAGTAATGACAACATATAGAATCAATCTCATATCTCTTTCTATGATTTTGTTCTAGGTTGTTCTTGGGTACATATGTATTTGTGCCTTTAGGTACATACATAGATTGACTCTTTGGCACTTGTGTTCTTCCCCAACTAGGTTTTTGATAAGATTTTCCTTTAGTCTTGTAACCTAGTCCTCTCCTTCCAATTAAAATTTTATCAAGTGTATCATTGTTATTCAACCTACTAACTTTTTGTTGCAACTTAACAATCTCATCCATTCTTTTATTTATGTCTAACTTTGCTTGATCTAGATTAGATAACAAGGAATCTCTTTCTTTCACAATAGTATCATATTCTAGATGTGTACACAGAACAAGTTGTTTTTGAAGATCATTTACTTGAGTTTGCAAATTAAACTTTTCTAGAGAAAGAAGATTACAATTTGCTTCTACAGATTTTAGCTTAATATCATGACCTTCAATAACCTTTTTCATATCTTCATTTTCAGATGTAAGAGCAAGAATCTTAGCATGTAACTCATCATTTGCTTTATTAGATTTCTTTAATTTCTTCTTGCACTCAATATATTTATTGTGTGTCTATTCAAGACTAGCAACTAGCTCTTCTTTAGATAAATCAAAAAGGCTTACCTCTTCTTCTTCTTCTTCACTTATTGTAGCAATAAGACATTCTTTATGTGTATCTTCCTTCTTTGACCTCCACGGGCAACCAAGTGTTGTGTGGCTTGTTCCTAAGCACCAACTGCAACTTGTTGAAGATTGCTCCATACTTTTCCTTTGTTTGCGGTTGTAGACACCACCACCCTTCATACTTCAAGACTCGATTAGAGCTCCTTGAAGCCTGCTCTGATACCAATTGAAAAACACTAGAGGGGGGGGGTGAATAGAGTTTTAAAGTTATTTTAACAATTATTTAACTCAAACAACCAACCACAAGAATATTGGACAAGGGGACAAGGATTTAGAGTGGTTCCTACCTTAGCAAATACTAAGGTAGTCAGTCCACTACCCGGTTGCTTACCCAACCGGGATTTGGAAAGAATTTAATTTTATTACCTCGCAAGGACTTTACATAAAATTACAATTCTTTCCCTAAACCCTTCAAGTAGCCTTCACCTTGAAGTAATTGCACCAACCTTGAAGCAGCCTTCACCTAGAAGTAATTGCACCAACCTTGAAGCAGCCTTCCTCCTGAAGTAGCTTCCCGTTGCAATAGCCTTCTTGAAGTAGCTTCCCGTTGCAATAGCCTTCTTGAAGTAGCTTGAAGTCCACCTTCTCCTCCGAGAAGAACCTTCTCCAATCCGCAGCCTCCAACCCTAGGAGTAGCAAGGAGAATACAAAGAATAAAAAGGAACAAGAAGGAAAAAAGAAATTACAACTTATCCTTTGAAGCACAAGGTTGATTTGCCTATATCAAGCATGTAGATCTCCTAACCAATGTATATGGAAGTGTGATTGCAGTGGATAGGAGATACTAGCCTATAGGACACGAAATTAGAGAAAGTAGAGGAATTGCCAATGCAAGTGTTGCTCAATTTCTCAAAACAGATTGCCAATTGTTAGTGTATGCTCAAGTGTATCACAAGTATAGCTTGGGTGTGTTTAGGTGTCCTAAGTCATGTCCTATTTATAGGAATGGCCTACAAGTGCTTAATGACGTTCTAGACACTTTCTAGGGGGTTCTAAGTGCTTAACTAGCCGTTAGGTATAAGTTAGTTGCATTAGTAACGACTAGTTACTTTATTCTGCAGTTGATGTCAGAGTCCATCTCGGTCGAGAAATTGTCGACCGAGATACCTACTCGGTCGAAGTTTTGTCGACCGACAGGCTCTCTGGATAAAGTGTTAGCAACGTTCATTTCCAATTACCAACTACCTTGTCTGCTGTGTCTAACGGCTACTTGGGTCTTTCTCGGTCGAGAAGTTTGTCGACCGAGAGTGTCTCGGTCGAGGAGTTTGTCGACCGAGATTGACCCTGTTTCAATCTTTCAATTTAGGGCATTAAGTGTGTGTATGAGTGTGCATATGTGACACTATTGAAGGGGATGACCTATCTAAATGTGGTGTTTAGCTAGGGAAGATCTAACGCTTGATTTACATGAAGTCTAAGTACTTGTACATTATATATTTGTACAAGTTTACAATTTATTACATTTCATGAAATTTACAAGCATTCAAGCATATAGATTCCCTAGTGCTTTGTCATCCACCTCATTCCTGCAACACTCAAGTAGCACGTTAGATCAACAAGAATGAAATGTTTGTCATCATCGAAACAAAGGGATTTATCATAATGTCAATTTATCCAACAGATTGAGCATGAACCTGTGCCCTCAGAAATGCTCCCTATATATAGGGTCATTGGAGGAGTCTACTGGTTTGGGGACTCTCCCAAACGGTACCCAAAGTACCTAAAAAAAGGGTCTGGATTCTTCGGTTCAGTCTCCCGAAGATGATGGACTCATCAGTTCATCGATTTAAAGCACTGAGTGCAAGAAACTCGGATTCTTCTTCCTTTCCCTTTCCTTTTGTGAACTGGGGTAGGCGATGAACAGATGCCCTTGGATTTTGATCCTATGGTTGACGTGCCACGCAAAGAACAAAGGAAAATTGGTATAATTAAATCGTGACATTTATTGATTTCCTCCACACATTAGGAAAACTTCCAAAAATCGTATCTCTCAAACCACTAACACGTTTGATCCCAAATTTTGAGGGAAGCTTAGTAATAACTTTATCTACCTCTCTGCCAAAATGGGGTTCATTATATAAAAGAAATTGTGCCTTTTCTTTAGGTGCAAGATATCAATTAATTATGCATATTTCTCATCTATTTTCTCTTTCCTTTGCCTTTAAATTATTATTCTGAGTTCGTTGTACCTCAAGGAACCCTAATGGCTCGAAATCCCATCTTGGGAATATCCCTCAGCCTTTTATTATCTTACTTATTCCCTTATTCTTTTTAATGATTTCTCTTTATCTCTCTTCTATTTTCCTTATGGGAGTTCCTTTTAACATTAGGAATCCTTGGGATACGAAATTCCACCAAGGATAACTCAATTAAACTTCTTCCCACTTATTTTCCACATTTCATCAATGTTTTCAATTTCTTTATTAACAAGGAAATACTCATTTGATCTTTTCTATTCTTATTGTATTGTTTATGCAATTTTGGACTCCTTGGAATCCAAGGAACTCAAGAGGCATGAAATCCATCCTTGGATTACATTCTCTTGCCTTCTATAGGTTTCCACACCTTTCTTTTCTCAAATTATTCATTTATTAATTGAATTTCCTTGTTATTGGGCCCAATAGCCAATAAAGACCACAACACAAACATCAAGGCTGTTGTAAATGAAATCCATTTATTCGCAACAAATTGTATCATTATTTGTCCAATTATATTTAATGTGAGAGATTACATTTCTCACCCAATGAACCCAAAAATTGGGGTTGTAACATCCTTCCCCTCTTATAAGAATTTTTTCCTCAAAATTCCATCAAGCAAGCAAACAAACAGGATAACCCTTTCATATGTCCATCATGGCTCCTATGTGGCTTCACCCTTTCCATGGTGCTTCCCAAGAACCTTCATCATCTCATATTCTTCCATCTGAGTTCTTTCTTACCTTGGTATATCGTACCCTCATAGGTGACTCAGGACATTTCAACCTCTCAAAAAGCTGAATAGGTTCATGGCTCAACACATGGCTTGGGTACCTCATATAGTGCTCTAGATCAGACTCATGGAACACATCTATTCATCATGTTATCCTGAGGGGCAAGGCTAAACACAACCATCTCCACCAATCCATCTCAAATGGACCCATATATAGGGGACTCTGCTTTCTCAGCTGTAGCTTAGAGGGGTCGGATTTTCACATTACATATTCTCCCACAGTGAACTGTATGTCAGTCTGCTTTGCATCAGCTCACGAATCATGTCGTCTCTGGGCTCTCTCTCTCTCTCAGCCATTGCACGATCAAAGCGACTTCATCTGCACCCACTGTGGTTCTTTTCTGACCTTCGTGAGGCCTCCTTCACCAACATGATCTCAATGAAGTGACCGACACAACCTCCTTCTTGCATCCCGATAAGGGCTATGGTGGTTATCATCAAATCTTAAGAACTGTCTCTTTGTATCCCCCTGAATGAGCACATATGCTCTCATCAGACCCTCTAGTATGGATCATACTAACCATTAGTAAGGGGTGATAAACTGTACTAACATCGAGTTCTTCACGCATCTGCTTCCACCTTATGGAATTGAACCTTTAGGTCCTACTTAAGAACTTTTAAACTCACATCATGTTGTAGTTGAACCATCTCTCTCTCATATGTAGTTCAACCCGATCTGTCCCTTGACAGTACTCTTTCTTTCTCATGTCATCTAGGTAAGGTGATCTACCATAACCCATTTTGCATATTGACCTTCCTTGATCTAGGGGAGACTCACAACATCCACAGTTATGAACTCCCATTCCCTCTCGGGAACTCTTTATACTTTATATCCATGCATGGGGTTATTGGTGTTCGTCCTTCACCTCCTGACTTGCATGGCCACATGCTACATTCAATTCATATTAAGCATCCCAAGTACTACTATCACTTACTATCTTTGTAGTATCATGGTGTTTGGTGATATTAAACCATGATATCCTATATGTCATGATTCCTTAAGATCGATTCCTCAGAAACCCTAAACCACTCTCATAAGGGTTTTATTACCTTCCTATCCAAAGAAGTATATCCAAGGTTCTTTCACTATATCTAGGACTAATCTGGCTAACCAAACAACCATTAACTTGTTCAACATCTCTTGTTACATCTATGTGTTAGACAAAACACATCTTCTTACCAAACTTAGGGTTAGTCAAACAACCTCAACTTCTTCTAGCCTCTAGCTAAACTAGGAAGCTATATTTCAACCAGAGCATTCGTTACAACTTCACCTCCTTAGGTGTCAGGTAATGTTGAAGACATACACCTCCATGTATTCCACTTATCATCTCATCTCAAACTCTAAGTTTGTCTTCATCAAGAAACTTCTGAGCTCATCCTCATGGTGATCAAACTCAACCTTGCATAATTTGCAAATTCCACATAGCTCATGATAAAACATCCTCACAAGATGATTTCCTTGATACTCTTAGTGTTTGTAACCCATCCATGTATCATTCTCTCCACAGAAGTATGTTATCATCTCTATCCTCATACCTCATAGCAACGTTCCAACTCACATCATCTTTTATCCTTGGTGTATGGCATGCATACTGTCCCATCTCTACCTCCCATAACAAGAGGAAATAAGCATTTGGCAGCCGTCCAAACACAAAGTTCTTCCTGTTCCAAGAGTAGAGATGATACATCCCACATTGCCAGTACACCTTCAATTCTAAGTTGAAATGTGCCACATAGCTCTCTTCCTCACAAACATCTTGATATTAAAGCTACTTGCATGGAAAACTAGTCTCGAACCTACTTGGTCCAAACACAATCCTTGGTCATCTCCTCTAGGTCTATAGGGTGCCGAAACTTTTGGGGTCATCCCTCTTCCCTTATGCATCTAGAGAGTGCCTTACTCATCTGCCCTTTGGGTCCCATTAGTTCATGAAGGTGATCAATCTCCTAACCCATGGCCCTCAGACAATGATAGCTGTTACCTCCCGACCCTATGGTCATGTGCAACTAGGGAATTAGGCAACCCCTTCCTACATCGGTCTTATCCCTACCTGACCCTAGGACAGACTTAAGATTATATTATAGTACATGTCCAACATAGAACCTTATCCAAGCCTTCATCATCTCTCTCTGCATTCATGGGCTGACTTTCATCCTTTCATATGGCGACCTACCTACCTTGGTCAGGCCCCATACCAGTTACCTCCATGGTAACACATCCACACGCACTTAGAGATGGTTAACTATGGGTCTACAGGTTCATTCTCTTACCATGTACTCTTCACTTAGCTTCTCTATATCCTATGAAACCTCTTTAGGTTACCTCAAAACCAACAAAACTGATATACACCCTACAAAAGGGTCCCTCTCCCAGGATGGGAGGAAACTACAACTCTTGACAACAAGGTCACAACCATCCCTAGGGTTTACATTCACATGAGCATGCCTAACCCAACAACTACTAAGACACAAGCCGACCACCTATTAAACCATGCTAGGTCATACTTGTTCTCTTTCCTCAACATTAGATCAACTTAGTTGTGAGGGGTTCATCAAACATAAACTTAAGGGGTTTCCTTTACCTCTACACATGAGGAGTACCATGCTCGAAACTATAGAGACTCAAATCTCATCATGAGCATCAGATACACTGCTTCCCCTCTTAGGCCTAGGAACCCTAGGTCCACCTTTGGGTGTCCAACTGCATGCTCAATCTCTTAACCACAAATCAAGCACGTCTAAGGTATGTCATGTACTCCCATGATCCTTTTATATGAGAAACACCTTAGAGTTGAGTCCTCCTCAAAGACAACCAACTAGGTATAAAGCCTCAAAACTGGTTACCTAAACCTCCTCAGGGTCTAAGGCACTCTTTGTCTCATCTTAGTAGGTAACACTTATACCATAGGCACATATGTACCAGAAGCCTCATCCTCTCTCTAGGGTTTGGTTCCTCTAAAGGCAACCAAGATATCATCAGCCTCCAGGGGTCAAGCATAAGGCAACCACTATCATCCACTTAGGTCGCATCATCCTCAACTCCCCACTGTTCCTCATGTCTCAGAATCAAAGCTTCCAACCCTCTTGATTGAGTCCTGCTTTCTCTCTCTGGGGCTAACTCCACATCCAGCCTTACTACTAGAGGTCCTTTATCCATGAAGGATCAAGCTCACAAGAACATCTCTACGTGGGTGAAGCCTATGTTCAAACTTACGTTTGCTCGAGGTTATTCATAGCTCTTTATGCTTATCTCATAAGCCATCCATCATGCCCTTCTGGCCAGGGTTTCGACCTACTGCCTGCACTACTTGATGTACTCCAGGTGCCTACTATGCCATGCACATATAAGCTCATGGGGTTTCCATAGGTTCTTCTCTAACCTCATCAATGAAGGAGCTATCCTTCACTCTAACCTGCTCGACCCTTCCCAGGGTTGGGTTGCCAAAGGTACTCAGTCATCCAACTTCTCATGGCTCATATGGCATCCAAGACATGACATCTAACTCATGATGTTATCTCTAACCTTCACTTAGGGTTAGGGTTAACATTATCCTCATAGGACATGCCAGGTCTCTACATTTAATGGATGTGTCTACCTCCAAGACTAACTCTCTCTACTCATCCTCCTGCCAAGGAGGTCAATCCTCAGGTCTCTCCTAAGGGAAATGACAACTCGTGTCATACGACCTAAGCATGTTTCTATTCCTTTATGCTTACTCTATTAAGCTTATGTCCATGACATCTTATTTACATGTTTTCTATTAATTTGGTGGAGGATTCCTTAATCATCTCAAGAGGGTGAGGAGAAGAGAGGAAACCCTAATCCTTAAGGTCCTTAATAGAATTTGAGTTGAGAAGGGATGAACAAGATGAGAGAGTCCTAAAGGTATCTTATTTTGAGTCATATCCTAAGACATCGGCCAGGTAGTCCCACAATCCAGGAGTCCTCATATTCCGACTAGCAGTGTGGAGGAAAATATTGCCAGCCCCCGGACGTGATCCTTTTCTAGACACCTTAGTCTTTCAGACAATCCTCTAATAACTCCCTCAGTTCTATGGAATTTGTAAAATTTAATAATTATTAAAGATTAAGTGAGGAACCTATGCTCTGATACCAATTGTAATGACCCCACCTCCCGGTAACCCCCAATTAAGGGAGACATGAAGGACATAGCCGTTATTCAATTAACAAGATCAAAGGTTAAAAAAATAATCAATAATAATTATGAAATTCTACTAACTAAACTGGAATTAGGTATAAAATTAAAACTTCGCTTACCTTTGAAAAACTTTGGAAATCTATCTATCCATAGCTTGAATTAATCTATCTAATCCTCCTTGCACTTTATTTCTTAATTTCACAATGTGTCACTTTACTGTTTGTTCATTTTAAGGTTGTACCTAAAACGCCGACAAACAAAACATCGATCAGTATACGAGAATATACTGGTATGTGGGGACATCCAAAATTTCACAGATATGGCTAACAATTTAATAATCACAATCAAATTATTTATTAAGATAGTTTACATTTTCAATGTGTCATTCTCCACCGCTTTTGCCCTAACCCTGGCATACCCCTCTAGGGTTTCTCTTTTTCCATTGACTTAAGGCCACCTTCTCAATCCCAAGCTTGGTGCCTGGGAGTCACCTCTCATGGTGCTCCATAGTCATGCATCATAGACCACCTTCTCATTCCCGAGCTTGGTGTCTGGGGTCACCTCTCATGGTGCCCATGGGTATACCGTCCTGGGCCTGACCTTTATGGCATCTTCCATCAAGGTGGCATGTAGGTGCGAGAATTCACATGTATATATAACTGTGATAGCCATAGTGACTTTATAATTGCAGTATGAACATCCAAACTATTTATATTGCATTCAATGCAAGCAAACATCTAGAAAACCCTCAAGAAACTAATGCGATTAATCATAATTAACAACATACCTGTTAAGCAGACTTGAATGTAGAAATAACTCAACCAATCAAGAAATCAAGCAAATACACCCAGGTTGATCCTATAAAAGGCATCCAATTTCTATATCATTAATCATGTCATCATGATCTATTAATCCTAGTTGTTTTCTAGGGTTATTTGTCCTTCTTAGGGTTTTGAGCATAATTAGGGTTCCACTTCCTTTTTATTACTTTAAACCCTAATTTTGTAAAATCACCTACAAACCCTAATTACTTCATCTGTCTCTATCAAATGATTCTAAGTTCATCTTTTAGCAACAAGAAACCCTAATTTCAGATTATAAGCACTTTTCTTTTCTTTTTCTCTAATTTAGGGTTTCTAAACATATTAATCAACATATTAGGTTAAAAACCCTAAACCTTGCAATTATATCATCAAAAAAGGTTAAAAACCATATTAATCATTAATCAAGTAAACCATGATCGAATTAATCCATTTGCAATACTAAGTCTTTCCTTGATTAATTATTAAGGTTTCTATCAACAAATTAATACCTTTTCCATCCAAAATATGCACTTTTGCAAAATAAATGTCCAAACCATTTTTCATGTATTCCTCATATTTTTCTTATCATTTTTCATGTATTAACTTCCCTCATCTGAGTTTTCTATAAAAAGATATGATTTTAATAAGAGAATTCCTTTTAATTGATTTATTGGAAAATTCACGGATCGTTAGATCAATGATCCGTTGATCCACTTAGGATCCAACGGCCAGGGACACACACGCCTAATTTCGATTTAGGTTGCAAAGGACGGAAATGTCCTTACCTTCATTCACTAGTGCCAGGGACAAGGAGGTCTTTTCCTCCTTTCTTCTTCAACCTCGCAAACAACTCTGCCTCAGCAGCGATCCGAGCTCGTAGCTTGGTCAATCCGGATGGTTGACTTTTTGATCCTTGCCGCCTGCTCATGCGACGATGGTCTAGGAAGCTCCACTTTCCTTCGACGAACCTGAAGAGGCCACATATTGGCGGCGGGTTCCCTCCATTACTGCCAATCAACTGTCGACTTTTTCGGCGAGGTCGACGGGTTGTAGAGGGGAAGGCTGGGGTTGCTTTGACGAATTGGATTCACCAATCAATTCTGTGTTGCCCTCCGGAGATGCTAGGGTAGATAGAGCATGAACCTGTTCCCTCACAAATGCTCCCTATATATAGGGTCATTGGAGGAGTCTGCTAGTTTGGGGACTCTCCCAAACGGTACCCAAAGTACCCAAAAAAAGGGTCTGGATTCTTCGGTTCTGTTTCCCAAAGATGATGGACTCATCAGTTCATCAATTTAAAGCACTGAGTGCAAGAAACTCGAATTCTTCTTCCTTTCCCTTTCCTTCTATGAACTGGGGTAGGCGATGAACAAATGCCGTTGGATTTTGATCCTATGGCTGACGTGCCACGTGAAGATCAAAGGAAAATTGGTCTAATTAAATCGTGACATTTATTGATTTCCTCCACACATTAGGAAAACATCCAAAAATGGTATCTCTCAAACTGCTTACACATTTGATCCCAAATTTTTAGGGAAGCTTAGTAATAACTTTATCTACCTCTCTGCTAAAATTGGGTTCATTATCTAAAAGAAATCCTGCCTTTTCTTTAGGTGCAAGATATCACTTAATTATGCATATTTCTCATCTATTTTCTCTTTCCTTTGCCTTTAACTTATTATTCTGAGTTCCTTGTACCTCAAGGAACCCTAATGGCTCGAAATCCCATCTTGGTAATATACCTTAGCCTTTTATTTATCTTTTATCCATTTTCTTATTATCTTACTTATTCCCTTATTCTTTTTAATGATTTCTCTTTATCTCTCTTCTATTTTCCTTATGGGAGTTCCTTTTAACATTAGGAATCCTTGGGATATGAAATTCCACCAAGTATAACTCAATTAAACTTCTTCCCACTTATTTTCCACATTTCATCAATGTTTTCAATTTCTTTATTAACAAGGAAATACTCATTTGATCTTTTCTTTTCTTATTGTATTCTTTATGCAATTTTGGACTCCTTGAAATCCAAGGAACTCAAGTGGCACGAAATCCATCCTTGGATTACATTATCTTGCCTTCTATAGGTTTTCACACCTTTCTTTTCTCAAATTATTCATTTACTAATTGAATTTCCTTGTTATTGGGCCCAATAGCCAATAAAGCCCACAACACAAACATCAAGGCTATTGTAAATGAAATACATTTCTTCGCAACAAATTGTTTCATTATTTTTCCAATTATCTTTAATGTGAGAAATTATATTTCTCACCCAATGAACCCAAAAATTGGGGTTGTAACAATAATCTATAATGAGAACATGTCCATGAAATTGGTATTTGGCCATGTAAGTATTCGAATTTTGTTTTTCTATTTTTCATTATGTCCTCCTTGGAATGGGAATTTATCTCATCTATGAGGAGAGGATGACACCATGATCGTGTATCCACACACATCATAAAAGTAGGTGGAATTGCCATTGGACTAAAGGGAAAATTGTGTCACTCTCTCAATTGCAACTCTTAAGTTTAAGGCAAATAGTCACTAGGATTGACCCATCAACTGTTGGCTAAATGGACATCTGTAAATCCCTTTGTTTTGATAATGAAAAACATTTCATTCTTGTTAATCTAACGTGCTACTTGAGTGTTGCAGGAATAAGGTGGATGACAAAGCAATTAGGGAAATCCATATGCTTACATATTTATATTTTCATGAAATGTAATCGCTTTGTAAAAACTTGTACAAATATATAATGTACAAGTACTTAGATTTCATGTAAATCAAGCGTTAGATTCTCCCTAGCTAAACATCACATTTAGATAGGTCATCCCCTTCAAATAAGTGTCACATATGCACACTCATACACACACTTAGTGCTTTAATTGAAAAATTGAAACAGGGTCAATCTCGGTCGACTAACTCCTTGACAGAGACAGTCTCGGTCGACAATCTTCTCGACCGAGAAAGACCCAAGTAGCCGTTAGACACATCTGACAAGGTAGTTGGCAGTTGGAGATAAACGTTGCAAAACACTTGATTCAGAGAGCCTGTCGGTCGACAAAAGTTCGACCGAGTAGGTGTCTCGGTCGACCATTTCTCGACCGAGATGGACTCTGACAACAACTGCAGAATTAATTAATTAGCCGTTGCTAAAGCAACAAACTTGTACCTAACGGCTAGTTAAGCACTTAGAAACCCCTAGAAGGTGTCTAGAACGTCCTTAAGCACTTGTAGGACATTCCTATAAATATGACATGCCTTAGGACACCTAAACTCACTTGTTACACTTGAGAAATCTTTGAGCATACTTTGAGCAACCTGTTTGTGAGCAAATTGAGCATAGTGACAATTGGCTACTTCTTCTCTTAGCTCAAAATTCATGTCCTATAGGCTAGCATCTCCTATCCAGTGCAATTACATTTCCATACACTTTGGTTAGGAGATCTACACGCTTGATCTAGGAAAATCAAGCCTTGTGCTACAAAAGGATAAGTTGTAATTTCTATTTCCTTTCTTGTTCTCTATTGTTGTTTGTACTCTCCTTGCTACTCCTAGGTTGGAGGCTGCGGATTGGAGAGGTTGAAGATCTTGTTGGTGAAGAAGGGGACCTTGAGCTACTTCAAGAAGGCTGGTGCAACGGGAGGTTACTTCTAGAGAGGAAGGCTACTTCAAGGGGGAGCTTGGAGTTACTTCAAGAAGGCTACCTCAAGTTGGTGCATCTACTTCAAGTGAAGGCTGTTCAAGGGGTGTAAGAAAGTATTGTATTTTGTGTAAATCCTTGTGAAGGTAATAAAATTAATACTTTCAAAATCCCAGTTGGGTAAGAAACCGGGTAGTGGACTGACAACCTTAGTATTTGCTAAGGTTGGAACCACTCTAAACACTTTTCTCCTTCTTCCATTTTCAATTTTGGTTGTTTGAGTTAAATAATTGTTAAAATATTTAAAAACTCTATTCACCCCCCATCTAGTGTTTTTTCAATTGGTATCAGAGCAGGCTTCAAGGAGCTCTAATCGAGTCTTAAAGTATAAAGGGTGGTGGTGTCTACAACCGCAAACAAAGGAAAAGTATGGGGCAACCTTCAACAAGTTGCAGTTGGTGCTTAGGAACAAGCCATGCAACACTTGGTTGCCCGTGGAGGTCAAAGAAGGAAGATACACATAAAGAATGTCTTATTGCTACAATAAGTGAAGAAGAAGAAGAAGAGGTAAGCCTTTTTGATTTATCTAAAGAAGAGCTAGTTGCTTCTCTTGAAGAGACACACAATAAATATATTGAGTGCAAGAAGAAATTAAAGAAATCTAATAAAGAAAATGATGAGTTACATGCTAAGCTTCTTGCTCTTACATCTGAAAATGAAGATCTCAAAAAGGTTATTGAAGATCATGATATTAAGCTAAAATTTGTAGAAGCAAATTGTAATCTCCTTTCTCTAGAAAAGATTAATTTGCAGACTCAAGTGAATGATCTTCAAAAACAACCTGTTTTGTGCTCACATCTAGATTATGATACTATCGTGAAAGAAAGAAATTCATTATCATCTAATCTAGATCAAGCAAAGCTAGATATCAAGAAGAGAATGGATGAGATTGCTAAGTTACAACAAAAAGTTAGTAGTCTAAATAATAATGGCATTCTTGATCAAATCTTAAATGATCCATACCATCAAGTTGGAAGGAGAGGACTAGGTTACAAGCCTAAAGGAAAATCTTATCATAAACCTAGTTGGAAAAAGACACAAGCACATCAATCTATGTATGTACCTAAAGGCACAAATACAAATATACCCAAGAACAACCTAGACCAAAATCATAGAAAGAGATATGAGGTTGATTCTATATGTTGTCATTATTGTTTGCGCCTTGGTCACTATTCTTTTTCATGTCCTTATAAGAAAAAGGATGTTGAGTTAGTTTGGGTTCCAAAACCTCCAAACTAAATGAACGAAATTAAGTTGAGATATGACCAAGGACCTAAGTTGTATATTTCTATGTCTATCTCAACTCAACATAATGGGATATCAAATTAATTCAAGCATCTAAACATCTAACTTGCATAATTGTGTTTTACTTGGAAGCAATTAACAGTTTAGAAAACATTTCAGAAATCTTGTCGGTCGATAAACTATCGACCGAGAGAACAGTCGGTCGAGAAATTGTCGACCGAGCAGGTCACTGATTTCCAGTCTGAAATAAATCTGCTATTTTCGATTGGTCAAATTGCTATCTACTTGTTATTAATAACTGTTTGTACATGCAAAACAAAGTATACATTCTGGAAAGTATCTTTGAGAACGTATATGAGATTAATTTGGTTCATTCTCTAAATGATTTAAAACTGAAAATTATGAATCATATTTAAGTCAAAATTACTACCTACATGGTCCGTTCCAAGTATTCTTTGATTTATTCACATAGAAACCATATGTTAAATTTCATGTTTTATCATTACATCATGGATATATTTTCAACATTTCATTATTCAACCTTCTATAGATAAACGTTGATGCTTGAATAATGATTATTGCATCCTTGATGATACATAGGCAAACAAAATGAATTGTTGGTTATATGTTGTTTTAATGCTTGTAACACATAAGATAAATATTTCTCAATTGGTATCTTTTAAGAACCGAGATATTACTTAAGAATCTTATGTGGATACAAGAAGAAGTGAAATTTGATATTCATGTAACTACAACAAAGCTTATATTCTAAGAAAAATCAAGGACAAAATGTTTTCATATTGAGTATTATTTAAAATACTTCAAATTGATATCTAATCAAATTACATGCAGATATTATATACGAGTATTCAATTTGGAAATATGCAAATTTGCCTCTTGGTTGAAATAAAATTTGACCAAGGGGAGCTATGGTCGTAGTCAAAGTCGACCTAAAATAAGTTTGACACAATACTTATTTGAATATCATTTTCTATATAAAAAATTGTGATTAAAAGAACAATTAATTTATGATCACAAAATTGTCCAAATATTGGTAACAATAATCACAATATTACTCCCTTAGAAAGTATATATGCTCTACAAATTTAGCCTATCATTTGCATTAAAAAAATTAGCTTAAAAAATTCATACCCAGTAAGTCTGTCGGTCGACAAATTCTTCGACCGAAAACATCTCGGTCAGCCTATCTCTTTCGACCGACAGACCTCAGACAGAAATAACATCGGACACACTTCCGGTCGACAATTGTTCGACCGAGCCAGTGTCAGTCGACAATTGTTCGACCGAGAATTGACCGTTGGGATATAACCGTTGCAATCCGACCGTTTTATGACCGTTGTAGTTGACCGTTGGGGGGGGGAGTGGCGCGTCTGGGATATGACCGTTGCGGTCGATCGGTCGACGAATTGTCGACCGACCTGGTCACTGATTTGCTATAAAAGGGACCAAAAACGGGTCATTGTTACACACTCTCATATTCTTACTTCCATAGCTTCTCTCTAGTGCATTCTTTTGCAATTCTTTAGCTTCTTCATCCCAAAGACTTTCTTGCTTCTTCTCCACCTTAAAGCAAAGAAATGGCTTCATCATCTACACGTGGAAAGAAGAAATTTGCTAGCAAGAAAGGAATGGAGGCTACTCCACCATTGACGATCATCAACGACATCCCCTTCATCGACGCAGATGCTGGTGATCGCTATCTCAGGCTCTCCTCCAAAACTCCTCTTCCATGACGGCTGGTTGACGTCACGAACTTCCTCAACATCGTCGACCTGGAGGATCTTTTTGAGGTGCAAAATTTGAAAGAATTTCTTAACCCTTCCTTCCCTTCCTATTCTTCCAAAGTGGTAAATGAGTTCTATGCAAACCTAATCTCCCATTCCGAAAATGAAAATAACTTCTTCTACTCTATGGTCAATGGGCATAGCTTTCGATTTACTGAAGAGGATATTCTTGACATGCTCAACATCGACTTAGATGAATATCAAGACACTCTTGACCTTACAACTGGAAATCCACTCAATATATTTTCCCAAGGTGATAATACCGTCAGTCTTAGTGACATTAAACGAGCCATTTTTCAATCTAATACTACTTGTCACGAAGATCGGGGTACCTACTATGCCATTAATCTCAAACCAGCAGCTAGGATTGTCAATCTTATTGTTTCCACCAACATACATCCTAGAGAAAACAAGTCTGAAGTTCCTATTTTTTGCATGTGTTTAATTTATTCCATTATCAAACGTATTCCCAAAAATTTTATCCGCATAATCCTTAAGAACATGCTTGAGTTTTCTGGCAATCCCCCATATGCTGATTTTGTATGCCAAATCACTCAACACTTTCTTAAAACACAAATTGAGGATATGGGATACACATGGGAAAGAAGACCACAAAAAATAAGTAAAAACACAGTAGAGAAAATGGGAATTGATTTTGGTCACAAGAGGGCTAGGACGGAAGGTGAGACATCTACTCAAGATATACCACCACCACCTCCTCCTACCAACCTATCCTATGATCCCATCCAAAACACCCTAACCTATGTTGCTGGGTCACAATATCATCTAAGCAGACAATTAGACTATAACCACCATGCCATGACCTACCTAAATCAAAGGATGCAAACCCTCTCTCCAAATCAACCAGATGAATATCCTTATTCTTTAAATCCTGGCATGCTCAACCCATATAATCCATCTTCCAACTACTACCAACCTCCACCTCAACCATCTACAGATCTCACACATACTCAGATCTCCTCAATACAATTACAAGACATTGCTGCTCATTTCCGTTTTGATCGGGTTCCTACCTTCTTGGAAGCATATGCTTTAACCAAGACAGGTGCTTTGGAGTGGCAAACTTTAGTCCAATATTATGGAGCTGAGCCATTTCTTGGAAAAGACCCTGATATTGATGTAATACTCAAGTCTTTCCAGTGAGATTTGGAGTGACCGTTGTATTAGTTGTAATGAAATGATTATCTTTGCATGATTGTAATAAAATGGTTATCCTTGCATGATTGTAATAAAATGGTGATCTTTGCAATGAAATGGTTATCTTTACATGAAATGGTTATCTTTACTAATTATATTGGACATTCCTCTATGGCATCATTCGAATATGGCTTATAAGACTACTCTAGTAGAGCATACAAAGTAAGGGAAGTAATAAATATGTCATAAATAAAAAGGGATGACATTTTTGCAAAACCTGAAATTTAAAAATTATGGCTAAATTGACCATCTATTTAAAACGGATATGTATTTAAGGGGGAGCAATACTTTTTATACAATATTTATTCTTAAATGGATACCTTTTTGAAATGACAAAGGGGGAGAAATAAATATAAAACTTAGTATTTGTGCAAAACTCAATCAATGAGTTTCATAAACTCTTGGCTTTACATTGAAAGTTGCTATATTCCCTAAAGGATTGGATTTCATGTTCCATAATTCATGGGGAATAAGAGAAGAAATTTACAAAGGTAATCTTCAGGTATGAAACTCACATGTTTTTATACTTTCTTATTTTATATTTAGGAAATGTTTGTCATCTTCAAAAAGGGGGAGATTGTTGGCTAAATGGACATATGTAAATCCCTTTGTTTTGATAATGACCAACATTTCATTCTTGTTAATCTAACGTGCTACTTGAGTGTTGTAGGAATAAGGTGGATGACAAAGCAATGAGGGAAATCCATATGCTTACATATTTATATTTTCATGAAATGTAATCGCTTTATAAAAACTTGTACAAATATATAATGTACAAGTACTTAGATTTCATTTAAATCAAGCGTTAGATTCTCCCTAGCTAAACATCACATTTAGATAGGTCATCCCCTTCAAATAAGTGTCACATATGCACACTCATACACACACTTAGTGCTTTAATTGAAAAATTGAAACAGGGTCAATCTCAGTCGACTAACTCCTCGACCGAGACACTCTCGGTCGACAATCTTCTCGACCGAGAAAGACCCAAGTAGCCGTTAGACACATCTGACAAGGTAGTTGGCAGTTGGAGATAAACGTTGCAAAACACTTGATTCAGAGAGCCTGTCGGTCGACAAAAGTTCGACCGAGTAGGTGTCTCAGTCGACCATTTCTCGACCGAGATGGACTCTGACAACAACTGTAGAATTAATTAATTAGCCGTTGCTAAAGCAACAAACTTGTACCTAACGGCTAGTTAAGCACTTAGAAACCCCTAGAAGGTGTCTAGAACGTCCTTAAGCACTTGTAGGACATTCCTATAAATAGGACATGCCTTAGGACACCTAAACTCACTTGTTACACTTGAGAAATCTTTGAGCATACTTTGAGCAACCTGTTTGTGAGCAAATTGAGCATAGTGACAATTGGCTACTTCTTCTCTTAGCTCAAAATTCGTGTCCTATAGGCTAGCATCTCCTATCCACTACAATTACATTTCCATACACTTTGGTTAGGAGATCTACACGCTTGATCTAGGGAAATCAAGCCTTGTGCTACAAAAGGATAAGTTGTAATTTCTATTTCCTTTCTTGTTCTCTATTGTTGTTTGTACTCTCCTTGCTACTCCTAGGTTGGAGGCTGCGGATTGGAGAGGTTGAAGATCTTCTTGGTGAAGAAGGGGACCTTGAGCTACTTCAAGAAGGCTGGTGCAACGGGAGGTTACTTCTAGAGAGGAAGGCTACTTCAAGGGGGAGCTTGGAGTTACTTCAAGAAGGCTACCTCAAGTTGGTGCATCTACTTCAAGTGAAGGCTGTTCAAGGGGTGTAAGAAAGTATTGTATTTTGTGTAAATCCTTGTGAAGGTAATAAAATTAATACTTTCAAAATCCCGGTTGGGTAAGCAACTGGGTAGTGGACTGACAACCTTAGTATTTGCTAAGGTTGGAACCACTCTAAACACTTGTCTCCTTCCATTTTCAATTGTGGTTGTTTGAGTTAAATAATTGTTAAAATATTTAAAAACTCTATTCACCCCCCTCTAGTGTTTTTTCATCAACACTATTAACGATTGTGATACAAGGGATCAATTGTTCTTCATGAATATCCTTACGGGGGCTTTCGTAATTTCTAGGGGGAATGCAGACGTTGTTTCATTCCTTATTCAATTTTGTGTCTAATAATTCTCTATGTAAACGGTAATGTAGATAACATGACACTGTGGGTGCCTACTGGGATCTATATTCTTAGACGAGAATGTTCTTCATTGAAATGCCTTTATTTGGGAAAAGATATACTAAAGTTCTCTATTCCTAGGGATTCATGCTTATGTAAGAAGGGTGTAGTTAGTAGCAGTGATAATGAAATGGTGACCATGACTAGAGGAAGAATTGGATGATTGGAAGTGATCCTAAAACAAAAACATTGAAGTGGCATGGTGTGTCTCATATACATTCTCTTTATGGTTATGGAATTGGTCTTCCTAAGTCTATAGTCTTAGATAACACGAATCGAGATATTTTGACGCCATATTTCCTTGCATTTTCTTGATAATCAAGAGAAAAATGAGCTAATTTGATTGACATGCTCAGGTTGCATCACAAGCAAGGTACTCTTATGAAAAGAAAGAAAACAAACCCTTCAGATCGTCATATATAGGGTTTGTTGTTGAGTGAAAGAATTAAAAAAAACTTCCGATTAGCACAGTTTTAGGCCCCCTTCTACGTCAATGGACTACTAGGATAAGGGAATGGTAACTTTAAGAAAATCTCTCTTTCCCATGCAACTCTATTAGTTTATAGAAAGTCTTGATAATAATAATAACAAACTTTAATTCCTATCTGTGAATGGAGTTCATGATTGAAATTCTTCTTCCTCTACCTTTGTTGAGATTGAAATTGACATTCTTTTAAGGTGACATGTCGAGTATGGCTTGAAGCTGATTTAAAGAAGGTGAATTTTGCCTCACTACTCATATTTCCAAGGATGACTATAGCCCTTATTGGGAGAATCTAAAGAAGAATAGGACTACACATATCATGAAAGAGACCAACATACCCTACAAAGTTTCAAAGGGCACAAAAAACCTTGTGTAAAGGGGCACCATCCAACCATGTTTGCAGCAGTAAGGTCATTCCACCCTAATCAAACTCACTACCTTACAAAGCAACACACCCTAATCACACTACCTGTGTGAACTAAGCACAACCGGACCCCTCTCCCTTACAGTCAAGCTACTTTGTCCCTCGATCGTTGTTTAGTATGTAGTGAGGCAAACCTTTTTGTGTTTGTTTTATAATAGAAGGAGGAGGAACTTGTGAACCCCATACTACCACGAAGTGGTGTTTTTTGTTATTGTATGTATGCAATGTCACTAAAATGTTTCTTGTTTTTGACTAAAGAGTTACAACTCTTCCCCATGGATAGGCCCAAGCTTTGTCCACTACTCCACTCAGGTTGGTGGGTGCTCATGCATAATGAAGCTCACCCCCACTACTGAAATAGAACCACCCTAGGATGGGACTGACATCAGAGGGCATGGAGGAATTCTCAAAAATGCGGTACAATATGCGCGGAAGGGGTTGGGTCTGGGAACACTTAGGCAGGCAAGCAAGCACAAATGTGATATGGCCGAGGCTTAGAGGGAGACTACCTGGAGTACTTGTCCTTGGTACTTGACCATCTTGAGTAGTTATATCTTAAGCTTACAACCCCATCAGGAATGTATGCCTACATGCATAAAGGGTCAATTTGGGATTTCTAACTTTCTGGTTGGCAGGCCCCTCTAAAGCTATGTCCCATTTTCCATTCTATTGGGATCGGATCTCACTCCTAGCGATCACCTATGGGGCTAGATTCACCTTAGGTTCACTGGAATGCCTCATCTCACATATCATAGGAACGTCTACAGGTCGATTAGTCTAAGAAGATGTGCAAATATAGATCATTGATGGATGTCGAGGGTTGGGTGAATAGCATATGAGCATCAAGTAGATGTAGTAGATGACTTTTCCAATGTCATGTTGCTGGGGTGCCTACCTATCCCTATTAACTTAGAGCAGGTGAGGGACAATCTCCACTGATACTAAAAATTCTTCAATGTGAGATGGACTGGGACTACCAATGAGACTGAGACCGATACCCACCCACCACTCTTACCAAAAATTAGAGAAAATATATCATAAGGTAATTAGTAAGGACATCTCTTGAAGCGGAAAGGCAAATAATTTTTGGATTTACTTCCAAAATGGAAATGCAACCGTCTCTTGAAGATTGACTTTTGGCATATCGATCATTAAAATCTAGTAGCAACAAAGAAAACTTGTGTAGTAGATCTTTCTAGTCTCCCTTTCTTCACTTGTGAAGAATCTTGGATAGTTCTTTTTTTGGGCATCATGTTCACCCTTTTTTGTCACTTTTTGATTTGAGATTTGGGCATCAAGAGTAGTAATGCTATGATAAGGTCTAGCAAAGACTTGCTGAAGAATGTGAGTTTCTTGTTGCTAGTAGGAACCTCAACGGGTTTGATTTTATAACTCATCCTTGAGACTACTTATTCTATGATAGGCAAGTAACATGCAGCTCATAGTCCTAACTTTGATTAGATCAGTTTCACCCCTCGGAAGGACCTATATGGACCCAACCATTTAGGTGAGTAGATACCCATTGATTTTCTTGAATTTTTGCACGTTGGTAAATACCAAAAAGTATGAAAACTTCTTGACTTTTTTCAACTCATGCAATGAATCAACTCAGGGTCTCTTAGATGGAGGACTTAAAATAAAGTAATGAAATCTTTACAAAATTTTCTCATTCTTTGATGATCTCATTAAAGAAAACCATATTGCCCTTCATCTATTATGGAAGGCCTACTATAGACTCGATAAGGCTTTGAGATGGTTAAATCTCACTTTGTACTTGAAGCAAGCATGTGTGTGCTTACAAAGGTACTTAGAGGATGATAATGTCCCTAAACTTACAATGTTTGTGTCACTGACTGCTTCAGGTATACCTAGAATTGTTCCACCTTTTTATAGGCAAAAGATTCTATAGAAGGGCCTGTTATTTTTGAGATTATATGTGTTGGCATTTTTAGTGTCAAAGTTAATAGCTTTGGTGCCGAGGATATCAATAGTTTTATTCTCATATTTGATAGACCGTTCTTACCCTGATATCATCTTCAGTGTCACATCTGATATAAAAAGTTCACTGGAGCCACTATTGAGGAGGTAAGTCCCATGTATAGATTATGTCCCTTTGTTACAGGGTATCAAATTTATACCGACATGGAATGTTGTACCTAGTCTATCATAGCTAAAGGGTGTGTATAAAGAGCATGGTGATTTATGTGGTTACCTATTTTCTAAATTGTTAATCAAAATTTTGTAGCACTACCCTTTGAGTTGGCCACTTTCCAGTTCTTGTACAATTTTGTACTAGAACATGGAGAGCAATTTAATCAAGGGTATCTTTGGTCACAATATATCATCTTTTGATTCGTCTAATGATCTAATCACTAATTGGTCCATTAGTAGATTAGAAAAGTGTATTGGTCCCACACTACTGTCAATGGCTAGTAAGGGGATACTTGCCTGTATAGGTTGAATGTGCCAACAAATGTCAGGCGATGGGAGGAGATGTGTGTGATGGAGCTAGAACTTACACCAAAAGATTACTCTTCCAATGGAAGTCCTAATATGCACCAAAAACCCTAGAGAGTTGATGTTCTCTCTAGGTTTACCTACAACTGGTGCTAGATAAATGCTCCAACCCCACAAGAGTGTGGAAGCCTTATCATAGTATAGATTTAGGATCGAACCCAAAGGACAACGTTAAGAATCTGAGTGTCTTTTTCTTGTTTCATATCAATCTAAGTTAATCATCTAACACTACAAAAAATTTGGCCTTTGTTGAAGAACATTTGTGAGGAACCAAAAATTGTGAATAATGATGTCTATTTGTGAGGGCTCATCCTTCAAATATGGGACCAAATCCCTCACCCGTTTTTTTAACATCTTTACAAATACTAATCCCTCACAAATACATTACTCACTAATCATCCCCTGAAAAATACCATGACAAATATTTCCCTCCATCTCATAACCCTTCCCTCCATTCTAATACGCAACATTTGTAAATCAAAATTAAAATAAAAATAAAACCTCCTTTCCCTTATCTCCTTCTTCACTCAATCGATTCCTTGCGCGAAGCCCAGCACGGCTTCTCAACCGCAGCACCTGACCAGCAGCCTAGGTGGAGGAATCGGCGGTCGTTTCTTGTGCTTCTACCTCCTATAGCTGCGCCCACTCTTCCTCTACCCTACCTCCTTCCTCCTTTCACCTTTCCCTCACCCTAGCGGCACCCTAGCGCCACACCATCAGCTTGGGCGGCCGACCAGCAGGTGCGTCGATGCCCCAGCCAGTAGCTCGCGGCCAAGCAGTTAGCAGCGACAGCTCCCGCTGCACGACAGTGTCTCTACCCCCTTCCTTTTTCCCCTTTATTCTTGCTCCATCCGGTTCCCAACTAGTAGAGGGGCGGCGCCCTAGTTGTAACACAAGCGGCAACAAATCCACCCTCAGTACTTTCCCCTCTCTCCCACAACTCTTTTTCTCTAACCCCCACCCCCTCTAACCCCACCCGCCTCCCAAATAACCCAATAACCTCATCCCCTCCCTCACACTCCTATCGCCTTTGGTAAAACCTAACTCACAACTATTTCCTGATCCTTCTCTAATCTTTTCTGCATACGAAGACGACATTAGGAGCCAAGGTCGACGCCTGACTACAAGCGGATCCGAGCCAAAGAAGGAAAGGTACATGAAAGATTGACAAGAAAATTAGGCAAGATGCAGACGACATTGACTGGATTAATCCAGGAAAGGTATAATTTTTAGGTAGACTCTTGTTCCAATAAACTTGCCCGTATTCAGTCATCAAACCGGCACGATGCCATTATCGGAAGGATTTTTATCTATATGCACATTTTTTCATCTTTTTCTTTGTTAGGAAGAGCGGTCAGTAGCAATCCATGTTCACCAGGTTGTCCCATGAAATAGATACCGGCAACCGAAAAATGGTGGTACCAAACATTAATTAATCTGCTCATACCAATATGTCTTCTACGCTGTTCCGCTAAGTGGAAATGCCAGATAGTTAGCTAGGATGGTTTTTGATCAAATATAGTAAACGCATGCTCTGGAGATTATAGGAATTAGATGATGCTTTCAATAGAGAAATCAATAGGAAATTTAAGAAATTATCAGTCCATGTCTTAGTAAGAACGAGAGTAATGATGCCCATGGACCTGTGGGCGTAATGACAATTTATACGTCTTCATAGTGTACCACAATAAATTAATTCGTGTAATTGCTAATTGCATCACCAAATAAGACAACAATAACTAGTATCATCTGAATCTGATCTTTTTTTTAAATGTTCTTCATGCATGTTTCTAACCACGCAACCGAACAACACAATACTAATAACCTCTAGTCTCATCCCAAAGAAAGCAACAATCCAAAACGAACATCATTTTATATTACATTGTTAGTTTGGCATATAGAATGAAATTCAGAGAAAGAATATTGGTAGAGAGGCATAATCCACGGTGGGTTCACAACAATGGTATAGATTGACGAATCTATTGTGCAACTAATCTTCCTTATATAAGCTGTTGGTACATCAATGGTCAAGTTTTACTCATATGTGATTAGTAAGTGTCACTTGTGCACTAACATGCAAATATTATGCTATTTGAAAAATCTGAAGTTTAGATACAACTATCATTTAATAGTGCTTAGTTATGTACGATATCCATCAAGATAAGGAGTCAATATCTATTACTTATGTTGGAAATGAATGTCTAAAGTTTATAAATTAGTAAATAATCTATTTATGAAACACACAATGATTTTCTAGGTCTTGAATATATACTTTTAGTAGTTTTCTTTTATAAAGTTCATGTTTTCTCAACATATACTGGGATGATTCTCTTTCTACTACACTCGCACTTGCTTCTCACTAGGACTTTATTAGGATTTCTCACTATTGGGGAGTGCTTTCTCTCGAGTCTCCTCCCCTATCCCATTTTCCCCCTCACCTAGTACTCTCCCCCTCCCCCTGTTTCTTATCTCTGTTGAGACACTCTCTCTACTATCTACTCACTTGTCATGTGGTTTGTACCTCTTGATGTGTTGTGTGGGTTGTGGCCTCCCCTTTGACTATTGTATACCTTGTTGGTTATCTCAGTGCTCCTCCCCCACCTGCTATAGGGTGTCGTAGTTGGCGAATGATAATGATGGGACTATCCTTTATTGTCCTTTTGGTTAGATCTTCAGGATCTGGCTTGGTGAACATTTTGGGGTATATGGGTATTCTTTCGTGTTGTCATTTTCTTTGTAGTCTCCTCTAAGCTAGGTGTAGCAAAACCTTTGACTAGGTAACTGACCCGATCAACCCGAGAGCTGAACATACTTGTAAAATGGCTTTATTTTTTTTCTTTCATCCAATAGTATTTCCGATAACATACTGGATGTAATGTAAGATTATACATGATTATATTCTTGAACTATTTAAAACCGTTTTCATTCGCAGCCTGTTCCTCAAGTCCCTTGCAATGCTTAATTTGATACCAGCCTGTATGCGTCTGTTATGAATTTATATTTTCACTTGAATCTTAATTTTGAGGCAAAAATATGCAATGCTTGCTTGTCATTTTTGTTTGATTTAGCAGCAGTTTCTCAACAAGCATTTGAATACTGTTTAGAGTGCAACTTGTTTCTTCACCTTTTTTTTGTCTTGTTAGCGTTATCTAATAAAGTTAACATATCTTGTTGGTTCTGAGTTTCTGGCAAAAGAAATTTTCAAAATGCACCTAATACTATGTTATTCAAATCTCTAATTGTTGGCAAAGGTGTGAGCACACACACTGAGTAATTGAATATACATTCCATCTGTGTGTAATACTTTTAATGCTTCTGCAATAACAATGTTCAACACTCACTTGCCATCCACTCCTGCTATCTGTAACAGGGTTCTCCTTTCTAGCAATGAAGCGAATCCTCAAAACATACCTTATGTTGAACTGTTATCCTCTACCTGATGCAATGCATGCCCTGAATGTTTTGAATTGAGTTGAACATGTAAATGTGGATACAATTAACTACAATTTTTGTTTGATGCAAATATAGTCAAACATGTTGGTTTCAAATTTCAATGTTGGGATTCATTGATGATTCTATTTGCAGTTCTACGATTTATCTAATTTCGTAGAGTAAATATGAAGTGTTTAATACTTTCGTTCTCTTACGTAGTGATTCTTCAGAAGAGAATTCATCATATCTAAAATATGGTACAACAGAAGCCGATAAAATTGCTACAGTAACGCCTTGCAAATCCCAAACTTCAACATTTCAGTTATATAACAAAAACGTGGATCAAGGACTTAAAGTTCATGGGTGAAGAATGTATAGTTAAAAAAGAATGTCGTTGATGATATAATAGTTAGAAATTAGAGTTTCTTCTTGTCTTTTCACATCAAAACTCAAAAGGAAGTGTGTATAGATACCTTGAAGGCTCAAAACTCAATGCTTCAGCTTGCACATCAGTGCATTGAGGGTGAGTCTCAGATTGTAGTGTAAGTGTCAATCTAGGACACAGGTTTAAGCCTTAAAGCACAAGCAGGACAACTTGTCTTGAGGTGGGATCTTTAAAACCACAATTCCATCTTGAGCACCTATTTTTGAATTCTAACTTTGGAGATCCATTAAATGAATATGAAAGTATTTGCATTAAATTAATGTATGTATTGGTACAGTAGGATTTATGGAGTCATGGACCATGCTTTTAGTTCTTTGTTTAGTGTATTGCTATAAAAGCAGCCTCCATGATGAGCATTGTCATAATTTAATGACTGCACAACCGAACAACTGTATTTTCTACATTATTTCTAAATTCACACTTAGAAGTGATTTTAAGACGATTAATGATTATCATTTTCACAATTAATGATGAAATCCTATAGTTAAAGAAAGCATGTCTCTCTTGCGTTTGTGTTTAAGAATGTAATATCTGTAATGTATCTTCCTTTTAGTGCTGACAAATCTATGACAAACAAAATTAAATTAAATTTGTTGTGGCTATAGATGACAGTGGTGCTGGAGGTTGAAATTGTCCAAAGGCAGAACTCAAGAAGTGACCTATTATATAATATCATGCCTTATAACCAGTACACTATGATGATATTACAACTTTTCACAACTCTATTTGATTTAACCTATCAACAAGCATATGTATAAAATTATCTTATTAACATTAATACCTTACTTCTTATAGAACATCC
Organism: Alisma plantago-aquatica; assembly: GCA_963693085.1. Lineage (NCBI taxonomy): Eukaryota > Viridiplantae > Streptophyta > Magnoliopsida > Alismatales > Alismataceae > Alisma > Alisma plantago-aquatica. The sequence goes on from OY856413.1 coordinate 36,746,526, forward strand.
AGGGTGCACTAGTTAATAAACCATTTTTTTCTTTCTAAAATTCATATACCAAATTCAACTGTTGATGAGGTCGTTTCAAGATGGAAAATCAAACACTACATTTTTGAAAAGTTTATCTATCTAATAATTAACAGTTTTGGTAAGTCAATTCCTAAAGATTTTGTTTTGAAAACACTGATACATTCCTTTCCTCATATAATTTGGAAAGAAATTGATTTGAATGACATTTTTTTCTTAAATCCATTCAGACTCCATTTTTCATAATGTTGGAACGAAATCATACAAAAATCAAATGGTATGTATATTTGAACTAAAATACTACATCTGAATTTGTTTGTTACTATTCTAGGGGAACCTGCTATAGAAACAATATACTGCCATGTGTTTGTATGAATACATCATTTAGAACTATAATTTTAACCATTCTAGACATCGAACTTCCAGAATTCAACTGCCAAATGATAGATTAAATCACTGCTCCTCTCATATTGAACTAATGGAGCATGAAAATTGTGGGGGATGCATTACAGTCCTTCAAGTTTAAGTTTCCAATAGTTTGACTAACTACTTTATCTCTGCTACATATGAGTGTCTCTATAGTTCATGGTGAAACCTTGATCGAATATAGTGTCCTATCATACATAATGGATGCAAGTGTTTTCCAGTGTAGATTTGTTTAGGTTTGCAGTATGTCCCTTGCTTCTCGTAGAGCACTTCATTTGAAGTCAGAATTACTTGGGTGGGCACTAAGAAATTGACAACTAGAGTTGGAACATGTTCTGTTTGTCTCCCATTAGTGTAGCAGTAGTGACAATGTATGTAGTGGAATTAAGAGCTCATTTGGTGGATTATGAGTTTCTAAAATTGTATAGCTTTCTATGTCCTTTTGACACATGTGTCGACACTTTCCATTGGTTTGAAATGGTAAGTAGACTTCTATGTAACTTTGCATTGTACAACCTTCATAGTCAAAAGATCCTTCTACAACTTTCAGACAGGGCCTGAACATCATCCATATAGTAATGCAGAAATAACCTTGTACATTTATTACAAACAACACTAACCATATTTCTCATGTGTTAGGTCTGTAAATATTGACATAAGTCATACTATGTGCTAGTGCAGCAATATTAGTTTCATTGTTTCCAGATCTTAGAAGGAAATTGGTTCTCGATTAGTTCAACCTATGAAGTTAACAATGTTTTGTTCATGGTTCGAATATGATAGCAGAAAGACATAGTTTATAAGGCTGCTTCACTACTCTCTCACATCATTTTGACTTAGCCACTTGACCATTGATCATTCTTGCCTAATGTACACCAAGATATCTAACAGGGCATTACTTTTGTCATGAACACCATACATTAGGGAAATCCTACGGAAAACCTATAGATGTTAACCATGTCATGTAGGCCTTGACTATGAATATATGAAACATAAGTTGTTTCTACATTGTATGCACTTTGTCCAGTAATGACAACATAGATTCTACAGTTTGTGCAACATGTTCTATACATATATAGAGTTAAATATTGTACTAGACCAACCAAATCCTTACCTCACATGTTAGCTTGTTGTTTCTTAAACCTTGAGATAGCTCGTACTGATTTTATGATCAATTTTAAGTAATGAAGCCAAAGTAATTCAGCCTAACTAAACAAAAATTGGGTCACAACATGGTGGGATACTCTATGAAAGATGTAGAACTAAAGCAAGGAGGTGTCAATATGAAGAAACATTGATGGTGACAACATTGTTGTCCTCAATGACTAGAATGGAACTATTAGCCTATTAGGTGATCTACATGACACGTTTATAATTTCTAATTTCTAAATTGCTCCATGACAACTGTTTAGATTGAGATTAAATGCATGTTTATCTTATTTTAGGCGGAAAATTCTCCCTCTGCAACACATCTCTGACTTTTAATAGGTAAAATGTTATGTATGCAGTGTGTTATCTGATGCTATGTGTTATTGGTCTCATGCAGGCACTTGCTGTATTGTAAGTTCAGTGCCTTTCTTCTAATGTCTAGCTGGACGGTTATGCTCCATCATATTCATTTTAGGAATTATGGTTTCACAGATGTTGTGACTTAATTTATGCAGAGATCTCAGTTGCAATCTTTTGACTGGACCAATTCCAAATATCCTGGGAAATTTGTCCTATACTGAGAAATTGTAAGTGGCTGTTGTGATTCCATTGCCTTCTATGTATATCCAATATCTTATGTACTATATAGCCGTTGTCTACTCACATCTTAAGTTTCTTAGTTTAATCTGGTTCTCCTTCAAATGCTTTAAAGAGATTACATTTGACATGATGGATATAATTGTTCACTTTCTATGGTGGAAGTTAGTTATGAACTTTAACACAAGTCTATTTCAAATAAGCATAAAGACCATTATGAAGTGTTTCAATTTATTTGAAAAAGCGTCTGGTCAAGCCATCTCAGTTGAAAAAACCAGAGTGTTCTTCTCAAGGAGTGTGTCAAGACAGGAAGCTGATATTATCTGCCGTAGAAGTGGTTTATAGAGAACCCAAGATCTGGGAAAGTATCTTGGAGTACCTATCATTCACAATCAGGTTAGCAAGGATACCTATAATGAAGTCTTGGAGAAGGTTACTAAAACTATTAACTCCTGGATGGCTAAAAGCTTATCTATGGCGGGACGGGTTAGCTTGGCAAAAAGTACCTTAACTACGGTACCTACTTATGTTATGCAGACGGCTAAGCTGCCCATACACTTATGCAGCAGGATTGATGGTGAAATAAGAAGGTTCATTTGGAATGGGGGGAGGAGAAAAAGGGGTATTCCGCTCATATCTTGGAGCCGCATTACCAGTAGGAATATTCATGGTGGTCTTGGGATCAAATCTATGAGAGAGTGGAACCAAGCCCTCCTTATGAAGAATAGTTGGGACATCTACAGCAAGAAAGGGACTATCTGGAGTGAGGCTATGACGAAGAAAATCCTGAAAGATACGCAAAGTCCTTCCCAGATCATGTCGCATTTGGCTCGCAATGTTGTTCTCTCCAAACCGTTTATGGAAGCTAATACTTACATGAGTCCTGTGAGCGGTAGCTCCATCAATGTGTGGCATGATAAGTGGTTACCCATTGAAAGCCCGTTAAGTAATCATGTTCTACATCCTATTCCCATTGAACTGGATGATTTAGTAGTGAGCAGCTTAGTTAACATGGAGGGACAGTGGGACCGTATCTTCTTGGAGCAGTGGTTGCCAGCCGAGGTCACCAAGATTATCTATACTTTCAACCCTCCTACTGATTCGGAGGCTAAAGACGTTAGGGTGTGGACTCTTAATGAAGGTGGTAGTTACACTGCTAAGACGACATACCAAGCTTTAAGAGCTGCAACTGAAATTAAAAGGCAAGGTCAGTGGCAATGTATCTGGCATGCACAGGTGGCAGCACGTGTCAAAATGTTTATGTGGCTCGTAGCTAACGGGCCACTTCTTACCAATCACAACAGGAAACGTCGGAAGATGACGTCCATTGCTGCTTGTACCCGGTGTAATGCAGAAGATGAAACCATCCTCCACACTCTACGGGACTGCCCAAAGGCGAAGTGTGTGTGGCAGTCTATCCTGAATTATGAGCACACTCATCGGTTCTGGACCGTTGAGAACCTGAACCAGTGGCTGCATATGAACGTAAAGGTGTCCGACACACACAAACATATTTTCTTCATCGTCTACTGGAGCATGTGGAAGCAGCGCAACCTGTGGGTTTTCGAAGGGAAAGAGCACAATCTTCAACATACTATAAACCTCACCAATCATGAGATCATGATGAACAACAAAGCTTGGACCACATCCGGTAATAGTATGAAGCAGGCTGAACGACGCAGGTCAGAGATCCTTAAACCAGGCTTCATCCGCTTTAATACGGATGCTGCATGGAAGAAGGGTAAGGGTGCTATATCAGTTGTTATTACTGACTCTAATGGCAATTGGATTAGTGGTGTAGGTCAGCTTGTGACGGCAAGGAGTCCATTGGAGGCGGAGCTATTGGCGATCGGGCTAGCTGCTAGAATTGTTGAAAGGAGTGCTGCACACAATGTGATGATCATTACTAATTGCCGGCAAGCTTCCATTATGTTAGCGGATGATTACTGGAACTATCCTAGGTATGCTAACATCATTACAGGTATTCACTCGATCAAGAAGGAGAATACAGAGATCTTATACTCTGAAAGATAGAACAACAGGCAGGCTGATGCTCTTGCTAAGTACCATTCGAAACAAAGCATTGGTTACACCCACTACATAAACCCCCCTAGATGCGTGTTGGACACTGGTCAAGCACATTCATGTAATGGTAGTAGTACTACCATGTTTCAATTTTTGCAGTTTCCTAATAATTGTAATGCCACTTTTAATTTTGCTTGCATGAGGTGGGCAAGATGAATAAGATGACCGCCTGACGTATCTAAAAAAATAAGCATAAACATGACTTTCTTCCCATCTTTATTATGATTAGAATTTTACATCTCACCTAGCAGTCAAAAATTTTATGGATGACACTAGAACTGTTTTTTTGAATGTCCAGGTACTTACAGGGCAATAGTTTAAGTGGACCAATTCCTCCTGAACTTGGTAACATGAGTAGACTTCATTATCTGTAAGCGTTTTAACTCTGGATTTTTGGCAAATTTCTGTTGAGATCAAAGTGTGATGGGTAATGTTCTTGCAGGGAGTTGAATGACAACCAACTTTCCAGTTTGATACCTCCTGAACTTGGAAAGATTACTGAGCTTTTTGACTTGTATGCTAACAACATGCTATTTTCTTTATATTTATGTATGATAGAACAAGGTTGAATATACTTGCGGTTGTTTTTCAGGAATGTTGCTAACAACCATCTCGAGGGTCCGATTCCAGAAAATCTGAGCTCATGTGTGAACCTTAATAGCATGTAAGAATTTATTTTCACATTCTTGTAATCCCCTCAATTGTTGCAGTTCTGCTTGAAATGCTAATTAGTATGTGTCATGATAAAGGAATGTCCATGGGAATCGGCTTAATGGATCAATCCCTCGTGCGTTGAAAAATCTTGAAAGCATGACATATTTGTGAGTTGGTTTCTGAGTCGTTGGTGTTTTATACTGCAACTAAACTAAGTGTTATTGGTACTTTTGATGTCCTTTGAGGTGATGCCATTGTAATAAAATACCTAACTTATTTACTTGTTTTATCTAGGAACATGTCCTCAAACAACTTAAGGGGTCCGATCCCAGTTGAGCTATCTGGAATTTGTAACTTGGATACTTTGTAAGTTTTAGGTGCCTGTTTATCTCAATTCTTATTTTTATGGTAACTGAAGATAAAAAAGCTAAGGGAAGCATTTTCTTTTGTTGAAATTCCTCCAGAACTTGGTAACACGAGTAGACTTCATTATCTGTAAGCTTACGGGTCTGATCCCTTCTTCAATTGGTGACTTGGAACATCTCCTTAAATTGTAATTCACTTGACTATTCATTTTGTTTACTCTGCCGCCAAAGGTAAATATAACTAATTCTATTTGCAGAAATCTGAGCAACAACTATCTAATTGGTTATGTTCCTGCTGAATTTGGAAACTTAAGAAGTGTCATGGAGATGTAAGTTATTTACCTTTGTAAAGATGGAAACAACGATCAATTATTCTATCCGAACTGGAGTGTATCTGAATCTGTATTAAAATGTTTATCTGATGCTATGTGTTATCAGTGCAAATCTCATTTTTCCCTTTAAATTGCTAAAGCGAGTTCCCAAGTTATTGAGATTTAGCTCAAGATTGGCAGACCTTTTCAAGATTATTATTATTATTATTATTATTATTATTATTAATACGTAGAAGCTTATTTCCCTTGCTTGATTATGTCTAATGAGTTTCCTATATAAACGGTTCTGAATATTTCACAGACTATCTCCATCTATGTTAATGATTCAGCCAATTTTACAGCCAATGACAGCAGTAATTTTCTACAACTGCATCACTAATCAACCAAGTGCACTGCTGCGATCATAGGTATTTTCTTCTTCATCTTCTGAGTTAATGCCACACGACAGTCATCACTCTAGAAGAAGAGCTACTCAGCTAAACCTTCAGTATGTATTCATTGATCTAAGCAAGCTCCAACACACCACTGCCTGTACCAGCAAGCTAGGGCCTTAGTTTAGCTATCAACCATGTGCCATACGTGAAGTTCATTTTTTTGTATCTATTCCTGCTATCACACTGCTCTTAGTTTAGCTTATTTTTGCTTAAAAGTAAGCTGCTCAATCATTGCACATAATATGTAGAAGCCCAATATAGACATGATGTCAGAGTTCAATGTGGTTTTCAAACTTTCGTTTGTGAGAACCTTCTTTGCAATCACTTGGAGTGTAACTGTAAATACTGAAACAAAATATTAATAATAATAGTTAACATCATAATTAGTACTAATAGTAAATTCTTATAGTAAATACGTGGTTAACATCAAGAGAGCTCGAATTTAACACTGAAATGCAATTGTAGCTATAGCAGTAGTGTGACCTCTTGCATCAATATTGTGTCTTATTGACAAATCGATAAGAAGAATACTGAATTGTGTCTTTGCAACTTTGCTTGCAGTAGTGTGACCTCTTGCATCAGTATAACACATTGCATGTTTCTTAGTCAATATTTTGATCTTGATTGATGAGCCTAATTATATGAAATCTTGATTTTATCAGTGATATTATCTGAATCTGCTGTGATTTTTGGAATGAGGCCACATTGGGGACGGGGTTGAAACCTTTGTCCATATTTGTACAAACTAGTGTATTGTAAGATGGCTACTGACAATGCACGTTTGCCGATTTCCTTTTTTTAAGTCACGAGTATCAAAAAAACTGACTGGAGTAAATTTGCAGCTAGAACCACTGTTCGCATACTTGAGAGTTTGATTCGGCTCGCCCAAGGTATGTGGTATCTGTTGCCACCTTGTTGCTGCAGTTTTCCTATTACAGATCGATGTCAAAACTTTGTAAGTTATACTGAAAGTTTATCAGTTTGTGATTCCTGATCATATGTCATCCAGCACATGCTAGGCTCATGTTCAGAATTGAAGTTACTAGGCTGGACGCAATCATTGTATTGAATCTTCAATGACGACATCTGCTATAGTGGATAGTGTCAGAAATGCTCTACATTCCAACTTCACAGATGAAATGAGTACCCAACCGTATGAGGCCTGGCATTGATGAAGAGCACCACACCATTTGAAGGAATATGGAGACATTATAGATCTTAAGAGTTTCTAACATGATATGTTGATTGTCATCAATCTCAAATTTTAGAATCATATGTATTCGTTATTTATATCAACGTTGAGCACGCAATGTATGGATAATATTTTGCTTCATTAATAGAAATTTGTTTGAGTTCATTTAGCATTTTATGTGTCATTTTGGTGTTGAAATTTCTTATGATGTCATGTGACTCTTATAAAAATATTGCTTGAGGTTATGTATACAAAGTTTTCATTTAAAATTTTATATTCACTATAGTAACAATTAATTATCATTTAACAATAATCAATAACCAAATCATTTACAGTAGTCCCTCATAAATATATTGATGAAGGTCCAGATTGACCATCAAAATTGCATTGATGACGACCACATAGCCCCTCAAAAATAATATTAATGAAGGCATTATCCCTTCAAAAATATATTCTCCAGGACCATCCAAGTCCCTCAAAAATGTATTTATGAGAACTAAATAGTCCCTCAAAAATGTATTTATGAAGGCTAAATAGTCCCTCAAAAATGTATTTATGAAGGCTAAATAGTCCCTCAATATAACATTCTTGAGGGTCAGTTGGTCCGTGACAATTGTATTCGTGAGGGCCACTGGTATTTGTCACGTGAGTTCTCTTCACGGACCATTTGTGAGGGCCAGACCCTCAACCATCCCTATTTCTGAGGGCCTGTAGAGAGGGGTTTTTTGACAGGACTCTCCCGTGAATAATGATCCAGGTTTTTGTAGTGTAAGACTAGAAGTTTGATTTGAGTTATTTAACCTAAAGCATGCAAAAGTAAAGGCAAGAATAAAAACTAGTTTAAGGATTAAAAACTAAGATTAGCAGATGATGATGGATCACTGGGGTGATGCGGGTATTCACCACCACTACACATGAATTGTACTTGTACCAAACATAGCAAGACTTGTAAGCAAGATACATGGATGTTGTACAATACCGATGTCTTATAGGACAAGAGTAATGCACACATCCTTCACGGGTTGAGTAACTCTCATCCGGTGTGTATCTACGTGTCAATGAAGATATGTAGTCTCCGAAGAGAAAATCTTACTCAACCTCGTGAAACGTGCATCGGAAAACTAACAAGCAAGCGATAATTACCAAATCGATTAGTATCCTTATAGACCATCCCTCTTTCGAGGATATAGCTACGAGAAACGTGAGAGTGTTGCAACGTCAGCCATTCGCGAACGAATGGTCAAGTACTTTGCACCACTCTCTCCTCAGAGTGTGTTCCTCGACCTGTCAAAGTTGCACTTTTGTACGTCAACTGATTCCATTTCATAGTACAAAAGTACAATGATAGATGTGAGCTTACTCCACTCCTTAGAAAGCGTTCCTAGATACCGAAACGGATGCGCGGTGGATACACACACCAGAAACCAACACTAAATCGGTATTCGAGTCTCAAGAGCGGTCGTAGACAAACCACAACGAAAGACAATAAATGCATACAAGAACGCGGCCAACATTCAAGCATGTATGGAACGATTTAGTATTGAATCGGAATGATAACATCTTTTTAGTACAAGATACAAGACACAGGCAGCGGGGCTAGTCTCCGCGCCCCAGTGGATGGAACTACTCGCTCCTCATAGAGGGAGCAACAAAGAAAGAGAAGAGAGAGAAAGAAAGCATCGTCAGAGCAGAAGAGTAGATCTGTGACAACCCGGTGTAGATCGTCGCAGTCTCCGGGACTGCTCCGTTGTGGTCGATGACGCTTGTCTCTCCGCCTCGATCGTCCTGTCTACCTCCGGGATTGCACGGGTAGAATGAGGTAGAATAATGGTAGAAGTGAGATGATAGAGGTGAGATGGTAATGGAACAACCTTCTAGATCTGTCCCCAGTCTGGCAGCACACCGGATCTAGACTTAGGCCGGGATTCTGAGGCTGTGGGTGAAGTTTGGTTTGAAACGGTGCTTGGGCATTCTGGCAGCGTCCGGGCACTGGTCCCAGTCCGGCAGCCTTGGGCCGTTGTGAGATGGGATGCCGAAATAAGGACCCTTGGGGTCTTATTTATAGGCCCAAGACTGCCCCTAAACGGTCTTGGATATTTTGCTAAATATCTCATGCAAACGGTTTGCTTTAGTTCCACTTTATCAAACGGTTTGGCATGCACGTAGCAGCAACTCGGTTTGCTACAGATTGAGCAAACGGTCTTGGTATTGCTCTCCTCCACTCGGTCTTCACGGCAAGCTATTCCAAATGATCTCGTGCTTCCGGCAGCGTCAAACGGTCTTGATATTAATATTCCAAACGGTTTCATGATGCATGTGCATCATTCGGTTTCGGCTCCCTGCTTGTTTGGTTTGGAGTACTCACCATACGGTCTCGGCTCTCCTCCACTCGGCATTCGCGGCAAGCTATTCCAAACGATCTCATGCTTCCGACAGCGTCAAACGGTCTTGATATTAATATTCCAAACGGTTTTATGATGCATGTGCATCGTTCGGTTTCGGCTCCCTGCTCGTTCGGTTTGGAGTACTCAGCAAACGGTCTCGGCTCTCCTCCACTCGGCATTCGCGACAAGCTATTCCAAACGATCTCGCACTTCCGGTAGCGTCAAACGGTCTTGATATTAATATTCCAAACGGTTTCATGATGCATGTGCATTGTCCGGTTTCGGCTCCCTGCTCGTTCGGTTTGGAGTACTCAACAAACGGTCTCGGCTCTCGTCCACTCGGCATTCGCGGCAAGTTATTCCAAACGATCTCGCGCTTCCGGCAACGTCAAACGGTCTTGATATTAATATTCCAAACGGTTTCATGATGCATGTGCATCGTTCGGTTTCGGCTCCCTGCTCGTTCGGTTTCGAGTACTCAGCAAACGGTCTCGACTCTCCTCCACTCGGCATTCACGGCAAGCTATTCCAAACGATCTCACGCTTCCGACAGCATCAAACGGTCTTGATATTAATATTCCAAACGGTTTCATGATGCATGTGCATCATTCGGTTTCGGCTCCCTGCTCGTTCGGTTTGGAGTACTCAGCAAACGGTCTCGGCTCTCCTCCACTCGGCATTCACGGCAAGCTATTCCAAACGATCTCGCGCTTCCGACAGCGTCAAACGGTCTTGATATTAATATTCCAAACGGTTTCATGATGCATGTGCATCGTTCGGTTTCAGCTCCCTGCTCGTTCGGTTTGGAGTACTCAGCAAACGGTCTCGGCTCTCCTCCACTCGGCATTCACGGCAAGCTATTCCAAACGATCTCGCGCTTCCGGCAGTGTCAAACGGTCTTGATATTAATATTCCAAACGGTTTCATGATGCATGTGCATCGTTCGGTTTCGACTCCCTGCACGTTCGGTTTGGAGTACTCAGCATTCGGTCTTCACTACAGCAAGTGACCATTCGGTCTTGCTCATTCGGTTTGCGAACTTCATGTCTTCACATGGGTAGCTCTCACGGTTTGCATGTGAATAGCAAATGATCTTCATTTCTAAACCAGCAAGTCATCCGGTTTGTATGATTTGCATGCACGTGATTATTCCACCAAATGGAGCAAGCAGTTCACACAGTTTTCACGTGTACAACAATTTGGCCATTCGGTCCTGTGCATGATGCTTACTCGATTTGCCATGCATTCAATAATCAAATGTTCTTCACGTGACCAGCAATTGGCCTTCACTCCAGTAATCAGCAAACGGTTTTGCTTGGTACTATTCCAAACGGTTTCATGGTTATTCACATGATAGCAGAAGCAAACGGTTTGCTGCCATTTCATTCAAACGATCTTGCTAATCAGTGCTCAAATGACCTGCTGCTCATTCGATTTGTAAACCGTTCGATTATCAAACAGTTTGATAGCATTCGGTTCTCATTGCAAATGGTCTTCTCGTGGAACCCAAACGGAAGCAGCAGCAAATGATCTGCTCCATGCGGTCTCTTCAAGCAAACGGTCTTGGATCCAGCCAAATCTCCCAAACGGTTTTATACGTAGTGTTGTTAAACCGATCTCGCTGTATTCCTCCAAACGGTCTTCATGCGGGCTGAGCAAACGGTCTTCATGCACACCAGCAAGACCGCATGAGAAGCCGTCAACGTTGCTGCTGCGATGGAGGATGGTGCCGGCGGTTGCTGGTGTATGTTGTGTGCTTCAAACGGTTTGCATGCGTGGTTGGCGAGGGCGGCATGGTTGCTGCAATGGCGGAGACGGCGGTGGCGCTGCTTCGTGCACGTGCAATGGCGACGGAGCAAGGTTGGTGAAGACGACGACGCCGACGGTCGCAGACAACAGTGGTGTCGTCGAGTAGGCTGCAGGTGTTGTTTGCGTGACCTGCGGAACGTGGATGTCGACGACGTAGGTTGCAAGTGCTGCGGGTGCCGTCGTTGCTGCTGCTGACGACGTGGGCGCCGTCGTTGCTGCTGCTGACGACGCGGGCGCCGTCGTTGCTTCTCTCCAAACGGTCTTGTATTTGACTGTCCATTCGGTCTTTACAATCACAGCAAACGGTCTTGAGACTGCATGGGCTCAAACGGTCTTGACCCTTGGTGATAGGTGAGGATGATCTGCAGAGGAGAGAGATCGTGAGTAGGGGAAAATGAGATCAAATAAGCTGGAAACTAGGGTTATTTGAGCTAGTAATGCACTAATTACACCATGACTCGGATCAAATAAGCTGGAAACTCTACACCTCATATTTCTTATAAAGAAAGCATTCATCTCTCGTTGAATTCAAGCGACTGTGTTTGAATGTTTTCCCATGTTCCACACTCCAATATCTGGACATCCCATAGTCAAGTCTCACTCACCCCAACATGACCATTGCTACACATGCTTACATTATGGAGAAAATGGTGGTCCATGGCCTCAAACTAAAAAGAGGGAAATTGACGTCCGTTCCTCTCACTTTTATTGAGTCACTTTGTACCACTCCCTAAAGGTCGAGTCATGTTGTACCTTTTGATTTTCTCGATTTAGTTTGTTCCCCTCCTTGATGTTCGAGCCACTCAAGTTCCACTCTCTTTGGTCATCCCATCCCCTACCCTCACTCTAGAGAGATGTTGAGTTGCTCGATCTATCTTCTACATCGCTAAAGATGTTCTAAAGTAATCAAGGTGGTCACATAAACCTACCACCATTGCATGAATTTCCCTCACAATGGAAGTTTCTTCATCATCTACGGCTCTAGTAGGGACGATCAAGACACCATTTCACATCTCCCATGTGTAAACCTAGTGTCTGAGTAGTCAAAGCATAGACCTGACTCTTTCACCTTAGTGCCTACCATTCAAATCAAAACTAAATGAATGGAATGGTTTATGCAGGCTTATGACTTGAAAGTCGTCATACTGGGGGTGGGCTAGAACAAGTGGAGGGGATCTTGTTTCATCTAGATTGGGGGATGTAGGGTCTTTCCCCACTTCGAAAACCCTTCGTCAGAGTCACACCGGGCCCTAAACCTGGCGGGTACTGTTTCGATCTCAATGAGGGAAAAACAACCCAAAACATTTCTGATGTTGAAGTCTACTTCATACCTCAAGACTAGAGAAATACAGAACCATCTCAACCCCTGGAATAAATTCCCATGATCAATTACTCTATAATGGTCTTCAAAATTAAATTTCCATATATGAATCGAATTGCTACACATATTCATAAAACCCTTGTTTCAATACACTTGCTAATCCTTTTAATAATATCTTGATCATCCTTACTCATGTTCATTTGAAGCATTTCTCATCTATTCAACACCTTGAGTTGGTGTTACAAGGACCAAATTTGAGATCAAAAGGACTTTTGCACAATTTTCTATGAATTACAAATTGTACACACAAAACAACCCTTTATACCCCCTTTTCCTCCTTCTAATCCTTACTGGGCTCGACCCATTATCCTTTTTGGGTGCATGTTAGTTTTCCTAGTTGCAGAACGAGTGAACTGGGGAGATTTACCCCTTGAATCACAATTTTGGCCCTAGATGGGGCACACCGCCACTAGCCAAGCCCCAACACCCAATGACCACTAGATCCAAATCCAATGGCACCAGGGTCATCTCCTACATTGAGTAGGAGAAGTGCAGGTAGGCAGCCATTGGGCCAAACCCTAAAACCCCAACCACTTGGTTCTATTCCACTTTTTCTTTGATTTTTCCTCTGGTTAGTCCCTCTCATCTTTATAATTATTTTGCACCCTTCTATTTCTCAAATCATGCCTTGAGTGCCAAGTAAAACTACCACCACACCTTGCTATAAAATCGACCTTCAAAATCCCTAAACCAACCAAATAAACCTATATAAAACCCACCCACTTCTCCTTCACCCCACAGACTCGTGCGACATGCTGACTCCCTTTGCTTTTGCCTCTTTCACAAGTTCCTCATTTGCTCCGATGACCAATAGCCGCAGTGCCACCCTTTCACGTGCAAGCTATCTATTCCTGAAAGACAACTCCTTGACCCTCAGTCCTAGTCAAAGATTAAGAGTCTAGGTCCCATCTGATGGTGCTTTTCCCCCATTTCTCCCTTTTCTGATAAAGTGTCCTTCTCTGCTCAAAATTCATTTTAATTGACCAAACTTGCAAAATCAATAACTTCTGATTCCTAGTTCCAAATATTACAAACAAATAGTCCATTTCAATAAGACAATTATAACCAATCATTTAAATATAGTTTTGAAACTTGATTCTTTATTCTTTTTTCTAATATATCTAAAACTTGATCTTTTGACTAATCAAATTTTTTGTATTTACTTAAAGATGATGATCAACCTTTGAAACCCTAAATATTGAACTGTAATAATTTTATTGAGACTCTCAAATAGTGACTTGACTAATGAAGGGAATAGATCTTAACTTTAGTTGACTTGTTCATTCTTAAATATCAAGATTATCAATCATGTACCCAAAATTTATGATGGATATTGATCATGAGATATAACCTGAAAGATTTTGGCATTTTGTATGTTAGGGTATTGAATCATGTGAACTCCTTCATCTTGTCCATTGTAATTATACTATTAAAAATTTAATACATTTAATGATGGATCTGGGATTAAGTGCCCATTATGGATTATGTGTGTATATCTATCAACTGAAATAATGATAATGTTGGAATATGATTATGGCCTTGAAAATTTGATAGATTGGAAACGTTGCTCATTGACAGAGTACCACACCTAAGAACAATAATGAGACTTAAGATACCATAATTTGGTCCTTGTGACTCCTCCATACTATTGACTAGAATACTAATACATGTATACCCATTATTGTATCAGGTTTCAACTATGACATACTTCTGATTATGAAATATATTTTAAATCTAGACTACGGTGAAGGTACACTTATTACTCTCCTTGACATATGTATGGTAGTGATGATTTGAATTGTATGAATTATGTCCTTTATCTAAGCATGTAGTATTATTTGTATGATTTAAGTGACATCCTGTGGTACAAGTTTTTGATTTCCCATTATAAATATATTCTGAACACCTCATATATAAAATAAAAATCCATTATACATTGTCATTGAACTTTGACATGCAACCAAACCCTCACCATTGGGTGTAGATAGGGTTTAATGGATATGTACAAACAATCCCTCCCCTTTAGGTTTAGATAGGTGCTAATGTATATTAACATAAACAAATCCATACCTTTGAGTGGAGAAATTGATTCAAAGTAGGGGTAAACAACCCTCACCTTTGGGTGTTGGCATGATTTAAAACATATATACTTGAACATTATAATGGAAAAATTGTTACAAAATGTGTAATATTCTCTTTAAAGATTTACCTTGATTAAAGTTTGTACTTTGTTTATTTCATAAATTCCAAGATCCTATTTTATTATGCCATTTGTTTTTTTTTCACCAATAGGATACCTATGCATTTACACTGTCTGTGTGTCATGATTTTCTCTGATTAGGCAAACATGGGTGAACTATGAAGAGATGACTAAGATCTCTTCTGCATTCAAAAAACTATGATGACAAGGATAAATCTACAAAATCATAAAATGTCCTAGATCGTTCTTATAAATATTTTTTATTTTGAGTTATTATATCTTTCTGTATATACAATGTGTTAATTCCTTTGGGTCACCTAGGGATGGGCTCTTAAATCCCTTTAACATTGTCTAACAAGTGTGATTGGAATTGGGTTAAGAATATTTATGTGACATTTTTTATGAGAGCATTCACACTCCCATATACATTATGTACATAATTTCTCATGTCTCTTGAACCTAGAAAACCCTAAAGTCCACAATGGTAAAAATTGAGGTGTCTAGGCTTAGGGTTTTGTCTAGTAATCACCTCCTATCCATCTTAAGATGGTGGATGAGGTTCCCCACTCTACCTATCCTTAGTTGATCCAGAACTGGACCTAAAGTTTCTCCTTTCTAACCCTAGAATGTACTCCTCATATCATGTTTTCACTAAGGAACCATGAGACAACCCATTAGATTAAAGTAGGGTGAATCCTCATATCTTCTCTTTTTTGCTAGTAGTCCTTACTCGATCTATACTCCCCAAGTTTGGGTAGCATGGGAAACAACTATATTATGAAAATATAGATGGATATCATTCTATGATCTGATATACTCTTAAATTGACCTATATGATAAAAGGACTCATACTAGAAAAAAAGGAAGTTGAGAAGAAAAGAGAGCCTAAGAAGAAGAGGAACGAAGCTAAAATTAAGAAGGTAGCTGAAGAAAAAGTTGAAAAGGGTAAGACAAAGGAAAAAAGGGAAAAAAGAAAAAGAAGTTGAGCAAGATAAGGAAAGGAGTGGATAAAAGAAAAGGACCCAAGCGATCTAGGAATGAATAAGAGGATGATGACGAGGATGAGCCAAGAAAGGTCCTCAAGGATGATGGTTGGGAGGTAGAAAACAAAGTGTACATATACCACGATAAATTCAGCAAAACACATAACTTAGCCCCCAGAGGAATCCTCATTAAGGAACCAAAACCATCACCGTCATTAAATTTCTTAAGTTAAGTCTAGAATCATTTTACATTGAAGACAAGGAGGATGTGTTGGATAAATCATATACATGGATAGTTTCTATGGAAATACCTTCAAAGTGTTATGGTGTCCTAAAAATAATAAAGTGAATTTTGCCACACTACTACATATATGACATATGACGTCAGTTGTTTTTTCAAGAAAAAATGAAAATGTCATCTTTAGCAGTGGTTATATTAAAAAAAAACACTGTGGGTTGACATACTGAGAAAACATGGGCTGTTCTTTTTTGGCAACAATCGCTTCTGAAGGAAACCAACACTATATATCGCCAGCCAAAATAGAAAATCATGCAAAATTTTTGCAAGCATTTCATTAGCCTCCAAAAACCTTACTGCATCGGTTCTTTTCTAAAACATGATAGGATAAAGATGTGCACACGCCATTTTTCCCATAGAAAACAATTGGAATTTCTCATTGAGTGTATCTATAATGACCGACAAGAAAGGTGTTCATGCCAAGTGTCTCACAAAAAATTTCCCACCCCACTTGATATTTCTCGTCAGTTGTTCTAACCATAACTGTCGGCGTAGATATCATTGGGTTGTGAGGTTAGGCATCGAGTTGTCAGGGATAGTCAATGAAATGTATTTTGGATATTAATTGTTTGTCTATAATCAAAGACCTAAACTCTAGATCATCGGTTGTGTTAATAACTAACATGATATGTCTTACTTAACCCCATAAGAAACCCTTCCCCCCTCTTTCCCCTACCCACATTTCTCTGAAATTAGGCTCTCTGACGATTTCTGCTCAACTATTTCTCTGGGCATTACTATTGGTGTTGGTTCTCTTCTCTACCGTCCATTGTCGACACTGCTCTGACCACTCCTATGCGGCCTCTGGTTGAGAACATGAAGCTTCGTCCATCATTTACTCCTCCTATTCCATTGCCAATTGCTCCTCCCATTCCTCCTCTATCGTTGTAGGTTTACTCTCCTCCGCCTTCTTCTCTTCCTTGCTCCTCTATCTCCATGATGTCTCCATCTCCCTTCGTCCTTTACTCCTTCCTCCTCTATCTCCATGATGTCTCCATCTCCTTTCCTCCTTTACTCCTTCCTCCTCTCCTCTCTTTCCCATGACCTAGTAGGATTTCTTCTCAAATAATTGTACTAGGGCATGAGAAGGAGAGGAGAAGAGAAAGGAGGAGAGGGGGAAGGGAGATGGAGAATTAACT
This sequence comes from Alisma plantago-aquatica, assembly GCA_963693085.1. Lineage (NCBI taxonomy): Eukaryota > Viridiplantae > Streptophyta > Magnoliopsida > Alismatales > Alismataceae > Alisma > Alisma plantago-aquatica. Next base: position 36,763,972 of record OY856413.1, read on the forward strand.
ACCCTTTTTTGATGAAATAAATATAAATCATAGTGAATTGTGATGAAATTAATCAACATCGAATGAATTTTTCAAAAGTTGTGATGAATTGTAAGACTGTGATGAAAATGCATATATGTAACCATGTATTTGATTAGAAATGAAAACTATTTGTAAATCCTAATATGTCATTGGCCTAGATTTTTTTTTTGAAGGTAAACACAGCCATTGTATTAATAAAGCCATACGGCATCTACAAAGACAAGGGAAGCAAGCAATTTTGGTAACAAAGTAGTCAGAGGTATTAAATCGGGAAACAAGTTTGATCGGATATGAGTAATGCACTTCAGCATGGACTCCTCCCCAGTAAGCTGGATAAAGCAGCTTTCAAACGGAATCCTTCCACAATCATGGGTAACACTTGTAAGATTAAGACCCCAAACACCAGAGCCAAAGCTACCGAGACACGAGCCCTGAAGAAAGCTGTCTTCTTTCCACAGATGGCGAAACAGAACGGGAGCAGACACCGACCACAAGAAAACCAACCTAACTGGATGGGGGTAAGCCACAACCAGAACCAAGACAATAGGATGCATACCAAAAAACATCGACCTAAACTGACACCAACAACACCACAGAGGAAAAAACACAAACAGGTTATAGGCAGAAACAAAGGCAAAAGCAAAACTGACCATATAACAACCGCCTCCGTTAAACAGCAAGGTCAAGAACAGGTTGGTGATAGGAGAACATGAGAGGTACACAACGGAGAAACCCCACCACCACTGCCACCCTACGGCTACCACCCTTCTTGGGCCTAGCCACAAGAAGTAAGATGGACAGACCGGACTGGTGAATTTGGCCTAGATTTAATTATTGTAAGATTGTGATGAAAATACATATATGTAACTATGCATTTAATGATGAATCATGCTACATTATGCAATCAAATTATTATCTTTATGATGTTTGTGACACCTAACTTCAATTAGATCTCATCTATGCTCTAATGGTTTCTCTTTCTTGAAAATGAGTCTAAATAACTTGAATTGACAATGTCAATGCTTATGTTGACTATCTTTCTTGAATCATATGATTTCTGCCATTTAATATGTGGATATCCTAATAATTAGATCCTTGATTTAACTGGGATGTGTCACACTAAGTTTAAATGAATTCATGTTGTATGATGTAACATGGTAATGAACATGCATGACCTAGTTTGAGATATTGAAACTAATATGTAAACCCTAATTTTTGAATTTGAATATGTAAATAAGCCCTAATTCGTGAATAAACCCTAATATTAAACACTAAATGTAATCTATAAACTCTAGATTCTAAGCCCTAACTCCTAAACCATGTTGTTGGCCTAGAAATCTATCCATGATATAATAATTAGGAGTTAACCTTGGATAGTCCCTGATTTGGGACTGTTCTTGAGCACTTGATATCACTTCGGATATAAGTGCATAATGTGTATTCGATTTCAATAAATTTCTACAACATTTCCCCTTTTTTCTATGGGTACATATGTAGGTGGGTTTTTGCCCATGTACATCGTTGTACTTGGAGAACTGTGAGGAAATGCTGCCAAAATTTATTGAAATCGAACACACGTTATGCACTTACTAGTGAGATGAAGTGATCAAGAATGGAATAGGTGGTACACATTCATGAATGTGAATGCTACTAGATGATAAGGGATCAATTATTCAGACATATTTTTTTCCCAATATTAACTTACTAGCTAGAACATGATGATCTACTCTTCTTCCATATGATCATATAGAAATGGATCGATCTTGGATGTCTAAACTAAATCACAACACTCTGGATTTTATTAATGGTCTCGATGAGTTTGTAAGATTTGCATAGGAACATAGAAAATAACCTGGAGATAGGTTATATTGCCCCTGTCAGAATTGTAGCAACAACATGAAAGTTGACACTGTTGACATGATCAAAGATCATGTCATGTGAAATGGGATTGTATAGGGATATACAAAATGGTACTGGCATGGAGAGATTCCTAGTATGAGATCAACATATGTTGGTAGTGGTAGTTGTGTCCAAGAAGAAAAGGCTGACAATGTTGATGAGAACAAACGAATTCCAACTGACATGGTTGATGCGATGTTGGATAGTTGCGGGGTAAATGTTGCAGATACACCTCCCTTATTTAGAAACATTGTGCAAGATGTTGAGTAACCATTATACTTAGGTTGTACTAAGATTACAAAGTTGAGCACTGTGTTGAGATTGTATACTCGGAAGGCTATCAATAGATGGAGCGATAAAAACTTCACTTCTTTGTTGTTTTTGTTGAAAGAAATTCTCCCTGAATGCAATGAGCTTCCAATCTCAACATATGAAATGAAAAAGATGTTGTGCACAATGAGAATGGAGGCTAAGAAGATACATGCATGCCCAAATGGCTGTGTGTTGTTTCAAAAGGACTATATAAATATGAAAGAATGTTCAAAATGTGGGGCATCTAGGTACAAAAGGATGACATCGGGTAAGATCGAAACCCAGTCTCCTACCAAGGTGATGTGGTATCTACCTATAGCACCCCAGTTTCAATGCTTGTTTGCTAATATCATAGATGCATAAAATTTATCTTGGCATGCAGAGATAAAGAAAAACAATGATGGTATGCTACGACATGTGCCTGATTCCCCACAATGGAGAAGATTGATTTATTATATCCTAAATTTGTGCAAAGAAGCAGGAATTTAAGACTTGGACTTTATACTGATGGGATGAATCCATGTGAATTATTAATCAGCCAACATAGTACTTGACATGTCATGATTATTGTATACAATCTTCCTCCATAGTTGTGTATGAAGAATAAACATGTCATGATTATTGTATACAATCTTCCTCCATAGTTGTGTATGAAGAATAAACATGTCATGATGTCATTGTTGATATCGGGCCCCAAACAATCTGGCAATGATATTGATGTTTACCTTGAAGCTTTTATTGATGACCTAAAGAAACTATGGGGAGAAGGTGTAATGACTTATGATGCTTTGTCCAGAGAGATGTTTAATTTATGTGATATGATGTTTTGCAATATTAATGACTTTCCTACTTATGGAAACTGGTCTGACTACAATGTCAAATGAAACCAAGGAATGTCCTATATATGAAGAAAATAAAAATTCTATCAGACTAAAACATGGTGGTAAGATTTTATATCTTGGTCATGAAAGGTTTCTGCCAAAGGTGCATCCTTATTGAAAGTTGCACAAAACATTCAATGGCTCAATTGAGGAATGGAGTGCCCCTAAACCTATGTTAGGAGTGGATGTTTATGCAAGAGTAAAGAACATTGCAAATCATTTTGGTAAGAGACCGTGCACTACTCCCATAGGTGAAAAGTCTTTATTCAAAAAGAGGTCGAAATTCTAGGATATTCCTTATTGGAGTTCTTTGATAGTTTGAAATTGTATCAATGTCATGCATGTTGAGGAAAATGTTTGTGATAGAATTGTTGGAACTATGTTGAATATACCTGCTATGACTAAAGATTGCATCAAATCAAGAATGGTCTATGTGAAATGGGTATAAGGAACAAATTAACAAAAGAAGTTACCAAAGGTCGCCACACATATCTACCTCCTTCTTGTTACACCTTGTCTACAAAGGAGAAGAAAACTTTTTACGAGTGCTTCCGTAATGTTAAGGTACCACATGGATACTCAACCAATATCTATAGATTGGTATCAATGAAGGATTTGAAACTGATAGGTCTTAAATATCATAATTGTTGCACTCTAATGCAGCATATATTGTCTTTGGATATTCGATCTATTCTTCCTAAACATATAAGGTTTGCAATCACTGGGATTTGCTTCTTCTTTAGCACTCTATGCAAAAACAGAATTGATTCTAAGATTCTAGATAAGTTGCAAAGAGAAGTGATCGTTACCCTGTGTCAACTTGAGCAATATTTTCCCCCTTAATTCTTTGATATCATGGTTCATGTAGTTGTTCCTTTGACTAGGGAAGTGAAATTGTTGGGTCCAGTTTTCTTGCATTAGATGTATCCTTCTGAGCGGTACATGAGTATTTTTAAAGGTGATGTTTAGATCCATTGTCGCCTCCAAGGGAGTATCATTGATGGCTATATTGCTAGAAAGGTTATGGACTTTTGCAGTGACTTTTTGAGTTGCAATGAAACTCATGCAAATACTGTGAACCCTGATGTTTATTTCGGCAAATGTATTTTGGGAGAATGATAGATAAACATTAGTCATGAGCAGTGGGAACAAGCACACTTGTATGTTTTATGCAACATTGATTATGTGGGTATTTATATCACCAAACACACCAATGAGCTCAAAACAAGTTATCCCCAAGCCAGTTCAATGTGGCTTGATAGAGAGCATAATCAAACATTTATTAGGTGGTTTGAAAATAAAGTATTCAATCAACTATCTCAAGCACCAAATCACATTACAGAAACTATCAAATGGCACATGTATAAGACAAAGACCCATGCTATATATTGTGAAGGGTTTGACATAAATGAATTTTCATACTACACAAAACATCAAGATGATAAAGTGTCATCCAAAATAGTGGGGTCACCCTTCAAGTGTCCTCATTGTATTTTCCTAGTGCTAAGGATAGGAGTCCACATGAAGGAAAGATGTCTTATTATGGTGTCATTGAAGACATATGGAAAATTGACTACACAGAGTTTAGAGTTCCATTATTTAGGTGTAAATGAGTTGATGATAAAAAGGAGTTGTAGTTGGCGAACTCAGTTTAATGTTAATGAATTTTGAGTGGACAAGCGATAAGGATGAACTCTTCATCATAGAAGCACATGAAAAATAGGTATTCTATATCATTGATCCTGCAAAAGAAAATTGGTCTGCAATTCTTCATGGGAAAAGACAGTTCATTTCAGATCCTATTGATGAAGAAGAGTACTATGACAAGTATGATGACTCTAGTCCATTTTCTATTGTCTTACCAAGTATAAATGTTGAATCTAACATTGATGAGTATATACATGAAGATCACAATGAAGGGTTATTTGTTTACGGTAAACACATACATTATATAACATGTTAATTTGTTCATATGTGATATCACTTTTTATATGTGATCTAACTTTATATATGTGATCTGATTTTTTTCATATGTTTACTTTTGATTTTATGCATGACATCTGACTAGGAGAATAATGATCACAAGCGTGAGGATCCTGAGCATCCTGAGTAGGGTGCTGACAGTGTTGATAAATCAAAATGTAATGGAGTTAGAGGGATAACCATGATGAAAGATGCCACAAGTCGGCAAGGGAGGAAGGGCGTCATTGAATTCAATGAAGCAAGCATGCCAATTACTAAAGAGTTTGTTAGGGACTATGTGGTCCTTGGTCGAAGAAAAGTGCCACTCCTTATCGAGGATTGGAGACAAGTGAGTACGGTCTACAAAGGCCTCATATGGAGGGAGTTAGAGGTGAGATAAATGCAGTAATGTTTTTATAATCTTTTTCCTCTTCTTTATTTTAACATTTCTAAACAATATTGAATGTTGAAACTCTTTTAGGTGCTATATGAACTCTATGAAAAGCTTCATCATAAGTCTGTTATACAGCTCATAGGGGGAAGACACAGACAATCCTCATAAGATACTATGTCTTTGGAGTCAAGAAGGATCAAGACCTCTATCTTAAATGGAACTATATTGATAAAAATGATTGGATAGAGTTTGTTTAGGGGAGAAAAATAGATGCATTCAAGGTATTGAATTAATTACAATTTTATGTTTTCTTATGGTTACTTAACAATATTTCTTTATTAAATTAATCATACCCTTCATGATGCTAAAAAAGATAGGCGTGGCAAGAATGTGCAAAACCACCGATTGGGTTCAGGTGGTTATTGGAAATTCCGCCTGATGAGACAACAATAATGAGAGCAAGATCAAGAGCAAGAAAAAGGGCAAGAGTAAGAGCAAGGGCAAGACAAAGGGCCTTCTAATTCTACTCCTTCTACTGGTGAGTCTTCTAGTGATCCTAAACAACTGCCTCACTATATTGAGTGGATAGATGTGAGAAAAAATATGGCTAGATAAATTCCCGTCCAAGCAACATAGGAGGTCGCTTCAAAACTGGTAAATGTCTTGGTCTCACAATAATGCCCATGCTCTTTTTCACTAGATTTTTAAGTATTAATAATTAGGGTTTTTTTTATGATAATTAGTTGGAGTTGGCTACCCAAGCAAAAAGGGCAAGTTCACTCCTCAGGGCACACATGATGAATTGATGGTTGCTCTAGGGACAGAAGAGCATCCTAGATGTGCTAGGCGCACTGGAGCTGGGTATGGCATCAAATCTTTTTTTGGTGCATTCCAGCGAAAGAGCAAACAAGCCAAGTAAGGGAAAGTGGACAACAAGTATGTGGATAGACTGATAGATGCAACCTTAGAGAAATATATAACTTCTTAGGTGGCACAAGCTTGTCTAGTAGTCAGAGAACATGTTCATCACTTGCCCAATGAATGCATTGGGAGTAGTCCTTTAGACCTACTTGGAACAACTGGGGTAAGATTTAATTCAAGCCAATTTATATATATATATATTGTGATAAAATAATCCCTCAAGTCGATATTTATGTTTTTCAAATAAAATTTTATGTTTCATAAAATTTTAGGTGGGCGTAAAATGTCATCTTATCATTGGTGTTCCATCATACAACATTGTGGAATATGTCGAGGTTTCTATCTCCAATGTGGTTCATGGTATTCCCCTTCTCACTGATCACATTCATGTGATACTCATACATGTCTTTCTTGGAATATGTGACACACCTCTCTGATACAAGCACCGAGATGCCACCATAGTCAGAGATGTAGAAGGCAGGTTTGCTGGGTTGCCTAGATGACTAGTTGTATTTCTTCAGGTATGACAAATGTATACTAAAGCTTATATATAATCAAAGTCTAATATGAGAATACATTCATGTAGTGTACAATAGATAAGAAGCCCCCTAGGGTTCCGAAGCCTCCGTCCCCACAATTTATTCCACATGATTTGTTTGACTCCTTAGGCCCTAACTACAAGATGTTGGCAAGATGGTTAGACAATATAGACCAAACAAATGCCATTGTGATCAGCCTTGAGGAGGAGATTGTATGTATAGAATGCAACAATATTATAGTATTGATAGATGTATCTGAGCTATTTCAATATGATTTGTTGAATACATCAGTGATAGAACTTTGGATACTATGAATGTGAATAACACATCATATATAAAAATTTGTTTAATTGTTTCCTATATATTAACTGAGTATTGCATAAAACACACACACACACACACACACACACACACACATATATATATATATATTGTTTCATTCATTTTTACTACGTAGCTTGTGACCACAAAATAGAAAATGTGGGATTTCTAATGTCATCATTGATTAGCGATGTACTTATAAATATGAGTGACATCAAAGATTATGTAACTAATGTGATGAAATTTTTTGGTGCTTCCAAGAATGTCATCTTAGCTCCCTTCAAATTTAGGTAAGTTTTTGGCTTGTTGTTTATATGTCTAACATATAAATACAATTTGTTGTGGAATTAATTTTCATTTTATTTGCCTTTTATTCTGTTAGAAATAAGCATTTGTGGTTGTTAGTGATTGTTCTTGAGACTTGGAATGTGCATTTCTTTGATCCTTCGGGTGAAAAACTAACACCAAATGAGGGAAACTCAATGAAATTGGTGATTCATGCATAAGTATAGTTTTTCGGTGCCCAACACTTTTGTTAATGTTTGCGTCATATGACAGTTCACTAATGCAACATATCTGTTAATTTAAATTATAGGAGTGTGAAAATATTCCATATCGATAGAGGGAAGTAGATAATAAAAAGAAATCAGTAACTTGGAAGAGTGTTGATTTATATATTCTTCTCATTCCTATTCCATAATATATGACCAACTCTGCTTACTTACATTTATAAACGTAATTGTAAATCTACATGGCCCTATACAAGACAATGGCTGGGCATGCACATATTACATGATGTTGTACATGTAGATGATTATCACTCACGTGGAACATATCAAATGTATAGAGAATTTAATTTATTAGTCTTGGAGCATATTAATGAAGTCTCATTTGATAATACAGACAATCAAATCTAATTAGAAGTCTCATTCTCTTTGTAGTTTTTTTAGAATAATAAACCCTATACATTGGAGTAGCTGAATGACCTATGCGAACAGTGGGCAATCTGCTTCATAAAAATGTGGAATTGAACGGAAAATATAATGGTTGGTTGATATTTTATGGTAGTTAGAACTTTTACGTTGGATTTTTGATACATATTTGTGAGTGCGAATTGAATGTTAATATGTATTTCTTTTTATTATACACTATGACTTAAGAAGTGAGATGGCATATGATGTTGATATGTATTTGTGTATGTGAATTGAACATGAAGTGCATATGCATTTGTGAATTGAATGTGAAGGCATGAAGAATATAATTATGTGTATTTATGCATATAATTTATGAAATTGAAGGGTGGCTAAGAAATGAAAGAATTGAGCTGAGAGTTCATGGATTGGTGTGCATTTGAAGTAAAAAATGATAGAATGTGTGGCATATTTATACCTATTTTGTATATATCTTTTCCTTGTAGGTTTGTTGGCCTATTCTTAATCAGTGATGCTTGCAGAGAGCATGTTATTCTTCAGCATTTTTGATTCTGAAGTACAACAATGTCTAGACAGGCTAGCAGATTGGACAATAGGTATGTAGAACTTCTATATAAAAGAAAACATACACATTTCTCTTTAGTTATTTGTAGTTAACCGACTAAAGATTTATTATATGCCAGTTATTTACATATCACTGACAAGATATACCTAAAATTTTCACTATTCAATCATTGATAAAACTGACATCAAGTTATTTGGCAGCAGTTATATGTCATCACCAAACCAATGAGGAAGCATTAATGGGGTGGTTTGTTTCCTACAACCGATAAGAAACGTTCAAAATAGACCATAAATATGTCACCCACTACACGTTAAGTCATCGGTTCTACTGTGAGAAAGAACCCGTGACAAAAAGTATTGTTGGTAATTTCCTAAACCAATGAAAAATAGTTGATTTTAGCGTCACTCACTTGGTCGTCAGTTAGTAATCGATGCTGAATGCCTAAAATAATAGATGCCATATCCCCATTCTATAGTATTTCCACCTATCAACTGAGGGGTGATGCCAAAATACGGTGGCCCTAGCAAATCATTCCTTTAAATGGGTAAGCCTTCAAACCCATCTTTATAGCATGTTTTGTGCCTTGCAATGAGTTTAATTAGAAGAAGCAGTTCCTGGCTTTGACTCAAGGTTCCTCATGTGTGTCTGATTATAGTCAGTAGTTTGGATTCCTAGAACATCATGCTAAGAATTTGGTTAAACATGTCGAGAGAATTAATTTGGCTATACATATATGTAGTTGCCTCTTTCAAAGCTTGAGTACAATACAAGGGAATGCCTAGGACTAACTAGTGCTATGGTGCCAAATCCTATTCAAGGGGAAGGACCTCAAGATGAAAATTATCTTAGAACCCTATCTCAAAGCTACCATAACAAACCTAATCAGAAGAACAAAAGAGGGCCAAAACCAGAAAGATTTCTCAACTGTGGATTCATGCACAATGGACCATGTTAGCATCAGAATCCTATCTACTTTTATAGAAAGAAAGAAGGACACTTCAAGAGTCTATGACCCTACCCACCTCCTCCATGGACTATCAATGCCAAGCATGTCAACAAAAAGAACAAGACAAAGGGAATTAGAAATAGTCTATGTATATCTTTTGAGTTTTGCAACAAATCTTGTGAACACCTTATCTCTAAAAGTTGAAATTTAATGCCCTATTGTTTTGGTCTTATCACTTTTATCTATGTCTAAAGACTTATCATGTAATTGGGTTTGAAAATATAAATCCTTGTTAGACAAGTTTGATCATCTCAATTTTGAACTTGAATTCTCAACCATGTGATTTGTCGATGTGGTACATAATGATAATGATATTTAGAAGGATGATGTGAATTATGAAATCATGGATAAAATTTTGGGGACAAAAATTCACTTAAGGGGGGTAGGATGTGACAATGTGCAATTTTTCACAAGTGTGACCATATTACTCTTTTACCCTTCATTGACTTAGTTGTCTCACTCTTAACAATTTCCTATTATCAATTACTCTATAATAATCTCCAAAGTTAAAATTCCATATTTAAATCAAGTTTATAAACCTATATTCATAAAACCCTAGTTTGAATATAATTTCTAATACTTTGATTAATATATTAATTATCCTTGCTTAGTTCATTTGAAACTTTGCATGTTAGTTTTGCACCCTAAGTTGGAGCCATGTTCCAAATCTAGGATCAAAAGGACTTCACTACAACTTTCTATGAATTTTAATAACTGTACACATAAAATATTCCTTTATATACCCCCTATCCCTCCTATTAATCCTTACTAGGCTCATACATGTGAGCCCTCCTGGTTGTGGAGCAAGTGAACCAGGGTGATTTTCCCCTTGAATTACAATTTTTGCCTTAGACTGTGTGCACTACCACCAACCCAACCCCGACACCCAATGATCACCCGATCAAAGATCCAGTGGAATAAGGGTCATTTCCTACCTCGAGTATAATACAGGTGGGTGGGGATCCATCCGGCCTAACCCTAAAATCCTAGCCACCTAGTTTTGTACTACTCTTTCTTCTATTTTTTGGTTCACCCCTCCAATCTTTGTGATTCTTTTTCACCCTTCAATGTCTCAAAATCTCACCTTGAGCTTCAAGTAAAACTGCCACCATGCCTTTCTATAAATGCAAACCCTAAACCTAAACAAACCGACCTATATAACCCCCTTACCTACTTCACATTCACCGGATAAACATATGTGGCACACTAAATCTCTCTCTCTCTCATTTTGCCTCTATCATGAGTTCCCTTTTTGCTCGAGTGACCAACAGTTGTGGCCCCATTGTTGCACACCTGAGATGCCTATTCTTGGGATACAAGTCCCTGACCCTTGATCTTGGTCAAAGATCAAGGGGCTACGACAACCCCACAACGAGGTCTTTTCCTCCCTTTCTCCCTTTTCTAGTGAATTTTCTTTCTATGTTCAAAATTATTTTTAGTTGACCAACCTTTTTAAATCAATCTTTTGATTCCTAGTTTTGAAGATTATGAACAAACAATCCATTTTGAATAGAATATGATAATCAACAATTTAAAAGTATTTTTGAATCATGATTCCATATTATTTTGACTAATTAGAATTTATCTAATAACTCAATGATGATAATTAATCTAGAAAAATAAAAGTTTGGACTCTGGTGATTATATTGAGACACTAAAATCATGGCCCAATGAAGGGACTAGATCTTAATTTTGTTGACTTTTTCATTCTTAAATCTCGAGATTATAAATCATGTACCTAAAATGATAATGGATATTGATGATGGGATTTAACCCTAAAGATTGTGACATGTTGTATGTGAGGAATAGAATTTTGTGAACACCTTAATCTTGACCCTTGAAATCATTCTAATGAAAAGTTAATACCTTTGATGATGGATTAGCACTTATGTGCCCATTATGGTTTGGGTGTATAAATTCATCAACTTTGCTAATGATAATATTGACATATGATGATGGTCTTGAAAACTTGATACATAGGAAACATTCGTCACTCCTGGATTACCACACCTAAGAACAATAATGATACTTAAGAAACCCTAATTTGGTCCTTGTGACTCCTCCATATTTTTTACTAGAATATTAATGCATGTGTACCCATTATTGTGTCAAGATCTAACAGTGGCATAGTTTTGACGCTCAAAGATGTTTTTACTCTAGACTGTGGTGAAGGTAAACATGATTATACTCCTTGACATATGTATGGTAGTGATTTCTTGTATTGTATGGATTATGTCCTTTATCTTGGCATATAGTAGTCTTTGGTTGAAGTAAGTGACATCCTATGATACACCATTTTGATTTTCCATTGTAAATTTATTCTAAACACCTCATATATGAAATAGAAATCCATTATACATTGACATTGAACTTTGACATGCAAACAAACCCTCACCATTATGTGTACCTAATGCATAAGTACAAACAATCCCTCACCTTTAGGTATAGACAGGGGCTAATGTACATTAACATAAAAAGATCCACAACTTTGAGTGCAATAAATAGATTTGATGTGGAGGCAAACAACCCTCTCCTTTGGGTGTTATGGTTTAATACCAATGTACTTATGCGTATGCACTGACACCGTGTCATGATTTTCTTCGATTGGGTAAACATGATGAATTATGAAGAGATGACTAAAATCAATTTTGTCCTCGAAAAACTATGATGACAAGGACAAATTCACAAAATCATAAAATGGGTTGGTTAGTTCTTATAAATCTTTTGTGCTTAGAGTTATTATTTCTTTCTATATAGGCCAATGAGTTAATTGCTTTGGGACACAAGGGATGGGCACTTCAATGCCTTTGCCACTTTCTAGGTAGTGAGATTGGGATTGGGGTAAGAATAGCTCCATGACAGTTAACCTTCATTTAAATGGCTTTCTAAATATCATATAAAAATATGAAGGACTACCTATATATTCTTCATATTATTAAATAGTTTGTATGTAATGGTAGTACTACTAGATGGTTTAAATATGCTTTATCTCATTCTTTGTACTTGGAATCTAAGGATTTGCTTAAAAGAGGAGAGAAAGATGAATAAATGACCCCCTGACTCCCCTATTGGTATGTATGCCCTGAGAGCCAATCATGGGATGATTGGTGGGATACATTAAGATTGATTTGATAAACATCAAAGCAAGCTTTCAATTCATTCTGGTTCAGTCAGTTATGAGATAATGATAGAACAAATTGAATGTCTAGAGAATGACAATACTCAATGAAAAATGCCTTCAAGTACGTGACTTGAACGATGAGATCACACATATGTTAAGAGTTTGTACATTCTTGTTATGTCCCTAGTCGGATGTCATTGTGGAAGGTTGATAGACAAAAATGATACACAAGACTAGATTATGTATTGGTTGATGACAGAATATCATTAGTCATGATATAGTGATATCAAACCAAGCACATAGGTACTTGTTAGAGAACAAGTGTATCAAACAGACCCACCGTGAGAGTGACACATGGAACCATGACTTGGTAGTCACATTCAGCTCTCATAGTGATGGTGGTGAGTGTGATTCTTTGACCTGAAATCACTACACTCAACATATGTTGTTGGGTACACTTTGACATCATCAAACGCAATCCTGAAATATAGATTGTTATAAAGGTGATGATTGGGTGACTTTGACACATGGGGATTTTGAGGGGTGAGTGATATATATGGGATTTGTCCCTCCTGAGGGAGTTTGATGTCCATGGCCACTTGATGACTAGGACTGAGAAAAGCATGCACATGCATATGTGAATCAATATGTGATATTGATGTCACACATATCTCATCTAGTCTACTCTGAGATCAAGGAAGTGAATGAACATTGAAAGGATGACTGTTCCATACCTTGAGTTCATTTGGGATATCAGTGACAAAGGAATTATACATTTACTATAACACCAATCATGAATTGTAGGATTGAAAGTTGTTCTCCAACTTTCCTTTTCACTTGGGTAGCACTGATGTGCGACTAGGCACCACTCTTTTCATGCAAAGTGATAAGTGTTATGGACTTTCACTGCCAATGTGAAATGGGCCTGTAGGGTCACACACATAGGATTTAACCTGGAAGAGGAGTTTATCCACGAAATATGTTTAGATTGCTTACTAAATGTGTTTAGTAGTTCAATTAAACATTCAATCAATTGACTTGACTCAAAATCACAAAGTTTAAGTGTTGGATTAACTGATTTGGGTGTTAGATTGATTGAGAATTGCATTGACTGATTTATGCACAACCTGGACTGCCAACTGACCGATTTAAGCTGTTGAACTGATCGACTCAAGGTCAAGTGAGATGACCAGTTCAAGTGTTGAACCGATCGGTTTAGTTGGACCAAACGAGCCACTTTGGGAAAGTTAGGTTGGTGAGAAAATATTTTCATTTCACTTGTACAATTCGATTGGGACAAGTATTGATCTTTGGATTAATTGCAAATGGAAAGAGGAAAGTCAATTGGAAACTACCCTGGGAAGTGAAATGATCGATTCATGGAAGAACTGATCAGTTCAGCTATCCAAATGACTGGTTCATGAGATGAACCGATCGGTTCAATCCCCAAATGATCGTCTCATTTGTGAAATGTCTGGTTCACTTGCCGCAGTTCATCAATTCATGAAAATTCCAGACACTTCTACTCCCACTTTGGTCCCGCATTGCCCGGGGCTGTGAACCCTGACCATGACCCCTCCTATATATAGAGGGGTAGTGGGGGCTTATCTGATAGCACAACTCAAAACATCAGTTTCTCTACAAAGTTGTCCTCTCTGGTTGTGGTAACCGAGAGAGCCCAAGCAAGTGCTTCCCGACTAGGGAGGCACAATGAGGGAAAGACAATTGTAGGATGACAATTGGTGGTGGGAGAGCACGTCAGTGACTAGTATGTCTAAAGAAGGGGATGACTCCTTCTAGTGTCCTGTAGGACAGTATGACTGGAGTTCCCGGTGGTCCGTGTGGACTACTATGGAGGTGGGAGATTTCTACCTCTTAGAGGACAACCGTCAATCTGTCAGTCCGAGTGTGACCGGGAGCTGCACAGACCCATCCAAGACCGGAGGTGAAGACCGAACTAGCCATAAGGTAATGTCACCGAGAAAGCCTCTGGATAAGGTATGCCTCTACAAACCATCCTTCCTACCATATAGATGTTGACGAGATCTCCTTGGGTTCTGGGTTTGGGGAGAATTATTTTTGTTTCTGCTGCCATCTCTACCTCCCCTAAAACCCAACAGTGGTATAAGAGCCACATCAACGTTCAATACTTTAGGATAATCGATATGATCGGTTTTTGGTTTGTCGCCTTTTATTTATTACATATGATACGAATAATTAATTAGCTTTTTGCATGTCCAATATAAATCCAAAAATCCCTATATACATATATGATATGTTATATAAATTCACTTGATACACATCACCCTTAAATGGTTTATGTGGTGATTGTAGTGTGATTGTGGTCCTAAACCCTAAATCTATGTGTGGTTGATTGTTGTTGCTTTCATCTCAGTCTGCCCACCGATTCCCTACCTCCTATTCTTGATGTAACTCGAGATAACTCAAGAATTCTTTCCTACCTTTGTTCCCTCTAAATGTAACTTGGGGTTTCCCCATGCAATTGTAAATAGGATTAGTTTATTTCCTATTATGTCAAAGAATGGCGGACACCTGGAGGATTGAGACGATCGCCTCAAGAGTGAGACGATCGACTGGTGGACCAAGGTGCCCAGTTCCTAGAGTGAGACAAATGGGTGGCGACTTGAGGAGATGCACGACGACTAGTAAACCGATCGACTGGAGGCACCGGTCGATTGGCTGGTGGCACCCAACCGACCGACCTGATGGCGAGCCGATCAATCATGGAGATGAGTTCATCAAACCTAGAACGGAAAAGCACAAAGTTCATCTTGTACAGGTTGCATGTGATGTGGACCTAGAAGATTGTGAATCCTCTTGGCTTGAGGAATCTCATTAGGATGACCATAATCATCATTTTTTATCATTTCACATGTTTTTCTGTGGGATATAGCATGTATATGATATTTACTATATATTGTGGTGATTGGATATGTATATGTACCTATAAAGCCAAATCCCTCAATAAATATTAAGTTTTAGATGCCTTCCAAATGCGACACACGTGAAAAGCTTGATCGACCAAGTGTGGGGCATGCCCTAGTGTGGTGCACCTTCTATCTTATGGAATGATGAAGGATGGATATGTGGGTCTGCCCTAGTAGGGTGCATATTCATCATGTTGGCTTTGGGTCGGACTTAACAAGGTGACCTAGATAGGATCTAGCACCTTGAGGCATGGAGGTGATCATGGCAAGGAGTTGCGCATGACATCTTTCAAGAGTTGCATATGATGCAATTGGCAAGAGTTGCCTGCTTGGAAGATCTAAGTTGTGGGTGACAACCCTAGCTGGTTCATGACTGAGAGGATTTTGGGATCTTGACGCACTAGAAGGTTTTACGCTACAATCTTCCAAAATGATGGTGAGGGCTATCAATTTGAACAAAAATAGTGGGTGTGATAATTAATTAAAGTCCTAATTGTATCGTAAATTTTTTTCAAATCATTCATATTAGTCGAAAATGAGTCTATGGACTAAATTGCATATATTTGCTTTTGATAAGAAATGGCTATAAAAATAATCACTTTCTATGCGATCGGTCCTTGAGATGGACAAACTAAATGGGAATAATTCCATGACTGATTAGGACGTTGAGAAGTGTTCTCAATCGAAGAGCAAAAGCTCTAAGTCCTAGTTATACCAGAACTAGATGAACTTGATCCCACCACACCAAAGGCTGAAAGGGATGCTTACTAGAAGCATACCGAGGATTCCATTGATGTGGAGTGCTTGATGTTGTATTCTCTGAACTGTGAGTTGTAGAGACAATATGAGACATATGGTGTCTCTAAGACACTGTCCTAGTATGTCATGACAGAAGGAGATCCAGTTGGTTGTCAAACACTCAATGTGATTGGGTATGTGGAAAACCTGACTAGACTAGGATTCCCTCAGAGACAAGAGTTGTCTACTGGTATGATAATGTAAATGTTGCGAGAATCATACAGTTCATGATGAACTACAACACGAACAACTTTGATAAGCCGTTGACAGAGTTGTTGGGCATGTCGAGGATAGCTGAGGCACATATGAAGAAGGACAAGCCTAAGTCTGTGATGTTGATCAAAAGAAAGAAAGGAAGGTCCAAGGGCAAGGGAAAGGGAAAAATTAAGAAGGGTTCTGATGCTAGCCAGCAACCCAAGCCATCTTCAGCCTCAAGGCATATGGGAAGGGTGAATGAGGGAGGAGAAATTTCTTTCTATATCTGGAAGAACATGAAGGAGGGGATGGAGATCTCCACCTTAGTTATCAAGAAATAAACACTTCTTTATATGAGGTATGTAATACTAAGATGAAGATCTACCATATGTGATATGCAAGATCTAAAAGGAAGTGATGTATTTTGTGAAAGGACCAAGAAAGGAGTACTCATCATTGGAGCAAGCGTTGCTGCCATAGATAGGAGTACCTTTCAATTTATTTCAACCTAAAGGGCATGAAATAGAGTTGAGAACTACTATTTCAATTTTCCAATAGAAACACTTTATTGTTGCATCTTGTAGTGACAATATGGATATCAATAAAGTTGATGTTTCAATTTCAAAGATGTGATCTTTGTGGAAATACCTTATTTATCTTGTGGTACTTGGTATGCATAAGATAAAATGATGCCTAAAAGTTATTGATAACTCAAACAAATAATTATCATTATCATGGCAATTCATTTCTGGTTCCATATTGATGGATACAGCTAGACTCTTTTGGTTGTGAACCATTAAGATACATGAATATGTTGGACATGATAAATCAATCTTCACTAGTAGTAGTGGGAGAATGATTATCCTATTAGGTATAATATATATGATGTATTTACATGTCTATAGGAATAAATGCTAATACTTCAAATGGTGTTTAGATAAATACCAATATGAATATATTGAAGTGTTCAAGAAGATCATGAATGAAGTACAAATTTGGCAAAAGTAATAATTCTTGATGTGATCAATGAATGAGATACTTAAACCAAATGTTTGAGAACCTAATGAGTGATTATGATAATTTATCATTGAGAACTCATGATTAAGGCATAGTGATGCCTAAATCAAAAGGGAGTCATACTCTAAGGAGTTAGAGGATGATTATCAAATAACTAAATTCTTCTTAAATAGAGAATACCTTACATTAATAAAGGATATTAAGAATCACAAAGTGTTGTCAGTTCTCAAATTCCTTAACAGATACACCTCAAACATCTATATGATGAGTTGGTCATATGATGAGTCAATAATGTAGATGATATCGAGGCACCAGATTTTGAGTTATGGTTTATGACCATAAGATCCTAAATGACTTCCATGTGAACCATAAGGTATGACCTTAGTGGTAGCACCCATTGTAATGAGTCTTAAGCATTAAGACACATGGAGGACATTTTGAGAAGGATCATGCATGTTGATTGCAACTTAATGACTAAGAGATTTGGCATACAGATATTAAAACCACATTCCTATGAGGAATAAGATAAGGATGTGTACGTGACACAACCTATAAGGTTTATGAATCCATTGATGCAAATGAAGTCTATAAGTTACAATGGACTAATCAATGTGATTGATTGAGTACAAGAAACTCAGAGCTGGGATCTTTACTTTGATAATATAGTCAAAGGGTTTGACTGATATGTCAAAGATAAAGGAGGGATCTGTGATTTAGTGGGAGCGTATTCACATTCCACATATTGATGAGGAATGGAATGTTCTAAAATGGAGACCTTTGTGGAAGTACCATTAAGGGAAGATAGAGACTTTTCCTATGTGACATGAATAGAGATCTATAGAGATAGTTCTCAAAAACCTCTTGACCTGGAAAAGAGAGAGCATACATTGGCAATCTGTATTGAAGGGTTTCAATATACATAGATTCAGTGGGAGAAAACTTGTCCATGTTACATGGAGTTAGTATCCCAAGGCCAAGTGTCCAATTCTTATGAAGAATGGGAACTCAAAGAATAGATATGGATCTATCATGTATGTAATCATCCCGTTATCTTGCATGTATGGACATAAAAAGAATAAAATACATTTATCATCTTGTATGTAGGACATGGAAATATGATATGCTCATCCTGATAACTCGTATGTGGGACATGAAAAGTGGATGTCTGTCTAGTTCCAGTAAGGGTTACTGGAATACCATGAGAACTTGCTAAGTACTTGAGAAGTACTAGTTCTATGGAAATAAGGAAGGGTTCACTGTAAAGAGTTACACTGATGAAAACTTCTAGAAAAGACAGAAAATTTATCACAAAATATATATGGGATATATAAAAGTGAATGTGTGTTGAAAAATGGAAATGTTCCAAAAAAGCCGTTTTAAAAGGAAATGTCGAGTATCTGTGTGTTAGAGAACAATAGTGGATACTATATGGATCTGGGAGTTCATAAAGATGAACTTATAGATATTCTGATCATTGATGACAAGTAAGGAGTGTTTGGTCATGCAATGATGCTAAAGGTTAGCAAAGGAATATTGGATCACATATTATGACAACTCCATCTCATACGTATGACGTACAATGAAGAGATGTGATACATGCAATAATACTGACTTAGGCAAACTGTTGCCATAACTCACTGCATTAGCACTAGAGCATAGTAACATGTGGGACATGTTTGGAGATCACTAAGAATATGATTCAAGGGTGATTATCTCATAGTGCAAATGGGAGTCTATTCATATGTTTTCCCTGAGAGAAAATCATGGGATGATTGGTGGGATATATTAAGATTGGTTTGATAAACATCAAAGGCAAGCTTCCAATTCATTCTGGTTCAGTCAGTTATGAGATAATGAAAGAACAAATTGAATGTCTAGAGAATGACAATACTCAATGACGTATGCCTTCAAGTACGTGACTTGAACGATTAGATCATACGAATGTTAAGAGTTTGTACATTCTTATTATGTCCCTAGTCATATGTCATTATGGAAGGTTGATAGACAACAATGACACACAAGACTAGATTGTGTATTGGTTGATGAAAGAATCTCATTAGTCATGATATATTGATATCAAACCAAGCACATATGTACTTGTTAGAGAACAAGTGTATCAGACAGACCCACCGTGAGAGTGACACATGGAACCATGACTTGGTAGTCACAGTCAGCTCTCACAGTGATGGTGGTGAGTGTGATTCTTTGACCTGAAATCACTACACTCAACACATGTCGTTGGGTACACTTTGACATCTTCAAACACAGTCCGGAAATATAGATTGTTATAAAGGTGATGATTGGGTGACTTCGACACATGGGGCTTTTGAGGGGTGAGTGATAGATATGGGATTTGTCCCTCGTGAGAGAGTTTGATGTCCATGGCCACTTGATGAGTAGGACTGAGAAAGGCATGTACATGCATATGTGAATCAATATGTGATATTGATGTCACACATATCTCATCTAGTCTGCTTTGAGATCAAGGAAGTGAATGAATGTTGAAAGGATGACTGTTCCATGCCTTGAGTTCATTCAAGATATCAGTGACAAAGGAATTATACATTCACTGTAACACCAATCATGGATTGTAGGATTGAAAGTTGTTCTGCAACTTCCCTTTTCACTTGGGTAGCATTGATGTGCAACTAGGCACCACTCTTTTCTTGTGAAGTCATAAGTGTTATGGACTTTCACTACCAACGTGAAATGGGCCTGTAGGGTCACACACATAGGATTTAACCTCAAACAGGAGTTTATCCATGAATGATGTTTAGATTGTTTACTAAATATGTTTAGTAGTTCAATTAAACATTCAATCAATTGACTTGACTCGAAATCACCAAGTTCAAGTGTTGGACTAACTGATTTGGGTGTCAGATTGATTGAGAACTACATTGACTAGCTGATTTCTACACAACCTGGTCTGCCAACTAACCGGTTCAAGCTATTGAACTGATCGGCTCAGGGTCAAGTGAGATGACCAGTTGATGTGTTGAACCGATCGGTTTAGCTAGACGAAATGAGCCAGTTTGGGAAAGTTAGGTTGGTGAGAAAATATTTTTGTTTCACTTATACAATTCGATCGAGACAAGTATTGATATTTGGATTAATTGGAAATGAAAAGAGGAAAGTCAATTGGGAACTACCCTGGGAAGTGAAATGACCAGTTCATGAATGAACCGATAAGTTCAACTCCCCAAATGACCAGTTCATGAGATGAACCGATCAGTTTAGTCCCCAAACGACCAGTGCGTTTGTGAAATGACTGGTTCACTTGCCGCATGCATCAATTCGTGAAAATTTTGGACCCTTCTACTCCCAATTTAGTCCCGCATTGCTCGGGCCTGAGAACCCCGAGCTTGACCCTCCTATATATAGAGGGGTACTGGGGGCTTCTCAGATAGCACAACTCAGAACATTAGTTGCTCTGTAAAGTTGTCCTCTCTGGTTGTGGTAACCAAGAGAGCCCAAGCAAGTGCTACCCGACTAGGGAGGCACAACTAGGGAAAGACAACTGTAGGACGACAACTGGTGGTGGGAGAGAACGTCAGAGACTAGTATGCTGACAGAAGGGGATGACTCCTTCCAGTGTCCTATAGGACAAAATGACTGGAGTTCCCGGTGGTCCGTGTGGACTACTACAGAGGCGGGAGATTTCTGCCGCTCGGAGGACAACCGTCAATCCGTTAGTCAGGGTGTGACCAGGAGCTGTACAGACCCATCCAAGACCGGAGGTGAAGACCACACTAGCCATGAGGTAATGTCACTGAGCAATCCTCGAGACAAGTTACACCTCTACAAACCATCCTTCCTACTGTATTGATGTTGATGAGATCTCCTTGGGTTCTGGGTTTGAGGAGAATTTTTTTTGTTTCTGCTGCCATCTCTGCCTCCCCTAAAACCAACAGTCATATCAGAGCCACATCAACGTTCTATACTTTAGGATAATCGATATGATCGACTTTTGGTTTGTCACCTTTTATTAATTGCATACGACGCGAATAATTAATTAGCTTTTTGCATGTCCAATGTAAATCTACAAATCCCTATATATACATATATGATATGGTATATAAATGCACTCGATACAAATTGCCCTTAAATGGTTTCTGTGGTGATTGTAGCATCATTGTGGCCGTAAACCCTAAACATGTGTGTGGTTGATTGTTGTTGCTTGCATCTCGGTCTGCACACTGATTCCCTACCTCCTATTCCTGATGTAACTCGAGATAACTTGAGAATTCTTTCCTACCTTTGTTCCTCCCAAATGTAACTCGGGGTTTCCCCATGCAATTGTAAATAGAATTAGTTTATTTCCTATTATGTCAAAGAACGGATGACACTTAGAGGATTGAGACGATCGTCTCATGAGTGAGATGATCGACTAATGGACCAAGCCGGCTGGTTCCTGGAGTGAGATGAATGGGTGGCGACCTGAGGAGATGCACGATGACCAGTGAACCGATCAGTTGGAGGTGCCAGTCGATTAGCTGGTGGCACCCAACCGACCGGCCTGATGGCGAGCCGATCAATCATGGAGATGAGATCATCAAACCCAGAATGAAAAAACATAGAGTTCATCTTATACATGTTGCATGTGATGTGGACCTAGATGACTGTGATTCCTCTTGGTTTGAGGAATCACATTAGGATGGCCATAATCATCGCTTTTTATCATTTCACATGTTTTCTGTGGGATATAACATGTATATGATATGTACTATATATTTTGGTGATTGGATATGTATATGTACCTATAAAACCAAATCCCTCAATAAATATTAAGTTTTATGTTCCTTCCAAATGCGACACACGTGAAAATCTTGATCGACCAAGTGTGGGCATGCCCTAGCGTGGTGCACCTTCTACCTCGTGGAAGCATGAAGGATGGATATGTGGGTCTTCCCTAGCAGGGTGCATATTCATCGTGTTGGCTTTGGGTCGAACTTAACAAGGTGACCTAGATAGGATCTAGCACCTTGAGGCATGGAGGTGATCATGGCAAGGAGTTGCACATGACATCTTTCAAGAGTTGCATATGATGCAATTGGCAAGAGTTTCCTCCCTGGAAGATCTAAGTTGTGGTTGACAACCATAGCTGGTCCATGACTGAGAGGATTTTGAGATCTTTACGCACTAGAAGGTTATACGCTGCAATCTTCCAAATTGATGGCGAGGGCTATCAATTTGAACAAAAATAGTGGGTGTGATAATTAATTAAAGTCCTAATTGTATCGTAAAACTTTTTCAAATCAATCATATAAGTCAAAAATGAGTTTTTGGACTAAATTGCATATATTTCCTTTATATAAGAAATGGCTATAAACAATAATCACTTTCTATGCAATCAGTTCTTGAGACAGACAAACTAAATGGGAATAATTCCACGACTGATTAGGACATTGAGAAATGTACTCAATCAAAGAGAAAAATCTCTAAGTCCTAATTATACCAGAACCAGATGAACTGGCTCCCACCACACCAAAGGCTGAAAGGGATGCTTACTGGAAGCATACCGAGGATGTCATTGATGTGGAATGCTTGATTTTGTATTCTCTGAACTATGAGTTGTAGAGACAACATGAGACATATGATGTCTGTAAGACCCTGTCCTAGTATGTCATGACAGAAGGAGATCTAGTTGGTTCTCACACACTCAATGTGATTGGGTATGTGGAAAACCTGACTAGATTGGGATTCCCTCTGAGACAAGAGTTGGCTACTGGTATGATACTGCAAATGTTGTGAGAATCATACTGTTCATGATGAACTACAACATGAACAACTTTGACAAGCCATCGATAGAGTTGTTGGGCATGTTGAGGACAGCTGAGGCACAGATGAAGAAGGACAAGCCTAAGTCTGTGATGTTGATCAACAGAAAGAAAGGAAGGTCCAAGGGTAAGGGAAAGGGGAAAACTAAGAAGGGTTCTGATGCTAGCCAGCAACCCAAGCCATCTTCAGCCTCAAGGCATATGGGAAGGGTGAACGAGGGAGGAGAAATTGCCCTCTTTATCTGGAAGAACATGAAGGAGGGGATGGAGATATCCACCTTAGGTATCAAGAAATAAACACTTCTTTATCTGAGGTATGTAGTACCAAGATGAAGATCTAACATATGTGATATGCAAGATCTAAAAGGAAGTGATGGATTTTGTGAAAGGACCAAGAAAGGAGTACTCATCATTGGAGCAAGCGTTGCTGCCATAGATAGGAGTACATTTCAGTTTATTTCAGCATAAAGGGAACAAAATAGAGTTGAGAACTACTATTTCAATTTGCCAATAGAAACACTTTATTGTTTCATCTTTTAGTGATAAGATGGCTATCAATAAAGCTGATGTTTCAATTTCAAAGATGTGATCTTTGTGACAATACCTTATTTATCGTGTGGTACTTGGTATGCATAAGATAAAATGATACCTACAAGTTATTGATAACTCAAACGAATAATTAGCATTATCATGGGAAATCATTATTGGTTCCATATTGATGGATAAAGCTAGACTCTTTTGGTTGTGAACCATTAAGAGACATGAATATCTTGGACATGATAAATCAATATTCACTAGTAGTAGTGGGAGAATGATTATCCTATTAGGTATAATACATATGATGTATTTACATGTCTATTGGAATAAATGCTAATAATTCAAATGGTGTTTAGTGAAATACCAATATGAATATGTTGAAGTGTTCAAGAAGATCATGAATGAAGTACAAATTTGGAAAAAGTAATGATTCTTTATGTGATTAATGAATGCGATACTTAAACCAAATGTTTGAGAACCTTATGAGTGATTATGATAATGTATCATAGAGAACATATGATTAAGGCATAGTGATGTCTAAATTAAAAGAGAGTCATACTCTATGGTGTTAGAGGATGATTATCAAATAACTAAATTCTTCTTAAATAGAGAATACATTACACTAATAAAGGATATTAAGAATCACAAAGTGTTGTGAGTTCTCAAATTCCTTGACAGATACACCTCAAACATCTATATGATGAGTTGGTCATATGATGAGTCAACAATGTAGATGACACCAAGGAACCAGATTTTGAGTTATGGTTTATGACCATAAGATCCTAAATGACTTCCATGTAAACCATAAGGTATGACCTTAGTGGTAACATCCATTGGGATAAAATCCATAAGTGTGAATGAGTCTTAAACGGTAAGACACATGGATGACGTTTTGAGAAGGATCATGCTTGTTGATTACAACTTAATGACTAAGAGCTTTATCATATGAATATTAAAACCACATTCCTATGACGAATAAGATAAGGATGTGTACGTGACACAACCTAAAAGGTTTATGAATCCATTGATGCAAATGAAGGCTATAAGTTACAATGGACTAATCAATGTGATTGATTGAGTCCAAGAAACTCAGAGCTGGGATCGTTACTTTGATAATATAGTACAACAAAGTTTATTGTTCCGGAGGGAAGCTCAACGCCGCAAAAATTATAGATAACGTGCCCGTCGTGCTAAACCAGCACGCAACCTCTCGATTGATTTTGCTCGTATGTCTTTGTATAAAAGGCCAATACACAGAGCAGGCGAGGTGTTGAAAACTGGTTGTTGCCTCTTAGAACTTCTGTACATTTCTATACAGTTGGCAAGAAGGACACGGAAGATTGCCATTGGCATCGTGGACCGAGGTCGCAGGATGGTGCGGAAGTCTGCTCGTGTCATCTTGTGCTTAGTTCTGGTATTATGATAGATAATGTCTTCCCCTGCCTTTGCGTCATCCAAAATAGTGTTCAGTATAAAAATGTCCTGAGCATCTAATGTGGAGATGGCCGCCATATCCAAGTCATGCATTTTGTGCGGTAAAGGTGGTGGCGGGGGAAGCTCTTGCGGAAGTGGAGAAGCAGGTTGTTCCAGGACTTCTTCATAGTTGTTCAGATCATCATCTGAATTGGAGGAAGAGTCGAGTTCTTCATCAGTATCTAAACTCACTCGCTCTGCCTCGTCCTGGTCATTGGGGCAGGGCACAGATGTGCCAGGTGCGGAGAAAGGTGGGGCGGTAGTTGTGGGTGGGCTGACGCTGGTTCCTAATAGACATTGGTGGAACTCAGCGAAGGCCGCATCTTTAGCGGCTTCCCCGATTGACCCAAGAGCGGAATAATCAATGAATTTCCCCATATGACATGTTAACATTATCGTTGTGTGGGGACTTGGGGTGATGTTTACCGTCATGGTGACCTTTGTTGAAACCTTTGTGAGAAGGTTCGGCTGCATTGCCTGGGTCCTCTCCGTCATCAAATTTGTCACCAGAGGAGGTGGTATTTTTGTTAGAATCAGCAGATGAGTCAGAGTCTTCATCTTCGTCACTATCGCCATCCTTGTCGGCCGCTTCCTTGTCTGCTGGCTTTTTACTTGTGGTCTTTTTGCACCACCGATGGGTGGCTTATAACTCATCGAAAGCCAGTTGCAGATGCTCATGTGTTTCAAGCAGTGCGTCGTGGGTTTCTTTGAGGTCATTATATCGACCCTCGGTGGAGAGGAGACGTGTTGTTAAATTTGTAACTTGAGTACATAACTGCTGGATGTCATTATTAGTTGACTCCTCTTGGAGATTATTTAGCTGTGTGAGTGTGCTGCTGATGGTGTCCAAGCGCGTGCTCAGAACTGCTTGTTGTTGCTGGAGCTCGCGGAGAGTCTCAAGCAGAGGTTGAGTCTGCATAGAGATCTCATCGACTTGCTTTGCCGTCGCTTCTTGCTGGTGCTTTGCTCCAAGGACCAGTTCCGACAAGTTGTTGTAGTGGTTGTTGATATGCTCAACTTGCTTAGCCACCACATCTTGTCGATGCTGAGAGCCTTGGAGGATGTTGGGCAAGGCTCTATTTTGTTCGTCGATCGTGGCCACCTGTCTTGATAGACCCTGCACAAAAGAAAGAATAGAATGTAAAATGTTAGATGGATCGGTGAGGAGGTTTCAGACGGCGTCAAATTGACGGCCGAATTCCTCACCGATATTGGCAAAGGGAACCCCAGGAGCGGAAGGGTGGGATGGCTGGGGTCTACGTGGGATGGTGGTAGTGTCTTGCGGAAGAGACACTGATGATGCCCTGAGCTGCATGGTGACTATGGATGGAGTCACCAGCGGTGTCGGGGTGGTGGTGGATGTTAAAGGTGGTTGTATCTCAGGTGAGAGTGGCGGGAGGGATAGTGATGGGGTAGAGATTGTGGAGATGAATGGGAAAGTGGTAAAGTTGGGCATAGGGGTGGAGAAGGGAGAGCCCGAGGGGAAAAGGGGTGAAGAAGAGGATGTGAATGGTTGCGTGGATGTGGTGAGGAAGGGAAAAGTGGTGGATGTTGGAAAGGTGGAGGGTGGAGAGGTGGTGGCGGTTAGCTGATCATGTAGACTCTTAATGAAAGAGTCGATTGATGAGGTGGTTATGTTTTCTTCATGGAGGGTGTCGGCCTCTGGATTTGGCCTAGATGTTGGTGTCCCCGACAGCTGTTGTGCTGTCAACTGCCTTCTGGAAGGTCGTTTGACAAGTATTTTTGATGGTCGAGCTGCCAGGGCTGTGATACTTAGCTCTGTCTGTCCCACAGTTGCTTTCTTTTCAGCTGCTTTAACCGAAGCTAAGAGTTGTGAAAGCTCCTCGTCAGAGAAGAGGAGCTTGTCTGTGTCATAGTTTGCGAGCTCCGGAAGCAGGAGGAGTGTTCTTGATGACTTGACCGTAGGGCAGAAGACATAATGTAGTTTCCCATCCTTTTCCTTGATGATGAAGGAGTTCTTCAAAGTTTGTTCATTGGTAAGGATGTCGCCCTTTAGTTGCGTGCAACGAGGTAGGGGTTTGTCCATCTTGAGGTATTTTATAATGGATGTGACATGACCCCCCATGCAGATTTCCTTCCCCAGGGCGAAAGTTGATAATTTCTGGATCATTTGTCGTCCAATGTTAACTGGCTTTTTGTTAAGAATGGACCAGAGAATAAAGAGATCCGAGATTGTAACGTTCCCCCCTTCTGTCCTGGGGAAGAGTGCGCCAGCAAGAATTTTGTGTAGGGTGCGAACAAAACCAGAATGTATGTTAGATGCTTTGCACGTCTTAGCATCATAGGTGGGGAGCCCAGTTAGAGATTTCTAGAATTTGTGTCTGTTGAATTCAGGGTGCTCGGTTCCCACCGCCCTGGCTTTTTGCAGCTGCTGCTGATTGTCAATAAAAACTTCGTTCAACATGTTTTCATTTAAGACCACCTTGTTGCCGAAGATTTGGGTGACTAGCCTTCTGTCACCCCCATCCCGTGATCTATCCATGATATCTACAGGTTCTTTTATAAGAAAGGTGAAGAATTTAGTGGTGGTCTCAGAGTATGAGATCTCAGGTACTAAACATAGCCTTGTAAGGTTGGCTTTGTCTAGTGTGTTGAAGATTCGGTCATTGATCCCCATCTTAATTAGTACGCTGCAACAAACATACTTAGTGGGTTTGAGAATTTTATCAGTGGAGGGGTGGTATGTATGAAGAGATTTTCTGGTGGTGGTGTTGTGGTGGTGACGGGAGGGAAGGTGGGGTTGGTAACAGGGATGGTGGTGGTAGGTGTTGCAAGGGGTTGTTCCATAGAAGAGGCAGGGCGAACTTGTTTTCTTCCCCGTTTCTTGGAGGGTTGTCCGGGTGCAGTTTCCTAGACCTTGCGTTTCCCCTTTTGTTCTTTGGCTGGGGATTCCTCCTCAGAATTTGGCTTGTAGTCCGAGCCTTCATCATCAGAAGAAGAAATTGCAATTTCTTCTTCAGGTGCCTCAGCCAGGCACTTATTCAGGCGATCAAGGTCGCACAGGACTTGCATCATCTTGACATTTGGTGGCGCCTTTCCGGTCCTGTTGAAATCATCTCTGATCTTCTGGATCTTTGCTTGTTCTTTCATTAGTTGCTCCGTTGTCCAGATTGCAACGTCTTCAAATCCGATGGCTTCCTTTGCAGGTGATGCCATATCTGCAAAATGAGAGATCATGAGTAAGAACGACATATTTAGAAACAATGTAGATTTTATTTGTATTTATGTGGTTTTATGTATATATATTTTTTGTATTTTTAGAGATTATGGAGAGCCAAACGGTTTCAGGACCATTTTGGTTCCAAACAGTTTGAAGACCATTTGGTCCCAAACGGTTTGAAGACCGTTTGGTCCCAAACGGTTGCAAGACCGTTTGGTTCCAAATGGTTTGAAGATCGTTTGGTTCCAAGCAGTTTGAAGACCATTTGGTCCCAAACGGTTTCAAGACCGTTTGGTTCCAAACGGTTTGAAGACCGTTTGGTCCCAAACGGTTGCAAGACCATTTGGTTCCAAACGGTTTGAAGACCGTTTGGTGCCAAGCGGTACGCCAGGTTACAGCCGGCGAGGGCAGAGATGAAAACGGCGAAGGGGCCGGCGACGAAAGCGAAGGAAGGGCGAACAAAGTCGTCGACAATTAAAACGAAAGCGGAGAAGGAGAAGGCGGAGCCGACGGCGAAGATAGAGATGATTGCGACGAGTCTGGCGGTAATGAAGACGAAGGTAGCGTCGACGTTGGAGAAGGCGGAACGCCGCGGCAGCGCCGAAATCATAAACGTCAGTACAGAGGGATGCGGAAGCGAAAAAAATGACCAAGCTGCCGTGGTTGCTGAACTACCTTGCATCTGCTAGTAGCGTAGACGACGAAGAGGCAAAGAGTGGTGGTGCGAAGGTGGGGTTTCCATGTAGAAGCACGGGAACCAGGACGTCGGAGGTGAGTTGCGCAGGAGCAGGGGAGCAAGAGGCAATGGAATAGTCCTTCACGAAATCTTAAGAAAACTCGAGAGTTGAAGAGAGAAAAAGGAGGGGGCAGGGTTTATATTTATAGGAAGCGGGAAGTTGACCTGACAAAAACCCTAGACCAAACGGTTTGGCGACCGTTTGGACTCCAAACGGTTTTGAGACCGGTTGGCTCCAAACAGTTAGAAGACCGTTTGGTCCCAAATGGTTTCAGGACCGTTTGGTCCCAAACGGTTTTAGGACCGTTTGGTTCCAAACGGTTTCAGGACCGTTTGGATGAAACAGTTTTGAGACCGGTTGGCTCCAAACGGTTTGAAGACCGTTTGGTCCCAAACGGTTTCAGGACCGTTTGGTAGGGTGAAGGTCGAACGGATTTTTATATTTTTATGTTTGTTTTAGTTATATGAATTTTTGTTTGATATTTTCATTTTGTTATTTTTATGTTTGTTTTGGTTATACAATTTTTTTTTCATAAGGTAAACCTAGAGTAATTAAAAGAACGGAAATTAAAGGAAGAAACTGAAATCTTGGGTTGCCTCCTAAGTAGCGCCTGGGTTTTACGTCGCTGGCTCGACGAAGCTGTGACGTTGTTATGCTGACGACGTGGCGTCTTTGATTTCTATGGTTTGTCTTGGCATTTTGTCTGTCGGAGAGTAGTATCTTTTCAAACGATGACCGTTGACTGTCCTTTCTCCTCCGTTGTTGTAGACAATTATCACAACTCCAGTTGGATAAATGTGCTTTATGGTGAAGGGCCCGGACCATTTTGTTCGAAGTTTTCCGGGAAACAACATGAGCTTTGAGTTGAAAAGGAGCACGTTGTCGCCGACGACGATGTCTTTCCTCTTGAGATGACCGTCATGCAACATTTTGTCTACTCCTTATAGATTCTGGCGCTCTGATAGGCAGTCATTCAGAGCTCTTCTAGCTCCTGCAACTAGAGTTGTCTATTCTCTCCTGCACTTTTGAGATCAAAATTTAATTGTTTGATGGCCAACCAGGCTTTGTGTTCCAGCTCTACTAGAAGATGACATGACTTCCCGTACACCAAATGGAATGGGGTTGTTCCAATTGGTGTTTTATATGCAGTTCGGTATGCCTAGAGGGCATCAGGAAGTTTGGTGGACCAATCTGTGCGGTTTCTGTTCACCATTTTTTCAAGAATTTCCTTTAATTGTCTATTTGATATCTCAACCTGACCACTAGTCTGTGGATGGTAGGGCGTGGCGACTTTGTGATTGACTCCGTACTTTTTTAGTAAGGCTTCAAAACTTCGCTCCAAGAAATGGGTCCCGCCATCTGATATGACAGTTCTTGGAACTCCAAATCTTGGGAAAATAATATCTTTGAACAATTTAATAACATGCTTGAAATCGCTGGACACAGTGGGTACAACTTCGACCCACTTTGAGACGTAGTCCACCGCGACCAAGATGTAAGAGAAGCCATAGGAGGAAGGGAAAGGGCCCATGTAGTCTACCGCCCACACATCGAAAAGCTCAATTTCCTACCACATAGTGAGGGGCATTTCATCTCTTTTTGATATGCTGCCAGAAAAGTGGCATTTGTTACAAGCTTTCACACAATCGTATGAATCCTTTGATATGGTGGGCCAGAAGAAACCATATTGTAAAACTTTTATAGCTATTTTCTTAGCACTCATGTGCCCCCCGCCGTGGGTCCTGAATGGCAATGCTCTAGGACCGGGGTTATTTCTTCTTCTGGCAAGCAACGACGGAAAAGTCCGTCAGCACAAAGGTGAAATAGGTAGGGTTCATCCCAATAATATTGTTTTATGTCATGAAGGAACTTCCTTTTGTCATGGTAGGAAGTAGAGGGGTGGATAATCCCTGGGGATAGATAATTGACGATATCTACATACCAAGGGAATCCATGGGTGGCCTTCATAAGCTGGTCATCTGGAAGAGAATCCCAGATAGGGATTTTATCTTCTTCTTCAACCTCGATACGGCTAAGATGATCAGCTACAACGTTCTCCACTCCACTTTTATCCTGAATTTCCAAGTCGAATTCCTGAAGCATCAGCACCCAGCGGATAAGCCTGGGTTTGGCATCTTGCTTTTGAATTAGGTATCAAATGGCAGAGTGGTCGGTATAAACAATGACCTTAGAACCAATCAAATAAGATCGGAATTTTTCAAACGCGTAGATGATAGCCAGAAACTCTTTCTCCGTGGTAGTGTAGTTTTTCTATGCTTTGTCTAGCGTTTTGGATGTGTAGTAGATAACAAGGGGTTTCTTGTCAATCCGTTGTCCTAAAACAGCCCCTATGGCATAATCACTTGCGTCGCATATGATTTTGAAAGGCTGCGACCAATCTGGGGCTCTCAAGTTAGGTACGGAAATTAATGCATTCTTGAGGGTAGAGAAACTTTGCATACATTCTTGATTGAATATGAACTCGGTATCTTTAGTCAGGAGTTGGTTCATAGGTTTAGCTATCTTCGAGAAATCTTTGATGAATCTTCTGTAAAATCCGACATGACCCAGGAAAGCTCGAACTCCTCTTATATCCTTTGGAGGTGATAGTTTTGAGATAACATCGATTTTTTCTTTATCAACCTCGATTCCTCTGTCACTTATCCTGTGTCCGAGGATGACACCTTCCATTACCATGAAATGGCATTTCTCCCAACTCAGGATAAGGTTCGTTTCCTCACAGCGTTGTAGAACTTGTCTGAGATTGATTAAACAGCTATCGAAGGAGTCTCTGTAAACTGAGAAATCGTCCATAAAGACTTCCATAATGGATTCAGTTAGTCCGGGAAAGATGGCGGACATACACCGTTGGAACGTAGCGGGTGCGTTACACAACCCGAATGACATTCTTCTAAAGGCGTATGTCCCAAAAGGACAGGTGAAGGTAGTTTTTTCCTGATCCTCTGGGTGTATGGGTATTTGATAGAACCCGGAGTAACCATCAAGATAACAAAAATATTTCTAATGAGCTAAACGCTCCATGACTTCATCAAGGAAGGTTAGAGGGTAGTGATCTTTCCTCGTGACTTTGTTCAGCTTCCTATAGTCAATACACATCATCCACCCTGTTACAGTCCTGGTGGGCACTAACTCATTTTTGTCATTAAGCACGACAGTAATGCCTCCTGTTTTAGGAACAACCTAGACAGGGCTGACCCACTAAGAGTCCAAGATGGGGTAGATTATGCCAGCTTTAAGTAATTTGAGGACCTCCAGGCGAACCACCTCTTTGAGATTAGGATTCAGCTTTCTCTGATGTTCGCGAGATGGTTTAAATTCTTCAACCATTGGAAGTTTGTGCATACACAGGGCTGGATTTATGCCCGTTAGGTCGATTATCTTATATCCAATGATCTTTTTATGCTTCTTCAGCTCATCCAGGAGCCTTTCTTCCTGATCTTCTGTAAGGGTAGAGCTGATGATGACCGGGCATAGTTTTTCCTCATCTAAGAAAACATGTTTAAGCCCTGTGGGTAAAGTCTTCATTTCAGGGGATTTTGGTGGCTCAGCTGCTTCTATAATGGTAACAACTTTAAGTTCTTCAAAAGTGGCCGTTGGTTCTTCTTCGGCCTTTTCTAAATGTTGTAGACACTGTTGAACTAGTTCATTCGCAGAGAACTCAACATCTGGATTGATTAGGACATTCTCTAGTTCGTCAGCTGGCTCGGATATTTCTAACTGAGACATTTTTTGTATTGCGTCAAGAAGAAAAACCTCCTCTTGGATACTAGGGCCTTTCATGATATTAAGGACTCGGAATTGAATTGCTTCTTTTTCTGAGCCTAAGGATGATGGTGCCAGCTTCGACATCAATAAGCACCCTGGCAGTAGCGAGGAAAGGTCTGCCAAAAATAATCAGGTATCTCAAGTCTTCTTTAATATCCATGATAACGAAGTCACATGGAACGTAGGCATCCTTGCCTATCCTTACTGGGATATCTTCAATGATCCCTAGAGGTGCGGTTATGGTGGAATCAACTAATTGAATAATCATTGCTGTAGGCAGCAATTCGGTGAAACCCAAACGTTTGCACATAGAGTAAGGCATGATGGATATGCTGGCCCCAAGGTCAGCTAATCCCTTTTTAGTAGATGCGTTTCCAATGCAACATTGAATTCTGAAGGATCCTAGATCCTTCTTCTTTTTTGGCATTTTGTTTAGGATAATGTCAGAAGTGGTCTGGGAAAGCTTTACAGTTTCTTGCTCCTCGGTGATATACTTTCTTGATAACAAAGTTTTGAGGTATTTTGCCCAGGCTGGCACCTCGGAAAGAGCATCGAGGAGCGGGATATCAATGTACAGTTTCTTCATCGCCTCCTTGAACTTTTGAAACATGGTGTCCATCTTCGTTTCTCACAGTCTACCTGGATATGAGATTCTTGGTTTATATTGCAAAACTTCGGGTTCTGCAGACACTTGGTCTTTATCTTTGCCCTTTGTGCCCTCTGAGGGCTTCTCCATTCCTTGTTGCGGGCTCTCATTCGTCATAAAGGCAGGTGTGTCATCATTATCCAGAGTGAGCTTGGTAATCTCATGAAGAGTGTGTCCCGATCTTTTGGTGACAACATTCAATTGTTCATGTCTGTTCTGTCCATGCTTAGGATTTGATTCGGGCTTCCCTGCAAATGTGCCTGTCGGAGGCTTCAATTGTGCAACAATCTGGGCAAGCTGGGCTTCTACTGCTTTTTGTTGTGCTTGCTGATTAGCGAGCATAGTTGGTTGAGATTGCAGCATCTGCCTTATCAGAGATATTTCATCTTCCGGTTGAGGAGTGGTTTTCTGAGGAATTTGTTGTTGGGATTGTTGAGATTGTTGTGGTGGTAGCGCTAGTTGAGGTTGCTGAGTGTGCAGCTGTGGATGGAGCGGAGGATGAGTTTACTGATAGTAGGCCGATTGGTTCCTGGGGTAGTTATCCCTAGGGAAGATATTCCTGGAGTTCCCTTGATTTTGGTTGAAATTATTTGGGAATCCAGGTGGTAATCTACTAGAGGATCCCCCCTGCGTCTGATGCTATGGATTAGCGGTCCCAATAGGGTTTCCATACTGAAATCCTGGATGGTTCCTCGGCTAATTAGGATTGTAATAGACTTGTCCAGGGATAGAGTGGATAGAGTTGACTTGTTCAGGTAGTTGTTCTTCAGACTGATCAGTAATAGGTTCATATTGTTGTGGTGGTGGATGCAGATCCATCATCACATTATAAAGCATGTCGCAAGAAAGGGTCGGATGGTCAGAAGCATGACAGGCATCACAGGTTCCTGTGGCAGCCTTGACTTGTTGAACTAAAGGAGTTTTGTTCTTATCAAACTCTCCTAGAGAAGTCTCAAGAGCTTGTTGTTTGTGAACTATGGTTTTCAAGGCTTCAGCTATTGCCTTCATCTCTATTAATTCTTCAGCTTTGTAGACCTTGAGGACACCTTTACCGGCTGATCGTCCCCAGTTGGACTGGTTTTCAGCTCCGAGTGTAACAATTTTCCAGGCGTCCTCATAATTCTTTCTCATGAAGTTTCCTCCAGATGAGGAATCCAAAAACTGTTTGATATCATCGCTCACTCCCCGATAGAAGGTTTCTATCAATTGGTTCTGGGAGATTCCATGATGGGGGCACTTCCGTATCAGTTCTTTAAACCTTTCCCATGCTTCAGCAAGGGATTCTCTGGGTAACTGAGAGAAATGATTGATCTGCCCTCTAATCTCATAAGTCAATGAGGGAGGAAAGAACTTCTCCAAAAACTTTTCCTCTAGGGGAGCCCAGGTGGTTATTATAGGTTCCCTATCGAGTGAGTTATACCAACTCAGGACTCTCCTAGACAGAGTGAAATGGAACATGTGAAGCATTATTGCATCAAAAGCGACTCCGGCTTGCGGAACCAGGCGGCACAACGCCTTAAACCTCTTCAGATGATCCATGCAATCATCTCCAGAACCTCCAGAAAATGAGATGCCTTGCATGATCTGGATCCACTGGGTCCGAATCTTGAAGTTGGGAATATTAATAATCGGAGGTCGGACCAGATGGTTATCCTCATAGTTCTTTGGGATAGCATAATCTCTCAGCTGCTTGTTCCTTAATTCCAACTGAGCAGCTTGGGTTGCCGCCTCATTCTCAGCTCTGATGTGGGCCTGCTCTTCCACACAAATTTCCGCTTGGATCTGGGCACGTGTATCGGCGATGAGTTGTGCCCGTTGAGCGGTGATGGTGGCATTGACCCTCTCCATCACCAATTCAGCCTGGCGTTGATCGTCAGCCATTTTCCTAGCTCGTTGGCGAGTGAGTCTAATGCGACGGTGGAAGCTTCTCTCTACCTCAGAGTCGTACTCTGGATCAGGGGAGAATCCGAGGTTATGCGCTGGTTGCATACACGTTTTCTACCTGAGTAGAGAGAAGAAAACACCTTTTAGATGATGGCAGAGATATAATGAATTCAAGAAGATATGGATTAATGATTAAAAGAAAGTGTAAAACCCTAACGAACTAGCAAGATACTAAATGAAATTAAAACGTTCCATTGTCCCCGACAACGACACCAATTTTTTGATGGAGCTTCCACTTACGTGGGATTGCGTGCACCAACTAAAAATCCTAAAGATAGTAAGTCTTTAGGTTTAGCCTTGCATATACTAGATGGAGAACTCCACCCACGTATGCTAAGATACGTGGAAGTCTTATCGTAGTATAGTTAAGGGTCGAATCCTCAGGACAACGGTCTTGTTGCAAGCACCAAGAAGGAAAATGTTAGAATTTCACTTAATCACTCACTAGTAGGCACTTAAGTCGAAAGTTGGATTTTGTTGTTTTAAACTAAGAACATGAAAAAGTAAGAAAGCAAGTAAAACTAAGGAGTTAAACAGTGATAAAAGTCACTAGGGTGTGATCGGTTTTCACCGCCACTACACATGGATCAGCACATGCAAAGCAAAACATAACCTGTAAAAAAGAGTTTAGTCAGTTAGTATCTTTGTAGGTTTAGTTTCCTTTCGGAGAACTAACTACGAGAAGTGCGGGAATGTTGCAACGCCAGCCATTCCTGAACAAATGGTCACCTACTTTGCATCATTCCCCTCACGAAGTGTGTTCCTCGACTTACCAAGGTTTCACTTTCATACATCAACTGATTCCATTTCATAGTATGAAAGTGTGACAAATGATAGTGAGTTTACTCCACTTCTTGAGATACTGTCCTAGATACCAAAATAGATGCATGGTGGATACATGCACCAAGAACCAACATACAAACTAGTTTCGAATCTAATAGTACAAACGTAGACAATTCATACTAAAAGATAAAGGATAACACAAGTTGGAGATCAAGCAACATGCATTCATTAAACGTTTGATGTTGAACTGAAAAGATAAGAACTCTATATTACAAACTATGAATTACATTTACATGATATGAAAACATAGGTAGCGGGGCTACTCCCCGTGCCCTAGTGAGAGAGACTACTCGCTCATGACTAGGACAAAGAAGGAGGCAAGAAGAGAGAGAGTTCATCATCCCCAAAAAGGAGAGAGGAAAGTCAACCCCTTGGAGAGAGAGAAACGATCCACCAGCTTCACAGGTTGCGCGATGATGAGATCTCCCTCTTCCCACCTTCCTTGGCGGAGAGAGAGAAAGCGGCTTCAAGATGGAGTATGGGTCTCAGACCGGCAGCCCCAGGGTGGAGGATGGAAGTCGTAAGTGCTCAGGAGTTTTCAGACGTCCAAAGGCTGCCTCAATCACTCCAGAGCACTTACGACTTCCATCCTCCGCCCTGGGGCTGCCGGTCTGAGACCCATACTCCATCTTGAAGTCACTTTCTCTCTCTCTTCCAAGGAAGGTGGGAAGAGGGATATCTCTTCATCGCGCAACCTGTAAAGCTGGTGGATCATTTCTCTCTCTCCAAGGGGTTGACTTTCCTCTCTCCTTTTTGGGGATGATGCACTCTCTCTCTTCTTGCCTCCTTCTTTGTCCTAGTCATGAGCGAGTAGTCTCTCTCACTAGGGCGCGGGGAGTAGCCCCGCTACCCATGTTTTCATATCATGTAAATGTAATTCATAGTTTGTAATATAGAGTTCTTATCTTTTCAGTTCAACATCAAACGTTTAATGAATGCATGTTGCTTGATCTCCAACTTGTGTTATCCTTTATCTTTTAGTATGAATTGTCTACGTTTGTACTATTAGATTCGAAACTTGTTTGTATGTTGGTTCTTGGTGCATGTATCCACCATGCATCTATTTTGGTATCTAGGACTGTATCTCAAGAAGTGGAGTAAACTCACTATCATTCGTCACACTTTCATACTATGAAATGGAATCAGTTGATGTATGAAAGTGCAACCTTGGTAAGTCGAGGAACACACTTCGCGAGGGGAATGATGCAAAGTAGGTGACCATTTGTTCAGGAATGGCTGGCGTTGCAACATTCCCGCACTTCTCATAGTTAGTTCTCCGAAAGGAAACTAAACCTACAAAGATACTAACTGACTAAACTCTTTTTTACAGGTTATGTTTTGCTTTGCATGTGCTGATCCATGTGTAGTGGCGGTGAAAACCGATCACACCCTAGTGACTTTTATCACTGTTTAACTCCTTAGTTTTACTTGCTTTCTTACTTTTTCATGTTCTTAGTTTAAAACAACAAAATCCAACTTTCGACTTAAGTGCCTACTAGTGAGTGATTAAGTGAAATTCTAACGTTTTCCTTCTTGTTGCTTGCAACAAGACCGTTGTCCTGAGGATTCGACCCTTAACTATACTACAATAAGACTTCCACGTATCTTAGCATACGTGGGTGGAGTTCTCCATCTAGTATATGCAAGGCTAAACCTAAAGACTTACTATCTTTAGGATTTTTAGTTGGTGCACGCAATCCCAAGTAAGTGGAAGCTCAATCAAAAAATTGATGAGACCGTTTGGACCTCAAGACCGTTTGGACCTTGAGACCGTTTGGACCTCAAGACCGTTTGGACGTGGAGACCGTTTGGATCTTGAGACCGTTTGGACCTCAAGACCGTTTGGACCTTGAGACCGTTTGGACCTCAAGACCGTTTGGACCTGGAGACCGTTTGGATCTTGAGACCGTTTGGACCTCAAGACCGTTTGGACCTGGAGACCGTTTGGATCTTGAGACCGTTTGGACCTCAAGACAGTTTTGACCTTGAGACCGTTTGGCTTCATGCGGTCTTGAGACTGTGTGACTCCATGCGGTCTCGAGACCGGTTGGCTTCATGCGGTCTCGGGACCGTGTGACTCCATGCGGTCTCGGGACCGGTTGGCTTCATGGGGTCTTGAGACTGTGTGCTCCATGCGGTCTCGGGACCGATTGGCTTCATGCGGTCTTGGGACCATTTGGAATCATGCGGTCTTGGGACCGTTTGACTCCATGCGGTCTCAGGACCAATTGGCTTCATGCGGTCTAGGGACCATTTGACTTCATGCGGTCTTGGGACCGTTTGACTCCATGCAGTCTCGGGACCGATTGGCTTCATGCGGTCTTGGGACCGTTTGACTCCATGCGGTCTCGGGACCGATTGGCTTCATGCGGTCTGGGGACCGTTTGACTCCATGCGGTCTCGGGACTGTTTTAGTCCATGCGGTCTTGAGGCGGATTTAGTCTTTTATGATTTTTTTGTGTCTTTTCCTGCAAGTATAGAGGAGAAAAGTTAGTCTAATAGTATATTTACAATAAGAGGGAATATTTAGGTATTATGTCTAATTCTAATCAAGAAAGAGTGTGGAAAACTAAAGAAAAGACTAAGGTAACATCCCAAAATTGGGGGTTATCACCCCCCCCTAACTTAGAGTCTAGCTTGTCCTCAAGTTAGATAGAGCTGAGGCATGTAATGGTGAGGTGATTTTATTTAGTTAAGATTTCCATACTCTTGCTTCAATTCTCAACCTAAGTTCTGCCAAGGTCATATCGGGTCTTATTGCTTGCCTTGACTCTTTCAGGTTTTTGAGAGTTGCTAGGATCTCAGGTTCCTTCCGCATCTCGTAGCTTGCATCGGGACCACTTTTTATTCTGTGCATGATGTTGACTCTAATCAGCTTTATACCTCTCTGAAGAACCTACTGGAAACTAGAGTGGGTATGAGGGTTGGCTAAAGGCTAGAAGTGTAACTCCCCTTTTAAGTGGGGGAGGGGTTGTCTATGCTTTTAGAATTTCACT
This sequence comes from Alisma plantago-aquatica, assembly GCA_963693085.1. Lineage (NCBI taxonomy): Eukaryota > Viridiplantae > Streptophyta > Magnoliopsida > Alismatales > Alismataceae > Alisma > Alisma plantago-aquatica. Next base: position 36,803,724 of record OY856413.1, read on the forward strand.
ACCGGGCATGACACATCTGCCTTTGTGAGGGAAGCTAAATGTACCGGCCGGGTGAATCCTTTATAAGCCTTTCATATATTTAGATACCTTAGGGTTTCACTACCGGGCACGACACATCTGCCTTCATGAGGGCAGCTGAATGTGCCAGCCGGGTGAGCCCTTCATTGGTTCTTTATATAGATCCTTATTTATGGCACATCTCTCATAATTTTATTCAACTCTCTGGCTTTTATTCGTAGACTCGCAGGCTTAGGTTTTGGGGTTTTTTCAGGAAATTATTTTGGGCGGCGAAGCCTCTTTTATTTGAAGAGAAGAAAGTTGTTCTTAGAGTTTTTTTTTCAACATGCACTTATTTTGTGGTCCGCTTGCAAGACTTCTTGATTTAGAAATTGCCTGATGCCCCTCTCATCCTTGAGAGCTTGGCTTATTTCTGACTTGATATTGACCTATGGAGAGTCAGATGTAGAAGTGAAACAAAAGCATGAAACTCAATAGTGGAGAGGTATTATTAAGTCGCCATTATATGTCTAAGTGCTATTTACTTTTGAGGACTAACGTGATTCTAAAGTTAGCTGAGGGTGACTTTATTCCAGAGATGAGTTATTTAAAATGGGAGCTAAATGTGTAAAGGAAACTAAGAAAAATATGTACAAAAAAGAAGGAGAAGATGGAGAATGAGGGATATAGAAATGATACCTCGTCCTTGTCTAATGTACCCCCCAACTTATCACTCACTCTGTTCTCAGAGCGTCAAAGTGATAGGTTGAGAAGTACGATGACAAGGGCTGCCGGCTAAGTTAATTCTGAATTTGCCCCTGGTGATTGAAGTAGATTTTCTGTGAACTGTCCTCGTAGAGCGTGGTAATCCACATCAGTCATATCTTCTACTGGTCTTTGAAGAACGATGATGGTGTACATCCAATAGAGAACGTGGAAGCCACAATCATTTGATTCTCGGATTTGTTGGGGACATTTGTGGCTGAAGGAAGGGCGATGAAAATGGTCTTTGTCGTAAGCCCTTGTATGCTGACTTAGAAGGGCGATTAATTTGTCAGCGCATTCCTTTGCTACCACTTTTGTTGGCGTCCTTGGTGTCACGACATAGTTCCTCTGCCGTGGGTTGTACTGGCTATCGGAACTGTTGTATCTTGCAGTTGTTCCTTCTGGTAGGTTTGTTGCCAGGAGCATCCAGTGCTTGTGATAAAGGAAGGGTAACATGATGAACTTTGGCATTGTGTGGTGTAGAAAGGAGATCAGCGATTCAGTTTTGCCAAAGTTCTTGAGCTTTAAAAGATCATCCTTCATGTATGGGGACGTCATGTATGTAGTGGGGTTATTTTGGCAGAGTAAAAACTGATAAGTGGCCATTAAGCTTACTGAGAGGGATCCTTTAATCTGTAAAGTCTCTCGAAGTGTGTCTGCCATAACTAGAATATCCCTAGACATGAATATGAGCTCATCCTTCTCGGCTGAAAGCCGCGCCATAATGAGACGTAGTTCGATGTGTGAGAGACCTTTGCAAGCACCGTGATTGAAGTCAGGAAAGGTTGTTTCTATGGCAGACAAAGGATCAATGTCGCTTTTACTTTGCGCGGCAGCTAAAGCCGGCTCCGTGGGTTTTTCCAATTCTTTCAGAATGTGGCAGAAAGGTCGCCTCTGCGGGCGTTGGACAGTTGAGAAAAGATAATGAGGGACGTCATCTGGTGCCATTGTCAGGTCCTTGAAGAACCTTCTATCGCAAATGAGATCCATGGCGTAATGCCCTCGCAAAGAGTGAAAATCTTCAGCAACGAGGTCAGTAAATAGGATTTCCTGGTTCAGTGCTTGGATGTGACACATGGTGTAGAAAGCGCAGTCCCCAGATCCCTCAGCAGTTTGAACTTGAGGGTTTATTATTTGGAATCAAGGCTGGCTCCAGTCTTGGCGGAGAGATGGGCGGGCATCCCAAATTAACTTAAGCAGCCGGAAGGGAAGACACTTCCATAATGGATCGTTACTTTGAAAATAAGTGCATGTTGAAAAAAAAACTCTAAGAACAGCTTTCTACTCTTCATATAAAAAAGGCTTGGCCGTCCAAAATAATTTCCCGAAAAAACCCCAAAACCTAAGCCTGCGAGTCTACGAATAAAAGCCAGAGAGTTGAATAAAATTATGAGAGTTGTGCCAAAAATAAGGATCTATATAAAGAACCAATGAAGGTCTCACCCGACCGACACATTCAGCTGCCCTCATGAAGGCAGATGTGTCGTGCCCGGTAGTGAAACCCTAAGGTATATAAATATATGAAAGTCTTATAAAGGATTCACCCGGCCGGTACATTGAGCTGCCTTCACAAAGGCAGATGTGTCGTGCCTGGTAGTAAAATTCTATAAGCATAGACAACCCCTCCCCCACTTAAAAGGGGAGTTACACTTCAAGCCTTTAGCCAACCCTCATACCCACTCTAGTTTCCAGTAGGTTCTTCAGAGAGGTATAAAGCTGATTAGAGTCAACAACATGCATAGAATAAAAAGTGGTCTCGATGCAAGCTACGAGATGCGGAAGGAACCTGAGATCCTCGAAACTCTCAAAAACCTGAAAGAGTCAAGGCAAGCAATAAGACCCGATATGACCTTGGCAGAACTCAGGTTGAGAATTGAATCAAGAGTATGAAAATATTAACTAAATAAAATCGCCTCGCCATTACATGCCTCAGCTCTATCTAACTTGAGGACAAGCTAGACTCTAAGTTAGGGGGGGTGATAACCCCCAATTTTGGGATGTTACCTTAGTCTTTTCTTTAGTTTTCCACACTCTTTCTTGATTAGAATTAGACATAATACCTAAATATTCCCTCTTATTGTAAATATACTATTAGACTAACTTTTTCCCTCTATACTTGCAGAAAAAGACACAAAAAAATCATAAAATACTAAATCAGCCTCAAGGCCGCATGGACTCAAACGGTCCCGAGACCGCATGGAGTCAAACGGTCCCCAGACCGCATGAAGCCAATCAGTCCTGAGATCGCATGGAGTCAAATGGTCCCAAGACTACATGAAGCCAATCGGTCCTGAGACCGCATGGAGTCAAACGGTCCCAAGACCGCATGAAGTCAAACAGTCCCAAGACCGCATGAAGCCAATCGGTCCCGAGACCGCATGGAGTCAAACGGTCCCAAGACCGCATGAAGACAATCAGTCCCGAGACCGCATGGAGCCACACAGTCTCAAGACCGCATGAAGCCAACCGGTCCCGAGACCGCATGGAGTCACATGGTCCCGAGACCGCATGAAGCCAATCGGTCCCGAGACCGCATGGAGTCACACGGTCTCAAGACCACATGAAGCCAAACGGTCTCAAGGTCAAAACGGTCTTGAGGTCCAAACGGTCTCAAGATCCAAACGGTCTCCAGGTCCAAACGGTCTTGAGGTCCAAACGGTCTCTAGATCCAGACGGTCTCCAGATCCAAACGGTCTTGAGGTCCAAACAGTCTCAAGGTCCAAACGGTCTTGAGGTCCAAACGGTCTCAAGGTCCAAACGGTCTTGAGACCATTTGGACCTCAAGACCGTTTGGACCTTGAGACTGTTTGGACCTCAAGACCGTTTGGACCTGGAGACCATTTGGATCTTGAGACCGTTTGGACCTCAAGACCGTTTGGACCTAGAGACTGTTTGGATCTTGAGACCGTTTGGACCTCAAGACCGTTTTGACTTTGAGACCATTTGGCTTCATGCGGTCTTGAGACCGTGTGACTCGATGCGGTCTCAGGACCGGTTGGCTTCATGCGGTCTCGGGACCGTGTGACTCCATGCGGTCTCGGGACCGGTTGGCTTCATGAGGTCTTGAGACCGTGTGGCTCCATGCGGTCTCGGGACCGATTGGCTTCATGCGGTCTTGGGACCGTTTGGCATCATGCGGTCTTGGGACCGTTTGACTCCATGCGGTCTTGGGACCGATTGGCTTCATGCAGTCTTGGGACCGTTTGACTTCATGCAGTCTTGGGACCGTTTGACTCCATGCGGTCTCGGGACCGATTGGCTTCATGCGGTCTTGGGACCGTTTGACTCCATGTGGCCTCGGGACCGATTGGCTTCATGTGGTCTGGGGACCGTTTGACTCCATGCGGTCTCGGGACCGTTTGAGTCCATGCGGTCTCGGGACCGTTTGACTCCATGCGGTCTTGAGGCTGATTTAGTCTTTTATGATTTTTTGTGTCTTTTTCTGCAAGTATAGAGGGGAAAAGTTATTCTAATAGTATATTTACAATAAGAGGGAATATTTAGGTATTATGTCTAATTCTAATCAAGAAAGAGTGTGGAAAACTAAAGAAAAGACTAAGGTAACATCCCAAAATTTGGGGTTATCATATAGTCAAAGGGTTTGATTGATATGTCAAAGATAAAGGAGGGATCTGTGATTTAGTAGGAGTGTATTCACATTCCACCTATTGATGAGGAATGGAATGTTCTAAAATGGAGAACTTTGTGGAAATATATTTAAGGGAAGACAGAGACTTTTCCTATGTGACAGGAATAGAGATCTATAGAGATAGTTCTCGAAAACCTCTTGACCTAGAAAAGAGAGACCATACATTGACAATCTGTACTGAAGGCTTCAGTATACATAGATTCAGTGGGAGAAAACTTGTCCATTTTACATGGAGTTAGTATCCCCAAGGCCAAGTGTCCAATTCTTATGAAGAATGGGAACACAAAGAATATATATGTATCTATCATGTATGTAATCATCTCGTTATCTTGAATGTATGGACATACCAAGAATAAAATGCATTTATCATCTTGTATGTAGGACATGGCACTATGATATGCTCATCCTAATAACTCATATGTGGGACATGATTAGTGGATGTCTGTCTAGTTCTAGTAAGGGTTATTGGAATACCATGAGAACTTGCCAAGTACTTGAGAAGTACTAGTTCTATGGAAATAAGGAAGGGTTCACTGTAAAGAGTTACACTAATGCAAACTTTTGAAAAAGACAGAAAATTTATCGCAAAATATATATGGAATATATAAAAGTGAATGTGTGTTGAAAAATGGAAACGTTCCAATAAATCTATTTTAAAAGGAAATGTCGAGTATCTGTGTGTTAGAGAACAATAGTGGATACTATATGGATCTGGGAGTTCATAAAGATGAACTTATAGATATTCTGATCATTGATGACAAGTAAGGAGTGCTTAGTCATGCAATGACGCTAAAGGTTAGCAAAGGAATATTGGATCGCATATTATGGCAATTCCATGTCATACGTATGACGTACATCGAAGAGATGTGAGACATGCAATAATACCGACTTAGGCAAAGTGTTGCCATAACTCACTGTGTTAACACTAGAGCACAGTAACATGTGGGACATGTTTGGAGATCACTAAGAATATGATTCAAGGGTGATTGGCTCATAGTGCAAGAAGGAGTCTGTTTGTATGTATGCCCTGAGAGCCAATCATGGGATGATTGGTGGGATACATTAGGATTGATTTGATAAACATCAAAGGCAAGCTTCCAATTTATTCTGGTTCAGTCATTTATGAGATAATGACAGAACATATTGAATGTCTAGAGAATGACAATACCCAATGACGTATGCCTTCAAGTACGTGACTTGAACGATGAGATCATACAAATGTTAAGACTTTGTACATTCTTGTTATGTCCCTAGTCAGATGTCATTATGGAAGGTTGATAGACAACAATGACACACAAGACTAGATTGTGTATTGGTTGATGACAGAATCTCATTAGTCATGATATAGTGTTATCAAACCAAGCACATAGGTACTTGTTAGAAAACAAGTGTAGCAGACAAACCCACTGTGACAGTGACACATGGAACCATGACTTGGTAGTCATAGTCAGCTCTCACACTGATGGTGGTGAGCATGATTCTTTGTCCTGAAATCACTACACTCAACACATGTCATTGGGTACACTTTGACATCATCAAATGCAGTCCTGAAATATAGATTGTTATAAAGGTGATGATTGGGTGACTTTGACACATGGGGCTTTTGAGGGGTGAGTGATAGATATGGGATTTGTCCCTCCTAAGGGAGTTTGATGTCCATGGACACTTGATGAGTAGGACTGAGAAAGGAATGTGCATGCATATGTGAATCAATATGTTATATTGATGTCACACATATCTCATCTAGTCTGCTCTGAGATCAAGGAAGTGAATGAACATTGAAAGGATGACTGTTCCATGCCTTGAGTTCATTTCGGATATTAGTGACAAAGGAATTATGCATTCACTATAACACCAATCATAGATTGTAGGATTGAAAGTTGTTCTCTAACTTTCCTTTTCACTTGGGTAGCACAGATGTGCGACTAGGCACCACTCTTTACTTGTGAAGTCATAAGTGTTATGAACTTTCAGTGCCAACGTGAAATGGGCCTGTAGGGTTACACACATAGGATTTAATTGGGAAGAGGAATTTATCTACAAATGATGTTTAGATTGTTTACTAAATGTGTTTAGTAGTTCAAGTAAACATTCAATCAATTGACTCGACTCAGAATCACCAAGTTCAAGTGTTGGACTAACTGCTTTGGGTGTCAGATTGAATGAGAACTACATTGACTGATTTCTACACAACCTGGACTGCCAACCGACCGTTTCAAGCTGTTGAACCGATCAACTTAGGGTCAAGTGAGATGACTGATTCAAGTGTTGAACCGATCGGTTCAGATGGACCAAACGAGCCAGTTTGGGAAAGTTAGGTTGGTGAGAAAATATTTTTGTTTCACTTGTATAATTCGATTGGGACAAGTATTAATCTTTGGATTAATTGGAAATGGAAAGAGGAAAGTCAATTGGGAACTACCCTGGGAAGTGAAACGACCGATTCATGAATGAACCGATTGGTTCAACTCCTTAAATGACTAGTTCATGAGATGAACTGATCTTTTCAGTCCCCAAACGATCTGTTCATTTGTGAAACGACTAGTTCACTTGCCGTAGTGTATCAATTCATGGAAATTCCAGACCCATCTACTCCCAGTTTAGTCTTGCATTTCCCAGGGATGAGAACCATAACCTTGACCCTTCCTATATATAGAGGGGTATTGGGGGCTTCTCTGATAGCACAACTCAGAACATCAATTGCTCTGCAAAGTTGTCCTCTCTGGTTGTGGTAACCGAGAGAGCCTAAGAAAGTGCTACCTGACTAGGGAGTCACAACGAGGGAAAGATAACTACATGACGGCAACTGGTGGTGGGAGAGCATGTCGGTGACTAGTACGATGACAGAAGGGGATGACTCCTTTCAATGTCCTATAGGACATGACGAGTAGAGTTCCTAGTGGTCCGTGTGAACTACTACAGAGGTGTGATATTTCTTTCGCTCAGAGGACATTCGTCAATCCGTCAGTCCAGGTGCGACCATGATCTACACAGACGCCGTCCAAGACCAGAGATGAAGACCGCGCTAGCCGTGAGGTAACATCACTGAGAAAGCCTCAGGATAAGATACGCCTCTACAAACCATCCTTCCTACCGTATAGATTTTGACGAGATCTCCTTGGGTTCTGGGTTTTGGGAGAAGTTTTTTTTGTTTCCGCTGCCATCTTTGCCTCCCCTAAAACCCAACATCCCCACCCACTAAAAATGGTTGCCTTATATAGTTTAATGAGGTAAGTAAGATGTGTTGGTTTGATTATAGACAAAAATTATATACCAGAAAGTACACAAAAGTTTGGTGCTTTTAAAGAAGTGAAATATCAATTTTATGCTTGAAATGGTCACAATTTTAACTTAGAAGAAATTCTTTGTCGATTAATTTTTATGGGCATACTCTTATGAACATACAATTATTTTTGTGTATCTATGGAAATATTCCCAGTTGACTAGACAATCTAAATAAAAAATATCAAAAACATTTCATGATAATGATGTTAAGAACTTGAATTGGTTTATATGAAACCAATTCCCTTCCAAGCCTCTTAGTGATATTGAATACTCCACAACTCTGTGATTCTTGAGACAGAGGAAAATTCAAGGGTTTTGAAGGAGTTGAATCTAGGAGAGAAGAATTAGGTTTCCCACTTCCTAAAGTTGGGGAGTCATGTAAATTCATCTATCCTTGCTAGGATTTTTTGGCATTTATTATCTCTTATTTCAATGTCCATCCTTCCTCTAATTTGGATAAAAAGTATATCAATGCCCCATTTTATCCCATTATCTCTCTCCAATTCTTATTCTTAGGGTTCTTATTTGAAAGAAAGAAAATGACTGATATCTTGAAGTTTGTTCTGGATTTAAGAAACTTAGTTTGGGACTACAAATTTGAGGTGTTTAACACCTAAAGTGGGAGGTTCAATTACTTCTTAGTTGTTTTAAGATGCAAAACTCCTAATAATATCCAATTGAAGATCAAAGAGATACTGCTTGCAATTCTAAGTATTGGATGATCTATTACGGAAAATTCTTAGGTAACGAGTACATATTATTTCTACTTCATTATTTAGGATATGTAATTTCGAAATTCATAACTTATAAATTCAAATGCAATAAAATTAATGGCAAAGAAATGAAATTGACTTATGCTAATATTTCTGTTAACATAATTTCTTATGATGTATGGAAATCGGAAAGAATGTAGTTTGAATTGAATAAGCATGGAATACATGTTATTTTGTTGTCAATATTTAATATTTGATATAATTAAATTTAGTTTGAGTATGTGGGTCAATGTAAATGTTTCAAAATGATGATAACCATGAAATAGGAGAATGTTAAAGGATTGACTCAAAATGATTTAAGGATTATTTACTAAATCCAACTTTTTTTGGAAACATAGAGATTAGATATTAATCACCCCAATCTCTATTTTGGGCCAAATCACAGAAAGTTGGATATTAATATCTGTAGGTAGCTAGTCCAGCTTTAAATAGGAAGAACGACATTGGGTAGTAGAATACATAGACTCTTTTGCAATGATGTCTACCACAAGATTATGCTTCTGAATAATAAATGAAAGATGGAGATTTAGCAATAAGGAGAGAGCGCGTTAGTACTCTATACTCAAAGGCTAGAGTTTGCAGGAAGGTATGTTCATTTGCTGTAGAATATCAATGGCCGTGGATGAGTCTGACAAGATAATAGGTGCACACCAATTCTTCTATATACAAGTATTCACAGCAAGGATAATGCCCTTTACCTCAACCTCTAGAGCTGAGGCTGCATAGCCATATGTACCATAGCCCCATAAGTAGTCACCTTTGCCATCAGTTACATGGATGCCTATACCCATCTTGAGCATATGGTGTTGGAAAGATGTATCAATGAAAACAACATGTTGGTACAGTGACAGCTGAGGAGGATGACTTCTCTCAGTTGTAGTGGCAAGGGGAGTGCTTTTCTGAAGTGTGAATGCTGCCTTCGAGTTTCCACGGATAAGGGAGACCAACACCTGGGGAGGATACCATTTACCAACATGGATAAGTTCGTTGCATGCTTGCTAGATGGTCCAACACCCAATGCATCATAGAGTTTTGTCCTCAACATTGATATTTCCATGTATAATATGGGTGATCCAATCATCCTCTGATAGAATGAACAAAGAGGGATCCATGTTGAGAAGCTGCCATACCTTTAGGCTTGTAGGGAGGTCACGAAGGCAGTGGGTCAACATGTCTGGTTCTTGCATACAAATGGGACATACATTATCCACAATGATACGACGACGCACCTTCTCCATGTTTGTGAGAATGGCGTGGTGCTTGAGCAACCAGAGGAAGGTTTTATGTTTAGGAGGTAGGGGAATTGCCCAGAGTGCCTTCCAGCTCATGGAGGTTGAAAGTGACTTTTAATCATTGAGCCAAGCATAAGCAGTGCTGACCGATAGCTGCCCATTGGGCTCCATGGGCCAAGACCAAGTATCAACTCCTGCATCTTCACTGGGAGGAATGATATACTGGATAAACCACCATTCTTCGGGTGGTAGGTAAGCATGGATGAAATCCCAATCCCACACGTCCGCTCTAGGAGACATGCATTGCATTGTAAGGTCACTGAGGTCATCGGGGATAGATGTATTGGATGCAATATCAAGTATTGATTTACTGAACAGTCACTTCTCTCGCCAAACATTAGTATTGGATCCAGAGTTGATAGTTTTATTACACACAACTTCAAGCTTGGGTTGGTGACTTTTGATAAAGGCCCATGCAGAAGAGCCTGACTTCTTAATAGGAACTCCATTCCAGACATACTTGCTTCTCATCACCTCAACCCACTGAGCATGGGAATTGTTTAGGAACTTCCATACACTCTTTATAAATTAAAGCCACATTTTGGGTCCTGGCATCCTTGATTCCTAGCCTACCAAGCGACTTGCTCCTAGTCAACTTGTCCCAAGAGACTAAGGAAATCTTTCTTTGTTCACGACCACTAGACCAGATGAACTCCCTGATGTGTCTGTTAAAATCATCACAAAGAGTAGGAGATAACTTAACAGACTTCATAGTGTAAGAGGGAATAGATTGCAATGAAGATTTCACCAAGGTGATGCGGCTCTCAAGAGAAAGAATACGGGTAGACCAGATGTCCATACGACCTCTGATGGAGCATAGGATATGCGAGTGAGTTTTCTTATTAGGCCGATGGAGTAGAAAGGGTACTCCCAAATAGCGACCCAAATCAGTAGTTCTTGGTATACCCATGCGACGACAGAAAGCTCGTTGCTCATATATGGCGGTGTTGGGGGAGAAGTAACAACATGACTTCTCTTTAAAGATAATTTGCCCAGACATGAGGGTGAAATCCTTTAGAATCTTGTTGATGTTAGAAGCTTGGGCAATAGACACCTCGACCATAAGTAAGATGTCATCAGCAAACATCACATGAGAGAGGGGTGGGTCTGCCTTAGTTATCATAATCGACTTCTAGGTACCCAAGGCCACCGCCTTGGAGATTGCTTGGCTAAGGCGTTCCATACAAACTACAAAAATATAGGGGCTGATTGGGTCACCCTGTCGAACACCTTGGATGGATTTGATAGGATCCATAGGTGCACCTTCCCATAGAATCGATGTACTGGTTTGAGATATGATTTTCATAATCAAGCTGGAGAGGCTCTCAAGAATTCCAGTCATTGCAAGGGTGTCCTCAATGAAAGGCCAACTCATGCGATCAAACGCCTTAGAGAGGTCTAGCTTGACAACCACCCATTTTTTGTTTCCTTACTTATTCTTCATAGAATGAACAACTTCTTAGACAAGGAGAATGTTGTCACTAATATGTCGGCCTGGAATGAAACTAGACTAATTCATTGAGATCCAACCATTCATGAAAGGTTTAAGTCTTTCCACAATAATCTTGGAGATAAGTTTGAAACAACAGTTATTAAGTGAGATGGGACAAAGCTCAGAGCACTGTTGAGAGTTAGCAACTTTTAGAATGAGCACAAGCAAGGAATCTACAATACTAGGATCCACCTGACTGGTGATGAAGGCATCCTGAACAACAAAAATGAAAGAGCCACCCACACGTGACCAGTTGCTTTGAATGAAGCCATTATCGATACCATCCGGACCCGGTGCCTTGGCTGGGGCCATTAGGAAGAGGGCTCTCTTGATCTCATCAGTGTTTGGAAATTGCCCAATAATATGTGCATTAGTGATGGGCTGTAACTCACCCACATAATAACGGATGGCCTCTCGATCCGGCGGTGAGGAGGTAGGGGTGCATAAGAGATGACTGAAGAACTCATGTACATGTAGCTTTATATGTTCTGGAGAAGTGGTCCAGGCTCCATTGGCATCACAGAGCCTGTATATCCTATTGTGTTGCCTTCGATACTTGACATATGCATGAAAGAATTTATTGTAACTATCACCATGCTACAACCAATTAATATTTGAGCATTTTTTCCAGTATGCCTCCTCCCTCAAGAGGATGGTATTAAGTTGTTCCTGAAGAGCAATAGAACACAATTGGTTTGAAACAGAAGGAGGAGATGATTGGGATGCTACCTGGCATATGTCAATCCTGCGAAGAAGAGCATCTTTATGTTTATGTTGTTGTTTCAGTCTTTGAGCTTCCCAGTTGATTGTAGCTGTTTTGAAAGTAGGAAGCACGTCCAAGTATGAACATGAGCCATCCCAAGTGGGTAGGAGTTCTGACTTGAATGTTGGAATGAGGTTCCAACTCATCTTTGTTTTGAAGTGGTGACCTCTCGGCTGTTGGTGGTGCCTAGATAGTAAAATGGGATTATGGTCACTGTGCAAGCGTGGGAGCACATGAATGTTCATCTCTCCTTCCACAGCTAGCCAATAGTCATTAGAAATAGTTCTATCAAGCTTCTCTAGTATCCTTCCCTTCTTGCAAGTAAAGTAGTGCCCCGAAGATGCCATGTCTTTAAGAAGTTACAAGGAAGGAGTTAAATTTAAGGCTGGATCACCATTCAAATCCATGCCCTCCCTATTTCTCAGAGATGTCAAGCATAGAATTAAAATCCCCAACAAGAGACCAAGCACCATTGATGTGGGAGGAAAGGCATGTTAGCCTATGCCACCGAAGATCACTTTTTGTGGATTTGGACTTCCATAAATGAAGGTAAGCAACTAAGAGATGTTAATATGGCAGTTCACATATTGGCAGTGACTTTTCAAGATGTCAACTATTCATCTATAATTGTCCCATAGGACCCAAAAGCCCCCATATAATCCCATCGCTTCAACTCTATGAGATGATGAGAAACCAAGCCTCTTGATGATGCCATCGACTTTACTTCCACTACAACAAGGCTCAACAATGACTAAGATTTGGAGTTTGTGTTTCCTTTTATACTCTTTGAGAAGAACAAGTTTATCCTTGTAGCATGCGGCTTGGATATTCCAACAGATAATATTAGTCATTCAAATAACACAGAGGGGTGATCAGAAAGCATAATGCTTTAGTGAATGGAAACAAGAAATCCAGACATATCAGCAATTGCATCCATTGCCTCATCAGGGCTTGTGTCATCCATCTCAAAATTCAGTGACTTCTTTGCATTGGAAGTGAAATTGACATTACCCATGAGGAGCACGAGCTTTCGTTTCTTGTTCTCACATCCACGACTAATAGTTTGATATATTTCTCGCCTATTACAGAGAATAACCGTGCTACTGGCGCCTTGCACACCCAGAGTGTAGCCCGATGGAGTTGTTGGTTGGGTGCTTGGGTCAGAATCTTGGAACCGGAAGGAGTCAAAAAAGGCATTGCTAACCCTACCTTCACTTATTTCATCATCCACCAGAGTTACCACGGTATTATCCCCTCCCACTGAGGTCATGGTTGGGACTGATTTTGGATCGGGTGGCAGGAGGCCACTCACCCGTGCATTAGGCACAGGTTGTAGTTTCCCCATGTTCTTCTTTTGTGTAGGAGATGGCATCATCTCCGACTTTCCCTCATTAGCATCATCAACTTGGTGGACAGTAGGGATATCCTATGAAGGTTTGGAGTTGTCGACTTGTGCCACCTTTGCTTTGCTGGCCATTCTCACATCTGCAATGGGGGTGATTTCTTTCCATTTGAGGTTCTTATGTTTGGCATCTTGGCATGGATCTTAGTAGTATACTACGTGGACAATGCCAACACCGTGCTAGATGAGGATGACAGAACACTTCTCAGGAAGCTAGGGACGAATTTGCAGTCCCCCTCAGCGTGACCTAGATGACCACACTTCATACAGAAAGTAGGTAGATTTACATATTCCAGTCCGAATCACTCACTGTTGAGCATGATCATAGGCAGAAGTGGCTTTGATGTATCAACTTCAACAACCATACGGGAAAACTTTCGCTGATGTCTGGACTGAGTTGTGGTGTCAATCTTGATTGTCTTACCAATCAGATCACCAACGCTTGATAGTAGTTGGGTTTGGAAGAGCCTGAAGTCCTTAGACCATAATTGCATTGATAGATAATGATTGAAGATCATCCAAAGCCCTCCAGTTAGGGCACGTACGAAGTCATCATTATTTTCCAGTTGAATGATGTAATAACCCTTGTCGAGATCAATTGCTCTGAATTCGTTCGTGAGTTACCACAAAATAGGAATTCTGTTCATAAGGGCATTGAAACTCACGGTGGTGCCGATGACCTTGATGACTACTATAAACTTCCATGGCTCAAGAAGTGGTGGCTGTGTTGCAGGGTGGATGGATATGGCAGGGATCATGCCCGCCAGGTCTATGCAAATATCTGCTGAGGTTAACAAATTTGGAGATACCTATGATAGTGTTGTGGGAGCCTTCGTCGATCACCCAGTCATGGCATCCTTATATGACCGAGAGTTCTGTTGTGGTGGGGGGCCAGATATGTCCATCTGGATGTCACCATCGACAGTAGTCAGAGAGGGTTGGTTGGGGTCCACAGACGACTCAAGATCGCCATTGACAGAGGTAGCTTGAGGGATTATGTGCCCGAAGCCACAACTGCCGCCACAAATAGGGAACCCTAGCGTCATCGAGATTAAAGTTTTACTTATAGTACAAGTTGGATTACTAAATCCAACTTGAATGTAAGAATTTTTCATAAGTTGCTTAATAATGACTTGCAGAGATAATTAACTTCTAAGGAATAGTTTAAGTAATGCTAATGTGTTATGCTTCCTACTATGAATATTTTTATTAGATATGCAAGGTTTACTTTTAATTACCAAAATTCCATTGGGAGTTGAATGATATGAAATATGAGTATCTGAGTGCAAGAAAGAATATGGAAAATGATGAAAACAATTGGCGTGATAGGTAATAAGAGAAGTTCTTCCCAAAGGAAATGAGTTTCCAATATTAACATACAAATTAAAGATAATATTGTGTCCAATGGGAATGGAGGCTAATAAGATACATGCATGCCCAAATGATAGTGTGCTATTTCAAAATAACTATATTAATTTGAAAGTTTGACAAAAATGTGGGGTGTCAAGGTATAAAATGACGAGTTCAAGTGAGTCCAAAATTGGCTCCCTTGCTAAGGTGATGTGGTATCGACCGGCATGCATTGGCGAAGAAAAACAATTGTGGGGTCCTATGACATGCATTTGACTCCCCACAATGGATGAAAAGAAATTTATTGTACCCTGAATTTCGATGAAGAAATCAAAAACCTAATACTTGGAATTGTACTGATGGGATGAATTCATATGGCATATTAAGCAGACAACACATCACTTGGCATGTTGTGATTAGTATATACAATCTTGCTCCCTGGTTGTGTATGAAATATAAGTACATCATGTTGTCCTTGTTGATATCGGGCCCCAAACAACATGTCAATGATATTGACCTTTTTCTTGAACATTTCATTACTGACTTAAAGAAACTCTAGGGAGAAGATGTGATGACTTATGATGCTTCAAGTAGAGAGACATTTTGTTTCGAAGCTATGTTGTTTTGCACTATTAATGACTTTCCATTGTATGGGAATTTGTTTGGATATAGCATAAAGGGATCCAAATCATGTCCTATATCAGGGGAGGTTGTTTGTGAAAGAGTAAAGGACTTTGTCAATGCATTTGGCAAGATATCACAATGTAGTATTCACACAAGAAGTGATAAATATTTATTCAAGAAGAGGCCAATATTCTGGGATCTTCCTTATTGGTGTTCTTTGGTAGTAAGTCATTATATTGATGTCATACATATTGAGAAAAATGTTTGTGGTAGCATCAATTGTACTCTGTTGAATATACTATGTAAGACTAAAGATGGCATGAAATTTAGAATGGACCTATGTGAAATGGGTATATGGAAAGAATTAACAACATAAGCTAGCAATGATTGAAAAACATATTTACCTCCTGCTTGTTACACGTTGCCTAGATAGGGGAACATAACTTTTTGTGAGTGCTTTCTTAATGTTATGGTACTATAGGGATACTCTTCCAATATTTGTAGGTTCATATCAATGAAGGATCTAAAGCTACTAGGTCTTAAATCTCATGATTTTCATCATAATACAAAAAATATTTCCCATGGCTATTCAATCTATAGTGTTGAAGCATGTAAGGTTTGCAATCTCCATGCTTCATTTCTTCTTCTACACTCTATGCAACAAAGTTGTTGATCCTGAGAATCTTGAGATGTTGCAAAGAGAAGTGGTCATTACCATGTGCTAGATTGGGATGTATTTGCATCCTTCATTCTTTGATATCATGGTAAATATTGTTGTCCATTTGACTAGGATTACACAAAACTTCAAAATGATAAGAGTGTCATCTAAGGCAATGGTTCATCCTTCAAGTATCTTCATTATATTTTTCTAATGTGAATGATAAGAGTCCATGTAAAGCTCAAATGTCATATTATAGAGTCATTGAAGGTGTATGGGAGTTTGGCTACATAGATTTTAGAGTTACTGTCTTTAGGTGTAAATGGGTTGATAATACCAAAGAAGTTGTAGTTGATGAATTGGGTTTCAGATTAGTGAATTTTGAAAAAATTGGCGAGAAGGGTGAACCATTCATAATGGCATCACAATTGAAATAAGTATTCTTCTTTGATGATCCTACAAATGAAAAATGGTCTATCATTCTTCATGGGAAAAGGTAGTTCATTACAGATCTTATAGATGAAGAATAATATTATGACAAGTACGATGACTCCAGTCCATTCTCCATTGGATTTCCAACACCAAAAGTTTAATCGATCACTGACTTATATCTACATGGAGATCACACAAAAGGAATATTAATTGAACAAAGATCCACCCAATACCAGAGGCATTTATTTTATTTTTTAAATTCTAGATGTGCATTTTACATTATTTATTACAGTTATACATGTTTCATATGAGACATGTACATTTTACATTCTTTATCACTTATATTTCATTTTTTGACTATTTCTAATATGACATTTTTAGATGGCGTCTAACCATGAGGATGAACACCATGATGATGTGTACCATGAGCATGTGCACCATGATAGTGCAAGTTATATTATTTTATTACATAGATGTGCATTTTACATTCCCTATCATAGGTATTGCATAGATGTGCATTTTACATTCTCTATCACTTATATGTGTTTGTTGACAATCTTAGGATTAGATTATTGAGGTTGTGCACCATCAAGATCTTGCTGTGTTTGCAAAGGAACAACGTGATCGTGCACATCGAAGAGGCATCACCTTGACGAACAAGTTAGTAGTGCAAAGGGGTAAAGGACCAAAATTGGCTGTTGAATTTGATGGTGTAGGAAATCCATATTGGGAAGAATCACAATACTTCCATGCAATACCAGGGGGTTATTAATCACAAAAAGTGGAGATAATAATAGAATCTTGGCATAAATTTAATCGTTCCACAAAATACTACATATAGAAGGACTTATGTGTGAAATATTCTGATTTTTAAAGATTTCCATAATTCTATTTTTATAAATATGCCATTAAGTATATGAAATCTTGCAGACCATCTTTGACCTTGATAAAATACTACATCGTAAAGTAGTGATGCAACACTATTGGAGGCTATTCAAGAATTATGGGATACATATGATAAGCAAATACATAATGAGTGACAAGTAGAAAAAGTTGGCCACTGAGCAATGAGCCTATCTTGACCTAAATGTGTGGGAAGCATTTGTTTCTTCAAGACAAATAGATGAATTCAAGGTATTGAGCCTCCTTTATTTGTACATATATTCTTATGACTTATTAGATGAAATCAATGTATAACACAATCTGTTACATATTCAAAATATATTCTTATGATTTCAATGTATTACATATTCAACATATGGTTTTTATTAACCAGGCTATACACATTGTTCAAAAGAAAGGCATTTAAAGAATGTCCATGATCACAACTTGGGTCCAAGTGGTTACTTAATGCATAGGCAAAAGAGACTAGAAGGATCTTCTTTTAAGCAACCTACTCTTGGGTCTGCTGATTCTTATCCTACTCATGCACCTTTACTATGCCACGTGGAGTGGATAGATTCAAGGACAAACTAATTTGGAGAAATATCCAATCCCACAATTGCCGAGGTGGCTGCAAAAATAGTAAAATTCAACTTTGCACGCTATATGTTCATTTCTTACCTTGATTGTTATCTTTTACTATCCAATTCCTATTAATGATGATTAGAATGAGATCTAAGAGCAAAAACATAAGTTCATCCCTGAGGGCCAAGTGGATGAATTGACGGTTGCTCTGGGTACTCCAGAGCTCCCTTGATGTGTTAGGGCCACTGGGGCTGGTTTCAATATTAGATCCTTTTTTGGGTGATCAAAGAAGTGCAAATCTATCAAGAAAAGAGTCTGGTCGCAAGAGCAGCTGCAAGGCATGATTGCAAAGGGAATAGAGGATGCAATGAGACAATATCATGCTTCTCATTGTTTACCTCCTCGAACAGTACATGTGCCACCCCTCTATTCATACGAGGTGGATCCAACTACGATAAAGGTGGTTGGGAGTAATCCCATGGACCCTCTAGCTAGCCAAACAATTTAAGTTTTTTTTATGATGTAATAGTCTTTTAGATGAACCTAAAATATGTTTATGTGTAGGTTTTATAACATTATATACAAATTTTTAGGGGTTGAGGTGATGCCATCTTTTACTAAAAAATATGTTATTTCACTGGGCAAGGCTTACCCACCCCTTCCAAGTGACATGATTCATGATCATCCAATGCCCATCGATGTGGTATGTATGTCTATCAAGCTTGTCTACAATGCTTGGAACAAACACCATGCCCACCTCGACTATGAGATGATAGGTGATGTTGAAGGTGGCATGGTTGCATGGTACAAAGTGGGAGTTATCTATATCAATGTATGCTAAATTTTTGTTGCGTTTGTGTTTGTGATTCTTTTCTATTTATCTATATAGTTGGCAATTGATATGAGAATATATATATGCATGTCATAGCACATCAGAAACCCCCTACAGTTCGTCATCCACTTCCTCCAAATACTCAATTACCTACTTGGATTGTAAAGGACCTATTTGACTCGCTAGGTTCTAGGTGCAGAGGGTTTACACTATGGATGAGTTACTTAGAAGAAGGGTCGACTATGATGGTCCATATTAAGGAGGATGCTACATGTCAAGCTTACTATACTCGTGTATTGTGGAGCTATTTACTTATGCTTTGTTGAATACAAATTTGACATGATTTTGGATATGGTGAGATCTGATTGCTAAATGCCTCATTCTATATAGTGAATATATATGTTGATCTATTTTCTTATATATTATTGCATACATATACATTTTGCACCCACTTATATAGGGTGTGTGGAGAGTTCACACTAACTAATGTGGCATTTCTAGTTCCATCATTGATTATCCATGCAGACAAACACCCAAAATCTATTAATGATTACTTCTTTAACGCATTTAAATATTTTGATAGTGTTAAAAAGAGCATAATTATATCTCCTTTCTGTATAGGGTAATTTTTGGGCACATTGCTTATAATTTTAACTAATAAATTCTATTTCATTATGGAATTTGAGTTTTCTTTTGTTTGGATTATTTTCACTCAGTAATAATCATTTATTGTTGTTAGCAATTGTCCCCAAGATGTTAACTATGTATTATCTAATCCTACAGGTGAGAAAGTAAACATTGGGGGACACACAATGAAAAAAGAATTATTTACATGAACAAATTTTTATAGCCATAGACATATATTAATATTTGCATCATTGGTTACATGAATATTTATTGATTTAATTAGATATTTTTTAAAATTATAGATATATAAAAGAATTTATAAATTTGGGGGAAAGGTAGATAAGAAAAAGAATTCATTAAGTTGGAAGGATGTTGAGGTAGTTTTCTAACCCCAATGCACAATGCATATATATATATATATATATATATATATATATATATATATATATATATATATGCCAACTATGCTTACTTTTATTTATTAATATTTCATGTAACTGTATATTTATAGTGCCCTATGCATGACAATGGTTGGGTATGAAGATACTACATGATGTTGTATATGGACCTGATTGTCAGACATGCGATAATAGATATCCATTGTATACAAAAGGTAATCTATATATATCTTGATTATCATAAGTAAATAGTCTCATTTGATAATATAAAAAAATCAAATCAAACTCTTGAATTATGTCATTTTCTTTGCATTTGTTTAACACAACATAGCCCTAAATAATACAAGAGATAGATGAGATATGAGAAGAGTGGACATACGTTTTTTAAGGAAGTCAACTTTTAATTCTATTATGATAAAATTTGAGTTTTCTAAACCTTGATGTCATTTAATTCTATTTACATGCGGTGATTATGACTTTTTGCAACCTTAAATTTGGTGCGAGTAAATTGTTGGTGAATAGGTGAATAATGTATGCTTATATGCATGTGTGCGAATGAATGTGAAAAGGAATGGATACAATGAAAATTGCATTTGTGCATGTGATGCGAATTGAATTGAAGAATATAATTGTATCTATGTTTCTGAATTATGTATGTGCTTGAGAATGAAATTAAGTGTCGAAGAGAATGAAATTGAATTATAGGAATGTATCTTGGTGGATGAATTATGTATATGTGTTTATTATTGTAGGTTTTCCAATTTTGCTGTCCTGTTATTAAGATGAATAAGGATGGAACATGTAGTTCTAGTAAACTGCAGGTTCTACATCCTATTGAACAACTAAAAAATAGCTCTACAAATCTATTATTTTTTTAAAAATAATGGTGACACCAATTATTATAGAAAAATCAACGTTGTAGATCTATGGCGTTAGTTTTTTAACCAAAACCTATGAGACATCTACCCTTATCAGTTAAAGTTTCACCTAATATGGAAGTACAATATCGGTTTTGATGATAGAACTGATGACATAGATAACCTATAGTGTTGATTATTCTGAAAAAAAATTGACACTGCATATATGTGTTGTTTGTTTTTACATTAAAACGACATTGCCAAATAGTACAACCATCTTATACAACCTATAAAATGACTGTGCTACCCAACAAGATCATGCTTTGAATATGCATGTGTTACTCTACATTGTCATATCTATAGACTTAAATCGATGATACTATTTGACTATAACATCATTACTTTCCTGGTACCGATGACACATAGAGATTCCACGACACTCGATCACTCTTAGTCACTGGTTGAGTCATAGGTTTGTATTTTCATAGAAATCATGCTCTGTCTATGTTGTTGGTTTGACCATTTCCACACAACTGATGTAGAAGGTCCTTAGCTATATTGTCAACCACTTAGGTGTAAGTAGAAAACCAACATTATACGACAAATTTAATCAATGCTAAAGCTGGTATTTGTACTAGTAAATAAGCAGTGAAGGAAATAGCATGCATTCTAACATGTTTAGTTGTGATTAAAGTATAAAAAGACACAAGATGAATCCCTAAAATATGATTGCAACATGCATATGCTGACCTATAAAATATATTTGGGTTTCCCAAAAGGCGATCCAGGAACAAATCCTACAGTACTAAAAATAAGACCCATAAAGCATATGACAAACCAACACCAAACTCACATATCAAAGCTTATTACTAAAGGATAACCAAACATGAAACTTAAACTTTAGGATCCAATTTTGAATAAATAGAACTCATATAGAAGGTGGTCATATTGCCATTTCAGATTTCTATTTTACGTCACAATCTACAATCTATACCGATAAAAACATTACATAAACAAGAAATTGTTAGGAAAACATTATACATCAGATGGTATAAACTACCCACCCTACACTTGAAGAAAATGCGAGAGTACATGGATACTTCAAAATAATCTATGTTATATTCTATTAGCTTTTGATCACCTTAGCCTTTCATTAAACCTAAAACCTTGTAAAAAACCTACGTGAGATTCATATATAGGCACAACGAGAGGAAAACTCCCACTCAATATAGACAAATGTGTTATGGAAGCATATGACGAGAACTAAATACATTACAAAGATGTTGATGTTGTATTCAACAACATCTAATTTGAAAATTTACAAGGATACAAGGTAATAAATCACATGATATGAAGACATCCCATTATATTGTGGTAGTCACATCATCAAATCAACCATCTCAAGTACATACACATCATATCACTTAGAGATATCCGTAAGAAACCACAATTAGGATAATGTTCATATTCTATTTGTAACGAACGCCACCAAATCAACAACCAAATCATTACTAATTATGTGGAATGATCATAAGCAGCAGATTAACAAAAATCACTAAAAATTAAAATTTTTTCTAAGAGATACATTTCAAAAGTTTATATACATCGGGGTTCACATTGTACATACACTTTACCATCTCATCTCGAGGTTAACATATAACAATTGCTTTGTCAAAACATATACTAAAGCAACATCAAAACTCAAGGCATACAAGTCAAAATCTCAGATTGTTCATAAAACCATCACGTTCTAAATCCAAGGACCTGAGAGTACGAAGATGACACATAATACTTTTATCTACAAGACACGTCAAATAGTACACTCAACCTGAGCTGTATTACTATTGTTGTCCTTCCTCTGCAGTACGGTCTCTACCCCCTCATGAACGTCCACTTAAAAAAATGTGGATCCCACGGGGTGAGACAATTGTCCCAGTGAGAGATATAACTCTCCACCAACAATGTTATTATCACACGTAAATAGTATTAAACTAAGTAGAGGTTCTTTTATATTACTAAGCAAGGTTAATCACTATGGATAAGTATATTGGAACATTTCTCATCTCTTAAAGCATTGTAATAATCTATGATAGGGCAATAAATGATCTATTTACGTTATGAGGAATATGAAGAATATATGTATCATTTACACATCATACTATACCAACATCTCAAGCTTCTCATGTGATAATATTATCATGGTATGATATCCATGAATCATCCTCATTTCTATCTGTTGGCCTCAGCCAATCTACTAGACAAGTATTGAATACGTGAATATACATCATTATATTATGTCTAGGTATTGGGCTATGCCAATCCTATGAAATTATGTCCAGGTATTCGATTATGCCAATCCTGTGAAATTATATCCAGGTATTTGGTTGTCCCAATCCTATGAAGTGTTGCATCTAGGTATTGGATTATGCCAATCCTGTGAAATTATATCCAGGTATTGGGTTGTCCTAATCCTATGAAGTGTTGCATCCAGGTATTGGATTATGCCAATCATGTGAAATTATATCCAGGTATTGGGTTGTCCCAATCCTGTGAAGTGTTGCATTCAGGTATTGGACTATGCCAATCCTGTGAAATTATATCCAGGTATTGGGTTGTCCCAATCCTATGAAGTGTTGCATCCAGGTATTGGGTTATGCAATTCTTGTGAAATTATATCCAGGTATTGGGTTGTCCCAATCCTGTGAAGTGTTGCATTCAGGTATTGGATTATGCCAATCTTGTGAAATTATATCCAGGTATTGGGTTGTCCCAATCCTATGAAGTGTTGCATCCAGGTATTGGGTTATGTAATTCTTGTGAAATTATATCCAGGTATTGGGTTGTCCCAATCCTGTGAAATTATATCTAGGTATTGGGTTGTCCCAATCCTACGAAGTGTTACATCCATGTATTGGATTATGCGAATCCTGTGAAATTATATATAGGTATTGGGTTGTCCCAATCCAGTGAAGTGTTGCATCCAGATATTGGATTATGCCAATCCAGTGAAATTATATCCATGTATTGGGTTGTCTCAATCCTGTGAAGTGTTGCATCCAGGTATTGGATTATGCCAATCCTGTGAAATTATATCTAGGTATTGGGTTGTCCCAATCCTGTGAAGTGTTGCATCCAGGTATTGGATTATGCCAATCCTGTGAAATTATATCTAGGTATTGGGTTGTCCCAATCCTATGAAGTGTTGCATCCAGGTATTAGATTATGCTAATCCTGTAAAATTATATCCAGATATTGGGTTGTCCCAATCCTGTGAAACTATATCTAGGTATTGGATGATACCAATCCTATGAAACCAAATCCAAGTATTGGATGATACCAATCATGTGATATCATGGCCATCTTGCTAAGGATTCCATAGTAGTGGAATATCTTTATGTTCTCCTTTCACTTTCATTATGGGATCTCAAGCCCTTAAACTCATTACTGAATACCACATAACCTTTACTAGGCATTATACCTTGGCCAAGCCATCATACTTATTCACATCCTTTATGTAATACAAGTATTCCTCTTATCTCATTTAAGCATATTCAGAACACTATAGCCTGTATTTGGCTATAAGCATAAAGTATGTATGATCAAGATTTCATTATTATTATTGTATCCATTTATTATTATTATTATGTTACTAAGTTTCCATTTACTAGTTTATTTTGAACATTATCATTTCTTACATGAGACTTTTATAAACATCTTGTTACCTCTCACTAGGCAACAACTATTCTAATGGATTACAAGGCCCATTAAACATCTTGTTATCTCTCACTATGAAATAACTAATCACATGGCTCACAAGGCCTTTTAAACATCTTGTTACCTCTCACTAGGCAAAAACTAATCACATGGCTCACATGGCCCATTAAACATCTTGTTACCTCCCACTAGGAAACAAAAATTCACATGACACACAAGGCCTTTTAAACATCTTGTTACCTCTCACTAGGCAACAACTATCTCTAGGTCAAAAGACCTATATAAATTGGTATTATATAAAACATCATAGCTCATGCTTAGCTATGCTCATTATATCATGCTACCAACATGGTTTCAATATGGTTAAGGTTTCCCTTTGTTAACCAATTGTAGTTTTAAATCATATCATTACCCTTCATTAGGGTTAAGGTTTCCCTTTTTAAAACCAACTAGGGTTTTGAAGTTCATTCATCAAAAATCACAACCCAAATTCAGACTCCACACATATTAGGAGTATCAATGTATACTCATTACATGAGTATTAAACAAGTATAATTTTCTATTTCATCCTCACTAGGGTATTGATTACATCATAATCCATTAGGTTGGCTCAATCCTTCTCTCAAGGTACATTGGCCCATATTTATCAAAATGCATTAAACCCTTCATGTCTTAAAGTATCGTTAGACATAACATACTACATGTATCACTCAATCAAGTGTATTGGATTGACGTGCTTCCTCCATATCAGGTATAGAGGTTTAGGTATGATTTCATATCGAGTATAGAGGTGTATCCTCATCACCATACCATGCATCCATATCGGATTACTCAATCTTAAGGGTTTAAATATCAGGTTTCACAATACCATGTTGAGTTTCAACATCATATCGGGTTAGGTTATATACTCAACACCATATCGGGTATAAGGTGTGTGTATGTGTCACTCATATCGTCCATGAGGTATAAATTCATCACCATATCGTGCTATTAGTTGTATTTATATCATCATATCGGGTTACCATATCACCATCTAGGGTTTCAACACCATATCGGGTAAGAGGTGTATGTGTGCTCACCATATCGACCTTGAGGTGTATGTTTGTGTAACCATATCATGCATAAGGTTTATGCTCATCACCATATCATTCTAGATGTGTATAACCATCATTTTCTAGGGTTTTAACATCATATCGGGTTAGAGGTGCTTCAACCCAGTATTGGGTTGCACCATGATGATGTCATCATCATCAACCTCTAGACTCTTGTTCTTATTGTTCTAGTTCATGGAAAAGTGTCCTAGTTTACTACTAGAGCTCATGGGTTCATCCATTATGCAAGAAATTTCGAATTGAAAGTAAATCATTTAACTAAGGCAAGATTGATGGTAAATAATAACATAATTGAGTTCAAGTTATCTAACCTGCCTCCAGAGCAACTTCAAAGCTCCAAGATCCAAATCTTCACATTCTTAAGGTTGAAGATGAGCTTCTCAAAGGTCCAAGACTTGAGCTCCTCAGCCCTATGAACGATACCTCACCACTTGTGGTCGATATCCCTCACTTGGCTGATATCACTTGCTATGGGTGATATCACTTTGCTATGGGTGATACCAAGGCTCTATGCACCACTTGTGGCCGATATCCCTCACTTGGCTGATATCACTTGCTATGGGCGATATCACTTTTCTGTGGGTGATACCAAGGCTCTATGCACCACTTGTGGCCGATATCCCTCACTTGGCGGATATCACTTGCTATGGGCGATATCACTTTGCTATGGGTGATACCAAGGCTCTATGCATAATACTCCTTCACCTTTGCATGATACCAAGACTCTATGCACGATATATAAGAGCAAAGGGGTGATAGAGTTCGAAAACTTCCACTAATAGGTGAAAGGAAGGGTATATATACTTGATGTTCATGAAAAAGTGTGCGTATGAGGTGTCATCATTTTAAGCTACTAGGTGCCATGTGTCCATGCATGTTTGACACTTGTACTTGCATGAACTCATATTTATCTTGTCATGCAAAACACTTGAGGATAATCTAGATATGATATTTCAGCCATCATTTATCTTGTTGGATAAGATATCTCAACTCAATCACCACTTTAATCACAACTCGATACACCTTTTCCAAGGAAGTTGAAAACCAATGCACTTCACCTCCTTGAGGTTCTCAGCTCATCATGGACAAATACAAGAGTTCACAAACCGATATGGGATCCCCTCTATGGATCCTTGGTCGATGGACACTCCCATATGGACTCTACAACCCAATACAAGCTCAAATTAGGGTTTCACACTCAACACTTTCTTGGTCTTTTCATCACCAAGAATACTATAATTAAAAAATGATTCAAACACGATGCCTCCTTATTTCTCTATCCTCTAGATGATACTAGGAGAGAGTAGGGACACTCTATAGGTGGTAATTTTATATCAACCCTAAATTTTGAGTAAATTACAACTTGCACCAGAATTGGTACACAAGTCACTAACATTATTCAAATAAGTTCAAACTTAGAATTTAGGCTTTCCACAAGCCATCACCTAGCACCATTCTCTTTCTTATGATGTTAAAACACTTAGGGAACATTCAACATGCGACAAATTGCAATATATCCCCTCATCTTGGTTAAATTGCATTTTGGTCCAAAATAAGAGAACATTGCTCAAACATTATTTAAACAGGACCAAATTTGAAACATAAGTTTGCCAACTGATAAAAAAACTCTCTAGAGGATTATATTAAAGTTCTAAGCAAATTATTTAGACAAAAAAACAGGGTTAACTCATAACCCAGGTCAGGAGCATTACAAGTTATAAACCCCTAACAAGGATTTCGTCCCCAAAATCCCAAATGAAGGAAGATAATTGTCATTCATGCCACATATCATCAAGTATCCACATAATATCGTGATGTCATGGAGATGCCACAGAACTTTGACTATCACAAAGTCCTTTCATTTGAAGATCATATTAAGACCTGTCACACATGATGCATACTCAACTGTCCTTTCCATTATTGACTATAGAGTCAACTCTGTGTTAGGTAACACTTTTCTTAGTCGAAGAATTATTATACATACCTTATTTAACTCAAGTGTCAAACCTCACTGATTTGTCGCCTTCTAAACTTACAACTTTATATGATAAGATTCTTGACCTTGGGAGTCTTCCATATTCCTTATTTAGTTTAGCATTTCTCCTCCAAGGAAAGACCAGAGTTACATTCTATCACCCAATTGGGACTACAAGTCTTATCATACATCTGCTGTGCCACTCTAATCTACTAATACAACACTAAACTTACTTATGACTTGTACCAACCATCCTATTAGCCGTTTATTTCCTTGTCATAAAAAGAGGCTACTTATCAAGAAGAACGATCTCAGAGGTATCTCTATATGTTATTTCCATAAGCTTCCTTAACAGATCTAGGAAGTTATCTTAGCTTGATAAACTTTTCCTAAGATGATTCTACACTTGCTCCTTCAATTGATACATCATTTATCAATGTTATGTTTATGCAGAGCATAAACCCCTAACATATGATGTCCATACTATCGTATGTAACTAAACTAATCTCATACCTTTAAATTTCTTGGACACTAGAATTTCTTACCTTGGTATTAGTTACATGTGTTTAAAAAAAACACATCACATCCTCATCATTTCCATTCTCTTTTGTTATTACCAAAACCAAACATATAATAGGACCTTTCTTTCATCTCGGGACATTACTTAACACATATACTTTGTCTTGGAACTAAAATCCAGGACAAGTTGATACTTTTCAAAGTATCCTTCTATAGATTTCTTCTAATCCATGCACATAAAGTGTCATAAGAGTTACTTGATTTTCATGTCCCTGAAGGGAAAGAGCACAAGGAAACATAGTCCTTTTTATCACCCCATCATTATCTAGGGTTGTTTATTAAAGAAAAGAGGTTCTCACATTCCTTGAGTATTGCATGAACTCTCAATCATTCATGTGTCATTCAATTTTGTTTCCTATTACGTTCCTTGCCATCATCATAGGAATTTTAGAGATGATTACATGTCATCATCCCATAGCATCATCATCATCATGATTACTAGATATGGGTATTCAAACTCGTAGTTCATCACTAAACATTGTTACCTCTCATCAGGTAACTGTTATCTCTAGGTCCTCAGACCAAGGTATACATTATACAAAAAAATCTTCTTTTGTTTATAAGTTGATCTATAATTAACTCAGATTCCTCTGTATATCAATTAGGATGTGGTAGAAATATCCATGCCACATCTTCTATTTCATTATGCTCTTTAGATTGTCTCAAAATGACTACTTGATCAGAGTAATAAGAAAGATAGCAATCTAAGAGTGTCATAGTTACCTTGCCTTCAATAGATGATTACCTGGCCAGGGTATGCAAATCCTGAAGTTATGTAGTATGCATTTTTTTTATATTATTTTTCTTACTTTTAACATTTCTTTAAATTTTAATACTTAGTATCTCAGATTTTCTCTGGGTGTTTCTTTTACATCTCTTCCCTTTCTACATGAAGAGAGAAATTTCAAAAACATATAAGAGAATATTGGACTAAATATAAGTTCTCATCCTTCTTATCTCTTCCTCATGTCCTCATAGGACTAGTTAAATGAAGCTCAACAACAACTACCTTCTTATGATTATCAGATAAAATCAAGAGAAGACATATCAGAGTGAACCTAGATTGTATTGCTAGTATCCAATCCACTATATTCATCACTGTTGTCCTAACCAGCCCAACAAGAGCATAAAAAGCAGGATTCTCTATCCTGATTGGGTCAAGATGGGAATTCTCAAGCACTCATTCTTCTCTTGCATGATCCCTTGCACCTTCTCCTGGTGCAAAAACATTTCTCTTAGAAATGTGTTCCCCATGTTCTCCAGTCATTTTTAAACTTCACCCTTTCTTCTGCATAAGCAGAAGTCGTTATATGATATACTAGAGGATACTAGAATAGACGCAACACCTTAGTCCTATGTCTCTGTAGACTCAGCAAACCTTAAACTCTGACACCAAATTATAATGATTGGCACCAAATTGACAACCAAATCGTTACTAATTATGTAGAATAATCATAAGCAATGGATTAACAAAAATCACTAAAAATTAAAACCATTTTTTTTGCAAATAGATCCATTTCAAAACTTTATATACATCGGGGTTCACATTGTACATACACTTTACCATCTCATCTCGAGATTAACATATAACAGTTGCTTTGTCAAAACATATACTAAAGAAACATCAAACCTCGAGGCATACAAGCTAAAATCTCAGATTGTTCATAAAATCATCACGTTCTAAATCCAAGGACCTGAGAGTACAGAGACGACACATAGGACTTCTATCTACAAGACACGATAGACAGTACACTAAACCTGAGATGTTACTGTTGTCCCTGCTATTGTTGTCCTTCCTCTACAGTACGGTCTCTACCCCCCTCGTGCACATCCACCTAAAAAATGTGGATCACACGGGGTGAGACAATTGTCCCAGCGAGAGATATAACTTTCCGCCAAGAATGTTATTATCATAGGTAAATAGTATTAAACTGAGAAGAGGTTCTTTTATATTACTAAGCAAGGTTAATCACAGTGGATAAGAAGATTAGAACATTTCACATCTCTTAAAGCATTTTAATCGTCTATGATAGGGCAGTACATCATCTATTTACTTTATGAGGAATATGAAGAACATATGTATCATTTACACATCATACTATACCAACATCTCAAGCTTATCCTGTGATAATATTATCATGGTATGATATCCATGAATCATCCTCATTTCTATCTATTGGCCTCAGCCAATCTGCTAGATAGGTATTGAATTGCACGAATCATGTGAATATACATCATTATATTATGTCCAGGTATTGGGCTATAACAATCCTGTGAAATTATGTCCAGGTATTGGATTATGCCAATCCTGTGAAATTATATTTAGGTATTGGGTTGTCCCAATCCTGTGAAGTGTTGCATCTAGGTATTGGATTATGCCAATCCTGTGAAATTATATCCAGGTATTGGGTTGTCCCAATCCTGTGAAGTGTTGCATCCAGGTATTGGATTTTGCCAATCCTGTGAAATTATATACTGGTATTGGGTTGTCCAAATCCTATAAAGTGTTGCATCCAGGTATTGGATTATGCCAATCCTATGAAATTATATCCAGGTATTGGGTTGTTCAAATCCTATGAAGTGTTTCATCTAGGTATTGGATTATGCCAATCTTGTGAAATTATATCCAGGTATTGGGTTGTCCCAATCCTGTGAAATTATATTTAGGTATTGGGTTGTCCCAATCCTATGAAGTGTTGCATCCAGGTATTGGATTATGTCAACCCTGTGAAATTATATCCAGGTATTGGGTTGTCCCAATCATGTGAAGTGTTGCATCCAGGTATTGGATTATTCCAATCCTGTGAAATTATATCCAGTTATTGGGTTGTCTCAATCCTGTGAAGTGTTGCATCCATTTATTGGATTATGCCAATCCTGTGAAATTATATCCAGGTATTGGGTTGTCCCAATTCTGTGAAGTGTTGCATCCATATGCCAATCCTGTGAAATTATATCTATGTATTGGGTTGTCCCAATCCTGTGAAGTGTTGCATTCAGGTATTGGATTATGCCAATCCTATGAAATTATATCCAAGTATTGGGTTGTCCCAATCCTGTGAAACTATATCTAGGTATTGTATGATACCAATCCTATGAAACTAAATCCAGGTATTGGATGATACCTATCCTGTGATATCATGACCATCTTGCTAAGGAATCCATAGTAGTGGAATACCTTTATTTTCCCCTTTCACTTTCATTATAGGATCTCAATTCCTTTATCTCATTACTGAATACCACATCACTTTTACTAGGCATTATACCTTGGACAAGCCATCATACTTATTCACATCCTTTATGTAATACAAGTATTCCTCTTATCTCATTTAAGCATATTCAAAACACTTTACCCCTTATTTGGCTATAAGTATAAAGCATGTATGATCAAGATTTCATTATTATTATGTTACTAAGTTTCCATTTCCTAGTTTATTTTGAACATTATCATTTCTTACATGAGACTTTTATATACATCTTGTTACCTCTCACTAGGCAACAACTATTCTCATGGCTCATAAGACCCATTAAACATCTTGTTACCTCTCACTAGGCAACAACTAATCACATGGCTCACAAGGCCTTTTAAACATCTAGTTACCTCTTACTAGGCAACAACTAATCACATTGCTCACAAGGCCCATTAAACATCTTGTTACCTCTCACTAGGCAAAAACTATTCACATGGCTCACAAGGCCTTTTAAACATCTTGTTACCTCTCACTAGGCAACAACTATCTCTAGGTCAAAAAACCTATATAATTGGTATTATATAAAACATCATAGCTCATGCTTAGCTATGCTCATTATCTCATGCTACTAGCATGGTTTCAATATGATTAATGTTTCCCTTTGTTAACCAATCATAGTTTTAAATCATATCATTACCCTTCATTAGGGTTAAGGTTTCCCTTTTTAAAACCAACTAGGGTTTTCAAGTTCATCCATCAAGTATCACAACCCAAATTCACTCCACACATATTAGGAGTATCAATATATACTCATTATATGAGTATTAAACAAGTATAAGTTTCTCTTTCATCCTCACTAGGGTATTGATTACATCATACTCCATTAGGTTGGCTCAATCCTTCTCTCAAGGTACATTGGCCCATATTTATCAAAATGCATTAAACCCTTCATGTCTTAAAGTATCATTTGACATAAAATACTATATGTATCATTCAATCAAGTGTATTGGATTGAGGTGCTTCCTCCATATCAGGTATACATGTGTAGGTATGCTTTCATATCAGTATATAGGTGTATCCTCATCACCATACCATGCATCCATTTCGGATTACTCAACCTTAAGGGTTTGCATATCATGTTTCACAACACCATGTTGAGTTTCAACATCATATAGGGTTAGGGTATATTATCAACACCATATAGGGTATAAGGTGTGTGCTTAACCCCATATAGTGCACAAGGTGTGTGTATGTGTCACTCATATTGTCCATGTGGTATAAATTCATCACCATATCATGCTAGTGGTTGTATTCATATCATCATATTGGGTTACCATATCACCATCTAGGGTTTCAACACCATATCGGGTAAGAGGTGTATGTGTGTGTAACCATATCGTGCATAAGGTTTATTCTCATCACCATATCATTCTAGAGGTGTATAACCATCATTATATAGGGTTTCAACATCATATCGGGTAAGAGGGGTATCCCTCAATACCATATCGGGTTATAGGTGATTCAACCCAGTATTGGGTTGCACCATGATGATGTCATCATCATCAACCTCTAGATTCTTATTCTTGCTGTTCTAGTTCATGGAAAACAGTCCTAGGTTACTACTAGAGCTCATGGGTTCATCAATTATGCAAGAAATTTTAAACTGAAAGTAAATCATTTAACTAAGGAAAGATTCATGGTAAATAATAACATAATTGAGTTTAAGTTATATAACCCACCTCCAGAGCAACTTCAAAGCTCCAAGCTCCAAATATTCACATTCCTAAGGTTGAAGATGAGCTTCTCAAAGTTCCACGGCTTGAGCTCCTCAACCCTATGCATGATACCTCACCACTTGTGATCGATATCCATCACTTGGCCGATATCACTTGCTATGGGCGATATCACTTTTCTATGGGCGATACCAAGGCTCTATGCACGATACTCCTTCACCTTTGCATGATACCAAGAATCTATGCATGATATATAAGAGCAAGGGAGTGATAGATTTCAAAAAATACAACTAATAGATGAAAGGAAGGGTATATATACTCGAGGTTCATGAAAAAGTGTGCATATGAGATTTCATCATTTTAAGCTACTAGGTGTTGTTGACCTAGAGGTTATACATTGCCTATATTTTGATAATGACTTAACCATTCCATTCATATGTATCTAATATGTGTATTAAAGATTGAATTTAGGTATTAGGTACATGAAAAGGATCCCAAATCCAAAACCCTAGATTGACTCAAGTTCAAGTCAAAGAGCTACCAGAGTGCTTTTGTGGAAATCTATGTAGATGACCTTAGAACATATTTGTAATCACTTGTAATGATGAATTGACTTGTAACTAAGGTGAGAAAATTGATTGGGACATAAAACACCAATGTTAGATCACGTTAGATGCATATTCAAATATTGACATCAGGTTGTCAATCGGTCGAGTTTCTCCCCAGGACAAACTCGGTCGATCCACCTTGATACAGTCTTTGAAGATTGCATCGGTCGAGTTGTGTCGATACAGAACTCGACCGGTGGAGTACCTGAACAAAATGATCATTCATTTCTCGGTCGAGTTTCTTCAAAACAAACTCGACCGATACTTTGAAAATTGGTTTGTCATTTACTCTATCGGTCGAGTTAACTTTATTGAAACTCGACCGATTGCACTGGACGGAATTTGCAGAAAAAAGTGATGTGACCGTTGGTGGGTTATTTGATTGAAAATAGAGACATTTTCTTGAAGGAAAACGATGATATTTCAGCCCAAGAGTTCACCTAACTTAAAGCAACACCCTCATCTATATATAGAACACTTGGAGTTCATTCCAAGGCTTCTCATTCATTGTAAACTTAGTCCTAGCATAGTTGAGAGTGTTCTAAGCCTTTAAGCCCCTTTCTCTCTCTACCTTTAAGTAAAATTTGTGAGTATGAGTGAGATAGGTTCCTATGTAAGAGAGATACTCCCTGTAGTGTTGTAAAGCTCTCCTCCTCTGTCTTCCAACCTCAATTCCTATTGAAGTCAAGTTGAAGATCCCTTTCCAAGTGAAGGAGAAGGAGGTGCTGTTCTTCAAGATTGAAGAAGGCAAGCTGATCTAGGTCTCCAAGTGAAGGAGATAGGTGCTCCAGATCTCTGAGTAAAGGAGAGAATCAAGGCAATGATTAAGGAAGATAGGTAATCCCTTGAAGGTAGAAGACTTGAAGAAAGGAGTGGGTAAGTCCATGTTGATGGCTGAAGACTCCACGGTTCAAGTGAGTAAGCTCCTTCTATAGGTTGAAGATCTTTGCTTGAGGTACTAAGCCCTTGGATGTGTGGTTGTTGTGTCTTGTAATCTTATTGTGGAATATAAGAGTACCAAGATTGCAAATCCTAGAGACTAACCCACTCTAGGTAGTGGACTGACATTGCTCCTACGTTTAGGACATGGAACCACTCTAAACCACCTGTCCAAGTGCTTGTTTTTCACTATCTCTCATCCTTGATATGTATGTTAGATTAGGACATCAAATTGCTGCTTGTTTAAGTTTTTCAAATATATAATTTGGTGGTCTAATTTATCTTGTGAGAATTTGTGAAGCTCTATTCAACCCCCCCTTCTAGAGCCCATTGATCCAACAAGTGGTATCAGAGCATGTCTTATCCAAGATACTTCAACAAGTAGGAGAAGATGAGCGATTCAATACTTGGTTTGCTTAACCTTGAAGGAAGCTTCTCCATGAGACCTCCGGTCTTTGACGACACCAACTTCCTCTATTGGAAGAGAAGGATGCAATTCTACCTCCAAGGTGTGAGCTATGAAATGTGGAATATAGTCCACCTCAAATATGAAGATCTAAAGGGGGACATCACCACATGGAATGAAGCTGAAATGAAGCATGCTCAACTCAACGCCAAAACTGTGAGCATAATCTACGCTACCCTCACTCCACCCGAGTTCAACCAGATCTCCTCATGGGATACTGCACATGAGATATGGCACAAATTGTGTGTCACCTATGAAGGAACCGAGCAAGTGAAGGAAGCCAAGATCTACATTCTTGGTGGTCTTCTAGAGAACTTCAAGATGGGTAAGAATGAGAGAGTGGCTGATATGTACACTAGGCTTAATGTCATCAGAAATGGATTGGCATCCCTTGGGATTGTGCTAGATAAAGGAACCATCAACTCCAAGATCTTGAGATCTCTTCCAAAGATATGGGAGCCCAAGGTGACATCCATTAAAGAGGTGTACAAGCTAAGTGAGCTATCAACCGAGGAGCTGGTTGGTAATCTTCAAGACCATGAGCCTAGGCTTGACAAGTAAGAAGAGGAAGACAAGAGAGAAGAAAAAGAGTCCAAGAAGATAAATGGCATATCCTTCAAAGCATAAATTGAAGAAATGGTGCGGAAACAACAACTTGCTTTGAAGTCCCCCAACCCTTCCTCAAGTGAAGATGAAGGCCCTAATGAGCATGAGGCAAACTACTCAAAGGGAAAACACTTCAAGAGAAAGCCCTCCTCTTCAACTCCAAGGTGCTATGAGTGTGGTAAAAAAGGCCACTACAAGAGTGACTGCCCTAAGGCCAAGAAGAGCCATCACAAGAGCAGCCACAAGAAAGATAAGGAGTACAAGAAAGAAGGCAAGTATAAGAGGAAGGACAAGAAAGAAAGAAGATCTAGAGATGCAACCCATGCAACTTGGGAGGAGTCTTCTTCAAGCTCCTCAAGCTCCAAAGATGGAGAATGCCATCTTGCTCTCATGGCATCTATTAGTGAAGATGTATGTGAGGTAAGTGAGGTAAGCAAGGTAAGTGAAGTAAATTTGCTAGAGCTGCCTAAAGAAACTATCATTGATATGCTAAATGAATGCCAATCATCCTTTACTAAATTCAAATCTAATAGGAAAAGGTTAGGCAAGATAGTTGATGATCTTTATGCTAAAATTGAATTCCTTGATAAAAATAAAAAACTACTCCTTGATAGCATAGACTCTTTGCAAGGGAAATTTCTTGACCTTGAGCTTCAACATAATGGAGTAGAGGTTGAGAATGGTGTATATCTTAAAAATATTGAAAATCTTAAGATAGAAAACCAAAAGCGCCTAGATGAGCTTGATGGACTTAAAACTAAAAATGTAGAACTCAAACTCATGGATGATGCTAGGAGAAATGAAGTTTATGCTTATCAAAGAGAAATTGTTTTGCTTAAATCTGAAAATGCCAAATTGCTTGTTCAAGTAAATGACTTATCTTCTAGACCTATTTTGCAAAGTAATGAGGTTGCTAGCATAGCTTTAGAAAGAGATTCCCTTCATACTAAAGCCCTCTGTCTTGAGGCTGACCTATTGCATGCTAGAGATGATCTTGATAGTATTTCTACTACTATCATTAACCTTAGTGATGATAATGCCAAGTTAAGACCTTCTTTGCAAAAGTTTTTCTCGGGAAATAAATCCCTCAATGATGTCCTAGAACATTATACCAAACAAGTTGGTACTAGCAGTTTGGGATATGATGGGACTGCTCCCAAAGGTAAGAAAAAGAGCAAGAACAAGGGTAAGAAGAAGAGTGTGGAACCTCCTATCTTCCATGGAGAGACTTATGACTCTAAGAACCATATGGTTTGTGTTCATTGTAAATGTGATGACCATTACTCTACTTATTGTCCTTACAAGACCAAGGGGACCAACCCAAAGATGAAATGGGACCCAAAGCTAACCCCAGATCCCAAAGTTTGAGTTGGGTTCTGACATCCTTCTTTCTTGTAGGTTAAAAAGAGATGGATTATTGATAGTGGTTGTTCTAAACATATGACTAGAGAAATCATCCATTTCAACAAGTTCATGAAAAAGAAAGGAGGATCGGTAACCTTTGTAGACAACAAGAAGGGTAAGGTCATAGATGAGAGTGATGTGGGCAATGAGCTATGTATAAAAAATGTGTTGCTTGTTGATGTCCTATATCACAATTTTATTAGTGTTAGTCAACTTTGTGACAATGGATATCTTGTGTTATTTACTTCTTTAGAATGCTTGCTTCTAGATTCCCTCTCCTACAATGTTATATATAAGGGAACTAGAAATGGTAATCTTTATGTTAATATTCTTGATGCTCTTAAGCCCATACTAGATAGATGCTTGGTAGTGGATAAAAATGATATTTCTCTTTGGCATCGCCATTTGGGTCATGTGAATATGCATCAAATGAAGAAATTGAGCAAAAAGGACTTGGTTCAAGGACTTCCCAAATTGGATTTTGAAAAGGATGAGGAATGCCAACCTTGTACACAAGGGAAACAAACCAAATCCTCCTTCAAATCCAAAGGAGTCATGAGTACCAAGAGAGTTCTTGAACTTCTTCATATTGATCTATTCGGACCAATGAGAACACAAACGCTTTGTGGTTCCAAGTATTGTCTTGTTATTGTTGATGATTTCTCTCGATATACTTGGACCTTCTTTCTCATTTCTAAAAGCGATACTCTTGATATTTTCTTGAGATTTTTTAAATGGACTGAAAAAGCAACTTCTTGCCGGATTGTTTCTATCCATAGTGATCATGGGGGAGAATTTGAAAATGATCTTTTTGAGCATTTTTGTGAAAAATCTGGCTATTCGCACAATTTCTCTTCTCCTGGTACGCCTCAATGAAATGGGGTTGTAGAAAGGAAGAACAGGTTGCTACAAGAGATGGCTAGGACCATGCTTCTTGAGTATGACACTCCTAAGAAGTTTTGGGCTGAAGCCGTTGACACCTCATGCTTTGTGCAAAACCAAGTTTTTACACATCCTTCTTTAAAGAAACCCCCCTATGAACTATAGCGTGGTAGAAAGTCGTCTATTGATTTCTTTCATGTTTTCGGATGTCCTTGTTTTATTTTAAACATGAAGGATTCTCTTGACAAGTTTGATCTGGAATCTTATAAGGCTTTCTTCCTAGGCTATAACACTACTAACATGGCATATAGAGTATTCAACATTGAATTGTCTAAAATTGAAGAATCTATTAATGTTAAGTTTGTTGAAACTAACCCTATTGTTAGCAATCATGTTGTGGATAATGATGTTGCAGATGACTTAATTCCTATCTTAAAAGATCTCAACATAGACAACAAAGGCAAGAAAGTGATAGAAGAAGAAGAAGAAAAGAAGGATCCTACTCCCCGCTTTGCAAAGAATCATCCCAAGGAACTAATCATCGGCAATCCATTCAAGAGAGTGAAGACACGAGCTGCATACAATAATGAACAAGCAGACAGTGCCTTCATCTCACAATTAGAGACAAAAACATTAAAGAAGCCCTCGGTGATGATGAGTGGATCCTTG
The DNA here is from genome assembly GCA_963693085.1 of Alisma plantago-aquatica. NCBI lineage: Eukaryota > Viridiplantae > Streptophyta > Magnoliopsida > Alismatales > Alismataceae > Alisma > Alisma plantago-aquatica. The sequence goes on from OY856413.1 coordinate 36,842,265, forward strand.
CCATGCAAGAAGAGCTGGAGAAATTTGAGAAGAATCATGTATGGACTCTAGTGCCAAGACTAAGTGATAGAAAGATCATTATCACCAAGTGGGTCTACTGCAACAAGCTAGATGAGAAAGGCAAAGTGGTAAGAAACAAAGAAAGGTTAGTAGCACAAGGTTACAACCAACATGAAGGTATTGAATTTGATGAAACTTATGCTCTTGTTGCTAGACTTGAATCCATTAGAATGCTACTTGCTTTTGCTAGTCATAAAAATTTCTTATATCAAACGGATGTTAAAATTGTATTTTTGAATGGTACAATCGAGGAGGAAGTATTTGTTGCTCAACCTCCGGGCTTTGAAAATGAAAAGCTACCTAATCGTGCTTATTTATTGCAAAAAGCTCTCTATGGACTCAAACAAGCACCTCGAGCTTGGTATGAGAAACTAAAGAACTTTTTGTTAGATAATGGGTATGTCATGGGCAAAGTTGATTCTACCTTGTTTCTAAAACACACTTATAACAATTTTCTTATTATTAAAATTTATGTTGATGATATCATTTTTGGCGGAACTGATCTTGATCTTTGCAAGGAGTTTAGTTCTCTTATGTAGAGTGAGTTTGAGATGAGCATGATGGGTGAGTTGACCTTCTTCCTTGGCTTTCAAATCAAACAAACCAAAGAAGGAAACTTCATCAACTAAGGCAAGTACACAAAAGAACTACTCAAACGCTTTGGGATGGAGAATATGAAGCCAATGGATACACCCCATGTCCAACACCGCCAAACTTGATAAAGATGAAGAAGGTGAGAAAGTAGATGAGAAGCTCTATAGAGGTATGATTGGAAGTTTTCTTTATTTAACTGCCTCTAGACCTGATATTATGTTTAGTGTTGGCTTGTATGCTCGCTTTCAATCTAGCCCTAGAAAATCACATCTTATAGTTGTTAAGAGGATTTTGAGGTACCTAGCCAAAACCCAAAATTTTGGACTATGGTATCCTAGATCAAGGGATTTTACTCTTAGAGCATATAGTGATGCGGATTACGCAGGCTATTTGGTTGATAGAAAGTGCACAAGTGGCACTGGCTTTCTCCTAGGACCATGCTTGGTGTCTTGGTTCTCCTAGAAACAGAACACTGTGGCATTATCAACTACCGAGGTTGAGTACATTATAGCTGGGAGTTGTTGTGCCTAGGTCCTATGGATGAAGCAAATGCTCCAAGACTATAACATATTTTTTGATGCTTCTCCTATCTTTTGTGACAATACTAGTGCAATTAATCTTTCTTACAATCCTATATTGCATAGTAGAGCCAAGCATATAGAGGTTTGCCATCACTTTCTCCGTGATCACATTGCCAAGAAGGATATCTATATCACACATGTGGACACGGAAAATCAATTGGTGGATATCTTTACTAAACCTCTAGCTAGAGATCAATTTAATTTTATTCGATCTAAACTGCTTATTTTTGCTTTGGATGATGTTTCTATGTGATCTAGCTAGTTGTTTTCAACCTATATGCTTGCTCATGTTATTTCTCATCTTATATGCCTATATATGCTTCAATCTGCCTAAATTTCTTATTAAGATGCTTAGTTTTTGCTTGTTTTGGGTTTTTATCGAATTTCTTGTTTTATATCTAAATAGTACCTAATGATGAGCTAAATGTGCCTAAGTATGTTAATAATACATATTAGTATTGAAAAATCAATTTAATTGGCATGTATATGGCTAGAAACCAAGAATGTGACTTTTAGGTCAGGTTGACCTTCGGTCGAGTTTCACCAGGAAAAACTCGACCGATCAGGAGCCGAGAGTTGTTCTTCAGAGAACCGTTCGGTCGAGTTTTACACTCTCAGAACTCGACCGATCTGCGGGCTGAGCCAATATTAAGTCAGGATCGGCCGACGATTTTCCCTCTCAACTTGAAAATAGCCGATCGATTCCTCATCTCTTAGCCCTAAGCTCTTACCCCCAGCCCTAAACCTCCTGCTCCAAGCCCTAGTTCGACCTAGAAAGCTCAACCTAGACCTTCCCGAGCATCTCTTGTGGTTTTTATACGACATTTGAGGTTTGTTTTTTCTTGTTTGCACAATTTCTATCTCATTTTCACCTCCATGGCTTCCCAAAGAAGAAAATAAGCTACTCCAAGCAATGCACCTGCCTCTTCTTCACAAAATCACTTGGTTGCCTTTGATAATACCTCCTTTGTATCGATTGAGGCTGTAAATAGGTACAAGGACCTTCTTCTTTGAAGCCCTTTTCCTTTTCATGCTTTGATCGATCCTTCTCCTAGGTATCAAGTGATTCTTGCTCAGGTGTCTAGGTTTCTCACCCTCCACCATTTGTCCACCCTAATGATCGAACATGACTACTTTCAGAACTCCATGGAAAACACTAAGATTGTTCACGAGTTCTACGCCAACTTGCGTTGGAACTATGATTCGCTTATCCTGCCGCTGAATACTCAAGTAATTCTTCCTGCCGCTGAATACTCAAGTAATTCTTACATCTATGATCATCGATCATTGTTTCCAAATATCTAAGGATACTTTAAATATCTTTCTTTCCGGAGACGAGGAAAATGACACTTGGTGTAAGGATTATGGCGAGTACTTCAATCTTCTTGACCCAGAAGGTTTTTACAATCACTATGAATTGACATTACCAGATATTCATCGGTTTTTGAAGAAACCCGATGTGGCTTACAAGAAGAGGTCCACCCTACCCTCATCCTCTCTTGACCTAAAGATGCACATATTGGCTTTAGTGATCAATTGTAATGTCCATACAAAGAAAAATCAAATGGACATTGCAGAGAACACTACAATCATTATGTATTGTTTGTTGAAAAATATTGGTCTCAAGTGGGCCATATACATCTTACATCATACGACCTGCTTCGACACTGGTAAGAACACCAAAGGCACCCACCCACCCTACCCGGCTTTGATTTGTGGTCTTTTCAAGTTCTCTACTGACAAATCCCTTTTTTCTGACTTCCATTACCCGATTGCTAGAAAAGGTGTTTGTATTAGTGAAACCACTCTTCAAAAGTCCATTCCCATGTTTTCCTTCACCTCTGGTGCTTCTGCCTCTGCCTCCGCTTCAACTACCCATCCTCCTCTACCCAAGCTTCACCTCCGTAGCCTCCTCCTAGACCCAACCGTGCGTCTTTCCGTATGTCAAATGAAACCCTTTTGGGTTATATGATGCATCCACAGGTGTACAACCAACAGGTTCAGGACCACCTGCACCTAGATTTGTGTTCCATCATGTCAACCATGAACCTTTCCTGTGCTCACCCCTATCCCACCTACCACCCCTATCCAGGTAGTTCTTATGCTTCATATGCATATGATCATTACTATCCTACTCCCGAGCCTTCCGCTACTGCTCTGCCACCTTTTGTTGCTGGTAGTTCCGCTCCTTCCGTCCTCCCATTACCCACTGCCCCCCTGGCCACCCTTCTAGCCTCACTGGGTGACTCTACTCTGTCTTTCCCACAGGCCAATGAGCTTCACACTCTTGGTATGTCTTGGGATGAGAAGAATGCCCGCTGGCCTGGTCATTCCTTTGGACCTCCTGCTGATGAGGAGATGCCAGACCAGGCTGAGGATGCTGATGCTGATGATGGTGATGACGAGGATGCTTCCGATGATGGTGCTGACAATGATGCTAGCACTACTGCTCCACCTTCTGACGGGTATGAGGACTACACACCTGGTGATGATGACATTGTTGATATAGATAGCTTATATGTTTAGGTAGTTTCTTCATTTGTAGTCTAGCATGCTTATTATATACATCTTTCTAGATTATTTTTGTATAAGCAACATCTTGGCACATTCTTTTGAGCTATACTATTTCTTATCTTTGTTTTATCACTTTTGAGCTTGTAGTTGCTCTCATGTGGACATATATCTGAGTTGTAATATCTTTGATGTGCACTATGGCTATTTCCTCTATTTTTATCCTATGTGTTGGTGCCATCTTGAGTTATATTTTTATTTTGACTTGGCATGTATGTTATCTTTTGTCCTTGTGTGATATATGCTTTTAAATTGTTGCTTATCCCTTTGCATATATGGTTGTGTGTGTTTTGTAGAAGACCTGGCTTATGCTCTTCTACCCCCCTACCTTTTTGATAATGTCAAAAGGGGGAGAGATATTTTAAGATATATCTCAAGTCTTGAAACTCAATCATATTTCTTTGCTATAATATTGCTTTTTGCTAGTGAGATCCTTTCTTGTTCAATTCATTGCTTATTATGTGAACTTGCAAAGGACTACATACTACATGTATATTGCTACTGCATTGTGTAGATAGATTAACCATGCAGGTTAATAGAAGCACATATTGAGGGGGAGCAATTCACATTGTTCGTTTCATGAATCTCCCTATTTCGCAAAGCAAAGGTATAATTTCTACATCATTTTCAATATGTTTGAGGAATGGTTTGTCATTGTCAAAAAGTGGGAGAATGTTGACCTAGAGGTTATACATTGGCTATATTTTGATAATGACTGAACCATTCCATTCATATGCATCTAATATGTGTATTAAAGATTGATTCAGGTATTAGGTACATAAAAAGGATCCCAAATCCAAAACCCTAGATTGACTCAAGTTCAAGTCAAAGAGCTACAAGTGTGCTTTTTTGGAAATCTATGTAAATGACCTTAGAACATATTTGTAATCACTTGTAATGATGAATTGACTTGTAACTAAGGTGAGAAAATTGATTGGGACATAAAACACCAATGTTAGATCACTTTAGATGCATATTCAAAGATTGACATAAGGTTGTCAATTGGTCGAGTTTCTCCCCAAGACAAACTCGGCCGATCCACCTTGATACAGTCTCTGAAGATTACATCAGTTGAGTTGTGTCTACACATAACTCAAACGATGGAGTACCTAACCAAAATGATCATTCATTGATTGGTTGAGTTTCTTCAAAACAAACTCGACCGATGCTTTGAAAATCAGTTTGTCGTTTACTCTATCGGTCGAGTTAACTTTATTGAAACTCAACCGATTGCACTGTACAGAATTTGTAGAAAAAAGTGATGTGACCGTTGGCGGGTTATTTGATCGAAAATAGAGATGTTTTCTTGAAGAAAAATGGCTATATATCAGCCCAAGAGTTCACCTAACTCAAAGCAACACCCTCAGCTATATATAGAACACTTGGAGTTCATTCCAAGGTTGCTCATTCATTGCAAAATTAGTCCTAGCATAGCTGAGAGTGTTCTAAGCCTTTGAGCCATTTCTCTCTCTACATTCAAGTCAAATTCATGAGTATGAGTGAGATAGGTTCCTGTGTAAGAGAGATACTCCCTGTATTGTTGTAAAGCTCTCCTCCTCCATCTTCCAACCCCAATTCCTATTGAAGACAAGTTGAAGATCCCTCTTCAAGTGAAGGAGAAGGAGGTGATGTTCTTCAAGATTGAAGAAGGAAAGCTGCTCCAGGTCTCCAAGTGAAGGAGATAGGTGCTCCAGTCCTTTGAGTGAAGGATAGAAGCAAGGCAACACTCAAGGAAGATAGGTAATCCCTTGAAGGCAGAAGACATGAAGAAAGGAGTGGGTAAGTCCATGTTGATGGCTGGAGACTCCATGGTTCAAGTCGGTAAGATCCTTCTATAGGTTGAAGATATTTGCTTGAGGTACTAAGCCCTTGGATTTGTTCTTGTTGTGTCTTGTAATATTATTGTGGAATATAAGAGTACCAAGATTCCAAATCCTAGAGACTAACCCACTCTAGGTAGTGGACTAACATTGATCCTAAGTTTAGGACATGGAACCACTCTAAACCACCTGTCCAAGTGCTTGTTTTTCACTATCTCTCATCCTTTCTATGTATGTTAGATTAGGACATCAAATTGCTGCATGTTTAAGCTTTTCAAATATATAATTTGGTGGTCTAATTTATCTTGTGACAATTTGTGAAGATCTATTCAACCCCCCCTTTTAGATCCCATTGATCCAACAGGTGCCACGTGTCCATACATGTTGGACACTTGTCCTTCCATGCACTCATATTTATATTGACATGTAAAACACTTGAGGATAATCTAGAGATCATATTTCAGCCATCAATTATCTTGTTGGATAAGATATCTCAACTCAATCACCACTTTCTTCACAACCCGATACAACTTTTCCTAGGAAGTTGAAAACCGATACACTTCACCTCCTTGAGGTGTTTAGCTCATCATGGACAAATACAAGAGTTCACAAACCGATATGGGATCCCCTCTATGGATCCTTGGTCGATGGACACTCCCATATGGACTATACAACCCGATACAAGCTCAAATTAGGGTTTCACACTCAACACTTTCTTGGTCTTTTCATCACCAAGAATACTATCATTCAAAAATGATTCAAACATGATGCCTCCTTCTTTCTCGATCCTCTATATGATACTAGGAGAGAGTAGGGACACTCTAGAGGTGGTAATTTTCATATCAACCCTACATTTTGAGTAAATTACAACTTGCACCAAATTTGGTACACAAGTCACTAGCATTATTCAAACAAGTTCAAACTTAGAATTTAGACTTTCTATAAGCCACCACCTAGCACTTGCCAAATAGATCAGTTGGTCAAGATTGCTACTTGTGAAGCGCAGGTTGCGGGTTCGAATCTCAGCGAACTCGTTGGGGCACTACAGGAAGGGACTATAGCCCTCGACGTAGCTGAGGGTGTTCTCTCTAATCTGCTACCTTCGATAGGGGTGAAATTCCCCACTTCCAAAAAAAACAAGTCACCACCTAGCATCATTCTCTTTCTTACGATGCTAAAACACTTAGGGCACATTCAATATGTGACAAATTGCAATATATCCCCTCATCTTGTGTAAATTGCATTTTGGTCCAAAACAAGAGAACATTGCTCAAACATTATTTAAACATGACTAAATTTGAAACATAAGTTTGTCAACTGATAAAAAACTCTTTAGAGGATTACATTAAAGTTCTAAGCAACTTATTTAGCCAAAACAAATAGGGTTAACTCATAACCCTGTTCAGGGTCATTACACTATTGGGCTGTATTATATTTTTTATTTTCCTTGGAAATTTTGGATAAGGATATAGATTAAAATCAACAAAAACAAATATGAGTTGGAGAGAGAGAGAGAGTGTGTGTGTATGAACAAGGATGATATTATACCCTAGAATAAGGAGACAATAATTATGGTTATTTTTGTGGAAGAAAAGGGACAGGGATAGGGGTTTCACAATTCATAAGTGATTTGAATGTTAGAATATATCAAAATTCTTGTATGGTGATAGGTGAGATACATGTATATACCTAATAATTGAAGTTCTTATGGTAAATGATCACATATATCAACAAAGGGAGAGTTTTTCCAAACAACCATAAAAATGTTAATGCGTAAAACAAAACACCATCCTAACTCTAGCGAAAAGATATAGAGTCAATGAGATATTGGAGTATGATATGGGAATCTATGCCTGGGATCAACACCTATTAGGACCTTTTCATAACAAAGGTAAGTGGGTCATGCATGTTGAGTATAGTTATTGTTTTGTGAATTAGTGTGTGATTCAAGTTCATGCAAACTTATGGTTAAATATCTTCCATCTATTTAATCTTCTTACGGTTGTTGAAATAAGCTTAAGATGGATATATTAATTTGGTATTTTCCCTATTTTAATAACATAATTATCACTTTTATGATAAATCTATGTTGGCAATACAAAATTGTAATTCTTATAAATCTTAAATTCTAAATTGTTGTATATAAATGTTCCCCCTCACATCTTGAGCATTAATCAAACATATAAGTACAATGGTGCACTTGAAGTGATCCTTAATTAACCTTATGAGAATAGTGGCACATTGGGATGCACCTTAACTGGACTTCTGAGCATAATGGTGCAATTATGTGGAACTTTAACATGCCTTATGATAAAAATGATGCATTTATGTCGAGCCTTAATTTCTTTATCAGGAAACAGTGCATATCATATGTAGTGGACACTTCGTCAACTCAATCAATCAATGTGAATTAGCAAAGATCATGTTCTTGTTTTCAATAAATTGTACACATTTGTTATATAAAAATAGACACATATAATCTAATAACAATACCCACAAACATATAAGTTTGTCTCCCTCTATATTTTCTCTCTTTATTTCTCTTTAGACTCTCATTAGAGGGTCTTTCCAAGGTTCTTTATGTTAGGATCTTCTATTCTCACCCCCCGCCAACACACACACACTCTTTCTCAACTAAACAAGACTTTTATCATCGAGTGCAATAAATCCCCATGCTCACTAACACACAGCAACGACTTATTCCCATGGACCGGGTATATAAGATTGTGAGTGGTACCTGGTGTGAAATAGGTCGGCAAGGGTAAAGGCAAAGGAGGAGAAGGGAAGGGAAGGAAAAAATCCAAAAATTATTGTTTGTTTACATTTAAATGAGAAAATAGATGGGAGACAGGAAATATTTAAAAGACGTTCTTTTTTAAATTGAAATGAAGACATGAAGAGGAAGTTCTTTTTCATTAGAAAAACCCCTGTATAAGTATAATTATATTTATTTAAATAGTAGAACACCTCATAGATTTAGATCTTGTACTCAAAGTCCGACGGCTGAGGGTGGAGCTCTAAACGGAATAAGATTAGTCCTAAACGGAATTGTTAATCTCTTTTCTATTCTGTCTTGGAATAAGACTAGTCCTAAACGGAATTGTTACTCTCTTTTCTATTCCGGATCCCAGCGGAAGTCGGTTAGAGAAAGATCTCATGCACGTGATGCGGGTAGCAGCTACCCAACCTTCCGTTTTCTACAGTTTCAGATCCTCACGTTCTATGATCACAAACCTCTGATCCTACACACGCTACACACTACTCTCAACCATCGTCGCTTCCTCATGTGCGATCCTCTATGTTTTTGCAAAACGAAGGATGCAGATTATCTTGTTCACGGGTTGTTTCTAGTCCATGAACGACCTCACAACTCTGTGATCTTCTATTTTTTTTTGCGCCCGGTCCCTTCGTCGCTTCTAAACTTATGCAACTGATGCCAGGGGCAACTTCTGTGGACAAAAGGCGTATAGAAGCCATCTCTATACTGTAAAGCTAATAGTTTGTTGGGGAAATTCACTTGTTTCGGGAGACCGATCCCGCACTCCAGGAGACATTTCAATCTGCATTTTGAGTTACTGTAATCAAGCATATCTCCATTGGTTTTCCAGACGACATCTTCCTTGTGTGTTGTTGGCTTTGGGACAAGATGGGATAAAGAGATACTCCTTTGACTGAAAAAGATTATTAAATATATAATCCCTAAAAAGGTATTGTGGTTCTTTATGTATACTCTTGTGTTCTTTGAGACACCAACTAAAGAAACAATAGTTCAAGTGAGTGAATATCAATTACTTATTATCCTTATTGCCTATAATACTGGCTAAGAATGTTATATTTAAAATTTCAACACTTTGAGTTTATGTGTTCTTCAAGACTTTTAAGTGAAGTTATTATCAGGATGACTTGAAGGCCAAGAGATTTTAATTGTGATAGCAATATGAGAGAGAAATATAGAAAATTCTAGAATTTTAGTCATTCGTACTTTTCTTTGGGGCTTAATGTATTAATTATCTAACATGGGCCATATATGTATATGCATGTCTTAATGATTTTAGTTAGACAATCAAATATTGTTGAATTGGATGAAACTTTATCAAAGCCGAGATTTGGTGATAAGACAATAGTGGTTAAAATATCAAGGCAATGGAGTTAAGGTTTAATAGTTATGGATCTCAAAGTTTACAATTTTTTTTGCCATTTAAGTGTTTGATTAGTTGATATATCAATCAGCGTGACACATATAGTTACATGGTCCCTAAGACTGACTTACACCACTTAAATGTGCGAGATCCGGATGGCCCTTAGATATCAAATTGCCACATCTTTGTCTTATACCATAGGCCAAAAAGGGAAACAAGAATGAATCCTAACCAAGATTTCCTTTGTGCTACATTCTCATCATTTGGGGAATGTATGCAAGCTTGACTAGACAGCTATATCCAATTTTGCAGCAAGAACTGTTTGACCCCTACATCATGGACAATGATGTAGTATAAAGGAGTATTCCCTTTCTTCTACTTTGACATCACCATCCTAACTCAATAGGAGAGAAAATTGTGAGAGAAGGGATGATAAAACTTGGGAAACGATCTGTGCCCAAGGAAGAAACACCCCCAATGGTAATCTGAAGCATGTACTCTACCTAGAACCTTATCCCTTGTTTGGTATAGGATGTGATATGTATTTACTCTTTTCCTATTGTGCCAACTGGGCTTAATCCAGTTCGGGTTGAACAAGTAGGGTGTTTGGTTGCAATTGAGCTTTATCCAGTTCAACAACTGGGCTTAATTCAGTCTAGATTTACTCTTGTCCTTTTATGCCAACTGGGTAGCCATCCCGGGCACAAGTTGGGTGGCGTAGCCCAATTAGGGCCTACCACATGGGCTTCAATAAGGCGTATACCATAGAAAATCATGAAATTTAGAATTATCTTGCAACAATTATAGTAAATAACCCATTAATCATAATATAGCAACAACATATATCAATTGTTCAGGTTTATGCATAGAACCTAATGGGCATAGCTTTAAAACCTTATTCCATCTCTAGTTCAAAAGTACTTGTGGGTACTCTTTTAATATGCATCATTAAGTACAAAGCCTAGTTTGATAACTATACAGATTTGTACGTGCATTTAAACCTTACCTCTAGTCATATGATAAAATGTCGAAAACCTCAGATGATTAACATGTTTTTCCTAACATAAGTAAGAAAGTTTTACATAAAAAATGAATGAAGGAAAGTAGGGTTTAGTATAATGGTTAGGGTTTCACGGAAGAAAATCCCAATTGACCATATCAACTTTAACACTTTCCTAACCTCAAAACCATGGTTAAAGACTTTTGAGAAGTGTGTAACACTTATGTGCTAAATATTGATTTTCATAATAATGTGTGTTTTCTTGTATTATTTGAATGTGGATATCACCTTTTCCTCAAATATCAGGCATGTGGGTGAAATTATGAATAACTACTTATATCATGCTTTTTAGATTATTGAGGTTTTCAGATTTCTGAATAAATATGATGAGTCCCATGAATGCTTGATCAATGTGATGAATTTCATGAATGATTTATCTATTTTTTGCAATTTATAAAGAACTATGTGATCACTAGGTCATTATAACATAACCAAGTAATCAATTCCACACATTTTTTTGGGGAGAAACCCACTCCTGAGTTACAATATAGAATAATCACCAAGAGGGTGTTCTAGAAACCAATATGAATTGAGGTGAAAGAGTCCAATGGAGGGATACACACTGACGGGCCTGATGCTAGGACTGTTGGGATTTTGAACAAATAATAAGGCAATTGAAACAATAATATTTTGCATGTATCTCAAACAAACAAATCATGTCAACAATGATGTATTTAGGAATGAGTGTTTGCAAGATATATACCTAGTCCTAGAGAAAGTCTCGCGACAATGCTTGTAGCTATGTGATTCTTTCTCAAGAAACACTCAGACAGTTGTCAGTGGCGGCCTCTTGGTGTAGCATCACAAACGACAATTGACGATGTCTCCAAGCCTCTGTCGTAGTCCACACTGACCATTGAGAACTCCTCATCGTGCTTGCTAGAGCCAACGGAAAGGAATTTGTGCATTTGATGTCAACATGCTAACACTGTCTTGTTCTCCCTGACTGTCTCCCCCTTTTACAGGCAAGTCTTGATTAGGCTCTCAAGTTACCACAACTACGAGACAATAATGTTTTCCAATATTAGTTATATCTTGTGAAAGCCTTGACTACCCCTCTATTTATAGGAGGCTCAGGGTCAGGGTTTCCAGATCAACTAGGAATCGAAGAGACACATTTTCATGAATTTTTGGTTGTTGGGGATCACGGGACAGTCGACTCAACACTTCAGTTGGTTGACTCACACCCTAATCTTTGATTGGAACATGCAGTCCACCAATTGAAATGCTTTCCTATTCACAATCATATCAACTTTTAATGCAACAATCAATGCACAATATGACATAAGAATCAATCCTTGATCCAGTCTTACTAACCATCTAGTTGATCGACTAGACAGTTGAATCATTTGACTCAACACATGAATCAGTCGACTCAACACTTGATTTTGTCAATTCACATTCCCAGTCAGCCAATTTTTAGCTAATATTGTTTAAATTCACTCGACACTTGAGTCAGTAACCTCAAATTCCTACTCAACCAATTTTCAGCCAATGTTGTTTAAATGGAATAGCTAAACACTTTTAGTGATCATGTTAAACCTTATTCAAGAGTAAATTCCTATTTCAGGTGCATCCTATGTGTGTGACCCTACAGGTCCCAAGTTACGCTAGCAGTGAACGTCAATAACTAATTTATGACATCATAAGCAATAAGCGATATGTAGCACACATCAATAGCTACCCCAGTAATTGGAAAGTTGGAGAACAACTTCAATCTACAATCTGTGATCAGTATTACAATGATATTATAGTTCCTTTGTCTTTGATATCTAGATTGAACTTGAGGCATGAAATTGCCATCCTCTTAATATTCAATCCATGTTCCTTGAACTACAACAGACTGTTTGAGATGCATGCTAGCTCACATATCACATTTTGATTCACATGAGTATGGCCATATGTTTCTCAGTCTCACTTATCAAGAGACTAAGATATCAACTCTGACAAGAGGGAAAAATTCCATCTACATCACTCACAATCAATCCCGTGAGTCACAAAATACTTGAACATCACTTGCATGGTAACCCTTACTCAAGGTCACGTTGGGTGGTGTCAAAATACGTCGAACAACGTGTGATGAGTGTAGGAACTTCAGGTCTAATAACGACAATCACCACTATCACTATGAGAGTTGATTCTGACTACCACTCAATGGTTTCCATGTATCACTCTCAAGGTGGGTCCATCTGATACACTATTTTCTAACAAGTACCTATGTGTTTGGTTTGATAACATATATCATGACTAATGAGATTCTGTCATCAACCAACACACACTCTAGTCTTACTTATTATTGTTGTCTATATATTGTTTCTACAATGATATCTGACTAGGGACATAATAATAATTTATATACTCTTATCATACATATGATCTCATTGTTTAGGTCCTCAACCTGAAAAAATGTCATCGGGTAATATCATTCTACAGGCATCTATCATGTTATATCATCATCTCATAATTGGACACACATATTGTTTGAATTGCCTTTATTATTAATCAAACCATTTATAAGATATGACATTACTAACACTGTATGACTGGCTCTCTAGGTATTCATACCAACTAGGGCATACAACTAATTTTAATTTATTGATCAATTATTGGTACAACATGTGACATGAAAAAAAAATTGTGGGTTGAAATAATTAGAAATGTGAAGTTTGTTAAATAATTGAGTCTTATTTCCATGTATGTTGTTAATAATTACATGCACCTTTTTGGTTGGACTCACATACTTATAATATTTATGTTCTAACCATGTTTTGTTTGTCAACATTTTAGGTTACGAATGCTGAATTGAAGTTGTGTTCATCTTGCAAGAAAAAACAAGAATGATGCTCAATGATGAAACAAAGAGGAATTAAATAGTTTAAATTTCAACTCAGTAGGCTTTCATACTTCCCAAGTTTAAGAATAACATATGTTCCTCTTAGGAGATTTATCTCCTCATTTTTTTAAGAAACACCATATTTTAAAGTTATTGATAATTGTGAATCATTTGTCATATATATGGAACTAAAAAATATGGATAAGGGCCCTTGCCTCCCTAGTCAACCTTTAATGGGGATAATGGGAGGAGGGAGTCCAATTTTACATAAATGACTTATAATTGTTAATAGTTTCAAAAACTCTATAGAACCCAGGGGAATTATTAGGGTATTTTTGAGAGGTAGTGGTATCTAGAATGGTTCACACCTGGGGGCTGGTAAGATTTTCTTCTGCGGAACAACATGGTTATGAGGACTCCCAGCTCACCATTATTCCTACCTAGCCAAAACCTAAGGATTTACCTAAAATAATGTACCTCTAGGTCTTCTTGTCTAAAATTCATCTCTCTTCCATCCTTATTCTTTTCAAACTCAAAAGTGCCTCTTTTTTAAACCTAGAATTTGCTTATCTCCTCACATGTGATAATGTTTCAAGAAAATTGGGTTCGAGGCATCCTTTACTAACTAAAATATATGAACTGCCAAATATATGTGAAATAGATTTGATTTATGCATGTTTCTCCTATAAGGGGAAAATCCTACAAAATCCTAGGAATCCATAATGCACTATGACAACCTACATATATGTGAATAAATGGAGAGGATAAGGGTAAGAGAAAGCCTTCTAATAAAAAAATATTCTTAAGAAACCCAATCTTGGGTTGCATACTAACTGAAGGAAAGCACCAAGATACAAACAACTCTAGTATGAGTCAGAGAAAGAGAAGGAATAATAATATGTAGTCTATTTTCAAACCCTAGTCAAAGATCCTAATTTAGGAAAATAAAATGAATAATGGAAGGTGGTATATAAGTACATGCAAACCCTAATAGTAGGTGAGATAGTTTTAGTATATTAGTATACCACATTAATACCCAAGAGGGAATTCTACCCTTATAAATGCCCTTATGATCCTTGAGAATAAGTAAGTGAAGTGTACCATCTACATATTGTAAGTGTATTCTACCTATGATGAGAGAATAACTAATTTGATAGGATATTCCTTATCAAAACTACCCTTGATTATGTTGTGGGCATAAGTATGGATGTACCGTACCCATGTGAGAATAAACAAGAGGGGTTCAATTAACCAAGTAAGAATGACAATATATGATATATGTATAAGTGGTGATTTCTAGGGAGATTCTTATATCTTAGTAGGGGAAGGAAGAGTTGCTTATACCACCTAACTATGAACCTTAACCCATAGTCCTGACTGCTTTGCCTCACTTCTTTCACAAGTCTAATAGATCAACACCACAGTTGGAATCATATCACGGGGTTAGTGAAGGAAATTTAATGGGATAATTGAGATCTTTTGATGACTTTAGGATGGAGTCTGAAGAGTCCAGTTATGCCCATATTCAAGCTACGTTATGCAAACAATATTGAGAGAGGAAAGGGAAGAAGTAATACTAGAGTTGTAGGACTATGGATTCCACCCTACACATATAAAGTGTTATATGACAACCATTATATTTCAAAATTGGTAAAACACATATGGATCAACACCTTAAGGTGACCAAGAAATTCATAGTGATGGTAACCACCCTAAAAAGGAAATCATGTTTCTCCCATTACTCTTTGAGTACCACCTTGTAGGGTGTGTTTATGACTATTTTATAACAATCTTGTGATGTTTTGTGAACGAGATAAGGTGTGCCTAGGTAACGAATACTTAGAACCTATTGATGGGTGAGATAGGAAAGGAACTAAAGAGACTAATAACAAAACCATAAATGTATGTCAGATCTAACCAGCTTGACTAATCCATGCTAGCACTTGAAGATTCTTGTAATAAGTGAATCACATGGAAGCATCAGGGTTATGAAAACTTGAATGGGTTGAGTGAACTATCTTATTCACCAACTTTACGTACTGACAAGATTACATGCATGCATGTGAGGTATAAGAATTCATGAAAATACAAATATATGATGTACAAGTAGCCATGCAAAGTAGATAGGGAACCAGTAGGGGTCATGTTGCATGAGATACATAGAGGCTATTAGGAAAATAATCAAAACATCAAAGCCAATGGTTATGTAAAAAATTTCATATGATTCCAAATCTCTTTGAAGAGTGTTGCTCAACTATGTGGAGGGTCATGCCATGAAAATGGAAGGACCTTATGGAGGAAGAAAACTTTAAAGTTTGTGGGGATAAAATTTGTGGTTAGAGAGCTTAATCTCCTGATTAGAAATAAGAAAACAGCCTAAACTAGGATCTTCTAAAGGTAGGTTGAAATACCTTGTCCTTGAATTTAATTAGAGATAGCTCTAGATGTCCTGCAAGGACCTAGGACTAAAAATGAAAATGATTTATGACCTGGTGGTATAAAATATGCTACATGTAGTTCCTTACGACTTGCTAATGATTTTAATGTCTATAGAAAAAGAATACTATGTTCAATTTTTATGTTTTAATGATGATTTCAGCATATGCACGTGAATATTTATTGATGAAAGAATTTGGTATATATATATATATATGTGTGTGTGTGTGTGTGTGTGTGTGTGTGTGTATTATAATATGATATGCCACAATGTAAGTGATCTCAAGGAATGCATTGTCTTGGATGAGTATGTAAGATAAGTAATCTTAACGATAAAAGACACCCTTATTTCAAAATATTGCATGAAGTTTATAGCACATTAGATAAACCTATATATAATAGAGTCCAAAGTCAACCCTATGGTCAAGTAAGGAATAGATATTGGTCCACAAGGCCTGAGGAATCAAGAGAAGATATCACTCTATAAGGCCTCGATGGGTCATGAAAAAAATTCACTCCATAAAATTTATAAGACCCAAGAGATCAGGTGGAGAGACCCTAAGGGGGTGACTAAGGCCAATGACGTATGCAAAATATACATAAAGAAAAGAGAGACTTGTGTAATAAAACAATTTGAATGGAGGTAATACACAAACTCAAGGTCCCAATGCAGGGAACATTTCTTCCTGGATTAATGACTTCTGATAACTCTTTAGAGTTATAAATATGCATGTATGAGGCATCATTAATTGAGCATGACTTCACCATGGTTCAAATTTTATCATTTGTAGACTCATCATCTCTATACGTGAAATAAGATGAACATTGTATTTAGAATGTATTCATATAGTTATTTCATCTTAAGATAGGTGTAAAAGAAATAGGTAGACACCTGTAATACACAAATTCGTGATGAATATCTGAAATTGAAGTAATTATATGTGGAGGTTTTTACCTCACCAACTTATGAGTGCGATTAAAGGATAAACTTGTTTTAGCAAGATCTAAGTGAAAATGTTAACCTGAAAAGCAGCTAAGAGGGATTTTTAGCCCTAATAGTACATGTTGAAAACCCTAGATAAGTTGTTCACCCTTGTATGACAAGAAACATATCATCTTGAGGATTTGGCCTTGGTGGTAACATGTCATGTCCAATCAATACATGTAAACATATACCTAGATTGATCTAAGCAATTTGATGCGATCAACATTAGACATGAACTCCTAATAGGGGAGGTTAGCTAGTGTTAGGACTTGTGTTAGTCATCCCCATAGATGGATAGACATCTTGGAGGAGAATTCCAAATATGAGAGGTCAGAGGTGATGGCCAGACATCCTAATCATAATGTGATACATGATGAAAGTCCTAGGTTATATACTTAAAAAATAGAAGATTTAGACCACATCATGTTTTAGTAGGATGATGATGGGAACCCTAAATGTCGTAAAGGGACGTAATAACACTAAAAGTATATGTTTTTATAGAAAGGCCAAGGTATATATACCTAATAAACCTTACTTCTTGGTGAGGGAAGAATCTCAAGACCCTAGAGGAGGCATGCATGATGAATCTTAAATATGGAGGAGGTAAGAGTGCCAAGACCCTAGAGGATGTATGTTAATAAAGCTTAATACTCCAGTTAGTGGTCCTTGATATAGGAATATAGTGGTTGTACCCATGAGAATTGAGTAGTACATGGTCAAGAGTAGACCATGGTAGATGCTATATTGAGTGACCTAAGACTCGAGAGATCATCCTATGATTCTTTAAGGTCAACCTTAAAATAGTGTATTTTGAAGAAGGATTGTGTTCCACTCGAATAATGATGTGTTATTGAAACCTCGCTTGATCCAGCCTTGTGGATGTATAAGGAGTTACTTGATAGTTTTGTCTTAACCTAACATGATGACATGGATTGAAATAGTTAAGTTTTAGTAACTTTGATTTTCTATCCACCTTGGATATGCTATTCTTTAAAATAAGTGCTCAATGCTGAAAAAAATCTTATGCAAATGCATGCACTTACCATATATATGGAAAATTATGTCATTAAGTACCCAGCCTATCAATTCCATTGCTACAAATTGGGGAAGTTGAACCCCTAGTATTAGAGTCCTTTAAAGTCTTACAATAGTTTGGTGAGATTGATTATTATTTACCCCCACCAACCCATGTTTGACCCGATACACGATGTATTCCATGTGTCTTACGTAGAGCACCATTTGAAGGATCATGGCCATGTGTTAGATGTCAAACCTTTAGGTGATCCAAGGTAGTTTGATCTATTCAGTGAAACATACGAGGATCTTAGATTCATAGGCGAAGGACATCCTAAATAAAGGTTTAGTGGAGTTACCATGCGGAGCATGAAACCACATGCAAATTAAAAGTTGACATGGTAAACGATCGATCCACCACTTTGTTAGATGAGATGAATTTTGTGACCAAGATCATTTAAGGGGGAAAGGATGTAAGAACTTCAAAATTCAACTCCTTTTTCATTTGATAGAAATTGTAATTGAAAAAAGGATTAATCAATATATTCCTCTAAATAAATATTGTGATTATATATACTCCTTTATCCTTCGTGACAACAATTAAAGCTAATATTGGTTCAATGGAGTGAATATCAATTGATAAATGATTGTTTTATCTGAATATTTAACACATATATGTAAGATATTATCTTGGAATTTATATGATGTTGTCATTGTTTTCTTGATGTCTCAGTTAAGAGAGTAAAACCCTATATTTATGAACAGTTGTAAGTTTGTTGATCGACATAATGAAATTCAACAAAAGTGATCCATTTTATTTTTATAGATTTATTTATTCAAGGTTACCCTTGACACATAATATTTTGTTGAATGGCATGAAAACCCTAGTTTAGTTCATTCTAGAGTTTCATATATATATATATATATATATATATATATGTTTGGTTGTATGTGAACTGTTGAAAGTGGTCTTTTATTAGAGAAAGTTTATGATGTTTTGACTCTTTATGCGAGTCTTGTGATATGTGAATGAGGCAAATGAAACCCTAAGGATACGATATTTAGTGAATCAAGTTTTTTCTATCTAATTTTTCAACATGATAAGTCGTGTTTCTTAGTGTCTCAGTTTACGATAAAGACTACTTATAATTATGAAAAAAATGTTTACAAGGTTAAACTAATAAATGTTGACTTGATATTTGAACTATAAATTTAAAGTGTGAATTAGACATTTACATTTCTTGAACAACATAGAATCCTTGATAGGAGGTCTGTGCTGTGGGTAGGAAATGTGCTTCTCAACATGAGGTATTTAGTCTAGATCTAGGTAACTCGAAGAATACCAGTTGGATGAGGGGTTCTAGGTGAGTGAGGGAAGACTGCTTAAGATTGTGAGGTATCCAACATCAATTGAGTATCCCATTGGTACCTTTGTTTTTTGTCACTTGGTTGGCCCTTGCAGGACCACTGATGCAGATTTATGGACATATTTGTTGGATCTAGGGATCTAGCAGGGGGGTGAATAGAGCTTCAAAATTCTAACAAGATAAGTTAGACCTTCAAATGTTTCAATGAAAACCAATATCTTAATAGAAATTTGATGTCCTAACTAAACAAGCATAGCAAGGATGAGAGAAACTGAAACAAACACTTAGACAAGGTGGTTTATGTGATGTCTATTGCCAAACATCGATTAAGATAAATGTGGAAGGGTTCGTTAACAGCGGATTACTGAAAATCACTAAAAATTAAAACCATTTATCAAGAGATCCATTCATAGGAAAACTCTTTCATTCAGAACCAAAGTAAATCATTACATCTTGGTTCATAATGTACATGTCATGTACCATCTCTTCTCGAGGATTACATACAACAACTGCTCTATTAAATTTGTACATAGGCAACTTAAAACCTTGAGGCATCAAGCCAAAACCTCAGATCGATTATAAAATCACAAACTACTGACTCCTAAGACCTGAGAGTACAGAGACAACTCATAGGACTAACTGTACAAAACCAGAAAGCCAATATCTCCACCTGAAGGATCACTGCTGTCCTTGTAGCTGCTGCTGCTCTTACCCTATAGTAGGGTTTCTGCCTTTTTGTCTGCATCTACCTAAAAATGTTGGATTTCACGGAGGTGAGACAATTATAAAAATTTCCCCAACGGGAGATATAACTCTCCGCCAAAAACATTATTATTGTGGTTTAATAGAAATAAACTGAGCAGTGAAATCATAAGATTAACAACATATAATTTAATATCTATGCAGATTAGAGCAACATTCCCACTTGAGCTTATTAACTGTAACTTGATAAAACAACATGTTTAATATTCAATAAAGAATTATAGAACATGTATAACATTTATCCATCTAGGATATGTTAAGCAAGATAATCATCAACCATTGATTCTCATATTTCAGTCTTATGCAAATATACTACATGGCTGATTACATTTTTACAAACATACTTAAGCTCTGAGGAGATGAGGTATACCACTCATACTCCAACCTACCATTGCTAAATCGAAATCGGTATCATACATAGGTCAATGGAAGAGCCGGATTCCCATGACCCCCCACATTTCGGTCAGTATGGGACCACAAGCAGGACTATGTCAACTGCTCAATATAGATTTCTAGGGTATACTGGCAACTTCTCTATAGAGTTACAACATCAACATCACTCTCATCATCAATTGAGAGATTTAATGTTTATCTCCATCGAACCGACATTGAATATCATTGGGGGATTAGTGATACATCCATCCCAACCATCGGGAGATTTGTGATACATCCATCCCGACACATGAAGGAGTGAGAGGTTTAATGTTTACCTTCCATCAATCTATTCACCAGGACGTAAGGATATTTTTGCCCATTTACCCCTGCATATTCATAATACGCAAATTCTAGGAAATTCCATAGGAAAACCTGTTTCACCATCACCAACTACTAACGATGATGGATCTATGGTCAGAGCACTACATGAACAGATTTCACTTGATTAATTAAGTACATTTTCATATTCTTTTAACATTAACCAAGTTCTCAAACATAACTTATTATGGCAATGCTATAAAGAGACATGTATTATTTTCATCAATTACTTATCAATCTTTAAAAGACATTGGGAACTCAGTCCCTCATTTCAATACTGGGAATTCTCATCCCTTCACAATATCATTACCACAATCATATGGTACTGGGTATTCAAACCCTTATCTCATCATTGAGCATTGTTACCACTTTTCCAGGTAACTATCACCTTCAGATCATCTGACCAAGGTAAACATGATACTTTCTATTACAAGCATCACTCATGGTACTTGAGGCCCATTAACTCTCTTGTTACCTCTTACCAGGAAGCAAGGTATATTATGGCACACAAGGCCCAATAAACAATAATGAATAAAACATCATAGCTCATACCTGGCCATGATCACAATTTTAGAATACCTGCGTGGTTAGTGCAGATGATAACAGTAACTTCAATTACATATCAGTACCATGAAAATCAAATATGGATTCACTATTCAAGAGTAAAACCACTATTCCCTTTCTAGGGTTAGGGTTTCCCATTTCATGTCATTTAGGAACATTCATCCCATTACCCATATCCAGGTTATGGTTTATCACCATATTGCCCAAGATTAGGGTTTCATAAAGCATTACATAGTATCACCCTGGATTTGAGCTCCACATCACTTCAAACATCAGGGTTTCTCATAAAATCACCCTAAGTTAGGGTTTCACATAAATTTCACCCCAGAATAGGGTCTACATTCAATAACCCACAATTAGGGTTTACTATTCATCCCAATTAGGGTTTCGTGTTCCATTACCCATAATTAGGATTTACTGTTCATCCCAATTAGGGTTTCATGTTCCATTACTGATAATTAGGGTTTACTATTCAATTATCTCTAATTAGGGTTTACTAAACATCCCAATTAGATTTTCTATTCAAGTACCCATAATCAGGCTTTACTATTTTTCCCAATTTAGGATTTTGCATCACATTACCCTAAATTAGGTTTACACATATCATCACCCTGGATTAGGGTTACATCCTTACCCTGGATTAGGGTTTCACTTAGAATTGCCCTAAATTAGGGTTAGGGTTCAATAACCTTGTCAATTAGGGTTTATGCTCATGATTAGGGTTTCATGATCTCTTTGCTAAGGATCATACCCATAATCACCACATGAATCATACTCATGTATGAATGCCATTCTATCATCTTCTCAACTTGATTAGGTTATATCAACCCTTCAATCGAGTACATACAAGTATGATTGACATAGTGTACTAATTTATTGTTCTTATAAGCAATTAGGGTTTATCCCTTTAATGGTACTAATCATTTAGGTACTTTTAGGATTTCAACCTTTGTACCTTCATTGATTACCATCACTATCAATCATTGGATCATTGTAACAATCATCACCTGAAATTTCCAAATGACTGAATCATAATTGACCTTTATTCGGTTTTGAGGTCTCATCACCAAACGGTTTTGAAACCGTTTGACCCCAAACGGTTTTGAAACCGTTTGACCCCAAACGGTTTTGAAACCGTTTGACCCCAAACAGTTTCAAGACCGTTTGGACTCAAATGGTATCAAGACCGTTTGGGCCAAATCATTCTCGAAACCTCAAGGGTTCTTCAGATAAACTCATCAATCAATTGAACATGCTTTGCTACATTGAAACCTTCAATCAATTGAATTGTTAGGGCTCAACAATTATTGGCCCTTGGATTTTCAATCCTTCAATCACCACCTTTGACCATCCATGCGGTCTTAAGGTGCTTGACCTCATGTGGTCTTGAGGTGCTTGACCTCCATTTGGTTTTGAAACCGAATCACCCATTCAGTTTTGAAACTGAATCACTTCAATCAAACTTGAAAATGATTCCAATCATTCAATTTTGAAACCGAATCACCCATTCGGTTTTAAAGTTATTTATCCAATCAATCTTGGGTATAATTACCCATTCAGTTTTGTGTATCTAACCCATTCGATTTTGAATGGAATTACCCATTCGGTTTTGAAACCAAATCCACTCATTTGATTTTGAAACCGAATCTACTCATTCAGTTTTGAAACCGAATTGGTTCATGCGGTTTTGCAAACTATTTGCTCTTGTTCTTGATTGAGGTGTATGCTTGTGATGGTTTTATCATCATAAACCTGCAAACCCACGAAACCTACTGTCATCTTCATGGTAATTGCATCAACTAATTCAAGGTATTACAAGAAGAACAATTGAATCAATTGAATTGAGAAATTGAGTTCAATAACAATAGTTAAGGGTTCAAGATATATAACCCACCTTCAATTGAGCTTCAAAGCTTGGATCTTCACGTCAACATTGGTGGAAGAAGATTTTGCAACTCCCCAAAGGCTCATCCTCAAGTTTTGGAGTGAATAGTTTGGCTAGGGTTGAAGATGGAGTGAAGAAAAGAAGAAATTATTTGTTGATTTATGATTTCCACCATGAAATCAAGATGAAAGAAGGTCAAGAAGCTTACCCACAGGTTAGGGGTCGTCCTCCTGGTCCTTCAAAGCTTCCTTGGTCATTTTGCAAGAAAAGGGTGGAAGTGAATGTTGGGTTTTAAGGGAGGCAGAGAAGGCAGCGGAAACAAAAATTTTCTCCCCCAAACCCAGAACAAGGAAACACGTCAACGTCTATACAATATGAAAGGATGGTTTGTGGAATCATACCTTGTCCTGAGGCTTGCTCGGCGACAATACCTCGCGCCTTGCGTGGTCTTCACCTCTGGTCTTAGACGGTGTATGTGTAGCTCTTGGTCGCACCGGGACTGACGACTCCTGGTCGTACCGGTACTGTCAGGAGTGACAGTTGTCCTCCGAGCGGCAGAAACCTCCCGCCTCTGAAGTAGTCCACACGGACCACTTGGAACTCCAATCTCCTTGTCCCCCAAGGAATTAGAAGGAGTCGCACCCTCCTATTGTCATACTAGTCGCCAACACACTCTCCTGCTACCAGTCACAACTATAGTTGTCTTTCCCTTGCTGTGCCTCCCTTCTCGGGTAGCACTTGCTCGGGCTCTCTCGGTTACCAAAACCAGAGAGAACGACAACTTTGTAGAGCAACTGGTTTGCACTGAGTTGTACTTTGAGAAGCCCCTAATACCCCTATATATTGGAGGGTCATGGGACAGGGTTCTCTATCCCGGGCAATATGGGACTAAAAGCAGGAGTAGAAGGGTTCGGGATTTTCCACAAAACAATCAACTCGCAACCTGAACCGATCGTTTCATTTCTGAAACTGTCAGTTGACACCTCAACCGATTGGTTGGGACCCATGAAACGGTCGGTTCATTTCTGAACCGATCGGTTCGTGGTCCTGATCAGTTCCCGATTGACTTTCCATCTTTTGTTTCTAATTGGTATCAAATACCAATCCTTGTTCCAATCAAATTGGGGAAGTAAAATGAAAGGAAAATTCTCACCAATCCTACTTTCCCAACTTGCTCAGTTGCAACAGTTGAACCGATCGTTTCAACACTTGAAATTGATTGTTTCACCCTATCCATGATCCGATCGACTCACAACCTGAGCCGATCGGTTCACCAAGCTGAGCCGATCGGTTCATCACATGAGCCGATCGGTTGGGAGTGCAGATTGTGCAGAATCAGTCAATTGTAGTTTCAATCAATTCGATACTCCAATCAATGTGTCCAACACCTTGAACATTATGATATTGAGCTATCAATTAATTGAGTGTTTAATTGAACTACTAAACTCCTTTAGTAATCAATCTAAACATTGTTTGTGGACAAAAATCCACTTCCAGGTTAAATCCTATGTGTGTGACCCTATAGGTCCTTTTCACGTTGGCAGTAAAAGTCCATAACACTTATGACTTTACAAGTAAAGAGCGGTGCCTAGTCACACATCAATGCTACCCAAGTGAAATAGAAAGTTGGAGAACAACTTTCAATCCTACAATCCGTGAATGGTGTTACAGTGAATGTATAATTCCTTTGTCAGTGATATCCTGAATGAACTCGAGGCATGGAACAGTCATCCTGTCAATGTTCTTTCACTTTCTTGATCTCAGAGTAGATCAGAAGAGATATGTATGACATCAATATCACATACTGATTCACACATGCGTGCGCACACCTATTTCAATCCTACTCATCAAGTGGCCTTGGATATTAAACTCCCTCAGGAGGGACAAATCCCATATCTATCACTCACCCCTCAAAAGCCCCATGTGTCAAAGCCACCCAATCATCACCTTTATAACAACCCATGTTTCAGGACTGCGTTTGATGATGTCAAAGTGTGCCCAACAACATGTGTTGAGTGTAGTGATTTTAGGTCAAAGAATCACACTCACCACCATCACTGTGAGTACTGACTGTGACTACCATGTCATGGTTCCATGTGTCAAACTCACGATGGGTCTATCCGGTACACTTGTTCTCTAACAAGTACCTATGTGTTTGGTTTGATATCTCTATATCATGACTAATGAGATTCTGTCATCAATCAACACTACACTCTAGTGTTGTGTGTCATTGTTGTCTATCTACCTTCCACAATGACATCCGACTAGGGATATAACAAGAATGTACAAACTCTTAGCATCCGTATGATCTCATCGTTCAGGTCCTCAACCTGAAAGCATACTTCATTGAGTACTGTCATTCTCTAGACATTCAATCTGTTCTATCACTATCTCATATGACTGAACCAGAAAGAATTGGAAGCTTGTCTTTGATGTTTATCAAATCAATCTTAATGTATCCCACCAATCCCATGATTGTCTCTCAGGGCATACATACCAACAGTGAATTCGAAATTATCCTTTCATTCTATGGATTAATGAGCTTATATGTGAATTTTATTGAAAATTCAATTAAGAGAGAGAAAGTAGGAATTATCGCTCCCAAATTCTTGCCACTTGCCCCCTTCCTTTCCTTATAGACGAGGCTATACTCTTTTCCTCTTATTCCTGTCAATTATCCATGTTTTAAAGAAAAGCAAATTAAGCACCTTAATCCATTTAATAGTAATATCCATGTGTGAGTGGATATTTCTTTTTCTTATAATAATGTGAGTGGGTTTTTCACCTCCTTGAGATATTTCGTGGCCCATGAAAAGAAAAAAGACGTCCACACATATCTGAATTCAACCATTTCAATTTTGGTTGAAGGCCCTTCAATTATTTTATTTATTTTAGCATTAATTTGAATTAAGGTTTCCATTATGCTTAAATCTTGATTATTTTAATATCAAGACTCTCTCTCCTTCAAAGAGATACAAATGAGATGCCCCTCTCATTTTCTTTGCTCCACATGATCCCAAGAAATAGTAGGGACCATTTTGAAGTGGTAATTAGCATATTGAACCCTAGGTTTTGAGTAAATTGCACATTACACCAAAACTAGGTTTTAATGCAAAAACATTGCTTTATCAGCTCTTTCTTGGTATTCAAGCTATCACAAGCCATACCTCTGCATCATCTTCAGTCTAATGATGCTTCAAGATATGAGGAACATATTATCATGCACAATTTGCAAATGAACCCCTCAACTTGGGTAATTTGCACTTTAGTCCAAAACAAGCAAAACATTGATTTCAACAATATTAAAAAAGAACTAAAAAAGCAATGTAAGTTCCCATTTTGTCTTAATTACTTTTCAAAAAAGAAGGGTATTTCCTCCTCATCTCTTCCTCTAGCTCCCACATAGCTTCTTCAATGCCACGGTGATTCTATAGAACTTTTACAAGACAAATGTCTTTCTTTTTCAACTTCTTGATTCTTCTGTCAAGAATCAACACAGGTCCTTCAACATAAGATATATCATCATTTAGGTCTACCTCCATAGGTTGCATAACCAACTCTGTGTCAGGATGAGACTTCCTCAGCATGGAAATATGGAATATTGGGTGCAATCTATGCAGCTCAGGTGGTAACTCCAGCTTATAGGCTACCTTTCCCATCCTCTCAACGATTAGATAAGGCCCCATAAATCTAGGACCTAACTTTCCCTTCTTTCCAAATCTAAGGATACCTTTCCAAGGTGAGACCTTGAGGTATACTCTGTCTCTAACTTGGAATTCTAAGGGTCTACGACGCTTATCAGCATATGATTTTTGCCTATCCTGGGCAGCTTTCAGCTGTTGTTATATGAATTTAATCTTCTCAGTTGTTTGATGAACAATCTCAGGACCCAAAAGTTGATATTCTCCAGTTTCATACCAACATAAGGGAGATCTACAACGTCTACCATATAATGCTTCATATGGTTCCATCTCAATACTGTGCTAATAGCTATTATTATAAGCAAATTCTATCAAACTCAGGTGTAGATCCCAACTCCCTACAAACTGAAGGACACATGCCCTAAGCAAGTCCTCCAAGGTTTGTATAGTCCTCTCAGTTTGTCCATCTGTCTGAGGATGAAAGGCTGTACTAAACCTTAACTGCGTACCCAAAAATTTATGCAGTCGTTCCCAAAAATGACTCATAAACTGGGGACCTCTATCAGAAACCATAGTAGCTGGAACCCCATGCAAACACACTATCTCATCTATGTATATCTGGGCCAGCTTCTTAGCAGTGTAGGTTGTCTTAATAGGAAGAAAATGTGATGTTTTTGTCAACCTATCAACTATCACCCATATGGAATCATGACTTTTGGTTGTTCTAGGCAAACCAACCACAAAGTCCATGGTTACATGATCCCATTTCCACTGCGGTATAAGTAGAGGGTGCATTGTTCCTGCAGGCTTCTGATGTTCAGCTTTAACCTACTGACACACCGGACATCGTATAACAAATTTAGCAACATCTTTCTTTAATCCAGGCCACCAATACATATCTTTCAAGTTATGATACATCTTGGTGCTTCCTGGATGCATGACATACATCGAAGAATGAGCTTCTTCCAGAACTATCTTCCTTAAGTTATCAATATCAGGTACTACCATCCTGTCATGGTAACAGACTACCCGATCGTCTGAATCATGGAAACCATCCCATTTCTCACTACCAAACTCTGATCTAATCTGTTGAATCACAGTATCAGCTTGTTGTGCTTCTTTAATCTGCTGTCTCAGAGTATGTTTTATTTTCATCTCAACTAATAACCCAGCTAACAGTGACACTTTAAGATGTACATTGTCTTGCCTCAAGGAGATAAGCATATCTCTCTTAGAGCACACTAAGGAGTTCAATTGTGATTTGTTTAAGGATGGTGTTGCTGATTTTCTACTTAGTGCATCAGCAACCACATTGGCTTTCCCTGGATGATAATCAATTGTACAATCATAGTCCTTGATTAACTCCATCCAGCGGTGTTGCCTCATGTTCATCTCATGCTGTGAGAAGATGTACTTTAGGTTCTTATGGTCTGTGAAAATATGGAATGTTACTCCATAGAGATAATGTCTCCAGATTTTCAAGGCATGGACCACATCAACTAGCTCTAGATTGTGTGTCGGATAATTATCCTCGTGTTTCTTAAGCTGTCGAGAAGCAAAAGAAATCACTTGCTTATCATGCATCAACACACATCCTAATCCATTCTTAGATGCATCACAAAAGACTATATACCCCTTCCCTTGCTCAGGCAGCACTAACACAGGTGCACTAGTTAACCTTTCCTTCAACTACTAGAAAGATTGTTGACACTTGTCATTCCAGACAAAAGGAATCTCCTTCCTGGTCAACTTGGTTAGAGGTAAAGCTATTGAACTGAAGTTCTTAATGAACCTCCTGTAATAGCCTGCCAGGCCTAGGAAACTACGTACCTCTATCGGTGTCTTAGGTTGTTCCCATTGCAGGACAGATTCTACTTTCTTAGGATCAACATGAGAAAAGAAACTTCTGGTAACCAGAACTCATATTTGCTAAACTTAGCATACAACTTATGCTTTCTTAGCAAAGTCAAAGCTTGACGAAGATGCTGCTCATGTTGTTGAACATCTTTACTGTAGATCAAAATGTCATCTATAAAGACGACTACATATTGATCAAGAAAAGGTTGAAAGATTCTATTCATGAGTTCCATAAATGCAGATGGTGCATTAGTTAGTCCAAACGACATAACTATGAACTCATAGTGACCATACCTTATCCTAAAGGCAGACTTAGGTATGTCACTCTCTTTAATATGCAATTGATGGTATCCCGACCTTAGATCTATCTTAGAAAAGATAGTTGCACCACACAACTGATCAAACAAGTCATCAATCATTGGTAGAGGATACTTGTTCTTTATAGTTACTTTATTTAACTGCCTATAGTCGATGCATAAATGCATAGACCCATCCTTCTTCTTAACAAAGAGGACCGAAGCACCCCATGGTGAAGTACTCGGTCGGATAAAACCCTTCTCAAGCAACTCTTGCAGTTGTTTCTTGAGCTCTGCCATTTCAGTAGGTGCCATTCTATATAGCGTTTGTTCTATTGGTTGCATTCCTGGGATTAGATTAATTACAAAATCAATCTCTCGGGGTAGTGGAACACCTAGAAGTTCTTCAGGAAATACATCTTCAAATTCCCTGACTATTGGAACTTCAAAAAGATGAGGGCTCTCCATTGTGGTATCAACCACATGGGCTAAGAATGTGAAGCATCCTTGTCTCATCAACTTCTCAGCTACCATAGCTGACACAAGACATGTTGGAAGAATCTTTCTATCTCCCTGAAAGATCCATGTGTCACCATTATCTGTGAACACAGCCTGCTTGGAATCACAATCCAAGACAACTTTATACTTCTCTAAGGTGTCCATCCCAAGAATTATATCGAACCTGTGCATTTAAAGTGGTATAAAATCCACCCAAATGCGATATTCAGAAAAGGAAAGATTGCAGGGAGAACATACCTCCCGCAACACTGCAAATCCAAACAAAGGGGTTTCTAGCAACAGGCTATCTTCTCTATGACTAACAATCATGTTGCAGTCATGAATCAATTCTCGAGTGATAAAAGAGTGTGTAGCACCCGGATCAATTAACACAAATATTAAGCAGGATGAAGACATATCAGAATAAAATAATTCCATTTGACATGTCACAACCCTGGGATTGAGAACTGCTTCGGGCTGATTCATTGCATAGAATCTAGTCGTTGCTTGTTGTTGACCCTACGTTCGATTGTTGGATGTCGACAAACTGATTTGGGACGTTTGTCCACGTCCTCTAGCACCATTGCTAAACTGCTGCCTCTGAGAGCCTTGCTGACTCTACCTCGATTGCTGGGTCACATTCCTGACTTTTTCAGGACAGTCCCTCACCACATGGCCTTCTCTCCCACATCTATAACAGGTTACATTTCCCCTCTGTGGTCTGGGTGGTCCTGTTACTGACATTGAGGCTGAGCTGTGAGCTCCCTTCGGTGGTAAACTACGGCCTCTACCCTTACTTGACATCCATTGCGTCTGGGTATTGAACCTTAGTGGTGGTGTAGGCACACAATACCTTAGTTTCTTAAAACTTCCAGAACTCTTTCCTTGGAACTGTGGGTACTCTTTCTTACCCTTGGTTTGTCGCTTCTCAATCACAGAACTTTCTATTCATCTTACAGACTCCATAAAAGTGGCAAACCTCTCCCGGTTCTCTAGAGCAGACACCGGAGTGGCCAATTCAGCGTTCAACCCCTTCTCGAATCGCCAAATTCTCTCCTCATCTGTAGATGCCATATGCGGACAAAACTGCAAAAGTTCCCTGAACCTAGCTTCATATTCACTAATGTTCATCTGTCCTTGCCTCAACCTCTCAAATTGAGAGATTTTCTCATCTAGATACATCTTGGGAAAGTATCTAGCAACGAATTCATGGAGGAATTCATCCCATCCGATCACAACACCAAGTCTTTTGCCTTCCTCAATGGTCCACCAGTGGTCAACACTCCCTTTTAGGAGATATTCAGCATGCCTCACCTTCTCATCATCAGGAATCATGAAGATTCTGAAGGCTTTCTCCAGTTCAGTCAACCATAAGTCAGCATCTACTGGGTCAGCTGTACCAGCATACTCTATGACTCCTACCCTCCTAAGTCGTTCATAAGTCTTGCCAGCTCCATGTCTTTCATCATGGGTTGGTGCCCTAGGTGCAAGTAATGACAACCTATCCATCATATGGGTCATAGCTTCTGTAAACTATCCAAACATATTTTGGAAAGCTGGATTCCCCATATCAACTTGGTTGAACTGGGGTTGTTCAAGTACATGCTCCTCCCTATCTTGATCTCTTGCACCTCCTACTGGTGTAGCAACGCTGCTCTCAATAGCATGTTCATCATGTGATCCAGACATCTTTAGTTCTTCTTCTCCTCCTATATGAGTAGAAGACACTATTAGACAGACTGGAAGACACTAGAACAGACTCAACAACCTTAATCCTATGTCTTTGTAGACTCAGCAATCCTAGAACTATGATACCACTAAATTGTGATATTTATTGCCAAACATCGATTAAGATAAATGCGGAAGCAGTCGTTAACAACGGATTACTGAAAATCACTAAAAATTAAAACCATTTATCAAGACATCCATTCACAGGAAAACTCTTTCATTCATAACCAAAGTAAATCATTACATCCTAGTTCATAATGTGCATGTCATGTACCATGTAACATACTGAAATCTGGGCATTTTACCTTTTGTTCCTCTTTCCCATCTTTTCCTTTCATTTCTATCCTCTTTGGCCTTTCTATTTAATTTGTGGAAAATATGATGGTTTAATGAACATTTGTTCACCTTTTCTCTCAATATTTGAGTTTTATGCACAAATACCTTAGTGAAAGCTTAGTAATGGGTCTAATATGCAAAATATCCACTCAAGTGATAAAAAGAATAAATAAATTCGTCCTACAACTTTGTAGTGCTTTTTAGAATATGAAAAAGAAAGGAAATCCCAAAATATGCTTAAAGGATATGATAAATGCAATAATTGGGGATAATATGAAATATTTTGGATAAAAGAAGATAATGAGGAATATATTGTTCCAAAAATCATAAATAGAAATACATGAGATAATTTGATAACAAAATTCATTTTCTTGACTTAAGAGATACTTAATGGCCAAGTATCATCTAATTTGGATAATAAATAAATATATTAAAGCCTCTATTACAAGATAATGGGAAATAAGCCAATAAGGTGAAATAAAATATCTAATGTTCTCAAATTAGAAAAATAACTCTAAATTAGTATTATACATATCAAAATTATTCTATGTGTGAATTTTTATTTAATTTGGTCAATGTTTAATATTTTATTTTATTCAGGAGAGAGAAAATGATTTAAAGACTAAAAATATTAAATATATGTTGAAAAAAATTAATTAATGCCAAAATCGTGTTCCAAATGTTTATTATTGCTTATAGGTCAAATTTTACATTTTTAGAAAGTTTCTAGATGCCTCTAATAAATTAAAAGGATAAATATGTGGTAAAATGTAAATGAATTAAATAAAATAATAAAAGTCTTCAAAAAAATATATTAATGCCAAATTCGTGTTCTAAATATTAAAATAGACCTTTGGATGAATTTTGACTCAATTTGGAAAATATTCGATGAGAAGATAAATTAAGGAGGGAGAAAGTGTACAAAATCATAATTTTGGTTATTTTTGAATTATTTAACATATTAAAGATTCTCAAAAAGTAAAATTAATTTCCTATTCAGATTCTACACGTCAAAATCATTCATGGTGCAAATTTTGGTTATTTTTGGAAATTGTTTGATCCCTCAAATAAAGAAAGATATAAAGTTAAATAATTAAATAAAGGACTTTATTCTGTGTTGGATTTGGCAACTGATTAAGTGTTATAATGTGGGCGCCAACAGTGACCGTCAGATCAGGATCGGATGGTGTCTGGATCGTCTTCTAGCTTGTGCCCAACAAGGCAATAGGCCAATGTTGGTGTGGATTAAAACTGAGATTTCTCTCTCGTTTCTTGACAATTTTTCAAAGTTTTTGATGCTATCATGTTATGGATTTGGGAGTGAATTCCGCACCACATTATCCCAAAATTTTTACGTTTTGATGAAGATTCGAGAAAACCCCAAGGCTTGCTCCCCAAGCTTCGACGGTCCATTATGTAATCCCTAGTCTAGGTCTCCTTGCCTATATATATATACCCCCCAAGGACCGCCATCGCATTTGCAACTCAACCACACTGTTAATTTCAAGTTTTGTGGAAGTTTGTACCATCATCTAGCCGCCGTAGGCTCCTGACCTTGCGGCACCCTTTGCTCTCTCATCTCTTGGTCTCCAGAAAAATAATAGGTGCCTTCGAGTTCGCATCGTCTTGCTTTTTCTTTTTCATATCTGAACTTTGAATTTGGATGTGTATTTTGGTTTCGCCGAAAATCCTAGCAAGCACTTGCTTGCTCGGTTCTCGTGGAGCGAGAGTACGAGGAAGAAGAAGCCATTCTGTGGTTTTATGATTTTCCCCTCATCTCTGCTCTTTGTTTGATTTCTCGGCCGAGGATAATCCCGTCCTTCTGCTCTTGTTTTTCCTTGTTGGGTGTGCGGGTGTGTTGGCAAGCACTGCTGACTTGGCACCCCGTGGTTGGGCCAAGTCACTGGTCCGCCTCCTCTCCCTCTCACACTCTCTCTGGTTCGAATAAGTCTGCCTATGTGGCATTTTGTGATTGGTTGATTCGATTGTCCAAAAATAAAAATAAAATATGTTCTGAACTCAGAAAAATATGATCTTTCTAATAAAAATATTTCTAAAGGTTGACTTCGAGTTTTTGTCGAAGGTGGTTTTCTAAAGATGATTTAATCAATTAAAAATCATTGAAAATAACCTTAAAAGTCCATATCTTCAAAATACCCAATATTATATGTTATTTTGATCAGAAAATCCTAACTAAGCCAATGATAATGTTTTTGAGACCTAAATCGGTGGTTTGTAGAAAAAGTTAGTAACTTTAGGGTTTTAAGCCTTTAATGAATATACATAGATCTAATACATGGATATAATGATGAAATTAGGGCAAGTGGATCTGATCTGGTATAAAGGTTATGAAAAGTAGTTTTATGGCTCTAAAGATCAAATGTATGTTCTATGTATGTTCTTAATACACTTCAGTTGGGAATTATTTAATCCTTAACCTATGCTTTCCATAATGAGGCTCATTTGCACCTTATATTCTTTTCTCTTGAATCTATTGCTATACTTGCCTCATAATCATTTTGGAATATTGTTCTTGGGTCTTGGAACCCCACTGCCATGTTCTACATATGAGATTCTATTACTTGTCATAGTTTCTAGCATGTTGATTTTATTAGACTAACTAACTAGTGTAGTGGTACTTGTATGTACAACCACCCATAGTTGGGGAATGTGTTATTTCTCCCCTGGGGAACATGTTATTCTCCCCCGCACATGAAATATGTGTAGGTGACTGGGAATGTGTTACTCTCACCTCACCCTTTTGGTTGAAGGTATGGTAGGTGCCTCAACCCTACATAGTTAAGATAGTCAATATTAGTCATACATGCAAACCTTGGATATATATTGTTTATGGCAAGCATATATTGAAATATTCTTTTATATATATGGCCTCATTCGCTTAATTGTCTTCATCTTATGATGAACATTAGCCTAATTTTACTTGCTTTTCTTACCTCACTATATTAGAATAGTTTTTGACACATACTTGTTTTTCCTTCCCTCTTGCTGGGTGCTTTCCCAACCACCTAGATGTGGAGCAAGGTGATGGATATGGCATGAAGATCTTAGCGTTGACTTGGACTAGATGATGGATATGTTGCTTGGAGACAAAAGTGGAGAGGTCTAGACTTCCCTCTACTTAGATCCTCTTTTTGTATAAAGCATGTACACCCATATTGGGGAAATTTTTATGTACACTTTATTTAAATTGAATATAGTCAGAAATTTTATCTTCCGCTGCTATCCCAATTAGATTTTGTTTACCATTGTTATTAGTAGAGATGTGGATTGATTTCACTTCTTTACAGCATGGTATCAGAGCCCATGGTTGTCAGAATCTGGCTATTTCAGTTTTGTCTCCCTAGTTAGAACCCTAGATTTGCATAGTTCCTTTAGGTGACATGGTTACCTTAGATTTGATCTACCTTATTGATAGGTTGACTTAGGAACCAATAGTTCCACATTAGAACCTTTATGAATAAAATCCTAAAATACTTATAATTAAAATATGCATAACTTGAGGTTGTTTAGGTTTGCCTTTAGGCAACTATTAGGGCATGCAATTGAAGCAAGGGTGTCTAGAATGGATCAGGGTTTCGGGGGCTGGAAATATTTTCCTCCACACCACTAGCTTGGTATACAAGGACTCTCGTGCCCATATGATACCGGCCTGGCCTGCGCAGATACGAATTGCCCGAAATAGTTTACTTTTAGGCAATAGTAACCTTAGACTTCTAAGTTGTATATCTTTGGGAAACCTAAGTTTTAGGTGTTTGATAACTTGTTTTGCTGGAGGATTTATACCAAGATAATTTATTATGTCCTTTGAACCTAGACCTTAGAGTTTGGGTGTTTGGGAAGATATCAGAGTGCATAGTGGAAGCATGATGGATCTTGAGTATGGTTTAGTTAGACTCATCCTTTAACCCTAATGTAGTTTGGCTTGATGGGTCGAACCCTTTAAGGGGTGGAGTATGGTTAGTTGATGATGTTTAAGTGGTTAGATTTCGAGGACGAAATGCTATTTATGGGTATGGAACCCTATAACATCTTGATCTATCTTTAGAAACCCTAACTCCATAGACAGGAGGTTAGTATGCTCGGATCCTTAGTTTTGGTCAAACAAGTTAATAGTTGTAACCCTAACGTGTTTGTTTATATATTAATGAACACATAATTATCATCTAAGGAATAAATCATATGCTTGAACTCTAATGAATATCCAATGCACATAATATGAATATCAATGCTAATTGTCAATATGTAAGATGTTAATAATGTCATGAACCAATAAACCCTAATGATATGATGAGTAAGGTTATAATTTCTAATTAATGCATGCTAAGGATAAATAAGTGAAATAAAATGGTCATGTTGACCTAAACCCTAAGTTGTAATAATCTAACCCTAATCTATACATCTTTAATTCCTTTCATGATACATTAATATCATTAAGTGCTACAATCAGTTAACATACTTTGATACACATAAATGATATATATATATAATCATCTAATCACATATTAATCAAGTCATCAATATGAAATGCATGTTGCCTTATTATCTAATACACACATAATTAGTCACTTAATGTGAATCAATTTGTTGATAAGTAATATGTCTCACCTTGATCATTAAAATACATATAATGGATTCAATATGAATAGGAAATTACTGGCATTCATATAAGCATGCAAAATGAATAATATAAATGAATAATGATTAATGGTGACATTAATGTGAGCAATAAAGATAATGTGGCAATAAGATAATGTTCAATGTAAATATATGTAATTGATGTGACATAATTTGGATTAAATATAGACTTAATGACAAAATGAATATTCCATGTGAAATAATTTGTTATAACTTAATAAAGTGATAATATGAGGATAATGAAGTGTAAATCCAAGTTATTAATGATCAAATATAATAATGAATGTTGAGATAATTGAGTAACCCCTAATTGTGCTAAAATTCATAGTAAGAAAAATGAAATAAATATATAATGTTTCATGGATGATAATGAAATATAACCCTTTTGATAATAAAGTGAATATAACATGATATGATTAATATAATGATGATAACGTGTTATCATAATGAATATAATGTTAATGAGCCAAAAATGTAAATAATGTTAAATCTCGTAAAAAGAATATCTTAATAGTGGAACTCTAGGTGACCCTTAAGAACCTAACCAATGTTGAGTTGTATGTGAAGTTTCTGAACCCTTAGGTGTAGTTAAAGTATAAGTTTTGGTGGAAGTTTTATGGTTGGAGGAAAATCCTAAAGTTTTGTGATGTGAGGTTGCACACTCACCCTTCCCTAATTGCTAGTGATTTCGGGGACGAAATCCTCTTTAAGGGGTGGAGTGTTGTAACATACCAAAATCTGGGCATTTTGCCTTTTGGTCCTCTTTCCCATCTTTTCCTTTCATTTCTACCCTCTTTGGACTTTCTATTTAATTTGTGGACAATATGATGGTTTAATGAACATTTGTTCACCTTTTCTCTCAATATTTGGATTTTATGCACAAATACCTCAGTGAAAGCTTAGTAATGGGTCTAATATGCAAAATATCCACTCAATTGATAAAAAGAATAAATAAATTCGTCCTACAACTTTCTAGTGCTTTTTAGAATATGAAAAAGAAAGGAAATCCCAAAATATGCATAAAGGAGATGATAAATGCAATAATTAGGGATAATATGGAATATTTTGGATAAAAGAAGATAATGAGGAATATATTGTTCCAAAAATCCTAAATAGAAAGCCACAAGATAATTTGATAACACAATTTGTTTTCTTGACTTAAGAGATACTTAATGGCCAAGTATCATCTAATTTGGATAATAAATAAATATATTAAAGCCTTTATTACAAGATAATGGGAAATAAGCCAATAAGGTGAAATAAAATATCTAGTGTTCTCAAATTAGAAAAATAACTCCAAATTAGTAATATACATATCAAAATTATTCTATGTGTGAATGTTTATTTAATTTGGTCAATGTTTAATATTTTATTTTATTTAGGAGAGAGAAAATGATTTAAAGACCAAAAATATTAAATATATGTTGAAAAAAATTAATTAATGCCAAAATCGTGTTCACATATTTATTATTTCTTATAGGTCAAATTTTACATTTTTAGAAAGTTTCTAGATGCCTCTAATAAATTAAAAGGATAAATAAGTGGTAAAATGTAAATGAATTAAATAAAATAATAAAAGTCTTCAAAAAAATATATTAATGACAAATTCGTGTTCTACATATTATAATAGACATTTGGATGAATTGTTACTCAATTTGGAAAATATTCAATGAGAAGATAAATTAAGGAGAGAGAAAGTGTACAAAACTTTCAACTCATTATTTAAAACAATAAGCAACTTCAACAAATGGAAACAATGACAAATTAGTATTCAACATACTTAATATGACTTGGGGGTGAAGTTTTGTAATTTTTAGATAATCATAGAGTCATAAAAAAAAGAGGAAAGAGAAAATGTGTTTTGAATTATTTATCACATTAAAAATTCTCAAAAGGCGAAACTAATTTAATATTCGGATTCTAAACATCAAAATCAGTCATGGTGCAAATTTTGGGTATTTTTGGAAATTGTTTGATCCCTCAAATAAAGAAAGATAAAAAGTTAAATAATTAAATAAATGACTTTATTCTGTGTTGGATTTGGCAACTTATTAAGTATTATAATGTGCGAGCCAACAGTGACCATCAGATCACGATTGGATGGTGTCCATATCGTCTTCTAGCTTGTGCCCAACAAGGCAACAAGCAAACGTTTTGGTGTGGATTAAAACTGAGATTTCTCTCTCGTTTCTTGACAGTTTTTCAAAGTTTTTGATGCTATGGATTTGGGAGTAAATTCCACACCACATTATCCCAAAATTTTTACATTTTGATGAAGATTTGAGAAAACCCCAAGGCTTGCTCTCCAAGCTTCGACGGTCCATTATGTAAACCCTAGTCTAGGTCTCCTTGCCTATATAAATATAAATATATATATAAATATATATATATATATATATATATATATACCCCAAGGACCGACATCGCATTTGCAACTCAACCACGCTGTTAATTTCAAGTTTCGTGGAAGTTTGGACCATCA
Organism: Alisma plantago-aquatica; assembly: GCA_963693085.1. Taxonomy (NCBI): domain Eukaryota; kingdom Viridiplantae; phylum Streptophyta; class Magnoliopsida; order Alismatales; family Alismataceae; genus Alisma; species Alisma plantago-aquatica. The sequence goes on from OY856413.1 coordinate 36,881,183, forward strand.
TCTAGCCACCGTTGGCTCCTGACCTTACGACGCCCTTTGCTCCCTCATCTCTTCGTCTCCAGCAAAATAACAGGTGCCTTTGAGTTCACATCGTCTTGCTCTTTCTTTTTCATACATGAACTTTGAATTTGGCTATGTATTTTGGTTTCGCCCAAAATCCTTGCAAGCACCTGCTTGCTCGGTTCTCGTAGAGCAAGAGTACGAGGAAGAAGAAGACATTCTGTGGTTTTACTATTTTGCCCTCATCTCTTCTCTTTGTTTGTTTTCTCGTCCGATGATAATCCCATCCTTCTGCTCTTATTTTTCCTTGCTGGGTGTGCGGGTGTGTTGGCAAGCACCACTGACTTGGCACCCCGTGGTTGGGCCAAGTCACTGGTCCGCCTCCTCTCCCTCTCACACTCTCTCTGGTTCGAATAAGTTTGCCTACGTGGCATTTTGTGATTGGTTGAGATTGTAAAAATCGTAACTTTTGATTCGATTGTCCAAAAATAAAAATAAAATATGTTCTGAAATAAAAAAATATGATCTTTCTAATAAAAATATTTCTAAAGGTTGACTTTGAGTTTTTGTCGAAGGTGGTTTTCTAAAGATGATTTAATCAATTATTTTTTTTGAGAGGGGACGGAGGGTCCTATGATTGGGCCCCCCGCCAACATAACTTAATTAGGCTAAATCAGCCAAAGCAAAGTTTATAAGACTTAAAGGAAAAGACTGGAAAAGACTAAAGCTATCTACTTGTCCCTTACATGCCATGGTGGGAACTTCATGGGCAAGCTTGTTACAAGAACGACTAACATAAGAAATGCTGCAAAAAGAAAATAATTGTTTCAGGTTCCTAATATTGTCTGCAAGGATCCCCACATAGTCCCTCCTAGAAGAGGAGTCACTACAAGCTTGGACCACCTCAAGAGCGTATGTCTCCACCTCCACCTGTATGTTGCCATGGCTGTGTGCCCATTGGAGTGTTGTTTGCAAGGCTATGGCTTCTGCCGTTGCTACCTCACTGCGTTTACTAATCTTCTCACCCGCGACCCCTATTAGCACTCCTTGGCTGTCCCGCATCGCCATTCCTATGGCTGCCTCTCCATCCTCTCCACATGAAGCGTCAATATTTATCTTTACTCGTTCGGGTGTTGCCTTAATCCACCATGGATTTCATTCACTACCCCACTGTGCGTTGTTGCTCCTCCTTAGGTTCTTCTCTCCTCCATCATTCTTGACCCATGTCAGTGTCGAACGGTATAGGTAGCCACCGTGTACTTCGCCTTCTTAGAAAACACGCATGTTGCGTCCCCTCCAAACAGCCCACATAGCAGCAACAATCACTTCCTTATCTACCCTCTTGACAACTGCCCCCATGGTGCTAGTGATGTCTTCATCTTTGTAGTCTTCCACCCACTCTTGGGTCCCTCTATCCAGTTGTTCCCAGACCTCAGTAGCATTTGGACATCGGAATAGCATATGTGGAATTATTTCTTTTTCCGACATGCAAAGCTGACATGTACCATCCTCAATGCAGTGTCTGTCAAACAACCTCCCTTTGGTTGCTAGCCCCCCCCGGTGCACACCCTCCACATGAAGTGTTCCATCTTGGGTGTCCACCCCCCTCTCCAAATGCGCTGCCATAAGTTGATGCCCTGCTGCCTTACATGCTGCCGAGCCTCCTCTTTTCCAAGAATGGCTAACCAGTATGCTGACTGCACCGTGTATATACCCTTGTTTTCCTGCCACCACGACCATATATCATCATGTTCACATATACTGAGAGGTATAGCTTTTATCCTTTCTATGTAAGAAGGTGGAAAACAAGCCTCAAGTTTGTCCATGTCCCAGTCAAGGCCATCTGGTATCATAAGCTCACTCACCTTCCTGTAGGGTATGTCATCTGAGCTCTTGAAGCGTGCTAGACTGTCTTCCTCTCCCGGAAGCCATGAGTCTTCCCAAATGTCCACATCTTTCCCATTTCCTACTCTCCACTCCATTCCTTCCTTCAGTAGTGCCTTTGCTTCCTATAAGCTCCTCCAAGTGTAGCTAGGATTGTAGCCTCTTCTTGCATCCCAAATGGATGTTCTAGGAAAATATTTGGCCTTCAACACCTTATGCACAAGTGATTGTGGATTCACTCCTAACCTCCATAATTGTTTGGCTAGCAGTGCTTGGTTGAACATATGAAAATTCTTGAAGCCAAGTCCTCCACCCTTTTTTGGTTTACACATATTTTCCCAGCTTGTCCATGCTAGCTTTCTTTCATTTCCTTTTGCGCCCCACCAAAACCTTGCAATGATACTTTGGATTTCATCAAGTGTGCCCGCTGGTATCTGGAAAATACTCATCACATACGTCGGGATAGCCTGTGCCATAGCCTTGATAAGAACCTCCTTACCGGGCTTGGACAGTAACTTCTCGGACCAACCTTGAAGTTTTTTCTAAATCCTCTCCTTCACGAAACTAAAAATATGTTTCTTTGATCTTCCTATCACTGTTGGGAGACCAAGATACTTAGCGTGCCTTTCCACCTCCTTTACTTGCAGAAAATCCTTTAGTTCTTCTCATTTTGTTTCCGTCACCCCTTTGCTAAAAACTACCTCTGTCTTTGATAGATTAATTTGTTGACCGGATGCCTATTTGTAGTGGCTGATAATTTCAGCTATCTTCAAGCATTCTGACGAGGTTGCTCTAGCAAAAAGGATGCTGGCATCTACAAAGAAAAGGTGAGATATTCATGGTGCCCCTCTACACGGAGTGGTACCATGTATAAGGTTGTCACGAGCAGCAATACTTAACATGGTAGAAAAAGCTTCCACAAATATGATGAAAAGGTAAGGAGAGAGAGGGTCACCCTGGCGAAGTCCCCGCAAAGGTTTTGTTCTCCTGGTCCGGTCCCCGTTGATGGCAAACATGTGTTGGATAGATGTGATGCAGTCTTGAATCTTCTCCCTCCATACTCCTCCAAACCCCATTTTCTCCATCACATAATTTAGGAAACTCCATTCAACCCTATCATAGGCTTTGGACATGTCTAGTTTCAAAGCAAGGTTGCCTTTCTTCTTTCCTTTGTCCCTCTTCATGGCATGGAAAAGTTCATAAGCAATGAGAGCATTATCAGTGATCAAATGCCCAGGAATAAAAGCACTTTGATTCTCCATTATAATACTATTCATGAGAGGCTTTAGTCTATTTGTCATCACCGTAGAAGCAAGTTTGTACAACACATTGCAAAGGCTAATCGGGCAGAACTCTCCAATTGTTTTGGGTTTTTCAGTCTTTGGGATCATCACCACCAGTGTTTCATTTACCTCCTCTAGACTCCTTTCTCCTTTCCACCATCCTTTAATGTAGCTAGCCACATCTTGACCCACAACACCCTGGTACTTTTCATAGAACATTGCTTTCAAACCATCTGGACCCGACGCTTTATTAGGGTGCATTTGTTTAAGAGCTTCCCAGATTTCCTCACTTGTGATCTCTCTTTCAAGATTTTCTTTTTGTTCTTCACTGATCATCCTTCTAATGCCTCTTGCTGCTTGTTCAAACCCCATGGGATTGCTAGTTTGGAACAACTTGGAGAAGAAATCAGTGATGATGGCTGAAATATCATCTGCATGAGTTTTGAAATTCCCTTGATCATCCTCAAGACCCTATATCTAGTTTCTTCGTCTCCTACTCGACGCCTTTTGGTGGAAATAAGCTATGTTGCAGTCCCCCTCCTTGAGTTCTTTTACTCGTGCCCATGCTGCCCAATACTCCTCATCTCGCTTTAGCCAAAATTGCAGCTCTCTAGAAATCTCTTCTACCCTTTGAAGGTAAACATGGTCCAGATGTTGTGCCTGCATTTTCTTTAGCTCGCCTTCAAGTTCATTGATCTTTTTTTTATTCCCAAATTTATTTACAGCCCACCTATTGAGATGATCTTTGCAATTAATTATCTTTGTCTTCAGGTCATCACCACTTGTCCATGCTTCCCCAATAATGGTTTCGCACTCCTCCTCTCCTGCCCACATAGGCTCAAAGGCAAATAACTTTCTTCTCCTTCTCCCTTTTTGTTTTCTATTCTCGACTATCAATATGATAGGAGCATGATCCAACTCATAGATAGGAAGATGGATGATCTTGCAATGACTAAATAAATCCCGCCATTTGAGTTCTGGAAGATATCTATCAAGTCTTTCTTACATAAGAGTTCTTTCTGACAACCCACGTCTCCAAGTGTAGACGTTTCCTTCAAAACCAAGGTCCACCAATTCACAGTCATCAATAGTGTCCCTAAAGTTCTGCATGAACTTTTCCTCTCTGGGTGGTCCACTTTTCTTCTCAGAATTGGAAACTATCTCGTTAAAATCCCCAAAGAAAAGAACTGGTTCCTCAGCCTCCGCCTTTAGTTGCCTCATCAAGTCCCATGTCTTTGCTTTGTTCTGCTGATCTGCCCACCCATATATCCCAATGGCACACCAAGTGGTCCCTGTATCATTGTCTTTGACTAGACTGGTGACATGTCTATTAGAGTAGTTGAGAATTTCCACCTCTGTATCTTTCCACCAGAAACCGATTCCTCCTGCCCGACCTGTGCTAGAGATGCACATGCCATCTTTGAACCCACAACTTATTTGAACTCCCTCCGTCTTCTTCCAAGAAATCATAGTTTCCATAATGAAGACTATATTCAGGCACTCTCTCCAACACCACAATCGGAGAGTCGTGCACGTGTCAGGGTCGCCCAAGCCCTGACAGTTCCAATTGAAGAGTTTCATTGTTCTTCGTGGGATTGATCACCGCCAATCTCCACTACTTGGTCTCACAAACCCTGGTTGAGGTAGATCCCCCTGTTGAAGTTTGCTTTGCCTTCTTCTCACCAGTCCCAGTCATTGGTAGTTCATCAAGCTCCATGTCACACCACTCCGAGTAAAAATCATTGAAAATAACCTTAAAAGTCCATATCTTCAAAATACACAATATTATGTATTATTTTGATCAGAAAATCCTAACTAAGCCAATGATAATGTTTTTGAGACCTAAATCGGTGGTTTGTAGGAAAAGTTATTAACTTTAGGGTTTTAAGCCTTTAATGAATATACATAGATCTAATACATGGATATAATGATGAAATTAGGGCAAGTGGATCTGATCTGGTATAAAGGTTATGAAAAGTGGTTTAATGGCTCTAAAGATCAAAGGTATGTGCTATGTATGTGCTTAATACACTTCAGCTAGGAATTATTTAATCATTAACCTATGCTTTCCATAATGAGGCTCATTTGCACCTTATATTCTTTTCTCTTGAATCTATTGTTATACTTTCCTCATAATCATTTTGGAATATTATTCTTGGGTCTTGGTACCCCACTGCCATGTTCTACATATGAGATTCAATTACTTGCCATAGTTTCTAGCATGTTGATTTTATTAGACTAACTAACTAGTGTAGTGGTACTTATATGTACAACCACCCATAGTTGGGGAATGTGTTATTTTCCCCTGGGGAACGTGTTATTCTCCCCCACACATGAAATATGTGCAGGTGACTGGGAATGTGTTACTCTCCCCTCACCCTTTTGGTTGAAGGTCCGGTAGGTGCCTCAACCCTACATAGTTAAGATAGTCAATATTAATCATACATGCAAACCTTGGATATATATTATTTATGGCAAGCATCTATTGAAATATTCTTTTATATATATGGCCTCATTCTCTTAATTGTCTTCATATTATTATGAACATTAGCCTAATTTTACTTTCTTTTCTTACCTCACTATATTAGAATAGTTTGTGACACATACTTGTTTTTCCTTCCCTCTTGTTGGGTGCTTTCCCAACCACCCAGATGTGGAACAAAGTGATGGATATGGCATGAAGATCTTAGCGTTGACTTGGACTAGCTGATGGATATGTTTCTTGGAGACAAAAGTGGAGTAGTCTGGACTTCCCTCTAGTTAGATCCTCTTTTTGTATAAAGCATGTACACCCATATTGGGGAAATTTTTATGTACACTTTATTTAAATTGAATATAGTCAGAAATTTTATCTTCCGCTGCTATCCTAATTGGATTTTGTTTACCATTGTTATTAGTAGAGAGGTGGATTGATTTCACTTTTTTACATACCATCTCTTCTCGAGGATTACATAAAACAACTACTCTATTAAATTTGTACATAGGCAACTTAAAACCTTGAGGCATCATGCCAAAACCTCAGATCGATTATAAAATCACAAACTACTAACTCCTAGGACCTGAGAGTACAGAGACAACTCATAGGACTAATTGTACAAAACCAGACATCCAATATCTCCACCTGATGGATCACTGCTGTCCTTGTAGCTGCTGCTGCTCTTCCCCTATAGTAGGGTTTCTACGTATTTGTATGCATCTACCTAAAAATGTTGGATTTCACAAAGGTGAGATAATAAAAAAAATTGATCCAGTGGGAGATATAAATCTCCACCAAAAACATTATTATTGCGGTTTAATAGAAATAAACTGAGCAGTGGAATAATAAGCTTTAAAACAGATAATTTAATATCTATGCAGATTAGAGCAACATTCCCACTTGATCTTATTAACTGTAACTTGATAAAACAACATGTCTAATATTCAATAAAAGAATTATAGAACATGTATAACATTTATCCATCTAGGATATGTTAACAAGATAATCATCAACCATTGATTCTCGTATTTTAGTCTTATGCAAATATGCTACATGGCTGATTACATTTTTACAAACATACTTAATCTCTGAGGAGATCAGGTATACCACTCATACTCCAACCGACCAATGCTAAATTGAAATCGGTACCATACATAGGTCAATGGAAGAGCCAGATTCCCATGACCTCCCACATCCCGGTCAGTACGAGACCACAAGCAGGACTATGTCAACTGCTCAATATTGCTTTCTAGGGGATACTAGGAACTTCGCTATAGAGTTACAGCGTCAACTGCACTCTCATCAATAATCGAGAGATTTAATGTTTATCTCCATCGACCCGACATTGAATATCATTGGGGGATTAGTGATACATCCATCCCAACCATCGGGAGATTTGTGATACATCCATCCCGATACATGAAGGATTGAGAGGTTTAATGTTTACCTTCCATCAATATCTTCACCAGGACGTAAGGACATTTTCACCCATTTACCCCCGCATATTCATAATATGCGAATTCCAGGAAATTCCATAGGAAAACCTGTTTCACCATCACCAACTATTGACGATGATGGATCTATGGTCAGAGTACTACATTAACATATTTCACTTGATTAATTAAGTACATTTTCATATTCTTTTAACCTCAGCCAAGTTCTCAAACATAACTTATTATGACAATGCTATAAAGAGACATGTACTATTTTCATCAATTACTTATCAGTATTTAAAAGACATTGGGAACTCAGTCCCTCATTTCAATACTGGGAATTCTCATCCCTTCACAATCTCATTACCACAATCATATGGTACTGGGTATTCAAACCCTTATCTCATCATTGAGCATTGTTACCACTTTTCCAGGTAACTATCACCTTCAGGTCATCTGACCAAGGTAAACATGATACTTTCTATTACATGCATCACTCATGGTACTTGAGGCCCATTAAATCTCTTGTTACCTCTTACCAGGAAGCAAGGTATATTATGGCACACGAGGCCCAATAAACAATAATGAATAAAACATCATAGCTCAAGCCTGGCCATGATCACAATTTTAGAATACCTGTGTGGTTAGTGCAGATGATAACAATAACTTCAATTACATATCAGTACCATGAAAAACAAATATGGATTCACTATTCAAGAGTAACACAACTATTCCCTTTCTAGGGTTAGGGTTTCCCAGTTCATGTCATTTGGGAATATTCATCCCATTACCCAGATCCAGGTTATGGTTTATCACCATATTGCCCAAGATTAGGGTTTCATAAAGCATTACACAGTATCACCCTGGATTTGAGCTCCACTTCACTTCAAACATCAGGGTTTCTCATAAAATCACCCTAAGTTAGGGTTTCACATAAATTTCACCCCAGAATAGGGTCTACATTCAATAACCCACAATTAGGGTTTACTATTCATCCCAATTAGGGTTTCGTGTTCCATTACCCATAATTAGGATTTACTGTTCATCCCAATTAGGGTTTCATGTTCCATTACCCATAATTAGGGTTTACTATTCAATTATCTCTAATTAGGGTTTACTAAACATTCCAATTAGATTTTCTATTCAAGTACCCATAATCAGGCTTTACTATTCTTCCCAATTTAGGATTTTGCATCACATTACCCTAAATTAGGTTTACACATATCATCACCCTGGATTAGGGTTACATCCTTACCCTGGATTAGGGTTTCACTTAGAATTGCCCTAAATTAGGGTTAGGGTTCAATAACCTTGTCAATTAGGGTTTATGCTCATGATTAGGGTTTCATGATCTCTTTGCTAAGGATCATACCCTTAATCACCACATGAATCATACTCATGTATGAATTCCATTCTATCATCTTCTCAACTTGATTAGGTTATATCAACCCTTCAATCAAGTACATACAACTATGATTGACATAGTGTACTAAGTTATTGTTCTTATAAGCAATTAGGGTTTATCCCTTTAATGGTACTAATCATTTAGGTACTTTTAGGATTTCAACCTTTGTACCTTCATTGATTACCATCACTATCAATCATTGGATCATTGGAACAATCATCACCTTCAATTTCCAAATGATTGAATCACAATTGACCTTTATTCGGTTTTGAGGTCTCATCACCAAACGGTTTTGAAACCGTTTGACCCCAAATGATTTCAAGAATGTTTGAACTCAAACGGTCTCATGACCGTTTGGGCCAAATCAGTCTCAAAACCGCAAGGGTTCTTTAGATAAACTCATCAATCAATTGAACATGCTTTGCTACATTGAAACCTTCAATCGATTGAATTTTTGGAGTTCAACAATTATTGGCCCTTGGATTTTCAATCCTTAAATCACCACCTTTGACCATCCATGTGGTCTTGAGGTGCTTGACCTCATGCGGTCTTGAGGTGCTTGACCTCCATTCAGTTTTGAAACTAAATCACCCATTCGGTTTTGAAACTGAATCACTTCAATCAACCTTGAAAACGATTCCAATCATTCAGTTTTGAAATCGAATCACCCATTCAGTTTTGAAGTGATTTATCCAATCAATCTTGGGTATAATTACCCATTCGGTTTTGTGTATCTAACCCATTTGGTTTTGAATGGAATTACCCATTCAGTCTTGCACTTACTTGGCCATTCGGGTTTTAAACCAAATTCACTCATTTGGTTTTGAAACTGAATCTACTCATTTGGTTTTGAAACCGAATTGGTTCATGCAGTTTTGCAAACCGTTTGCTCCTGTTCTTGATTGAGGTGTATGCTTGTGATGATGTCATCATCATCAACCTGAAAACCCATGAAACCTACTACCATCTTCATCATAATTTCATCAACTAATTCAAGGTATTGCAAGAAGAACAATTGAATCAATTGAATTGAGAAATTGAGTTCAATAACAATAGTTAAGGGTTCAAGTTATATAACCCACCTTCAATTGAGCTTCAAATCTTGGAGCTTCACATCAACAATGGTGTAAGAAGATTTTTCAACTCCCCCAAGGCTCGTCCTCATGTTTTGGAGTGAAACGTTTGGCTAGGGTTGAAGATGGAGCGAAGAAAAGAATAAATTATTCATTGATTTATGATTTCCACCATGAAATCAAGATGAAAGAAGGTCAAGAAGCTTACCAACATGTTGGGGGTCGTCCTACTGGTCCTTCAAAGATTTCTTGGTCGTTTTTCAAGAAAAGGTTGGAAGTGAATTCGAAATTATCCTTTCATTCTATGTATAAATGAGCTTATATGTGAATTTTATTGAAAATTCAATTAAGAGAGAGAAAGTAGGAATTCTCTCTCCCAAATTCTTGCCACTTGCCCCCTTCCTTTCCTTAGAGACGAGGCTATCCTCTTTTCCTCTTATTCCTATCAATTATCCATGTTTTAAAGAAAAGCAAATTAAGCACCTTAATCCATTTAATAGTAATATCCATATGTGAGTGGATATTTCTTTTTCTTATAATAATGTGAGTGGATTTTTCACCTCCTTGAAATATTTCTTGGCCCTTGAAAAGCACAAAGATGTCCAAACATATCTGAATTCAACCATTTCAATTTTTGTTGAAGGACCTTCAATTATTTTATTTATTTTAGCATTAATTTGAATTAAGGTTTCCATTATGCTTAAATCTTGATTATTTTAATATCAAGACTCTCTCTCCTTCAAAGAGATACAAATGAGATGCCCCTGTCATTTTATTTGCTCCACATGATCCCAAGAAACAGTAGGGACCATTTTGAAGTGGTAATTTGCATATTGAACCCTAGGTTTTGGGTAAATTGCACATTACACCAAAACTATGTTTTAATGCACAAACATTACTTTATCAGCTCTTTCTTGGTATTCAGGCTATCACAAGCCATACCTCTGCATAATCTTCACTCTCATGATGCTTAAAAATGTGAGGAACATATTATCATGCACAATTTGCAAATAAACCCCTCAACTTGGGTAATTTGCACTTTAGTCCAAAACAAGCAAAACATTGATTTCAACAATATTCAAAAAGGACTAAAATTGCAATGTAAGTTCCCCTTGAGTCTTAATTACTTTTCAAAAGATAAGAGAAAGCATATAATTAACTTTCATTAAACAAAACACCTAGGGTTAAAACATAACCCAGGTCAGGGATGTTACAGTTTAGAGTGGTTTCACTCTCCAAACTAGGAGAGAGTCAATCCACTACCTAGAGAGGTGAACCTATAGGACTTTAAAATATGTGTATACTTATATTCCATTCATAAGAGATACAAGGAGACCACCATACATCCAAGGACTTACATATTCAAGACAAGAGTCTTCCACCTATATAAGGACTTACCCACTTGATCAAGATGTCTTCAGCCTTCAACAAGGATTTAGCCACACTTGCATCAAGTCTTTGGCCTTGAAGGAATTCACCCACTCTTCTTGAATCTTGGCCTTTCCCTTCTCCTTCACCTAAAGAAGATCTTCACCTCTTCTTCAACCTTGAAGAAGAAGAACAACAAATTCACCTGCACTCGGAGTAGCTTGCTTCACCTTTGCTTATTTAAGAAAAGGGGTAGGGAAGATGGAATGGAATGAGACCTTGATAAGAAGAAGGAAATAAGTCTCTTACAACAGGCCTAACTCACTCATAATCACAAAATGCTATGTAAATGAGAGAGAGAAAGGGGATCAAGGAGTTACAACACACTCAACTATAGTAAGGATTTAGAATAGCATGAAATAGCAAACTTGGAATGAACTCCAAGGGGTCCTATTTATAGCTGGGGGTGTTCCCTTTAGTGTGGGATCACTTAAGGGAGAAATATAGCCATTTTCTAAGTTACAATGGATCTATTCTCTGTCAAAACAACTCATTAACTATTATAATAACGTTTCTACATTTTCTATATAGTACATTCAGTCGAGTTTCAATAAATATAACATGACCGATCCACTAAGTAACAAAGCCAATTTTCAAACTATCGGTCGAGTTTATTCTAGGAAACTTGACCGATGAGTCAAAATTAGTTTTTATTAGTTGATCGACCGATCAACTTTTGTGAGTGTAAAACTCGACCGATTGTCTCTCCACAAAATCCATCACTAGATCTGTCAAGTTTCCAACTCGACCGATAAACAACCTGTGACAAATTTTCTAAATTGACATTTCAGTGACGAAATGTTGGAATTAAGTGTCCCTTATTTTTTCTCATCTTAGTTACAAGTCATATCATCAATATAAGTGATTACACAAATCATCTAAGTTCACTTGGAGTGATTTTCCAAATTGCACACTTGCATTGCTTTTGACTTGAACTTGAAAAAGCTAGGGCTTGTGTAATTTGATCCTTTTCAAGTACCTAAAGCCTAAAATCAATCTTAAACAAACATATTTGATACATAGTAATGGAGTGATTAAGTCATTATCAAAATATGGGCAATGTATAACTCTCAAGTCAACAATATCCCCCTTTTTGACAATGACAAACCATTCCTCAATCATATTGAAAAGAATATGTAAAGTTATACCTTTGCCTTGTGAATTGTAGGGGGATTCATGATTTGAACTATGTGAATTGCTCCCCCTAAATCTATGCTTACTCTTACCTACATAGTTAGTCTATCTACACAAAGCAACATTACATATATACTATATGGTCCTTTAGCAAGTCACATGATAAAGCATATAATGAACAAGTAAAGGATCACATATGCAATAAAGGCAATATGGTTGAGCTTAAAAACATTGAACTTCTCTCCCCCTTTTGACATTATCAAAAAGGAAGGTGTGTTGGCTAAATGGACATCATCAAAATTCCTTTGTTTTAAAAATGATAAACATTTCATTCTTGTGGATCTAACGTGCTACTTGAGTGTTGCAGGAACAAGGTGGATGACAAACCTTTAGAAGATATATATGCTCAAAATGCTTTAATTTCATGATTGTAATCAAATGTAAAAACTTGTACAATTATATAATGTACAAGTACTTAGATATCATGTAAATCAAGCGTTTAGATCTTCCCTAGCCATTCACAACACTTAGATAGGTCATCCACCATAATAGTGTCACAACTGCACACTCATACACACACTTAGTATTCATCTAGAACCACCAAAATAGAGACATTCTCAGTCGAACTATTTGACGACCGAGACACACTCAGTCGAACATCTTCTCGACCGAGAGTCTCCCGAGTTAATCCTTCTAAAAGGTTCTATAGACATTATACCTAGAAGACAAGGTGGTTGGGAGTTGTAATCGAACATTATATACACTTGCTCCAGACCGTCCCTCGTTCGACGAAGTCCTCGACCGATTGACTCTCGGTCGACAAACTTCTCGACCGATAAGAACTCTATCAGCACTTTTCAGAATTAATAAACTAGCCATTGCTAAAGCAATTAGTGGATACTTAATGGCTAGTTGAGCACTTAGAACCCCCTAGAAAGTGTCTAGAACGTCCTTAAGAATTCATAGGACATTCCTATAAATAGGACATGCCTTAGGACACCCAAAATACACTTGTGCAATACTTGATCATACATACTTGCAATTGGCAATCCTTTCTTGTGAGCAATTGAGCAACTTCTACACTTGCTAATCTTTCCCATTGCTACAAGCTTGTGTCCTATAGGCTAGTATATCCATTCCACCATACTTACACTTTCACACACATTGGTTAGGAGATCAAAATGCTTGATACAGGAAATCAAGCCTTGTGCTACCACGGTAATTGTAATTTCCATTTTCCCTTCTTGTTCCTTTTTATTACTTGTACTCTCCTTGCTACTCCTAGGGTTGGAGGTTGTGGATTGGAGAGGGTTCTATCTTCTCAGGTGGAGAAGGGTCTTCTTAGAGGAGAAGGTGGACTTTGGACTACTTCTAGAAGGTCTCAATGGGAAGCTACTTCAAGGAGGAAGCTACTTCAAGGGGGAGCTTGAAGTTACTTCAAGTGAAGGCTGCTTCAAAGTTGGTGAGATGACTTCGGGGTGAAGGTTGTCCAAAGGGTTTGAGAAGGTAGTTGTATTTTATGTAACATCCTTGCGAGGTAATAAAATACAGGTGCTTTCAAATACCAATTGGAAACAATTGGGTTGTGGACTGACTCCCTTAGTATTTTCTAAGGGTGGAACCACTTTAAACCTTGTGTCCCCTTGTCTAATATTTTGTGGTTGATTGTTTGAATTACTATATTTTAAACTTCATAAAAACCATATTCACCCCCTCTCTAGTGGTTATTCAATTGGTATCAGATCAAGGCTTCAAGGAACTCTAACAAAGTCTTGAAGAATGGGTGACAGGGTACTCAACAACCTCAACTTGGAAGGGACACTCGTGGCTAGACCTCCACCTTTTGATGGCACTAACTACACCTACTGGAAGAGGAGGATGTAGTTCTACTACCAGGGAATTAGCTGGGATCTCGGGAGGATGGTGTCAAATCCATATGACTTTCCTCAAATAGAGTTTGCAACTTGGGATGCTAATACGGTAAGATCAGCCCAAATGAATGCAAAAGTTGTAAGTATACTCTATTGTTCAATTTTCGTTGGTGAATTCAATAGAATATCAAATTATGAAACAACATATGAGATATGTGATGTGGAAAATATCGCACTAACAAATTCACTCGGAGTTAAAATCCCCGAGATTTTACCAAAACCTCGTGCAATAATACCACTCGCAAGCGGACGGGTCTTATCATAGTATAGTTAAGGATCGAATCCCAAAGGATAATGTTTTTAAGAATCTTTTCCAATTGAATCGAGATCAAGTAAGACTATTATTTAGAACGATTTATTTGGTTGAGTTTAATTAAACTAAATGCAAGAAAGTAAAGGAGCAGAATTGAAGTTGGTTCTAGATTAAATGATATGGAATCGCTGAGATGGTCTCGGGTTTCACCACCACCGCGCATTCGAACACATCCAAACACATAACATCCAGGAAAGATATAACTATCCAAATGGAACTACTATGAACCCTCCTAGAGGGATTTTTAGGCCCACGTAAGCATCCCCTTAGGCATAAGATTTCTCATCGCCACCCGAATCATGCACTTACAGTTCTGAAGATACAACATCCAACTAAGGCTGTGGTTCTCCCTGAGGAATGTTTAGACCACAGAAGCGTCACCGTAGGCTAGATGGCTCATCCCCTCATGGATCATACACTTACAACCTCAAGGAACCCCATTCTATTTCTAGTTAGGGAGTCAACCGTGCTAATCAACATACATGTAGGCGATTAGTCTACAAGAAAACATCGACAATTAATAAGAAGATACAACATCCAACTAAGGTTGTGGTCCTCCCTGAGGGATGTTTAGATAACAGAAGTGTCACCGTAGGCTAGATGACTCGTCCCCTCACAGATCATACACTTACGAACTCAAGGAATCCTATCAGATTTCTCGTCAAGGCATATACCTCATTAATTGACATTCTATACTACAAAGAGAAGAACAAGATGAAAGCAAGCATGTAATCAACTACAAGCATATCAATAAGCAATGAAATGAAAATTTATATACATTGCCTTGGAATGTTAAATGAAAAGACATGGTTGCATGGGCAGCGGGGCTAGTCCCCGGACCCCAGTGAAAAGGAACTACTTGCTCATGATGTGATAAACAAGAAGAATAAGAAAGAGAGAGAAATCCTCCATGATCATGATGTAGAAGGTGGTCACAGCTCAGTGAAGATGATGCGGTCTCCTATGTCGTTTCGGAGTAGATCTAGATGAAGAACAAGGGATGCCAAGATAGACTGGGTAGTCTTTCTCACTCCTCCTTCCTTCTCTTCTCGGTCTCCTTGATTTGCAGTAGGAATGACAGGTGAAGTGACAGTGGCAGGGTCAGACCAGCGTACATGCATCCTGTCAGCGTCTCGACACTGATGCCCAAATAGGGACCCTACTGGTCCTATTTATAGGCACATATCTGGCCCTCATGCTTTTGATGTGAGTCCAAACGGTTTGGTTAAAATTTGACCAAATGGTCCTAAGATATTGTCCTCCAAATGGATTTGGGGTATTTAAATTCATACGGTTTGCTAAGTAATGTGCCCAAACAGTTTACTAAAATATGACCAAACGGTCTTGCTTTATATACACCAAATAGTTTTGGTAGTCGAGGCTCTAAACGGTCTGGTATGCTATACTTTATCAAACGGTTTAGTTGCATTGTATAGCATACGATCTGTAAACCGAATGCTTATCAAAATGTTTGCTACTTTATTCGGTCTTCATTGGTTCAACTCATTCGGTTTGCTCCCAGCAGGTGCCCAAACGGTTTGCGAGATTATCTTTTCAAACGGTTTGGACGTTGTTTCATTCGGTCTTCATGCTCCAGCAGCAAACAGTCTTGGGCAAATGATAGGCAAACGGTTTGCTGCTTTATTCGGTTTGATCCTGACTATTCCAAATGGTTTGAGACCGTGGACGAGCGTCAAACGGTCTAAGACCGTGCAACAACATCAAATAGTCTGCGTTCGGCTAGCCAAACGGTCTCATGTGACCAGTGTAGAGAGCACATGGCAGATGGCAGGTCTAGTTGTAGGTCAGGTGACAACACTGGTGGTCGAGGGAGGAGGAAGTGGGTGGTGCTTGTGTCTTGTTGGAGGTAGAGGAAAGCGGGAGGGTAGATGCACTGTTGAAGTTAGTAGGCCCGACGGGGATAGAAGCACCACAGGGTGCAGGTGTTAGGGTAGAGGAAAGAGAGGTGCCACAGAACCGGGCGGCGGTGGTGCTAGGTGACGCTGGTTGCAGGTACATCTAGGGTTATAGAGGTTGAATATAATTGAAGCGAGGGGTCCTTCATTTGGTCTTTAATAGATCACTCAAACAGTCTTGAAGACCGGTTGATATCAAACAGTTTTGAGGGAAAGTTAGACGGATACTGAATGGGCAAATAGAGATTAAGACCATTTGCCCAAATGAATAATGGCCTTAGATCCAAGATCTGATGTCGAAGAGATGTAAAAGCCCAAACGGTCTTGAAGGTGTGTTAAATCCAAACAGTTTTGAGGTGGAATTATCCATTTGGTCTTGAGATTGAATGGATGAAATCGATTGGTCAAAACCGAATGGTCAAGACCGATTGGTCAGATCATTTGGTGAGATCGAATGGTTGAAACGGATGGTCAAGACCTATTGGTTAGAACCAAGGGTGAGTGAAAGGTGGGTCCCAACTGATTTTTCAACCTCATCATGACCTGCATCAAATTAACATAAATTCAGTTAAAACTTTGATAATCATATTAATTGAGTAATTTTGCACTTTGTGATACATTTTGATATTTAATGAGTGAAATTGGATGTATTGAGTTGCATTTGACCCAATATGGTAATTGAATTCCATGATGAATATGTATTCATCAAAATACCCCGAACTTAAACGTTGCTCATCCTCGATTAACACAAAATCTGAAACTGTCACCAAATGAATATTTTCTGATCATGTGATTGCCTCCTCTTCTCATCATGATTATTTCTTTTTTGCTCAGTATGACTAAGCATCTCAACTTCTTGAGACCACTAAACACATCTTGCCATATCTTCATTCCTGAGTTTGCTTTCCAACCTCACTTCCTCCTCCCTTTTTTCCAGCAACAAACATGTCAAAGAGTTTCGTAAGAGTCCAGAGATACCCACAGAACAACAAGTGTGCACCTGATTTGACATTGGTGTTTTCTAGGGTAATGGTGGCATTCATTGTGCCTTTAGGAGGAAAAGGGAGTGAAGGGTGGTATGGAAGGAAGAAGTAAATCTCTGATCTATTCGACTCGATATTTTTATTATTTTTGCAATTTCATTTATTACATTTTTTGTGCGAATCTCTCCTCTATTCGACTCGAGATTGCATTTCTTTTTGTGTGCTCTTTGGCATCTTTTTGTTTGCAAATCTCTCCTCTATTTGACTCGAGATTGCAT
Source organism: Alisma plantago-aquatica (assembly GCA_963693085.1). Lineage (NCBI taxonomy): Eukaryota > Viridiplantae > Streptophyta > Magnoliopsida > Alismatales > Alismataceae > Alisma > Alisma plantago-aquatica. Next base: position 36,898,720 of record OY856413.1, read on the forward strand.
TTTTTTGTGGTACGCCCCTATTATTTGCGAAGGGTATGGAAGAAGTGGATAAATAAGGGGAAGTAGCGTGCCACCTCGAACTTAGGGTCTGACACTATTTTGGCTATTTTGTTTCTTTTTTATGGATGGAGGGGTACGAAGATGATAGAAGAAGTGTAGAAGAGAGTTCAGATCAGAATGCAACTTGATTTTCAATTCCGTGCATCGGGTCATTCTCTTTATCGTACTCTGCTCACATAATGACTTGATGAGGATCCGGTGGGGATTCCATGTTATTGTTCCACTAGTCAGTTAGGAAGCACGACATGTTTGATCCCTATCAGTTTGACATACACTTGTCATTTTTGCATAAGTATCATGATGTTAGGAATCATAAGCTTCACAAGATGATTTCAATCAAAAGGCTAGTTTTCAGAAGAAGGTTCTTTTGAGGATCTACTTCAAATAAGGAAGGTATACTGAAAAAAGCATAGAAATTGAAAACATGTCAAAATTTCATCAGGTATCCGTTCAAATTTCTTTTGAAAACTTTAAAATTTTGGAAATTTTATTCGAACAAATTTGAAAATTTAGATCAAAATTGCAACGATCGGTTAAGGTGTAGAGTAAGATACGTACCACCCACCCTCCACCCCGAACGTAGAAATTTGCTCGTCCCGAGCAAACACTAAATCCGAGATGGAGGGGAAACTTCATGCCGGTTGGACCACTAGATGTGGTTGCATTCCAGACAGCGCGCGTCCTCCATCTGAAAATCTAGAAAAAAAAAGATCAATCATAACTCAAGATAGCATCTCGCGATGTGAATTTTATTTGGTGCAAAATTATCTAAAAGGTAAAAACAAAATTAAGGAAAATTTTCTAATTCAAAATTGAAACTAAATTCGAATTTATTTAGCGGGTTGCCTCTCGACAAGCACCTTTATTTTACATTGATGGCTCAACTTGATATCTTCAACTTCACGGTGGTTCCTTTGGATTGGAGAGATCTATTATTGCTTCGGTGTTTATGTCGGTTGTGGTGAAATATCTTTTCAAATGTTGACCGTTTTCCACAAATTCGTTTGACTTTTCACTACATAAAGAGAAAGCACCATGTGGGGAGATGCTTTTGACAATGTATGGTCCAGACCAGTGAGAGTAGAGTTTCCCTGGGAATAACTTCAACCTTGAGTTGAATAGCAGAACTTGGTCTCCCACTTGTATGTCTTTTCTTTTGAAATGACCATCATGCCAAAGTTTGGTGTGTTCTTTGTAGATTCGTGCATTCTCATAAGCTGTCATCCTGAGTTCATCTAGCTCTTGGAGTTGCAGAATCCTGTCTTGGCCCGCTTTCTTCATCTCAAAATTCAGTTGTTTAATTGCCCACCATGCCTTGTGTTCCAATTTGACTGGAAGGTGGCAAGCCTTTCCATATATTAATCGAAAAGGTGTAGTCCTGAGGGGAGTTTTATAAGCAATTCGATAGGCCCATAATGCGTCATTGATTTTCACTGACCAATCCTTCCGATTGCGGCCTATAGTTTTTTCTAGAATAGCCTTGAGTTGACGGTTAGAAACATCTACCTTTCCACTTGTTTGTGGATGGTAGGACGAGGCTACCTTGTGCGTTACACCATACTTTCTCAGTAACGCTTCAAAGCTTCTTTCTATAAAATGTGACCCTCCGTCAGATATCACAGTTCGTGGTACTCCAAAATGGGGGAAGATAATATCTTTGAATAATCTGATGACGGGTTTGGAATCACTAGTGATGATTGGTATGGATTCAACCCATTTTGAGACGTAGTCTACCGCCACTAGGATGTAAGAAAATCCATAAGAAGATGGGAATGGACCCATGTAGTCCGCCCCCCAAACATCGAATATCTCTACTTCCTACCACATATTTAGTGGCATCTCATCTCTCTTTGTTATATTGCCAAATCTTTGACATTTGTCACATGATAGGACAAAACCATGGGAATCTTTGGGTATGGTTGGCCAAAAGAACCCACATTACAAAAGTTTTATAGTAGTTTTATTCAAACTCATATGGCCTCCGACTGGGCCAGAGTGACAGTGCTCTAGATTAGATTGAGCTTCTTCCTCAGCGATACATCATCTTTAAAGACCATCATCACATAGATTAAAGAGATATGGCTCATCCCAGTGATATTGCTTCACATCATGCATGAATTTCTTCAGCGCATTCCCGGTGCATTGGGGATTAGTAACCCCAGCAGCAAGGTAGTTCACATAATTTGAGTACCATGGTGTGGCTTTAGAGACCCTCATTAGTTGGTCATCTGGAAGGGAATCATTAATTGGGATCTTCTCTGTATCCAGAGTGTGGATGCGACTGAGGTGGTCTGCTACCACATTCTCTGTACCCTTTTTATCTCATATTTCTAGATCAAATTCTTGCAGGAGGAGAATCTGTCTTATTAACCTAGGTTTTGCATCTTTCTTTTCCATAAGGTAACGAATGGCAGCGTGATCTGTGTAGATAATGACCTTTGAACCAATTAGGTAGGATCTGAACTTGTCAAAGGCATATACGACCGGTAGAAGTTCTTTCTCAGTAGTAGCATAATTCCTCTGAGCTTCATCGAGGGTCTTCGATGCATAATAGATCACATACTATTTCTTTTCTATACATTGGCCCAAGACAACACCTACAACATAATCGCTTGCATGACACATGATTTCAAAAGGGTGGTCCCAATCGGGAGCTCTAATGATGGGTGTGTTTGTAAGGGCATGCTTCAGTGTGTTGAAACTTTTAACACATTCTTCGTCAAAATTGAATTCAGCATCCTTTAGTAACAAGTTTGTCATTGTCTTGGTTATATTTGAAAAGTCCTTTATAAACGGTCTATAGAATCCTGCATGACCTAGGAATGCTCAAACTTCCTTTACATCGATAGGGATAGAGAGCTTGGAAATCACTTCAATCTTGGCCTTATCTACTTCAATACCTTAGTTACTGACCCTATGGCCTAGGACAATGCCTTCTTTTACCATAAAATGACACTTCTCCCAATTCAACACAAGATGTGCTTCGTCACATCGTTTGAGAACAAGGGAGAGGTGTTTTAGACATGAATCGAATGAATCTCCGTATACAAAAAATCATCCATGAAAACTTCCATAATTGTTTCAGTTAGACTGGTGAATATGGCAGCCATGCAACGCTGGAAAGTTGCAGGTGCATTACAGTGGCCAAACAACATTCTTCTAAATGCATATGTTCTGAATGGGCATGTGAAGGTGGTTTTCTCCTGGTCATCTGGATGTATGGGTATTTGATAGAATCCAGAGTAACCAACGAGGTAACAAAAGTATTCTTGATGAGCCATCCGCTCTAATACTTGATCAAGAAAAGGCATTGGAAAATGATCCTTTCGAGTTGCCTTGTTTAATTTCCTATAATCAATGCACATCCTCCATCCTATGACTATTCGGGTGGGGATGAGTTCATTGTTTTCATTTCGTATCACTATTGTTCCACCTTTCTTCGGGACCACATGCACTGGGCTCACCCACGATGAGTCTGATATTGGATAGATAATTCCAGCAGTGAGTAGTTTAATGACCTCTTTACGGACTACCTCCTTCATATTTGGATTTAGTTTCCGTTGATGTTCAATAGTTGGCTTGTGATCTTCTATCATAGGGATCTTGTGCATACACATCACTTGACTAACCCCAGTGAGGTCATTCATTTTGTAGCCAATCTCTTTCTTCCTCTCCTTCAATTCTTCCAGGAGTTTATCTTCTTGTTCTATAGTAAGATTGGAATTTATTATTACTAGACAAACCTTGAGGTCATCCAAAAACACATACTTTAGTCCCTTAGACAAGGGCTTCATTTCGGGGGCTTCTGGTTTTTTGCATGTTTCTTCAATAGCTTCCTCAGCTTTGAGTTCCTCACAAGTGGCCTCAACATCTTCTTTTGTAGAGTCAAGGAATTCAATGCAATCCTTTACTTGTTCCTCAATAGGTTCATCAACTGATGGATCCATTAGAGTGACTTCTAATGGATCATCCAATTCATGTTCCTCTTGAGTCAGAAGTGACATCTGCTCTATGCAATCAATCAGATAGACTTCTTCTTGCATACTTGGTCTTCTCATGCTTTCAAATACTTTAAATTCGAGAGTTTCCTTGCCTAATCTAAGAAGCAAGGTTCCTTCTTCAACGTCAATTAGAACTCTTGTAGTGGCGAGGAACGAACATCCAAAGATGAGAGGATATCTGGCATCCTCTTTTATGTCCATGAAGACAAAGTCACATGGAACATAGGAATCTTTTCCTACCTTGACAGGTACATCCTCAATAATTCCTAACGTGCATTTTATCAAATTGTCTACACGTTGTATGGTCATGCCAGTTGGAAGAAGTTCAGGAACCCCTAGCCTTTTGCAAAGGCTGAGTGGCATGATGGAGATGCTAGCACCAAGATCTGCCAGTCCTTTCTTGCATGAAGAATCGCCGAAATGGCAGGAAATCACAAAAGATCCTGGATCTTTTTACTTCTTTGGCATCTTACTATAGATGATATCCGAAGTGGTTTTAGCTAACTTGACTGTCTCATATTCTTTAGTTATATATTTCCTGCTCAGGAGTGATTTTAAGTACTTTGTCCAAGCTGGTATCTTAGCCAGCACATCCAAAAAGGGTATATCAACATGATGTTTCTTCATAACTTCTTTAAATTTATTGAACTGAGTATCTAGCTTTGTTTGCCTTAAATGACCATCCACCTTGTTCCTGCAACACTCAAGTAGCACGTTAGATCCACAAGAATGAAATGTTTGTCATTTTCAAAACAAAGGAATTTTGATGATGTCCATTTAGCCAACAATCTCCCCCTTTTTGAAGATGACAAACATTTCCAAAATATAAAATAAGGAAATATAAATCATATGAGTTTCATACCTGAAGTTTACCTTTTGTAGCCATTCTCTTGTTTGCAAGTGTGTGTTGGACGAGAGATTATGAAACTCATTTTATTTTGATTTTATATTATTTATCCCCCTTTGTCATTTCAAAAATATAACCAAGATAATCATTAAGTATGACTTTTATTACTCCCCCTTAATTTGATAATTTGATAGTCAAAGAAAACCACTTATGTCAAATTTAGCCACAATTTTTTTCTCAATCATTTACAAAGGATGTTAAGCCTTGAAATGACATGAGATCCTTTTAGATTCATGGCATATGTGTTTTGATTTCTCATCCATTTTACATGGGATGTTACGCCCTGAAAATGACATGAGATTCCTTTAAGCTCATGAGTATATTTAATAATTTCTCAACCATTTACAAGGGATGTTAAGCCCTGAAATGATATGAGATTATTTTAAGCTTATAGTAGAATCAATGAATGTATCTCTACCCAAATGCACAGGATGTTAAGCCCTAATTTGTTTAGAGAATTCCATTATATTCATAAATATTGTAGGCTCCAAGATTACTTTAAAGATACTAAGGTCATAACTAGCTTCAAATTTTCTTTATGATGTTTACAAAGTTTTGTAAAACTTGATTTCAACCAAGAGGCAATTTTTGCATTTGGTCAAGATTATTTTAGGTCGACCTTGACTTCGACCTGGGCACCCCTTGGTCAAACTTGATTTCAACCAAGAGGCAATTTTTGCAGATTTCCAATTTAAGCATTTTCAATGATCTACTTGATTGAATATTTGAAATATATGAAAAGTATTCATGTATAACAAGGATGATATCATTTTTCATTAGCTAAGCACAAGATAATCATTTAACTAATATGTCAATATGCATTTGTGCCATAGAGTTTTATCTTAATGTAAAAATTTCGTTTTCAATGATAACATCATCTTTATGCGCTGAATTACTATGATCACTTTTAAAACAATATCCATTCATGGTTTATATAGATCAAGGATTATTTTAGGAAAACCAAGTAAAATATGAAACATAATGATCATGGTGAACCAGTAAAGGCATATCCATAATTACAATGATTTCTATATAGACAAACCATGTGGATTAAAACAGTAATTTCCTTGATTAAATCAACATAGTTCATAATTTTCAGTTTTAAGCCAAACTATGTAGGAGATTATAGCAATTGAACTTGCAATCTATGCTATATCTGTATTGATTCATTTTTACAAGAAGACATGTCAAATTTTAGTGTGCAAAAAGTATACAGGTTTTTAATCAACATGTTTTGTAACAAGTTTGATAATAATGTTATAATCAAGCTATATTAATAAGTCATAATGCAAGCTTATCAATATGTTTAAATAATTATCTCCAAGATTCATTCTTGATTTGCATATTAAATCAATCATTAATAGCAAATTGATAGCAAACTGGATCAATTAAACAGGTTCAGCAGAACTTGATTCAATCGAACTTTTCTTCGATCGAATTTATCTCTTGGTTGAAGATTTTCTCGATCGAGTATTCTACTGTTTGTACCGGTTTTATCAGATTTTTTGCAAGCTTAAAAATAGTAACCTGCTCGGTCGACTAATTCTCAACCGACAGTGTCTCGGTCGAATATTTTCTCGACTGATTATGTTTCTGTATTGTTTTTCAGTAATTGCAAGCAAAAGGTAATACAATATTGCAAGAATATAAATATTGAAGCTCAGTTTTGTTGAGATAAGACATATGAATATCAAAGAAACATTTTGGGTCAAATCTCAACTAATCAAATACAAATCTCTAAGTTTTAGGAACCCAAACTAGATCATCATTCCTTTTCTTGTATGGGCATGAAAATGAGTAGTGTCCAAGATGTAAGCAATAGTGACAACTGATAAAGTCAATCTCATTTCTATTTCTAGGAGTTGAGTTGTTTTTGGGTACATACATAATCTTGGCCTTGGGTGCTTGTTTTCTTCTAGGTTTAGGTTGATAGGATTTCCCTTTTGAAACATATCCTAAACCTCTCCTTCCATTATAACTAGAAGAATTTTTCAGAATTTTATCAAGAACATCATTGTTTCTCAAGCTATTAATTTCTCTTTGTAACTTGGTAATCTCATCCGTTTTCTTTTTGATATCTAACTTTGCTTGATTTAGATTAGATGATAAAGAATCTTTTTCCTTAACAATAGCATCATAATCTAGATGATTACATAGGATAGGTTGAGTCTAAAAATTATGCAGTTTTGCAAACAAATCAACCTTTTCTTGATAAAGAAGATCATTATTTGTTTCTAAAGTAAGAAACTTCATATTGCAATCATTTAAAGATGATTTCAAGGTAAGATTTTTAGAAGCAATAATGTCCTTTTCAAAAGAAAGATTATTTAATTTAGCATACAAATCCTCATTAGTTTTAGTAGCTTTCTTTAGTTTCTTTTTGCAATCAACATATATCTCATGTGTATCTTGAAGACTAGCAATTAGATCTTCTTTTGGAAAATAAAAAAGTCTTACCTCTTCTTCTTCTTCATTTGTTGTAGCAATAAGGCACTCTACTTCTTTTTCTCCATCTTCACTATCATCTCTTGAATCATCCCATGCAGCTCTATATGATCTTTCTTTCTTCTTGTGAGATGATTTCTTCCCCTTCTTAAGTTTTGGACAATCACCTTTTAAATGTCCCTTTTTGCCACATTCAAAACACTTGGAAGAAGAAACACTAGAATTTTTGTTAGTTTTAAAACTTTTATACTGCTTACCATTTACAATGAGAGTTTCTTCTTCACTTGTGTCATGAATAATCTTGGTTGATGCTTTGAATGCAATGTCCTTCTTTCTTCCTTGTTGAAGTTCATGCTCTCGTCTTTCTTCCTCCTCCAAGGTTGCCTCATGTGCTTCTAAGTTTCCAATGGGTTGCTCCATCCTTAGTCGGGTGAGATCATTTGCTTCTTCAATAGCAGTTACCTTGGACTTGTACTTGGGAGGAAGAGACCTAAGAATTTTTGATACTTGATCTTCTTTGCTGATTACTTTACCTAAAGTATTAAAACCATTCACAATAGAAGAAAATTTTGCATACATTTCACTAATAGACTCATTTTGATCCATACGGAACTGTTCAAACTTTTGTTTAAGCATTCCAATTTTAGAATTCTTAACTTGAATAGTTCCTTCATAGGTTATAGAGAGTCTATGCCATATTGATGAATACATATTCATCATGTAATTCAATTACCATATTGGGTCAAATTCAAATCAATACATCCAATTTCACTCATTAAATATCAAAATGTATCACAAACTGCAAAATTACTCAATTAATTCGATTATCAAAGTTTTAACTGAATTTATGTTAATTTGATGCAGGTCGTGACAAGGTTGAAAAATCAGCTGAGATCCACCTTTCACTCACCCTTGTTTCTAACCAATCATTCTTGACCATTCGGTTTCAACCATTCGGCCTCATCAAACGATCTGACAAATCGGTCTTGACCATTCGGTTTTGACCAATCGATTTCATCCATTCGGTCTCAAGACCGAATGGACAGTTCCACCTCAAAATTGTTTGGATTTAACACACCTTCAAGACCATTTGAGCTTTTACATCTCTTCACCATTAGATCTTGGATCTAAGGCCATTATTCATTTGGGAAAACGGTCTTGATTTCTATTTGCCCATTCAATCTCCTTCTAACTTTCACTCAAAACTGTTTGATATCAACCGGTCTTCAAGACCGTTTGAGTGATCTATTGAAGACCGAATGAAGGACCCCTCACTTCAGTCATCTTCAACCTCTATAACCCTAGATCTGCCTGCAACCAACGTCGCCTAGCACCACCGCTGCCTGGTTCTGCAGCACCTCTCTTTCCTATGCCCTAACACCTGCACCCTACGGTGCTTCTATCCCCATCGGGGCTACTAACTTCAGCAGCGCATCCACCCTCCCACTTTCCTCTACCTCTAGCAAGCCACAAGCACCACCCGCTTCCTCCTCCCTCGACCGTCGGCGCTTTCACCTGACCTGCAACTAGACCAGCCATCCGCCATGTGCTCTCTACACTGGTCACACGAGACCATTTGGCTAGCAGAACGCAGACTGTTTGATGCTGATGCACAGTCTCAGACCGTTTGATGTTGTTGCACGATCTCAAACCATTTGGAATAGCCAGGAGCAAACTGAATAAAGCAACAAACCGTTTGCCTATCATTTGCCTAAGACCATTTGCTACTGGAGCATGATGATTGAATGAAGCAACATCCAACCTATTTGAAAAGATAATCTCACAAACCATTTGGGCACCTGCTGGGAGCAAACCGAATGAGCTAAACCAATGAAGACCGAATAAAGAAGCAAACCATTTGATAAGCATTCAGTTTACAGACCATTTGCTATGCAATGCAACTAAATTGTTTGATAAAGTATAGCATACCAGATTGTTAACAGCCTCGACTATCAAAACTGTTTGCTAAAGTGCAAGACCGTTTTGTCTACACAAAGCAAGACCGTTTGGTCATATTTTAGTAAATTGTTTGGCAACATAGAAAACCGTATGAAGTTAAATACTCCAAAACCGTTTGGAGGCCAATATCTTAGGACCGTTTGGCCAGATTTTAACCAAACTGTTTGGACTCACACCAAAAGCATGAGGGCCAGATCTGTGCCTATAAATAGGACCATCAGGGTCCCCATTTGGGCATCAGTGCCGGGATGCTGACAGGCTGCCTGTACGCCAGTCCGACCCTACCACTATCACTTCACTTGTCATTCCTGCTGCAACTCAAGGAGACCGAGAAGAGAAGGAAGGAGGAGTGAGAATGATTGCCCGGTCTGTCATGGCGTCCCTCGTTCTTTGTCCAAATCTACTCCGAAACGACTTAGGAGACCACATCATCTTCACCGAGTTGCGACCACCTTCTACATCACACTCATGGTGGATTCCTCTCTCTTTCTTATTCTTCTTGTTTCTCGCATCATGAGCGAGTAGTTCCTTTTCAATGGGGTGCGGGGACTAGCCCCGCTACCCATGCAACCATGTCTTTTCATTTAACATTCCAAGGCAGTGTATATAACTTTTCATTTCATTGCTAATTGATATGCTTGTAGTTGATTACCTGCTTGCTTTCATCTTGTTCTTCTCTTTGTAGTATAGAATGTCGATTAATGAGGTAGACTCCTTGCTGAGAAATTTGATAGGGTTCCTTGAGGTCATAAGTGTATGATCTGTGAGGGGACGAGCCATCTAGCCTACGGTGATGCTTATGTGGTCTAAACATCCCTCAGGGAGGACCACAACCTCAGTTGGATGTTGTATCTTCTTGTTAATTGTCGATATTTTCTTGCAGACTAATCGCCTACATGTATGTTGATTAGCACATTTGACTCCCGGACTAGAAATAGAATGGGGTTCCTTGAGGTCGTAAGTGTATGATCCGTTAGGGGATGAGCCATCTAGCCTACGGTGAAGCTTTTGTGGTCTAAACATCCCTCAGGGAGGACCACAACCTTAGTTGGATGTTGTATCTTTGAAAGTGTAAGTGCATGATCCGGGCGGCGTCGAGAAATCTGATGCCTAAGGGGATGCTTACGCGGGCCTAAACATCCCTCCGGGAGGGTTCACAACATTTCCATTTGGATAGTTATATCTTGCCTGGATGTTATGTGTTTGGATGTGTTTTCATGCGCGGTGGTGGTGAAACCCGAGACCATCCCAGTGATTTTATATCATTTAATCTAGAACCAACTTCAATTCCGCTCCTTTACTTTCTTGCATTTAGTTTAATTAAACTCAACAAAATCAATCGTTCTAAATATTAGTCTTACTTGAGCTCAATTAAACTGGAAAATATTCTTAAAAACATTGTCCTTTGGGATTTGATCCTTAACTATACTGTGATAAGACCCGTCCGCTTGCGGGTGGTATTATTGCATGAGGTTTTGGTAAAAGCTCGGGGATTTTAACCCCGAGTGAATTTTTTAGTGTGATATTTGCCACGTCAAATTCTGGCGTCGTTGCCGGGGACAACGGAATCTGTTACGACCCATATCAGGGTTAGTCAATAAATACCTCGAATTACGTGAAACACCTCAATTAGTGCTAAGTTTTTGTTAAACATCATGAATAATCAAATAAGTTAATATGTGAATCAATATTTGAGTTTGAATCACCTGAGGCAATTAGTGATATCAATATTGATTATTTAGTTTATTAAGTTGAATCAAGTAATCACATTCGCATTTAGAGCTTTGATCTAGTGAAACAGTCCAATCAGTTTGTTTTCATGCTTTGAGTTGGTAGAGGAGTTTGTGCTTGAGTGGATGCAAAAGAAATCATCCAATTTGGACCTCCGAGGCAATACTTATGCTATTTTTAGTTTTCTTGGACTTGGTTGCAATTTCTCCAAGGTTTAGCTTTTTATTTCCCTTTTCCTTTCTCATTTATCCTTCTTCTTTACGCGATCAATAGAACAGGGCAACCGCTTGAGTGGCGCCCAAGCAGAGCCGATCCAGTAGAAGAGAAGAGCCGAAGGCAGTTTTGGGCATGATAGCTACCGATTGAGCTCCGCCCACCTCCGTCATCCTTCCACCTCCTTCCTTCCTCCTCTATTGCATGCCCTAGCAGCAGTGGCCACCTGTAGCCTTGCTACTTGGCTTGGGCGGCCGACCTGCAAATCAGCAGTGGTGTGGACCTGCTGCTCATCTGCAGCTGCGAGCGCGACCAGCAGCCAAAGGAAGGAGAAGGGCGGCTCTGGAGCACCTCGAACCATCCAGCAACGCCTCTACTTCTTTCCTCCACTCCATCGCCTAGCCACCAGCACCTTGCCCTAGTAGCTTGGGCGGCCGAACCATGGAGCTGCGTCTGTAGCCTAGCAACAACGTGGGATGGTGGTCGTTTAGGGCTTGGCAGGGCCACTCCAGTGGTGCCCCTCCTTCTTCTACCTTCCCCCTCCATCCTTGACCTAGGTACCTGCTTGGCGGACAACCAGTAGTAGGGGCGACGCCCTACCTTGCAGCAGCAGAAGTAGCGGCCGGGGGCCCTCTTGGGCATGGCAAACACCTCGAATCGCCGGCCATGACCTCGGCCTGGAGGTCCCATCTGGAATCCGCAGCCATAGCTGCGTCTAGCACTAAGAACAGCCATCATCTTCAACCTGTTCGTGAAGATAGAGGAAGCTGTTAGCAACTGGTTTAATTTGGAAATCGATTGACACACAATAGAGCAAGGTAAGACTGGCACGGGGCTCAGTTTTGAGAATAGAACTAGAATTCGTAGCTTAAGCCAAGTCTTAGTTTTTAATCGAGTTCATCTTCAATGAGTTTTCCGTTTCTGCGCAGGTTGCACGGTGTGCAAATTAATTTGCACGGCGTGCAAAGTTACAGATAGCCGAACGAGTTTCTGCCCAGGTGCACGGCGTGCAGCCTAGGTGCACGACGTGCACTCTGTTGTAAAGGGCATAATTAGGCGTGGTTGTGAACGTTTTTCGGTGTATACGAACACACCGAAGTGGGTGAGTAGTAGTTCATTTAGAAATCAATATTTAACTCAATTTAAATGTTTAATTGCTTTTGTATCAATTGATATAACTTCTAAACAGTATAGTTCATACAATAGAGTATGTTAGACTCATTAGAATTGAACTACGTGATATGCTTAATGAAAATGATGAAATTTCCTGTATTATTGTTGCAATGTATTAACTGATTTCAAATATAGATGTTTAGCATTGAAACTGGATGAATGATTCTGAATCATGTTTATTTATGATAAATATATATATGTGCTTTTGTGATGTTTAGATTGTTCAATATGCATGAAATGTGATATTCCTGTTTAATGTTTATTTATTAATCAGTTAATAGACCTAGGTGCCCCAACACCGTAGAACCCCATTGCACGGTTTGTACCTTTGGGGTGAAACGATCGATCTAGCCTTGTGCCTAGATGGTCGGGCTCGTGTTCAACATTAATTCGTGCATGTGTCACGGTGGCACGAGGGCAGACAGACAGTGTCCAACAACAACGCGTGCTTGTGTCACGGTGGCACTGGAGAGAATAAAAAATGGGGGTTATTCAACATTAATCCGTGCTTGTGTCACGGTGGTAACACAGACCCTCCGACTGTGCACTACAGGGTGGGAGGAGTCCAGAGCACTCAGAGTTAGTGCAGACAGGCCCTTGTGCGCCTGGGGCCCTTGTGCGCCCGAGAGTCCTGTGCAGACCAGGACGGACAGTCAGACTTAGCATTTCCCGGGTGTGTCGCTAAGTCTTGTACGGTGGGATCGTAGTTCGCTACAGATCTTCATATGTAGAGTGCGCTGCATATGTTTGGGGCATAATAACAATATGAATAAGTAATCAAGTAGGATCATAGTAAATTTATATAACTGTTTATTTACCTGAAATATCTGTTGATGCTTAGAAATGTGATTAATATCTGTATATCTGCTATGTTATTAGAACTGCCTTGTTTAATTCTGCATTTATGCTTATTTTCAGTTTATAAACCTGATGAGTTGTTTAATGATAGCTAAGTGAAATGCTATTCACTGAGCGAGTAGGCTCATACCTCTACTCAAAACATTTTCAGGTTATCATCAGCAGCAGGAAATCAGAAGGATCGATTTCTCCTTACGCCTAGTCGATAGAAGGTTCGTAGTTAGTAGTTAGAGGTCTCTTAGTCCTTTCCCCTCGATCTTTGGGACAAGGTGTGAGTGAGAGAGAGAATGTGTATAAAGATGTAAATTAACTGTTATGCTTTATTTTATGTCAGATAATGTAATATGTTGTAGATTCTGTTTATATTGCTATTCAATTTAATAAAGATGTTTCCGCAGTTTGTTTAGTTTCATTTTACAGCATAAATCGGATTTCCCTGTTAATGCTTTAAAAAGTGAAGAGTGGTTGGCTTATGTGTACATCCCATCCTGTTGCGTCCTAATCTTGTGGTATTATGTTAATGTGAGATTGGGGCGTGACAATTTTTGGTATCAGAGCTTTGGTTTGAGTACATAGTTACTCAAGGTCAGGGGACGATAAGAGACCAATAGGATTAAGGTTTAGGTGTCTTTCTTCTATCTGTAATTTTCTAACAGGAAGTGTTCTGTTATAATATTGCAGATAGCAGGAAGTGGATGTGGTCACAAGAATCAAGTAATGAGCTTAAGATGAGTCGTTAAGAATCACTAAGGTCAAAGAATAAAGTTATAAGTAAGGCGAATAATGAATGATGTGTTTTAGCTCTGGAAGGTCTGAGTGTTTAGATACCCTGGCCAGGTGTCTGAATACTTAGATTGACCAGTATCAAGCTACTCTGTCTGTTCTTCTCTGGATGCCCTGGCCAGGTATGCAGAGGAAGGATAGGCTAGAGAGAAAACCCTAGAAATCTTAGGATTAAGAGATAAGAAATTAATGTAGAAATAAGAGATTACATATAAGATGCGATTTAACTATTGTCTATCATTGTTTATTTGAATTAAAGATCACTAGAAATGCTTTTATATGCGTGAAATGAAATTTTCAGTTTGTAAAGTAAACGTGATTCTTTTATATTGTTGTGACATGAAGTGAATTGTTCAATGTTTGTTTCCTTTGTATTAAAGTAGATCCGAAATCATGTATAAGTAAGTTGCCCTAAGTGGGTATTCTTTCCACATGTTTAAGGTTAAATAGGGGTTGATTAATCTCGAGTAGCTCTTGGCTTCAGGACTACAGGTTCGGCCTGGTCCGGCTGGCAGGATGCGTTACTGGGATCTAATGACTCCTATTAACAAGTAAAATAAGAATAGAAGTCTAAGTGTTCTTTTGTCTTGGGAATTAGGGTTTGAGAAGCATAGACCCTAATTGGCCCAAATTAGGATTTTAATGACATAAATACAAATTTGATAAGTAAAGTGTTTCAGTAAATGATTTTTAGTATTTTATGTGTAACTTTGATTTAGCTCCAATTTGGATATGAGTTGGATATATATAATGTGAGCAACATTGGAAGATATCAGAATTTTTGAAGAATGTTCTGACCAGTTTATCGGCTGAGTATCAAACTCGACCGATCACATTTTCTGAATGATATAGCAGTGTGGTAATTGAATTTTATCTTTTTATTGGTATATCCAATTGATCTCAAATTTTAACTATGTTTGAAAATCACAAAATTTAGACACTCTATTAATTTGGCGAAATTTTTGGATGACTTTTGATCTCTACAGTAAGGTGTCGGTCGAGTTGCAACTCGACCGAATCTGCTGTAAACTGCAATACAGCAGTGCACTGTTCGATTTTAATTAATTATTGGTAACTTGAAATGATCTCAAAATTATACTGGAGGTCTAAAACTTCATTAGGTATAACATATAAAATTTCCAGAATTTTTGGAGCTTCTGTTAGCTGTTTAATAAACGAATTACAGAAACTATTATGAAAACTGAATTTTCAGCTAATGTAATTAAAGTTGAGTGCTGGGTTAATATGCTATTGACCCAAGCAACTCAAGTTGATTTATATAATCGACCACACACACACAATAATGCTATGTTATTAATAAAGGATCAAACCCTAGAATGATTAAAGTTTGTAGTAGTTTAAGGGATATCATTAGTAATGTAACCTTGAATACTAGTAACTTTGTAAAATAAGACCTTGAGATTTGTTCTATGAAAAGTAAACTGGCTTTGATAGTAACCTAGGGTTTTAAGGTAGTTAATCTGAACGGTACTTGAACAACATGAAATGATTTAGAGAAAAGAATGAAACATAAAGCTAAAATGTAGCTATAAGAAAGTAGCATAGAAATCGAAGTATTACCCAATATATGATATGAAGATAGCTGATGAAGTTCATGTTTTTAAAACATGGTGTCACTATCTTTATGATGTGACAATAGATTATCACCCTGGTAGGGAGAATGTGGTGAATAATGCTTTCAGCAGAAAGTCAAGTTCAATAATTAATGCATTCTCTATGACAGGTTTTAATAGAGACCTGGTAGTAGAAATGTGGAAGTGGAACTTAGGCTTAGGGGTGACAACACAAAGTGATTTGATTGTATAGATGTAAGTTAAGCCTACCTCTTATGATCAGATCAAGGGACTACAAAAGGGTGATAGTGAATTAAGCCAGACCATGCATGACCTGATAGGAGGAAAGAGACTAGAGTTTAAGTTTTTAGATAATAAGATGTTGTATTAGCATGACATGTTGTGTGTACCTTGAGATAGAGTAAAATTCTTTTAAGGGGAAAAGGCTGAAAGAAAGGATTCTTATGGAAGTGCATGTATTGATGTATGCTATGCTTTCAGGAAAACACTAAGATGTATATGAATCTCAAGGAGTTGAAACAGATAGTCAGATAGGCAGAAGGGTGTAGCTAAGTACGTGGTTAGAAGTAGTGTGTGCCTGTAGGTTAAGGCTGAACCCTAGGAAAATCTATAGCTACCTTGTAATCTTTTTCTATGCCTGAATAGGAATGGGAATTTATCACAATGGATTTTGTGGTAAGATTACCCAGGACACCTAGAGGTTGTGATTTGATATGAATGATTGTGGATAGACTAATTTAGTCTGCTCGCCTTCGTCATATTAAGTCAACCTTTGATATCTCGAAACTTAACTAAGATATACATGGATAAAATAAATAGGTTGCCTGGTAATCCAGATTCAATCATATCTTATTGAGATCCTAAGTTCACATTTAGGATTGTAGAAACAGTTGCATCGTGCTTCGGACACAAAGTTAAGATTCAGTATAACCTTTTCATCCGCAGACAGATGGTTAGTTTGAGAAAACCATTTAGACTCTTGAGGACATGCTGAGAGCATGTGTTTCGCTTTTCAGTGGAAGTAAGAATGAATATTTAAGTCTTATAGAGTTTGCTTAGTGTGAATGTTGAGTTTAGAAATATACACAACTAATAATGGTACGGTATGGGTATAAACCCAGACAATACAGATTTAGTAAACCATTAGATGCATGATTTCAAGATAGTAAGATAGCATTAAAATATGTAAATAAACCTAATTGCATGCTTCCTGTTATGTTAATGTGTATGACTTAAAATTTACATGAATTGATACGTTTCTTTGAGGTATTATTAGAATTCTCAAGTATTTTTAAATAGTTGTGTTATGATACGAAAATAACTCTTAATTGAGTTATGTGGTGCATAAACCAGGAATTTGGTTAATATGCACGTACTTCGAGAAATTGCAGACAATTGAAAAATATTACAGATGGCTTCTTATAGGTGAAGTAAATCATTCTTATTGGTATAATAAGATGTTCAATTGCATGAATTCAGTATGTATCTGCCAAAATTTATTTGAGTTTGGGGATATTTATGAATTTCTAATCTGTCTACATGCATGATATAAACATTACTCAGTAATTACAATGATTTGAAATATACTGCTCTGCCAGTTCCAGAATAATACTGTATTGTGATTTGAACTGCAATCAAACAAATGAGATAACCCTAAGAGTAGGGTGTTGGCATGTGATGAATGAATAAGGCAAATGAAACCCTAAGGATAGGGTGTACGTGGAATCAAGTGTTTTGATATCAATTCTCAGTATGAGATGTAGTGATGTGTAACAGTTAAATTGCATGATTTTATTTTAGTACCAAATTGACATGCATTCTGTTTATTCAAGAATTTTACTTTGTCTGCATGTATAGTATAATGATTTCTTGGTAATTGCCATAAATTGAGATACTGTTATAACAGTTCTACAAGATAATGTTTTGTGGGTTGATCTGGAATTAGATCTGATGTGTCCTATGTTGAGGGACCAATACAGATGGTTGATCAGAGGATCAAGAAACTCACAAATTGTGAGATACCATTAGAGATAGTTTTGTGGAGAAATCTTAACCTAGAGGGAGCTACGTAGGAATACGAGTCAGAAATGAGTAACTCGTTTCCTTTCTCTTTTAGGAATTTCGGGACGAAATTCTTATAAGGGAGGGAGATTGTTACGACCCATATCAGGGTTAGTCAATAAATACCTCGAATTACGTGAAACACCTCAATTAGTGCTAAGTTTTTGTTAAACATCATGAATAATCAAATAAGTTAATATGTGAATCAATAGTTGAGTTTGAATCACCTGAGGCAATTAGTGATATCAATATTGATTATT
The DNA here is from genome assembly GCA_963693085.1 of Alisma plantago-aquatica. Classification (NCBI taxonomy): domain Eukaryota; kingdom Viridiplantae; phylum Streptophyta; class Magnoliopsida; order Alismatales; family Alismataceae; genus Alisma; species Alisma plantago-aquatica. The sequence goes on from OY856413.1 coordinate 36,916,766, forward strand.
TAGTTTATTAAGTTGAATCAAGTAATCACATTCGCATTTAGAGCTTTGATCTAGTGAAACAGTCCAATCAGTATGTTTTCATGCCTTGAGTTGGTAGAGGAGTTTGTGCTTGAGTGGATGCAAAAGAAATCATCCAATTTGGACCTCCGAGGCAATACTTATGCTATTTTTAGTTTTCTTGGACTTGGTTGCAATTTCTCCAAGGTTTAGCTTTTTATTTCCCTTTTCCTTTCTCATTTATCCTTCTTCTTTACGCGATCAATAGAATAGGGCAACCGCTTGAGCGGCGCCCAAGCAGAGCCGATCCAGTAGAAGAGAAGAGCCGAAGGCAGTTTTGGGCATGATAGCTACCGATTGAGCTCCGCCCACCTCCGTCATCCTTCCACCTCCTTCCTTCCTCCTCTATTGCATGCCCTAGCAGCAGTGGCCACCTGTAGCCTTGCTACTTGGCTTGGGCGGCCGACCTGCAAATCAGCAGTGGCGTGGACCTACTGCTCATCTGCAGCTGCGAGCACGACCAGCAGCCAAAGGAAGGAGAAGGGCGGCTCTGGAGCACCTCGAACCATCCAGCAACGCCTCTACTTCTTTCCTCCACTCCATCGCCTAGCCACCAGCACCTTGCCCTAGTAGCTTGGGCGGCCGAACCATGGAGCTGCGTCTGTAGCCTAGCAACAACGTGGGATGGTGGTCGTTTAGGGCTTGGAAGGGCCACTCCAGTGGCGCCCCTCCTTCTTCTACCTTCCCCCTCCATCCTTGACCTAGGTACCTGCTTGGCGGACAACCAGTAGTAGGGGCGATGCCCTACCTTGCAGAAGCAGCAGTAGCGGCCGGGGGCCCTCTTCGGCATGGCAAACACCTCGAATCGTCGGCCATGACCTCGGCCTGGAGGTCCCATCTGGAATCCACAGCCATAGCTGCGTCTAGCACTAAGAACAGCCATCATCTTCAACCTGTTCGTGAAGATAGAGGAAGCTGTTAGCAACTGGTTTAATTTGGAAATCGATTGACACACAATAGAGCAAGGTAAGACTGGCACAGGGCTCAGTTTTGAGAATAGAACTAGAATCCGTAGCTTAAGCCAAGTCTTAGTTTTTAATCGAGTTCATCTTCAATGAGTTTTCCATTTCTGCGCAGGTTGCACGGCGTGCAAATCAATTTGTACGGCGTGCAAAGTTACAGATAGCCGAACGAGTTTCTGCCCAGGTGCACGGTGTGCAGCCCAGGTGCACGGCGTGCACTCTGCTGTAAAGAGCAGAATTAGGCGTGGTTGTGAACGTTTTTTGGTGTATACGAACACACCGAAGTGGGTGAGTAGTAGTTCATTTAGAAATCAATATTTAACTCAATTTAAATGTTTAATTGCTTCTGTATCAATTGATATAACTTCTAAACAATATAGTTCATACAATAGAGTATGTTAGACTCATTAGAACTGAACTACGTGATATGCTTAATGAAAATGATGAAATTTCCTGTATTATTGTTGCAATGTATTAACTGATTTCAAATATAGATGTTTAGCATTGAAACTGGATGAATGATTCTGAATCATGTTTATTTATGATAAATATATATATCTGCTTTTGTGATGTTTAGATTGTTCAATATGCATGAAATGTGATATTCCTGTTTAATGTTTATTTATTAATCGGTTAATAGACCTAGGTGCCCCAACACCGTAGAACCCCATTGCGCGGTTTGTACCTTTGGGGTGAAACGATCGATCTAGCCTTGTGCCTAGATGGTCGGGCTCGTGTGCAACATTAATCCGTGCGTGTGTCACGGTGGCACGAGGGCAGACAGACAGTGTCCAACAACAACGCGTGCTTGTGTCACGGTGGCACTGGAGAGAATAAAAAATGGGGGTTATTCAACATTAATCTGTGCTTGTGTCACGGTGGTAACACAGACCCTCCGACTGTGCACTACAGGGTGGGAGGAGTCCAAAGCACTCAGAGTTAGTGCAGACAGGCCCTTGTGCGCCTGGGGCCCTTGTGCGCCCGAGAGTCCTGTGCAGACCAGGACGGACAGTCAGACTTAGCATTTCCCGGGTGTGTCGCTAAGTCTTGTACGGTGGGATCGTAGTTCGCTACAGATCTTCATATGTAGAGTGCGCTGCATATGTTTGGGGCATAATAGCAATATGAATAAGTAATCAAGTAGGATCACAGTAAATTTATATAACTGTTTATTTACCTGAAATATATGTTGATGCTTAGAAATGTGATTAATATCTGTATATCTGCTATGTTATTAGAACTGCCTTGTTTAATTCTGCATTTATGTTTATTTTCAGTTTATAAACCTGATGAGTTGTTTAATGATAGCTAAGTGAAATGCTATTCACTGAGCGAGTAGGCTCATACCTCTACTCAAAACATTTTCAGGTTATCATCAGCAGCAGGAAATAAGAAGGATCGATTTATCCTTACGCCTAGTCGATAGAAGGTTCGTAGTTAGTAGTTAGAGGTCTCTTAGTCCTTTCCCCTCGATCTTTGGGACAAGGTATGAGTGAGAGAGAGAATGTGTATAAAGATGTAAATTAACTGTTATGCTTTATTTTATGTCAGATAATGTAATATGTTGTAGATTCTATTTATATTGCTATTCAATTTAATAAAGATGCTTCCGCAGTTTGTTTAGTTTCATTTTACAGCATAAATCGAATTTCCCTGTTAATGCTTTAAAAAGTGAAGAGTGGTTGGCTTATGTGTACATCCCATCCTATTGCGTCCTAATCTTGTGGTATTATGTTAATGTGAGATTGGGGCGTGACAGAATCAGTTAGTCAGATCTAGTTCTTTTAAGGCTAATCTAGGATTTTTTTTTCTTTTGATACAATCGATCATCTACTTGGATTTCATTCCACTCCATCGATCTCACTTTAGATCTCTTTGTTTCAGGTACCCCCAAGACTTGTGTATGCACCGCCTGAATAGCCTCGGACTCGCTAGCAGCTTTGATCCGGAGATTGACAGAACCTTTCACTGACAAAACAGAGAGAACCAAGCAAGAATGGCTCAAGAGGAGGAGATAGCTCGAAGGGTAGCTCAAGCCCTTAATGCACAGAGAGAAAGATTCATGCAAGAAGCTAGAGCTGTGGTTCAAGAAGAAATTCAAGCAGCACAAGTAGCAGCACAAGTAGTAGAATTACAAAAGGATCTTAGAGAGTTCTCAATCCCCAAAGCTGCTAATGTTCATCATCCAGTACAACCTCCTCCCATCAATGCTGCCAATTTTGAGATTAGGACACATTGGATCACATTTCTTCAAAACAACCCATTCTATGGCAAACAAGGAGAGGATAGTCAGGAACATCTTTTGAGGTTTATTGATCTATGTGCCATGACAAGGCAAAATGGAGTATCTGATGATGCCATTCGACTTCGTCTCTTCAAGTATTCCCTTGCTGATAGAGCTATAAGTTGGTATAATTCATTGCAAAGTGAAATACCCATCACCACTTGGGAACAACTCCAAAATGTGTTTCTAGAAAAGTTCTACCCTCCATCCCTCACCTGTGAAATCAGAGGCCGAATAACAAATTTCACTCAAGTCCCTGGAGAAACCCTTACTGAAGCCTGGCATAGATACAAAGAGCTTCTACGCAAGTGTCCACACCATAGAATTCCTAAGAATCAACTCATCAAAATTTTCTATAGGGGTCTGGATGACGATATCAAGAGATTCTTAGATTCCTCATCTGGAGTAAACTTCATGCGTCAAAGTTATGACAGTGCATGGAGGGTTGTCACCCTTGGAGCTAAAAATCAAGCTAATTTGGGTAGATCTATAGGTAAGGGAATATTGAAAGTGGCTATGGCTGAAGCTACTCCTGAGTACAAGTCTATCATTGAAACCCTAAAACTCTTAGTTGCCAAGCAAGACCATATTGAATCATCTCTTGCTGCAATTGGAAGAGGACATTCGCCCGCTCAACAACAAGAACAGATCAAGACTGCTTCTCTATTCTGTGAAGCATGTAAAGGAACTTATCATTCCACTTTAGCATGCAATGTTCTTTACGACATTGTCCTAAGTAATGTATGTGGACAAGGAGATAATAGTCAAATGGAAAATCTTAATGCTGTTAATGACATCCCTGGTCAAGGTTATTACAATTCGAATCAGAATAGGAACCATCCAGGGTTTCAATATAGAAATACCTCTGGAGCAGTAAAATCACATCAATTTAGTTTGAATAATCAACCACGAGGCCCACCAGGATTCTAGCATAATCAACAATAGAATTTTAGAAATCAAAGAAATTTCAAGGGAAACTTTCAGAATAGGAACTTCAATAACTATCAAAATAGTTCTCAGTACCAGAATCTTAATCAGCCTCAAGGACAACAAGTTGTTCCCCTCTCACCTGATGACAAATTAACAACCATTGAGAAGATGTTACAGTAAAGCAGAATATAATACCTAACCAACAAACATTGATAGCTAACCATCAAGCACATTAGAAAGCTATTGAATCTCAACTAGCTCAACTTGCCGCTAACATAAAGCCACCTGTTGGAGCATTTGGGGGCCAGCCCGAGAATAATCCTAAGCACCCAGAACAATTGAAGGTTGTCACAACCAGGTCAGGCAAGGATTATTCTGATCCTCCTGTCAAGCCACATGTGGTTATTACAAATGAGGATGAGCTTGTGATCATTTAAGACTCAACAACACCGGAGTCTCAACCAGAAGAACCAGTAACTGCTGATAAGACAGATAAGGAAAGTCTTGAGAAACCTATTGATGAAGAAACTGAAACACTAGAACCTGATATTCTTGTATACAAGCCTCGTATTCCGTAAAGATCTATATGCTCAAAATGCTTTAATTTCATTATTGTAATCAAATGTAAAAACTTGTACAAGTATATAATGTACAAGTACTTAGATATCATGTAAATCAAGTGTTTAGATATTTCCTAGCCATTCACAACACTTAGATAGGTCATCCCCCATAATAGTGTCACAACTGCACACTCATACACACACTTAGTATTCATCTAGAACAACCAAAATAGAGACATTCTTGGTCAAACTATTTGTCGACCGAGACACACTCGGTCGAACATCTTCTCGACTGAGAGTCTCCCGGGTTAATCCTTCTAAAATGTTCTATAGCAGTTAGACCTAGAAGACAAGGTGGTTGGGAGTTGGAATCGAATGTTATATAAACTTGCTCCAGACTGTCCCTCGGTCGACGAAGTCGTCGACTGACTGACTCTCAGTCGACAAACTTCTCGACCGAGAAGAACTCTGTCAGCACTTTTCAAAATTAATAAACTAGCCATTGCTAAAGTAATTAGTGGATACCTAACGGCTAGTTGAGCACTTAGAACCCCCTAGAAAGTGTCTAGAACGTCCTTAAGCATTCATATGCCATTCCTATAAATAGGACATGCCTTAGGACACCCAAAATACACTTGTGCAATACTTGAGCATACACACTTGCAATTTGCAATCCTTTCTTGTGAGAAATTGAGCAACTCCTACACTTGCTAATCTTTCCCATTGCTACAAGATCGTGTCCTATAGGCTAGTATCTTCTTTCCACCATACTTACACTTTCACACACATTGGTTAGGAGATCAAAATGCTTGATATAGGAAATCAAGCCTTGTGCTACAACGGTAATTGTAATTTCCATTTTCCCTTCTTGTTCCTTTTTATTACTTGTACTCTCCTTTCTACTCCTAGGGTTGGAGGCTGCGGATTGGAGAGGGTGTTATCTTCTCAGGTGGAGAAGGGTCTTCTCGAAGGAGAAGGTGGACTTTGGGCTACTTCTAGAAGGTATCAACGGGAAGCTACTTCAAGGAGGAAGGCTACTTTAAGGGGGAGCTTGAAGTTACTTCAAGTAAAGGTTGCTTCAAAGTTGGTGATATGACTTCGGGGTGAAGGTTGTCCAAAGGGTTTGGGAAGGTAGTTGTATTTTATGTAACATCCTTGTGAGGTAATAAAATACAAGTACTTTCAAATCCCAATGGGAAACAATTGGGTAGTGGACTGACTCCCTTAGTATTTGCTAAGGGTGGAACCACTCTAAACCCTATGTCCCCTTATCTAATAGTTTGTGGTTGATTGTTTGAATTATTATTTTTAAAACTTCATAAAAACCCTATTCACCCCCCTCTAGTGGTTTTTCAAGGGGGGTAGAAGAGCACGGAAACATGTCTTCTTCAAGCACAACCAAACATACATCCACGACATGCAATCTCAAAGCATACACCAAACAGAAATGAGAGAAAACTAACAATCTAAGTCATAGTCGAAATATGGTAAACATGGCATCAACTCATGAGATATTGTAAATCAAAGAGTAAGTGTATAAAAATATTAAGATTACAACATAGAGAGCATGTTCTCAGAAGCAACTAAATGCCAAAACTATGAAAATAGGATGATAAAATATTATAGCTCAGAAAATGTGCCCATATGTTTTTAGTACAAAATAGCCTAGAAAGATATATATGATCAAGATCTAGATTAAAAAATAGAAAATATAAACATCTAGGTCATCTATGTCCACATCATCAACATCATCATTAGCATCAGAAGCTTCTGGCTCATAGTCATGATCTCCATCTGAAGGTGCAGTAGAGACAACAACATCACCTTCATCACTAGAGGCACCAGCAAATCCATCAGAGCCATCATTGTCCTCATCATCCTTAGAAGCCTCCTCATCAGTAGTAGAAACAACCTCCTCATTAGCCTGGTCTAGCATCTCCTCATCAGCAAGGGAACCAAAACCACATCCGGGCCATTGGGCAATTTTCTCAGCCCAAGACATGCCAAGAGCATGAAGCTCATTGTCTTGTGGGAAGGAAGGAGCAAAAGTACCAAGACTAGCAAGCAAGGTGGACAAGGGGCCAACAGGAAGAGGAAACACTCTAGGGTAGATCCCCCAATAGCAGAGGGTGTAGCAGCAGAAGCAACAGGTGGAGGGACTAGGTAAAAGTGATCATATGCAAAGGATGCATAGTCACCTCCAGGGTAGGGCTGGTAGGTAGGATAAGGATGTTCACATGATAGGTTCATGTTAGACATGATGGATCATAGGTCCTAATGCATGTTCTCTTGAACTTGAAGGTTATATGCATGTTGATGCATCATGTAGCCCATAAGGGTTTCATTGGATACATGGAAAGAGGTGCGAGCATGTTGGGTAGGCTGAGGTGGTGGAGGTCCACCATGTGGAGGTAGAGGTAGATGCTCAAGGTGTGGTAGAGGATGGGATAGGCACAAACTTTTGAAGTGTGGGCTCACTGATGCAAACTCCTTTTTGGAATGGTTTGTAATGAAGGTCATAGGAAAGAGATTTTCTAGTAGCAAGTTGAAAAAGACCACATATCAGGGCTGGGTAGGGTGGGCAGGTGCCACAGGTGTTCTTACCTGAGTCAAAGCAAGTCATATAGTGGAAAACATACTGAGACCATTTGACTCTGATGTTCTTCAAGAGACAATACATAATTACATAGTGTGTTCTGCAATTTTAGTCTGATTTTTCTTGGGATGAATATTACAGTTAACGACTAGGGCAAGTATGTAGATCTAGAGGTCTAAGGCGGAGGAGGGAAGGGTAAAATTATTCCTTTAGGGGAACTGAGGCTTCTTCAAGAATTTATGAATATCAAGGAGAGTAAGATCATACTACTTGTAGAAGGCATGAGGCTCGACTAGGTCAAAATACTCAGGGTAGTCCTTCCTCCAAGTGTCAGTCTCCTCAGTACCTGAGAAAAAGATGTTCATGGTATCCTTAGAGACTAGGAATTTCTTCCCGGTGATCATGGAAGTGAGGACTACTTGAGTATTGGGTGGTGCTACGAGTGTTTCAGAATTCCATTGCAAGTTAGTATAGAATTAATGAAAGGCTTTGGTGCTAGTTATGGAATTGTTGTAGTACAAGCATTCGATACATGAGGCGGAGAGATGGTGATTGTAAAGCAACTCGGCTACTTGATAGATTATGCTTTGTCTACATGGGATAGGCTCAAAAAGGGCACGAAAAGGAAAAGGATTACTAAGAAGGAGGTCCTTGTACCTATTGAGAGCCTCATTGGAGAAAAAGAATGTATCATCAAAGGGTATGAGATGCGAGTTGGAGGACGAAGATGGCACTCTAGCTGGGGCTGCCCTATTAATCTTGTTAGACACCATGGAGACAAAATGTAGAGGATGGAGAGACAAAAAGTAAGAGAAACACCACCAAAACCCATCCACACACCTAGGGTTGATAGGAAAGAGGTCAAGGGAGGTTGATATAGGTCAAACTAGGCTAGGGAGAGGAAGGCTGGGGCTAGGGTTGATAGCTTGAGGGAGCTAGAGGATGGATTGGTTGATTTTTCTCTATCTAAGAGGGAAAAAAGTCAGCCAAGCCCAACTTATGTTTTCTCGAGCCCGACCATTGGTCGAATTTTGTGACTCAAAAACTCAACTGATAGGCTCTTTAAAAAAGCTTTCGTCCTCTGATCGGTCGAGTTGGCAACTCGACCGACAGTGCAACTGAACCAACATTAGAAATTCTAATTTTTAGTCATTAGAGTGCTAATTAAATTTATTTTTCAAGTCAATTTTGCATTTTTAAACATACTTAGGCACATATCACTCATCATTGGGTACTATTTTGTGATAAAATAAGTGTTTGTGAAAAATACCCAAAAACAAGAGAAAATACGGCAAAAAGAATAGGAAAAATGATTTTTAGCATATTAGCAAGTAATGGTGATCAAAACATAGGCAAAACATAAAGAATAGATGACAAATAGCTAGAAGGCATGTCAGATTCATTCAAAGAAGTTATGATCAACTCTCTATCTAGTGGTTTAGTGAAAATGTTCAACAACTGATTTTCTGTGTCCACATGTGTGATATAGATATTTTTTTTGGTAATTTGATCATGAAGAAAATGATGGAAAACCTCTATATTCTTAGATATAATATGAAATATAGGATTATATGACAACTTAATTGCACTAGTGTTATCACAGTAGATAGGAGAATCATCAAATTGAATGTTAAAGTCTTGGAGAATTTGCTTCATCCATAGGACTTGGGCACAACAACTCTCGGCTGCAATGTATTCAGCCTCGGTGGTTGATAATTCCTCTATGCTCTGTTTCTTGGAGAACCAAGACACCAAGCATGGTCCTAGGGGAAAGCAAGTGACGCTTGTGCACTTTGTATCAATCAAGCATCCTGCATAATCCACATCACTATAAGTCGTAGGAGTAAAGTCCCTTGACTTGGAATACCATAGACCAAATTTGGAAGTTTTGGCTAAGTATCTTAAAATCCTCTTGACATGTATAAGATGTGATTTCTTAAGATTTGATTGAAAGCAAGCACACAAGCAAAAACTAAACATTATATCAGGTCTAGAGGCAGTTATGTAAAGTAAACTTCCGATCATACCTCTATAGAGCTTCTCATATACCTTCTCACCTTCTTCATCCTTATCAAGTTTGGAGGTGTTTGACATGGGTGTGTCCATCGGCTTGGCGTTCTCCATCCCAAAGCGCTTAAGTAGCTCACTCGTGTACTTGCCTTGGTTGATGAAGTTCCCATATTTAGTTTGCTTGATTTGAAAGTTGAGGAAGAATGTGAGATCATCCATCATACTCATCTCAAATTCACTCTGCATAAGATCACTAAATTCTTTGCACAAATCAAGTTTAGTTCCTCCAAAAATGATATCATCAACATATATCGGAATGATAAGAAAATTGTAAGAAGTGTGCTTCAGAAACTAGACAGAATCTACTTTGCCCATGATATACCCATGATCTAACAAAAAGTTGTTTAATTTCTCATACCAAGCTCGAGGTGCTTATTTGAGTCCATTGAGAGCTTTCTGCAACAAATAAACATGGTTAGGTAAACTATCATGTTCAAAGCCCGGGGGTTGTGCAACATACACTTCCTCCTCAATTGTGCCATTTAAAAATGCACTTTTAACATCCATTTAATATAGAAGAAAGTTTTTATAACTAGAAAAAACAAGCAACATACGAATGGACTCAAGTCTGGCTACAGGCGCATATGTTTCATCAAACTATATACCTTCCTATTGATTGTATCCCTGAGTCACTAACCTTGCTTTGTTCCTTACCACTTTGCCGCTTTCATCTAGCTTGTTGTAGTAGACCCACTTTGTGCCAATGATCTTTGTATCAGTTGGTCTTGGCACCAGGGTCCATACTATGTTATTTTCAAATTGCTCCAACTCTTCTTGCATAGATAGGATCCATTCATCATCCCCAAGAGCTTCTTGGACGTTCTTTAACTTGAGTTGTGAGATGAAGGCATTGTTGGCTTGTTCTTTGTTGAATGCAACCCACATCTTCACTCTTTCAAATGGATCAGTTAAGATCAGATCTTTTGGATGAATATTTGGAAATCGGGGAGTTGGATCCTTCTTCTCTTCATCTTTCTCTTCTTCTTGAATGACCACCTCTTTTCCCTTATGGATGATCTTGAGTTCTTTTAGAATATGAATTACCTCTCATGCAACATCATCATTTGTAACAATATCTTTAGGAATAGAGGGGTTAGTCTCAATAAACTTAACATTAATAGATTTTTTTACTTTAGTGAGATCAATATTAAATACTCTATATGCCTTGCTAGTAGTGTTATAGCTAAGAAAGAAATCCTTATAAGATTTTGGATCAAACTTTTCAAGAGAATCTTTCATATTCAAAACAAAACAAGGACATATGAAAATACTCGATAGAAGGCTTTCTACCACACTATAGCTCATAGGGGGTTTTCTTTAAGGAAGGATGTGTAAAAACTCGATTTTGCACAAAAAATGAGGTACTGACGACTTTGCCCCAAAACTTCTTCAGAGTGTCATACTCTAAAAGCATGGTCCTAGTCATCTCTTATAGTGAGCTATTATTCCTATCTACAACCCAATTTTGTTGAGGTTTTCGAGGTGAAGATAAGTTATGTGCACATCCAGATAGTTAACAAAAATGTTCTAAAAGATAATTTTCAAACTCTCCCCCATGATCACTATGGATGGAAATGATCCCGTAAGAAGCTTCATTATCAACGCATTTACAAAAAATCAAGAAAACAACAAGTGTATCACTCTTGGAAATGAGAAAGAAGGTCCAAGTATATTTAGAGAAATTATCGACAATAACAAGGAAATACTTGGAACCACAAAGCAATTGGGTTCTCATTGGTCCAAATAGATCAATGAGAAGAAGTTCAAGAGCACTTTTGGTACTAAGGAATCCTTGGGATTTGAAGGAGGAATTGGTTTGATTTCCTTGGGTACAAGGTTGGCATTCGTCATCCTTTTCAAAATCCAATTTTGAAAGTCCCTTGACCAGGCCCTTTTTCTCAACTTCTTCAACTGGTGCATATTTACATGACCAAGTTGGAGATGACAAAGAGAAATATCATTCAAATTGACTACTAGGCATCTACCAACAACAAACTTAATAAAGTCAAGAACAATTACATAAAGATTACCATTTCAAGCTCCCTTATATATGACTTGATAGGTGAGGGAATCTAGAATCAAGCATTCAAAAGAAGTAAATAACATAAGCTAAAAATTATCACATAATTGGCTTACACTAATTAAATTGTGATGTAGGCCATCCACAAAAGAACATACTTGATACACAAGGATTCACCTACATCACCCCCACCTTTGACCTTACCTTTCTTATTGTCCCCAAAGGTAACCGTACCTCCTTTCTTTTTGGTGAAGTTATTGAAATGGCTTATATCACCTGTCATATTCTTCGTGCAGCCACTATCAACAATCCATCTACCTTTTTCCTACAAGAAAGGAGATTTTTGGTTCCCCACTCAAACTTTGGGAGCTGGAGTTAGATTGGGGACCCATTTCATCTTTGGGTTGGTCCCCTTAGGCTTGTAAGGACAATAAGTAGAGTAATGATCATCACACTTGCAATGAGAACAAATCATAGGGTCCTTAGTGTCGGAGGACTCTCCAATGAAAAAGGAGGTCTCCTTGCTCTTTTTCTTACCTTTGGCTTTGTTCTTGCCCTAAGGTTCTCCCCCTACAAATCCCAAACCACTAGTACCACTTTGTTTGGTGGAATGGTCAAAGATTTCATCAAGGGAGTTTTTCCCTTTGAGGCATTTCTACAAACAGGCTCTAAGTTTATGATTGTCATCAGTAAAAGATATGATAGTAGAAGACAAACTAGCAATATCATCTCTAGCATGAACAATGTTGGCCTCTAAATAGAGGGTTGTAGTCAAATAAGAATCTTTCTCAAGAGAAATAGAAGTAATATCATTTCTAGGCAAGATATGTCTACAAGATAAATCACTAACTTGACCAAGAAACCTAGAATTTTTAGTTTTAAGCACTTAAATTTCCTTAAGATAAAAATCTCTCTCATACCTACGAGCATCAACAATAAGCCTAAATATAGAATTTTCAGTTTTAAGATTTTCAAGCTCATTTAGGCAGTTTTGGTTATCTTCCTTAAGAGTTTTAATGTTCTTAAGGTAAACATCATTCTCTATTTCAACTCCATTGTATTAGAGATCAAGATCAAGATATTGGCCTTGCAAGTTATCAATGCTCTCAAGATGAGTTTTCTCATTAAGCTCAAGAATTTCAAGTTTAACATACAAATCATCAGTATTTTTGCCTAGCCTTTTTCTTTCAGATCACATTTAGCAAAAGAAGAACGGGTAGAAACAAGCATATCAATAAAAGTTTTCTTAGATAACTCATGCAAGCTTACCTCACTTTCCTCACTTATCTCACCAATTTCTTCACTATTAGAGTTCATGAGTGCAAGGTGGCACTTTCCATCTTCTTTAGAGTTGGAGCCACTTGAGAATGATTCCTTCCAAGCTACATGAGCTGCATTCTTGTGTCTTTTCTCCTTCTTTTCCTTCCTCTTGTACTTATTCTCCTTCTTGTACTCTTCCTCCTTCTTGTATCTTCCCTTGTGGTGTGACTTTTTTGACTTGGGACATTCACTCTTGTAGTTTCCCTTTTGTCCACACTTGTAACATCTAGGAGTAGAGGAGGAGGATTGTTTTGCCTTGGACTACTTACCCTTGGTGTAGTTGGCTTTATTCTCACTAGGGCCATCATCTTCACTAGAAGAGGAAGGATATGTCCAACAAGAAAGTTGTAGTTGAAGGAATACTGCATCCACTTGTGCTTTGAAAGCACTATCTTTGATCTTCTTGGATTCCTTCTCTTCGTGCTTGGATTCTTTTTCTTGCTTTTCAAGCCTTGGATCATGATCTTGGAGGTTACTAATGAGCTCTTCAGTTGGGATGTCACCAAGGCTCCTCACTTCTTTAATGGACGTCACCTTTGGCTCCCATATCTTTGGTAGAGTCCTCAAGATCTTGGAGTTGATTACACCTCTATCCAAATTGTTTCCCAAAGAAGCTAGGCTACGGATGATCACATTAAGCCTAAAGTACATCTCCACAATCCCTTCTTTCTTGACGATCTTGAAGTTTTCTAGAAGGTTGTTCAACATTTATATCTTAGCCTCCTTGACTTGCTTTGTGACTTCATAGGTAATGCACAATTTATCCCAAATCTCATAGGTGGTGTCCCAAGTTGAGATGCGGTTGAACTTTGTTGGGGTAAGGGCTGCATAGAGGATGCTTATGGCTTTGGCCTTGAGCTGGGCTTCTTTTAGTTCAGCTTCATTCCATGTTGAAACAGCTCTGGTTGGCCCCTTGTATGGTGTGACCATTACCTTCCACATATCAAAGTTCATGCCTTGAACGTAGAACTACATACGCCTCTTCCAATATAGGAATTTGGTGCCCTCAAAGACTGAAGGACGTATGGAGAAGCCTCCCTCTAGGTTGAGTGAACCAAAGAGGTTGTCGCCTATCTTCTCATCTTATGGGAGATTGTTGGAGAATATCCTTGGATATGATACCACTTGTTGGATCTATGTCTCCAAAAGGGGGTGGGTGAATAGAGATTAAAAATTATCACAAGATAACTTAGACCTTCAAATTATATCAATCAAAACAAATAGCTTAATAGCATTTTGAAGTCCTAACTAAACAAGCATAGCAAGGATGGGGCAAATTGAAACAAGCACTTGGATAAGGTGGTTTAGAGTGGTTCCACTTTCCAAACTAGGAGAGAGTTAATCAAACCTAGAGAGGTCAACCTCTAGGACTTTACAATCCATGCATACTTATATTCCATTCATAAGAGATACAAAGATACCACCATACATCCAATGACTTATATATTCAAGACAAGCGTCTTTCACCTACACAAGGACTTACCCACTTGATCAAGATGTCTTTAGCCTTCAACAAGGACTTACCCACACTTGCATCAAGTCTTTTTCCTTGACGAAATTTTCCCACTCTTCTTGAATCTTGGCTTTGCCCTTCTCCTTCACCCGGAGAAGATCTTCACCTATTCTTCAACCTTGAAGAACAATAACAACAACTTCACCTTTACTCAGAGTAGCTTGCTTCACCTTTGCTTCTTTGAGAAAAGGGGTAGGGAAGATGGGATGGAATGAGAGATTTACAAGCAAAAGGAAGTAGCTCTCTTACAACTAACCTAACTCACTCATAATCACAAAATGCTATGTAAAATAGAGAGAGAAAGGGGTTCAAGGAGTTGCAACACACTAAACTATAGAAAGGACTTAGAATAGCATGAATGAGAAAACTTGGAATGAACTCCAAGGGGTTCTATTCCTAGTTGGGGGTGTTCCCATGAGTGTGGGATCACTTAAGGGAGAAACATAGCCATTTTCCAAGTTGCAATGGATCTATTCTCACTCAATACAACTCACCAACAGTTATAATCACTATTTCTGCATTTTCCGTATAGTATGTTTGGTCGAGTTTCAATAAAGATAACTCGATCAATCCACTAAGTGACAAAGCCAATTTTCAAACTATCGGTCGAGTTTGTTCTGGGAAACTTGACTAATGAATCAAAATTAGTTTTTCTTAGTTGATCGATCGGTTGAGTTCTATGAGTGCGCAACTTGACCAATTGGTCTCTCCAGAAAACCCATCACTGGATCGGTCGAGTTTCCAACTCGACCAATAAACAACCTTTGACAAATTTTCTAAACTAACATTTGAGTGATCAAATGTTGGAATTAAGTGTCCCTAATTTTTCACCTTATTTACAATTCATATCATCAATACAAGTGATTACAAAAATCATCTAAGGTCATTTGGAGTGATTCCCAAAATTGCACACTTACATTGCTTTTGACTTGAAGTTGAACACGATAGGGCTTGTGTAATTTGATCCTTTTCATGTACCTAAAGCCTGAAATGAATCCTTAAAAAATATATTAGATACATAGGAATGGAATGGTTAAGTCATTATCAAAATATGGGCAATGTATAACTCTCAAGTCAACAATATTTAGTAGGGTCATTGATGCACAACAAGTCAGAGTGCTTTCACTCTCTTCCTGAGTACCCAAGTTTAGAGGAGGAGCCTAGGTATTCGGCCGCTCCCATTAGTCTCTAAGAGCCAGACGTGGTGAGGACCATTGTAGATGGGGTATTACTCGAGATTAGAGACTTGGTAACTCGGGAATGCTTCTATGTCTTGTGTAGTGACATCATAGCTTTCTACAATGCTTTCACATGTCGTTGTACATTTCATGTGGGTTTAGGGCTTTCTAAAATGCTTTCACATGTCATTGTACATTTCATGTGGGTTTAGGGATTAATAATATGAATGGGAGATTAATCAAGTCTGTGCAGTTATTGATTTGTTCCTTGAAGTTTTTGAGAGTAACTTGCTACTTGTATGTTTGTAAATTACACGTTTCCTTTGTTATTGATTAAGAATGTTCATTTATTGATTTACTCTTTGTAGTCATCTATAGTAAACTGCAATACACATTTTTGTGAATAACTAGTTCCTTTATAGATTGCTACTATTATACTATATATTTAGTTTCTCAATAACATATCTCTTATAATCTAAGTGCTTTAAATTGTTTCTTTGAAGTATTCATTCAGAGAGTGAGTAGTCTCACCTCTATACTCACAAGTTTTAGGGAAACCACATGAATTTGAAGAATGTCAATGCCAGAGAAGATTTGTCACAAGAGCTAAGTATCAGATTAGTTAAGTATAGTCAATCCCTATCACTCCAGGTCCTATATAGAAGTGTGAGAGAGTTGTAAATGATGATAAGTAGCTATCTTTCCTTAACAATAGAGAATTCATTTGAGATCATGTCATATGTACATGGAAGTGTTAGAAACAAGATGGATGTAAAGATATGTATCTTTATTGTTGAAGTCAGATTAAAGTAGTCAAGTTTTAAATCCCCTTGTATGGTTAGATTATGGGATTGAATGTGAGGAAACAATGAGTGTGAAATAGGAAGGAGAAAAATTTAAGGGTGTTCTTAATATTATATTTAATCCTCAACTTATGCCTTAATCTGATGATTAATGGTTATCCTAAGATGTAGGTGTGGTAGGTTGGTACCGCAACTTAGGATGAGTCATGAGGTACCATTAGGAAGTCTAAGTATTTGGATACCTTAGATCAGTATCTGAATGCTTAGGTTGACCAATATCAAGCTACTCTATCTATTCTTCTCTAGATGCCCTGGTCGTACATGTAGAGGGACAATGGGATAGAGAAAAATCCTAGAAATATTAGGGTTATAAGACCACAAAGTAATGAAGAAATAAGAGAATAAAGATAGAATGAGATACAAATTTTATTTCTGAATGTTGTTTTGATTGGAGATAGACATAAATGCTCTTATATATCTGAATTCAGATATTCAATTACCAGAAATATATATGGTTTTGTAAGAGTTTTATACACTATTAAGTTTCTTCAATTATTATTTACATTCCTTGTATGAAGTACACAAAAAATGATCTTTAATTGAATTTTCCCTATGTGAATATTCTTTGCACATGTTTGAGATAAATAAGAGTTTGTTAGTCCTGAGTAGCTCTTCATTTTAGGACTACATGTTTGGCCTGGTCTGGCTGGTAGGATGCATTAATGGGATGTAGTGACTCCTATTTTTTTTATCTAATAAGTGTAATTAAACTATAGAGATATAAACCCAAAATCTAATGAAAATGCACATACACTAAGATATTGAGATATAAGGGAAAGATTGGAATAACTAAGAATTCATTGGAGATGATATCTAAGATCTACCTTTGGGGACTCAAATAAGAAATCCTAAATTGGGAATAAAGGTAGAAGGTATATAGATTCAAGACACAAATTAATATATAGCATACAAAATGAAGAAGAAATAATGGATAAAGAGACTTGGATCATATAATTAATTGAGGCACTTTCTTCAATTTGAAACAAAAGAAAGTAAAAAAAATTGAGATAAAGAACATTCTAAGACACACAAAAGATGGATCAATTGTGAAGACCCTCATTATACTAAAGTATCTCAAATAAAGAGATAGAATAGAAAGAAGTCAAAAGAAAATGACATAAGGTTGGGACTAGAGCTTAATGGTAGACATTAAATGAAGTCTCTAAATATGAAATACGAGAAAGATAAGAGAAAATTACATAGAATCCAAGATAGAAAGAATCAATTATGAGTAATTGATCACATAATTGATTACAATGCATTTTGATACCTTAAAACAATGGGAAAATAGGAGAAAAGAGTTAGGCATACAAAAATTACATAGTAATGGAGAATTTTCATATCCATTAAAATAAAGAGAGCTATATGAATATGTAAATTATAAGATTAGGATATGAAACTCCAAAGAAATAAAGAGAGATGTTTTAGATTATGAGTTTGATTAAGGAAAAAGGGTTACATGATATAATAGAAAGCATGAAATGTGTCATTGCTTTATAAACTCTAATGCATTCATTCTTACTATTTTTTGATTTAAAGTCTCTATAGAGTAACAACATATTTTCTATCAGATGTATTCAATAGGTTCCTTGTGATGAAATGGTACTAGTTTTCAAAAGAAGAATAAATGTGCAACTAAACAAATGAACAAGTCATTTAAATGTAAATTATATATAAAACAAAAAAGAGTGATTGAAAGAGAAACTATGTTTGATCCCTGCATGAGACATTTGATTTAAAACAAAGGACATGTAATGTATTAAACATAAAATAAAACTAGTGCATAGAATATTGATTTAGAATTTCAGTTTCATATTATTAAATGGTTAATAAGAAATATATATGGCATGGAAACATAAACATATACATGAATGAGCAACATGATCATAAGAGATAAGTAAAAGTTAATAATGACACGTGGAAGAGTAGCATACATGGAGAGAATGACAAAAAATAAAGAAGGGGGTGAAACATGAGGGAGTAATATAGATGATAAAAGAGATAGATTGTGACATATGACAAAACTCTAAATAGTTTAGTCTACTTGATGATGAGTAATTATACATAGATACAAGAAATGTGTTAGATGAATGCTTAAAAATAAGAATTCTAAATCTCAAAATTATCTTCTCTTTTGTATCTTCCTTAATGATAGTAACATGAGGACGAAGTGACAAGGAAATGAATTTTAAATGATACATAACCACTATGGTAGACACATCTACTGAATGTATTAATTTACATAATATGATGATGAAAACCTAGTAGGATAAATAAAGGAAGTAACCCATCAGAAAGGTCAAGTAAGAGAAAATAAATTCAAGTGATAAAGATAAGGAAGACCTTAGTAAACTTAAAGAGAGCTAAGGTTTGCATATTAAAATAAGGGAGTAAAATCATGTCACAATAAGATCATGTTATTGATAAGGATGATATAATAGAAAATTTGGAGTTGTAGTAGTACATGGTATGCTACTAGTGATTTGACCTTGAATACTAACATCTCTATAAAATAAAATCACGATTTCAATAATATGAGAAGAAACTAGCAGTGCAAGTAATTCTAGGATTTAAAGGTTGCAAATAAGAAAGGTAGATAAACAACATGGAAATGACTAAGAAGAAATGATGAAAAATATATTTGAGATGTGAGAAGTATAATTTGAATAAAAGGAGAAGTACAACGTGAGCAATGTGTGATATGAAATAAATTCTTACAGTGATTGCAAAAATAATGAATAATCCATTCTTACCTCGAGTATATGAATCACTAGATATATTTAGTCAATATGATCAAAATAAGAAATATAAGTAAGAAGAAGTAAGTGGTAACAAAAAAAAAGAAAGTAGAGAAAACAAATGGCTTTCAATAAAATGTGAATTTGTTTTTAGAAGTATAATTTACTACATGTATATCAAGGGATGTACATTAGTTACACATATGATTTTTGTTATACATCTGCAAGCTATGTTTTAAATTGAAAGGGTGTGATGGTTTTATTCAATCTTACCAATAATCCAACTAAGTACTATACAATTGTTGCTAAATCTAGTCTTGCAGCTTATGAGTGCTTTTCTATTAGAGTAGCACAATGGTAAACTTCAAAAAAATGAAGTTAACTCTCTTTAGTAATTCAGATGTGATACCAAACAATAGTACATATTAATCCATAAAAATTGAAATGGTTGGATCAGATTGCGACGACTAAGATAACACCTCAAAAAACTATGAAAAGATTGAATATGCTTGTTTCTATTTCTCTTTCCTATTATTGATTTTGACATTAAAAAATCTTTTGATGTCATTCAGGGCCTTGTTTTTAAATATTTATGTGATTAGAAGAGAAACATAAGACTCAATGTTGAAAATGGTTTCTAAATATGAAATACAAAAATTTAGTAATGTATAAGATTTCATAAGTTAAAAGAAACCTTAAATGTACTTTTCCCTTATATTTATGTTTTCGGGATGAACCTTTTTTGGGGGTAATATTATGGACATGTATGAGCTTCATTGGTAAATTAGGATATACTAGGATGATTACACGCTTAATTAGATTGATAATTAGATAAGCCTAACGAATGATTATAGTTCAAGTATGATGTTTCAAACCTAATGAGTAACTCTAATCATTCTTTACTTTGAAGGATTAGGGTTTGAGAAGTGTAAACCTAATCAATCAAAATTAGGGTTTTGATAGTATATAAATGCAAAACTTTATAGTTATAGCAGTATAATAAATGATTTTTCATATTTTCTATATAACTTGGATTTACTTGAAATATGATATGTATAACTCAATAATGTGTGTTAGTGCAAAATTTTAGAATATTTAGATGTTCTTTGAATGTGGTTCTCAGTCAAATTATACTTCGACCGATCATCCTACAGATTGTTGTTTAGCAATGTAGTGTTTGGTTTTTATTTATTTATGGATAACTCAAGAGTGATCCAAAATTTTTAGTGAAGCTCAAAAACTTTGTTAGAAAACATTTGATTTTTGATAACTTTTTGGAGGAGGTTTTTATTCAGTAAACAATTTTCAGTAACATTTTTATAACAAAAAATTAAAGAAAGAACATGTAGGGTCAATTTGCAATTGACCCAAGCTCCTTTATTTCTCTATATGATTATCCTAACACACTACAATCTTCCAAATTTGTTGATTCATTTCAAAGAAATTAAATCCTAGACAGAGAGTGAGGGTTAGTGTTTGGATGGAGAAAGTGGAGAAGATGGCGGTATAGGGTTATCTCTTCCCAGAGTTGATGAAATCAACTAAGTTTGTCATCTATAGAGAGATTTTCTGAGTGATTTTTCTCTCACATGTCAATATTCGTCCATCCTATGATTTTATTCAAAATGACATCATATCCTCTTTTTTCTCACTCTTTTTCTGCAATACTCCTTTCCTAGGGTTTCCGTGTTGGAAGGAAGACGAAAGTGGTGTGCTGCAAGAATTTTGATATGGATTCTAGAATTTTAGATCATGGGTCACATTTTTAAGGTTTTTTCACACCTTAAGTGTGTGGGTACTTCAACTAAATAAAAGATTGCATGAAATTAATTTAAATCCACTATAATCTTTAGCTCTTCCTTTTATGGAGCAATAAAACCCTAATCTACCTTTTAGTTCTGGCTGTTGCAAGATGATATATAAATGGATTATTTTCTTTTTTAATGAATCTCAGATGTAAAATCATAATATAAATGTATATAAATAATCTAAAAATAGAATTCCTAAAGTTATTGTAGAAGTTATAAGAATATACTGAAATCTAGGGTTTTTGCTATGTCTAAAATTGTTGTATATCTGAATGAACAATTTTTCCTATTTGAATCTACTTATTTATAAATGATTTTTTAATCTAAATGTTTATTATAGATATGTCAGATATTATCTTGTAATTCATTGAAATTACCGTTGTTTTCGTGATATATTAGTAAAGAGGGTGAAACCCTATACGAGCGAAAAGTTGTATGTTTGTGGATAGACATCATGAAATCCAAAAAAAGTGATTCATTTGAGTGTTACATATTTATTTCAAGGTTATTCTTAATGAACAATATTTTGATGAATGGCATGGAAACCCTAGTTCAGTTCATTCCAGGTCTTCATATACATGTTTGGTTGTATGTGAACTGTTGAAAACAATATTTTATTAGTGAAAGTTTATGATGCATTAAATCCCTATGTGAGTGAAGTGATATGTGAATGAGGAAAATGAAATCCTAAGGATAAGGTATTCAGTGAATCAATTATTTTCAATTCAGTTTTCTTCAATATAATATGTGGTGATCCTTAGTTAATCAGTTTATAGTACAAACTAGTGATAATTTATGAAAAGATTTACAAGGTTAAGCTAAGAGATGTTGATTTGATGATTGAACTATGAATTTAAGTAATGAATTAGAAATTTAGATGCCCTGAACAATGTAGAATCCTTCACATGTTGCCTGCTCTATGGAGAGAAAATGTACTTCCCAACTGGAGGTATTATTTCCAGATCGAGGTAAGTTGCAGAGTAATGGTTGGGTTTTGGGGTCTAGGCAAGTAAGGGAACACTCCTTAAGATTGTGAGGTATCCAACATTAATCAGGGATGTCGGTGCTACCCCTGTTGTAGGATAGTTGGTTGCCCCTTGTGGGACCACTGATATAGAGTTGTGTTGATCCATGGACATCTTCGGTAGGTTAATCGATGCACAAAAACATAAAGTGATTTGACTCTATGCCTGAATACCCAAGTTTTGAGGAGTCTAGATATTTGGCTAATCCCATTAGCCGATGAGAAACAAACATGGAGAGGTCTGCTACATATGGGGTCTTATTTGATAATATAGACTTAGGAACCAGGGCATGCTCATATGTCTTGTACAGTGAGATCCTAGCTTGCTAGGATGCTTTCACATGTCATGGTTATTCGATGAGTTGGATACCACAACCGTCTTTTGGATAACATGACCGTGTTTGGTTGAGTTGGATACCACGACCGTGTTTTGGATAACACGACCATTTTGTTTGTAAGTCTGTTGGTGCAGGGCATTTTTGGAATTAACATGTGGTGTCATGTGTGTGGCTACTGTATAAAGACGAGCTGGAGTCCGTCTTTCAATGTAATGAGAATTGCTTCCCGCATTCTACTGAATTAAATTGCCCGCTCTTTCTCTCCATTTCTTCTTTTCAGTCTTAAGCACCGTCTTCCCTCTCTAGCTTCCTCTCTTATCTGATCTAGGGTTCCATCATACCTATCTACGTTTCCACTTTCTCACTTGGTATCAGAGCATCTTCGATATGAAGAATGGCTTCTGCTTCCTCAGAAATTGAAGGAGATAGTCCCATCAACAAGGAGATAAGAGAGCAGATTGTCCAGAAGTATCCCTTTCCCACCGGAGTTAATGTCGCCAATTTCGTGTCTCTGAAGCTCACGAACACCAACTACCTCTACTGGTAAGTCCAAGTCATAGCACTGATAGAGAGCAATTCACTGGAGTCATTCATAGATGGAACAGAAAAGATGTCGGCGAAGATTCTGATCGATGATGAAGGTAATGTTACCGCAAACCCTAACTATACTGCTTGGATGCGAATGGATCGAATTGTTAAAGGTTGGATAATGGGATCACTTACTGAGGAAGTTCTAGGAGTAGTTGTCGGTTTGTCTTCTTCTGCTCAAATCTGGTCTGCTCTAGCCAAAAATTTCTGTGAGTCGACACAGTCACGCAATTTTGATTTGATGACTAAGCTTCGTCGAATGAGTAAAGGAAGAAGATCTATTGTCGACTACATTCGAGAGTTTAAGCAGGTCTGTGATCAACTTCATGCGATTGGAAAATCCATTCCTGAAGATGATAAAGTGTACTTCCTTCTGAGTGGCCTTGGATCTGAATACGAGATCTTCACTGTGTCTATGATGAGACCTCCAATTCCTCCGTATGATGACGTAGTGTCTCTTCTGAAAGATCTTGACATGAGAAGGTCATCTTCTGAGTTCATGAGTTCCCCTAACCTTGCCTTCGTTGGACAGAAAGTGAACTTCAATACCAAAGGTACTGGAAGAGGAAACCATAGATACAACAACTACAACTCTTCTTCATTGTTTCCAGGCAGTGGCAATAATTACTCTCAGTACTCTCAGTTTCCTGGCAGTAACAATTCTTCTCAGTTCCATGGCAGTAATTCTTTCTCCAGCGGTGTATACTCTTCTCCAGGTCAACAATTTTCTGGTCAATCTTTTCCCTTGGTACAATCTCCTGGTGCTCAGCCCTTTCAGATGACACAATCACCTAGTGTTCTTGGCTCTCGTCCTGATCAGTACTTCACCTCTCAAGGAAGAGGCTTCAATCCTAGTGTTCGCTTCTCTGGACCTCAGTATCAAGGGAGACTGCCTGTGTTCTGTCAGATCTGTGGCAAGCGTGGTCATGATGCCTTCAAGTGCTGGCACAGGTTCGATAATAACTTTCAATTGACTCAGATACCTAAACGACTGACTGAAGATGTTGTTACTGATCAAGCCAAAGCCTTAGCTGTTGTTCATTTAACAGAGGTACATAATTTCAATCTTAATGAATGGCATGTGGACTCTGGGGCAACAAATCACATTGCTCAAACACCAGGTATTCCTCACAATGTTGCTCGTTACTCTGGATCTGACTCTATAATGACTGGAGATGGTACATCTCTACCTATAACCCACACTGGATGTGCATACTTTGTAAATGATACAAATGTGTGTCTTCAGAAAGTGCCGTTAGCTCCTACTATGAAGAAAAATATTTTATTTGTTGCTCAGTTGACAAACGACTATCCTTGCTTCTTTATTTTCTTCAAAGATATGTTTCTAATTGTGCATTTACAGAGTCACAAAATCCTGGCTAGATGAGCTCTTCGACAAGGGATGTATGTGTTGCAGTCTGTCACTAAGCTAGCACCTGCTCCATCAGTCTTTGCTGCAGCTAGACAGAATCAAGCCTCCTCAACTATTTGGCATAAGAGACTTGTTCATGTTAATCATGACATAGAAAAATATATGAAACATAGAAATATCATTATTTCTAGCAATAAATCTCTTGATTTTTGTAATAGTTGTATGCTTGGCAAAAGCCATCGGCTACCTTACTCTAATAATCATAATGAATGTCAAGTTCCATTTGGACAAGTATATTGTGACTTGTGGGGGAAGTCACCTGTATGCTCAAAGCAAGGTTTTTTGTACTATGCTCTTTTTGTCGATGAATGGACTGGCTTTTGCTGGTTCTATCCTCTAAAGAAGAAGTTAGATTTCTTTCAATACTTTTTTTTCTTTTGTAAAATGGTTTCTCGACAATTTTCTATGAAAGTTCAGGTTCTGGTTACTGATGGTGGTGGTGAGTTTGTTAATCATGCAATGTAGGAGTTTATGTTAGAAGAAGGTATTGTCCATCAACTAGCTTGTCCTCACACAGATGCTCAAGTTGGTTTGGTTGAAAGAAAGCATCGTCATATTGTTGAAATTGGCTTGACCATGTTGTTTGACAGTGGTGTACCTACATCCTTTTGGGTTGAAGCTTTCTCCTCTGTTGTTCATATTATAAATTGTCTGCCCGCTAAAAATAGAGAATACAAGTCTCCACTGGCTACTCTATATAACAAAACACCTAATTATGTGTCTCTAAGAAGCTTTGGTTGTCTTTGCTTTCCCTGATTGTGTGATTACAATAAGCATAAATTAGAACCAAGGTCCCTACCTTGTGTTTTTTTGGGATACAATGATTCTTACAAAGGATATCGTTGTTTGCACATCTCATCTGGGAGAATTTATTTTTCCCGACATGTTGTTTTCAATGAAGATGTGTTTTCCCTACAAACATAGAGTGTCATCTCAAATTCCTACTGGTGATTTATCTACTTTTTCTGAATTTCTTTCTGCTACTGATGATAATCCATCATCATCATCCACTTATAATATTGTGCACATTGTTCCTGAAGTGGACAACAACATTTCTAACTCATCTTTCAGTTCTTCTAATGGCAATGTCTCTGTTGCTGCTCTGCCAAACGAGTCAGTCATATCTGAGTCAGTTAAAGAAATTACTGATAGAATTTCTCTGACCTCTGGTGAGAAGGCATGTGTTACTGACAATGGTGGGGAGATTTCTACTGACTCCAGCATGCCCCTAACCACTGACATTGTCACTACTTCAGATCCTTCTGCTGCCTCTGATGATAACACTACCTCGCCAAACCTTCTCATCAATCTGTCTTCTAACAATCCAGACTCTAGTCAGTCACATACTGAGCTACAAGTAGCAGCTGCACCTAGATCTTCGATGCATATTCCATCTGGAAATACTCATCCTATGATTACACACAGTAAAGCAAGTGTCTATGGATCTTCTATGCTTACTAGTCCTGGAATCACCCATCCTGGAAACACTCATCCTATGATTACACGTAGTAAAGCTAGTGTTCTCAAGGCTAACCCTAAATATGTTTTGAATGCTCAAGTTGTTCCTTCTCCTCCTACATCTGATAAAGCTACCCTACAACATCCTGGATGGCTTGCTGCTATGATGACTGTGCTTTAGGCTCTCCATACCAATCATACCTGGTCTCTTGTTCCTAAACCACCAAACACGAATTTAATTGGATGCAGATGGGTTTTCAAAACCAAACTCAAGGCGGATGGTTCTGTTGAGCGCCTTAAAGTGAGATTGGTGGCCAAAGGTTTTAGTTAGGAAAAGGGTGTTGACTATCTGGAGACATTTAGCCCAGTAGTTAAAGCTGCGACTGTTTGTGTTGTTCTTACTCTTGCTGTTACCTTCAGATGGAAGATGATTCAAATTGATATATGTAATGCCTTTCTAAATGGGGAATTAACAGAACCTGTTTATATGAGTCAGCCACCAGGTTTCGTAAGCAAAGAAGGATCTCACTTAGTGTGCAAGTTACATAAAGCTCTATATGGCTTAAAGCAAGCACCACGTGCCTGGTTTAATAGGATCAGTGATTTTTTACTGATGTCCGGATTCATGTGTAGCTCTGCTGATACTTCTCTCTTTGTTTTTTTGTCAAAACAAAGTCACTATCTATCTTCTGTTATATGTAGATGATATCATATTAACAGGGAATGACAGTACTTCTCTAACTCAGTTTCAAGAAAGTCTGAACAATGAGTTTAATCTTCGACTCCTTGGTCCTCTTAACTACTTCCTTGGCATCCAAGTTCTTTCTCATTATAGTGGTATTCTTTTGAGCCAAGAAAAATATATCCTGGATATTCTCTCCCAGGCTCGACTTCTTGATTGCAAACCTACTTCAACTCCCATTCCCTCAAACTTTAACAAAACTCTTCAAGCTGATAACAGTTCGTTACTTAGCAATGCTCATCACTACAGACGCCTTGTTGGCTGTTTACAATATGTCACCATTACAGGTCCTGACATTGCATATGCTGTTAACACAGCTTGTCAGTTTCTCACTGCTCCTACTGAAACTCATTTCATCTTAGTTAAAAGAATCCTTAGATATCTGAAAGGAACTATCATGCTTGGGTTGCATGTTGCACCATCGCCCACTTTATCTCTTCATGCCTTTAGTGATTCTGACTGGGCTGGCTGTCCTTCTACAAGAAGGTCAACTACAAGCTTTTGTGTCTTCCTTGGCAGTACTTGTATATCTTGGAGTGCAAAGAAGCAGAGTACAGTGGCTCGGTCTAGTTGTGAGGATGAGTATAGAGCATTGGCTACTACTATAGTAGAACTTACTTGGTTATCTTATCTTCTTCGCAATCTTGGAATCTCTATGCCTAGACCAGCTGTGCTATACTGTGACAATCTGAGTGCACTGTATCTCACTATAAATCCTACATTTCATTCCAGGACCAAACACATAGAGATTGACTATCATTTCAATCGCGAGAAAGTTTCTCTTCATCACATACTTACTGCTCATGTTCCTTTTGCACAACAAATAGCTAATATCTTTACAAAAGCTGTAAAGAACAAGTCTCTACTATTAAACATGATAAACAAAAACACCAATGTGTGCAGCAGAAGAAATAAAACTTGACTTTATTCAAAATGTATAAAGAGTACATTACAAAATTTTCCCCAAATGGGGTACATCTTTATACAAGAACAAGGATCTAGGTAGAGGAAGACTTAGACTAAGCCAATATTGTCTCCAAACAAAACAACTTAAAAAAAGGCAACTATGATCATGTAAGCTATATGTTCCTTTTCTTCTTGTCCTATCCTTAGTATTAGGTTCACCAAGCTTCCATGCACACTCTGATCCTAGCCTGGATGGTTGGGATCATCCAACAAGAGAAGGATAAAAGCATGTGTTATTCAAGAGAAATAGGACAATTAAATAATCTAAAGCATTGCAATATAAAAGATTCTCTACAATAAGAGATTCCAAAAGAAATGAGGCAAGTACATGTATAAGAGAGAGAAAACTGCCATAAACAATCACCTCAATAATAATCACATAGCATGAATATATTAAGACACAAAGGCATATCAATGTAGGTTGAGGCACCTACCGGACCTCGCCAGTGGCAGGGGGACTAAAACCCCAGTGCCGAAAAAGTGGCAGGGGGACTAAAACCCCAGTTCCTAATATATAAAATGGCAGGGGGACTAAAACCCCAGTGCCCGACAGGAGGACTAAAACCTCAGTGCCCTATGGGTGGTTTGTACTCATGTACACTACATTGTCATTTGGCCTAAAATACATCATGCTTAAATAGTCACTTGGCAGTAGTGAAAAGTATAACAAGATTGCAACATAGCATTGGGAATAAAACCCAAGAAATAAAGGAGTCAACATAAGCAACAACAATATATAATGTTTCCAAGTATTTCAAAAAGATGAGCCAACATAGGCAATAGCAAGGTTCACATAATCCAAATGAATGAGTCATAATGGCAACAAAAGCATCAAATAAGTAAAAGATCCAAATAAAGGGATTTAGGAGGATATCAAGGCTAGAACATAATGTTTGTAGGGTTGGATAAGATCCCAACTGAAGAGTAGGTTGATTGCACAATATACATTCCACATAGATTTCACATTCATCATAGATGTTCACATAAATATGATTCACATACACAAATAGGATCCACATACTAAAATAGGCTTCACATACACAAATAGGATCCACATACCTTAGTCTCTATTGATTACCATCACATTCACCAGTCTGATTGTATCCAATTCCATATTTCCCTAGTTTCAAATATTACACATGTATTAGGTTACTTAAAGGTACTTTAAGTGTAAAATGTCCACATTTATAAACCATGGATTAAAACTTTGGATTTTGGGTCTGGAAATAGGGCCAAATGATTCCTAATATTTTTTCTACTCGAGAAAACATATTTATTTAACAAAAATAGAGTTAAAACACTATTATAATCATTTTATAACACTTTATACATTTAAATTGAGGTTTGAATTAATTATTAGAGTTGGGATGGAAAACAGGAATCAAAAACTAGAAATTTGGATTCTACTCGAAAAATCCTTTCCAACGACTATTTATTTATAATTATCCGATAACCGAGCGATTTACTACGAATTAAACAAGATGGACCAATCAGAATTTAGATAATTGCTATGTGGGCCAAAGACCAAAAGGCCAGCGAATAAAAAGGGCGAACTGAAGAGCACGGAGGGGCAAAACCGTCAAAAACTACTCGACCTTCTTCTACCTTCGGCCAGTGACATGGCTCCGAGGTCCCAACTTGCGAAGTTGGGCAAATCCACAATTCTCAACCAAATTAAGTGTATAGGTACTCGAAACGTAGGGAATTAAACGAGGAACGCACCTACGGGTTCAATTTTGCTGCTAGTCGCTCCTAGATCCGTGAAAAAGCTCCATAAATTCAGGGTGGAAAGCACCTCACCGTCGGCCACTCGCATTTCCTCAGACAAAATTGAATGTATGCGGAGGTTGCTAGGAGGCCGATGAAGCTGAGGAGGGTGCTATTTATAGGCGTGGATGTGTGTGGAGCCGAAACGAAGGTGGTTGTGAGAGTCCATGGCCGACGCCACTTGGTGTTTCAGCTACGATGTGCCTTGCTTGATGAACAATGGCTCAAATGAATTGGAAGGAAGAGACGAAGCGAACGGAGAAGAAATCTCGCAAAATGGTCAAGTATACGAGGAGATCGAAGCTGAGGAGTCGAGCTCGTTACACATGTAACAGCTGGAGGTAGAAGACAAGTTTTGGGTCATTGGATGCATGTCAGGCTTCACGCGAGCCGCTGGATCAGTGTCCACGATGGACCCATGCGGATGTGTCACGCGTGACTCTAATTAAAGCTGAACCATATCATTGATATCTTAGTGATATAATGTCACACTATACTAAAAACTTGTTTAATACATTAGGAAGGTCAAACAGGCTCCAATTAACCTCAAATTTTAACCATAGGTTGCTAAAGATGTATCGATTCATGCTATATAGTTAGATTTTCGTTTCACCCAACCTTTGGCCTTCAAAAAATTATTTTGATTATTAAAACATATATTAATATAATGCTTAAGAAAATAATTATGTTTTGCTTTTATAAGCAACCTTTGGTTCCCAAATCTGAGATTTGGAGTCCAAGAGTCATCCACTCACTTATTACATGCATTTTCAACTTTAATTATCCCATATTAAGAATGAGGTATGAAGGTGGGTTATTATTCACCATTTTAATTGACACTATATTAAAAGCGTATAAAATCATTTTGAGGGGTCAAATGAACTCCAAAAATCACCAAATTTGAACCATTAGCTCACATTAAAGTCTAGAACAATACTATGCAATTACTTTCTCGTTTTACTCAAAATATGGCCCTTAATAAATATATTGCTCATTAAAGTGTATATTAATATATTAAAATGAATGAATTATATGAAAAGACTTCTTTTTATGAAACATGTGAGTAAATTTCGAGATATTAAGCACATTAAGATTTCAATAATCATTTCTCAATTAAATAACATATTTTCATGAATTAAAATCATATCTTGAGGAGAGAGAAATAATTAAGGTTAATGTTCTCATACATTAACTTAAATACACATTATTGCTAATATATTTATCTAAAAAGCTCCAAATTAATATTATCTACTTATATCACTCATAAAATTTATTTTGCATTATTAGTCCACAATTATTACATTAAGTGAATTATTTAGGCAAACATCCCTTAATTATCATAAATGAGGGAAAAAGGTAATTTCAACCTTGAATTGTGCTCAAATTGCACAAGGAGTCCAAAAAGAATATAAAAGAAGGGAAATTTATGAAAAAGGTCCAAATGGACTAGAAGGCCAAGAAAAGCTCAAAAGTGGGTAAATTGTAGTAAAGACCCTGAGATTCAGTATGTTACAACACACCACCCCTTAAAGAGGATTTCGTCCCCGAAATCACAACAAGAGGAAAGAGAGGGTGGGTGTAGAACATCCCAACCTTAAACACTAGGTTATAACCCTTAATCTAGGGTACAACACAAAATCTACATAAGTCAGGTGTTACTAAGGTTTCCACAAAACCTATAGCCTTTTATCAAACTCAAATAAATTAAAAATTTTGCCTTATTAGCATAATCTCCATCATCAAGAGATATCATATATGTTATACTATCACTTGTGCCACATTTTATTCAAAACAATTACATCTCAATATTATATCATGTGTATTTCCCTCATCAAGGGTTTTAAGCCAATTAGGGTTTACTAAGCCATTTCAACATTAATTAATGTATTAGGTCAAAAACCTTAATAACATGAATTCATTTTCCATTATCCTCTTAAAACTATCATGTAGAATTATCACAAATTATTTTGTAGGAAAAGTTAATATTATCCAACAAGTTATTAAGCCTATAATAATTCCCAATAATGTTCATATTGCACATTTTCATATCATTTTTCATACTCATATTAATGACATCATTAATCATTTTCGTCCATTACACTTCATATTATAAATTATACATATTTTACATCACATTAGGCATTTATGAATATTTATGTAAATCCAATTATTCATTATCATGTTTGAGTCATTATATGCATTTTAGTGAATAGGATGTAACCCATTAAATATTAATGAATTAATTAATATATTAAGTTATGATAAGGTGTTCATTAGAGAACAAGGTGATATACCTTACATATATAGATAACTTTGTGACTATAATCCATTTATATGCATTAAGGTATATTATGTGATGATGATACCTAATGTCACTAATGTATCATGAAAGACATTAAGGGTATATATATGTATATGTTGTCAAAACTAGATGATTACATATTAAGGTTTAGGTCAACATGATCATTACATGTTAAAGCATCCTTATGGTGCATTATCCATACACATTTTACCATTAGGGTGGCATAGTCTACGTTATGTATATTCACCATTTGTAATGAGTAACTCATTATCATGTGCATCAAGAATATGTGAAGGTTCAAGCATATGAACTATCTCTATATGACTTACTACATATTCAGGTGTGTATAAACAAACAAGTTGAATTACAAGTATAATGTGTTCGGTAAATTCTTGTTCTCATAAGTTATTATGTACACATGTCCACATAGATAGGGTTTCTAACTCCAAAGGTATTTGATTTTGCTTTTATTTGGGATTCCATCCCCCTAAAAAGGGATTTCGTCCTCGAAATTAGATTTGCAAAACCAAATAGGGTACTAACACCATTACCCTTATTCCACCCCTTAAAGGGTCAACTAAGTCAAACTAAGCTAAGGGTAACAGATACATAAGGTTCAACACCAAAAGGATTTACTAACCAAGCTTCAGGGTGTAACATAGGGTACACTAAACCCTAAACATAGGAGTATAAGGTATTTAAGGATGATTTTTGTGTAAGAGATCAAATCATCACTTACGGTTTTCCTAAGGTATTAAAAAATTAGGCAACATGCCCAAAGATAGACTATTTTGAGCTGTCTGTATTAGATCAGGACATGCCAGGTCATATGAGCTCAGGAGTCCTCGTTACCAAGCTAGTGGGGCGGAGGAAAATATTGCCAACCCCCAAGCTCTGACCCTTTCTAGACACCATCACTTTCAACTTCTTGCTCTAGTAGCTTCTCAACAGACAATTCACCAAAAAGTTGACAAAATTTATTTTTAATTAATTATTATTATGATACTAAATAAAACTTTCATGCTAGCTCAACTCTAAGGTGAAAAACTAACTAAAGGGAAACTATATATGATAAGGGTTCTATCTAGGAGACAATTTTGAATTAGTCAAGAATCTGACTACCTTGATGCTCTGATACCATGTTGTAAAGACCAAGTCTCTACTATTAAACATGATAAATAAAAACACCAATGTGTGCAGCAGAAGAAATAAAACTTGACTTTATTCAAAATGTATAAAGAGTACATTACAAATTTTTTTCCCAAATGAGGTACATCTTTATACAAGAACAAGGATCTAGGTAGAGGAAGACTTAGACTAAGCCAATATTGTCTCCAAACAAAACAACTTAAAAAAGGTAACTATGATCATGCAAGATATATGTTCCTTTTCTTCTTGTCCTATCCTTAGTCTTAGGTTCACCAAGCTTCCATGCGCACTCTGATCCTAGCCTGGATGGTTGGGGTCATCCAGCAAGAGAAGGATAAAAGTATGTGTTATTCAAGAGAAATAGGACAATTAAATAATCTAAAACATTGCAATATAATAGATTCTCTACAATAAGAGATTCCAAAAGAAATGAGGCAAGTACATGTATAAGAGAGATAAAACTGCCATAAACAATCACCTCAATAATAATCACATAGCATGAATATATTAAGACACAAAGTCATCTCAATGTAGGGTGAGGCACCTACCAGACCTCACCAGTGGCAGGGCGACTAAAACCCCAGTGCCTAAAAAGTGGCAGGGGGACTAAAACCCCAGTGCCTAATATATAAAATGGCAGGAGGACTAAAACCCCAGTGCCCGGCAGGAGGACTAAAACCTCAGTGCCCTATGGGTGATTTGTACTCATGTACACTACATTGTCATTTGGCCTAAAATACATCATGCTTAAATAGTCACTTGGCAGTAGTGAAAAGTATAACAAGATTGCAACATAGCATTGGGAATAAAACCCAAGAAATAAAGGAGCCAAAATAAGCAACAACAATATACAATATTTCCAAGTATTTCAAAAAGATGAGCCAACATAGGAAATAGCAAGGTTCACATAATCCAAGTGAATGAGTCATAATGGAAACAAAGGCATCAAATAAGTAAAGATCCAAATAAAGGCATTTAGGAGAATATCAAGGCTAGAACATAATGTTTGTAGGGTTGGATAAGATCCCAACTGAAGAGTAGGTTGATTGCACAATATACATTCCACATAGATGTTCACATAAATATGATTCACATACACAAATAGGATCCACATACTAAAATAGGCTTCACATACACAAATAGGATCCACATACTAAAATAGGCTTCACATACACAAATAGGATCCACATACCTTAGTCTCCATTGATTACCATCACATTCACCAGTCTGATTGTATCCAATTCCATATTTCCTCAGTTTCAAATATTAGACATGTATTAGGTTACTTTAAGGTACTTTAAGTGTAAAATATCCACATTTATAAACCATGGATTAAAACTTTGGATTTTGGGTCTGGAAATAGGGCCAAATGATTCCTAATATTTTTCTACTCGAGAAAATATATTTATTTACCAAAAACAGAGTTAAAACACTATTATAATCATTTTATAACACTTTATACATTTAAATTGAGGTTTGAATTAATTATCAGAGTTAAGATGGAAAACAAGACTCAAAAATTGGAAATTCGGATTCTACTCGAAAAATCCTTTCCAACGACTATTTATTTATAATTATCCGATAATCGAGTGATTTACTACGAATTAAACAAGATGGACCAATCAAAATTTAGATAATTGCTATGTGGGCCAAAGACCAAAAGGCCAGCGATTAAAAAGGACGAACTGAAGAGCACGGAGGGGTAAAATCGTCAAAAACCACTCGACCTTCTTCTACCTTCGGCCAGCGACATGGCTATGAGGTCCCAACTTGCGAAGTTGGGAAAATCCACAATTCTCAACCAAATTAAGCGTATAGGTACTCGAAACGTAGGGAATTAAACGAGGAACGCACCTACGGGTTCAATTTTGCTGCTAGTCGCTCCTATATCCGTGAAAAAGCTCCACAAATTCAGGGTGGAAAGCACCTCGCCGTCGGCCACTCGCACTTCCTCAGACAAAATTGAATGTATGCGGAGGTTGCTAGGAGGCCGACGAAGCTGAGGAGGGTGCTATTTATAGGT
Organism: Alisma plantago-aquatica; assembly: GCA_963693085.1. Classification (NCBI taxonomy): domain Eukaryota; kingdom Viridiplantae; phylum Streptophyta; class Magnoliopsida; order Alismatales; family Alismataceae; genus Alisma; species Alisma plantago-aquatica. Next base: position 36,951,454 of record OY856413.1, read on the forward strand.
GTGGATGTGTGTGGAGCCGAAACGAAGGTGGCCGTGAGAGGCCATGGCCGGCACCGCTTGGTGTTTCGGCTACGTTGTGCCTCGCTTGACTAGCAATGGCTCAAATGAACCGGAAGGAAGAGACGAAGCGAACGGAGAAGAAATCTCGCAAAATGGTCTAGTATACGAGGAGATCGAAGCTGAGGAGTCGAGCTCGTTACACATGTAAGGGCTGGAGGTAGAAGACAAGTTTTGGGTCATTGGATGCAGGTCAGGCTTCATGCGAGTGGCTGGATCAATGTCCACGATGGACCCATGCGGATGTAAGCTGAATCATATCATTGATATCTTAGTGATATAATGTCACACTATATTAAAAACTTGTTTAATGCATTAGGAAGGTTAAACAAGCTCCAATTAACCTCAAATTCTAACCATAGGTTTCTAAAGACGTCTAGATTCATGCTATATAGTTATATTTTCATTTCACCCAACCTTTGGCCTCCAAAAAATTATTTTTATTATTAAAACATATATTAATATAATGCTTAAGCAAATAATTATGTATTGCTTTTATAAGCAACCTTTGATTCCCAAATCCGAGATTTGGAGTCCAAGAGTCCTCCACTCACTTATTACATGCATTTTCAACTTTAATTATCCCATATTAAGAGTGAGGTATGAAGGTGAGTTATTATTCACCATTTTAACTGACACTATATTAAAAGCGTATAAAATCATTTTGAGGGGTCAAATGAACTCCAAAAATCACCAAATTTGAACCATTAGCTCACATTAAAGTATAGAAAAATGCTATGCAATTACTTTCTAGTTTTACTCATAATATGGCCCTTAATAAATATATTTCTCATTAAAGTGTATATTAATATATTAAAATGAATGAATTCTATGAAAAGACTTCTTTTTATGAAACATGTGAGTAAATTTCGAGATATTAAGAACATTAAGATTTCAATAATCATTTCTTAATCAAATAACATATTTTCATGAATTAAAATCATATCTTGAGGAGAGAGAAATAATTAAGGTTAATGTTCTCATACATTAACTTAAATACACATTATTACTAATGTATTTATCCAAAAAGCTCCAAATTAATATTATCTACTTATATCACTCATAAAAATTTATTTTGCATTATTAGTCCTCAATTATTACATTAAGTGAATTATTTGTGCAAACACCCCTTAATTATCATAAATGAGGGAAAAAGGTAATTTCAACCTTGAATTGTGCTCAAATTGCAGAAGGAGTCCAAAAAGAATATAACAGAAGGGAAATTTATGAAAAAGGTCCAAATGGACTAGAAGGCCAAGAAAAGCTCAAAAGTGGGTAAATTGCAGGAAAGATGCTGAGATTCAGTATGTTAGAAATGCTTTGTCCAAGGTTTGTCATTAGCTTCTGTAACACAAATTTGGTCTGCGACAATCCATCCCAAGTTTGCGGGGGGTATTGGATGAGTTGGATACCACGACTGTGTTTTGGATAACACGACCGTGTTTGGTTGAATTGGATACTACGACCGTGTTTTGGATAACACGACTGTGTTGTTTGTAAGTCTGTTGGTGTAGGGCATTTTTGGAATTAACTTGTGGTGTCATGTGTGTGGCTACTGTATAAAGACGAGATGGAGTCTGTCTTTCAATGTAACGAGAATTGCTTCCCACATTCTACTGAATTAAATCACCCGCTCTTTCTCTCCATTTCTTCTTTTCAGTCTTAAGCGTCGTCTTCCCTCTCCAGCTTCCTCTCTTATCTGATCTAGGGTTCCATCATACCTATCTATGTTTCCACTCTCACTATGGAACACTTCATGTGGGTTTAAGGCATAATAAAAAGAATGAGAGACTAATCAAGTGTGTGCATTTATTGATTTTTTACTTAGAGTTTTCTAAAGTAACTTGCTATTTGTATGTTCATGAATTACTAGTTTCCTTTGTGATTGTTTAATAATGTTCATTTATTAATTTACTCTTTGTAGTCATATAGAGTAACCTGCCTACATATGCTTGTGAATGACTAGTTCCTTTATAGATCTCTAAGGTTCCACTTTATATTTAGTTGTTCAATAACATATCTCTGATTATCTAAGTTCTTTAAACTATTTATTTGAATTATTCATTCACTTAGCGAGTAGGCTGACACCTCTACTTCAAGTTTTTTGGAAAACCATGTGGATTTGAACAATATCAATGTCAGAGTAGATATCCAACAAGAGCTAAGTACCAGATTAATAAAATTTAGTGGGTTCTTGTCACTCAAGGTCTTTGTATAAAAGTGAGAGATTTGTAAATGATGATGTGTAACTTTGTTTCCTTAACAATAAGGAATTTATTAAATTATCATGTCATATGTACATGGATGTGTGAGAAATAGAATGGATGTTTAGATATGTATCTTTATTTTTGAAACCAAATTAGATTAATCTAGTCTTGAATCTCCTTGTATAGTTAGTTTATGTGATTGAATACAAGAAAACAAAGAGTTTGAAAAAAAAAGTTAAGGGTGTTCTTTGTATTATGTTTAATCCTCAACTTATGCCCTAATTTAATGATCAGTGGTTACCATAAGATGTGGTGTAACAACTCGTATTTATCATTCAATTAATCCTTAGTCACATCAATTAACATAATATCAACAAAAAATAACATACACCAAGAAATATCATCCTAAAAATTCTTTGTCAACTCATCCATAAGCAAGAACAAAGAGATATGCACTGACTATGGATCCTTGGTGTACCCTAACTATGATACGAAAAGTTGGTGTCTTGCCTCCTGGTGTCTTCACACTTGCAATTGATCTATCATACATATCTTTAATCAAGTCAATGTCTTGGATTGGTACAACCTTTTTCTTCAAAACCATCTATAATAATTCCCAGGGTACTCAATCACAAGACTTTTCCAAATCAATAAAGCATCTAAACCTTACATGTAGAACAACCTTTTTAGATTATTTCTTTGATTTCTTGTATCTTTGAAAAGTTGCATCATCTCAAGATTTGGGAAAGATCCTATATATATCCTTTTTGAGTGCCTTTTGTACTTCATCACTACACTAAAAAGTCTCTTTCTATGGAGGCCCACAAGCTATAGACTCCCCCAAAATGTCTTTGGCAATTTTTATTATTCAGAAGCTCATATTGCATCACAATGTTAACATCAACCTCCAAGTTCCAAGTGTCCTCCTTGACGAGTTCATCATGAAAATAATTTTTTTTTCTTCTTTAAGATTCCACCACTTGATCTTGTTATCTTGGATTATGCTATTCTTGAATTTTTAAAACTTTATATTAATATACAAAACCATCAACCTATTTTGGGTAATGAGTTCTTTGCCATAAATCACTTTATAATCCTTACATACTATACGACCTAACCTCCTTGTAAGGAAGCAATCAATTTGGCCACAATTGTAGCTATTCTTGAAAGTAATCTTATGGTATTTTCTTTTCTTAAAATAGGTGTTTGCTAAAATCATATCATATGCAACTACAAAATGTAATATGCTCTCTCCTTCTCCATTTTTGCTACCATATCCAAAACCACCATGAACTCTCTCATATCCAACATCGCTACTCCCAACATGGCCATTCAAATCACTTGAATAATAATCTTCTCCTCTATCAGTATTTCATGCATTAGTTCACCCATGCCATTCTTAAAATCCTTCTTAACCTCCTCACTAAGGCCAACTTGGGGGGCATAAATGCTAATAATGTTAAAAATCTTTATTTGACCAACAAAGTTGATAGCTATGATTGTATCACCCATCTGTATGATCTTGAAAATATGATCCTTCAACATCTTATGAACAATAATGCCTACACTATTCCTATGTTTGTCAATACCTGTATACTAGATTTAGTACTTTGTGTCTCAAATCTCTCTTCATCGTTCCCCTATCCACTTGATTTCCTACAATAAAGCTATATTGAATTTTCTTCTAATCATGGTATCCACTATCTCCAAGGACTAGCATGTTAAAGATCTAATGTTCCAAGATCCAACTCCAATCCTTTTTTATTTAACTTGCTTTTTTACCTGCCTTTGTTCAAAATGTTGCCCTTGCACATCTGAGAAATGATCCATCGAGACTAGCTTCTTTATCCACACCCATTCAAGATGTGGAAACCCTTTCTATGGGTGACGGTGTGTCCAAACCCCTTGCATATTTATCATTGCACCTGGGTGCTGCTGTAGCACGTCACTAGGTAAGGAATCTGCAACAAAATTTTTATAGGAGTCCATTTCATAAAAATAGTGACAAAGTATCATGGCGGGTTGTGAACCTACCACCAACTCTCTTCTTTCACCCAGGCTTGGGATTAGGTACATTTGTACAAAATGTAAAGAACATAGGTAGAGTTATAATCCAACCACACCTAACATTTTCTTCTTGATATTTCCATTGATGATCTTGGGTTATCCATGTATTTTACTATTGACTCATGATCCTTCTATATCTTGGATATGAGCATAACCCCCTTTTTACCTTTTGTGGATCTAACTAGGATCACTACATTGACTGCAAATATTTGAAATAAATTAAAGGGAGCCCAAAAAACATCTGAAGTGGCTACACAAAAAAATTTGTAAGAATGGTGCAACATATGAAGCAACCATCACATTTCCTTATGCTTTTATTTGATATTTCTAGGCTTCTAGATAATGACTCAATATATCTTTTATGACTGATTTAACATATCATTAAAAACATGATGTTTCCATCTTCTATCTCTTCAGATTTTGTCTTTAGACCTATGGGTTTTGGCATCCAAAAAGAATTGGTAGCCCATTTGTAGATTGTGCCTTTGTGAAGAAGTTTGTTTATGTGTTTACCTTTATTGATATGTTCTTACTAAGATTCCATGATATCATAGTATTATAATATAGTAGAAAGACTCAATTGAAATGTTTTCTATGGGAAAATGAAAAACATTCTCTCAACATGTTTGGCAGGAACTTATTCTATTTTAAGGAACAAGCTCTACAATATTAAGATTTTGTTTATGAAGAAAATAGTTTTTTGTGAGAAACTTACTTGGAGGATAATTGATTGATTGGATGGAATAATATTAATGGAGGGAAGGTAAAGTTTAGGTGAATATTGTATTTATAGAACTTCTTTACATTGAGGGAAGTAATTATTTTGGAGTAGAAATAAATTATTTGGATGGAGATAGGTATTCATAGAAATTAAAAATTTTACATCTAATATTTTAATATAAGAAAATATAATGTCAACAGTAAATTTTCTTGGAAGGAAACTCTATACTTGGAGGAAACCATATCCATGATTACTTGGTGGAATCCATATTCTTAGAGGAACAATGAATTTTGTAACAATGAATTTAACTAAAGTGATATACATTTTAGAGGATATTAAAAAAATAAAAAATACTTTAAGTCAAAAAAAATTCTTTACAAAAGAAATAAAATTATTATTGTGACAAAAAATCAACTTGGAACAAAATAGCTAATATTAAATATTTATTTTAAAGGGAAATATTTATTGTAGATGAGCATTTCAGAATACTTTCATCTCGGGAGGATGTCTAAGCTGAAGTGTGGACTGGCGATCAAGTGCCGCTACCCCCAACCTCCCGACCATACTCAAATCTAGAAGAGAAAGTTTGATGTTAATACTTCCTCTCCTTCATTCTTCACAAGTGATCTAAAGGACTAGTCAGATTTACCCTGTCTTACAAATGAGGTCTCACCTGAAGCTGAACTCCACATCCTTAGTTGTTGAAAATGCAAAAATTATCTTTCCAACATCGAAATCCACAAAAAATGCAATCAAATGGAAGTACTGCCTAGCAGGATATGTCCTAGGTTTCAATCCCCACTTACCTACCCTTGAAGACTTCTTATATTGGTTATGGAATCTGGGAGGGTCATTAGAAGTTATTGGCAAAGGTGATGATTTGTTCATCATCCATTTCTCATAAGTAGTAGAACTCAAAACAGATGCAAACATAGGTCCATGGTTTGTCAAGGGACCTCCTCTCATTCTTTCAAGATGATTTCCTAGTCAAGATATCACCAAACTAGCATTATGAAATGTTTCGATATGGGTTCATATCTACAACCTTCTTATTGAACTTTGGGACAAATGGATGTTTGAACAATTTGCTTCTTTTCTAGACACTCCCTTATGTGTTGACAAAGCAACTAGTTCTTTCTCTAATATGGAGTTCATGAGAATCTATGTTCTTATTTCTTCTTCTTCTTCTAATTTTCTAGTTTTTGTTGAGCTCCACATCGATAATGGATCTTCTTACTCAGTTGATCTCTTATATGAATGCCTACCTCATATATGCGCTAGGTGCTCATTCTTTGGTCATGTTGAATATGAATGCAGAGTTTCTAAAGTGCTTGTTATTCCTACTGTTCATCTGGTTATTTCTATTGCTTCCTAACAACCTACTGATGACAATGTTCAACTCCTGAATCCTTTGGGTTTACAACACAATTTTGAGCTAGTGGCTTCTGTTGGGAAGAGATTTATTCCTTCAACTTCCTTTTCAATTTTTAGTCAAAGTACTATTGGTGCTTCCATCTCATCTTCTAACATCCAATCTACTGGCAAATCTCCACCTGATAGCACTAAGAAGACCAATACTAGTGTTTTTTAGCACCTTGCATTTTCTCCAAGTCAATTGAACTTTCTAGAAGTGATTAACAAATATAATGATGAGGCTGAAATCTCAACAGTCGAGGTTATTAAATGAGTTCATCCCTTCACATCTCCTCCTAGAATGTCAGAGGCATAAGTAACAAAGATACTGGCATCCGGGGGGATATTAGAAGGTTGACGAGTGATATTTTTATTCTCAATGAAACCAAGCTTTGTAGGAATAAGGCTCCCAACTTCATGAGCAAATATTTTGATCAGTACAAATGGATGTCTAATCATGATTCCCATGCTCTAGGCAGAGTTTTCATTCTTTAGAAAGAAAATTCATGCAATGTTGTCAAAATGAAGGAAGGTGATCAGTTTAATATCACCTTAGTTACTTTTTGTGATCTTACCTTAAATCTTACTTCTGTTTATGGTCACAATGGTGAAAATGAGAGGGTTAAGCTGTAGAATGATGTAGATGATCCAAACAATGCTATTGCTGGCCAGTGGATTATCCTTGGTGATTTCAATGTGGTTAGAAAAGAATATGAGAAGATAGGCAGACAGCCAGCCACCTATGAGGAAGTCGATGGATGATTTTCATGATTGTCTGCTTGACTATGGATTATTTGAGATGGATTTGTAGGGACCAGTTTTTACATGGTAACCAACAACAAGGATCTCATTTTTCTACCACAAAAATAGATATTTTATTACTGCAAATGCAAATGTTAATGACCATATTCTCTCAAATATTGTTAGTGACCATAAAAACCTTTTCCTTCATATTGGTAAACCCCAAAAAATTAGATCTCCTTTGAGGTTTGTTAATGCTTGGAATAATCATGAGGAATTTATGAGTATAGTCAAGGATGCCTGGGATATAGAGGTTCATGGTCACACTATGTATTGTGTTTACATGAAGATTTATAACTTGAAGACCAAATTATGTATCTTTGTGATGTGGCAAAGATCACTAATGCTGAGGCTCTCCATGCTCAAATTGCTGATGATATGGACCCGAATAATGCTTCTCTAAGAGAATGTGCTATTGACAAAAAGAAAGTTGCTTCCCAAGCATCTATATACGAAGAATACTTCTTCAAGCAAAAGTCAAGGATTCAATGGCTTAGAGAAGGATTTTTAAATAACAATTTTTTTTATGCGTCCATGAAATCCAGAAGATTCAGAAACTAGATTGCTAAGCTTTGGATTGATGATTCTATTTCCTTCTGTTTAGAAGAGATCAATTCCCATATCACCAATTTATAATCTTCCTTATTCAATAATAATTCTTTGGGCTATGCTTGGAAGGGTCATTAGAATGGCCCTGTTCTTAATGATGCTTAGAAAAGACTTCTTACTGCTGAAGTTTTTAAAAGGAAATTAATCATATAGTTTCATCTTTGATGGAGGACAAGACTCCTGGACCTGATGACTTTAATGACTATTTCATCAAGAAGTCATGGTCTATCATTGGTCCTGATATTAGTTTAGTTATCAAGGAGTTTTTCTCAAATGGCCAGATGCTTCATGAGGCCAATAAAACCTTCATTTTTCTCATCCCATAATGTGGTGACTCTTTTGATATCAGGAATTAGAGGCCTATAGCCTCATGCAATGATATCTATAAATTATCTCCAATATTATGGCTAATCGACTTCAATCCGTTCTACCTTCTATTGAGGATATTAACTAATGTGACTTTGTGAAAGGGAGATCTATAAAAGATGCAATTTCTCTCTAATGAAATCATTAGTGATTTGCACAAGGACTTGAGAAAGATGTGTATACAAGTTGATGTTTCGAAGGCGTACGACTCTATCAATTGGAAATATCTCTTCTCTATTATGTTCAGAATGGGTTTTCCACTATCTTGGATTAACTATATAGAGAATATATTTGTCTCTTCTTCTTATTACCAAATTCTTGTCAATGGAGAACCCTCTAGATCTTTATATCCTTCAAATGGTATCAGGTAGGGTGACCTATTGCACCCTACCTCTTTGCGTTAGATATGCAAGGTTTTTTAGTCCTTATGAATGATAGCATTGCTAGAAAAGATATTTCTCCTATTCATGCTTCCAAAGATTTATATGTCTCTCATCATATCTTTTCTGATGATCTTATGATATTCTCCAAGGTGTACAATCGTAGTGCTTCTAATATTAAAATTTGTTATCATATTTTGGGTCCATGTCTAGTCTTCTTGTTAATAATTCCAAGAGTTTTGTCTTCTCCAATATCCTTTCCATTGATGAGAGTAGGCTCCCCTCTAAGTATTTAGGTGTTCCTCTTTTGGTAGGGAAGTTATCTAGGCTTTATTGTTATGAACTTATTGACAAATTCAAAATAAAACTTGACTGCTAGAAATCCAAGCTTTTGTCAATGGAAGCCAGGTTGGAGCTCATTAAATCTACTCTTTCTAATATGCATCTCTATTGGTTGTTTTCCTTTTCCATCCCCTACTCTGTATTGGATGAGATTGATAGAATATGCAGGAGCTTCCTCTGGACCTCCTCTAAAAACAAAAGGAACCTTCATCTTGTCAAATGGGATCTAGTCAATTTACCCAAAGAGGAAGGTGGTTTTTCCATAAGAAACAATAGGGATATTTCTCTTATTTGCCTTATTCTTAATGTGTGGGATATCTCAAGGAAGAAAGATTCCCTATGGGTGAAATGGATTAGTGAGATATACTTAAGAAAGGATTCTATTTGGTCCATTCCTGAATCACCCAATTATTCCTGACTCTTTAATAGGCTCCTAAATGTTAAGGATTTCTTTACTGGATGTGTTGATTACAAAATTGGTGACGGGTTTTCTATGTTTCTCTAGCTTGATACTTGGGAAAATGGTAAGCCTCTCTCAATTTTCTTGAACACTACCCATTTTACTATATTTGGTTTTCCTAGAGACTTAACTTGAGTTGTGTGTTATCTAATGGTGTTTGGACCATTCCTAGTTCATGAAATTCTATGGCCTTGATCTCTGTTATTAATGATCTCGGTTTATCCTTTGTTGATCATGATCGATTTTTTTTCCTGGGCAAAGAAAAGGTCAATTTGAAATATGTTTGGAATCATATTAGATCCAAGAAGGATCCTTCTAGCAATTTTAAGTGGATCTGGTCATGTAAGGCTCCCAAACACTGCATCATTAATTTGTGGAAAGCTTATCATAATAAACTCCCAACTTCGGATCATGCGAAGAGAAGAGGAATCCAAATTGCTTCCCCTTGTTTCCTTTGTAATTTAGGTTATGAAAGCATTGATCACATCCTATTCGAGTGTTCTTTCTTTAAAGAGATATGGTCCGATCTACATTCAATGTTCCCTTCTTTCTTAATTCCTAAGAGTTGGACTTCTCTTTTTATTATTAATGAGGGAAAGATCAAATCCCTCATTTCCATAGAAATTTTCCATGTTTGGTCCAAAAGGAACTTTAGGGTGCATAATAAGTTCCATATGGCATGCCATAAAGTCTGGGTTTCCATTAAGAATGATGTTGTGGCTTTCTGCTGATCCTTTTCTCTATAGCTTGCTTCTGGTCATCTTGTTGTTTCCAACTCTGTTTGTGATGGCGGTATTTGGGTCTTGCTCCTCGCTGTTGTATATCTACTTGTAGTTTGGTGTATACTTAGTTCCTGTAATGACCCCACCTCCCGGTAACCCCCAATTAAGGGAGACCAAGAGGTCAGAGCCATTATCCCAATTAACATGATCAAAGGTTCGACAAATAATCAACAACAATTATCAAATTCTACCAACAAAATTGAAAGGCTATAATAAAATAAAACTTGGCATACCTTTTTCAAAAACTTGGATATCTACTTCTATCCACATCTAGAGTCTATTCTAACTAATCCTCCTTTGTAGTTTAACTCTTATTTAATTCCAAATATGCCACTTTACTATTTTTCCTTTTCAATCTTGTACCTAAAACGCCGACAAACAAAACGTCGGTCAGCATATCGAAATATGTCGGTATGTGGGGACAACCAAAATTTTGCAAATATGGCTAACAATCTAAATATCACAATCAAGTTAATTAACAAGCCAAATTACGCTTTCAATGTGACATTCTCCACCACTTTTTCCCTAACCTTGGCATACCCACCTTAGGGTTTCTCTTTTACCATTGACTTAAGGCCACCTTCTCAATCCCGATCTTGGTGCATGGGGTCACCACTCATGGTGCCCATTAGTCATCCCTCCTGGGCTTGACCTTTGGCATCATCCATCAGGGTGGCATGTAGGTGTGAGAATACACACTTATACTATTATTGTGATAATCATAGTGACTTTACGATTTGTAAGTATCAACATCCAAACTGATAAGTTGCATTCAATGTGATGAATCATCCGGGAAACCATTCGGGAAACTAATGCGATTAACCATAATTAACCACATAACTGTGAAGCTGACTTGATTGCAGAAATAATTCAACCAATTAAGAAACTAAGCAAGCACACACCAAGTTGATCCTGAAATAGGCACCCAATTTCCTATTATTAATCATGCCATAAAGATCTATTAAACCTAGCTCGCTTCCTAGGGTTTCTAGTCCACTTTTAGGGTTTCCATTGCAATTAGGGTTTCCCTTCATCTTTCACTATTTTAAACCCTAATTTTATACAAATGATCACAAACCCTAATTATCTCAACATCTAATCCTTAATTTTGGATAAAAGGCATAATTAACCATCAATTAAGCCCATTATGCCTCTTTTACATTAAAGCTACCATTTTTATCCTTTTTAATTCATGAAAAGATCATTAGGACTAATTATCATCTTTGGTTCCTTCCATATTAACAACTCATAGTTCATTATGATCTAATTCACATATTAACTCTATTTGTCATTAATTCTACCTTTAACCATTAGAAAACCCTAATTTCCATATTAAGGGTATTCATCCATAATTAGAAACTTTCATACTTGAATTAACTTAGAACCATCATATTTCAGCTTAATACATGAATTTAAATAATGAAAGCCACTATGAATCATAATTACTGACATTAGGGCCCATTAATGCTCATCTATGCACATGTGACCCTAAATTAATCAACTTTTCATGTAAAACAAATTGCAATTTTACTCTAATATTCAACAGGTTAATACTTCCCAAAATAACTGCTTAAACCTCAAAGATCCATCCTTTACCCTCAGTTAGGGGTTTTAACCACACTTTTAATCAAATTAATGTACTTTTGCATATGGGTACGAAACCAGGTTCTCAAACTAATTTTAATGTGTTCCTCGTATTTTTCTATGAAACTTTCATGTATACACTTTTCTCATTAGAGCTTTCTAACAAATTCTATGAATTTTGTAAATAAAAGTCATTTTCCTGGATTTTCTAATATATTTACGATTTCATTGAAATTCCCTGGTCATTCAATCTGTGGTCCGCTGGACCACGCAGGATCCAACGGCCCTCAACCGCACACCCTAACTCAAAATTAAAAGTATCAAAAGGCAAGTTTACCCAAACCTCTTCACTGCCCGCACAAGGGCAAGGACGTAATTATGCATTGGGGTTGTCTTCAACCTCGCGCTGCTCCATGCACGAGTAGGTGGTCAACCCGATGGTTGACTCTGCTCTCTGTTACACATGTGCATGAACTGAGACCACCATCTGCCCTGCCTCGATCTTGCAAACTCGACTACGTCATCAATTACTCGCGACAACATTGCCATGATCACCTCCTATTCACCGGACTCTGGTGAGGTCCTCTTAGAAGATGAGGGTGAAGGTCAGGGAAGAAGACGAAATTGAGGGCACGAAAATGCTCCTCTAGGTCTGCCGCAGAGCTTTGGGTAGCAAGAGAGCATGCTGGTACCCCCTCTCATCGTCCCCTATATATAGGGTCGGGGATATGAATCGCTTGAATTGGGAATTCTCCCGATCAGTGACCAAACCCCTACAAAGTAGGGATGGTCATCACCGGACTTCTCTCCTAAGTCCAACGGTGATATTCCCTCTTCAAAACTCTTTTTCTTTTACTCACAATGATCCAAGTTTGGATCATCTCCAACCTGCCTGGTGCAGGACTCCTTGCCCTTTTGGGAGTCATCCTGGATCGTTGGATCGTGATCCAACAGTCCACATAAAGGCCGAAATCCTTGAATTATCCAGCTAAATTGTGACATTGATTTCTTTGGCAATTAAAAAACCAAACCTTAGGATATTTTATAAATTGTATAACTTGGAAACCTTGTAGTATTTTCCAACCAAATTTTAAGGGAGATTTCCTTTTGCCTTTATCTACACAAATGCCAAAAATAAGTCCCAAATTCTAAAGGAAAAGGGCTTTTTCTTCAAAAGCAAGTTATTCTTTAATAAAACTTATATAATTGACATTTTCTCTTTCTTTTGCCATTATCTTATCATCTTGGATTCCTTGGAGCTCAAGGAACCCTAAAGGCATGAAATCCTATCCCAGGGAATATTCCTTTACCTTTTCTTTTATCTTTTCTCCCTTTCTTTCTTATTCCTTTATTAAGATATTTTTTTTTCAAGGATTTCTCCTTATCTTTCATTTTCTTTTTCCTCTTTTCATATTTCTTTTAATAGAAATCTCATAGAAACAAGATTTATTTAATTGTGGTCATTACTTCCACTTTCAAGAGTTTTCTATGTATTTTCTCATTATCACTTTTCTTAATATCCATTATCTTGTGTCTTTTCTTTTTATTTGGACTTTTCTCCTTTTCTTCTCTTTTATATCCATTAATGGATTAATCTAATAATAGGAATCACGAAATTTCCTATCCAAATGAATATTTGCAAGGAAACCCATCCTTTGAAGCAAAGCTTACAACCTTTTTTTTTATTAAGCCCAAATTCACAAAATCATTATATTTCCATTATGAAAACACATGCAAAAATGAGGTTGTAACATCCTTCCCCTCTTATAGGAATTTTGCCCTCAAAATTCCATCAAGAAAACATACAATTTAGGATAAAACTTTTCTATGCCAATCATTGGCCCCTATGTGGCTTTACCCTGTCCATCGTGCTTCCAAAGAACCTTCATCATCTCATATTCTTCCATCTGAGTTCTTTCTTACCTCGGTATATCATACCCTCATAGGTGACTCATGACATTTCAACCTCTCATAAAGCTGAAAAGGTTCATGGCTCAGCACATGGCTTGGGTACCTCACATAGTGCTCTAGATCGGACTCATGTAACACATTATACACCATGTTATCCTAAGGGGTAAGGCTAAACACAACCATCTCCACAAATCCATCTCAAATGGATCATGCAGTCGGGACTCAGCTCTCTCTTAGAGGGGTGAGATTTTGACATCACATACTCTCCCACAGTGAACTGTATGTCAGTCTGCTTTGCATCATCTCACGACTCATGTCACCCCTAGGCTCTCTCTCAGCCATTGCACAATCAAAGGGACTTCATCTACACACACTATGGTTCTTTTCTGACCTTCATGAGGCCCCTTCACCAACATCATCTCAATGTAGTGGTGACCGACAAAACCTCCCTTGCATAGCTTTCTTGTATCCCGATACTGGCTATGGTGGTTATCATCACATCTTACAGAGGACAAGAACTATCTCTATGTATCACCCTGAATGAGCACACATGCTCTCATCAGACCCTCTAGTCTGGATCATCCTATTATTTAGGGGTGATAAACTGTACTAACATCGAGTTCTTCATGTATCTACTTCCACTGCATGGAAGAGAATCTTTAGATCATACTCAAGAACTTTTGAACTCGCACCATAATGTATTTGAACCATCTCTCTCTCATATGTAGTTCAACTAGATCCTTCCCTTGAGTATTCTTCCTCTCTCATGTCATCTAGGTAAGGCGATCTACCATAACCCATATTGCATCTTGACCTTCCTTGGTTGAGGGGAGACTTTCCACAACATCCATAGTGATGAACTCCCATTCCCTCTTAGGGACTCTTTTATCCTCTATATTGATACAATAGGTTACTGGTGTTCGTCCTTCACCTCCAGGCTTGCATGGCAACATACCCCATGCAACTTCATCTTAGGCATCCAAAGTACTACTGTCACTTATTATCTTGGTAGTACCACGGTATATGGTGATCTTAAATCATGATCTCATGTATGCCACGATTCCTCAAGATCGATTCCCCAAAAACCCTAAACCACTCTCATCAGGGTTTTATCACCTTCCTATTCAAAGAAGTACATCTGAGGTTCTATAACCATCTTTTTATTGCATCAAGGCCTAGACTGGCTAACCAACTACTAACTTGTTCAAAAAAAACTTCGTTAGAGTTAGCGAAACATATCTTCCTTTTCAAACTTAGGGCTAACCCAATAGCCTCTTCTAGCCTCTAGCTAAACTAAGAAGCTACATCTTAATAAGAGCATCCATTACCACTTCACATCTATAGGTGTTAGGTAATGTTGAAGACAAACACCTCCGTGTATTCCACTTATCATCTCACCTCAAACTCTAAGTCTATCTTCATCAATAAACTCTGAGCTCATCCTCTTGGTTTTCAAACTCAACCTTGTATTACTCATAGATCTTGATAAAATATCCTCACAAGATGACCACCTTAGTTCTCTTTATGTTTGTAAACCATCTACATATCACTTACTCCATGAGGGTATGTTATCATCTCTATCCTCATACCTCATAAAAACGTTCCAACTCACTTCAGTTTATCCTTGGTGTATGACATGTGTACTGTCCTATCTCTCACACCCATAACAAGAGGAAATAAGCATTTGGATGCAGTCCAAATACAAAGTTCCTCCTACTCCAAGAGTAGAGATGGTACATCCCACCTCAGTAGTAAACCTTCAAATCTAAGTTGAAACGTGCAACATATGTCTCTTCATCACTATCATCTCGATAACAAAGTGACTTCCATGGAAAATTGGTCCAGAGCCTACTTGGGTCACTACACAATTCTTGGTCATCTCCTCTAGGTCTGTAGGGTGCTGACACTTTTTGGGGTCATCCTTCTTCCCTTATGCATCCAGAGAGCGCCCTACTCATCTGCCCTTTGGGTTCCATGAGTTCATGAAGGTGATCAATCTCCTAACCCATGGCCCTCAAACAAAGATAGCTGTTACCTCCCGACCCTATGGTCATGTGCAACTAGGGAATTAGGCAACTCCTACTTCCATCGGTCTTATCCCTACCTGACCCTAGGATAGACTTGGGATTCTAACATAGTACATATCCAACTCAGAACCTTACCCAAGTCTCCATCATATCTCTCTGCATTCCTGGGCTGACTTTTATCCTATCCCAGGGTCATGGCGACCTGCCTTCCTTAGTCAGGCCCCATCCCAGTTACTTTCATGTAAAACATCCATATGCACATAGAGATGGTTATCTTATGGATCTACAGGCTCATTCTCATACTATGTACTTTTCACTTAGCTTCTCAAGATCCTATGAGACCTCTTAAGGTTACCTCAAACCACAAAAGCTGATATATACCCTACAAAATGGTCCCTCTCCCAGGATGGGAGGAAACTACATCATGATAACAAAGGTCACAAACGTCCTTATGTCTAGGGTTTACATCCACATGAGCATGATTAGCCCTAGCAATCTACTAAGGCACACATAGACCACCTAATAAACCATGCTAGGTCGTACTTGTTCTCATTCCTCAATACTGGACTAAGAACAAACCTTCTCATGTCATCAACTTAGCTATAAAAGGTTCATCAAACATCCTTTATACTTAAGGGGTTTTCCTTTCCTCTAAACATAAGGAGTACCATGTTCGAATCTATAGAAACTCAAATCTCATCATGAGCATTAGGTACACGACTTCCCCTCTTAGGCCTATGAACCCTAGGTTCACTTTTGGGTGTCAAAGTGCAAGCTTAACCTCTTAACCACGAATCAAGCATGTATAAGGCATGATATGGACTTCCTGTCATCATTCTACTTGAACAACACTTTAGAGTGGATTCCTCCTCAAGGACAACCAACAAGGTATAAGGCCTCACAACCTATTACTAAGCCTCTTCAGGGTCTAAGGAACTCTTCTTCCTAACCCTAGAAGGTGAACATCTATACCATAGGCTCATTGGTACCAGCAACCTCACCTTCTCTCTAGGGTTTGGTTCCTCTAATGGCAACCAAGATATCATTAGCCTCCAGGGATCAAGCATGAGGCAACCACCATCATCCACTTAGGCCACATCATCCTCAACTCCCCACTTTTCCTCACATCTCAGAGTCTAGGCTTCCAACCCTCTTGCATGGGTCTTGCTCTCTGTCTCTCTCTAGAGCTAACCCTACAAACAACCTTACTACCTGAGGTCCTCTCTCAATGAAGGCGGGTCATGCTTACAAGAATACCCCTACATGGTGAAGCCTATGTTCAAGCTTATGTTTGCTCAAGATTATCCATAGCTCCTTATGCTTACCTCATGGGCTATCCCAACCAGGGTGTCAACCTACTACTCACACTATGACGTATTCTGGGTGCCTACTATGCCATGCTCATATAAGCCCATAGGGTTTCTATAGGTTCTTCTCTAACCTCATCAAAAAAGGAGCTATCCTTCGCTCTAACATGCACGACCCTTCCCAAGGTTGGGTTGCCAAAGGCACTAGGTCGTCCAACCTCACATGGCTCATATCATCATGGGAATCCAAAAGCATGTCCAACCACTTGGTCTATCATGACATCTAACTCATCATGCCATCTCCCTCTCTAACCATCACTTAGGGTTATGGTTAGCATCATCCTCAGAGGATATGCCAGGTCTCTATTGAGATCTCTGCCTCCATGACCAACTCTCTCTACTCATCCTCCTAACAAGAAGGTCTAAACTCAGGTTTCTCCTGAGGGCAATGACAACTCATGTCATACGACCTAAGCATGTATCTATTCTTTAGTTTACGCTTAATCTATTAAGCTTATGTCAATGACATCTTATTTACATGCTTTTCATTAATTTGGTGGAGGATTCCTTAAACCTTATCAACCTTACCCATACCTCAAGAGGGTGAGGAAAAGAGAGAAAACCCTAATCCTTAAGGTCCTTAATAGCATTTGAGTTGAGAAGGGATGAACAAGATGAGAGAGTCCTAAAGGTATCTTATTTTGAGTCAAATCCTGAGACATTGGCCAGACAACCACACTAATATGAGAGTCCTCGTATTTCGACTAGCGATGTGGAGGAAAATCTTGCCATCCCCCGGATGTGATCCTTTTATAGACACCTCTATCTTTCTAAAGATCCTCTAATAACTCCCTTGGGTTCTATAGAGTTTGTAAAATTCAATAATTATTAGAGATTAAATGATGAACCTATGCTCTGGTACCAAATGTAACGACCCTGCCTCCCGGTAACCCCCAATTAAGTGAGACCACAAGATCAAAGGTTCAATAAATAATCAATAACAATTATCAAATTCTACCAACTAAACTGAAAGGCTATAATAAAATAAAAATTTGCATACCTTTTTAAAAAAACTGGGATATCTACTTCTATCCACATCTGGAGACTATTCTAACTAATCCTCATTTGTACTTTAACTCTTATTTAATTCCACATATGCCACTTTACTATTTGTCCGTTTCAATCTTGTACCTAAAACACCGACAAACAAAACATCAATCAGTATATCAAAATATGTCGGTATGTGGGGACAACCAAATTTTTGCAAATATGGCTACCAATCTAAATATCACAATCAAGTTAATTAACAAGCCAAATTACACTTTCAATGTGACATTCTACACCGCTATTTCCCTAACCCTGGCATACCTACCTTAGGGTTTCTCTTTTGCCATTGACTTAAGGCCACCTTCTCAATCTCAAGCTTGGTGCCTAGGGTCACCCTTCATGGTGCCCTTTAGTCATGCAATATCATAGGCCACCTTCTCAATCCCGAGCTTGGTGTCTGGGGTCACCACTCATGGTGCCCATTGGTCTTCCCTCCTGGGCTTGACCTTTGGCATCATCCATAAGGGTGGCATGTAGGTGCGAGAATACACACTTATACTATTATTGTGATAATCATAGTGACTTTATGATTTGCAAGTATGAACATCCAAACTGATAAGTTGCATTCAATGCGATGAATCATCCGGGAAACCATTCAGGAAACTAATGTGATTAACCATAATTAACCACATACCTGTCAAGCAGACTTGATTGCAGAAATAATTCAACCAATTAAGAAACCAAGCAAGCACACACCAAGTTGATCCTGAAATAGGTATCCAATTTCCTATTATTAATCATGCCATCAAGATCTATTAAACCTAGCTCTCTTCCTAGGGTTTCTTGAAACGACCGTCTCGCAAAAATAGGATTAACTAATGCGGAAGCGAATTATTTGCAACGGATTACTGAAAATCACTGAAAATTTTAAACTTTTTGCAAAGAGATCCATTCATAGGAAAACTCTTTAACCATGAACCAAAGTATTCCAAATTCATCTTGGTTCACAAGTACACAACCTGTACCATTCCTTTTCAAGGATTACAACATTGACTGCCCTGTTAACAAATATACACAGGCAGTATAAAAACTTCGAGGCACTAAGCCAAAACTCAGATTGATACATTTAAAACTCCGAGGACCTGAGAGTACAGAGACGACACATAAGATTACTATCTATATGACTAGACAGACAATATTTCCACCTGAGATCTTATTGTTGTCCCTGCTGTTGATGCTGCTCTTTCCGTGTTCTAGGGTTTCTGCTCTGCCTTCCATGCATACCTAAAAATGTTTCCCACGGGGGTGAGACAATTGAAAATTGCCCCAGCGAGAGATATAACCCTCCGCCAAAAACATTGTTATTGCAGTTTATCAAATTAAAACTGAGTAGGGGTTACTTTTACATTATCAGGAAGAATTATTCATCATAGAAAAGAATAAGATAATCTCCATTCTAAAGGAGGTCATTGCATCTACCCATGGTAGATAAGTAATTCATCTGTCTACTTTGCAGAGAATATAAAGAAACATAATTGACATTTATCTACTAAGGAATGCACAAAGAAATGCAACATCAACCAATGAATCTCCGTATTCAATCCTTAAGAAAACATGCTATACGACTGATTACATTTTACAATCACACTTGTGCTCTGAGGAGATGAGATATACCGCTCATACTCCAACCGACCATTACGAAATCGCCTCGGTACCATACATAGGTCATCAAAAGAGCCGGATTCTTATGACCTCATCTGTCTCGGTCAGTACGAGACCACATGCAGGACATCTCGTGTCTCTGCTAACTAGCTAGCCAGGGTATTCTGGCACCTTCGCTAAAGAGTTACAGCGTCAACTGCACTCTCATCGCCAATCGAGACATTTCTTGTTTATCTCCTCGATCCGACATTAAGTATAATTGGGAGATTCATGATACATCCATCCCGACATATTCATGAAGGATTGAGAGGTTTCTTGTTTACCTTCCAACAATCTCTTCAAGAGGACGTAAGGATATTTTCGCCCATTTACCCCCACATATTCAAAATATGTGCTCCGGGTTTTGCCGCGGGCACCCGTTTCACCATCACCTATTCCTGACGATGATGGATCTATGGTCAGAGTACTACATGAATGGATTTCACTTGATTTATTAAGTACATTCTCATATTCTTTTAGCATCAGCCAAGTTCTCAAACATAACTTATTACAACAATGCTATAAAGAGACATGTACTACTTTTATCAGATATTTATCAGTCTTTCAAAGACCCTGGGAACTCAGTCCCTCATTTCAATATTGGAAATTATCATCCCTTCACTTTCTCATCACCATAATCATATGGTTATGGGTATTCAAACCCTTAACTCATCATTGAGCATTATTATACCTTTTTCAGGTAACTATCACCTTCAGGTCATCTGACCAAGGCATTCATGATACTTGTTACACAAGCATCACACCTGGCTCACAAGGCCATGAAATATCTTGTCACCTCTCACTGGGTAACAACTTACTCATGTGACTCATAAAAGTCCATGCATATTGCATCTTTTACTAAGCAACAACAACATTAAGGAACATAATGCCAGTCAACATTTATTATATAAATGTCACAGCTCACACTAGCTATATACATCATCTCATAATATATGTATGGTTATTAGGCATGATAATAGTCATACAAGATATTCATCACATCATATGATGTGATAGGAACACCATTATTCCTCTACCAGGAATTAGGGTTTACTATCAAATAGGGCTTCTCATTCCCTTTACCCAAATTAGGGTTAGGGTTCCCCATTTCTCATTAATAAAGAGTTCATGATCTCATTATTTGTCCAACCCTTAATACATTATTCCATACCTCTGGGGCATTCAAGGATATCATATTTGATTATTCTAGAACATTACTTTCATCATATAGCATTAATGATCATCAATTCAAGGTATGAGTTCATTTCTCATCCTTATCATGGTATGATTATATCATACACATCATTTGGGCTTAACCCTATTCTCAAGGTACATTAATTAACACTCATCAAGGTGTAACGACTCATTATATTTCATGGTAATAGTTTCATAACACACTTCATATGTTTTTTACCCAATTATATTGGATTTGAAGTACATCAAGGCATATAAACCCTGAAATGCTGAATGTGATAACTGTCATATCTTGATGTATCACTTTCTCATCATTTCAAACTCTGTTGAGTTATCCATCTTATCTTGTATTAAGGTATTTCCCTCTTAATACATACCATCACTAATCTCTTACCTTTAGCATATAATGCAAAGGCCACACATTAGAATTGTACAACTATCTCACATGATATGGACTTATCTTAGTTTAAGGCATGACTTTATTATAAAGTTGCTTATAAATAATCACAATGATACACCCTCAACTAGGGTTTCTCATCACATATCTTATGTATCCTTCATCCAATTATATTGGACTTATAATCATATCAAGGTATACGATCATATGAGGTCACTTTCAAATCACCTCTAAATCAAGCATAGAGCACCACGGCTGTGCAACCAAGAACGGCCATGCGAAGGGAAGCCACCACGGCCGTGCTACCTTGCACTGTCGTGCAAAGTGAAGCTACCACGGTTGTGCTACAAAAGTTCCCCTCATGAATCATATTCAAGTATGAATTCTATTCTTTCATTAGGGATTAGGGTTTCACATACCATCTCCCTTCTTTAGAATAGGGATTACATATAGCATCACCCTTCATTAGGGTTTCATATCACGTTTCCCATATTCAAGGTTTGCTAATCATTCCCAATTAGGGTTTCTCATGAAATCACCCTCAATTAGGGTTTCACATGGATACACCCTCAACTAGGGTTTCACATGGATACACCATCAGTTAGGGTTTCACATGGATACACCCTCAACTAGGGTTTCACATGGATACACCCTCAACTAGTGTTTCATAAGGATACACTCTCAACTAGGGTTTGAGTTCAATAACCCTGTCAATTAGGGTTTATGTTCATGTTTAGGGTTTCATGATCTCTTTACTTAAGGATCATAACTCTTAACCACCACATGAATCATATTCATGTATGAATTCATGCTATCAACTTCTCAACTTGAATAGGTCATATCACCCTTTAGTTGAGTACATACAACTATGATTAACATAGTGTATCAAGTCATTGACCCTATAAGAAATTAGGAATTCATCCCTTAATTGGCACTAATCCCTTAGGTACTATTCGGGTTTCAACCTTTGTACCTTCTTTGATTATCATTACTAATCAACATTGGATCAATGGATCATTAATCATCTTGATTCTAAAGAGATTCAATCACATTGGACCTCCATTACATAGGGTATCCAATTGAATTAGGGTTTTCAATGTTGATTCCTTCAATCATTGAATTCGTGGAACCAGTCATCAATTGGACCTACCCTCATACTTCAATTGAGTTTAATAGGTCAACCTTCAACTGATTTGACTCTCAATTGACCCTTAATTGATCATCAATTAGGGTTTGATTCAATTGAATCAGGGTTTGGAATTGATGATTCAACAACACTAATCAATGTAAGACTAGTTGCTTTGAAACCATTGAACCATCATCCAAATTGGGTATGACCTGACCCCAAATGGTCTTGAGGTCGTTTGGATGACCTCCAAACGGTCTTGAGACCGTTTGCCCATCATATCACTCAAAACCAAGCCATCCAAGTAGGGTTTGGATTATTGAAGTGCTCACCAATTCAGCAATTTCTTGCAGATCAACTTGGTACCTTTAGGACTTCAAACACCTAATCATACTCAACCCTAGACCTCCAAACGGTCTTGGGTGACCACCAAACGGTCTTGAGACCGTTTGGCTCATCCAACCTTTGGACTTTAGTGAAAAATCATCATGGATTGGTCTATCGAGTTGATCAACAAATCAGCATTGAGTTGCAGTATGATTTGGTACCTTTGGACCTTCAATTGGTCAACTATACTTGACCCCAGACCTCCAAATGGTCTTGGGGTGATCCCCAAACGGTCTTGAACCCGTTTGGATGATCCCCAAACGGTCTTGAACCCGTTTGGGATAATCAACCCAAAATCTCAACTTAACTCATTGGAATTTCAGCACTGTTTTCAATTGGGGTTTGCCTAATTGAATAGCCTTCAAATCACGATTCCTTTGGCGTTAACCCCTCAAATTTGGAGAGTAATTAACCAACATAATTATGAACAGGAATTCCAAACGTTCAACGCTTGGTCAACTCACTCAAACGGTCTTTAACCCGTTTTCCCAAGCAGGTCAAGTTAATCAGGTTGAAAATCAGCACTTAATCCAATTAAGTTTCCCTAATTGATTAGCCTTCAACCTATGATTCCTTTTGAGTTAACTCCTCAAATTTGGAGGGTCATTAACCAACGTCATTATGAACATGAATCCCAAACGGTCAACGCTTGGTCAACCATATAAAACGGTCTTGAACCCGTGTTCCCAAGCAGGTCAAGTTATTCAGGTTGAAAATCAGCACTTAATTCAATTCGATTTGTCTAATAGATTGGCCTTCAACCTATAATTCCTTTGGGGTTAACCCCTCAAATTTGGAGGGTCATTAGCCTACATAATTAGTAACGAGATTCCCAAACTGTCAATGCTTGGTCAACTCCGTCAAACGGGTTTGAACCCGTTTTCCATCAAACGGTTTGCAACCCGTTTGGTCACCAAACGGTTTTGGTGAAACTGTTTGGTCCCAACTTTTGAGATCGTTTGCTCCCAAGATATTTGGTGAGGTGCTTGATTATGATGATGTCATCATCATCTTCCTTCGTGCACCCGAGAACAGCAACCGTTCTTGATGGAATTTGCAGCAAAGAAACAAAAGTGTATAAAATTGAAGAAATCAATCAACAAAACATAGAGAATTGATGCAATAGCAATGTTTAAGGGTTTGAGTTATAAAACCCGCCTCCAATTGAGCTCCAAAGCTCCAATATCATGCCATTAATGGTGGATGAAGCTCTTGCAACTCCCCCTAGGCTCGTCTTCAAGCTTTTGATTGTAAAAGTTGGCTAGGGTTGAAGAGGAGATCGAAATAAGAAGGAATCCATAATTTATTTTCGATTTCCACCATGAAATCATGGAGAACGAAGGTCAAGGGCTTACCCACAGGTTGGGGACGTGCTCCCTGCTCCTCCCTAGCTCCTTGATCGGTTTTGCAAGCAAGGGGAAGAAGCAAATCCGAAAAAGGCCTTCGTTTGGGCTTGGAAATGGCACTTTTATAAGGAAATTGATGAGAGAGAAAATGCCTTATAAAAATCCAATTAATCCCAATAAAGTGGCCGCCTCTTCCCCCTCAACTACCTTGGGTACGAGGCACCTTACTTGCCTTTAATTTGACTTCATTATCCTCAATTTAAAGAAAAGCAAATTAAGCACCTTAATGCTTATAATATAATATCCCACATGTGAGTGGATATTACTTTTCTTTATAAAAAGGTGAGTGGAATTTCACCTACTTAAGATATTTTCGTTCCTTATCTTGTTAAAGGAACGTCCATCCTTATTCAAAATCAACCCAAAACATTTTGGTTGAAATCCCTTCAATTATTTTTATTCATTTTTCCCTAAATCGAATTAGGGTTTCAATTAGGTATTATTCTTGATTATTTTAATGTCAAGATTCTCTCTCCTACAACTTAATTCAAATGAGGAGTCTCTCTCATTTTCTTTGCTCTAAACGATGCTAATAAACATTAGGGACCTTGTTGAATTGGTAAATTGCATATTGAACCCTAGATTTTGGGTAAATTGCACATTACACCAAAACTAGGTTTTAATGCACAAGGATTGCTTTACAAGCTTAATCTTGGTGTCCAAGGTTGTGGAAACCATACCACTACATCATATTCATTCTTATGATGTCTCAACATCATAGGCACATCTTATCATGCAACATTTGCAATTTAAACCCTCAACTTGGGTAATTTGCACTTTAGTCCAAAATAAGCAAACATTGCTTCAACATTGTTCAAACAGGACCAAAATTGAAACAAAGGTTCCTTTTGAGCCTTAATTACTTTTCACAAGATGAGATTAGCATATAATCATCTTTCTTAATCAAAAGACCTAGGGTTAAAGCATAACCCCGGTCAGGGATGTTACAAATTATAAACCCCTAACAAGGATTTTGTCCCCGAAATCCCAGATAAAGGGAACAGATATCATTCATTCATGATATCATCATGTCTCTTCATAACACCTCATTGTTATGTAGAAATCATAGAACTTTGATCAGCACAAAGTTCCTTCACACAATATTCTCATAGAGTCAAATGAGAACTTATCTTAAAGACATATTTAGTTGTTATGTTTATGCAAAGCATAAACCCCTAACATATGATGTTCATATCATTTTATATAATCAGACTAGTTTCATAGTTGACAATTCTAGGTAGCCAATCTAAACCATCTGATAATTCTCAGATACCAGAATCTCTTACCTTGGTATCAGTCGCATGTGTTGAAAACACATTATATTCTCATCTTTCTTTTATCATATTTACAACTTTATAGAACATGGATCACCTCCCTTGTTCTCTTTCTCATCATATGAGGGTCATACTTTTACTTCCTCATATACACATACTGATCTGAATTCCTATCAGATCCTTATTTCTTGTTCTTAAGATATGATACATTTATCCATATCATATTTCCAATTTCATGATACTCTTTAGATTGTATCAGAATGATTGCTTGATCAGGGCAATCAAAAAGATATCAATCTAAGAGTTTCCATACTCACTTTATCATCAATAGTTGTACACCTGATCAGGGTTTACAAGTACTGAGATCAAGTAGTATGCACTTACATGCTATCATATTCCTTTCTTTTCATATTACCATAACATAAGATTTAACATCCCTGGATTTTATCCAGGCATCTCTTCTATACCTCTTCCTCTTTCATGGAGGTAAGATCAATATAGAGCATTTAAAAAAATACTGAACAGAATTCAAATTCTAGTTCTCATCATTTCATCCCTATATAGCAACTAATGGGGAAAACAATATCAACAATCCTCCTTTTTATAACAAAAATGGTTTAGTGTACTCAACATGTAAACATTTATAACATACCTTGTACTCATATCATGGTCTTACTAGTCTTATTACTGAAGCAAAAACTAATCCATAGAATCTTACAGGTGAAAGGTTAAGACCTTTGCACTTACTTAGTGGCTACTTCCCTGGTACACTAGGCATTTATTGCACTATTAGTACCAAAAACTTGGCTTTTTAAAACCATTAGGCAAATGTCTCTAGAATTATAGAGACCATTCCCTACTTCTCAGCTTATTGCCCCTTCTTGGGCACTACCATAACATATTTATTATCTGTCTGAACTCATAGCAGAGTCCACTTTCTTGCTATAAGTTAATATTTTCCATATTTTCCCTTGTTCCAACATGACTAAGTCATTTAGGAACTCATTTAAAGCTCAAGCTTTCTGTATTAAGGACTGATAACCTAGGTTGTAAGCCTAGCATCCAGTCCACTCATATGCATTACTGTTGCCCTAATCTTCCCAACAAGAGCATGATCATAGGATTCTCTATCCTGATCATGTCTTAATGGGGATTCTCAGGCACTCATTCTATTCTTGCATGATCCCTTGCACCTCTTCTTGGTGCAACAACATTGCCCTAAGTAATGTGTTCATTGTGCTCTCCAGTCATTTTAAACTTTACCCTTTCTCTGCACAAGCAGAAATCATTATAGGGTATACTGGAGGACACTAACACAGACTCAACAACTTAGTCCTATGTCTCTGTAGACTCAACTAACCTAGAGCTCTGATACCACTAATTGAAACGACCGTCTCGCAAAAATAGGATTAACTAATGCGGAAGCGAATTATTTGCAGCGGATTACTGAAAATCACTGAAAATTTAAAACTTTTTGCAAAGAGATCCAATCATAGGAAAATTCTTTAACCATGAACCAAAGTATTCCAAATTCATCCTGGTTCACAAGTACACAACATGTACCATTCCTTTTCAAGGATTACAACATTGACTGCCCTGTTAACAAATATACACAGGCAGTATAAAAACTTCGAGGCACTAAGCCAAAACTCAGATTGATACATTTAAAACTCCGAGGACCTGAGAGTACAGAGACGACACATAAGACTACTATCTATATGACTAGACAGACAATATTTCCACCTGAGATCTTATTGCTGTCCCTGCTTTTGCTGCTGCTCTTTCCCTGTTCTAGGGTTTCTGCTCTGCCTTCCATGCATACCTAAAAATGTTTCCCACGGGGGTGAGACAATTGAAAATTTCCCCAGCGAGAGATATAACTCTCTGCCAAAAACATTGTTATTGCAGTTTATCAAATTAAAACTATGTAGGGGTTACTTTTACATTATCAGGCAGAATTATTCATCATAGAACAGAATAAGATAATCTCCATTCTCAAGGAGGTCATTGCATCTACCCATGGTAGATAAGTAATTCATCTGTCTACTTTGCAGAGAATATAAAGAAACATAATTAACATTTATCTACTAAGGAATGCATAAAGAAATGCAACATCAGCCAATGAATCTCCGTATTCAATCCTTAAGCAAACATGCTATACGGCTGATTACATTTTACAATCACACTTATGCTCTGAGGAGATGAGATATACCGCTCATACTCCAACCGACCATTACGAAATCGCCTCGGTACCATACATAGGTCATCAAAAGAGCCGGATTCTTATGACCTCATCTGTCTCGGTCAGTACGAGACCACATGCAGGACATCTCGTGTCTCTGCTAACTAGATAGCCAGGGTATTCTGGCACCTTCACTACAGAGTTACAGCGTCAACTGCACTCTCATCGCCAATCGAGAGATTTCTTGTTTATCTCCTCGATCCGACATTAAATATAATTGGGAGATTCATGATACATCCATCACGACATATTCATGAAGGATTGAGAGGTTTCTTGTTTACCTTCCAACAATCTCTTCAAGAGGACGTAAGGATATTTTTGCCCATTTACCCCCACATATTCAAAATATGTGCTCCGGGTTTTGCCGCGGGCACCCGTTTCACCATCACCTATTCCTGACGATGATGGATCTATGGTCAGAGCACTACATGAATAGATTTCACTTGATCTATTAAGTACATTCTCATATTCTTTTAGCATCAGCCAAGTTCTCAAACATAACTTATTACAACAATCCTATAAAGAGACATGTACTACTTTTATCATATATTTATCAGTCTTTCAAAGACCCTGGGAACTCAGTCCCTCATTTCAATACTGGGAATTATCATCCCTTCACTTTCTCATCACCATAATCATATGGTTCTGGGTATTCAAACCCTTAACTCATCATTGAGCATTATTATACCTTTTTCAGGTAACTATCACCTTCAGGTCATCTGACCAAGGCATTCATGATACTTGTTACACAAGCATCACACCTGGCTCACAAGGCCATGAAATATCTTGTCACCTCTCACTGGGTAACAACTTACTCATGTGACTCATAAAAGTCCATGCATATTGCTTCTTTTACTAAGAAACAACAACATTAAGGCACATAATGCCAGTCAACATTTATTATATAAATGTCGCAGCTCACATTAGCTATATACATCATCTCATAATATCTGTTCGTTATTAGGCATGATAACAGTCATACCAGATATTCATCACATCATATGATGTGATAGCAACACCATTATTCCTCTACCAGGAATTATGGTTTACTATCAAATAAGGCTTTTCATTCCCTTTACCCAAATTAGGGTTAGGGTTCCCCATTTCTCATTAATAAAGAGTTCATGATCTCATTATTTGTCCAACCCTTAATACATTATTCCATACCTCTGGGCATTCAAGGATATCATATTTGATTATTCTAGAACATTACTTTCATCATATAGCATTAATGATCATCAATTCAAGGTATGAGTTCATTTCTCATCCTTATCATGATGTGATTATATCATACACATCATTTTGGCTTAACCCCATTCTCAAGGTACATTAATTAACACTCATCAAGGTGCAACGACTCATTACATTTCATTGTAATAGTTTCATAACACACTTCATATGTTTCTTACCCAATTATATTGGATTTGAAGTACATCAAGGCATATAAACCCTGAAATGCTAAATGTGATAACTATCATATCTTGATGTATCACTTTCTCATCATTTAAAACTCTGTTGAGTTATCCATCTTATCTTGTATTAAGGTATTTCCCTCTTAATAAATCTCATCACTAATCTCTTACCTTTAGCATATAATGCAAAGGCCACACATTAGAATTGTACAACTATCTCACATGATATGGACATATCTTAGTTTAAGTCATGACTTTATTATAAAGTTGCTTATAAATAATCACAATGATACACCCTCAACTAGGGTTTCTCATCACATATCTTATGTATCCTTCATCCAATTATATTGGACTTATAATCATATCAAGGTATACGATCATATGAGGTCACTTTCAAATCACCTCTAAATCAAGCATAGAGCACCACGGCTGTGCAACCAAGAACAGCCATGCGAAGGGAAGCCACCACGGCCGTGCTACCTTGCACGGTCGTGCAAAGTGAAGCTACCACGGTCGTGCTACAGAAGTTCCCCTCATGAATCATATTCAAGTATGAATTCTATTCTTTCATTAGGGATTAGGGTTTCACATACCATCTCCCTTCTTTAGAATAGGGATTACATATAGCATCACCCTTCATTAGGGTTTCATATCACGTTTCCCATATTCAAGGTTTGCTAATCATTCCCAATTAGGGTTTCTCATGAAATCACCCTCAATTAGGGTTTCACATGGATACACCCTCAACTAGGGTTTCACATGGATAAACCCTCAGTTAGGGTTTCACATGGATACACCCTCAACTAGGGTTTCACATGGATACACCCTCAACTAGGGTTTCATAAGGATACACCCTCAACTAGGGTTTGAGTTCAATAACCCTGTCAATTAGGGTTTATGTTCATGTTTAGGGTTTCATGATCTCTTTACTTAAGGATCATAACTCTTAACCACCACATGAATCATATTCATGTATGAATTCATGCTATCAACTTCTCAACTTGAATAGGTCATATCACCCTTTAGTTGAGTACATACAACTATGATTAACATAGTGTATCAAGTCATTGACCCTATAAGCAATTAGGAATTCATCCCTTAATTGGCACTAATCCCTTAGGTACTATTCGGGTTTCAACCTTTGTACCTTATTTGATTATCATTACTAATCAACATTGTATCAATGGATCATTCATCATCTTGATTCTCAAGATATTCAATCACATTGGACCTCCATTACATTGGGTATCCAATTGAATTAGGGTTTTCAATGTTGATTCCTTCAATCATTGAATTCATGGAACCAGTCATCAATTGGACCTACCCTCATACTTCAATTGAGTTTAATAGGTCAACCTTAAACTGATTTGACTCTCAATTGACCCTCAATTGATCATCAATTAGGGTTTGATTCAATTGAATTAGGGTTTGGAATCGATGATTCAACAACACTAATCAATGTAAGACTAGTTGCTTTGAAACCATTGAACCATCATCCAAATTGGGTATGACCTGACCCCAAACGGTCTTGAGGTCGTTTGGATGACCTCCAAACGGTCTTGAGACCGTTTGCCCATCATATCACTCAAAACCAAGCCATCCAAGTAGGGTTTGGATTATTGAAGTGCTCACCAATTCAGCAATTTATTGCAGATCAACTTGGTACCTTTAGGCCTTCAAACACCTAATCATACTCAACCCTAGACCTCCAAACGGTCTTGGGTGACCACCAAACGGTCTTGAGACCGTTTGGCTCATCCAACCTTTGGACTTTAGTGAAAAATCATCATGGATTGGTCTATCGAGTTGATCAACAAATCAACATTGAGTTGCAGTATGATTTGGTACCTTTGGACCTTCAATTGGTCAACTATACTTGACCCCAGACCTCCAAACGTTCTTGGGGTGATCCCCAAACGGTCTTGAACCCGTTTGGATGATCCCCAAACGGTCTTGAACCCGTTTGGGCTAATCAACCCAAAATCTCAACTTAACTCATTGGAATTTCAGCACTGTTTTCAATTAGGGTTTGCCTAATTAAATAGCCTTCAACTAACGATTCCTTTGGATTTAACCCCTCAAATTTGGACAGTCATTAACCAACATAATTATGAACAGGAATCCCAAACGGTAAACGCTTGGTCAACTCACTCAAACGGTCTTGAACCCGTTTTCCCAAGCTGGTCAAGTTAATCAGGTTGAAAATCAGCACTTAATCCAATTAGGTTTTCCTAATTGATTAGCCTTCAACCTATGATTCCTTTTGCGTTAACCCCTCAAATTTGGAGGGTCATTAACCAACATCATTATGAACATGAATCCCAAACGGTCAACACTTGGTAAACCATCTCAAACGGTCTTGAACCCGTTTTCCCAAGCAGGTCAAATTATTCAGGTTGAAAATCAGCACTTAATTCAATTCGATTTGTCTAATTGATTGGCATTCAACCTATGATTCCTTTTGATTTAACCCCTAAAATTTGGAGGGTCATTATCCTACATAATTAGGAACTAGATTCCCAAATGGTGAACGCTTGCTCAACTCCTTCAAACGGGTTTGAACCCGTTTTCCACCAAACGGTTTGCAACCCGTTTGGTCACCAAACGGTTTTGGTGAAACTGTTTGGTCCCAACTTTTGAGATCGTTTGCTCCCAAGATATTTGGTGAGGTGCTTGATTATTATGATGTCATCATCATCTTACTTCGTGCACCCAAGAACAGCAACCGTTCTTGATGGAATTTGCAGCAAAGAAACAAAAGTGTATAAAATTGAAGAAATCAATCAACAAAGCATAGAGAATTGATGCAATAGCAATGTTTAAGGGTTTGAGTTATAAAACCCGCCTCCAATTGAGCTCCAAAGCTCCAAGCTCACGCAATTAATGGTGGATGAAGCTCTTGCAACTCCCCCTAGGCTCGTCCTCAAGCTTTTGATTGTAAAAGTTGGCTAGGGTTGAAGAGGAGATCGAAATAAGAAGGAATCCATAATTTATTTTCGATTTCCACCATGAAATCATGGAGAACGAAGGTCAAGGGCTTACCCATAGGTTGGGGACGTGATCCCTGCTCCTCCCTAGCTCCTTGGTCGGTTTTGCAAGCAAGGGGAAGAAGAAAATCCGAAAAAGGCCTTGGTTTGGGCTTGGAAATGGCACTTTTATAAGGAAATTGATGAGAGAGAAAATGCCTTATAAAAATCCAATTAATCCCAATAAAGTGGCCTCCTCTTCCCCCTCAACTACCTTGGGTACGAGGCACCTTCCTTGCCTTTAATTCTACTTCATTATCCTCAATTTAAAGAAAAGCAAATTAAGCACCTTAATGCTTATAATATAATATCCCACATGTGAGTGGATATTACTTTTCTTTATAAAAAGGTGAGTGGAATTTCACCTACTTAAGATATTTTCGTTCCTTATCTTGTTAAAGGAACGTCGATCCTTATTCAAAATCAACCCCAAACATTTTGGTTGAAAGCCCTTCAATTATTTTTATTCATTTTTGCCCTAAATCGAATTAAGGTTTCAATTAGGCATTATTCTTGATTATTTTAATGTCAAGATTCTCTCTCCTACAACTTAATTCAAGTGAGGAGTCCCTTTCATTTTCTTTGCTCTAAATGATGCTAAGAAACATTAGGGACCTTGTTGAAGTGGTAATTTGCATATTGAACCCTAGATTTTGGGTAAATTGCACATTACAACAAAACTAGGTTTTAATGCACAAGGATTGCTTTACAAGCTTAATCTTGGTGTCCAAGCTTGTGGAAACCATACCACTACATCATATTCATTCTTATGATGTCTCAACATCATAGGAACATCTTATCATGCAACATTTGCAATTTAACCACTCAAATTGGGTAATTTGCACTTTAGTCCGAAATAAGCAAACATTGCTTCAACATTGTTCAAACAGGACCAAAATTGAAACAAAGGTTCCTTTTGAGCCTTAATTACTTTTCACAAGATGAGATTAAGCATATAATCATCTTTCTTAATCAAAACACCTAGGGTTAAAGCATAACCCAGGTCAGGGATGTTATAAATTATAAACCCCTAACAAGGATTTCGTCCCCGAAATCCCAGATAAAGGGAACATATATCATTCATTCATCATATCATCATGTCTCTTCATAACACCTCATTGTTATGTAGACATCATAGAACTTTGATCAGCACAAAGTTCCTTCACACAATATTCTCATAGAGTCAAATGAGAACTTATCTTAAAGACATATTTAGTTGTTATGTTTATGCAAAGCATAAACCCCTAACATATGATGTTCATATCATTTTATATAATCAGACTGATTTCATAGTTGACCATTCCAGGTAGCCAATCTAAACCATCTGATAATTCTCAGATACCAGAATCTCTTACCTTGGTATCAGTCGCATGTGTTGAAAACACATTATATTCTCATCTTTCTTTTATCATATTTACAACTTTATAGAACATGGATCACCTCCCTTGTTCTCTTTCTCATCATATGAGGGTCATACTTTTACTTCCTCATATACACATACTGATCTGAATTCCTATCAGATCCTTCTTTCTTATTCTTAAGATATGATACATTTATCCATATCATATTTCCAATTTCATGATACTCTTTAGATTGTATCAGAATGATTGCTTGATCAGGGAAATCAAAAAGATATCAATCTAAGAGTTTCCATACTCACTTTATCATCAATAGTTGTACACCTGATCAGGGTTTACAAGTACTGAGATCAAGTAGTATGCACTTACATGCTATCATATTCCTTTCTTTTCATATTACCATAACATAAGATTTAACATCCCTGGATTTTATCCAGGCATCTCTTCTATACCTCTTCCTCTTTCATGGAGGTAAGATCAATATAGAGCATTTAAAAGAATACTGAATAGAATTCAAATTCTAGTTCTTATCATTTCATCCCTATATAGCAACTAATGGGGAAAACAATATCAACAATCCTCCTTTTTATAACAAAAATGGTTTAGTGTACTCAACATGTACACATTTATAACATACCTTGTACTCATATCATGGTCTTACTAGTCTTATTACTGAAGCAAAAACTAATCCATAGAATCTTACAGGTGAAAGGTTAAGACTTTGCACTTACTTAGTGGCTACTTCCCTAGTACACTAGGCATTTATTGCACTATTAGTACCAAAAACTTGGCTTTTTAAAACCATTAGGCAAATGTCTCTAGAATTATAGAGACCATTCCCTACTTCTCAGCTTATTGCCCCTTCTTGGGCACTACCATCACATATTTATTATCTGTCTGAACTCATAGCAGAGTCCACTTTCTTGCTATAAGTTAATATTTTCCATATTTTCCCTTGTTCCAACATGACTAAGTCATTTAGGAACTCATTTAAAGCTCAAGATTTATGTATTAAGGACTGATAACCTAGGTTGTAAGCCTAGCATCCAGTCCACTCATATGCATTACTGTTGCCCTAATCTTCCCAACAAGAGCATGATCATAGGATTCTCTATCCTGATCAGGTCTTAATGGGGATTCTCATGCACTCATTCTATTCTTGCATGATCCCTTGCACCTCTTCTTGGTGCAACAACATTGCCCTAAGCAATGTGTTCATTGTGCTCTCCAGTCATTTTAAACTTTACCCTTTCTCTGCACAAGCAGAAATCATTATAGGGTATACTGGAGGACACTAACACATACTCAACAACTTAGTCCTTTGTCTCTGTAGACTCAATGAACCTAGAGCTCTGATACCACTAATTGAAACGACCGTCTCGCAAAAACAGGATTAACTAATGCGGAAGTGAATTATTTGCAGCGGATTACTGAAAATCACTGAAAATTTAAAACTTTTTATAAAGAGATCCATTCATAGGAGAACTCTTTAACCATGAACCAAAGTATTCCAAATTCATCCTGGTTCACAAGTACACAACATGTACCATTCCTTTTCAAGGATTACAACATTGACTGCCCTGTTAACAAATATACACAGGCAGTATAAAAACTTCGAGGCACTAAGCCAAAACTCAGATTGATACATTTAAAACTCCGAGGACCTGAGAGTACAGAGAAGACACATAAGACTACTATCTATATGACTAGACAGACAATATTTCCACCTGAGATCTTATTGCTGTCCCTGCTGTTGCTACTGCTCTTTCCCTATTCTAGGGTTTCTGCTCTTCCTTCCATGCATACCTAAAAAGGTTTCCCACGGGGGTGAGACAATTGAAAATTGCCCCAGCGAGAGATATAACTCTCTGCCAAAAACATTGTTATTGCAGTTTATCAAATTAAAACTGAGTAGGGGTTACTTGTACATTATCAGGCAGAATTATTCATCATAGAACAGAATAAGATAATCTCCATTCTCAAGGAGGTCATTGCATCTGCCCATGGTAGATAAGTAATTCATCTGTCTACTTTGCAGAGAATATAAAGAAACATAATTAACATTTATCTACTAAGGAATGCATAAAGAAATGCAACATCAGCCAATGAATCTCCGTATTTAATCCTTAAGCAAACATGCTATACGGCTGATTACATTTTACAATCACACTTATGCTCTGAGGATATGAGATATACCGCTCATACTCCAACCGACCATTACAAAATCGCCTCGGTACCATACATAGGTCATCAAAAGAGCCGGATTCTTATGACCTCATCTGTCTCGGTCAATACGAGACCACATGCAGGACATCTCGTGTCTCTGCTAACTAGATAGCCAGGGTATTCTGGCACCTTCGCTACAGAGTTACAGCGTCAACTGCACTCTCATCGCCAATCGAGAGATTTCTTGTTTATCTCCTCAATCCGACATTAAGTATAATTGGGAGATTCATGATACATCCATCCCGACATATTCATAAAGGATTGAGAGGTTTCTTGTTTACCTTCCAACAATCTCTTCAAGAGGACGTAAGGATATTTTCGCCCATTTACCCCCACATATTCAAAATATGTGCTCCGGGTTTTGCCGCGGGCACCCGTTTCACCATCACCTATTCCTGACGATGATGGATCTATGGTTAGAGCACTACATGAATAGATTTCACTTGATTTATTAAGTACATTCTCATATTCTTTTAGCATCAGCCAAGTTCTCAAACATAACTTATTACAACAATCCTATAAAGAGACATGTACTACTTTTATCAGATATTTATCAGTCTTTCAAAGACCCTGGGAACTCAGTCCCTCATTTCAATACTGGGAATTATCATCCCTTCACTTTCTCATCACCATAATCATATGGTTCTGGGTATTCAAACCCTTAACTCATCATTGAGCATTATTATACCTTTTTCAGGTAACTATCACCTTCAGGTCATCTGACCAAGGCATTCATGATACTTGTTACACAAGCATCACACCTGGATCACAAGGCCATGAAATATCTTGTCACCTCTCACTGGATAACAACTTACTCATGTGACTCATAAAAGTCCATGCATATTGCTTCTTTTACTAAGCAACAACAGCATTAAGGCACATAATGCCAGTCAACATTTATTATATAAATGTCACAGCTCACACTAGCTATATACATCATCTCATAATATCTATATGGTTATTAGGCATGATAACAGTCATACAAGATATTCGTCACATCATATGATGTGATAGCAACACCATTATTCCTCTACCAGGAATTAGGGTTTACTATCAAATAGGGCTTTTCATTCCCTTTACCCAAATTAGGGTTAGGGTTCCCCATTTCTCATTAATAAAGAGTTCATGATCTCATTATTTGTCCAACCCTTAATACATTATTCCATACCTCTGGGGCATTCAAGGATATCATATTTGATTATTCTAGAACATTACTTTCATCATATAGCATTAATGATCATCAATTCAAGGTATGAGTTCATTTCTCATCCTTATCATGGTGTGATTATATCATACACATCATTTTGGCTTAACCCCATTCTCAAGGTACATTAATTAACACTCATCAAGGTGTTACGACTCATTACATTTCATTGTAATAGTTTCATAACACACTTCATATGTTTCTTACCCAATTATATTGGATTTGAAGTACATCAAGGCATATAAACCCTGAAATGCTGAATGTGATAACTATCATATCTTGATGTATCACTTTCTCATCATTTAAAACTCTGTTGAGTTATCCATCTTATCTTGTATTAAGGTATTTCCCTCTTAATACATCCCATCACTAATCTCTTACCTTTAGCATATAATGCAAAGGCCAAACATTAGAATTGTACAACTATCTCACATGATATGGACTTATCTTAGTTTAAGGCATGACTTTATTATAAAGTTGCTTATAAATAATCACAATGATACACCCTCAACTAGGGTTTCTCATCACATATCTTATGTATCCTTCATCCAATTATATTGGCCTTATAATCATATCAAGGTATATGATCATATGAGGTCACTTTCAAATCACCTCTAAATCAAGCATAGAGCACCACGGCCGTGCAACCAAGAACGGCCATGCGAAGGGAAGCCACCACGGCCGTGCTACCTTGCACGGTCGTGCAAAGTGAAGCTACCACGGTCGTGCTACAGAAGTTCCCCTCATGAATCATATTCCAGTATGAATTCTATTCTTTCATTAGGGATTAGGGTTTCACATACCATCTCCCTTCTTTAGAATAGGGATTACATATAGCATCACCCTTCATTAGGGTTTCATATCACGTTTCCCATATTCAAGGTTTGCTAATCATTCCCAATTAGGGTTTCTCATGAAATCACCCTCAATTAGGGTTTCACATGGATACACCCTCAACTAGGGTTTCACATGGATACACCCGCAGTTAAGGTTTCACATGGATACACCCTCAACTAGGGTTTCACATGGATACACCCTCAACTAGGGTTTCATAAGGATACACCCTCAACTAGGGTTTGAGTTCAATAACCCTGTCAATTAGGGTTTATGTTCATGTTTAGGGTTTCATGATCTCTTTACTTAAGGATCATAACTCTTAACCACCACATGAATCATATTCATGTATGAATTCATGCTATCAACTTCTCAACTTGAATAGGTCATATCACCCTTTAGTTGAGTACATACAACTATGATTAACATAGTGTATCAAGTCATTGACCCTATAAGCAATTAGGAATTCATCCCTTAATTGGCACTAATCCCTTAGGTACTATTCGGGTTTCAACCTTTGTACCTTCTTTTATTATCATTACTAATCAACATTGTATCAATGGATCATTCATCATCTTGATTCTCAAGAGATTCAATCACATTGGACCTCCATTACATAGGGTATCCAATTGAATTAGGGTTTTCAATGTTGATTCCTTCAATCATTGAATTCATGGAACCAGTCATCAATTGGACCTACCCTCATACTTCAATTGAGTTTAATAGGTCAACCTTCAACTGATTTGACTCTCAATTGACCCTCAATTGATCATCAATTAGGGTTTGATTCAATTGAATTAGGGTTTGGAATCGATGATTCAACAACACTAATCAATGTAAGACTAGTTGCTTTGAAACCATTGAACCATCATCCAAATTGGGTATGACCTGACCCCAAACGGTCTTGAGGTCGTTTGGATGACCTCCAAACGGTCTTGAGACCGTTTTCCCATCATATCACTCAAAACCAAGCCATCCAAGTAGGGTTTGGATTATTGAAGTGCTCACCAATTCAGCAATTTATTGCAGATCAACTTGGTACCTTTAGGCCTTCAAACACCTAATCTTACTCAACCCTAGACCTACAAACGGTCTTGGGTGACCACCAAACGGTCTTGAGACCGTTTGGATGAGCTCCAAACGGTCTTGAGACCGTTTGGCTCATCCAACCTTTGGACTTTAGTGAAACATCATCATGGATTGGTCTATCGAGTTGATCAACAAATCAGCATTGAGTTGCAGTATGATTTGGTACCTTTGGACCTTCAATTGGTCAACTATACTTGACCCCAGACCTCCAAACGGTCTTTGGGTGATCCCCAAACGGTCTTGAACCCGTTTGGATGATCCCCAAACGGTCTTGAACCCGTTTGGGTAATCAACCCAAAATCTCAACTTAACTCATTGGAATTTCAGCACTGTTTTCAATTAGGGTTTGCCTAATTGAATAGACTTCAACTCACGATTCCTTTGAAGTTAACCCCTAAAATTTGGAGAGTCATTAACCAACATAATTATGAACAGGAATCCCAAACGGTAAACGCTTGGTCAACTCACTCAAACGGTCTTGAACCCGTTTTCCCAAGCAGGTCAAGTTAATCAGGTTGAAAATCAGCACTTAATCCAATTAGGTTTTCCTAATTGATTAGCCTTCAACCTATGATTCCTTTTGAGTTAACCCCTCCAATTTGGAGGGTCATTAACCAACATCATTATGAACATGAATCACAAACGGTCAACGCTTGGTAAACCATCTCAAACGGTCTTGAACCCGTTTTCCCAAGCAGGTCAAGTTATTCAGGTTGAAAATCAGCACTTAATTCAATTCGATTTGTCTAATTGATTGGCCTTCAACCTATGATTCCTTTGGATTTAACCCCTCAAATGTGGAGGGTCATTATCCTACATAATTAGGAACGCGATTCCCAAACGGTCAACGCTTGGTCAACTCCTTCAAACGGGTTTGAACCCGTTTTCCACCAAACGGTTTGCAACCCGTTTGGTCACCAAACGGTTTTGGTGAAACTGTTTGGTCCCAAATTTTGAGATCGTTTGCTCCCAAGATATTTGGTTAGGTTCTTGCTTATTATGATTTCATCATCATCTTCCTTCGTGCACCCAAGAACAGCAACCGTTCTTGATGGAATTTGCAGCAAAGAAACAAAAGTGTATAAAATTGAAGAAATCAATCAACAAAGCATAGAGAATTGATGCAATAGCAATGTTTAAGGGTTTGAGTTATAAAACCCACCTCCAATTGAGCTCCAAAGCTCCAAGCTCACGCCATTAATGGTGTATGAAGCTCTTGCAACTCCCCCTAGGCTCGTCCACAAGAATTTGATTGTAAAAGTTGGCTAGGGTTGAAGAGGAGATCGAAATAAGAAGGAATCCATAATTTATTTTCGATTTCCACCATGAAATCATGGAGAACGAAGGTCAAGGGCTTAACCACAGGTTGGGGACGTTCTCCCTGCTCCTCTCTAGCTCCTTGGTCGGTTTTGCAAGCAAGGGGAAGAAGAAAATCCGAAAAAGGCCTTGGTTTGGGCTTGGAAATGGCACTTTTATAAGGAAATTGATGAGAGAGAAAATGCCTTATAAAAATCCAATTAATCCCAATAAAGTGGCTGCCTCTTCCCCCTCAACTACCTTGGGTACGAGGCACCTTCCTTGCCTTTAATTCTACTTCATTATCCTCAATTTAAAGAAAAGCAAATTAAGCACCTTAATGCTTATAATATAATATCCCACATGTGAGTGGATATTACTTTTCTTTATAAAAAGGTGAGTGGAATTTCACCTACTTAAGATATTTTCGTTCCTTATCTTGTTAAAGGAACGTCCATACTTATTCAAAATCAACCCCAAACATTTTGGTTGAAATCCCTTCAGTTATTTTTATTCATTTTTTCCCTAAATTGAATTAGGGTTTCAATTAGGCATTATTCTTGATTATTTTAATGTCAAGATTCTCTCTCCTACAACTTAATTCAAATGAGGAGTCCCTCTCGTTTTCTTTGCTCTAAATGATGCTAAGAAACATTAGGGACCTTTTTGAAGTGGTAATTTGCATATTGAACCCTAGATTTTGGGTAAATTGCACATTACACCAAAACTAGGTTTTAATGCACAAGGATTGCTTTACAAGCTTAATCTTGGTGTCCAAGCTTGTGGAAACCATACCACTACATCATATTCATTCTTATGATGTCTCAACATCATAGGAACATCTTATCATGCAACATTTGCAATTTAACCCCTCAACTTGGGTAATTTGCACTTTAGTCCAAAATAAGCAAACATTGCTTCAACATTGTTCAAACAGGACCAAAATTGAAACAAAGGTTCCTTTTGAGCCTTAATTACTTTTCACAAGATGAGATTAAGCATATAATCATCTTTCTTAATCAAAACACCTAGGGTTAAAGCATAACCCAGGTCAGGGATGTTACATTTCTAGTCCACTTTTAGGGTTTCCATTGTAATTAGGGTTTCCCTTCATATTTTACTATTTTAAACCCTAATTTTATACAAATGATCACAAACCCTAATTATCTCAACATCTAATCCTTAATTTAGGATAAAAGGCATAATTAACCATCAATTAAGCCCATTATGCCTCTTTTACATTAAAGCTACCATTTTTATTATTTTTAATTCATGAGAAGATCATTAGGCCTAATTATCATCTTTGGTTCCTTCCGGATTAACAACTCATAGTTCATTATGATCTAATTCACATATGAACTCTATTTGTCATTAATTCCACCTTTAATCAATACAAAACCCTAATTTTCATATTAAAGGTATTCATCGATAATTAGAAACTTTCGTACTTGAATTAACTTAGAACCATCATATTTTAACTTAATACTTGAATTTAATCAATTAAAGCCACTATGAATCATAATCACTAACATTAGGGCCCATTAATGCTCATCTATGTACATGGAACCCTAAATTAATCAACTTTTCATGTAAAACAGATTGCAATTTTACTCTAATATTCAATAGCTTAATACTTCCCAAAATAACCCCTTAAACCTCAAAGATCCATCC
Source organism: Alisma plantago-aquatica (assembly GCA_963693085.1). Lineage (NCBI taxonomy): Eukaryota > Viridiplantae > Streptophyta > Magnoliopsida > Alismatales > Alismataceae > Alisma > Alisma plantago-aquatica. The sequence goes on from OY856413.1 coordinate 36,993,378, forward strand.
TTTACCCTCAGTTAGGGTTTTTAACCACACTTTTAATCAAATTAATGTACTTTTGCAAATAGGTACGGAACTAGGTTCTCAAACTAATTTTAATGTGTTCCTCGTATTTGTCTAAGCAACTTTCATGTATAAACTTTTCTTATTAGAGCTTTCTAACAAATTCTGTGAATTTTTCAAAGAAACGTCATTTTCCTAGATTTTCTAATATATTTATGATTTCATCGAAATTCCCTGGTCGTTCGATTTGTGGTCCGCTGGATCACGCAGGATCCAACGGCCCTCAGCCGCGCACCCTAACTCCAAATTAAAAGGATCAAAAGGAAAGTTTTCCCATACCTCTTCACTGCCCGCATAAGGGCAAGGACGTAATTGTGCATCGGGGTTGTCTTCAACCTCGCGCTGCTCCACGTGTGAGTAGGTGGTCAACCCGATGGCTGACTCTGCTCTCTATTGCACCTACGCACGAACTGAGACCACTAACAACTTCACCTCGATCTCGTGAACTTGACGACGACATCAATTACTCACGACAACCTTGCCACGATCACCTCCTATTCGTCGGACTCCGGCGAGGTCCTCTCAGAAGATGAGGGTGAAGGACATGGCAGAAGACAGAATTGAGGGCACAAAAATGCTCCTCTAGATCTGACGCAGAGCTTTGGGTAGCAAGAGAGCATGATGGTACCCCCTCTCATCCTCCCCTATTTATAGGGTCGGGGACAAGAATAGCTTGAATTGGGAATTCTCCCGATCAACGACCAAACCCCTACAAAGTAGGGATGGTCATCACCAGAGTTCTCTCTTGAGTCCAATGGTGATATTCCCTCTTCAAAACTCTATTTCTTTTTCTCACAATGATCCAAGTTTGGATCATCTCCAACCTACCTGGCGCACGACTCCTCACCCCTATGGGAGTCATCTCGGATCATTGGATCACGATCCAATGGTCCACATAAAGGCAGAAATCCTTGAATTATCCAGCTAAATCGTGACCTTGATTTCTTTGGCAATTAATAACCAAACTTTAGGATATTTTGTAAATTGTATAACTTGGAAACCGTGTAGTATTTTCCAACCAAATTTAAGGGAAATCTCCTTTTGCCTTTATCTACAAGCATGCTAAAAATGAGTCCCAAATTCCAAAGGAAAAGGGCTTTTTCTTCAAAAGCATGTTATTCTTTAATAAGACTTATTTAATTGATATTTTCTCTTTCTTTTACCATTATATTATCATCTTGGATTCCTTGGACCTCAAGGAACCCTAAAGGCATGAAATCCCATCTCAGGGAATATTACTTTACCTTTTCTTTTATCCTTTCTGCCTTTCTTTCTTATTCCTTTATTAAGATATTTCTTTTCAAGGATTTCTCCTTATCTTTCATTTTATTTTTCCTCTTTTTATATTTCTTTTATTAGAAATCTCATAGAAACGAGATTTATTTAATTGTGGTCATTACTTTCACTTTCAAGAGTTTTCTATGTATTTTCTCATTATCACTTTGCTTAATATCCATTATCTTGTGTATTTTCTTTTTATTTGGACTTTTCTCCTTTTCTTCTCTTTTATATCCATTAATGGATTAATCTAATAATAGGAATCACGAAATTTCCTATCCAAATGAATATTTGCAAGGAAACCCATCCTTTTAAGCAAAGCTTACAACCTTTTTTTTTATTAAGCCCAAATTCGCAAAATCATTATATTTCCATTATGAAAACACATGCAAAAATGAGATTGTAACAGTTCCTCTGTGTTTATTTTTTATGTTGTTAATCATGGGCCTGAGGTTACTGATAAAGACTTTCTTCTGAGTGTTTTTTCTTACCCCTTTGAGGTGCTTCTTTCTTGGGCTTTTGGATACTGATGAAGACTTTTTCTGTGTTGATGTTTCCTGATGAGTTGGGAGACCCTCTGAGTTTCTAATGTCTACATTTGGATTTTCATTCTTTCCTAGTTTAGGGTGCCCTTTTCGGATATATTCTCTTATGGCTGAGATGTTGGTTCCTGATGCAATGGACTTTTTTCTGAATGGTCCTCTAAGTGTTTCTCTAGATAGTCACATAGTTATCTTTCCTTCTTTTTGTTCTCGATAGAATCCCCTTGTACAGTTATACTTTCTTTTCTTTTCTCATCTATCAATTTAAGACATGAACACATTGTGAGTACCATATTTATAAAAATGATAAAAAACTACACGAGATTAGTTGACCAGAAAAAAGGAACATATTCTTTGTGGGAAAACAAAACTTATATATGGGAAGATCTTATAGGTAAATATTAATGCAATGAGAAGAAAGATATTAGGGAATAGATTGTCACACGTGTCCAAAAAACTCATAAAAAATTAATTTTGAAATTTTTTTCCTCCTTCCATCATGTGCCATATTTTCCCATGAAGACAAAAAAAAATCAAATTTCTCATGATCCCGGTACAAAATTTGCCCTTCTGACCATTCTAACCAAACAACCCATTTAGTTATGAAATGATTTCCCTTTCATGATTCACCACGTAGCAAACTCTACCTAAAAGGGTGCATAATGAATTGTGGGTATCTCTACTCAATCACAATACATTTCCATTATAGCATGGTCATGCACTTTTACACCAAAGTTTGCATTCATGGCTTTAAAAAGTGACTAGCTCAATTGGTACAACTAGCCACTCCTTGTAAGGTAAGGTGGTGGTATTAAACCCACTGAGCACTCCAGAGTGAGTTTGTATAGCAACAACTCTATGTCCTACATTGTAGTGATTGTGCAACCCTCTTTAAGATACCATTAAAGACATGTTGATCTTCTTAAAGTTATAATTTTTTACTTTTCAAGGTGGAAATTATAGAAGTTTAATCAAAGAACCATTCTTAGTTCATGAAAAAAATTTAGATATAATTTATATATATATATGAAAGGCTGAAAAATAAAAATAGAATCTTTACTATTTTTATTACCATTTGATTATAACTTACAAATTAGTTAATATAATGTCACTTTTGATGAGCTATGATTCCCCAAGGAAAATGCATTGCCCTTAGTGGGATCAATACGTTACACATGGATATGCATTGAACTCTAAGGGAAACTCTTACCAGTTTGAGATACATTGGTCCCACAGGAGGCAATGTGTCCCAGAAGGAGATGCATTGCTCCTAGAAAGAAGTCACACATCTCTACAAGGATGCATTTCTCCCTTGTGGGACAAATATGTACCATGCACAAACACATTGCTACAACACAGGAGAAATACTAAGGGATGCATCGACCCCACTAGTGAGATAAATGTTGTGGCACAACGACTTTCAATTCATTGGGGGCTGCAACGGTCAATAGCCACGTGGGGGAAATGCCTTCCCAAGAGGACAAATTGCTATCCTATATATTTTGGTCAAAACAAGTCCCCACTTCCCAACCATTTCCTAAAATCTTCTTCTTTTACAAGTCATTTTGAGGTATTATGAACTTTGGTATGCTACCAGATGATTTTTTAGCTAATGTTATGATAATATTTGCATATTTGTCTTCTCTACTATTGTTCTTTTCATATTTTATTCCTCCAATGAGCTGCTACAATTTCATTGAAAGTGTTATACTTCTCTTATCTTCTCAATATTTATGATCGACAAGGTATTTCTCTCCACAGGTATTTTATTCACAACCTTGTAATTTTATCATTTGGTTTACTAAATTGAATATCATGAATCATTAACTAATAACTCAATATAATTGTACTAAAACATCTAGTGATTATTATTTCTCTATAACTAAGAATATAAACATCATAGATAAATACATTCTTTCATTGTTTGAAATTTGGAAATGAAATTACTATCTTTTATTAAAAATGAAGTATTTTCATTGTGTTTATTTTGAACTCTTTGTAATTGGAAAAAAATCATAATTAATAATAAAATCAGATTAAGCTAAAGTTGTACATTTTCTCTAAAAATTTGAACTTTTATTGTTAATAATGAAAGTGAACAAATTTCATTTCCATCTAAATCCATTTGTATCTGGACACATATTGTAACTAAGAATATATTAATAAAGAATAAATGAAATTATTTTGAAAACAGATTGATAAAATACTTTTGCATTTCATAATGATAGAAACATGCAATGTAAATCATATGCATTAGTTGTGAATCTACACTATGATGAACAATTTCTCTCTAACATGTCTTACTTTAGTCAATCTATTAGACCATTAACTATTACACGAACGGATACTCTGACTAATTTTAAGTCTTATACCGGTAACTACTTGACATCAACTCTAGTCACTTATCTATGAATATATCGTACCTTTTCTTTGGGAACATCACATGCTAGTTAGAGTTTAGGATGATGATGCATTTAGAACTTTATTCTCAATTTCATCTGATGCATATTATGAAGACTTTCTTCACAAAGTACCCATTCACCATGATTCTAGTTTATGAATCTATTGAATCAATTCCAAACAATCAACAATAATGTAACTTCAATATCAAATGAACATCCTAGACCTTACTAAAACCCTAGTAATGAGATTGCAAATAGTAGTCAGGAGGAGGAGGAAGGAAAAAATGAACATGAAGGGACTCAACAACTAAAAATAACTATGACTCATCATGAAGGATCCAAATTTCGATGGTTATGTAATCCACTTCATTATGAAATGAACAACCTGAAACTTTTCAAAATCCTATTAATCAGAACACGAATAGTAATCAAGAGGAGGATAGAAATATTGAACATGAAGGTGACTTAACAACTAAAATTGATGATGACCCCATCATGAATGATCCTGAGTTAGATGGTTATGTAATCCATGACATGTAGCTGCCTTGAGTTCCATACATGTTTTATTTGAAATGATTGAGTAGATCAATGTATAGCTGATAACCATGCAACTTTCCAAGATGATGAATGGGTTTATTTACACCATTAATTTGATTTCAATTACACCCCTTATAGTTATTAAATTTGTAAGGGATCTTTTTTTGCATCAAAATTTCCCATGATTGAAAAGATTCAAACGTTGCCCATATTTAACAATGTCCAACACTAGTCTCAATTCTCAAGAAATAAATTTCTCACCCTTGTCTATGTCTAAGAATAACAAATAACTTGGAGTTTACTTTCTTTTCATTCAAAAGTATTAGGTGTAACATAGAAGATCAAGTGTTGCAATGAAAACCACACTTGTCAAATAACTATTTTGAATGAGGACCATCAACAATGCACATCATCTTATATTGCTTGATCATGTAAAATATAGTGTTACAATTATACTATGTCTGCAAGAGAAATTTGGTATAACAAGAATGTTGAACTAAACATAAACATATCATATAGGAAGGCATTCCTAGATCGAAGGAGGACCATATGTAAACTATTTGGTGATTGAGAATATTCATATCACAATCTTCTTCCATTCATGGAATGCCTATCAAAATATATTTTAGAGGCAACATGTACCCATTATGTGGATGATTATAACACTCAAACACATGGCATTGGTCGATTCAAGTAGATGATTATACTACACAAACACATGTCGGGATGGATACATTGCATGAATCTCATTACTATTGATGGAACATTCCTTATTAGTAAATATAAAGGCACTCTTCTGATTGAGTGTGGTATAGATGCTGGTAATGGCATGTTTCCACTCTCTTTTGCTATTGTGGAGACAGAAAACATTTTATCATGGGAATAGTTCTTTGGTTTTCTATAGAGGATTATTCCATCTATTGAACACTAAGTGGATGTATGTATTATTTCTGGTAGGATTAGTGGAATTCCCAAAGATATTAGAATAAAGTATGATTGGGTCCAACATTGATACTATCTTGGGCATCTTCATGAGAACTTCCAAAAAATGTTTGAATTGTTAAAGTTAAAGGAACTCATGTGGAGTTTGTGATCTACAACATGTGTACTTGAATTTTATTGCCTTATGTCTAATATAGAGGCCATTGCTCTAGCCTTTAAGAAGTATTTGATAACAACAAATGTTGTAAAATGATCACTCACATTTGATACATGTTACATGTATAGGTCGAAGACTAGCTATAATTTAGAAACTACAATCATGTCTTATAAGGTTCGAGGAATTTACCAATATAGGCATCAACTATTTCCAGATACTATCTTCTGTTCCAATGTGGTTGAAGAGGCATAACAAAGCAACGAAAAGGGACAACTGGCAATTTTAATTTCCTGAGAACCTTAAAAATACACTTCATAAATTCAATTATGATGCAAGAAATTTGAGAGTCAGACTCTGGGCTAACAATGATGAGTTTCTTGTGGATGATATGTATGGCCACAATTTGAAATATAGTAATTATCAAATTGAGCTATGCACTACAGTTGGTGGTTGTGCTCAACAATGGCACATACCATGCACTCAAGTTTGGGTACCTGGTGCTTCTATCAACTTAGAACGCACCAAACATGTGAGCACGTATTTGAAAAATTAGGAACATTATAACTCATATAGAGTTGAACTCATGGTATTCTTGTAATGAGGTATTGGCCCCCTTTTTGTGGAAGAAGACAAACTTATCCCTTATTACTTCCAACTAACTAAAGCTGGGCAAGAAGACCAATGACAAAAAGAATTATTACATCCATGGATATTGATTCACATCATGCTACATACCATTGTCATAACCATGGGATAAAGGGGCAAAATACACACAACTGTACTTTCATTATGTAATGTAATGTTTAATATTTGGTCATGTCATGTAATGTATTATTTTCAATTTAAACTTGGTCATGTCATGTAATGTAAAGTTTTCACTTTGATTTTTCATGTCATATAATGCAATGTTTTTTAGTTATTTAATAATATTCTCAATTTAGTTAGGTCATGTAATGTTTTGAATTTGTTAATGTTATAATGTCTTCAATTTAATTATGTCATGTTATTAGTTTGGTGTGGTAATGTAATGGCATCAATTTGTTTAAACAAACATGGCTCCAAGATAAGAACCATTCTAACTCTCCCAGCACTGCTACATTTGTTAGAGTGGCCCCAATTACATACCATAGTCTACTGGAAAACATTTCCTCAGCGAGTTTTAGTTTTGTCCATAAGCTACAACCTACTAGCCTAGATCCCAAATTCATCAATTCTCTAATGAACCATTGCAATCACTAGAAAACACATTTCAGTTCCCATGTTTTGAGATGACTATCACATTTTAGGATGTGGTAGTTCTTCTAGGTGTTATGGTAGATAGGGTTCTAGTCATAGATACATATCTTATAGGTCCAAATGAGATACAATTTCAGTCATGGGCTCACCTTTTGAGAACTACTTGGGGAGCCATCCAAAGGGGATGCCCTTCAGACACATATGTCTGAGATGGTTTCATGAGACATTTTTGGGTATGGATTTCACCCTAGGGACTATAGAAAATCAAGTAAAACAAAAGGTTTTGTATACTAAAGCTTGTATCCTTTATTTCTTGGGTAGTTACCTTATTCTTGATAAACTATAAATTAGGTCCATACATGATATCTTCCCCTTGTGGATGACTTCCAAAGTTGTAGCACTTTGTTTTGGAGTGTTGCAACTCTAGCATACTTGTATGGGGAGTTGTATATGTCAACTACTCCAGGAAAGTCAAAAGCCCATTTGTCTGGATGTCTATGTCTAGTTCAGATGTAGTACTAGGAGAGGATACGAATTGGACACCCACCACCACTAGTTGTGAACTGTGAGGAGTGGCCATAGAGTGTCCCATTGGGATACATGTAGAAATATCAACATAAGTACTTTACAAATTTAAAAAAATATGCTTTCTATGACTTGATTTTTCTTATCATTAGGTGGTCAAAGTTTGTTCTAAGAGATGAGATCATATAAGGACATATCCAATTTTATGATGCTTCCTTTGACCAGATTTCCCCCTCTTAGGTGACATAAAATTTGTATTCTTTAGTTTACATGATTTTTATGGGTCACCTCATATGTTATATGATTCTTGTAATTATAAAATTAACAAGATACATTTGACCCATTACACGTATGTGCTTCTACCAAGGCTTCCATAATAGTGTCGAGAGGGTTAGTATATTTGGTTAGCTTGAGTGCCTCTTATTTGCTACACGGTAGTAGAGTTCCACCTCACAGATAAAGTGCTTGGATAGTTCAACTTTTTTCAAGTACAACCTACTTTTACATTTCTTCAACTCAATAGGACAGTTGGAAGGGATCATGCTACTAAGGATTGTTGCATCACTATAAGAATGAGGTTTAACTTTGGAACAATAGATGTAATTATCTAGTTTCCTATCCACTACCAGAGACAATGGTTGGTCCATAGGTTCACTATAGTTGGTATCAACTAGGATAATTAGTGGGACTGCCACCTCGACCACCGATGATCTATTATCCAAGTAGTTATAGGCAACAATACTTTGTGAGTATAACTATTACTTTTCTACCACTATATAAATAATACATTTCATTTCATCTTTTTTATTTATATTGTGTATATAATCATTTTAAAAGGTCGAGGGATAAGTATACATCTGAGCAGTTGTGCATCATGTACCTTCAAATATTTCAGATGAGGCCTATACATTCTAAGGGTCTGACTTTGATAGTTTTCATGAGTATGCTCCCCCATTTCACATGCACTTATCCACCCATCCCATTCCTACTCCTATCCCACTCCTACTCCTATTCCTACTCTTCTATTCTCCTGTACCTAATCATGATCCTACTCATGCTCCAACTGTACTTGTACTCATACTCCTACTCTCTTCCTACACCATGTTTAGTTCCCCTTTCTCTCCTCAATTAGTAGGTTGGGGTAGTCATGATAGTATACTGGAGTAGGCTCTACTTATAGTTTATAAACTACCCACCTCCACTTCCACATACACACTATTATGGATAAATATCTTCTTCTTCTATTCCATTCACCTCACTTTCATAGTAGATCAGAGGTGCAACGTATGTGCCATCACCTGCATTATGCCACACCCCACCTGAGTTCAGAACTTGTCTACATCGACCACTCAACCAACCACTACATTTGCAGTTTAGGCTAGACATTCATCAACCTCTTTCTATGCAATTGACACCCATTGAGGTTTTGATGATGAGATCCCTACACAAGAATCACATATACATTGTCATGGGCGAGGATGCATACGATGATGCGGGAGAGGACAAGTTTGTTTTATTTTATTCTTATTATATAATATGTCATGTAGAACGACCTCTGTATACACGCACACACATATACATACATACACACACACACACACACATATATATATATATATAATTTAGATTTATGAATGCATCATTTAATATTTATGTATTTGGATCATGATTGACTAGTGAGTGTCTTTATGGTATCTTTAGATTATCGTTGTACAAATAAATATAAATAATATGTCCAATGAACAACACAAAATATGTAAATTATTGTTTATATATAAATTATACACACACAAATATATATATATATATATAGGGTGTTCATTCATTGCCCGCGCGGGTAGCCTGGAATTTCACTACCCGACAGCCAAAAAAGTAACTCTTCTGGCCAAAAAAGTAACTCTGCTGTCAAAAAAGTAACTATGGTGATAAGAAAGTAACTACACAACTAAAAAAGTAACTCTGTACAAAATATACAACAAATATATATAAGGATGGGTTTTTTGACTTTGGGGGGGGGGGAAATGATATTATTTTTGGATGAAATTTTTTGGAGAGCTATATAAAATACTCCTCTGCAATTGCGAATTTTTTTTTTGAAAAAAAGTGGTGGGAAGGGTGGGCGGGTAGCTACTCGCATGGGCAATAACGATGGGCCCATATATATATATATATATATATATATATATATATATATATATAACTCTATGTACAATAATTTATGCATTTGGTTTTTTCATTGAACATGTTATTTGTCTTTATTCATAAGACAACTATCTATAGATAAAATAAAGAAAATTATTAGTCAAGCACGATCCAAATAATAAAGATTAAATGATGTATTCATATATGCAAGTAATACACACACATACATATATATATATATATATATATATATATATAATTTTTAAAAATCAAATTTATATAAAAGGAGCAGTGTGTCTCTATATGTGACACATTGGCCCAGACTCCATCAACGCTTCTTATTTGAAGAGGGGAAATGTCATACTGAGAGCAAGGCATCCCCGTAGAGGACACATTGGTGCCACATGGGATAATAAATTTGTCAAGAATAGGAAAAGGATCCGGTCCATGCCTAGTTGGATTTGGACTTAAGTAGGAGTTGGCTTGTGCCACCACTCCAAATAGGATTCAAACCTAAAATGGGAAAGAAGATGGCTCCCTATGTGCAATATGGATTTGGACTCAGAGTTGGACAAATATTCCTAGTTGCAACCACATGAATGGAGGCCTCTAAATAGAGGCCCTAGGGGAGGCCATTGTGATCATCCACTGGTTGAGGTGTGATCCCTCCAGTTGCTTGTTGGTGCCTTTTGTGGTAGAGGGTGTCAGAGAATAAGAACAACTAGAGGAGCTCTCTTGGTTGAATAAGAGAGGGTCAATGACTTTGCCTTGAAGCAAAGTAGCAGCTGATCGTCAGTGACACATTGGGTGCACTGACAGAGCAGCTGTCTTAGTTGATAAGAGAGGGTCAATTACTATTCCTTAAAGAGAAGTAGTGGCTAACAGTTGGTGACACATTGGGTGTACTGATAGAGCAGCTCTCTTGGTTGATTAGAGAGGGCCATCAAATTCGCCTTAAAGAAAAGTAGTAGTTGACGGTTACAAATGCAGTGTTGCCATAGTCCGACCTAGTCAGCGGTCACAGCGACATGAAGTAGTCCCCAACTACGACAATGGCTTCATGAGGAGATCAAGTAAAGAGAGAAGTTTGTACACACTGGGTGTGATTCTCTTCGTTCTCATCTTTGTTCTCGTGTGGGGAGTGCTACTTGGATTTAGGAGTAATAAAATCTAGGCAGTATGAGTTGTAATCTTAATTGCATAGTGCTTGTTGGTTGGTATTGCCCCGTGTTTTTTGTCCCCTTAGCTTGGAGAGAGTGTTCCATTTTAAATCTGGTGTTTCTTCTTTGGGTTTATATGTTTGTCGATAATACTTCTTCAATAAGTTTTCATCACATCTGGGACTGTATCGGTACAACATCCCCAACAAGTGGTATCATAGCACAGGCTGCAGATACTGGTCTGGATGGGGAAGGATGAAGATGGGATGATGATAAAGTTGACAAGCATAAATTGGCAGATTTGGAAACCCAAGATGGAGAATATTCTCTATTGCAAAGATCTATACAATCCAATAGGGGACAAAAGCCAAAGAATACGTTTGATGCAGACTGGAGGAAATTAAATAGAAAGACTATTGGAACAGTTCGAAAGTGGCTCGACATTTCTGTGTTCCATCACATCTCATAAGAGACCAATGCCAAAGATATGTGGGATTAGCTCAAGAAGTTATATGAGAGGAAGACTGCCACAAATAAAGCTTTCTTGATTAGAAAGTTGGTGAACCTCAAGTATCAGGACACTACAAGCATCCTCGAGCATATGAATGAATTCCAATGCCTTGTAAATCAACTGGGTCTATAAAGATGGTTCTTGATGATGAACTCCAGGCTCTACTTCTTCTGGGATCATTACCTGACAATTGGAAGATGCTCGTAGTGACAGTTAATAATTCTGCATAGGAAGGCAAGTTGACACTTGACCAAGTGAAGAGCAGTCTACTGAATGAAGAGACTCGACGACGAGCCTCAGGTGATAGTGGATCAGAGGTGCACTTCACAGAGAGAAGAGGCATTGATAGAGTGAGAGATCATGGTAGATCCAAGAGTCGTGGTGACTCCCAGAATCATGAGAAGTCTTGTGGTAGATCCAAGTTGAAGAATAGTAGAGGGTGCTTCCATTACAGCAAGTTAGGTCATTTCAAAAGGGATTGTAAGGTTTTGAAAAAGAAACATGGGTCTCAAGCCAAAGACAAGCAAGATGACGATAAGAATACTGCACCAACAATCTTAGATGACAAAGACAACGACGACGATGTGGTCTTAATAGTCTAAGAGCAGTGTTTGCATGCTGAGAATGATGATTCTAAGTGGGTGGTAGATACTGCAGCTTCTTATCATGCTCCATCGAGTAAGGAATTCTTTACTTCATACAAGAAGGGAGATTTCAAGAGGGTGAACATGAGAAATTCCAGCTTCTCTAGAATTATCAGGATTGGAGACATTTGTGTTCAAATAAGTGTCGGTTGCACACTCACACTGAAGGATCTTAGTCACATTCCAGATTTGTGACTGAGTTTGATATCTGGTTCATTCTTTGATAGAGAAGGTTGTCATCTAGATTTTGGTGGTGGAAAATGTAAAATCACCAAGGGAGTTTTGGTTATTACATGAGGCAAATTGTGTCGTACATTGTACAAGACCCAACTTAAATCCCTCAAAGGCGGTCATATACATGTAGTTGTGGATGACCAGATAGAACTATGGCACAGACGACTAGGACACATGAGCGAGAAAGGCTTGAAGCTTTTATCAAAGAAAAGATTGATTCCTTATAGCAAGGATACTGGTCTCAGTTCATGTGATGAAGGTCAGATAGGAAAGCATCAATGTGTTTCTTTCAAGACAAGATCAAAGGTGAAGTCACATCTTCTGCAACTGGTTCATTTAGATGTCTACGGTCCATTTGAGAAGGCTTCACTGGGTGACAATAGGTATTTTGTCACATTCATTGATGACACATCTAGGAAGGTGTGGGCCTACTTACTGAAGACCAAGGATCAGGTTTTTCAATGTTTTCAGAAATTTCACACCATGATGGAGCGGGAGATAGAGAAAAAGTTGAAGTGTCTCCGCACAGACAATGGAGGAGAGTACACCTGTAGGGAGTTCCAAAATTACTATGTGCAACATAGAATACGACATGAAAGGATAGAGCCTGACACACCACAACACAATGGTACAACTGAGAGAATGAACCATACCGTAGTGGAGAAAGTTAGATGCATGTTGAAGACTACAAAATTGCCAAAGACATTCTGGGGTGAGGCAGTGTGTACTGCCTTCTATTTGATTAATCGATCTTCATCAGTTCCTTTGGGGTTTGATATACCTCAGAAGGTATGGATAGGCAAGGATGCATCCTATGCTCATCTATGAGTATTTGGGTGTAAGGCTTATGCACATGTTCTAAAGGAAAAGAGGAAAAAACTAGATGATAAAGCGGTTCCATGTATCTTTCTTGGCTATGGGGATCATTAGTTTGGTTACAGGTTATGGGAGCCTATAAAAAGGACCATGAGAAGAAACAGTGATGTGACTTTTTGTGATAGTTAGACAGTTACAGATCCTGAGAGTGATGATATAGAGACTGTAAGATTAGGTGATAGTTCTTCTTCTGATGAGTATGAAGATTATTTAGCTTCTTCACAGGTGCAGCCTTCTGATGATGAAGAAGAGCATCAAGATCACCCTAAGCAGTAGAGTGAGAGCATGTCGAGTGTTCCTATTCTAGACACACAATTGAGTGATTCAGATTCACAATTAGAGACTTCTGGGTAGGGGAGCAAGATCATCAATAGGCAGAGTCCTCAAAGCAACAGTTGAGGAGGTCTTACAGAGTTCGTCATTCTTCATCTAGATATCCAACATCTCAGTATATTCTCCTTACTAATCAGTAGGAGCCAGTGACTTATCATGAGGTATAAACTCATAAGATAAAGCACAATGTCATCAGGCGATGTAGGAGGAGATGTCTTCTTTACAGAAGAATAATACCTATGAGCTTGTAGCGCTTCCCAAGGGCCGGAGAGAACTAAAGTATAAGTGGGTCTACAGGATGAAGAGAGATGACAGTAGGAAGAATCAAGCTTCTAATGAGGAGCTACATGGACATGGGGATCATCATCAGAGGATTTTTGAACCTTGGTACAGAAGGTCAAAAATAAAGTTTTCTTCTAAGATGGATCGACATACCAGTTAGGGAGAGCTAGCAAAGTTCCAAGTGTGGGCATGGAGAAAGAAGTGGCGCTGCCAGGATACTTCTTCTCAGTTGCTTGGGAATAAAGATAAGTCAGGATTGGACTTCAAAAAGATAGATGAAAATGACAGGATGATGACATGTCTGAGGAGATTGGATCCATCACAAGTGGTGATGAGGTCCAAAAGCTATTCCGAATGATTATTGAAGACAACGTCTCCCTCATGGGCTTGAGGGGGAGATTGTTGGGAATAGGAAAAGGATCCGACTTATGCCTAGTTGGATTTGGATTTAAGTAGGAATTGACTTGTGTTACCAATCTGAATAGGAGTCAACTTGAAAAGGGGAAAGAAGATGGCTCCCTACGTGCAATATGGAGTTGGACTCAGAGTTGGACAAAGATTCCTAGTTGCAACCACATCCATGGAGGTCTATAAATAGAGGCCCTAGGGGAGGCCATTGAGATCATCCATCGGTTGAGGTGTGATCCCTCCAGTTGTTTGTTGGTGCCTTCTTTGGTAGAGGGTGACAGAGAATAAGAACAACTGGAGGAGCTCTCTTGGTTGAATAAGAGAGGGTCAGCGACTTTACCTTCAAGAAAAGTAGCGTCTAATAGTTGGTGACAAATTGAGTGCACTGATAGAGCAGCTATCTTGGTTAATAAGAGAGGGTCAACAACTTTTCCTTGAAGTGAAGTAGCGGTTGGCAGTCGGTGACACATTGAGTGTACTGATAGAGCAACTCTCTTGGTTGATAAGAGAGGGCTATCAACTTTGCCTTGAAGCAAAGTAGCGGTTAGCGGTTACAAACACAGTGTTTCCATAGTCCGATCCAATTAGCGGTTTTAGCGGCATCAAGCAGTCTCCAGCAACGACAGCGGCCCGGTGAGGAGATCAAGTAAAGAGAGAAGTTTTGTACACACTGGGTGTGATTCTCTTCTTGCTCATCTTTGTTCTCTTGTGGGTAGGACTATCTGGAATTAGGGGTAAATAAATCCAGACAGTGTGAGTTGTAATCTTAATTAGATTATGCTTGTTGGTCGGTATTGCCCCGTGGTTTTTCTCTCCTTGTGTTGGGGAGAATTTTCCACATTAAATCTGGTATTTCTTCTTTGGGTTTATATGCTTGTCGATAACGATTTCGTAATAAATTTTCGTCACATCTGGGACCATATCGGTACAACATCCCCAATAGTATTTTGACTGGAGATACATTGGCCCCATTGAGAGCAATGCATCCCTCATAGAAACATACTGCCCCTGAGAATGACATTCTGATAATGAAGTTGCGGTGTGTGACAACTTGGTAATGAAAATAGCAGAAAAAAATATTTTGATTTTTATTCTACATGTAACCAGCTAGTTTACTAGATAAATATTCAGATAGCGTTGAATTGTGCTAACCTCCCATTAAGTAGCCTAATCCATGAAGCGGCTTCGAAAAAGGACATGAGTCAAGCGGTCAAGCCTATTAACACGCGGAGGACTTCAAAGTTGAAACCATAGTAAACTCGAGAAGTCAATTATAGGAAACAATGACGGTGGGCACATACTATTGATATGATTCTGACCCTTTTTTGACCCTGATCAACCGTTGCCGCGTGTTCTGATGGACTACTTTTAACATGGTTCTTCCAACAACTCGTTATCCATGAAAATATATAGTCATGATATCGTGTGACAGCCACTTATCCAAACATAGAGCTTGCCCTAGTTATAGTCGTCTTCAAACTAAGTTGATTAAAGACGAAAAAGCCAGTTTACAGGATGATACTTTACCGGAAAGGTCGGTTCGGCAGCGGTCATTATCGACTATCCAGACACGGTTTTATCAAACACGTTGCATGCTAACAAAGCCTACCTCTATACAGCTACGGCACACCTTTGAATGAAAGCTGCGAAGAACCCTACTTCGCAGCCTTTGCTACGTCCTACGTGTAGGGAAGACGAAGATACATGGCAGTACACACGTAAATCTTCAAAGTCGAAAAAGATAAACGGTAGTACATGCCTTGATCGAATCTGCGTCAAGATTTCTTGTTGTCGGAAAGCTTGACAGGTGCATGCTCCTAACATCGACAACTTAAATGGTACCTTAAAGATGCTGCTACTCCAAGGGTGGACCGATCGAGCTAGATAGCTAGTGCAGGCTTATCGAACCTACTAAAACGCAAGGAATTAGGATAGGCAGGGGATTTCAAGGCCAGCATTTGATATGTCTGCCACTTCGGTGGAGACAAAGGTTTAGGAAAAGTAAGCGGATCTTGGTCCTGCATGCTTTAGCTATTATATCGAAGGCTGCAGCATACATATCAGGAATAGAGAAGAAAGGAAGATATGGGTTAAGAAGGCGTCAAAAGCGGGATGAGGACTGAGGATCAGATTCAACGGGAGCTACGTGATGAGGGAGTGGATGAGGATGCTACGTGGACTACATGGAAGCTCGCATATGGGGTTGAGGTATATATGCTGGAACGGATTCCAAGTGACGTATCAGTTTCAGGCACGGCGTGCTGTCTATGGTGTTTAGGATAGTTTACAGACACTAGCATTACGACCATCTCGTTTGTCTTTTATCGTGTACTGTAATACGAATGGAGGACATCGCCACCACCATCACCAAGGCAGGGATGTGATTCTTGGTTATTGGGGAGCATCTAGCAGTCGAAATGGGAGCACATCTTGCCCTTCAGCTCCATTTCGAGTGACTGCAGACTGCCAAGAATCTATATGCACCTAAGTAGTGGTGCATGCCTTCAAAAGATCCATGTCATCGAGTGACATAAACGGATGATTATGGCACATCGCAAACATGAATATGGTACGTCCATGATCTTATACTACTCGACATGTAAACACGATCCTAGAAAATATATTGTTTATCAAAATATGATAAAATTAATGTTTCAAGTAGAACTTCTAAGAAAATAATTCTCAAGATAGCACATTTTGAGTTGAAACCTCCATCCAAGTGATTTTTTTTTCAAGTGTACCACTAGATGATTTTAGCAGAAAAACGAACAATCCTCATAAAGTGATGTTTTCAACATTTCAGGGTAAAAACACCACTCTCTGTGGCATTATACTTTTCTTTCCAAAATTTTTTGAAAGCATTCAAATGACCATTGGTTTCCTATGGTGCACCCCGAAAATGCCACACTGGGTGACATTTTTACATCAAGGTGTCTTATTTTCGGAATTGTTTTGGATAGGTGTTATATTGATTATTATTTTGGTCAATAGTGTACTAAATCGACTTTTTCTCCACCAATTAGTGACTCCTTGCTGAACACGATGGAGAACTGGGACCAATATCTCCACACACTAGAGCAATGTAAAATACTGATACAAATATATAGTGTCGGTTAAATTAGACCCATAACGTCAATTTTTTTACCAACATAAGTGGATGGAACTATAGATAAGGACCTTTGCCATAATGTTTAGGATAAGCAAAAATCGACGACCAGAGCCGGTGTCGGTTTCAAACTGAAACCGATGACATGTAGAGATATCAACAACAATTATAAGATTGTCCTGTGATTGTAGATATCATTTCAATGAAAGCGAGCCGACGTTAAAGAGCTATGTTGTCGGCTTGAAGCAAGGAAATCAACGCTGCAAATCTTACGTAGTCATGGGTTTGTTTATTAAAATCGATGTCGTATCTATAGTTTTTTAATAATATGTTGTAGACCTGTTGTATCGCCGGTTTGTTTTAGAAAAATCAACAAAGCAGAACGATACCATGAGGCCGTACTCATGGTCATGTCGCGGGTTGGGTAGCACAACCATGTGGAATGCACAATCATTTTAGAATTGTTGTGTCATCTGAATTTTACAAAATCGACGACGTAGGTCTACAACATCGGTTTTTTAATAACTGTATGTATATTTTTTATAGCAGGTCTACATACTTCTTGTTGTTGTTCAGTATGATGCAAAACATGTCATTCATTAGAATTGTAAGTGCCATCATGTGTTCAGCTTAACAACATGTCAACATACCTTCAAAACCTGCAATAAAAAACACATACAAATAGTCAACTTCCAATGAATTCATTCACACACATGCATTTCTAATCTCATGAACACTTAACTCCATTCTCATTCCATTCTTATGGACATACACAATTCAAAAAGTACACATACAATTCCATTCTCATCACATGTACAAATGTAATTCTCCTTGTATTCATTCATCTTCATATTCATTCACACACATATGTAAATACAAATACACCATTCACATATACACCAATAATTCACTTACATCAAATTTAAAGTTGTAAAAAGTCACCACCATCACATGTATATAGAAATAATGACATTAAAGTTTAGAAAACTTATATTTGAATCAAATGTAAAATTGACTTCCTTACTCTGCCCTTACTTCTTGTATCTCATCCAGTTCTTCTTTTGTATAGGGCTCTGTCGTGTCAAAAAACTACAAAGAGAATGACATAAATCAACAGTTTGATATTATTTTTTATACTATCAAATGAGACTAGTTACTTACACTACTAATGCATTTTCACTGGGTGTCCCCCACTCCCGACTTTTCTACCTGAAGGATCTAGATAATACATAGATAGTGTTGTGGACAATCACTGACAACTCCCAATGCTTATTACTGAGTGAAAAGAAGGCAAACAGAAAAAAAACTCAAATTTCACAATGAAGTATAATTCATAAGTCAAAATTACAATCAAAGTGTTTGAAACTCATCCAACATGGAAAGAATCTATAATCACACTCTTTCCTATAGTACCAAAATATTTAAATGCGGTAGAGCAATAATCAGTAACATGTATTCGGTCTTTATCTACACTGATAATCAATGGTGAAAGTAAAAATGCCACATTGGTTAATATGAACTGTCCACACACCGTATATAAGTAGCTAGAAATCATGTATGTATGGATTAATATATAAGAAAACAAATCAAAATGTTTTTACATATATAGACCAAGGTATTAGAAATAAAATCTCTCCAAAGCCAAAATTCTATCATAGTTGTATTCAACCAATCATAAGTAAACATCTCCACAATAAATGTCAAGAAAACACTAGTATCGTGATTTTGACATTCAACGTTCTCTTGGATACAGATCATCATAGTCAAACAGTCATATGTGCCAACCCCCTACATTTAGGATATAGCGATTCAAATAGATCATTTGCAATTCAAGCAAGTGATTAAGGAGAAACTGGAAGGGTCTTCTTAGGTACTATGATTGTGAGACCCCTAACCTTGCTTAAAGTGTTGAACAAGATTAATTATCATAACTTATTTCTTATAACCCTAATCTAACCTTGTGATATGATTTCAAATCATAAGACAAGCTCAAGTTTCAAATTTTGTCCAATTTCGACATTGTTTGAGCAAGTTATGCAATTTTATGCACATTTTGGACTTTTCAACAATTTACCCAATTGAGAGGTTTTCTTTGCAATTTATAAGTTGCATTATGTTTCTTGGATATTATCTCATCATTATTGAGCATTTTGAGCCATGGGGCGCCTATTTAAACCTTAGTTTGAAGGTATTTTCCTCAAGGGTATTTTAGGGTTTACTCCTTCATGGATGAGCTACCTTTAGTAGCTATCAACTAATTAATTGTTTTTTTTTCTTGAAAATTCAAGAAATGAGGGATACACATGTACCTATGGATGGTGGGGGATATTCTTGTGTGTATGTATATATATTGTTAGTAGTTTAAGGCCATGGACACTTGGAAAGATACTAGAACTTCAACTTTTTCTTTTTCTTTATCTTAAAGTTTCATATACTTATACCTAAGAACCCAAACGAGCCATTTTCTCTCTACCACTTACTTCCTTCTACAAACCTCATTCTCCCTCTATGCTGCTGCAAATTTCCTGTTCAAGGAAGAAGAAAGAGGGGATCTTCTTGGAAAAAGAATCTAGGGTTGCAATTGACTTCCTAATAGAGTTTAAAAAGCTTCCTTCTAGTGATCTTGACCTAAAAGAGTAAGAATCAACTTCTTTCCATCATTTATTTCTTTTATATCCTTCCTCCTACCTTTATCCAGGTTGGAACCTTGCAGTTCCATGGTAGAAATTGCTCTAAATCTCTAAAACCCTACCTTTCTTACTCCTTATGCTTAGGGTTTCTCATTTGATGAAGAAAGGTGCTAGATGGACGAGTTCACAACTTATGCTTGGATTTCCTACCCTACCTACTCATGTTTTCTTCTATTTGGGAATTTATCTTCTAATTAGAGGCAAGTTTTATAACTTTCTCCACGTTTATTTCTTACCATAAGCTTGCTAGCTCATGTTCTTGCTTTTAAATGATGATCCATGCACTAAAAAGCTATGCTTGACTTGGATTTTGATTTTTATAATGTTCACTATTCTGATTTCAGTTCTAGATAAACCTGTGATCATGTGTATGTTATTCCTAAGGTATAATATGACTTGGACTAGGTTGGATTGACAACCTATGGTGCTAAGCGTCTATCAACCAATGGTCAATTTTAGGGTTTTAAGCTGATTTCTTCTATAAACCCATGACCCAATGATGACACCATTGCAACAACCCTATGGTGTTGTATTCATGACAACTGATGGTTGAGATCAAATGTGTCAGATAATGGTGACAACCTATGGTCACCCCCTTAGGTCAGGTTTTGGATCACCCATTAAGTACCCTACTGATGTTATCAATCAATGATGACATTAGCTTAACATTTGATGTTGATTAATGAATATAGTGCTGAT
This sequence comes from Alisma plantago-aquatica, assembly GCA_963693085.1. Lineage (NCBI taxonomy): Eukaryota > Viridiplantae > Streptophyta > Magnoliopsida > Alismatales > Alismataceae > Alisma > Alisma plantago-aquatica. The sequence continues at coordinate 37,014,139 of OY856413.1, forward strand.
CTAACAACCTATGGTGACTTAATGGTCACTAAGTATGGTGGATCAGGTCTCCAAAACCTATGGTGAGTTAATCATATAGTTGTAGCATCAATTAAGCCTTAGACCAATGGTTTCTTTGATCACTTGATGCAATGGTCAGACCTATACTATAATTGATGGTTTTAAGACATGAACTTGACCCAATGGTCAAGATCTAATATTTATTCCTCCAATAAAGTAGAATGATGGCTAATATAATATGTTGGTCCTAATAATTTGATTTAGTTGGTTTCCATTATATGATCAACTTAAGGATCCTACTTGTTGACAATGGATGGCTTGTTTTAAATGAACAATCGATTGTGGGTTTTACCCTACTCTTAATGGAACTTTTTGTGTTGTTAATCAAGGGATGTCTAGGTTAGATGATGAATCTTTCTAGAGAACAAATCAAGGACTTCATAGGTGGTTTATCCAAGTGTTTACTTATGTAAACAACCAATGATCTTACCTTTTAAACATCCAATGGTTGTGGGTGGCTTTGCGGTATGGTGATATGGGTTGAATGATGATGGAACAAATGGAGGGTTACCCTTCATAAGGTAGTATTACCTATTTACTCATATGAATAGAAGGGATGATAACCATATTGTGTTGATATGTAACCCTAATGAGGTATAGCTTGTCATACCTAGCTTTAATATAACTAAATTATGGTAATTGGGTATGAGTAGTCCTTGAATGAAAAATACAATCATGGAGTACTCTCTTATTGTTGTTGAAACCCTAGTATGCTATAACCCGATGGTTACACCTTGATTTATGTGTGGGTTCATACTTGAGAATAGTATGGAATGTGATGGTGATGCTTCACCTTATGCATCCATGATCCAATGGGGATGCCATGAGTTAGGGTTTGGGTATAAGTGTTGATTAGTAACATTAATATAATTTATCTTGTTGAACCCAACTCTAATTCAAATAGAGAAAGATGAGTATTTATGTTTACAATTCTTATATGATGGAATGATGGTGAAATAACCTGCTTAATATGATCATAACCTTAATATGTTAATTGGTGGTTATCATAGCCACATGGTTGATACTTACTTATGCTAAACATGTGCATTATGAATATGATGAGGGTTAACCATATCTATATTCCTTGCATGTTGACGTAATAAAGGAATGTTCTTAATGTTAATATAACCCTTCTATGATTTTTTATGAATATCTCCTAGCTCACTAATGCAATATTGTGTTGATCTAGTGTATTATATGCAAGTGATGTTGTTGAGACTTGTTAAAAGGCATGCAAAGATAATGATGATCTTATAGGGAATAGTATGATGGTCTTAATGACCTTTGTGCATGGTTGAGCCCTAAATGAGGTTTAATCCTCTTGTGTTGATAAGGGTTGATACCCTATGATATTGTGAAAAGTATTTATATCTTGTGATAGTATGATGGTCTTAATGAGCTTTGGGCATGGTTCAGCCATGAATGAGGTGTAATCCTCTTGTGTTGATAAGGGTTGATACCTTGTGATATTGTGAAAAGGATTTATATCTTGTGATAGTATGATGACTAGTGTGGTCTCATGAATGGCAAGTGAATAGTACCATGTGATGATGAGATGAGAAATTATGTTTCACACTTTTTATATCTTTTAAAAATTATGATATGTATATGCTTGCTAGAAGTGAATTAGGGTTTGTATGTCCACTTGTTAGATGCAACCTTAATTCACCCAATTGGCATAACTAATCAAGTGAAACTCTAATCATGTAGTGCCCTATGCCATAGATCCATCTGAGTGTCAGAACATGCCGGATGGTGAAATGAGTATTCCTAAGGGAAACTTAGAGCACATACTATTGAGTATGTGGGGGTGGCAAGTTGAGGATATATCCTTGTCATCCACAATGCAGGTTGTGGAGGATGGATATTGTCATGCCTCATACATCTGATGTCATTGAGAATGGCTACGGTCGTGTTTCGGTGATTATATATGTGACAAGATTGGAGGACAACTACGGTTGTACCTCAGATGGTAGGGTATGCGTACCCACCTCCTTTCACTAGTGTTGGGACTTGTACCAAGGATGGAATAGGTTGTTAGCAGCTTGACCTTATGTGTCGATGTGGTGGACCCATACTGACAGGGGGCAGAGAAGATCTTAGGAGTCTAGCTCTTCCTAGATCTTGTATGGCACTGATTTTGACTTAGTAGTGGTCAGTTGGATTTTGAGTGGTATCCTCAATTTCCTCAGGTCATAATAAAAGATGTAAGATAGTCGTGTAGCATATCTGTTTAGGGTTATACATAATGCTTCATATTGGACGATAACCCTTGTTTGCTTTCTTTTCACTGAGATCATATATAGTACAATAAGAGATAATAGATATACTTATGTTGTAGTTATGCTCATGCTGTAAACATGCGTATGTTATCAAATATACTGACATTGATGGTTAAGATGTTGTTGCTAGCTATGTTTAATATTGCTAGCCATGCCTATGTAATTAGAAATTCTTATACTGCTAATCATGCCAATGTAGTTAATTGTGTTATGATGTCAGTTCTACTTATGATATATATCTGTTCCCTTTATTTGAAATGCCAATATTGATAGCCATGTTATGTTACTTGACATATTCATGATGTCAGGGATGCTTATTCTACTAGATTGCTTGTGTTGTTAACAAGGAATATGATGATAGTTAGATCAATGGTAATGATTGTTATTATATGTAATTTGAGTAGATATATATTCAAAGAAATGGATTTATTTGTTATCTATATATGCATTGATGATCATACTTGTTGCAAAGATTAATTACTTAATCTGTTTAGCATACTTGAACTGTTCAATCTGTTCAATTGATTATTAAATAATCCAACTACTTAGTTATCTACTATTTAAAATGTTGTAACCAATAAGCGTTGTTGGAGGTTATATCTCTTGTTGGGACATGTGTCTCACCCTTGTGGTTCACCACTTTTTTAGGTAATCGACAATGACAACAACAAAATCATGGAAATAAAGAGGAAGTACAGTAATGAATCTTTGAGAAAGTTGATTAGATATCTAGTGTGTCATAGAGTCATCCCTATACTCTTAGGTCTGGGTAGGAAAAGTTTGTATATGGTGTTTCAAACAAATTGAACCTTTGTTAGCTTATTAATGCTTGTTTGTGTGGCATATACAAATATTATTCACCTATCCATATATTTTGTGGCTAAGGCTATAGAATAATTTGTATTAAATTCTTGTTATAGTATGGATACAAGAAAGATATTGGGCTCTTATACAAATGTTTCTGAGAAGGTGTTGATGTTGAAATTGGTTTTAATTTACCCATATTTTTGGGTATGTGGTTAATTGGTGATTGATTGAGTTTTATGTTTTAAGTAATATCGTTTAGTGTAATGGGTTCTCACAAGTTGGTATCAGATCTTTAGGTTCACTTAGTCTACAGGGACACTAGGACTTAAGACTAGGATGATGTGTAAGTTAGGAACATGACACAAAAACATGGCGCATACTGCCTAATCTCAGTACTTGGATGCCCTGGCCAAGTATTCAATTACTGAAGAAAGGTAAGTATGGAACTCTTAGATTATTATCTTTCTGATTACTCTGATCAAGTAGTCATTTTGAGACAATCTAAATAGCATAATGAATAAGAAATCATGGTGTGAATATCTCAATCCTACCTTAAAGAAGATGAGAATTGAATCATAATCTATCAAAACATGAATTTTTGGTAACTATAAGAGAAAGATACAACACCATGAAATCTACATCTAAATACAAATAAGAAAATGATGAGTTCTTATAGATGTGATTCAAGAAGATAATGAAATAAAATACAAATTCTATGCTTAAAAAGTGATTCAATGTATGAAATCCACATAAGGTGGAGAGAACTCCAATAATAAGTTTAAAATGAGAAGATAAATGAGAATAATGACAAATGAATAAGGTGGGACCTGAGTTAATCTCAGACCAATCTATGTGTGTAAGAAAGTGTTAATGTAAAATAAGCATGGAGTTTGAAAGAAATTAAGGCAGACAATCCATGTTTAATGAAGAAAATGTGGAATATGATGATTTACCTATTGATAAGTGGTTGAAAAACATAATAAAATAATAGAACATACCCATGTGTGATAAATAGTCATCAAGGAAGGAGTAATGAGATATGTTAATCATGATGATTCCTATTGTAATGATCCCGCTTCTCGGTAACCCCCAATTAAGGAAGACTAAGAAGTCAGAGGCGTTATCCCAAAACAAGATCAGTGGTTTTACAAATAATAAAAAATAATTAATAAATTCTACCACAACTAAGCTTGAAATAGGATAATTTTTTTCTTTTCTCATACCTTGTAAAATATAAGATTTAAGGGACTTTACCCAGATGAGAACTATATATCTACAATCCTCCAAATCTTTATTAAGCTTGATTCCCTCAATGTCACTTTAAAGGAATATCCATTTTCTGATAAACCTAAAACACAAACAAACAAAACGGAGGTCAGTATAATGAATTATACTGGTATGTGGGGGAACCAAAATTGTGCATTTGATTGTAACAACATATTGCAAGCAATTATGATTTAACAAAACAAACTTTACGTTTTAAACATGACTACTTAATCCTTACATACCCTAGCCTCTATGCTTTTCCTGTAGTGGACATGGATACTACCTCTCACATGGTAGATCTCAACTAACCCCCATGATCCTACCTTACAGGTAGATCAATACATAGGGTCGTGAAGTCATATGATCCTACCCAAGGGTAGACCAACACATCGACTCATGATAACCTAATTATCCTACCTCGTGGGTAGACCATGTACTAGGCCATCTATCTCATCATCATCATAACTACAGAGGAGGACTAGGATATGAGCTAGTCATGCACATATAATTATGGTGATAGTCATAGTCACTTTATAGTTGCATGAAATAAAAGTCAATCAACAATTATTTCCAAGCAACTGATAAAATCTCGAGAATCACCAGGAAACTAAAGCGGTTCAACCATAGGAGTAACCACATACCTGCTTTGGAGATCTCAAAGAAGCAATATATCCAAATCCAACTAGATGTCCAATCAAGCAAGCCAATCAATCAGTCAAGCAAACATTGATCCTGAAAACATGTATAATGTCTAATTGTCACAAACATATCCCAAACAACACCTTATTGACTTGGGACACCTTTCTACGATTTCTAAGTCTCATTAGGATTCATTAGGGTTTCTTAGATCAATTTCTCAAACTTTATCATTTTTAGGTCAACAAACCCTAAAATAGCTTTTCTACTCATAAGAACCCTAATTACTCAAATTATCCACATTAAGGATCTTTTATACTCAAATTGGATTTTTCACAACATATCATGGTCTTATTCATGGATTTGAACAATTAAAACCATTAAAAGTCATCATCACCTAAATTAGGGTTTCTAAGACAATTAATGCATATTCATGTACATGGAACTCCAAATTGAGCTAATTATGTATACATATCATTCTTTTATATCTAAGTCATCCCTTTATTAAAAACAAGTTAATTTCTACTTTAAACATCCATATAACCTTTCCCAAATCATTAATCATCAAAATCTAGGGTTTTTCATTAATAACAATATTAAAGTTGACAACTTTAAGCACTTTTTGAATTGCAATTGTATTTAAGCATCAATCATATTGTTATTGCATCCTTTCATTCTCCTAATAAATTTTCATATATAATTCATCTTAATCGGAGTTGCCCAAAATTAATTATGAATTTTACAAGGTAAATTACCTTTGGCCAATGGAGGTCTGCCACATCAGTAATTTGACCCCTCTTTTCTTTTCCATAGGGCACCGACCAAGGGGGAAGACAACACTACCCCTCACCATTGGGATTAGGGCCCCGCACGCCTGAGGGGTAGGATGGTAATCTTACTCTTCTCATCTTCTACCTCTGAGCGTTCTCCTGCTCGCAAACACAATACCCAACCGTGGTCAACCTCGTGGTTAACTTCAGGTATCCACCCTCCTCAGTTGCCAGTGAAGGCTGCTTCACCTTCGCTCGATCCTATTGAATCACACAGTGGCCTTCACTTTCTCCCCATGGTCCTGAGCAAGGCAGCCGGCTAGGCACCCAATCCGGCTAACAGTAGGGCAAAATAGGGGCAAGGATCGAGCAAAATAGAAATGAGAGCGGGAGATCGAGGGCAGAGAGGAACATCCTAATGTTGTGGCTCTGAATTCCAAGGCACGTTCAGCCTTATATAAGTAGGATCTTAAGGGCTAGCCTCAAAGAAGCCCTCGAATTTGGGGAAACTAGTAAGAACCTTCCGCAGTGGACAAATCAAGGTTTGAAAGATTCAAAATCATCTCCTGAAACTAAAGGGAAGGTTTCCTGGACTGGTTGTGGATTAGAGAGGGAGATATGCGAGGAATCTGATCGGAGTTACTATTCCCAGTTTCCTCTTTTGGCTCAAGGTAGGTGATGATAAGCCACCGTCAGATCTCAGATTCAATGGCTCATATTTCACGTGCCAAGAAAAACCATTTCTAATCAAATTGGAAAATTGTGACATTTAATGGAAATCCCTCCACTTTAGGGAATTTTGTAAAATCATAGGTCTCAAACTGTTTATCCAATGAAATCCAAAATTTAAAGGAAAGTTCATAAATACTTAAACTACTTGCGTGCCAAGTTTGACTCAAACTCGAAAGTATGAGAGACTTTTCTTCATATGCAAGTTATTACTTATTAAAGCATATTTTATGCATATTTTCTCTCTCTTATTCTTTTATATTCCTTATTTGGATTCCTTTTACCATTAGAATCCATGTGGACTCAAAATACCATCCATGATGATTCCATTATCCATATTTCCACATATTTCTTTTCATCATTATCTCAAATTTCCTTCTTAATAAAGCAATATGTGATTTCTTCATTTTCTTTTAATCTTATTGGATTCATTAACATCTTATGATCCATGAAATTACATGCACAAATAAAATATTGCAAAGGGAATCCATCCAGTGCACATAATTCATACAAATTTCCATAATCACACATTTATTGGGGAAATTGCATTCAACCATATGAACCCAAAATTGAGGTTGTAACATCCTTCCCTTCTTATAGGAATTTTTACCTCAAAATTCCGCTAAACCTACAAATAATTTAGGATAAATAATTTCCCATGTCCATTATTAGCTCCCATGTGGCTTCATCCTCTCCATGGTGCTTCCAAATAACCCTTATCACCTCTATTCTTTACTCCTGAGCTCTCTTTATCACCTCGGTATCTCGTACCCTCATAGGTGACTCAGGGTAAGTTAGCCTCCCTTGTAGTTCAATAGGTTCAATGCTCGACACATGACTCGAGTACATCACATAGTGCTCTAGATTATACACATGGAACACATCATACATCATATTATCCTGAGGGGTAAGGCATAAGCAACTCCACAAATCCATCTCAAATGGACCCATTTATCAGGGACTCAACTTTCTTAGCTATAGCTCATAGGGGTCATATTTTCATAACACATGTCCACCCACAGTGAACTGCATGCCAGTCTGCTATGCATCAGCTTATGACTCCTGTTGATCCTGAGCTTCCTCAGTCGTTGCTTGATCAAAGCGACATCATCTGCATGCACTTGTGATTTCTCTGACCTTCCCAAGGTCCTCTCACCGACATCATCCCAGTGAAGTGGTGACTGACACAACCTCCCTTACAAAGCTTCATGCATCCCGATACTGGCTATGATGGCTATCATAACAAGAAAAATCTACTAGGGGTAGGATCTGCTCCCACGAATCACCCTGAATGAGCACATCTGCTCTCATCAGATCCTCTAAAGTTTGGATCATTCTCTCTTGAGTGTCTATCAATCAGGGGTGATATGTTGTACTCAAATTCAATCTAGCATCGAGTGCTTCTTACACCTACTTCCACAACATGGAAGCGAACTTAAGGCCATACTCAAGACCATTTGAGCTCAAATCCTGGTGTAGTTGAACTATTTCTCTCTCATATATATAATTCAACCAAAACTATCATACTGAAAAGGATCTCTCTTTGGAAAGGGATTAGGTCAACTTGGTAAGGCGATCTACCATAACCCATATTGCATCATGACTACTCTTGGTCCATGGGAGACCCACCACAATGTCCATGTACTCTGCTCCCATTCCCTCTTGGGGACTCCCCATTATTAGTAGCAACTCATTGGATTACTGGTGTCTGACCTTCACCCTCTGGCATGTATGGCGATAGACCACATGCAACTCTATATCCTTCTTCATCCCAGGTCCCTAAGGACCACATTCAAATCATAACCATCTTGGCAGTACCACGGTGTACGGTGTACCTAAAATCATGATCTTCTTGTATGACATGATTCCTCAAGGTCAACTCCTCAGAAACTCTAAAACACTCTAGTAGTGGGTTTCATCACCTTCTTTTTCCTGAGAAGTGTATTTGAGGTTCTCACAACTATCCTTTTATCTCATCAAGCTCTGGGATGACTAACTGAGTAACCACTAATTTGACCAACGGGTCAGGTTATAACTGAGTGTTAGCCACATAGGTCTCATCTTCTAACGATCGTAGGGTTTACCTAACAACCTTTTCCAGTCTCTCTACTGGCTATACGAGACAGTTGTACACCTGAGTTGTATTCAACTGAGTACATCTTATTACCACATAATCTTCCTTACGTTCTAGGTGATGTTGAAAACATAAACCTTCATATACTCCACTCATCTTACTTATCTTGAGTTTAGGTCTAACTAAGTCAAGAAAACTTCAAGCTCATCATCTTGGTTATCAAACCCAAACTTATGACTCATATATTCCAAACTACTTCCAGAGAGGTACATTCCTCATATCACCTTGGTTCTCTTCGTGCTTTCAAACCATCTATCCAACATACTCTCATGAGGTGTGGTATTTCCTCTATCCTCAATCATCGTAGAAGGGTTTCAACTCATATCACCTTTATCTTTAGTATATGGCAGGCATTTTGTCCTGTCTCTCACACTCATAACGAGAGGAAATAAGCACTTGGTTGTAGTCCAAATACAAAGTTCTTCCTATTCCAAGAGTAGAAATGATGCATCACACATCGCCAGTATACCTTCTAATCTATGTTAAAACTTACTTCTCATGACTCCATATCATGAATATCTCGAAACTATGTTTACATCCATGGAAGGGTTGTTCCCAAACACTCTTGGGTCTTAACACCAATCTTATGTACAATCCTTAGTCATTACCTTAAGGTCTCTAGGGTGCCGACACTTTTGGGGTGATCTGACCCTTATGCATCTTGGGAGTGCCTCTCACATTTACCCCTTAGGCCCCATGAATTCATGAAGGTGGCCAACCTCATAACCCATGGGCCTCAGGAAAAGGTAGTTGTTACCTCCTGACTCTATGGTCTCATGCATCCAGGAAATAGAGAACTCCTACTCCCATCAGTCTTATCCCTACTTGACCATAGTGTTGACTTAGGATTCTACAATATCTCATGGTTTCTATGTTGATACTCAAACACATCTCATCCTTGAATCCTCACCTGAACCTACATTCTCTTTCTAGGCATTCATGGTTATTCCCTCATAGGAATCATGGCGACCTTCCTAACTTGGTCTGGCCCTATACAAGTTACCTCTATGGAAACATATCCTCATGCCCCTTAGAGATGGTCACATATGGGTCTATAGATTCATGCTCATACTATGTTCTCTTACACTTAGCTCGTCAAGCTCTTATAAGTGACCTCTTCAGGTTACCTCAAACTTAACCAAAAGCCAGTACTCACCCTACAGAAGGGTCCCTTCCCAGGACGAGAGAAAACTATCTCTTGATAGTAACAAATGTCACAAACGACCTTACTTCCAGAGTTTAGATCATCACGTGCATTCTTAGCCCTACCATGCTACTTATACACATAGCCAGCCCAAAGACAACCTACTAAGCCATGCTAAGTTTCTTGGCATGTCATACATATTCATCATTCCTCAAGGTTGAACCAATATCATACATGCATATGTCACCAACTTGTGAGAGTGGTTCATCAAGCATATATCCTTATTCCTATGGGGTTTCCTTTTGCACTAAAACATGAGGGGGGTGCCATACTCAAATACCATGAACTCAAATAGCCTCATGAGCATCATGTGCACCCGATACTCCTACTTCCCTTCTTTGGTCTAGGAACCCCAGGTTCACCTCTTGTGCACCAACTAGCTAACTGCATGCTCAACAGTTCAACCATGAACTGAACCTATACCAGATGGGACATATACTTCTTAACATTCTTCCATGTGAACAACCCTTAGAGCCCTACACAAGGACAATCAACTTGGTGTGAAACCTCACAACTTGTTATCATACCATACCTCTTTAGGGTCTACGGAACTCTACTTCCTACACCTAAAAGGTAGGCACTTATAACATATGCACTTTGGTCCAAGAAGCTTTCTCTCTTATAGGGTTTGGTTCCTCTAAAGGCATCCAAGGTATGACAAGCCTCCAAGGATCATGCATGAGGCAACCACATACATCTACTCAGGGTCGTTCATTCTAGGTCATATAATACCCAACTTCTCATGATTCTTCATGTCTTGGAGTCAAGGTCTCCAACCTCCTTCATCGGGTCTCTCCCTTTCTCTAGAGCTAACCCTACAGTGGGTCCTACCACTGGAGGTTCTTTCTCAGAAGATGGTTTAAGCTCTTAAAGTTACATGTCTACACCTACCTGGGTGAAAAGTATGATCCAAAACCTATGTCCGACCAAGATTATCCAAATCTATGCATGCTCATCTCATGAACATTAGGCATAACCCTTTGAGTGTAGGTCTAAAACCTACTGTCAGCCTTGCTTCTGTTCTCTTCTATGTAAGTGCATGACTCTTTTGTACTCATATATAGTTGTTAGGGTTTGTATACGGTCATCACTAACCTCCTCAATGAGGGAGCTATCCCTCACCCTAACAGGCACGACCCTCCCAAGGTTGGGTCGTCACAAGGCACTGGGTTCAAACAACTACACATAGTTCAGGCTTCTTATGGATACTCAAAACCTCTATATAACATGCATGTCTAACCCACATGAGTTCATGCATGGTCAACTATGATATCCAACTCATCGTGTCTTCTCTTTCTCTATCGACCGCTTAGGGTTTGGTTTAGCATCGTGCTTAGAGGATGCATACGGTCTCTTCCTCTTCCTGGGGGCTTCTTCCTCTAAGGCGAACTCTCTCTTCTTATCCTCCTACAAGCAGGCCTAACCCCAGAGCTCTCCCGAGGGCTCGACAACACACGTCATGCAACCTTAAGCATGTAACTAATCTTTAGTTTACACTTAAACTATTAAACTTATGTCCATGACAACTTGTTTACATTCTTTTCATTATTTGGTGGAGGATTCCTTACTCCTTATTACTCTTATTCCAAACATAGCAGGGTGGTGGAGAGAGAGAATACCCAAAACACTTAATTCTCTAGAAAAAAGAGGTAGAAAAGAGACGAAATTAGATGAGAAGACCCAGAGGTATCTTATTTTGAGTCAAATCCTTTGATTTTGGCCAGGCAGTCACATAGGTCTAGGAGTCCGCGTAGACTGACTAGCAGGGAGGAGGAAAAAATTTCCAACCTCAAGATCATGATCCTTTTCTAGACACCTCCATCATTAGAAAATCCTCTAATAACTCCCTTGGGTTCTAAAGAGTTTGTAAAATTTAATAATTATTAGAGATTAAATAGAAAACCATCACTCTGATACCAAATGTAATGACCCCGCTTCCCGGTAACCCTAAACTAAGGGAGACCAAGAAGTCAGAGGTGTTATCCTAAAACAAGATCAGTGGTCTTTCAAGTAATAAAAAATAATTAATAAATTCTACCACAACTAAGCTTGAAATAGGATAAACAAATTTCTTTTCTCATACCTTGTAAAATATAGGATTTGACAGACTTTACCCAGATGAGAACTATCTATCTACAATCCTCCAATTCTTTATTAAGATTGATTCCATCAATGTCACTTTAAAGAAATATCCATTTTCTGATAAACCTAAAATGCTGACAAACAAAATGGTAGTCAATATAATGAATTATACTGGTATGTGGGCGAACCAAAATTGTGCATTTAATTGTAACAACATATTGCAAGAAATTATGATTTAACAAAACAAATTTACATTTTAAATATGACTACTCAATCCTTACATACCCTAGCCTCTGTGTTGTTCCTGCAGTGGACATGGATACTACCTCTCACATGGTAGATCTCCAGTAACCCCCATGATCCTATCTTATAGGTAGAACAATACATAGGGGCGTGGAGTCATATGGTCCTACCCAAGGGTAGACCAACACATCGACTCATGATAACCTGATTATCCTACCTCACGGGTAGACCATGTACTAGGTCATCTATCTCATCATCATCAAAGCTATAGAGGAGGACCATGATCTGAGCTAGTCATGCACATATAATTATGATGATAGTCATAGTCACTTTATAGTTACATGAAATAAAAGTCAATCAACAATTATTTCTAAGCAACCGATAAAACCTCAGGAATATCTGGGAAACTAAAGCGATTTAACCATAATCATAACCACATACCTACTTTGGAGATCTCTAAGAAGCAATATATCCAAATACAACTAGATGTCCAATCAAGCAAGCCAATCAATCAATCAAGCAAACATTGATCCTGAAAACATGTATAATGTCTAATTGTCACAAACATATCCCAAAAACTCCTTATTGACTTGGGACACCTTTCTATGATTTCTATGTCTCATTAGGATTCATTAGGGTTTCTTAGATCAATTTCTCAAACTTTATCCTTTTTAGGTCAACAAACCCTAAAATAGCTTTTCTACTCATAAGAACCCTAATTACTCAAATTATACACATTAAGGATCTTTTATACTCAAATTGGATTTGTAACAACATATCTTGGTCTTATCCATGGATTTGAACAATTAAAACCATTAAAAGTCATCATCACCTAAATTAGGGTTTATAAGCCCATTATTGCATATTCATATACATGGAACCCCAAATTGAGCCAGTTATGTATAAAGATCATTATTTTATATCTAAATCATACCTTTATTAACAACAAGTTAATTTCCACTTTAAACATGCATATAACCCTTCCCAAATCATTAATCATCAAAATCTAGGGTTTTTCATTAATAACGATATTAAAGGTGACAATTTTAAGCACTTTTTGAATTGCAATCATATTTAGGTCTCAATCATATTTTTATTTCACTCCTTGCATTCTCCTGATCAATATTCATATATAATTTATCTTAATCAAAGTTACCCATAATTAATTATGAATTTTATAAGGTAAATTACCTTCCACCAATGGAGGGCTGCCACATCAGCAATTCGGTCCCTCTTTTCTTTTCCATAGAGCGTCGGCCAAGGGGGAAAGACATCACTGACCCTGTCCATTGGGCTTAGGTCCACATGTTCCTGAGGTGTAGGATGGTAATCTTACTCTTCTCATCTTCTATGCTCACGAACGTAGTACCCAGTCGTGGTCAACCCCGTGGTTGACTTCGGGTATCTGCCCTCCTCAGCCGCCAGTGAAGGCTGCTTCACCTTCACTCAGTCCTACCAAATCACATAGTGGCCTTCACTTGCTCCCCATGGTCCCGAGCAAGGAAGCCGGCTAGACACCCAATCCGACGAATGGTAGGGCAGAATAGGGGCAAAGATCGAGCAAAATGGAAACGAGAGCGGGAGATCGAAGGCAGAGAAGAACAACCTGATGTTGTGGCTCTGAATTTGAAGGCACATTCAGCCTTATATAGGCATGATCTTAAGGGCTAGCCTTAAGGCAGCCCCCAAATTTGGGGAAACTCATAAGAACCTTCTACAGTGGACAAATCAAGGCTTGAAAGATTCGAAATCATCTCCCAAAACTAAAGGGAAGGTTTCCTAGACTGCTCGTGGATTAGAGGGGGAGATATGCGAGAAATCTGATCAGAGTTACTATTCCCAGTTTCCTCTTTTGTCTCAAGGTAGGTGATGAGAAACCACCATAAGATCTTGGATCCAATGGCTCATATTTCACATGCCAAGAAAAACCATTTCTAATCAAATTGGAAAATTGTGACATTTAATGGAAATCTCTCCACTTTAGGGAATTTTGTAAAATTCATAGCTCTCAAACCGCTTATCCAATGAATCTTAAAATTTAAAGGAAAGTCCATAAAGACTTAAACTACTTGAGAGCCAAGTTTGGGACTGAAACTCGAAAGTATGAGACACGTTTCTTCATATGTAAGTTATTACTTATTAAGGCATATTGTATGCATATTTTCTCTCTCTTATTCTTTTATATTCCTTATTTAGATTCCTTTTACCATTAGAAACCATGTGGACTCAAAATCCCATCCATGATGACTCCATTATCCATATTTCCACATATTTCTTATATTTTCATCATTATCTCAAATTTCCTTCTTAATAAAGCAATATGTGATTTCTTCTTTTTCTTTTAATCATATTGTACTCATTAACATCTTATGATCCATGAAATCACATGCACAAGTAAAATATTTCAAAGGGAATCCATCCAATACACATAATTCATACAAATTCCCATAATCATACATTTATTGGGGAAATTGCATTTCTAACAATATGAACCCAAAATTGAGGTTACAACACCCATGCTAATGGCAAGGAACCCAAAATGAAATGGGTAAAATGATACATAAGAAGCTGTAACTTGCATATCGAAAATAGAATTGGTTACCTTTTTTCTAGTGACCCTTGAACAATGCTGCTATGATGTGGGAAATGTGTTTCCCTTTGTGTCTTTCCTTTCCGGGGCACAACTTTCAAGTCGATCATTATCACTTGGTATGTGTGGATTTGTTGTCAACATGAGGGTGGATAGCTTATTATAACATAAGGTTTTTTGGACTATGGTTCCAAGATCATAAAGTTTGTGATGATTTTGCTTTTGAGCCTTCCAATAATTAGGAAGACTCCTCTTATATGTCTTGATATTTGTTATGTTGGTAAAGGTGGATGCGATAAGGATGTGAGTTCCTTATAGCACATGAGGTGGATACCAAGGTAATGTATCCTAGTATCCAAGATGTATCAACAGTATGAGAAATATGAGAAGGTTGGAGATGTTTATTAAATGAATATTCTAAGTATTCCTCTCCCGTAGAGAGAGAGAGTTGATGATGATCCTATAAATGTTGTTTGGAAGGAAAAACAAAAGTGACTCTATAATGTTGCGCATGGTCTAGTGATAGTTGGGCAAGACCACTACAAGGATAGATGGTTTGTTGATACAATAGGTATAATTTTAGGATGATATCTAGAATTTAAAGTTGAAAGTTACTATTAGATTTGTACAGGTGGCACAACAAGTTTCTATGTTCCATATTTGCAAATGTCTTCTTATGTGGGGGTTTTTGTGCTGACCCAAAAGGAGATATGAATAAATGATGTGACATCACCATGATATGAAATTAACCATGTGAAGGTAATAGGATGATGTACAAAGGAAGTACCCATCTTTGTTTACCTTGGATTTCAGAGGTGAAATCTCTATTAGGGGTTTATGGTTGTGAGACCCCTAACCTTGCTTAAAGTGTTAAACAAGCTTAATTATCACAATTTAATTCTTACAACCCCAATATAACCTTGTGATATGATTTGAAATCATAATACAAGCTTAAGTTTCACATTTGGTCCAATTTGGACATTGTTTGAGCAAGTTATGCAATTTTATGCACATTTTGGACTTTTCTACATTTTACCCAATTGAGAGGTTTTCTTTGTAATTTATCACTTGCATTATGTCCCTTGGATATTATATCATCATTATTGAGCTTTGTGATCCATGGGGCGCCTATTTAAACTTTGGTTTGAAGGTATTTTCCTCAAGGGTATTTTAGGGTTTACCCCTTCATGGATGAGCTACCTTTAGTAGCTATCAACTAATTAATTATTTGTTTTGCTTGGAAATTGAAGAAACGAGGGATAATCATGTCCATATGGATGGTGGGGGAGCTTCTTGTGTGTGTGCTTGTATATTCTTAGTATTTTAAGGCCATGGACACTTGGAAAGATACTAGAACTTCAACTTTTTCTTTTTCTTTATCGTAAAGCTTCATATACTTATCCCTAAGCACCCAAACGAGCCATTTTCTCTCCACCACTTCCCTCCTTATACAAAACTCGTTCTCCCTCTGTGCTTCTGCAAATTTCCTGTCCAAGGAAGAAGAAAGAGGAGATCTTTTTAAAAAAAGAATCTAGGGTTGCAATTGACTTCCTTTTATGGTTTAAAAAGCTTCCTTCTAGTGATATTGACCTAAAAGAGTAAGAATCAACTTCTTTCCTTAGTTTATTTATTTTTTATCCTTCCTCCTACCTTTATACATGTCAGAATCTTTCTATTTCATGGTAGAAATTTCTCTAAAGCTCTAAAACCCTACCTTTCTTGCTCCTTATGCTTAGGGTTTGCTCATTTAATGAAGAAAGGTGCTAGATGGACGAGTTCACAACTTATGCTTGGATTTCCTATCCTACCTGCTCATGTTTTCTTCTGTTTGTGAGTTTATCTTCTAATTATAGGCAAATTTTATAACTTGCTTCACGTTTATTGCTTACCATAATCTTGCTAGCTCATGTTCTTGCTTTTAAATGATGATCCATGCACTAAAAAGCTATGCTTGATTTGGATTTCGATTTTTATAATGTTTCCTATTCCGATTTCAGTTCTAGATGAACCTGTGATCATGTGTACGTTATTACTAAGGTATAATATGAGTTGTACCAGGTTGGTTTGACAACCTATGGTGCTAAGCACCTATCAACCAATGGTCAATTTTAGGGTTTTAAACTGATTTCTTCTATAAACCCATGACCCAATGATGGTACCATTGCAACAACCCTATGGTGTTGTCTTCATGAAAACTGATGGTTGAGATCAAAGGTGTCATATTATGGTGACAACCTATGGTCACCCCCTTAGGTTAGGTTTTGGATCAATTAGAATTTTAATGATCCACCATTAAGTACCCTACTGATGTTATCAATCAATGATGACATTAGCTTAATATTTGATGTTGATTAATGAATATAGTGCTGATGTAACAACCTATGGTGACCTAATGGTCACTAATGATAGTGTATCATGTCTCCAAAACCTATAATGAGTTAAACATATAGTTGTAGCATCAATTAAGCCTTAGACCAGTGGTTTCTTGGATCACTTGATGCAATGGTCAGACCTATACTATAATTGATGGTTTTAACATATGAACTTGACCCAATGGTCAAGATCTAATGTTTATTCCACTAATAAATTGTAATGATGGCTAATGTAATATGTTGGTCCTAGTAATGTGATTTAGATGGTTTCCTTTATATGATCAACTTAAGGAGCTTACTTGTTGACAATGGATGGCTTGTTTTAAATGAACAGTCGGTTGTGGGTTTTCCCTACTCTCAATTGAACTTTTTGTGTTGTTAATCAAGGGATGTCTAGGGTTATATGGTGACTCTTTCTAGATCACAAATCAAGGACTTCATAGGTGGTTTATCCAAGGTGTTTACTTATGTAAACAACCATTGATCTTACCTTTGAAACATCCAATGGTTCTAGGTGACTTTGTGGTATGGTGATATGGGTTGAATGATGATGGAACAAATGGAGGGTTACCCTTAATAAGGTAGTCTTACCTATTCACTCATATGAATAGAAGGGATGATAACCATATTGTATTGATATGTAACCCTAATGAGGTATAGCTTGTCATACCTAGCTTTAATATAACTAAATGATGGTAATTGGGTATGAATAGTCCTTGAATGAAAAATACAATCACGATGTACTCTCTTATTGTTGTTCATACTTGAGAATAGTATGGAATGTGATGGGGATGCTTCACCTTGCATCCATGATCCAATGGGGATGATGTGAGTTAGGGTTTAGGTATAAGTGTTGATTAGTAACATTAATATAATTTATCTTGTTGAACCCAACTCTAATTAAAATAGATAAAGATGATTATTCATGTTTAACATTCTTATACGATAGAATGATGGTGAAATAACCTCCTTAATATGTCCATAACCTTATTATGTTAATTGGTGGTTATCATTGCCACATGGTTAATACTTTCTTATGCTAAACATGTGCATTATGAATATGATGAGGCTTAATCATATCTAGATTCCTTTCATGTTGACGTAATAAAGGAATGTTCTTAATGTTAGTATAACCCTACTATGATTGTTTATGAATATATCCTAGCTCATTAATGCAATGTTGTGTTGATCCAGTGTATTATATGTAAATGATGTTGTTGAGCCTTGTTAAAAGGCATGCAAAGATAATTATGGTCTTACCGGGAATAATATGATGGTCTTAATGACCTTTGGGCATGGTTGAGCCCTAAATGAGGTATAATCCTCTTGTGTTGATAAGGGTTGATACCCTGAGATATTGTGAAAAAGGATTTATATCATGTGATAGTATGATGGTCTTAATGACCTTTGGGCATGGTTCAGCCCTAAATGAAGTGTAATCCTCTTGTGTTGATAAGGGTTGATACCTTGTGATATTGTGAAAAGGATTTATATATTGTGATAGTATGATGAATAGTGTGGTATCATGAATGGCAAGTGAATAGTACCATGTGATGATGAGATGAGAAATTATGTTTCACACATTTTATATCTTTTAAAAGTTGTGATGTGTATATGCTTGTTAGAAGTGAATTAGGGTTTGTATGTCCACTTGTTTGATGCAACCTTAATTCACCCAATTGGCATAACTAATCAAGTGAAACTCTAATCATGTAGTGCCATGTGCCATAGATCCATCTGAGTGTCAGAACTTGCCACATGGTTAAACAAGTATTCCTAAGGGATACTCAGAGTGCATATTGTTGAGTATGTGGGGGTGGCAAGTTGAGGATATATCCTTGCCATCCACAATACAGGTTGTAGAGGATGTCTATGGTCATGCCTCATACATCTGATGTGATTGAGAATGGCTACGGTCGTGTCTCGGTGATTATATATGTGACAAGATTGGAGGACAACTCTGGTTGTACCTCAGATGGTAGGGTATGCATACCCACCTCCTTTCACTAGTTTCGTGACTTGTACCAAGGACAAACTAGGTTGTTAGTAGCTTGACCATATGTGTCACTGTGGCGGACCCATACTGACTGGGGGCGGAGAAGATCTTAGGAGTATGACTCTTCCTAGATCTTGTACGGCACTGATTTTGACTTAGCAGTGGTCAGTTGGATTTTGAGCGGTATCCTCAATTTCCTTAGGGCATAACAAAATATGTAAGACAACCATGTAGCATGTCTATTTAGGGTTATACATAACGCTTCATATTGGATGATAACCCTTGTATGTTTTCTTTTCAATGAGATCATGTATAGTACAATAAGAGATAATATATATACTTATGATGTAGTTATGATCATGCTGCAAACATACTTACGTTGTCAAATATAATGACACTGATGGTTAAGATGTTGCTGCTAGATATGTTTAATATTGCTAGCCATGCATATGTAATTAGAAATTCTTGAACTGCTAATCATGCCTATGCAGTTCATTGTGTTATGATGTTAGTTCTACTTATGATATAGATCTATTCCCTTTATTTGAGATGCCTATATTGATAGCCATGTTATGTTACTAGACATATTCATGATGTCAGGGATGCTTATGGTGCTAGATTGCTTGTGTTGTTAGCAAGGAATATGATGATATTTAGATTAATGATAATGATTGTTATTAGATGCAATTTAATGATATTTGAGTAGATATCTATCCAAAGAAATGTATTTATTTGTTATCTATATATGCATTGATGATCATACTTGTTGCAAAGATTAATTACTTCATCTATTTAGAATACTTGAACTGTTCAATCAGTTCAATTGATGATTAAATACTCCAACTACTTAGTTATCTACTATTTAAAATGTTGTAACCAATAAGCGTTGTTGGAGGTTATATCTCTTGCTAGGACATGGGTCTCACCCTTTTGATTCACCGCTTTTTTTAAGGTAATCGACAATGAAGACAACAAAATCATGGTAGTAAAGAGAAAGTACAGTAATGAACCTTTTAGAAAGTTGATTAGATGTCTAATGTGTCCTAGAGTCATCCCTATACTCTTAGGTCTGGGCAGGAAAAGTTTGTATATGTTGTTTCAAACAAATCGAACTTTTATTATTATATTAATGCTTGTTTGTGTGGCATATATGAATATTATTCTCCTATGCATATATGTTGTGGCTAAGGTGATAGAACAATTTGTATAAAATTCTTGTCATAGTATGGATACAAGAATTATATTGGGCTCTGATGCAAATGTTTCTGAGAGGGTGTTGATGTTGAAATCGATTTTAATTTACCCATATTTTTGGGTATGTGGTTAATTGGTGATTTATTGAGTTTTATGTTTTGAGTAATCTTGTTTAGTGTAATGGGTTCTCAAAATGATCTACATATATTATCATATAAGTTTCCAATTATATACACAAATAGAAAAGAAGCACAAATATAAATGAAATTTAAATTTATCATACATTTTCATAGAAAACTCTGGCTTTGGGCCACATAACCATGCTTTCATCTGCATCTCCTATTGTGTCATGATCGGGAAGGGAATATGGTAGTAATGTCTATCTCCAAGGAGGCTAGACAAGCCTGATAATCACATGAACCACATTGTCAAGCAACAGAACATCATGAATCGTGTCACCTAAAAGGGATGGGAAATCCACACCTAGTGAAATGACATTAAAGGAAGGTTTTTTGAGTAATATGCAACTGAATGGACTCAATGCCTACAATTTTGTATATAGTGTTATCTATTCTAAAACACCACATACTATAAATTCACATGTAAGACTATTACATCACAAAAATATATACACCAAATGTGGCTGACGGGTCCATGGGATTACTCCCAACGACCTCTATATGAGGAGGGTCCACATCGTAAGAAGAGTGGTGCAGCTAAGGTACTAACTGAGGAAGTTGATAGTAAGAAGCATGAAATTATCTCACCACTTCCTATATTCCCTTTGCAATCATGTCTTCTGTACCTACTTTAGTGATAATCCTCCTTATATGACTAATTTGCATTTTTCTCTGATGTGCCAAAATGGGATCTCTTATACTAACACCAAGCCTAACAATTCTAACACAGACATGATGCTTTGGAGTGCCCAGAACAACCGTCAATTCATCCCTGTAGACCTCTAGGATGAATTTTCCTTCTTTTCTTTGTTTGTAACACTCCCACTTATCATCATCAATAATAATTGGTTAGTAAAACATAACAATCAAGGTCAAAAATGAACATGCACTCTTAGAGTTGAATTTTACCATTTTTACAACAACCTTAGAGGTTTGCTGGATTGAGTATATCTCAAGAGTGGTTTGTCCTCATAGCTATCCACTCCTCATGGCTACGTAAATATGCAGGAGTAGTAGAAGACTCAACAGACCTACGAGTAGGCTTCTTAGAAGAATATGCTTTCAGTCTCTGTTGGCGGCACCTTGGATAGCCAATTGGATCTAACTTGTGATTGCGCACATTCTTTGCATACCTTTCTTTTTTAGTAACATGTAAATCCTAATTAATCTAAAATATATGCTAATTACGTAATAGATTAACATCATTTGATTAATAATTTTAAAATGTATTTTAAAGGAGGACACTTAATACCTTGAATTCATTGATTTCTTGAATCAACAAACATTTCCTACACCTTTAGGTCACAATAGGACCATTGCTCAGTGGCATACTTCTTCTTTTTGTTTCTCTTCATGTATTCTCTTGTCAGAATTGTCCTATAATTCCCCAATATCTTTCCATAGCGTTGCAACATCTTTTTACGATGTAGTTTTTCTCAAGGTCAAAGATGTTATGTAAAATTTCATATACTTAATGGAATATTTCTATAAATAGAATTGTGAATATCTTTAAAATGCAAAATAGCTCACAACTATGCCCTTCCATATGTTGTCCTTTGTGGAACGATCAACTTAATTCCAAGAGTCTATTGTTGCTTCCACTTCTCTATGAGAAATAACCCCTAGATATTGCATGTAAGTATTGTGATTCTTCCCAATATGAATTTCTATTTTATCAAAGTCAATGTCTAGCTTCAGACCTTCATCCCTTTGCACTACTAACTTGTTCATCAGTGTGATGCTTCTTTTACGTGCACGATGACGTTGCTCCTCAATAAACCCAACAAGATCCTTCAAGAACACATACTCAGGATGTTCATCCTGAAATTATCAAGAAACACATATAAGTGACAAAAAATGTAACTTATATAACTTGGATAGAGAATGTAAAATGCACATGTGCGTAATAAAGTAATACAAATTACACCAGACTCATCTTCATAGTGCACATCGTCATGGTTCTCATCCTAACGGTCAGACACCATCTAAAAATGTCATGTTAAAAAAAATTAAAGAATGAAATATAAATGATAAAGAATGTAAAATGCACATGTAGCATTTGAAACATATACAAATGTAATAAAGAATGCAAAGTGCATGCCTATAGTATTGCTCAATTCATTGATTAATTAATATTTCTTCCGTGTGATCTCCATTTGTATATAAGGAAACGTTAGCTTTAACATTTGGTGTTTCCAAGCAAATTGAGAATGGATTGGAATCATCATACTTGTCATAATACTCTTCATGTATAGGATCTGTAGCAAACTACCTATTCTCATGAAGAATGACAGACCATTTGTCATTTGTAGGATCATCAATATATAATATTTGCTTCTCTTGTGATGCCATTATGAATGGTTCACCCTTCTTTCCAATCTTTCCTAAATTCACAAATGGGAAACCCAAATCATCCACTACAACTCCTTTGTTTCTATCAACCCAATTACACCTTAAGAGAAGAGCTCTAAAATCTATGTTGTTAAAATCCCATGTGTCTTAAATCAAACCATAATAATACAATTTGCTTCACATGGAATCTTATATTTTGCACTAGAAAAATACAATGAAGAAGCTAAAAGGGTGACCCCACTATTTTATACAACACTCTTATCATCATGAAATTTTGTGTAATATGAAAATCCATTTATGTAAAACCCTTTGTAAGATATAACATACAATTTTAGTTTAAATGCAAGACATTTGAATTCTCAACAACATTATTTGGTGTTTGAGATAGCTAACGAAAGACTTTATCTTCAAACCACCTAATAAATATCCTATTATGATCTCTAGAAAGCCACATTGAACTGGTTGGAGGATATTTTATCTTGATAAAATTGGTATGTTTGGAGATATAAATAGTCACTTTATTGATGTTTTATAAATTAACAAGTGTGCTTGTTCCCACATATCATGACTAATTACTTTCATTTTTGCTCCTAAAGTCCCTTTGCGAGAATAAGTATTAATATACTTTTTATTTGCTGGAGCTTCATTACAACTCAACAAGTCATTGTAAAACTCCATAACCTCTCTAGCCAAATAGCCCTCAATAATACTTCCTTCAGGCCGACAACGGTTTTGAATATCACCTTCAAAAAAACTATTTTGTTCAAAAGGATACATCCAATGCGAGAAAACTGGACCCAACATTTTCACTTTCCTAGTCAAATGGACAACAAGTGTACCATGATATCAAACAATGAAGGAGGAGAATACATCTCCAGATTGCATAGGGTAATGACCACTTCTCTTTGCAGCTTATCAATATTCTTAGGATCAATAACTTTGCTGCATAGAGTGTTGAAGAAGAAATAAAGCCTGGTGATTGCAAACCTTACATGCTTCAATAGTATAGATTGTCACGGGAAGTATTTCTTGCATTTGAGTGTAAAAATCATGAGATTTTAGACCTATTAGCTTCCGTTCCACCACTGATACTAATCTACTAACATTGGAAGAGTATCTATGTGGTACCTTAACAACAAGCAAACACTCACAACAAGTTCTTTTCTCATGTCTAGAAAATGTGTGACACGGAGGTAAACATAAATTTTGGTCACTGCTAACTTCTGTTGTTAATTATTTCCTTATATCAATTTCACATAGTTCCATTTTGGACTCAATTCCATCTTTAGTCTTACCTGGTATATTTAATAGAGTACCAATGATGCTATCACAGACATTTTTCTCAACATGCATGACATCGATTCAATGCCTAACTTCCAAAGAAATCCAATAAGGAAGATCCCAAAATATTGACCTCTTCTTAAATATGTAGTTGTCACTCCGTGTGGGAATAGTATATGTGATGTCTTACCAAATGCATTACAAAATTATTTTACTCTTTCATAGCCATCCTCCCCTAATATAGGTTTAGGGGAACTTCGCTCCTCAATTGAGCCATTGAATGCTTTATGTAACCTTTGGTAATGATGCACTTTTGGAGGAAACTTCCGATGACTAAGATATAAATTCTTGGTGCCATGTTTTAGTTGTATTGATTCAGTCTTCTCCTCACATACATGCCATAATTTTGATCCTTTGATGTATCCATACAAATTCTCATATGTTGAAAAGTCATTAATAGTGCAGAAAAATATATCATGCAAACAAAATGTCTATCTACAAGAAACATAATAGGTCATCACACCTTCTCATCATAGTTTATTTAAGTTATCAATCCGATGTTCAACAAAAACATAAATATCATTACCAAGTTGTCTGGATCCCAATATCAATAAGGACAACATGTCATACTTATTTTGTATACACAACTAGGACGAAAGATTGCATATATCATTTATAACATGACAAGTGCTATGTTGTATGGTTAATGTACCATATGGATTCACACCATCGCTACAAAGCCCAAGTCTTATATTCCTTTGACCAAATTCACAATATAATAAATCAATTTTCTTCCACTGTGGGGAATCAGACACACACATCTAGGATCCAATCATTGTTTTTCTTTTCCTCTGCATGCCAAGATAAAGTTTGTGCATCCATGGTGTTGGCAAACAAGCATTGTGATTGTGGTATTATAGGTAAATATCACTTCACATTGGTAGGAGAGCTAGTTTTGGACTTACCTAAAGTCATCATTTTGTACCTTGATGCCCACATTTTGGTCAATCTTTCAAATGCATATAGTTCTTTTGAAATAACACACACTCATTTGAGCATGCATGTATCTTCTTAGCCTCCATTCCCATTGGGAACATCATTTCCTTTAATTTGTATGTTGGGATTGGAAGTTTGTTGCTTTTAGGAAGAATTTCTTTCAACAAAGACAATAGATACATGATCTCCATCCGTTGTTATCCTCTAGAGTATATAATCTCAACACAATGCTCAAACTTTTAAACTTAGTAAAACATAATTATAACAGTATCTCAACATCATGCACAATGTTTCTAAATAAAGAAAGGTGGAACAATAAAATTTATCCCAAAACTATCTAGAAGCTAATCAACTATGTCTATCATAATTATTTGATTCACATCGACATCTTTGATAATTAATTATTCAAAACAAGTACAAATATCTACTTCTACAGATCTCATAGTAGTAACCTCTCCATGCTATTTTCAATCTACATATCCCTATACAATCCCGTTGCACATGACATGACTTTTAATTTTTTCAACAATGCCGACTTTCAAGGTGTTACTGCAATTCCTACATGGACAATAAACCTTATCTCAAGGTCATTTTCTATGTTCCTCCACAAATCTTATAAACTAATCCAGACCAGTAACAAAATCTAGAGTGAATCAATTTGGAATCGACATCCATGATCAATCCATTATATGATATCGAGAAAAAGAGTATTAAAAGCTTCTAGCGTATAGGTTTAGGGCTTACATATTAGGGTTTATGGTTTAGGGTTTAAAGATCAGGGTTTACAAATTAAGGTTTATAGTTTAGTAATGATTGTGTACCACATATCCCATTCTTGAACAACTAATATCACTAGTAAGTTTATAATTTGTATCGTGTTTCAAGAATATTTTGGTAGCATTTTCCTATAGTTCTCCAAGTACAATGATATAGATGGGAAAATACCCACCTACATATGTATTTAGAGAGATAATGGGGAAATGATGATGAAACATCTTGAAAACTGATTACACATTGTGCACTTACTGTCGGAAAATTGGTCCCAAATATAGGCAATGAAAATAAAAAATTAAAATGCCCATTTTGCAAAATAACAAGATCGCATCAACAAAAATGAATCTAGGAAGGAAAGGTTGTAAGGTTATACATGGTCCTGGAGAAAGGAACACACACAAGCAGCTCCCCCACCATCCATAACAATGAGGACAACAATTTTTAGAGCCAACTGTTGTGTTTTGAGAAGCCCCAATACCCCTCTATTTATAGGAGAGGCTAGGGTCAGGGTTGCCAATCTGTGAGGGAGTCAAAATGGTCCAATTCATGAATTTTCTAGAACTTGCACACGATGAAATGATTGATTTTCACACCCAATCAGTCAGTTGGTTCCCATGTCGGTAGGTTTGCTAAGTGAACCAATCAGTTATTGCAGTTGCTTGTTCAAAATCAAATTGGTAACCAATGTACGATTAATGCACAACATGACTTAAGCACCAATCCTTGATCCAATCAAATTGGCAACTAAAATGGGTGGTTCATCCCATGAACCGGTCGGTTGGGATATGAGAACCAGTTGTCTCACTCCATGGTTCAACCATTGATCAAATAATGTTAATTTCAATTGACCTAACACTCCAACTGATAGGTTCAACCCCTGAACTGATCAATTCAAAGTCCATTAAGTCAATTTTGAACCTCGGTTGTTTACCTAAACACCTTTAGTAATCAAATTGAACATCATTAATGAATATACTCCTTTAATCCAAGTGTATCCTATGTGCGTGACCCTATAGTTTCAAAAATACATTGGTAGTGAATGTTCATAACTAACTTACAACATCACAAGAAAAGATTGGTGTCTAGCATCACATCATTGTTACCCAAGTAATTCAAAAAGTTAGAGAACAACTTAAACCTACAATCCTTGATTAGTGTTACTATGATAGTATAGTTCCTTTGTTGCTGATATCCGAATTGAACTTGATACATGGAATCGTCATCCTCTCAACGTTCAATCCATGTTCCTTGAACTAGAGAAGACTGTTTGAGATGCACGTGACCTCACATATGACATATTGAGTCACATGAGTATGGACATATATTTCTCAGTCTAGCTTATTAAGAGGCCCTAGATATCATTCTCTTGTATGAGGGACAAATCCCATCTACGTCACTCACACTCATTCACCATGTGTAACAGTGCACCCAATCATCAATGTTATGGAAACCCATATTCAAGATCAAGTTGCATGATGTATATGTACATGAACAACATGTGATGAATGTAGTGACTTTAGGTTAAGAGCCAAAATCACTACTATCACTACGAGAGATGATTCTGACTACCATTCCATGGTCTCCATGTATCACTCTCATGGTGGGTTTGTCTTATACACTATTATCTAACATGTACCCATGTGCTTGACTTGATATCACATATCATGACAAACACTATATTCTTGTGTATTACTATTGTCTATTTTGCTTCCACAGTAATATCTGACTAGGGACATAACAAGAATGTATGTACACTTATCATACATATGATTGCATTGTTAAACTCCTCAACTTGAAGACATATGTCATACAGTAAGATCATTAAATAGACATCTACTATGTTTGTGTTATCATTTCATGTTGAGACAAACATAATATAAGCAATTACCTTTGTTATCATCAAATTAGGTATTTAGTGCCACATTTAAATCATCATATGATTGGATCTCTACACATACACACCAACAAACTCACACTTACACTTAGATCCAATCACCCACAAATCTTATTCTAAGTGATCTTTAACATGTCCATCAGGTTTCTGCAGTACAAGTGTTTTTATAGCAAGTTTAGCAACGTTTGCTTCAAGTCAATATTTTGCAAGTTTCACATATCTTTGTTCTGTGCTTTTGGCATGAGATGGAAGTGCTATAGTATGCTATCTAATATTCCCACTCTATCCAACAGCTCCATTGTTGTCACTGTATTTCTACTATGTCACCAATGGTTGGAACCTCACACAAGTTCACCCATATCAACTTCTTGATCCATATAGTATCCTATGCTATTCTTATAACATATAGATACTCAACTTCTATGTAGATTTAAACAACTATCATTAGCTCGAAACCCTTTCCATCTTACAGTTCTTGTTTTAGAGTCAAACATAAATTTAGATTGCCATCATTAATTTTATTTGTCATTTCAGAAGATTGCATTGATGTAACCCTTTACACCCAACTCTTCCTTATTACCATAACCAAGGAACTGATACTTTTAGTGCTTCACAGGCACCTAATGATGTTCTTTATGGTAGTTCAGTGATTCTCACTAGCATCTAATATGTACCCTCTCGTCATGTCCAATACATACAAGATTGCTAGATAGGTATGTCTATATCCTCTCACTGTGTCCAATACATATGAGATGATTGGATATCATCTCGTCATGTCCAATACATATGAGATAATGGGATATATAATATTGCATTAAAGATAGATCCAATTGCTAATGCATATGGCATCTATCAATGTTTTCCCGTTCTTCACAAGAACTGGGACACTAGGACCCTGAGATACTAACTCCATTGAACATGGACAAGTATTCTCTCGTTGAGTTCTTGCATGCTGAACCCTTTCAGCATCTTGTCAATGTATGTGCTCTTTCTTAGGTTTAGAAGCTTTCCAGATCTATCTCTATAGATCTCAATCTCTATCACATAGGATATCTTGCCTAAATACTACACATATAAGGTGTTTCCAGTCAGATTTTAACATTTACAGGATAAGGACGTTATTCCCCATCTTCATGTGAAATATAAATATGCTCCCACTAAATCTTTTGTAATCAAAAATTTCATCTTCATTTAACTCAAGTCAAACCCTTTGACTGCCTTGTCAAATAGAAGATTCCAACTCTGATAAGCTTGCTTCAACCCATAGATTGACCTTTGTAGCTTATAGACTTTATTTGCAATATTGGATTTATAAAACTTTTAGGTTGTGTCATGTACACATCCTTATAATTATTCCAATTAAGGAATGTAGTGTTAACATCCATATGCAAAATATCACTAGTCATAACAAGTTGCAATAGCAAGCATGATCTCAATGGATTTAACCATGGTAACTAGCGAAAGACTTCATCATTTTCAACTCCTAGAACTTGCTTGAAACTCTTTGCAACCAATATACCCTTCCATGTTGGTCTTCTATCAAAGACCCAAATGCACCTTATGAGTTTTACCCATTTAGGTGGATCCAACAAGGTCATACCATGATGGTTTACATGGACTCCATCTTGGATCTGATGGCCTCAAGCCATTTCTCAAATTCTAGTTCCTCAATAGCTTCTAGGTAGGTAGTTCACTCATCATATATGATCAACCCACCGCCTGTTGAAGATATCATAATCTTTCAAGCTCAAGGCTTGTCCTACTAGATATATGAGGTTTGGGTGTTACATAAGGATCATGAGATTCCACAACATGTTGTGATTCTCCATGCTCCTACTATACCTCTTTAGGTTGAATGTTTTCTTATTTGTCTCAAACATTTTCAATTCTACTTTTACTCCCACTGATTCATTTGGAACAAAATTCCTCTTCAGGAATACAGTTATCCAGATTAACAAACAACTTTGTTTCTAGATTGGATAAGAGTATTATTTAACAAAACAACATTTATGTGATTTTGTGGACAAAGATTTTAAAGAAACTATTTTCTTATATGAGAATTCATCCCTAATCACTATAAAAGATGTATAGGGATATCTCCCATGCCATATCTCATATGGTGCCTTTTGAACCTATTTATACGGTACAATGTTTAGTGTTAAGCATGTCCCCAAAAGAATATTGGAAGATTAGCTAGATTTTACTGATAATCTCACCATGACTTAACAAGATGTGATTCCTTATTTCTGAAACACTTTCGTGATATGCTATCATTATGTTTTAGGTGGAGTTCATCATGATATATTATGATAATATGCCTTGAAGGTTCTCAAACTCTTGGTTTAAAATATTTCAACATCAATCACATCGAAGTATCTTAGTATTTATATGTAGTTAGTTATATACTTCATTCACAATCTCCTTGAACACTTCAACAAATTCTTACTTGTATTTCCTTAAATAAAAATTTCCATATCTACTGATAATATCAGTAAATATATAATGAGGTATTTGCAACTACCTTTAGCATTTATTGTAAAAGGTCTGTATATATCAGTATGTATGAGCCCTAATTGAACAGTCATTATCCCACTTCATCTAGTGAAGATGCTTTTATCATATTGCACAACAAATAATATATGTATGTCTCTATTAGTTCAATAACCAAAAGATTCTAGATAGCCATCATATGGATTCTAGAAATGCATTTCTCATTTATGCGCTCTAGATAACAATGCTATATGTATTCATTGTTGAGTCATCAAGTCATTCAATATATGTGTCATACACATTTATCTGTACAACTATCCAATTTAGTTTATAAGACATAGGTCATTGCCATATAATATCTCATCTTTTAAAATGAAACATCAATTTATTCTTGTCCATACAAAATAAATGATGTTTTATTTAATGCAAGTGCATAATAGCAATTCAGTAATTCTAATATATGCCCATGAATGATAGATTCCAACTGTAGTGGCAACAACCCTTGCTCCTCATAGTTTTAGTTTATTTCTTAATCAGATATGCATATTAACTGGTTTAATATTCACATCCTATGAAATAAAATAAATATGATGATATCGATTTAAATCCCAGATTTACTATAAATTGACATGGCTTTGATATCACTGTAGGGAAATTGGGCACAAATATCGGCAGTGAAAAAAAATGTTTATTTCCCAAACTAGCAAGATCGTGTCAATAAAAATGTATCTAGCAAGGAAATGTGGCAAGGTTATACCTAGTCCTCGAGCAACTACAATGACATTACCCTTGAAGTAGTATTGTGCTTATTCTTCAGACAACGACTCACTCCTTCAACAACAACACTCAAACAACATCTCTACTGACCTCCTAGTGAAAAACCACAGACAGTAGTTGATGGTGCCCTCCTAGCAGCAGGCAATGGCATCCTGCCTCTAGAGTAGTCCATGCGGACCACAAAGAACTCCACATTGCACTACTAGAGCCAATAGAAAGGAGTTTTACCTCTTGAACGTCAACCTTCTAGAGTTGATGCACCCTCCCACAATTGTATCTCCCTTTCTATCCCTCCATTTATCGGGCATGACTTCCTCAGACTCTCTATTGGTTATCACAACCAAAGAGAATTTTTTTTAGAGTCAACTGTTGTGTTTTGAGAAGACCCTAGTACCCCTCTATTTATAGGAAAGGCTAGGGTCAGGGTTTCCAGTATGTGAGAGAGTCAAAAGGGTCAAATTCACAAATTTTGAGAACCTATGCATGGCGAACCAGTCAGTTCGCACACCCAACCAGTCAATTGGAGTGCGAGCAAGTCAGTTCTCTAAATGAATCAGTCATATCGTGCATTTTCTTGTTTTGAATCAAATTGAGAATCAAGAATGATTAATGCACAACATGACGTCAGCACCGATTCTTGATCCAATCAAATTGGCACCCGAACTAAGTAGTTCATCACATGAACTGGTCAGTTGGGATATGTGAACCGGTCGGTTCACTATGTGAACTGGTCATCTCACTCTGTAGTTCAACCATTGATCAACCAATGTTAATTTCAATTGACCTGTCACTCCAACTGGTCGATTGAACACTTCAATCGGTCAGTTCAAAGTCCAATTAGTCAATTTTGAACCTCAATTGTTTAATTGAATAGCTAAACAAATTTAGTAATCAAATTAAGCATCATTCATAAATATACTCCTTTTATCCAAGTGTACCTTATGCGTGTGACCCTATATGTCCATATCTACGTTGGCTGTGAATGTTCATAACTAACTTACAACATCACAAGAAAAGAGTGGTATTTAGGAACACATCATTGCTACCCAAGTAACTCAGAAAGTTGGAGAACAACTTCAACCTACAATCCATGATCAGTGTTACCGTGATCATATAGTTCCTTTGTCACTAATATCTAGATTGAACTTGAGGCATGGAATCATCATCCTCTCAACATTCAATCCATTTTCCTTGAACTAGAGTAGACTATAAGAGATACACGTGAGCTCACATATCATATATTGAGTCACATGAGTATAACCATACATTTTGCAATCTTGCTTATCAAGAGGTCATGGATATCATTCTCTAGTAGGAGAGAAAAATCTCATCTACATCATGCACACTCATTTCCCATGTGTCACGGTGCACCCAATCATCACTGTCATGGAAACCTTCATTTAGGATCATGTTAGACGATGTCAAAGTGCATGAACAACATGTGATGAATGTAGTGACTTCATGTCAACGAACCACAATCACCACTATCACTATGAGAGATGATTCCGACTACCGTTCCATGGTTTCCTTGTATCACTCTCATGGTGGGTCTATCTGATACGTTGTTCTCTAACATGTACATGTGTGCTTGACTAGATATCACATATCATGATGAATGAGACTATGGCATCACTCAACACATACTCTAGTCTTCTGTATTATTTTTGTCTATTTTGCTTCCATAGTAGTATCCGACTAGGGACATAACAAGAATGTATGTACTCTTATCATGCATATGTTCTCATTATTCATGTACTCAACCTGAATACATATCTCATTGAGTAACACAATTATTTAGACATCTACTATGTTTGTGTTATCATCTCATGCTAACACAAACATAATAGATGGAATTACCTTTGTCATTATCAAATCATTTATTTAATGTAAAAATCCAATCATCATACGATTGGCTCTCTAGGCATACATACCAACACTTACATCCGAAGTGAGATTAATTATGGAAGAACAATAATCATCATATGATTGGCTCTCTGGGCATACATACCAATGCCAACATCTAAAGTGAGATTAATTGTGGAAGAACAATACCAAATTGAGGACTAACTTAGACTTACTCCTAATAAATAATTCTTTGATGGGTTTCTAGGCCAACTGATAATGTAGTCATTTATATACCTAGGGTCTTAGTGTCATCATTCGTATTGTAGGTGCAAAACAATGTACATTAGGCATGCATATTCTATTTAGACAACATAGAAAATATAAAAAAACCAAACAAACAACCATTTGCCTAAGCATAATTTTAAATTATAAGTAGATATACAATTTGAATTTAGTGACCTAGCATAATTTCAAATAAATTCATTTTCATGTAAAGGCACAATACAATTCATAATTTTATGACTTAAATATAAGACATGCCTTTTCGTAACAAATAAAAAAAAACTACCTAGATGAAATGAAGCGTAGAGAAGCAACAATGGAAGTAGGGAAGCACTGGCGGAGACAACAATACAAAATCACTAGAAGCACTGCCGGTGGCATCTAGGAAGCACTAGCATAGTGACAGAGAAGTAGTGGTGCAACGGTAGAGGCAGATCATTTGTAGCAGTAGCAGTTGCAGAGAAGCACCGACAAAGGTGATGTCAGCAATGAAAATGGAGAAGAGCAATGATCGCCAGGGAGAAAAGAGATTAATGGATTAGGGCAACAAAACAAAAATGGGGGTAAAAGAAATTTTGTAGGTGCTATTATGTGGGACTTAGTTATCAATTTCTATCAAGAAACTAACATTAAGTACTTAGTCATCAGTTAACTCCACAAAACTTATGACTACATTCAATTTCTATTGTCAATTTGTTGTTAAAAATTGACATCATTTGTACTTATTTGTATTAAAAAATGTAAACCTCACAAAGACATGCGTTGTTAGTTGTCTCACACAACCAAAGATATAGTTCACATTGTATCATCGGTTACCAACCAATAAATCAACGCTATATGTACTTACCCTATTAAAAAAACCAACCGCACTAAAACATGTCGTCAGTTGTCCTACAAAACTGATGACCTAGCGCAAATTGTATCATCGGTCACCCAACAGTAAACCCAAGCCATATATACTT
Organism: Alisma plantago-aquatica; assembly: GCA_963693085.1. NCBI lineage: Eukaryota > Viridiplantae > Streptophyta > Magnoliopsida > Alismatales > Alismataceae > Alisma > Alisma plantago-aquatica. The sequence goes on from OY856413.1 coordinate 37,048,336, forward strand.
ATCACTATTAAATATAGCAACCTCACTAAGACATGTGTTGTCAATTTTTTAGCAAAGCTGACGACATAGGTCAATCTTTGTCATTATATTTCCAACCACAAACCGATGACATACGCACATATCTCTGTCAAAAAATGCTAATCTCACTAAACATCTCTCATCAATTGCTAGCAACAAAACTGATGACATAGTATAAATTGAGGGGAAATACTTTTATGGAGCACGTGGTGAGAACTCTTTGTCATTGGTTGTTTAGGAAGGATCAGACACCAAATGTTTTTTTATAGTAAATTTTTTCATGTGGGCATAACCTAGGAAGTCGATTTTTACAGAGTACAACGACGATAGACGGTTTTTGAAGACAAAATTTATTTTTTGGGAAGGGATTCATCATCCATTTGTGTACAATCGAAGCTAAATGCCTATATCAACCCCCCCCCCCCTTGAAAAAATGAATTTTGAGGGATTTTTCTAACGTTGATTCTTCATAAAGAATAAAACATTATTCTAAAAGTGGTACCCATATTTTTTCTTTATCGGGAAGACTTGACTTGAGTGAGATTGTGCTTTTCCAACCGATGCTATAGGCATGTAATGTCAGTTTTCTATTAAAACTGACATTAGGAATAGGGACACCAGAGTTAAAAAATCGACTTGTGAAATGTGTAAATACTATTGCAATTGATTCTACTTTAACCATGAGCCCTTGAAATTTGGGAGGCTAGTAATAGACTACACCTATAAGATCATGATCATGGCCTTCAACAAAGACAATAAACTAGAGGCATCCAATGGAAATTTTTTTGACTTAGATTTAAGAGACTTTCTAAGTTCCATTATTTATGTGCATTTCTTAAACAATAGGGATGAACTTCTCATCATTTTTGGAATCAATTATGGGACATGATTTATTTATTCAAAAATATGATATACATATTTAAAGTAGGGAAGACAAACTATCATACATTTCTAGACAATCTATATGTTGGATAGGATACAAAAAGAAATCTAATGCATTCGATTAGTTCATATGGTATACTTCATCCTAGTGAATATATTTTAACCACACCTAATTATCAAGTCCAGACTAGGCCTTCAAGTTGTATGATTCTCAAAGAAAAATCATACTTCCTTCTTTTGAACTAGAGTTTCTTGGGAATCTTAGAAAACAAAAATAGTTCATAAATAGGAATCACAAATTTTAAACCCATGACACAAGGATTTTATAAGAGGAAACTATCATATTTATACAATGTAACATTATACAATAATAAACGTCACCTTTAAATATGAACATGCTTCATTCATATTCTTCACTATGTTAGATTATTTACCTCATCAAACACGTTTTGTGCCATCGAAATCAATTCAAATATGAATTTAAAACCTTTGTGAATGAAAACCAAAAGTAGTATTTGGGATTCCATCATCAACTAATGACCTTATGCAAGATCTTTGGAAAATTCAGACATCCAAGACTTAGGGTAATTGCTCTTACTTTTAATTACAGTGTTTCTATTTGAATCATAGATATTTACCCATGGAGAGAAGTATCTAGAAAGACAATATTGGGTGTTACTATAAAACTAAGAAAATGGATAAGATAAGGAAATTTGGAGTTTCCACCTTATTTTAAGAGAAAAATAAGGAAAACTATAGATGCACCATTCAATTAGTAGGAAAACACAAAAAGACCAAAATGTAATTCCACCAACATGCGGTTAACTCATGGAAAACATGGTACATAGACCAAGATCAACAATCATATAATAGATGCAGAGATCCGAGGAACCCTCACCGATTTCTGACAAAACTGGTGTTGCAATTTTTAATATCAAGTTTGTGAAAAAATTTCAACTTGGGTTGCATTAATAAAAAAAAAAAGAAAACCAAGAAAAACATTATTAATGTCTGTGAATCTTTAGAGGTATTTAATATGACTGTGGACTTCCGTTCATAATAGCCAAAGGCTCTAGTTTTTATTATGGGTTTCCAATCGTCTCAAGATATTTCATGGTAGACATCCATCCCAAGCAATTGGGAAAAAATGTGGGAAACAAACAGAAATAAAGAGAAATGATTCTTAGATCACATGAGATCTAGATGTTTATGATTGTGTGGATAATGATTTTAATGTTGATAATTTCACATGTTTAATTAAGATGCATTATATAGGGGTTATATGTGATCAAGATGAAATCTCCATATAAGAAAATCAAGCAAACATGAAGTCAAAAAAACTAGTCAATTGTATGATATCATCATAAACAAGATTGATTTGATTTTTAGCATGATCAATTTTATCAAGCTAAACAAACATATTGGCAACTATTTTTTATCAAGTTCATACTAGGCCTTAAAGCTATTAAGATTGTCAAGAATAATCTTATTCATACTAGGCCTTCAAGCTATTAACATTGTCAAGAATAATCTTACTTCCTTCTTTCACAACACAATTTATTGGGAATCTTGGAAGGCACAAAATAGTTAATCAATAAGAACCACAAATTCTAAACCCATGAAATCACAATTTTTAAAGAGGGAACTTTCGTATAAGTAAAATGTAATATTATACAATAATAAAAATTGCCTTCAAACATGAACATGCTTCATTCATATTATCTACTATGTTGAATTATTCACCTCATCAAACCAGTTCTGCACCTTAATAATAGATCCAAATATGAATTTAACACCTTCGTGAATGGAAACCAAAAACAATGTTTGGCATTCCCTCCTCAACTAATAACCTCATTTAACATATCTAGAAAATTTAGACATCCATACCTTAGTATAATTACTTTTATTTTCAGTTCCAATGTTTCCATTTGAACCATAAAGATGTATCCATGGCAAAAAGTATGTAGAAGGATGATATCTGAGGTTGCTACAAAACTAAGACAATGGAAAATATAAAGTAGTTTGAAGTTCCCAGAAAGTGAGAAAACTTACCCATGTCTCAAGCCCTGTTCCCCATCCCCGCGTCGCTTTGGCAATTAGGGATATGACAGTGGACATCCCTTCCCCACCCTAGTGGTCGATATTCTCTTACAGGTTCAAGGTGACATTGCTTGACTCTCTGGTCTGGGCTACAAGATGGCAACGGATCTTGTAGAGAGATATGCCAATATGTGACTGATAGAGGAGGAAGAGGAACTGATTAATCTTGGAGAAGTAGACAGTGGCTGAAGAGAAGATCATACAGATCTAGCCATCGTTGCTTGTCTACTATCAAATAGATCGTACAATTTTTGGGCTTTGGAGAAAACCCTAAAATAAGCATGGGGGCTGAAGGAGAAAGTTGAAGGAGGTGTCTTCGTCATCCAGTTCATGCACTAGAGGGACCAAATAAGGGTAATTGATGGGGCCCCATGGAATTTGATGACAAGCTACTTATGTTCAAGGAGATTTGCAAGGAGGAACAATTATGAAGGCTAACTATTAATCACAATCCCTTCTGGATTAGGATGTATGGGATGCCTCTGGGATATAGAGGAGAGAAGATCATAAAGGAAGTGACAAGTCAGGTGGGAGTCATTCTGTAGAAGGATGGTGATGATCTAGGCTGGGATTCATCTATCCGAGTATGGATTCTGTTGTACGTTACAAAACCTTTGAAGAGGGTCATGAAATTTAGGGTTAAAGGAGGACTGATGGTTGACGTGGAGGTTAAATATGAAAGGTTGGGTGCGTTTTTCTTCAGTTGTGGGATCCTAGGGCATATGGAGAAGGAATGCACTCATGGTGCAGTGGAAGGAGATGAAATGCAACAATGGGGAAAATGGTTGAAGGCGTCACCTTGGAAGCAGAGACAACAACATCATGAGGAAGAAAAGGGAGGAGGGAATGTAAGAAGGAAGTTGGTTTTCTAATCCAGTACAGGGGGATCTTCAGATTTAAATGAGGGGGATGGATCATCCGGGAAGACAGGGGATGGGGCGGTGAGGGATCAATTTTAGGAGGAGAGTAGTTCGTATACCATGTCGGGTCTTTGGCTATGGGATGAAGAAGGGAAGGAGGGGGAAATGGCTTCAAGAGGAAGAGCAAGTGTCAGCAGTGCGTCTGACCCAATGTGGTAGGGGGATGTGAGCAGGGATGAAGAAGCTGGGTTGAGGAAGATAGGGGGTGGGGGCATGCAAAAATGCAAAATGGTGAGTGGCGGAGGCGTCAAGTCGGGAGGGAGGGGTACGCAGAGATCACCACTACAAACAAGTACACACATGTGTAGTTGTTTAGCTTGGACCTCTCACAACAACATGAGGAGGATAATGCAGCATTGAAACAACAAGAAGAGGGAGCAACAAAGGAGAGCCGAGGAGGGAGTGATGAAGCCATGGGACAACAAGGGCAAGAGGGAAAGTTGATAGGGAAGCTAGGTCAGGATAGTGCTCTTAGTGGCAAAGCTTTGGAGCGACAAGTGGAGGGGAAGAAAGCCAAGGCCAGGGCACAAAAGAAGAAGATGGCAGAGGCTAGAAGCAAAAAAAAAGAGCGAGGGGTGGGGGGTGGAAGAAGCACGTACCATGGGTGTACATGATGAGTAAGGGGGTGCATCTTGGGATCCTAGAGGAGGAGGTGGTGTGGGAAACAATAATGGGGGAAAAGAAATAAGAATATAGAGTGTTGTGATATGGTGGTGGACTTGAATGAATGCATGGAGGGGGTGGAGAGAAAATCAAAGATACAACTATTAGATGGGCTTGGTGATATGGTGGTGGACTTGAATGAATGCTTGGTGACCCTGACACCATTAAATCTCTCTGTGCTTGGTGTGGAAGAGAGCACCCAAACATAGTCTTCTTGATGGAGACTATGATCCCATGTACAAAATTGGAGGAAACTCATAGGAACAATGGCTTTCATAATGGTGTGTGTCTCTCTAGTATGGGAAGGATGGGCAGAGCTGAGGGTATTGGCCTCTATTGGTGGGAAATAGATGTGGAGATTTTGAGTTACTCACAAAAACATGTGGTGTGTCTGGTTAATGACTGGTAGGGAATAGGAAAATGGAGGGTCATTGGCATCTATGGCTGGGCAGACCAACAATAGAAAGAGAAGACATGGGAGACGATGAAAAGATTAAAGGTTGAAGTAGAGGAACCAATCCTATTTTTTGGAGACTTCAATAAGATAACTTCAAATTCAGAGAAAAAGGAGGACCACCACAAGCGGAAAAATTTATGCAGAATTTCTATGATGTTCTTAATGAATGTGCTCTTATTGATCTGGGCTTTGTGGGAAAGACACAGACTTGGAGAAGGAGCCTGACAGAGGAAAATATTATACAAGAACGTCTTGATAGGTTCTTGGCCAAGGTGGATTAGAGAAGACACTACAATTTCTATAAGGTTTTCCATCTTCCAATATATGAATCTGACCATGCACCCATTGTCTTAGTAGCAGACAATAGGCAAGCACAAAAGAGGTAGAGGAGAAGTTCTTATATCTTTGAACCCATGTGGGTGGATGAGGAGGAATGTACAAAAATTATACAGGAGTCATGGGAGGTTGAAAAAGGAAGATGCCTTATGGGAAAGCTAAAGCAATGTGACAGGCACCTGCAGCACTGGGCAGTGGAAAAATTTGGGCAGAGGAACATAGATAAAAAAGTTAGAAAATGAACTTTGTATTTTTCAAGCTAAACCTCCTGATTCTGAGAGACTGTGAAAAGTGGATGAGAAATAATGAGAACTTTAATACTGGCTGAGAAAAACTGAGGCTTACTGGTGTGCGAGAGAAAGAGTTAAGGAACTGAAGGAAGGAGACAAAAACACTACATATTTTCACCGGAAAGCAACAAATAGAAAGGAAAGAAATCATATTGTTGGGATGAAGGATGCGCAGGGGGTCTGGAAAATGGAGGAGAAGGTAAAAAATATTGTTGTTGACTTTTTTGATCGCCTCTTTAGCACGACCAACCCGAAAAATTTTGAGAAGGCAACACAAGGCATCCAAAGAAAAATTAGCATAGCACAGAATGCCTATTTGGAGAAGGAGATTGGGGATGAGGAAATTCTAATAGCCTTGAAATAGATGCACCCAAATAAAGCATCGAGACCGGAAGGAATGAAAGTTATGTTCTTCCAAAAGTATTGGTACATTGTGGGAAAGGATGTGACAAATTATATCAAAGGATGGTGGAGAGCTGAGGCGAGCATGACAGATCTGAACGATACCTTGGTAGTACAATTCCAAAAATGGAGAAACCATCAGAGTTGAGCGAGTACATGCTGATCAACCTCTGTAATGTTGTCTACAAGATTGTGTCGAAGGTAGTGGCAAATAGACTAAAACCTTTTATGAACAGCATTGTCTCAAAAAACTAGAGTGAATTCATACTGGGTAGACTTATTATTGACAACACTCTCATTACTTATGAGCTCTTCCATGCCATGAAGGGGGGAAAGGAGGTAAATAGGGAAGCATTGCTATGAAGCTTGATATGTCTAAAGATTATGGTAGGATGGAGTGGTATTTCTTATTGCATATTGCAGAGAAGTTGGGTTTTGGGACAAGATGGAGGAACAAAGTCACAGACTGCATTAAATCTGTCAAGCACGCCTTTGCTATCAACAGAGATTAGACCAGGGAGTTAAAGCCTTCAAGTAGACTTTGTCAGGGTGACCCTCTCTCACCTTACCTCTTTATTTTATGTGTTGAGGCCTTTTCTACCTCCCTCTTAAATGCTTCATGCAATAATCTTCTACATGGCATTAAGCCTAGTAGAGGGATACCTCGTATTTCACATCTCTTCTTTGCAAATGATGGCATTATTTTTGTGAGAGCAACCTCTATAGAATGCTTTAAAGTAGTTGAGATCATCAACCAATATGAACAAGCTTCAGGAAAAAGAATCAATTTATCTAAGTTAGATGTTATTTTTAGCAAAGGGGCACCGACCACCTGTAAAGAGAGTGGAACTAAAGCACCTTCTGAAAGTGAGGGAAGTAGACAGGAACACTATATACTTAGGACTCCCAGCAGTGATTGGGAGGTCTAAAACGAACTTGTTCAGCTACATAAAGGAAAGAGTATGGAAGAAGCTTCAAGGATGATCGGGGAAACTATTGTTGAAAGAAGGCAAGGAGGTGCCCATTAAGAAAATGGTGCAAGCAATACCCACGTATGTGATGAGTATTTTCCAGCTACTGGGAGGATGCATTGACAAGATATAAATCATGGTGCCCAGATTCTAGTGGGGGGCAAAGAATAATGAGAGAAAACTTGCATGGGTAAGTTGGAGCATCTGTGGAAGCCAAAGAGAATGGGAGGATTGGGGTTTAGGGACCTCCATGTTTTCAACCAGGCTCTACTAGCAAAACAATTGTGGAGACTGGCTACAAACCAATCATCTCTAGCGGAAAGGGTTCTGAAGGCAAGGTACTTTCCCCAAATCTCTTTATGGGAGGCGAGGAGGGGTTACAACCCCAGCTACACATGACACAACTTATGGAGTGCAAACACAATACTTAAGGAGGGAACATAGTGGCGAATAGGGAATGGGGAGGAGGTTAGGGTCTGGATTGATCACTGGCTGTCGGGAGAGGATAGAGAGTTGGAGTGGCTACATGGGAGTGAGGAGGGTGCACCCAACATGGTAAAGGAGCTGCTGTCAGATGGTGGGGATCAGTGGGATAGGTCCAGAGTTCAACACTACTTCTTGGATCCTACACTAATTGTATATGTGCTATACCACTTTGTAGAATGAATGAAAAGGATATGTGGAGGTGGTGGTTGGCATCCAAAGAAGAGTTCACAGTTAAATCCACCTACTGGCTAGGACTTTTGTGTAGGGAGAAGGTGAGATGACACATATCCAGGGAGGGACAACACCTTTAGAGGAAGATATGGCACACAACATGGACTCCTAAAGTGGCACATTTTCTACGGAGGGTTGCCACTGGTGGCATAGCCACTAGAGGTAGGCTCTACAAAAGACGTTGCATTGAGGATGGTACATGAACCTTGTGCTATTCTGAAAAGGAAAGTGTTCCACACATGCTCATTCAGTGTCCAAACTCTACTGAACTATGGGAGGCGAGAAGTAGATCAGTCAAAAGGATGGTGGAAAGTGTGAGAGACTAAGAGATCGCTAGCGCAGTTGAGACAATTCTTGATGTTGGGACCGAAATGCACAAAGATGAGTTGGTGGTAGGTATGTGGGCGGTATGGAGGAGTAGGAATGAGAGGAATTTTAGTGAAAAGCCTACATAAGGTAGCTATCTATACATAAACAGGCTTAACATGCTCAGAGATGACAAGAATCACAAGTTCTCACAAGTTGTTCCCAATGTGGTGATAGATGCGGGTTCTGGTCGTGGTTGGCAGGCACCGAAGGAAGGAGTGGTCAAGGTTAATGTGGATGTTTCCATGGGGGATGACCGACATGCGACCGTCGGCATCATTGCGATGAATAGTGCTTTGAGGCTAATCTCTATGGCTTGCTTCAAGTTGGGGATGGTACAACAAGTTTCGGAAGCAAAAGTGCTTGGACTAAGGAAGGCTCTGGAATGGGATCGTTCAATGGAATATAGAAGGATACAGGTGGTGTGTGACACCTAGGTAGTGGTCCAAGCATACTGCTCAAGGGAATCAAGGCAGAATTATCCGGGTGCCATTGCAGACGACATCAAGAGGCTTAGTATTTATTTTGATTTCTTTGTTCTTTCCTTTATCAGGCGTAGTAGTAACAAAGTAGCACATACAACTGCTCGTATAACTTGTAGAAGTACAAATAGTAGTTTGTGGTTTCTTCATTCTTTCCCTTCCAACATTGTAAACTTGGTTATGGTTGACTTAGCCTAGTAATGAATGATGGGAGATCCACTCTGGGTCTCTCATCCTTGACTCACAAAAAAGTAATTTGGAGTTCCCACATTATTTAATGATAAAAATAAGGAAAACTATAGATGATCTATTAAATCATAGGGAAACCTTGAAAACACCAAAAAGTTATTCCACCAATATATAGTTAGGAAATGGAAAACATGGTAGACCAACATCAACAATCATATTACAACTGAGTAGGTCCTTATAACCCTCAGCCATTTATCCCAAAATCGATGTTGTGGTTTGTAATATTGAATTTGTGAAATGTGTTCAAATTAGATTGCATTAAGAAAAAAACACAATAAAAACAAGATTAATGTGTGTGCATCTTTAGGTATTTAAGATAACCATGGACTTCCCATCATTATCTTTAAAGACTCTAGTTTTTATTAAGGGATCCTAATGTCATCAAGATATCTCACGGTTGACATGTCCTAGGAAATTGGGATAAAATGTGGGAGATAGGGAGAAATGAAAAGAAAATGTTCTTAGATCAAGTAAAGATCTATATGTTTGTGAGTGTGTGGATGATGATTTTAATTTGCACAAATTCAAATATTTTAGTTGAGATACATTAGATAGGGGTTAATTGTGAGCAATATGCAATCTCTTTATACGAAGATCAAGAAAACATGAACTCAAAACAAGTGACAAATGTTTTTTTGTGTGATAAGAAATTGTTTAGGTCCAAAAGTTAAGATGATCTTAGAATAATCCAACTAAATCTAGAAGCCTTGGATCCTCCTTACCATTTTAGCTACTTTTCAAAGTGTTTTAGTCCTTGTTCTAGAAGAAGGACCTTCAGAGACTCTTGGTCGAGTCTGAACACAATAACGTAGTTCACTCTCCTCATTTACGAGTGTCAAAAGGGGTGTCTTATGATGGTGGATATGGTGAGGGGGGAATTTTACCTACTTGTGAGGATTTAGGGTTTAGCATCGAGAAATTAGTTTTACAAGGGAGTTATCTTCATATCAAGAGTATGACGTATGAATCATGCATGTGAACACTTGTTTCTATGGAGTATACTGGTAGTGTAACATGGTGTTCCACCACTTGCCATCCTATAGAAAAATGTTGAATTACATTGATAGGTCTCTATATAAGAAGTAAAAGTTGTCTTTAACTAGTTATTGGCCTTTTAGAAGTTTCTAATTATATCTTAGATGAGAATTATTCTTTTCATTACAAGATTGTGTCATTTAGGAGTATACTTAACCTTAGAAAAGAGAGGAAGATGAAAGTTTTCAAATTAAGGGAAAGTCTTACCTTTTCTACTTTCTATAAAATTATTTTTATCATCTTCTCATTTAATTTAATGGCATTGATTTTGAAGAGACATAAGAAGGCAACAAACTTTCCAACTTGATTGGATTTTAATATTTTATTCCAGTTAATTGGTTTGGATACTTATTGAAAAAGGCTTGTAAAAATATCAACCCAAAAATAAATTTCACTTAATCCTAGAGAAATTTTTTTTCTAAGAAACCTGACAAGTGGTAGATGTATGATATTTGTAAATTAAATTGGTGAAAAAATTAGGAAAAAGTTAGCAAAAAAGGATGAATTTTGTCTCTAGTTAGAGAGAATATCATATAATGATTACTGAATTGAATGAACAAATGTGGGTTATCAAACACTTGCCCCTATATAGACAAGGTTATAGGTAAGAGTAAGAACAACATGGATGAACCAAATTTGACCCCCAATTTTGTCATTAAGGTCCAAAAATGTTAGACTTATCAAGGGATGTTCAGTAGAATATTGACTTTGTATCCTAAAAGATGTTTGCATATGCTTGATCTTAGAAGATCATAATTTCTTTGTAAGATCTTGTGATTAGATTTCTAGATGGATTTGTCAATCACAAAGACCCGACGAACAAAACAAATTAATCCTTGAGTCATAACCCTTAAATGGAAAATTGTGGGAGTCTCCCATGCATGATATGACTTCCTGACATTCTAAATGCCCACTTAACATTTATCTTAAGTGAAGTGTGTGTTCCCTACTAGACGTAGGGATCTAAATGGATATTAGGCCTACCAAATGTAAGGTTCTAATGCAAAATGATTTTCTTATATGGGATAGAGCTTGTATTACATGATTTCCCTATGCAAGATTTAGGGATGAATGCATAAAAAGAAACATGATATTTTACTTCATGAACGTAGTGCTTGAATATATAATGAATGTTTGGGTTTACTTACTCATGATAGGGATTCATGATGAAGTAAAAGTTAATTTTCCTACTTAGGGTAAGAAATTGTGAAAAATTAGGTGCTTATGGGATAGTGATTTATGCCAAATGAGGTTCCTATATGGGATATGTCTTCATGTATGAAAGTGGTTTTATTTCAGGTCATGATTTGAGACACTCTAAAAGGTACCTAACATATGTAGATTTTGTGAATCTTGGTCCCTATTCATGATAGGACTAGTGGTCTAGTTTAAAGTATTGGTCCATAACCCTAGTGAAAACATGGTGATGCTTTTGATGACTCATTGTCGTGTATGATTATGACATCTAAAAAGTCTAGCTGGAATCAAAATATTGAAATGACTAGTGTGAACCACTATGTACGATTCGTGATCGAAAAGGTGATTAGGTCTTTGGAAAGGCAATCGAGGGATTTTGTCTTTCTTATAAGAGTGTTTTTTTAAAAGATTTTAAGGGAAGATTTGATCTTTTCATTTCCACAAATTCTTAAGTATTTTAATTGCATGCCTGAGTTTCTAGTGAAATGGGTAAAATTGTATAAGGTTTTTAGAAATTGAGAATATAATCTAGGTGCCTATTTGTAAATTTTCAAAAAGCTTTATTGTGAAGAATAATATTGAGATGTAGAGAACTACCATCATTTCCCAAATTTCATAAGAGATGGTGATGTGAGGCACTTGAGCTTGAGTGAATGATAGTAGTGATGGTTGTTGGAGAATTCATCTTGCAGAACATTACATTTCACAATATCCTTCACTCTCACAATGTTCCACTCTGTGAGGTGTCTCCAGTGTGGTAAGCTAATCAACTCTCTATTGGCAATAAGGTGATAGTTCTGACATTTTTCAATGCATTATAAACAATTTGCATACTTTGGTCTACTTAAACAAAATATAATATATTTTTTTATGCTTACTTTCAGTTCTCTATTGTAATTTCAATTTTTCTAGATTTGAATATGAAAGAGATCACATTTTGATTTTGGATTTGGCATTTGTTGCAATTTTGGCATTTTCCATGAGAACTTGGAGCCTAATTGTGCTTTGTAAACTTGCATTGTGAAGGTGATGATGTTGTTGGTTTTACGGACTACTCATAGATGTCACATAACAATGATTGGTGTAGCTAGAATCAAGAGGATGTCCCTTAGTAGGATCATATCATGGATGAGTATGAGGTTGTTAATGAGGGAGAGGGAACTGATAATTATCCCAAGTGAGACCTAAATCTTGCTTGTTGAATGTATATCCAATAGACTAGGTACATTTTAATTTTTCTTTATCCTGGTCATTCACCACATAGATTGTGAGAAGATTTACAAACAACATCTCCTTTTTTAGGACTACATGACTTGAATGGGTCCATTGTGGATGAACTTCCACACCGAGGTTGTCAAGGAGGCAATGATGTATAGCTTCAATATTTTATCCCTAGTTATTTCTTTGATTCATAATTTCAAGTCCATATTGGATTGATTTGTTGGTGATTTTGATTCTGCTTTCATGTTTCACCTTTTAATTTTGGGACCTGGTGTCCATGATGTTATCTTGAGAGCACTCTGGGATGAAATTGGATGTTTCATTTTGTTCTAGTGAGAACCATCTGCAATGACATTAATAAATGTGGGATCATGGATATAAACTATGTCGTCCCATTAATTGAGTACTTCCATAAGGAGACTATTCCATCTGGTGATATAGATATCACCCTGATTGAATCGACTAGGATTATTTGTTTGGCAATTGGAGGAATTCTGATCACTAGGTTGCCAAATAGGAAGTCATGGGGACATGTTTATGTTTTTAGCTATTGGGAGTTTACCCATCTGTGGAAGGCATAAACTAGATGATATGAGGTCCAAGATATTTATACACACCATGCATTTTTTAGGAAGGGTAAAGTGAGGTGTGTGTGTAACCATCACTTAGCTTTTTGGTATGCAATTTATGTTCCTTTTCTTCTTGGTTGACGGCCATTTCTTCACCAACAATGTTGGGTAAATGGGTGAATGTTACTATCTTTTTTGTTAGATATGAAGGTCATTTCTTTAAAGAATTTGAGTGGAAGCACATATGCTCACTAATTCACTTGTTTGAGGAGATGTGTTGTTGTATTGAATTCTCTATTAAAGGTCACATCCAATCATTGAAGAATTATGGAGGCTTTGTTTTCCTTCTAGAGTTATATTTTTGAAGTTTTTCCTATATTTTTATGTGTTCCTTTGATGTTTATGATTGATTACCGTTAATGGGCTTTGTAGAGTTGGTGGTATGAGCACTTCCATCTTAGTAGACCTCAGACTTAGAGTGGTTTACTAGATCATATGCATTTTCCTCTACCTACTTGCTATTATTGTCATGGATACAATAGTTGATCCTCTTATAAGAAATGGAATGATGATCTAGATAATGGTAGTTGGAGAGGTAGAGTTGCACCATTTGATATTGTCATTTCTTAATGTTGTTATGTAACTAATCCTATTCTTGTTTGCATTTTCTAGATCAAATTCATGATCTTCTATAGATTTTAGCTAGGTTTTGTTAGTACATTTTGTGTTGCCTTCTTTCACTCCTTGGACTTGAATGGTGGAGTATCTAGTTTGAGTCACTGTCTGGAAGTCTGTTGTAAATGGGTGGGTGTTCTGATTGACAATGTGCAGTTGGTTGTCATATCCTATTTAATCCTCCCATAGGAATCAATCAATTGGCACAAAGCCTAATGGAAGACTAGGTGAACCATGTTGTACATGTTAGAGTTATTTTACCTTTAGAATCAACCAACATTATCTTCTTAAGGAGTTCATCATCTTCTAGAGTGTCCTTCACCACTAATATTTATTTTGTTATGCAATGTTTGCACTTCTTTTCTTTGTTAAAGCATCTTGATTTTACGTTTGTGCTTCTACTTGTGCAGCTGATTGAATATAACATGATTGAGGATCCAAATTACATACTTTGCAAGTTGTGTCATACTCATCCTCACTGGAGAGATTGTCATCAGGAGACCACTCCTCCACCTCTACCTGATCCTACTAGAAAGGTACATCCTTGACATGATGAATTTTCCATGGTTGCGACCTCAGTGAGAGTTTACTATTGACTCTTCAAGTCACTTACTGATAAAATTCATTCTGGTTCATTTTTGAGATAGGGAAAATTCAGTTGATCTTCATACTACTAGGTGGCTGGTTTTGGAACAAATGCAATGGGTGAATTCATTGGGTCAAGCATTTCATTATGATATGAACTGAGTCTACATTTTACCAAATATTAGGGCAACCATGACTATGGTTCAAGTATGGGTATTGTGTCTATAGTAAGAGTATGGTAAGCTTATTCATGTAGGATCTAATCTTTTTTGTGGATCCACAAGTTTGTGTGGTCGCATCATGGATACACCTTCTGTGAATGTTGATTCTAAACCATATTGTGGAGGGACACTTGTTATGATGTTGAGAAGCAAGTTGGTCCATCTTATGTTCAATAGCGGTTTGACTAGTGTAATGCATTCACATATGAGTAGATAGCATAGGTTTTTAGGGTCCACTTCTAATCAAAGGCCATAGACAAAGTGCATGACATGATGGCTGAAGGAGAAGATGTAGAAGTAGTTGGTTTGCATGTTATATTCATGTATCTCTTGGTAGTATGCCCTACAAGCCAGTCATATTGCGACGGTAACGACACACTTTTTAATTGATTTGTTTATTAATAAAGGCAATCCTAAATATTATTTTTCTTCAATATTATATAATAATTCAATATAATAATGTCCTAAGAATGATCTCAATGGCATGTGATTTTGTATTGAAGACCTAAACATGAGATCATGTGTATGCTAAGTGTATCCGTTCTTGTTTAGGTCCCTAGTCAGATATTATTAAGGAAATTAGGGCATGAATAATATATCATGACTAGTATATTTTTGAATGTTGACTTCATCTCATTTTCATGGTATTGTATATCAAGGAAAACACATAAATACTTTTTATGAACAAGTGTACTAGACAAACTCAACTTTAGTATGACACATGGAAGCAATAAATGGTATTCTGAGTCATATCTCTCTATGTGATAGTGGTCCTTGGACCAAAAGACACTATAATGATCACTTATTATTCGGTGTACTATAATACTACTCAACATGACCTTGAATAAGGGTTACAAGTGGAACTTGGGTTCATGATGACACATTTGGGTTATTATGAGTGATGTAGATGGAATTTGTCCCTCCAATTGGAGTAATATTCTAGAAACTTGATGATTGAGACTATGAAATGCATGACCATGCTCATGCTATCAATATATGATATTGAACTCATATGTATCTCAAATAGTCTAATCTAAATGAAGGGACAAATGTGTAACATTAAGAGGATGACATTATGGTGGACCATATTCAATCTAAATATCAGTGACAAAGGGATTATATGATCGTTGGTCCAAAATCTAGGATGAAGTTGTTCTACATCTTCTCCAATTACTTGGCTAGAAATGGAGTCTTTCTAGATACCAACCGCTGTGTATGAAATCATGAGATGATTATGGATATCACTACAAATGCAATTAGGAGGATATAGGGTCAAATCGATAGGAACAATAGGGAAATGGAGTATAATAATGGACACATAATAAATTGGTTGCTAAAAGATTTATGTAATCAATGAGATCATTAATGAACCAAATGGAAGTCTAGTCGATTGACTAGGTAGACCAAATGATCAACAAGACAGTATAGTTGATTGACTAGGCCAAGATCGACCCAACTGGTTAAATGGATAGCCTTGTTGACTGACTAGACTGTGTCTTCCTATTAGTTGAATGGAAGGCCACTGGCCCGAATGGACTGGATTAGTGGATTGACTGATTGGATCTCATATGTCCTGACTCAATCTAGTTGATAGACCATAAGAATCTAGTCAATAAACTGGCTATGCCTGAGAGGACTACTAAAAGGCATATGTTGTCTTTTTCCCCTATGACATACTACAAACCCTACAACCCTGACTTACTATACAAAGGGGCATGAAGACCATGATTTTCTTACACCTTTGGACTAGTTTTCATTACCTAAAAAGAGAGAGAAAAGGAGAAGTTATGAGATGCTAGTATATTGTCAAAGGAAAAGCTTCTCCTTCCTTGTCATATCTTAGTGTGCACCATGGAATTCCCCTCATGTGTGTGGATTATATAGACATGTAGAGTCCTTGGAAACTATGCATGGAGATATCATCTTTGTGCCTATATTTCTTTATGACAATCACCTCTGAATATACTTCATGACAAGGTATATATCTCACAACCTTCCTTCATGAGATATTGTTATTGAAGATATTTTCTTGTAGGAACTTGTATATTGAATTTATTATTGTTTCTGCTTCTCATGTCACATTTACTGAATAGTGGTATAAACATTCACGTCAATCTACTATATATGAAGATTTATAATTGATATGATAAGATTTAGTTTTATGCCTCTAGTGTTGATACATGTGATATGAACTATTAAATAGTAATATGCATATCCTATTAAATTCCACATACATCTACATCTATATTTTTGATATGGAGTATGGGATCAAATATAAAAATTGTGATTTTCCCTAGTTCCTATAAGTAAAACTCCATTTACCTTCTTAGAGGTGTTGCACCTAAGACCCAAAAAGGGGTAGCATCCTATCGACTCTTGCTCACTTACCAGACAGAAGAATCATAGTGTAGGGGTAATTCCCATGCGTACCCCATCTTTTTTGGGAGGATGTAAAAATATATTACAAGGGGGCTGTCCCCTATGAAAATATGTTATCTTTAATATATATGTAAATGATATGGTATATCTATAAATAATATGCATCACAATAAAAATATGTTCTATTTATTGGATGTGTGCATGGTTATGGACAAAGACCCCCTTTGTGTACGCGTGATGTGTATGTGGATGGACATTTTTGTTGACAAGTGTTCAACTTGCATGAAAATACTCATCTTTTATTCCACATGTAATGGTTTCTATTCCTTCTCAGTCCTCTTGAATGTAACTAGAGGTCTCTACATATCATGTAAATATTAGATAGGATTAGAATATGTTTCAAAGATTTGGGATGATGAGGCTATTGTGAAGACCTAAGGAATGTCTATGGAGACGTCAATGCGATAGAATGCAAATGCAGGTTCACATGTTGATGATGCATATGATGCAATGGACCAGAGGTGGATCGTAATCCTTTGTGACTCCAAAAAATTACATTAATACAAACATAACCAATGTTGTATGTTTGGGATTGTGGTTGTTTGATATAATGTGTACATGATACATATTATAAGTATCTGGTATCTGGATATGTTTATGAGTATCTATTAAACCCCTCAAATATAATATTAAGTCTTACATGCTTTCCATTGTGCAACACAAAAGAAAACCTTGTTTGACTTAGTATGCAAATTCAAAATCATCGTGCACGGTCCACCTTGTGAGAAACTAGATACGTGGGTTTTCCGAAGTGGGGTGCATATTCTATTGTGTTAGCCTTTGGGTCAGAATTAACTAGGTGACATTAATAGGATTAAGCACCTAGATTCATATAGATGGTTATGATAAAATATTGTTCATCCATATTTTAAGAGTTGCAATAGATTCGACTGGCAAATGTTTCCTACATAAATAATGAAGTTGTGGATGATCAGCCAAAGCTAACTCATGATTTGATGAAACACAATTCTTGTCTCACTAGAAGATTGCACAACAAAAATCTTCTGAATTAATTGTGAGGATTAACTTGAAATATAATAGTGGAAGTGAAACATAATTAAATTCCAAATTAATATCCTTAAAAACATCTTCAAATCAAATATGAACTCCTAGAAATACTTCTTCTAGATCAAATGGAAACCAACAACAACAACTTTTTACTGTAATGAGTCCTTGATAAGAAAAAATGTAATGCAATATACCTACTAGGACTGTGTCTGGACATTGAGAATTATTCTCACACATGAGCATAAGATCTATTTCCTAGACACACTAGTATCAAATGAATTATCTCTGAATAAAACCTAGGGTCAAAAAATAATCTTATAAGAAGCATTTGAATGACACCATACACATAAAGTGTCTTTTAATCTACATTAATCATGAGCTTCTGAACAAAAATGTGAACATGGGAGTTGTTGATATGATAACACATCTAAATAGTAAGAGAAATATGATGTCTCCAATGCATTATTTAAGTGCAAAATCGTGAAAGGTGAACCAACTAGACCCCATGTTCTCAAGTTAATTGGATATGTGGAAATTCTAGCTAGATGAGGATTTCCTTTAGGCTAAGAGTTGACCACAAATTTGATCTTATAATCCTTACCAATTTCATATAAACAATGTTCCATGAACTAAAACATGAACAATTTTGTTTTTTTTGTTTTTTTTTGAAGTCAAGAGATTGTATTATTAAGCCTGCTCTCCTCTTGCAGGGAAAAGCCAATGATTACAACAGATACCTATTGGGAAATTAAATTTGGTAGGATTCCTACCATTACTGATGAAATGAGAGGGGGATTGACCCACCAGGTCGAGGGGAGGATCGATGTAAATTCAATCCTCCTGATAATTTTTACAGTGGTGTTTTGCAAGGTTGTCCACTACATGGAGGTTTCCTCTATTGACTTTCCTGATACTGACATCTTCACAATCTTTCAGGATACTTTGGATTTTCTTTATCCAGTGTCCAACCGCTAGTACACTGGTGGCATTGTTCTTCAGACATTCCACAATCATCTCACTATCCATAGCTAGAGTATACCATGCATAACCATTCAATTTACTTACTTCAGCAGCAAGAAGAACCGCTCGGATTTCGGCTTCGACTACAGATGCTACTGTGATCCTCCTTGCACAACCACCAATCCATTTCCCATTCCAGTCGATGGCCACTGCTGCAATAGCTGCCCTATTACCGTGAATAGAGGCATCAATCATCCATATCGTCCTTTCTTCTTCATTCATTGTTTGTGCACACTCGTAGAGCACACCATCCTGGTGCCTATGGACTTTATTTCCCCAAACTCTATGAATGGATTTCTGTAGTTCCGTGATCAGAATAATCTGGTGGCTTATCGGTTGTTTCTGATTGTTGAACACTTCTTCATTCCTTGCTTTCCAAATAACCCAGCATGTCGTAGGAACCTTGGTTTGGGTGCTGATATCTTCGTGTAGTATTCTCGATAGCCAGCTTTTGAAGTCCATACCAGAGCTGGTAAGGAGATCACCTCGTATAGCCACCTAATTCCACACCTCGACCGCAAACTGGAAATCACGCAAAGCATGTAGGGTTGATTCCTCGTTGTTGTTACATCTGGGATACATAGCAAAGTTAGTGAAGGTGCAGTGTTTTCTTCGAACATTCGTCATAATAGCCTCATGTGCAGCTAACCAAAGGAATATCCAAAGTTTGGACGGAATTTGAGTTTTCCAGATCTTTCCCCATATCGCTTCAGTTTGTTCTGTTTCTATAGCACGGATCCTCTCATAGACTGTATTAACCGAATACCTCCCGGTAGTGTCATGCTTCCAACTCCAGAGGTCTCTACCATTATCATTGTGAGGAGCCGAAAGACTAGTAATGTTGTCCACACATTGTATTGGCAAATATGATGATAGGAACTCAGTATCCCAGTTATTGTCGAGATTGATAATGCTTGAAACTGTCATGTCCTTGATCTCTTCATTTATAGTTTTAATGTAGATATCTACCAGCTTTCCATGATTGGGAACCCAACAATCATACCACACAGAAGTCTCCCGACCATCTCCAATAGTTTTGGAGCTGGTAGAAGTAACAAAATCTACCCATTTACAGATGGATTTCCAAAAAGGGGTGGATCTGCCTCTCTTCCGAGTGTTGCAATTCTTATACTTGTTTTGTATTCCCTACTGCCAAAGGGAAGGTCTGGCATTTAGGAAATTCCACATGTTCTTCCAGAGAAGTGCTTTGTTCCAGTCGGACATGGACTTAATACCTAGTCCCCCTCTATCCAAGCTCTTGGTAACTTTTCCCCAGGAAACAAGGAAGATATGATGATCTTTGTGCCACTTCCCCAAATGAATTTCCTTATACTTTTATCCAGTTTTTTGCAAACTGAGACCGGTATATTAGTTGTCTACATAGTATACGTAGGAATAGAGGTAAGAACCAACTTTGCAAGACATATTCTGCCTGCAAGGGAAAGGGTTCTCATCGCCCAACCGTTAACCTTCGAAGAGATGTTCTCTGTGAGGTAAGCATAGGTCTCCTTATTGACTTTCTTATGCAGTAAAGGCACTCCGAGGTACCTTCCCAGATCCTTCGTCTCTGCAATTCCACTGATTGAACAAATTAGCGAACGTAGGCCTCGATTCACAAACCTAGAGAAGAAGATTTTTGACTTTTCAATAGAAATCTTCTGGCCCGAAGCAGCTTCAAAATTTTTGAAACAGTTGTTGATAGTAGCAATCTGGTCCAAGGAAGCCTGTGCGAGCAGTACTATATCATCCGTGAACATAACATGAGAGACAGTCGGACCCTGCTGAGACATTCTCACTGGTTTCCAGATCTTCACATTCACGAAGTTGTTGATAAGTTGTGTGAGCCTTTCCATACAAAGAAAAAATATGTAAGGGGAGAGGGGTCCCCCTGATGGAGTCCCCTGGTAGCTTTGAACTGAGGTAGAGAAGCACCATTCATGATAATACTAGTCTCGCCCGCCTACAGTGAATTCATGACATATTGATGGATATTGCGGGGCCATATCATATGTTCTAGAGTATTGTCAATAAAAGCCCAGGACAGCCCATCATAGGCTTTAGAGAGATCCACTTTAATCGCCATATAGGGTGCACTGGCTTTCCTTCTCATGTTGTGTAGAATCTCTTGGACCACAATGATATTGTCGGTAATGCTCCTTCCTGGGATAAAACTTGTTTGTACTTTAGAAACCCAATTTGGCATGTGGTACTTCACCCGTTCCACTACTACTTTCGAGGCAAGTTTCATAATGGTGTTGTTTAGAGATATGGGTCTTAATTGAGTACACTTCGTTGGGTTTCTGCATTTTGGAATGAGGACGATACTTGAATTATCCAAGGAGTCTTCAATAGGCTGGCCATTCAGCATGCTCCGTAGAGTCCTGACAATAGAAGATTTTTTAATTTTCCACTGCCTTTTAAAGAACAGTTTGTCTGTTCCATCCGGTCCTGCTGCTTTGTAAGGATTAACATTTTTTATGATTCTCCAGATCTCATATTCAGTGGGCGCTGCTGCAATCTGCCTTAGCTGGTTATCTTTTAGTTTCTTGAAAGCCACCGACATAGCATTCATATTATTCAGGGTAGGAATAGAGGGAGCTATGAACATGTCTATGAAGTGTTGTTGGGCCAGATTTCCCAGCTCTGTTTGGTCGGTAACCTAGACCCCCTCACTATTCTGAAGAGAGGATATCCTGTTCAATCTCCGTCTATTATTGACAAAGGCATGGTAGAATTTACTATTGTTATCCCCATGGCGAAGCCAATTAATGTGACTGTGTTGTTTCCAATTCTCCTCCTCCTCCGGCATAAGATCTTCCAGATCCATCTCAAGTTGAGTAGTGAGTCTGTCTGTCGCCGCATTGTAGTTCACTTCCACTTCTTTTTGGGCAGAAATATTTTTTTAGTAAGATCCTCCTTCTTTTGATGGTATTTCCTGGTATTATCCCAACAAATGAGCTTCTCCTTAACGATGTTTATGGTAGAGTGGAATTGACTTTCCTGATTCCAGCCTCTACCAAGAAGCTTCTGGAATTCAGGTTGAATGTGCCAAGAGGCTTTCATTTTGAACCGTGCCTTACGGACAAAAGAATGTCTATTGAGAATTGCTATCGGGTTGTGGTCTGAACCTATGCGTGGTAGATTCTCACACGCATAGTTGGAGCAATTACAGATCCAAGATGCATTAGCAATAGCCCTATCAATTCGTTCATGGAGAAGACCCTTCTTATAAGTAAATTTGTACCCAGAACTACCTATGTCAGTAAGACCTGCCTGGATGAGGGAGTTGTTGAACAGCGTTGCTTCCCAGAGATTGAACCAGTCGCTGCCTATCTTGTCGTCAGGGCTCATCATGCAGTTGAAGTCGCCTATGGTAATCCACGATTTGTTGATGGTTGTTCTAAGTTGGATGAGGTGGTTCCATAGGATAGGATGACTATTTGGAGACGGGGACCCATATACAGAAGTGGTGTAGTAGCTATTGTTGATAAGGCAGTGGATGAAATACCTATTACTTTTGATGATTTGGATATCACATTCCGCTTCATTCCAAAGCACCCATATTCCTCCTGAGAAATCTATTGCTTCCACTCTATGTGAGCTCGAGAAGCCAATTTCTTTGATGACTCTGTCTGCATGCTCTCCAGAAATGCGGGGTTCGCAAATAGCAACAATATTAAAGGCATATTTTCTGATCATGTTTTTAAGGTAGTGCCTAGTTTCCTCTTGCTGACACCCCTAATATTCCATGACAGTGTATTAATCATTAAAGAGCTGAAAGAAGTACAGTTACTGGCTAGTTACAGCAGCAGCACCATCTTTCTCATCGCCCCCTCTTCTCGATCTTCCTCTGGTATTATGGGTATGTTGCCTGGACGGGTTATCCACTATCGTAGCTACTTCCTTCTCAACAATTTTATTAAATTCTTGATAGAGATACTTGGCATGTCAAGAAAAGTTGAGGGGAAAATCAAAGACAAGTGTGTATTCATGTTGATGGTCAACAAAGAGAAAAAGAAATACCAAGGTTAAAGGTAAAGGTAAAGACAAGAAAGGTTTTAAGGCTGCCCAAAGTTCTTAATCCTCAACATTTAAAGCAAAAAGAGGGATTGTAAAGAAAATAGTTGTTACCATTACCACCATTCTAGATATTGGAAGAAAAATTGTCCTCTATATATTGAGGAACTATAGAACAATAAGCAAATGATAGAGATCTTCACTTCAAGTATAAATGTTATATAAATAATCCTATCTACTTCTTCAACATGGGTATTAGATACCAGATGTGGATCTCACATACGTTCAAATGTGTAGGATACGAAAAGTAGACCCTTGAAGAAAGGAGAGGTGGAACTACTTGTTGCAATGGAGCAAGAGTTGTTGCCACTTCTCTATCACCTACTATTTATCTATTCCTAGTTGGCTTATAATAGATTTAGAGAACTCCTGTTATGTACCAGCCATAAATAGAAACAACATTTTTATCTCATGTTGATAAGAATAGTTTGCAATTTCATATCAAGAATGGTTGATGTTATATTTCTAAAGATGAGATCTTTTATGGTAGTTCCCCCATGTTTTATGGTACTTATATTTTAGGTCTTGAGACAATATCTATAACATAAATACTAAGAAGTAAAATGTCAATGAATTAAACAAAACTTATTTGTGGCATTTTCTAGGCCACATAAATGAGATATGCATTTCTAGACTCAATAAATATGGATATGTAGAATCATTTGAATTTGAATCGATTGAGACAAGAAAATCTATTCTATTAGGAAAGATGACAAAGCACCCTTTTCTAGAAACAATGAAAAGGGAAAGTGAATTTTTAGGGTTCGTACATACCAATGTTGTCATCCTTGTAGCACAACTACCAGTTGTGGTTGTGAATGCTTCATCCCATCGACTGATGACCTCAATAGGTATGTCTATCTGTATTTAATGAAAAATAAGTAAAAATCCATTACAAAGTACAAGGAATTCATGAATGATTACAAAATCAAATTGGTAAGAGTATTAAAGGTATTAGATCAGATTGAGGTGGTGAATACATGATCTAAGAGTTTGAGACCCTCATGAGGGATTGTGGTATTGTATCACAATGGACCTCACCTGGAACAACACAACACAGTGACATATAGAAAAGAAAAAATCACTCCTAGTTGGACATGGTATGATCTATGATGAGTTTTTCTATTCTTCCAACATCCTTCTGAGGATATACTCTACAAATAACAACACTTACACTTAATTATGTACATTATAAATCTCTTCAAAAGACTCCATATGAGATCTGGAATGGAGAATGTTCCAATATGCCTTTTATGACGATTTGGGGATGTCAAACTTATGTCAAGAGACAAAATTTTGAAAATCTTGGACTCAAATCTAGAAAATGTCATTTATTGAATATCCTAAGGTGACCAACATGTAATACTTCTATATTCCATCTGATAAAAAAGTTTTTGTTTCTATAAATATGATATTCCTTAAAAATGAATTTACTTCTTGATGAACCAGTGGGAGGGAAATAGAACTCGAATAAGTTTTAGACCAAAAAGATAACATCAACCCTATGGAAGATGATAAGGAACAAGAAGAATAAAAAACTATTGTGGAATCTAAAGTTTCTCTTGTAACACATTAATCTTAAAGGTATAGTAGGGCATGTCTTCAATCAGATAGATATATATTTCTCATGACTCAACAAGATGATGTGTTTGTCAATGATGATGATTAACCAACAACCTACATGAGGCTGTTCAAGGACCATATTCTCAAAATTGTCTCAAAACCATGAATATGAGATGGATTCCATGTTTAACCACCTTTTTTTCCTATATTTCTTTGTGAGCAACATCATCAGATACACTCTGAAACAAGGTATATTCCTTAAAACATTCCTTATTGGTATATTATTATTAACTAGATATGCTCATGGGAATGTGGATTTTAAATATTACTGCTTCCATAACATTTTTCACATCCATAGAACCCTGCAATACATTCACTGTCAGCATTTTGTATTATTTTCCTAGAACAAAAACTATATATCCGTGTAATGTTCATCCTGGTTTGGTAATAAGATAGATGTTATGGAAACACATAAAGTTGGAGTTTGGGTTTTATGAGTCAAATCATATTCTTTAATTTAGAAATCCACTTTTGATTATCTAATTAGATTGTTGGAAAGGGTTTGGATTCATATAATGAAATGACTATGGGTCCCGTATTGAGTCTCATAGAATGCTCTTATCCATTACACCAATTGGTTGGGTGAATAGAGATTTTTGTGTGACACTCATATTAGGAATTCATATCACCTAGGGTTTGGTACATGGGATGATTTTAAATACACCTTGATCACCTCATTGTTTTACATCTCTTAGTTCTTTGAGAATTTGATCTTCATGGAGCCATCCATAAACACTGGATTTCCTCTTTTGAGGATCCCAAAATGAATATGCATTAGTGTGATATTGGATCACAAACATGCGTAAGATGGAAGAGTTGGCATTATCCAGCTTCAGTGTGACTCCAAAACTTCATCAACTTTCATACGTTCTTATTGCTCGGGAGTTGATGTTAGATATTGTTCACATTTGGGATCCTCCCAATCATACATTCCTTTGTGCGGAAGTTGTTCTGACTCCTAGTATAGAGGATGTGGATGAGATAACTCATCAAAATTATCATGATTCATGACCAATTGTCCCCAATAAGTCTAGTTATAGTGCAAAGCTTGTTGATTTGTTTGCCATATAGAAGTCTATAGATGCTCAATGGTTGTTAGTTGTTCATCACTTCACCAATCTTCACCAAGTTTTCTCATCTATTGGGAGTTGTTCAAGAGTTTGACACACTATGGTGCACAATCTCCTGGTATTTCCCTATCTCCACTTGACCTTTTTTTTTTGCAAAATTATTCTTTAGAGATAGAATTGGTTGAGTGTCAATGCTAGTATTAGGAATCATGAAATATATGAGGTCTGGTGAGACCGTTAATCCCTTGATCTTGAGTAAGCTATTTTAGTACTTTGAGGAGGTCAACTTGACTAAGAGTATGTGAGGAATCTTTATGATCTTTTAGATTTGTCTAGAAATGAGTTTTGATCCTCTTGAGTTTTAAGAGAAAGATAATTTACATCATATACTTGTACATGATTATATGTTTAAACATATCAAGATAAGGGTTCCTATTCTGCAAAACAGTGAGATATTGTGTGGCTTTCTTTTTTTCACACATGAGGATGTGTGGTGGGGCTAGATGAGGTTGTCTTGACACTTCTGATTGTGGAATAGTAATGCATGTATTTTAGTGGATGATAAATTTTTGGGGCTTGAGCATTGGATAGCTTCATGTCCAGTATGTACTTAGGTGTTTTGTTTGTCTTAAAAACAAATATGAAACTAAGGAGATTTCATGCTTTTAAACTATCCTTTATGAGAGTTATCACAAGGTCACGTGAGAATATGTCGTGATCTTTAGAAGATGGTTACAAAGACATTTCATGTCTATAAGGATTTCACTCTTGAGTAATTGGATTGGAAAACTTCATCACCTTCAACACTAGTGACATGTGGTTCCAATCGAGAGTTGAGTATTCTTGCATGAACTCCAGACATCAATTTTTAGGATTTTTTTTCTTCTTTTTTTGTATTTTTTGTTAGCACAATGGTGCTACTTTTTAACTTCTATCTAACAATCCATTTTGATATTAATCAAAATAAAATTCTAATAAAGAAATATTTATCATGGAATGCAATATAGGACATCGGTACATCCTCCATGATGTTTATCATGTGTTTTCCTTAGGAAGGTAACTCCAAATAGTTAGTAATGAAGTATTTGCTGCTAAAGTACCACCCAGGAGTCAAGTGACCTATGTTAGTTAGGATTTTCTGGATTGCATGCTTGAGGTGTGAATGGTAGATGCATATATGATGTAATATTAAGAGATATGGGATTACACATATCTTTTTTTTGGTAACTAGAGATTAATTATTATTCATATTGCTCTCTAGTGTAGTCATAACATTGTTCGAGTGAATATGGATATCCTAGCATAGCCAGGGGGCATAACAAAATTGAAATTACAGTTACTAAATGTGAAAAGAGAGTGTTTTTCTATTGCATCCGTGACTTTGTTCAGCTCCCGGGGGATATACTGTAAGGCGAACTGACAAAGTGCTTGGATGAGTTGAAATTTTCTCTAGTAGGGCTAGAGCTTTGGGGCAGGCGGCTCATCACTGGTGAGCAGTTTGGTTGTTATAAGGCCCTTCTCCTGGCATAACTTGCTTGCAAGTAGAATAGCGTGTACCTCAGCCTCTAGTACAAAAAATGCGAAGAAAGGAGAACCCATACCCTCCATGCAACGTCCTATGCTATCAACAATATGGAAACCTGCACTCACCTTCTTGGAGTTATGGTTGAATGCCACATCAGCAAAGGAAACAACAAAGTATGCTATGGGTGCTGAGACTTTTTGTATTGGTTGGTGACCAGGGTGCTGGTGGCCTTTAGGAGGAAGGTGCTCAATTGAGCGGGTTCTCTCTTTTATGAAGCTGACACTGCATTGAGTGTTGAAGGGGTGATTACAGTGAATTATGTCATTTCACGCTTGCCACAGATGCCATGCTGCCACGATGGTTTGGATCACACCTGGGTCTGATGCATTTCTTGAAAGGATGCTAGAGATCCACTCATTCTCATCTGAGTTGAAGAAGTTATCTATTTTTCCCAGGCATATCCACACATGCTTGCAAGCCTGACAGTCCGTCAGACAGTATAGGATAGTTTCGGGGGCATTGTTACATATTGTGCAAGTAATGTCGATGTCAATATGGCACCTTTGCTTTTCAACATTCATCAAGAGAGCTCGATGCTGGAGAAACTAGGCAAACGTCTTCAGACGTTTTGGATAATTTAGGCTCCAAATAGCATTCCAGTTGCTTAGGATATTAACGTTCTTCTCAGATCTGGTCTAGGAGTAGGCCGTTGATGTTGAGAAGAGTCCTGAGTCTTCAAAGGGCCAAGCCCAGGCGTCATCCACCTGCTCATAGATAGGTGGCGGGATGGATTTGATTCTATTTCCAATATACTGGGGAAGGAGTTGATTTATGAAGGATAGATCTCATTCATCGTTATCCAGGCACAGGGATTGGACAAGAAGATCTTCAAGGTCATTGGGGATGCTCCAATTGGGGTGGAGTGCTTTAATGGACTCACCTTGGATCCAGTTATCAGACCAGACATAGGTAGACTTGTCAGAGATGACCACCTTGTGGCTGACACTTTGAAGAGAAGGAATATTCTTTTTGATAAAGGCCTAGGCAGAGGAGCAAGGGTTCTTGCTCATGATAGAATTCTTCATATACTTTTCTTTCATGATGCGAACCCAGGGGGAAGGATGGTTGCAGAGGAAGAGCCATGCATTTTAAAGCATGAGAGCAATGTTTTGGTCCCTGTCATCTTTTCTACCAAGTCCGCCCATGTTCTTAGGAGAGGTAATTTTCTTCCAAGAGACTAGAGAAAGTTTTCGTTGCTCCCGACCGCCCAACCAGATAAAGTCATTGACTTGTCTATTGATGTCGTCGCACAATCTAGGTGAAAGGCTGACCGTTTGCAAGCCATAGGTTGGAATAGCTTGAAGAGTAGATTTAGCAAGTGTGATGCGGCCAGGGAGGGAAAGGCTCCGTGCAGACCAACTAGTCATGCATTCTTTGATAGTGTTGGACAGCTGCTGATGGGTTGTGTGATTGATTCTGTGATGCATGATGGGGACTCCAAGGTAGTGACCCATATCATCCATCTGCTCAATGCCAATGTGCCTACAAAAGGCGTGCTTCTCAGCTCGACTAGTATTCACCGAGAAGCAACATCTAGATTTAGCTTGGGATATTTCTTGACCCAACGCTACAAAGAAAGTTTGCAAGATTTTCATGATGTTGTCAGCTTGGGACGAACTCACTTCTGACATATGTAAGATGTCATCAGCAAAGAGGACGTGGGAAAGAGGCGATCCATGTCTAGTGAGCTTTATAGGTTGCCACTGGCCGTCTGCTAGTGCCTGGTTGATGCATTGTGACAGCCGCTCCATGCGCAGAACAAAGAGGTAGGGACTTAGCGGGTCACCTTGCCTTACCCCTTGGGATGAATGGAAGGGTTCCAACGGCACCCCATCCCAAAGGATCTAAGTGATGCTCGAAGAGATAATACTCATGATGAGCTTGATTGTTAAATCAGGAAGTCTGATCTTTAGTAACATATCTTTAATGAAGGACCATTTCATTTTATCAAAAGCTTTTGACAGATATAACTTGATCGCAACCCATTGTTCTCACCCTTTTTTCTGCCTCATAGAGTGGATAACCTCTTGCACCAGTAGGATATTATCTTTGATTCTTCTTCCTAGAATGAAACTAGATTGTGATTCTAAAATCCATGCATTTAGATGAGGCTTGAGTCTTTCCACAAGAATCTTAGAGATGAGTTTGAAGCAGCTATTGTTTAAGGAGATGGGACGAAGGTCCGAACATTTAACAGGCTGGCGTGTCTTGGGGATAAGCACCATGTAGGAGTTTGCGATGTAGTGATCAATGTGTCTAGTGTTGAAAGAATTTTGCACTGTGGATACAACAGAATATGCAAGGGTATGCAAATTGGATTGTATGAACTCGGTATAGATGCCATCAGGCCCGGGAGCCTTTGAGGGAGACATCAGGAACACTGTGGCTTTGATCTCGTCCAGACTAGGGGTGCGAGCGATGTAGTTGAGTTCTTGCAGAGATAGGGTGATGAACTGGCTCAGAAATCTGGACACAACTCCTGGGTTATCGACACCGACACTATTGGTCGTGAGCCTGAGAAAGAAGCTACAAAGCATATGTTTGAGGGCAGTCAGGTCCTCAACCCAGGTACCAGATTCGTCTTGCAGTCGAATGATCTTTGTGAAGTGCCTACGCGCCTTAACATCATTGTGAAAAAATTTGGTGCTGCCGTCTCCATCCTGGAGCCAGTGGATGTGTGATTTTTGTTGCCAATCTAGCTCTTCTTGGAGAAGTATCTTGCTGTACTTCTCTTCAAGGGAAATAGAACGTATGTCGTTAGCAGTAGAAGGATGGGTGTTGTTAAGTACCTGACAATGGTCGATTTTGGTGAGGATTCTTGGTTTTTGTTTGTGTTGCACACGTCGTTGATTATTCTCCCACTTAAGGGCCGCTTGTTGGAAGGGTTCAAGAGCCTCCAGGAAGGTCAGTTGTGAGTTCCAGTGAGGAAGCAAATTGGTGTGGAACTCATGCATAGTAGCCCATCTCACTTTCATTTTGAAGACTTGCTTGTGAGGTACTTATTGTCCAACTTTGGAGATGAGAATAGGGTTGTGGTCGGAGTGGAGGTGGGGAAGGACAGTGAATTTATACCCCCCGTCAATAGATAACCAAGCATCATTAGAGATTACTCGATCAAGTTTTTCCAGTAGCTTCAAGCGCTTGAACGTGAAGAAGTGTCCATTCATTCGAACTTCAGACAACCTGGTCTGCAGCAACACTTCATGGAAGAGGTGGCAGTTGCAATGGTCAAAGTGTTTCCCACCTTTCTTCTCCATCGTGTCCAACATTGTATTGAAGTATCCCAGTACTACCTAGGCACTGGGGACCATAGGGGCTATGTCGGAAAGCCTGGCCCAAAGCAGCCAGAGCTTGGTAGGGTTATGGCTCCCATATACAAAAGTGACATGCCAGGAATCATTGATCCTACAGTGGATGAATTGATGGTGGTGGAGTATGATGTCAAGCTTGCATTGCGCATCGTCCCAAAGGACCCAAATGCCTCCTGAAAACCCCAAAGCTTCAACCCTATGAGAGGATGTGTAGCCAAGCTTTTTGATGATAGTATCTGTAGTGTTGTCACTACAACGAGTTTCTAGATGAACCAGAATATTTAGTTTGTATTCCTGTTTATATTCTTTCAGAAGATGAATCTTGTCCTTCGAGCGAGATCCTTGGACGTTCCAGCAAATGATGTTGCACATGATATAGATAAGTGGGTTAGATGATCACAACACATAGACCAATGGACTGAACCATGTCTGTGTTCCCTACAGCTGATCCATCAGACGGTTCGTTGACATCTTCCATGGTTTGGTTGTTGTCATCGAAGTTAAGTTGTTTCTGCTTTGATTGGTGATCTCCCATGGCGTTGATAGTCTGGGTGATCTTGCCTTTCTTGCGTTCTCAACCAGGACTAACTACAACGTTCTGGTAGATAACTTTGTGGTTCCTAAGCAGTACACCACTGCTTGCTCCAGCATCACCCCAATTGAAGGCATTGTGTGTGCTCACAACATTGTACGGTGATGCACCTGTGAGCAGGAAGATACTACCATCATTGGCAGAAGTGGCCCTCCCTTCAAAGACTTCATCATCGACAAGGGTCACCGCCGAGTCCTTAGTAGAACCTGGAGGGGGTGTAGGTTGCCTTGGTCCCTAGGGACTTTTTTCTTGTTCTTCTTGGACTTCACCTCCTACCAACCATCTTCTTTCTCTATCGGGACTGAAGATGTGGTGTTTTCCTTGCCCAGGGCTTTGGCCTCAGTCATTTTGGTTGGTGCTTGGTTGGCAGCCTGCTGCCCTGTCTGTGTGCCATCACCCTGGGGTGTGCGCCGCACAGGCTTCGGGGCATGGATCGCCATGGTGTAGATCAGGGGTGCCACTAGTGGTCCTATGTGGAAGCGGCAGGAGCCTCAGACAGGATGGATGGTTTGATAAAGGTGCACTCCGAATCAGCGAACCCCATCCTACCGCACTTCAAGCAGACTACCGGGAGATTTTCGTACTCTAGGTGGTACTGTTCTCCATTCAGTATGATGGTTGGGAGTAGAGGGCGGGCGGTGTCGACCTCGATAGCGAGGCGGGCAAACTTTCCACGATCCCCAGACGTGGTAGTAGTGTCAATTTTGATGGTCTTCCCAGCTAGGTTTCCAATGCTAGATAGCAGTTGGTTTTGGTATAGGAAAACAGGTAGGTCGACCACCCAGAGCCAGACAACAACTTTGCATGGGATTGGATTAGAAGGCCAGAAGTTTGGATTCCAGGATTGCACTGACAAGTAGTTTCCATAGATTACCCAGGGGCCGCCCGTCATGGCCTTTATGAAGTCAACGTTGTTCCCGAGTTAGATGATGTAATATCCTTTCTCCAGATCGATAGCCCTGAAGGAGTCCGTTGTAGCCCACATCGCCGCCAGTCTATTGATGAGGGCATGAAACCCTATGTTGCCACCAATGCATTTAACGATGACTGTGTGCTTGTACAGTTCTAGAAGCTAGGGCAGGGAGTTAGGGTTGATTGAGATGGCTGGAAGAGCACCGCTGGTGTCACAGATCCGTTCTTACCCTAATCCCAATCCCACTGTCCAAAAGGGCAGTGTTAAAGGGATTAGAGCGCCCGTCCCTGAGTGGCCCGAAAATCACACACATATAATATACAAAAATGAAATAACATCCTTCTTTATTAAAATGAACCAAAATGTTTAGTACATAAGGCCCGTAGGCAATATGAAAGAGAAAAAGATAAGAACTAGCCTACAACTAAATCCCTTTACAATTAGCTCCCATGTAGAGTCCACAAGTGATGTAGCAGTCTTTATTATAGTGGATAAAAGAGTAGATGAATCTAGTTCCTTGCATTACCTTAAATTGAGAAAATCAAGACACAAAGTCAATGTAATTGCACGGTACGCTATATAAAAACAAGTAAAGCAGTTTATAGGAAAACTAGTATGCTTGGCAGGACTTATGTTTCAAAACATTATCGAACGATCTTCCAAAAACCAAAATGTTATTCAACACAAATTTTATTACAAATTTCCCATTATGCTGTAATTCAAGAAGCATGTTTATATTAGTTTATGTGACTCTACTACCCCAACGCGATGGGGAGGTCACCAAGCTCCTTCTCACCATATGAGATCGGAGATCAAAGTGCAAAATCCCACCTTCCAATAAGGGAGTTTTGCTTATATTCAATATCAACAATATCAACTTTTCCAACATCATTATCAACATCAATATACAGGCAATCATAATAGGTATTGTGAATTAGGGTTTCATGTTTCTCAAAATATAATATAGAAGAAAAATGGAAGACTATTCATAGGGAACAATAGTTCATCCAAATAACTAGCCAAACATAATTCAAGAGATACCTAAAAGTATCATCATACAACCAAGGAGGAGTAGTATAATAGCGTACCTTTTTTAGTGCTAATCGAGTAAAGGTCCAAGAGTGAAAGGTCGATGTCTCAAGTAGATCCTAGATTAAACAAGATATAGATTTTAGGGTCAAGATCATATTATGCAAGAACCATGTATGCAAGATTAGGGTTTCACATTCCTATTACAACCCTAGGGTAGATCATCCATTATATCAATATTTCAACATTTAATCGAGCATCAAGCATATATCAAAATGAATGATCCACTTGGGTGCTTTTTAGGAATCATATTAGTTAACCCTAATTACATCATCAACATCTGAGTCATTAATCAAGTTTCTAGATCATAATGATAGGTTTGAGACTAAACATCAGAGTACGATTGCATGTTTGATCATGAACTAGATTAGGATCATAGATTCAAGAAAGTTCATTTTATGATCAAGAGGGTTATTCAAAGATATTTGCATCAAAATATAGAACCGAGATATGAAACATATTCTGAAACCATTTTTATTAAATCGGACTAATTTTTCTGATAAAAATGGACTATAATTTTGATATATTTGGAGCTAGGGATCTCAAGATATCATTTTTGCAAGTTTAGGCTATTTTCTGGAATTTTGGGCAGAAGGGCAGAATTACCAAAAAAGTAGGGTTGTTGATTGTTGGTCAACCGTGGTCTCGCGGGGTATATCAGTGGTGAAGAGAAGCCGTGTTACCAGGAACGTGCTCACAGAGAAGAAGCAGGAGAGGGCTCACGCGGGGATTTGTGACCGTCGATCTTAACTGGGCTCACCGTGGGCTCTGATCTAATGGTTGTTGCTGCTCACCCCAACAATAGAACTCACCCGCGAGCAAGCTTTGCTCTGCGGTGGTGCACAAATTGGAGAAGGAGGGAAACGTAGGTGAGGGAGAGATAAGGAGGGGTGAGGTGTCGGCTGGGGTTTAAGTGCCTCGCTGAGGGTGATGGCCCATCTTTTATAGCCTAAGGGAGCTAGGGTTAGGGTTACCAGGGGGCGGCACACCTATGGGGATGGCTTGTTTCCTTGCCTTCCAAGCAGTGATTTCACCTTACCAATTCATGTGGAAGCTTCGATAAAGGGGTGCAGACTCTTTGGTTGAGTCATCGGGCACAACAGATCAGGGTTGCTCGATCGGGGTTGGGAGCCATGGTGGCTTGTCCACCGTGGACCTGCCATACTGGGCGCAAGGTAGGGGATGAACCCAGTTCCATTGGATTGAGATCCAACGCTGCTAGGTCGATCCACCTTGCCCAGCGGTGCCCAAGCATAGGATGGGTCGGGCCCAGCAAGGGAAAAGGAGGAAAAAGGTGGAAAAAGGCTAAAAAAAATAGGAAAAGGCTAAACTCTTAGAAAAATCGTATAAAATCATGGGAAGGTCCAAATGATCTAAAATTTGGACCATATATTCAACATAAAGTGTAGAATAAAGTGTAAAAGTTTGAGACCAAAATATAAAGTTAACTAGTCAAACTCAAGTATTTGAACAAAGAGGTGTATTAAGCTAATTAAGGTGCCCAAAAGTGCATGAAATTAATATAAGATAAAGGAATTTTATTTTGGGTATCTATCTTTATCAAAGAGTCAAATGGGATTATGTATGATCATTATAAAGGTGAAAATATAAATTAAATAATGGAAAAACTTACATTGTCACATCCTCCCCTCCTTATAAGGAATTTTGTCCCCAAAATTCAAACTTCCTTGAAGAGGTCAGGAAAACGTTCCTCCATGTCTGACTTCAACTCCCAAGTAGCATCATCACTCCCATGGTGCTTCCACAACACCTTTACCATATCGATTTTCTTATTTCTGAGTTCCTTGGTGCGAGTATCAAGTATCTTGACCGGAGTTTCTTGGTACACAAGGGTGTCCTTTAATTCAAGTGGTTCATGATTGAGTACATGGCTAGGGTCTTTGACATATCGATTTAGGTTCGACACATGAAAGACGTTGTGGATCATGCTATATTGTGGAGGTAGAGCCAACCTGTAAGCACATTCCCCAATACGATCCATAATTTCAAAAGGACCCACATATCTAGGACTAAGTTTTCCTTTGTTCTTTGCAATGGCTCGAATTGGTCGAATCTTCAGGAAAACATGATCACCTACTAAGAACTGAGTGTCAGTCATATGTTCATTAGCATAAGACTTCTGACGATCTTGTGCCCTTTTTAACCTTTGCTTGATTAGGTTGACATTATCAGAATAGAGTTGTAGTTCCTCAGATTTCAGAATTTGTCTTTCGCCTACTTCATCCCAGTAAAGTGGAGATCTACATGGTCTTCCATACATAGCTTCATAGGGAGGCATTCCTATACTAGACTGGTAGCTATTTTTGTAGGAAAACTCAACGAGAGGAAGGTAGTGGTCCCAAGAACCACCCCAATCGAGGATGCATGATCTCAGCAAGTCTTCTAGATATTGGATTGTCCTCTCAGATTGTCCGTCAGTTTGGGGGTGATAGGAAGTGCTGAAATTCAGTTGAGTTCCCAGTTCTTCATGTACTTGTCTCCACAAGTGAGAAGTGAACTTTTCATCACGATCTAATACTATAGATACAAGAATTCCATGCAACCTGACTATCTCTTGAACGTAAAGTTCTGCTAACTCAGGAACCTTGGTTGTTGTCTTGATTGGAATAAAATGGGTTGATTTAGTCAGACGATCAACTACAACCCAAATGGCGTCACTCCCTTTCCTGGTCCTGGGTAGTCCCACCACAAAATCCATGGTGATGTTTTCCCATTTCCACTCAAGGATAGGTAGGGGTTGTAGAAGACCTCCTGGACGTTGGTGTTCAGCCTTGATCTATTGGCAAGTTAGACACTTGGAGATGAATGTAGCAATGTCAGTCTTCATATTCCTCCACCAGAAGTGCCTTTGCAGATCCTTGTACATCTTCGTCGATCCAGGATGCATAGTATATTTTGACTCGTGAGCTTCTCGTAACACCATTTCTATCATGAATGAATCTTCTGGGACCCATATGTGCTGTTTGTATCAGATTCCACCACCCATGCCGACTGTCAGATGAGTTTGGGGCTTCTCTTATAGCTTAGTGATATCATCAAGGCTCTTACTACTCTTTTGGGCTGACATGATTTCGGACAGGAGGCCCAGTTTTACATGGCCCATACGCCTCAGGGCCCAAGGTGACATGACTTCCATGTTCTTCCATTCAGAAGTAAAGACAGTAGCACATTTAGCCTGCTTCCTGCTGAGTGCATCGACCACCACATTTGCCTTACTGGGGTGGTAGGCAATGGTGAAGTCATAGTCTTTAAGGTACTCGAGCCAACGCCTCTATCTGAGATTGAGATCCTTCTGTGTTAAGATATATTTCAGACTCTTGTGGTCAGTGAGGATATCAATGGTGGCACCATACAAATAGTGTCGCCATATTTTCAAAGCATATATGATGGTGGCAAGCTCGAGGTCATGGGTTGGGTGGTTGACCTCATTTGGCTTCAATTGTCGAGAGGCATAAGCAACTACTTTTCTGTCTTGCATGAGAACACAACCCAGACCAAACCTTGATGCGTCGGTGAAGATGACGAACCCATCATTTCCCAAGGGAAGAGTTAAGATAGGTGCAGTTGTCAGCTTTATCTTTAGCTCTTGAAAACTGGACTCACACTCCTTTGACCAGATAAACTGTTCTCCTTTCCTAGTGAGCTTAGTGAGAGGCAAGGCAGTCCTGTTGAAGTTCTGAATAAAACGTCGATAATAGCCAGCAAGACCCAGAAAACTGTGAATCTATTAAACATTCTTTGGGGCTTGCCACTCAAGAACAACCGAGACTTTGGCGGTGTCAACAGAAATTTTCCCACCAGAAATTATGTGGCCCAAGAACATGACTTCAGAAATCCAAAATTCACATTTTGACAGTATTGCATAGAATTTCTGAGCTTGGAGGATGTCAAGAACTTTGCGAAGGTGAATGTGGTGTGATTCAGCATCAGTCGAATATACCAATATGTCATAAATGAAGACCACTACAAACTCATTGAGGAAAGGTTGGAAGACACTATTCATCAAGTTCATAAACACACCAGGGGCATTAGTCAATGCAAAAGGCATGACAAGGAATTCATAATGCCCGTATCAGGTTCGAAAGGCTATTTTAGGGATGTCTTCATCCTTAACTTTGAGTTGGTGGTAACCAGAACGGAGATCAATTTTTGAAAAGACATGGGCATAACGGAGTTGATCGAAAAGGTCATCAATTCTGGGAAGCGGATACTTGTTTTTCACAGTAGCTTGATTAATCAGACGATAGTCAATACACATGCGAAGGGAACCATCCTTTTTCTTGACAAATAAAATGGGGGCTCCCCAAGGAGAGGTACTAGGGCGGATGAAACCCTTGTCAAGCAATTCCTGCAACTTCTTTTTCATCTCAGTCAATTCAACAGGAGCCATCCGATAGGGTGCCCGAGAAATAGGTGTGGTACCAGGTGCTAAATCAATAGAAAACTCGACATCATGATCTGGTGATAGCCCAGGGAGCTCCTCAGGAAAGACACTCGGGTACTCTCGCACTATATCAATGTTTTCTAGGGCACTCGTATCAGGATTGACTATGGTTACAATTGCTAGGTATGCTTTGCACCCTTTAGCCATCAAGTTTTGGGCTTTAATCAGAAAAATGACAACGTTTTGATTTCGATCTTTCCTTCCAGGAATTACCAGAATAGGGAGATTGGGTTTGGAAATAATGACTTTCTGGGCACGACAGCTGATTAGAGCATGATTTTTATGGAGCCAATCCATCCCTAAAATAAGGTCAAAGTCTTCCATGTCTAAGATTATGAAATATGACTCAAAACTATGTCCAACATAAGATAGAGGGACTTTTTCGACAATATAGTAGGAGACTTTCATCTTCCCATTTGGGGTAGTAACATCAAGTACGTACCCTAAGTCCCTTGTTTCAAGATTCAACATAGAGCCATGATTCCTAGACATGAAAGTGTTTGTTGACCCGGAGTCAAAAAGAGTAACAACAAAATGGTCGGAGATTTGCATCATACCTACGTATACATATATTTTGTGTAAGGGCTATGTACAAGATAATCATGATATAAAGTTCAGGAAATAATCCTGAATTTAAAAGGTACCTTCCATGAGTTTGTTTTCATTGGCCTTCACCTCATCTGCATTCACCTTAAAGACACGAGCCTGTTTATGTTCACCTTGCATGGCCCATGCTGGAGGAGGGTGGGGGAATTGTCTCTGAAGTGACCCTCCTGTTTGCAGTAATGGCAGACTGGGGATGGATACTTGCACTGGCCAGGGTGGAAATTACCATAGTTACGGCAACGAGGAAAATTGGCATTCCGGCCTGGACCCCTATTTTGGCCATGATTCTGGTTTTGTGTAGGACCACAATTGTAATTCTGGTTCTGGCCTTGGGTAGGAGGATTCCTCTGGTTCTTCTATCGGTTCTTTTTCTTATTGCCACCAATATGGGGTTTTCCCTTCTGTTCAGGTTTTACAGGTACAACTTCAGTCAGGCCTAGATAGGCAAGGGTAGGTAATGGTTTCCCGTGTCCCATCCCCAAGGTTCTCTCCATGGACAAGGCATGGTCATAGGCATCTTGAAAATTGGTGGGTTTGGATGAGGATACAAAAGCTTTTAGGGTAAGGAAAAGCCCATCAATGTAGCGTTCCAGTTTTTGTTCTTCAGTAAGGTTGGTGACATGCCTCTCTAACAGGCGGAACTGTCAGCTATATTCAGCCACTGTGTTAGTTCCTTGGGTAAGGGTGAGGAATTGTTTTTGTTTCTCCTTTCTCTCAGATGTGGGTTGGAAACGGTTGGTGAAAATGGGTTTGAAGGCTTCCCAAATGATAGGGAAGACCTGCTGTGACCGGATATAATTCTCCCACCACAATTTGGCCGCTCCCTTCAACTGGTAAGTGGAAAAACCAACCTTGTCTTGTTCAGGGAACCTCAAAACCCTAAAAGTGTTTTCCATGGATACTAACCAGGCATCATCCTTGTCTAGGACATCATCTTTGTCTTCCCCATAGAAGGCTTCAGGGCTGAGCTTCAGAAAATCCTAGATGGTGGTGGGTTTTGGGTTATGGGTTGACACAAGGGATGTTGTACGAATAGCTAGGTCATGGAGGGCATCCATAATGGCCTTTTGTTTTAGTTCCCATTCCCCCATATTGTTGGTCTTATTGGCAGAACTGACATCTTCATCATCATCCATGCATGGCTTCTTCCCCTTGTCTTTAGTACCAGAGGTCCCTTCACCATCCATGTTGTTCCGGGTTTTTGGGGCCATCTCCAAGAGTTCAACTGATATAAGTTTCCTTGTTTATAACCTTCAAAGCAAGAATATGATAGATCATTGCAACAGGTTTTCTCAATTTATTTTCATATTTTAGTTGTTCCCGTCCTTAATTTACCCAAAAATAGAGAGAGTATATAGATCAAGTCATGACACCTTAAGGAGAATGAGAAGATGAGAAGTCATCCTACTTCCTTTTAATAGGTAGCTTGGGAAATCCTTAAAGAAGAGATAAGATGCTAGAAGACTCTCTAGGGTTATAGGAAGTCCTTCCATCCATTTCTGGATCAACTAAGGCCAGGTGAAGCAGGAGGAACCTCAACCACCGTGAAGACGGATAGGAGGAATTATGCCAGAACCCCCTTTGTGCTCTTTCTAGACACCTCAGTTTTCACCATAGTGAATTTTAGGGCTTCCTTGGTTCAATGATTAAGAACATCATTTCACTAATGCATATGAAGTGTGTTATGGCTCTGATACCAACTGTCACGGATCCGTTCTTACCCTAATCCCAATCCCACTGTCCAAAAGGGCAGTGTTAAAGGGATTAGAGTGCTCGTCCCTGAGTGGCCCGAAAATCACACACAAATAATATGCAAAAATGAAATAACATCCTTCTTTATTAAAATGAACCAAAATGTTTAGTACATAAGGCCTGTAGGCAACAAGAAAGAGAAAAAGATAAGAACTAGCCTACAACTACATCCCTTTACAATTAGCTCCCATGTAGAGTCCATAAGTGATGTAGCAGTCTTTATTGCAGTGGATAAAAGAGTAGATGCATCTAGTTCCTTGCATTACCTAAAATTGAGAAAATCAAGACACAAAGTCAATGCAATTGCACGGTATGCTATATAAAAACAAGTAAAGTAGTTTATAAGAAAACTAGTATGCTTGGTAGGACTTATGTTTCAAAACAATATCGAACGCTCTTCCAAAAACCAAAATGTTATTCAACACAAATTTTATTACGAATTTCCCATTATGCTGTAATTCAAGAAGCATGCTTATATTAGTTTATGTGACTCTACTACCCCAACGCGATGGGGAGGTCACCAAGCTCCTTCTCACCATATGAGATCAGAGATCAAAGTGCAAATCCCACCTTCCAATAAGGGAGTTTTGCTTATATTCAATATCAACATTATCAACTTTTCCAACATCATTATCAACATCAATATACGGGCAGTCATAATGGGTATTGTGAATTAGGGTTTCATGTTTCTCAAAATATAATATAGAAGAAAAACGGAAGGCTATTCATAGGGAACAATAGTTCATCCAAATAACTAGCCAAGCATAATTCAAGAGATACCTAAAAGTATCATCATACAACCAAGGAGGAGTAGTATAAGAGCGTACCTTTTTTAGTGCTAATCGAGTAAAGGTCCAAGAGTGAAAGGTCGAGGTCTCAAGTAGATCCTAGATTAAACAAGATATAGATTTCAGGGTCAAGATCATATTATGCAAGAACCATGTATGCAAGATTAGGGTTTCACATTCCTATTACAACCCTAAGGTAGATCATCCATTATATCAATATTTCAACATTTAATCGAGCATCAAGCATATATCAAAATGAATGATCCACTTGGGTGCTTTTTAGGAATCATATTAGTTAACCCTAATTACATCATCAACATCCGAGTCATTAATCAAGTTTCTAGATCATAATGATAGGTTTGAGACTAAACATCAAAGTACGATTGCATGTTTGATCATGAACTAGATTAGGATCATAGATTCAAGAAAGTTGTTCATTTTATGATCAAGAGGGTTATTCAAAGTTATTTGCATCAAAATAGAGAACATAGATATGAAACATGTTCGGAAACCATTTTTATTAAATCGGGCTAATTTTTATGATAAAAATGGACTATAATTTCGATATATTTGGAGCTAGGGATCTCAAGATATCAATTTTGCAAGTTTAGGCTATTTTTTGGAATTTTGGGGCAGAGAGGGCAGAATTACCAAAAAAGCAGGGTCGTTGATCATTGGTCAACCGTGGTATCATGGGGCAGATCAGTGGCAGAGAGAAGCCGTGCTCCGAGGCACGTGCTCGTAGAGAAGAAGCAGGAGAGGGCTCGCGTGGGGATCTGTGACCGTCGATCTTAACTGGGCTCACCGTGGGATCTGATCTGATGGTTGCTGCTGCTCGCCCTAAAAATAGAACTCACCCGCGAGCAAGCTTAGCTCCGCGGAGGCACATAGATCGGAGAAGGAGGGAAACGCAGGTGAGGGAGAGATAAGGAGGGGCGAGGTGCCAGCTGGGGTCTAGGGGCCTCGCTGAGGGTGATGGCCCAGCTTTTATAGCCTAAGGGAGCTAGGGTTAGGGTTACTAGGGGGCGGCACACCTATGGGGATGGCTTGTTTCCTTGGCCTCCAAGCAGTGATTTCACCTTACCAATTCATGCGGAAGCTTCGAGAAAGGGGTGCAGACTCTTTGGTTGAGTCATCGGGCGCAACAGATCAGGGTTGCTCGATCGGGGTTGGGAGCCATGGTGGCTTGTCCACCGTAGACCTGCCATACTGGGCGCAAGGTAGGGGATGACCCCAGTGCCGTTGGATTGAGATCCAAGGCTGCTGGGTCGATCCTACTTTCCCAGCGGCTCCCAAGCACAGGATGGGCCGGGCCCAGTAAGGGAAAAGGAGGAAAAAGGTGTAAAAAGGCTAAAAAAAACTAGGAAAAGGCTAAAATCATAGAAAAATCATATAAAATCATGGGAAGGTCCAAATGATCTCAAATTTGTACCATATCTTTAACATAAAGTGTATAGAAAAGTGTACAAGTTTGGAGACCAAATATAAAGTTAACTAGTCAAACTCAAGTATTTGATCAAACAGGTGTATTAAGCTAATTAAGGTGCCCAAAAGTGCATGAAATTAATAGAAGATAAAGGAATTTTATTTTGGGTATCTATCTTGATCAAATAGTCAAATGGGATTATGTATGATCATTATAAAGGTGAAAATATAAATTAAATAATGGAAAAACTCACATTGTCGCAGCTGGTGTCGATACGGATGTCTGCTAATGTGAGGGTATCTAGGGATACAACCTTCACTTGATCGGAGACCTTACATCCAGTCATGGCGTCATGGTAGGAATGTCTGGATTGTGTTGCTTCGTCGTTGGGAGTTTTGGAAACGTCAATAGAGGCATCAATATCTTTCCCTGAGTCGTTGTGGTTGACATACCCTGTATGATCCAGGTTGCACCCGCCTCTGCCTCCCGATCGTCCTCCTCAGCCGCGGCCGCCGCCACCCCCTCACGAGTGCCCTAGCAGTGGCTCCATCTTTTTCAATGTCTTACTTTTTTCCTCTCTCCTACTATATGCCTCTTAGAAATTATAAGTATTTGTTTTTCGGGGATTACACATATCTAGTCTCCTCCTTTCTATCTCTTTCCAATTAATAGAGTTTGATGGTTAGGATTCCTAGATTTTTTTTATCTTGTTCTGTGTTTGACCATGACACTCGTAAGTTGCTCCTTTATTTAGATGATGTTATCCAATCATACATTAAGATGATACTAAAGAGATGATGTTATCCTGCTATATGATAAGATGATATGGTTTTTAGGGGGGAGATGTATTATAAGATTCATTCACACTGGATGTTTCTCTATAGTCTAAGGTTGTGTCGTTTAGAGAGTGTGCATGAAAAAACTCCCTACCCAGTTTAGTTAAGTTCCATGTGTCAAAGAACCCAATTGGGCTCTAATCTTGACATGGTTTAGTCTAGACATAAATCACAATCATGTATTTGATTTTTGGGATGCTAATTTGACGATTGATTGGTAAATTTTGAGGTGCACACGAGGTATGTATTTGAAATGCTAGTTGTAAGGTGCCTATATGGTGCTTTTGGATTTTTTATTTTCATAATCTTGATTGGGTATTTATGCTTACGGTCATAGTATGGGAGCTTGGGCCCTATGGTAATCAAATGAATGGGATTAGTCTAGTAAAGGGGTTTCGTATATTGTGGCACCCATGTTGATCCATGATAAGTTTTTTTCCATTTTAGTTTTAAGGGTGAGGTGCCTTCTTGTTTCCGACATTGGTGGATGTCATATCTCAGCATGAAAATAAGGTGAATTCTATCCTTACAAAGAGTTCTAGAAGTCCTGACATTGCAGTTCAGTTTGACTCACCTTTAAGGAGTTTTAGTATACCTTTTTTGTCATGAAACATGAGACGGTCGTAGAGGGGTGTTATGATCATTCTCATATATATGAGAAATCATGATTTCAAACATAAGTCTTTCCTTTAATTCAATCACAACCATGATTTTATTTCAAGCTGAGGTTGGAGTATTTTGGGGTTGAATTTGGTTGGAGAACTATTAGGACCTCAAGATAATGGTCGTTTTCCTCTTGTGATTGACCCTTTAGTTATAGTGTTTGACCCAACCTGCTTCAACTCTCTATGGTTATGCATTGTGATGTTTAGGTTCAATAAGTGCATTTTAATGGTCACAATTCAACCACGTGTTTACCCTTTAGATAGGCTTGATGTTGTTGCAAATCTCTCCTTACTAGAAATAGTGTTTGACGAACTTGGTATACATGTGGTGGAGATGAGTATTTGGTCCATGTGTTGTAGATAACAATGACAATAGAGGGTCCCCCAATTACGGTTGCACTTGTCCTTATATCAACTTTTTGAACTAGTGGAGAACCAAATTGTTATATGCTTAAGATTCTCAAGCTTAATGGCACATTGCATGACACATATATCTTGTATTTATTTCTTCAAGTGTGTTGAGGCAATAGAATCAATATTTGACCTATTTTGCCTCATTAATTTCAGCTTCTTCTCGTATGCGTAGGGTTGGGATCTTGACCTCCACTAGTAGGAATGCATTCATACATCATATAAGAGAGTAAGTTGAAGATCCTCTATAAAACCTAATAGACATTCACTATGACCATAAATCCATCAAAAACTACTCATTCTAGTTTGGTTTGA
Source organism: Alisma plantago-aquatica (assembly GCA_963693085.1). Classification (NCBI taxonomy): domain Eukaryota; kingdom Viridiplantae; phylum Streptophyta; class Magnoliopsida; order Alismatales; family Alismataceae; genus Alisma; species Alisma plantago-aquatica. Next base: position 37,092,683 of record OY856413.1, read on the forward strand.
GGTGATTGTCATCTTGAGTATTTTGTTCATATTCTTATTTGTATCATCATATTTTTAATCAACCAGGGAGGGTATGGTGACACTTGGTAATGGTTGATTATCTTAGATCTTAGATTCTCCTTAATAGAGTTGGTGATGGAGTTTGTATTATTGTCAGACGAAAATTTTTGGCAATACTTCATATCATCTTATGATTATTGTTCTCGAGAATCTACATCACCTGCTAAGATGAGGCATTGGTGATAAAGATGGCTTTCACCTATTTGTGAATTAGTCGATTATGGCTAGATTGAGACAATATACATTGTATTTTTTTGGATGTATCTTCCAATTGTATTAATTCCCTATGAAGGGAAGGGACAAGGCATGGCCATGTTGTATAGCTGGTTAGCTGATGCATGAATGTAGTCACCATGGAATTGGCAGAATTCACATATACAAATTTTTTGGCTAAAATCTATTCGCATGGTGTAATAATAGTACCCTACAAACTATATCTTCTTTGCAACCATTACATGGCTCAATTGTGTTCTACATCATCCTATGTGGACCTCTTTCATGATGGATTCAAGTTTTGTCTTGTCGATGCATCCAAGGAAGTCTTGATTGTATGATTGATGATAAAGATGTCCCTCTCCTAGGAAGTATTACATTGCTTGTCATTTAAGCACTTATTGTTCTCTTTGGGAGAGGCCTTTAAAAATAAATTAGTTCTCAATATGTGTTTTGATGTCATGACATCAAGTCTTTTCTTTATTGTTGATTACATTTATGATGACCATTCCCATAGAGAGATTGTTAGAACCTCAAAGGAAAATATTTAGTCACCTTGGATATCTATCCATGGGTCAAGTGTAGCCAAAAAGTTGGTGAAGGCATTGTGCTCTCATTTCATGGAGTTGAAGGATATTTGTTCAAAATATTGGGAAATAGAGAATGCATACTATTTATAAGGGATTTAATTTTTAGAGTAGGTTCTCTATTTATTTTTGACTAAGAGATCACAAGGAGAGAATCATTGTAAATTTAATATAATGTGCTTCTTGCTTCCTAGAAATTTGGAGGCCCAAGATGCACAGTTCATATTCATCCATGTTGTTAGTGGCAATGAACCCTTGACTCCTTTCTAGAACTATTTCTTCACCATGTGCATTTTGAAGGAACAATACGATCCCAAATCCTTTGTGGTTGATGCCTCAGTCAAAAAATATCATTCATAAGTCTAGATCTGAGGGGATAATGATACGTTTTGTCAATCATTTTGATGTATTCATCAGGTAACTTTTACTCATGTATTTGTTCTTTAGGAAGGGGGAAGTCTACTTGATGGTTGGGTAATGCTTGTGCTTTGACGAGTTTACATGAAAAGTTAAGTGATGATGAACTTAGACAATATCAATTGCCATTTCGATATCAACCAATGAGGGAAGGTCTTCCAAATAAATAGCAAAGTGGGACATGTATCACATGGAGTTGGAGTGAGTACATCACTGGGTAGTGATTCAACTTCCTTATCGCATGTACTAGGTCATGGACATAATTTTCAATAGTAGTGTACTATGCCTTTTTGTTGAAGTTTGTGGAGATATAGAAGACAACATGATATCCATGTCTTTTTTATTGGAATCGGATACCCACATTGAATTTTCTAAAGTTAGATAATGAAAGGGTGAGAGGATGTCTTAGATCTATAGATTTTAGAACTAGAGGTCAAACAAGGTAGTGTTTAAGCGTTCAGAGCACCTCTTTATACAGTTCATTCCATTAAAAGTCAGAACTCCTTTTCAATGGTTTGAAATGGGGTGGGTCTAACCTTGGTGATGAATGAACTAATGTATAGGAAATGACTAATCTATCCCTAGATCTGCTTTTGTTGTGAAGTCATTTAATAAATGGCACTAAACATTCAAGAGTCAACTTTAACAATGCATACTATGGTGTTACCAGATGTAACTTCAAATGTACTTCTTGTTGGATTTACTTGTAGTGAGAATCTTGTTAGTAGTCAAAAGAGATTCTAAAATTGTGTGATGTTATCTATGGGATTCTTAGATTTGAAAATATTATTATCACATAAACATTCACATATTTGGCATCATCATTCTTGATGTTGAAAACATGAATAGGTAATTGTATACTCCCCATTCGCTAATGAAGTCTATATTATCTTTGTCTTCCTTATCCATCTTGATTTGATTGTGTCTAGATAATCAACATTTATGCTCAAGAGGGCATGACCAATTGTTTTGTCAACTAGTAGATCAATGTGCAACAATGGGAAATCATCTTTGGGAGACACCTTGTTGAGATTACAATAGTCCAACCACATTCATACTTTGCCATATTTTTTCAATGCATTAACAATGATGGAGAGCCTTGTTTGATATTTGACAAGCTCTAATTAATCAACACTATACTACTTTTAAAACTCTTATCTATTATTGAGGCTTCATTCTGGTTATTTTTATCTAGCTTTCAACTTGACCTTGCAGATGTTGAGGATGAGTGGTAATCAAGTGAATCATAACTTGTTCATATAAGTCATGGAATGTCTCAGTAGCTTGTACCAATGTAGTTGCAAAGGATCTCTATAAGATTTTGTTTGACAAGTTGTGGTAGACACACTTAAATTTTGACCATGCATGGCTCATGGATAGAGTTAAGATTTATAGTTTTGCCTCATCTTTTATGGAACTGTTGATGCTCTTGCAACATATGTTATGGGATTTGAACATCGTTGAATTGTACATCATTGTCATTATAGATCTAAACTTTTTCTAAGAAATGGCTATTAGGAACCTATCCAACAAGATCATATTCAAATATTTGTGCATTTTGTGTTTTTTAATATTTGATGGAATGTGGAGACATCGAGTAACATAGAAAAATAAGCACTCTAGATCTTCACATCAGTGACATTATGTTCTTGTAACTTTCTTTATTGGGTGAAGAGATGGCTTTATAATATGAACAACTTGGTACTCATTATAGTAATAGCACAACTTGTCCCCACAATTCAGTAAGATAGATGAGTTGTTGCATATTTTGTGCATTTCTTGATGTAAAGATAGATTCATTCCCCTTCCTTCAAACATTTTATATATGTCATCATGAGCATCATATAGTGTTCCATTGTCCTACATGCATTTGGTGCTCCACTGCTTAGAGTCGGGTGAGTGCGATGAGTTGATGGGCATCTATTAGTTGCATTTTAACCTTAGTTTTGCATATCTTGCCTGCATTTTACTTAATATTTCACATATTTAAGTTTTTGGTTGTTATTCCATTTATTTAGTATTTAACAGATAGTTTATGTTTGATTTTTAGGTTGATGCAACCAGAAAAAAAGTCATAAAAACTCTATAAATTTTTACACAATAAGTAAAAACATTGATGCTAGGATAAGAAGAGAAGTCATAAACCTCCTACAGAATTCCCCTTATACAAAATGAAACGTTATATCCTCAATCCCCAACTCCATCAATTGGAGAGAGGATCATTAATGTGTACCTCACTAGTAAAATTTATCTAGATTCCATATACTTCAATTGTATATGCACCGCATTTATTTACCGCCGACGTAAAGTCATTCATATGACCCTAAAGTCACTAAAAAATCTTGTCATAGAAAACTACAACAAATGACTGACATTCTTACGATAATTTACATGGATAATTGTTTTGTGAGAAGTTACATGAGAACTTAGGAGACTTCCCGAGCAAGGGTACATAATCTATATTCACCCATCTACAATCCTAGATACCACCAAGGAAATTTAGAGAAAGAAGTCAACAAATTGATGTGGAGACTATCTTTGCTAGAGGACATACTTGGGGATTGCAACCATCATTTAGGGAGTTGTCACGACAACTTAGCTTCTCCTCTACAATGTCATCTTCTTCATGAGATCTTATTATCTCTCTTTTTTATATTATGAATATGATTAGAGAGTAGGCCTTTACTTAGATACGGGGATTAGCAACACTGATTGTCATTTATTTCTACATTTTGATTTTTTTGTAAGAATATCTATATTGATTATCGATTGTCTAGTACTTAGATTATAGCCTAATCATTTATATTGCATGATTATTATAAACCTAGAGACATAGACCTTGAGAGTTAGGATTAGAATGCCAAAGAATATCATTAAACCCCAACTAGAAGGGTGTTCTTTAGGGTGACAATTTAAGGATTCATAGGTAACGGGACCTCAATCCTATGGGGAGACCAATCCATGTGGATTTGTATACTCGTAAAGGATATGAAACCCCTTTACACCCATTTAAGATTGATATAAATAATGAAATATTTTATGTAGGCAGTGGTGACAAATACCACCATTCCACTAATTTTATCATAGTGTCAAACTCGTTTTGTTCTTAGTTTGAATTCATTTCATGCATTGTTCATCTAGTTAATCAATAAAAAATCAAATGTATGGCCTTATTAATATTTTTCTTAATTGTATTTAAAATTTATCTTGTTCTTATTAATATTGTCCTTTAAGTTTGACCCTAAAGATATATTGCAATAATATTTTTCTTAATTATATTTAAAATTTATCTTGTTCTTAAAAATATTGTCCTTTAAGTTTGACCCTAAAGATATATTGCAATAATATCCATATGCTCATGGGTGGTGATTATTACACATTAGAATAGGTAAAATCTCTTGGACCTTTTCCCTGGGTGAATTTCTTGTGCTATAGTTTTCCACATCAAATCTTCACATCATTATCAGGGACAACATGGCTTTTTGGATCATTAATCTATTGAAATAAAGTTATGGTTTTTGCTTTCCAATTTGTTTTTGTAATTTTTATTTGGTTTTGTAATTTGTAGCTTTATTTTATGATTTCTTAGTATATTTTTGTAACTTTTAGTTTTTTAACTCCTTAGTTTGTTTCTGTAATTTTTCTTTAGTTTGTATTTTTTTGTTCTATAGTTTCTTTTAGATGAGACATTTTTTCTTTCTATCTTAGATTTTTATAATTAAATTTTATGTGCTTTTGTAAATACAAATTATTATCTTCATTCATTGAATTAATTTTCCTTTTGGAGGCCAATAGTAAACAATTTAAATTTTCATGCATTGAAGTCATAAGAGTGGTAGGTATTGCAAGCTATACAATGCACTCAACTCTTCAATCAGGATAAATTTGGCTACTAAGGAAATAGTCTACAAGCTAATGTGTTGATGAGTAGGATCGTCTTTGATCAAAATATTAGGATCAATAATGAGCACAAACATTGTCAAAAATTGACCCCATGAGCCAAAGCAGTTATGTAGAGGATCAACATCGAGCATAATATTGGATTCCTTAAAATCAAATATGAAGTTGTTCGAAATCAAAAATGTTTTGTGGATACTCTAAGGAGCCATTCTATGAAGATGATTATCCATATAAGACAAACTAAAATCAAGAATGTTATGGGATTAAAGGTGAAATCCTTACTATGAATATTAATATATACCTAAAAAAGTTGAGAGGATGGACGCTCTCCAGAAGATGTTAGTTGACCAACAAGAAATACCCAAAGACCAATAATAAATTATAGCCAATGGAGAAGCCTGGGGAAAAAGAATTAAGGCACAACTAGATTAGTAGAAGGCATAACTATATTAGTAGAATGCACAACTCTCCTCAGTCACACAAGTTGAGGGTCAATCAAAGAGCTCCTCAGTGAATATGGAGTAACCCACAGTCATGATTGATGATGTAGATGATTTGTATATCATTGTTGAGATGACTATGCAGAATGACCATGAAATTACAACTAATACTGAGTTCCATCTCTAACAAGAGGTATATACACCACCAACTATTGGTTTCTATCTCCTCCCTTGTTCCAGTTCTTGCTAAACCCATGGATGAGTTGGGTTTATTCCATGTGGAGGAGCCAGAGCTACATGTTGAGATTGTGTGTGACTACACTGCATTTTTTATTCCAATGTTTATTGGATGGTAGACCAAGAGGATGCATAGCCTCATAAATGTTTTCACTATGTTGTCATTACACATGAGGATGATTTTCCTAAGTCATCACCATATTTCATATGTAGATTTAGGAGATGCCAATAACATAGATCCATATCCTCCACCTGATTTAGCATAGTTGGAAGCACCCATTTCAAATTTGTTGCATGGTACTTCTGTCGTTAGAGAGGGTAGTCCTCCTCTAATCTTTATAGATGAGCAGATGATCAGGGAATCAAAGAGTCACCACTCCTACTTTATTCCACTTCTTCTGGATCCATAGATTTCTACCACACTTCCTCTACTAATGGAGGAGTATCAATAGATCGTGATAGAAGGAAAGAGAGGTGAAAGACAAAATTACTTCACTAATCTATACAATACCTTTGAGCTACAATGATCACATGATCATTATATGCATGATGAAGCTCTTATGTTCAAGGCGACAACCCTTTTTTATATTTCCTTCAACTGAACCTTCTCTTGGTTTTCAATACTTCCTAGATGAATGTTGGAGATTTCTTCCCCTCCATCTAGCTTTAGTGTTTGATCAGGGACGTGTAAATGCCTAAGATTGGTGTGGAGGGTGGGTGGTATGTACTCCTATTCGCCCCCACCTATTTGTTTTATTTTCTTGTCTTATTTCAGAAGGTTATAGATTTACATGCATGATACATGTCGTTTCATGCACCAAAAACTAGGGTCTTAATCCTAGAGTTTAACCTTCCTAGTATAAAAAGGGTCAATCCACAAACAACGTTTTTAAGATTGTAATTCTTTTAGTCCCAGATTAATTTGAATAAAATATTTTTTTAAGGTTTTTATTGAACAGAAATGTAAAGATTCATTGTTTGGTAGGGTTGATTACACTAAACGGGAAAGTAAATTGTAATGAATAAACCATTACACCAAGAAATGCAATAGAAAGATTAAAAACAAGGAAAGAAGAAGATGGTTAACACAATGAAAAGAGATTATCTAAGAGTAGATTGAATTTACAAGTAAGGAAAAAGCAATTGAAAATAAGTAGTTTAGAAAATGAGATTGAATCAAGGTGAAGGATATTGATGCTTATCGATTTTACCAGCATAGCCAAGGTGAAACAAGGTTGAATAAATCACATGATAAGAAAGATAAAAGAATGCATGCTAGACATTTGTAAATGAATCACAAAAGATGAACTCCCCATGAAGTCATTGGTCCTGCCATTCATGATTCCTAGTTCTATCATCCTAATAGGGACTTTTTTGAGGTCTCATCCAAATTCTCATGAAATTGGTTGGTCATTCTAAATTTTGGGTTGGACGACCACATCTGCCAAGATTAACATAGCATAAACCAACGATTTTCCAAACTAAAAACCATCTATCTAATTAATTATATAAAGCATCGATCTAAGTTATACATGGCTAAGGGGTCACTCCTCTCTCCTCATTATGAAAACTAATCACTAGCCATGATAAAAGAAGGGGAGGCAATGGAAGGAAGAGAGATGGCCATAGACTAGAATGCAGAATCTAGAAAACCTTTTGCTAGTGCAGTTAAATGGCCTTCACTCTTAGTTTCTTGCTCCAAGAAACATTAAGAACCAAAGGTGAAGAAGAAGAAGGAGAATAATCAATCATGAAGAAATCTTTTCTTTATTGAAGAACAAAGAGAGAATTACAATGCTTGAGTTAAAGTAACAATGCTCAAAATAAAAGTTACAGATACAAAAATGGGACCCTTTTCTTTGAGGAGCACCCCCTCCTTTTTTAAGGAAATGAGGGGATGGAAACCCTAAAGAGGGGATGAGAAAAGAATTACATGGTGTATGTTGTAGAATCTTGATCAAGGGAATAATTTCCTTCTTCAATAGGCAATAAATAAAATTATTGATTGCCTACTTTTGACCATTCAAATTCTGGCTCTCTCTTTGTAGATTCTCATTTCCGAAGTTTCACACAAATTTCGAATAGTAACAAGCTTTAAAGTGCCCATAAATATATGTTTCCTGTAGATCATAGAATTCCCTTTCCGGCGCATATTTGCACATTAAATTCCGCCTTAAAATGAAAAACTTATGGCACTTTTGGTGTCTAGTGTACATGAAAATTCAGGCATTCGGGAAATTGTCTAAGTCATCTTCCAAATGAAATTTTGGAATTTTTTCTGCTCTGAAATTTTTGTCTATTTTTCTATCAAATGCACAATTATTAAGTAAAACTTAAATTTAATCAAGAAGAACTAAACTAAGATAATTTATTGTAAAACTATTTAATAGCTAACAATTTATTTATAATTCAAGATATAAAATGTACAAAACAATGTGATGAGTTTGTACTCATCAATGCATCCACTGCATTTACTTTACTTTTAGTGGATGAAGCTTAAAACTACTTTACTATCTATTCTTACCTCTTGCAATGTTATCTGAAGCTATTATCTAGTTGGTTTATATTAAATTCATATTTTTATATAGAATTTTTCATATAATCCCCTATTCGAAGTAAGTTTTATGTTAACTAATTTTTTAAAACATGTAATTACCATTTCTAGCCAACTAATAAATATCATGTTCCTTGGAAAGGATGGAAGGTGTTATAGGAGACAACACATATAAAATGCCACATTCCTCCCACAAACTGTTGTATCATATCTATGAAATTGTCGTGCATCCTCTTATCGTACAATTAATTGGGTACAATGAACTAAAGGAATTACCTAATGTACTTCATAAATCCAAGTTCTACACATAATCTATACCCTCATCAACAATACTTATTCCATCTTCTTAACATCCATCCACCAAGAATTTTTTTATGAATTGTGTCAAACTGTAAGATCGGGGAGGCATACCACCCATTCCCTCTATAATTTATTCTTACATAATATCACCAAAAATAAAGAAAAAATATGTCTTGTTCACATATAAAGGTGAAATATATGTATTCACACCAATAAAATGCAACCTCGAGTTGAACAGAGGAGAGATGCACACTCTTCATTCCATACCCTCATTCCCTCCATTTTTCACCTAGGGCCTTGTTACATGCTGTATTGATATTAATTTCACAAACCCCGGTGTTGGATTATGTGCATGTTTATAATTTTTTGGGATTTCTCAGATTTTCATGAAATTCATAGACATGTGTGGTATTGAGGATGTTGGTGAGGAAGTGACATTGTGAAATGAATTTTGGAATGTAGTGTTGGCATGTCGTGTTTCATGATCTCAAGAGGTTAGGTTTCTTATTATGTTGTTGGTAGGAATTCAAACATGATGTAAATAGGAGGCATGCATATTGCTTGGAAGTATTTATTTGGAGAGTGTTTTGAACTTTGTGTTACTCGAGGATGATAATCATTCAAGCTCTGGGATATGATGAATCTCTATTCATCATGATTCATAGTTGCATTACAGAAGAGTTTTGCAAATTTTTATTGCATTTTATTCAATATTTCACATATTTCATCTATGTAGTTGTTTATACCATTTATTGGATATTTAATTAGTTTTATTTATTAATTTGTAGGTTTATAAAAGGAGAATAGGAGGTCATAAACTCTCTATAAAATCTTGATACAATAGTAAAAAAAATTGATGCAAGGAGAAGATAAGAAGCATAAACTCCCTATAAAATTTTCATTAAATAAACTAAAATTTTAAATCCTCACTCCCAACTCCATCAATTGGATATAGTATCATTAATTCACACCTAATTAATAAAAAGTATCTAGATTCCATATTAATTTTTGGAATTTTTAGATTCATGTTAAGCTTGAAGTTAATTCAATTATATACACAATAAATATATTCAATGATACTTCTAGTGGTCTAGATGACCATAAAGTTACTAAAACATTCTATGATAGAATTATACAACAAATGGTTGACAACCTTTGGATTAATTGAAATGTATTTGATATTTGTGTGATGACATATCACTTAGGGGCATGTAGTGAAAGGGTTTGATGAATGCAGAATCATATGTTTTACCGAATTTGTTCAATCATTTATTTAGGACATTTTGTTGCCTTTTCAAAATTTTCGAAATTGATTGCCTTTGTTTTTATTTATCACATTAAATGTAATTTTAATTAATTGTATTCGTTATTTTCTAAAAAACAACTCGATTTTGCTCCTTAAATCCCAAAGATCAAGAATCCTCAATGAGTCTCAAGTATCAGAAGACAAGCAGGCTTTATTTGCATAAAGTATACCTCCCAGAAGACCAGGCGATCAATTGGCCCCCTTTGGTCGAGCATATCTCTAGCCTAAGTTGGAAGGAGAAACAAACTGATTTGATCGACTGGCCATCCAACTGACCGACTTAACCGAATCAAGAAGGATCATTTTCATCGATGAACTCACCTCGAGTGGCTCAACTAACTTGCCTTTAGAAAAAAGTACCATTCCAGTCAACCGACCAATTAATCCTCAATTGCTCGACTGACTTGCTTGAAAGTGACACATCAATTCCTCCTAGTCAACCAGTTGGTTCCCCAATTCACCGGCTGGAGATCCATATCCAAACTTTTCCAGCATTACCAACTGTGTTTTTAGGGTTTCTTGGGCACTTTCTTCCCTATGAAAAAGGGGAGTGCCAAACAAAAATTATCTCATATCATATCTTTGTAGAGACTCTCTTGAGTCCAAAAAGAAAGGGAAGAGAGGAGGAGCCAACATGTTCCTCATTAAGGCCGTCAAAGTGTTTCTAGATGCTTTTGGAAACATGTTTCCCACTCCTTTCTTATATGTCTTTGGTTAACATGATGGAGTAGTTCCTTTAGTATTGGGGCATGGGAAATAGCCCCATATCCTATATTCTCTCTTGGTTGTATTTGACTCCTAAAGTTATATTACTAGATGTTTTTCCATCCATTAATATTACTTGACAATGAATTGATCCCTCATTTTTCTTGTCTGATATTATCCATTGCAATGAAATAACTTGATTTATGGATTCAAATATTGATTGGAAAACACACCCTTTTGGAACGATCCCTAACAGAAGATTGTTTGATGGTTTATAAATGATTCTGACCTTTGGTAGATTTTTTTTCAATAAGGACACAAATCGGCATAGTCATGATATAGTTAATAAAAAACTAAGGATTTAAATCAATTAAGGTTCATACATGGTCTATGGTGGTTGACACCCCTACCCCCAATATGTATTAAATATTGATCAAATCTTAGATTTGATTGCTCATATTGATTCTAAAGTTCTTGATTCATGTTTTAATTTTAATCTCTCTCTACAAACCAAATTCTAAATTTACTCATAGTAGTTAGTTTGAAATATACTCTGAAAAATGTTGTTCCATGGGACTGATACCTTTCCATACTAAAAGTTTATTTTCTTGTTTTCAAGTGGGTTGTTCTCCATTAAAATGTTGAACTCTAGGAATAATTTCTCTAGTGATTTTGTTGTGTAATCGAAATGAATCAAATTTTGGTGCCGCTATCAAGGACAATGGATTCTGTTTCAAACCCCATTGTTTTTAATGACTAGAAATATTTCTTTCTAGTTGATATTCAATCTTTTTTCATGAATTTTTCCTTACTTCAAATTCAAAGTTGTTGATCTTCTTTTTCATGTAATTATGCTTTATGTGATGCTCCCAAAGCGTTGATTCTACACCATTCATATTTTACCCGAAGATTGATAGAATATTCCATTCCCTAAACTAAACCCCGCAGTACAAAGGAGGAAATTAAATGGCTAATAGAATTGGCCCTTGCTACACAAATATATGCAATATTGGCTGAGTCAAAGGCAGTTGTGATTGTTAAACTAGAAGCCAGAGAGGCTATGTCACAAGAAGCAGAGTGACAAAAGAAACTCAAAGAATTCTTAGTCCCTAAACACACCAGCGCACTACATCCAATTGTGCCTCTTACTATCACAATTTCATAATTGGAGATCCACACAATGGATCATCATGCTGTAGAGGAAACCCTCTGTTGGCCAAGCATGCGAGAGTTGCAAAAACCATCTCTAGCACTTGCTTGACCTATTTGACTTGTTCAAAATGTCAGACATTTTTGAAGACACCCTCAAGATGTAGCTATTTAAATAGTCCTTGGAAAATCAAGCTAGCAATTGTTACAATGCCATGGAGGGGAACTTCATCACCACCTGGGAGGCTCTCCAGGAAAAATTTCTTATAAAATATTTCCCACATTCCTTACCTATCAACTCACAAGGTTTTCCATGATTCCTGGATAAACCTTGGGTGAAGCTATGGAGAAATTTAAGGACCTCCTCTGTCATTTCCCACATCATGACATCTCCATGGCCCATTAGGTCGAGAACTTCTACCAGGGTGTTGGACGATATAACCAAGGTTTTTGTTGACACCTCATATAGAGGAAATTTTATTTTGTAAAGTTTCCACAATGCATGGGAAGTCATCAAGAGAAGCTTCAAAACCCAGTACTGATCTGAATGGGGGCAAAGGGAGTTCTCAAGGTATCCAAGGACGAAGATAGCTCTGAGAACAAATCCATTTCCAAAAGCCTTCAGATTCTTTCCTTCAAGAAAGATTGTCTGGAGCCTTCTTTTAATGCTTAAGAAAGAAGGAGACAACCACAAAAACTTCAATATATGCAACAACAAGTAAAATTTGCAAAATTTCTTTGTGGAATTCACAAAGGCTATGATCATTCCACGTAGTTGTGCCAACTTCTTTACAACATTCCCATTCAACCTGAAGATGGGCAAGATGGAGGACCTCAACTCCATCCATAGCATTCCTAGCCAAGACTACTAGAATCTAAAAAACCCAAAAGTCATCTTGGTTTCTAGTATGGCAACCCAGTCGGTGTAGAAAATGTGGCACAACAACAACCTTCTCAAATGAATTACAAAGTTTGTCCACCCCAGGGTTCCAATACAATAATCAAAATTTCAAGAAACAAGGAAAGTAGCGGGGTAATTTCCAAAAAATGTAGGTAGCAATCTCCAAATCTTAATCATTGATCACAAATGGTGCAATCCACCCTAATTTCCTCCATGGATGAAAATTTTTCTGAGCCACAACAATTGATTCAGTCTCATATGGCCCACAAAAAGGAAATGGATTCCCAATTGTCTCAAATCACATCCAACCAATGCCCTCATGTGGGAACATTTTTTGGAAAACCCGCAAATAATCATAGGCATCCCAACCAACTAAAGTTATTCACCACACATTTTGGAAATGTGTACGCACCATCTCCCCCTCCATAGAAGTTATTTGTCATTCCCACAGACTTCAATGACAATGATGATGTGATGGTCGAGAGAGAGCATATACCTAAATCTATTTTTGATTATAGAACAAAGAAAACTCCCGTTGTTGGGCATCCTAAAATCGAGGCCATTGAGCCTGATGTTCCAGTCTACAAGTTGCACCCTCCCTACCAAGCTTGCCTCAAGCAAAAAAGGTTGTACGCTAGATTCCTAAGATTTTAAGAAACATGAAGAATATTCATGCGGACATCTTTGTCGTGTATGTACTTATTAAAATATCAGTATGATCAAAATACCTAAAGACTTTATTGTCTAGGAAATATACTACTGAAGAATATAAAATTGTGAAGATTGTCAGAAACACTTTTGACATTATTCTAAATAACATGCCTAATATGCTAAAGGACCCTGGTTCCTTTGGGATTAGTAGTTACCTAGACAACAATAGTTGCAAAAAGTGATTGAAGAGTTATGTGCAAGTATTTCCATAATTCTCTATAGGCTCTAAAAAAGGTAGAGTTTTGAAGATATGCTGCCCACAACAATGACTATTCAACTTTTACATTTATCTATGACAAAGCCAATGGACATCATAGAGGATGTCCCAGTAAGACTGTGAAAGGAGACCTATGTCCATTGTGACTTTGTAATCATAAACATAAAAGAAGACCTCTGTTGTACTCTTATCTTCTACCAACCATTTTTAGCTATATCACGTGCCCTGATTGATGTAGAGACCAACACCATTCTCTAATAGCTAGGTAGACAAACTCTACAGTTTTGTGTTTTTGAAAGCATGAAGGGCCCAATCCTCTAGGAGGAAGTTTACCTACTCAAGTTCATGGACAATCTTTCCCAGCTTAGACAAGAATGGAAATGTCAGAAGATCCACTACATACAGCCTTCACAACACTGACCAAGTCAAACTTTAACAATGAGTAGATCTGTTAGTGAAGGGTCCATCTAGACACTTTTGAGAGTTTATCTCACACTTAATTTGAAGACTTAAAGATGGTATCTATTGCTGAAGAGAAGACTGCACTACCAACTACTCCAAATATGAAGGCCCCACCTGAAGGGCTCAAATATGTTTTCCTTGATGAACAAGAGACTACCTAGTTATTATCAACTCTAAAATTACACCCATGTAGAAGAAAAGTTAATGATTGAGTAGAAGAAAAGAAGAGTTTCCTTGGGATATAAGATGATGGACCTAACATGTCAAGCTATTTACATGCATAGGATCCCCATGGTCAAAGAATGCATACTATTTAGGGACCCATAGTGCAAGTTAAATTGAAATATATGGGAGGTTGTCTGCCTAGATGTCATTAAACTTATCACTACAAGTATCACTTATTAAATCTTGGAATCCCCTTGGATCAGGCATGTTCAAGTCATGCCCAAGACTGGGTCACCACTATGGTGAAAAATGACAACAATGAACTCTACCCTACCCCTATTGTCACAGTGGAGGATGTGCATTGATTACAAAAAATCAAACAAGGCCACAAGGTAAGACCACTTCCCTCTCCCTATTCTTGACCAAGTGTTGAAACACCTCACACTTAAATAATATTTATGCCACCTTGATGGATACTCGTGATTCTACCAGATTCCAGTCCGTCCAGACAACCAGGAAAAGACCACTTTTATCTACCCCTTTGGAACTTACACCTTTAGGAGGATGCCCTTTGGCCTCTACAACACTCCTACCACCTTCCAATGATGCATGGACACCATATTTGTTGAGTTGATAGAAACCATGATGGAAAGTTTCATGGATGACTTCTTTATCTATTGAAATAGTTTCAATTGTTTCCTACATCACTTATCTCTCATGATAGAACAATGTGATGAAGCACATTTGGTGCTAAATTGGGAGAAATGTCATTTTATGGTAATAGAAGGCATTGTTCTTGGCCATAGGGTGAGATCTATAGGAATAGAGGTTGTGAAGGATTAAAGTCATCACCAAACTTCAACTGCCCTCCCTACTCAAGGAAGTCTATGCACTCCTTGGGCACATTGGATTCTATAGAAGATTTATTCTAGATTTTTTCAAAAATTCTAAGCCTCTTACTAATATTTTATTGAAGTAGGTTGTTTTCTATTTTGATTAGGATTGTATTACTACCTTCAATATCCAAAAAGGAGCACTCACCTCTACTCCAATCATTCATGCATCAGATTGGTCTCTATGATTTAAGATCATGTGCAATTCTACTTACTACGCGGTAGGAGCTATACTGAGGCATCCAATTTACAAGAACCACCTTGTCATCTACTATGCTTTTAAGACTTTAGATGATGAGTAGAAAAACTACATCAAAAGAAAGGAGATGTTGGAAATCTTCTATGCCATCAATAAGTTCTGATCCTAATGGTGGGTACCCAAGTTATAGTATATACAGATCATGGAGCTAGATGTTATCTCATGATGAAGAAGGAATCAAAACCTAAGCTCATTCGATGGATATTGGTGTATAAGAGTTCGAGCTAGAGATTCTTAATAAGAAGGGTTTCGAGAATGTGGTTGCTAACCACCACAGCCATCTTGCCTTGGTAGATAGTGATGAGATGCCTATTGGTGATTCATTGCTAGATAATCAGCTACTCAAATCTGACTTGCATATTATATGGCTTATTGATTATGTTAACTACCTTGTAGTTGGTGTCCTATATCATGTGTATAAATGATATTCAAAGATAAAGTTCTAGCTTGATGTTAGAAACTTCTATTGGTATGATAGCTATATATTCAAGTTGTGTTCATATGGACTATAACGTAGGCATGTCACCGATGAAGAAGCTCATGCAATTCTAGAGCGTTGTCACTAAGGGATGACCGGTAGACACATGAGCTCACAAAAGATGGCTAGGAAGGTACTTCAATGTGGATTCTTTTGGCCCATGCTATTTAATAATTTGTACGATTTTTTATTGCATGCAATCAATGTCACAGACCCGTTAACATATTTAAGAGGTATCAGATGCCAATGACTTCATGGAAAGAATTACAAATTTTTGATGCATGGGGAATCGATTACATGGAACCCTTTTTCTATTCTTGCATGTTTACTTATATTCTTGTAGTTGTGGACTATGTGCAAGGGGTGGAAGCCATTCCCACAAAAACCAAAAAACTTCAAATTTGTAATGAAGCTCTTCAAAAAACTTCAAAAAATCTTGCCACCTCCCCGTCAAAATGACACATAAATACAATTGGGCCATAAAGACCCTGAACTTTGATTTATATGCATCTGGTGAAAAACATTTCCTTTACATGACAGAACTTGAGTATCTGAGCATGTGTGCCTATGAAAGTGCAAGAATCTATAAAGACAACACAAAAATTTGGCATGAGGACCACTTGAGAAGAAAAGACATCAGAGAGGGGGATCAAATTATAGTGTACAACTCCAGACCAAAACTCCTTCCTAGGAAACTCAGTTCTAAGTGTTAGGGTCCTTGCCAAGTGAACCTGCTCAACTACATAGGACCTTTCTCCCATGGGATAAGTTCAAGGGAAAGTTTGTAGTGAATAGTCATTGACGCAAGCACTACCTTACAATTGACGATTTTGTAGCGCAAGGAGTAAGCTGCTACCCCGTCATTGAAGATCTAGAGCTAAGAGAGCCACCATCCTTCTACACTATGTAGTCATAACCAAATCCAACTTGATCATCGGCATTGGGCCTTGGACGTTAAAATATGGTGCTTGTAGGAGGTAACCCAACATTCCATTTTTGTCAAATGTTAAATCTTGTTTTTATTCTTCTTCCTTTATTTTATATCTAAATTCTCCATTTTCTAATATTCTACCTATTTCTCAATTTTTCTTGCAGGATTAAAAAAATTGAAATCCGAACCTATCGACTAGTCACCAAATGGTGGATTTGTATGGGAGGGATAATTTTGCATTTTGGGTGGTTTGGGTCCCTTCAACAACAGTCGAGTCAATCAACAGGGTAACTAGTCGACCAACCAGTGGGCCACATCTTGCTTATATATTATGGCTACTCTGAGGGGGTTTGACTCATCCTTCTCACCATAGCCCAAGACACCCCCTACAACAACACCCAATGCTTCCGCCACCTCAGTCGGTCAACCTGAAGCCCAGGTGAGCCACCTTGCTAATTCTAATAGCCCCCTACTACTAGTAGTCATCTGCATCATTATTGTCAACAACCAGGCATCTCCTAACCCAGCTCACCACCATCCCTCCTTCCCCAACCTTCTCTACCCAAATTGTTGTTATGATGGCTTGTCTAGCTACCGCCGGTGACGTTACGCCCCCTTCCTCCGTCTAGTTGGCCCATCAGTTAACTGACCACTAACACTAAGCATTACTATAGTGTCTAATAAATCGTTGCCACCATCACCATCGCAAACTCACCTCTCTACTAATCATCCCTTTGTCCCAACACACTCGATCGACTAGGCCAGCCAACTGGTCAATTGGCTAATGCGAAAAAAATCTCCCCTCCCCTTCTAGTTGACTAATTGGGGTCTCATAGTAGCAACATTCCATCTATTCAGTCGATCGGTTGGCATCACCAGCAATATCCATGTCTCAGGAGGGATCCATATGGGGATTTTTCAACCACCTTTATACGGGGAAGGGGAAGGAGCAATCTCAGAAATCCATTCCCCGAAAACCTCACTACCATCATGACTTAGGGGGGATCACATTGGGGAGCCCAGAGACACTTCTCACTCTCCTGTACCTGACAACATGGTGGTAAACATTGACATGATCGATAAGCTCATTGACTAAAATGAGGTTAGCCATCCCTACCACCCAACTTCCATGTCATCCGCCTCTATCGGCAGTGTATTTCCACAATTCTAGGCAAATATGTTCAGTTCACTGACAAAAAATACTTCTAGTACTATAAAGAGATGACGGACATGTAGAGACACTCTCTCAACTTTAAGTATTTGTGACTTGGTTGACAACATTCTATGACAAAATAACATATGGTGATTCCCCTACCAGATCTACAATGTCTACACTAACCTAAAACTGGAGTTCCTTATGACCTTCAGAGGCTTTTCAAGTTGCAAGAGGGATCTTTTCTATCTTCTAAATCTTCAAGGAGAACTACTCCCTCACCGCCAACCAAATCACCTCTCTCATCCTTGACGTCCAAGACTCATCCTAGTACAACAGCTTGATGGAGCGTAGTCATCTCATAGTCCATCATCGATAAGATTCCATAAAATTTTGGGAGGAACTCACTGCCCCCTCCTCACTTTTCCCCTAAGAGTAAAGACTCAAAGAAGCACAACCAGTGGCCCACTACCTACACCGTATTTTGACATGCAACATCTATACCTGATTTGGCATGTAGGTTGTTGTGATCACCATCGATCTATACACCTTATCTTTCCCACTCAAAGAACATCCTTTCAATTTAGTGAGCACTATTTGTAACCAATTTCACCTCCATATGGTCTGCAACACCAACTCCCCCTTCATGATGGGCCACATTGTCAATACTATCACCATCTCTCTGGGCTACACCCACATCCCCTTTGAGGCCATCCTACCTAATGGGACCTGACACCTTATTGACTTACATTACCTCCAGACCAATCACATTTTGTGCCTTTTCATCCAAGATGATACTTATTTCCTAATCTTCTACAACAGCACCATTTAGATCACATTTCCCCTTCAGGCCAAGTTCACTATAGTGACCCTCTGTTATGAATACAACAACCTTACATCCTAGATACAATGCTTTCTCCATGGACTTACTCTCCTAGAGTATGTCGTTCCTCAGTCCATAGCTCATAGCATGAGCATCTCTTGAAAGGCAAATGACAATGTGACCAGACCTCCTCTGCCAGCACCATGCCTAACTAGGCGACACAACATTGAGGATGCATGTCTTGAGGGACCTTACAACCTCTATGAGGTCTGGAGACAACTAGATCACACTTAACACCTCTAGGTGCACATGGAGTGCGAGTAATAGCAAAAGGGCATTAGCTAAATCATATGTATCTTATGCAGCTTTCACATGAGATATGGGATGTCTATCGCGGCCACTTCAACCCCACCAGGACATACGACAAGGAGTACAGGGCTCATCGGGCTTACCCTTGTCCCAGTTCCCAATATTGGGGATGTGACTATGGTGAGCCCTCTTCTGATAACTGGTCTACATGCACATTGCATGGAACCACATCAGATTCGAATGCATTACCTGTTCCCCACCACCTCCTTCACCACCACAGTAGGCCATGGTTCCTAGTGGCCACCACTATAGATATTTTCCCTCCATCTTGGATTTAGGCTTTGCTCAGCATGAGCAAAATTCTAAGTTTAGGGTGGAGGTGGGTGGTATGTACTCATTCCACCCACCCTATCTTTCCTTTTTTCTCTTCAACATTTCTAGTTGATATCTTGTTTGCATACAATTTTACTTCAAATCTTTATTTTCATTTTCTTATCATGTATGTTAACACCTTTATCTAGTCAGCCATTAGTCTATTATGCATGTTATCAATGTATCACTTTGATTGCAATATATTCATAATTACTTTCCCTATTAGAAATCATATGTCACCTAAGACCTTAAGTAACCCTACTACTTGGAAAAGTTGGAAAGTCTTATTGTATAGATGGGAATAAAAAACAATGAGTCTTCACTCGAAGAATGGAAATAGCTTGGTAATTTTCTATATTTTTTCTCATTATAGAATGAATAGAACAAATGTTATAATACTCCCAAAGCTCTATAATAAAAAAAGCATGCATGCATAAGTTAAATCTCTTCTACACTTCTTCTACCACCTTATCTCTCCATTCACCAAAAAATTGAAGCCAAAAAATTGCCAAACCCCCAAGTTTTGGGTGGCACACCCCCATTCCCCATCCCACTTCTTCCATTCCTCCCTTCAATCCTTTTACTACCTAGGGAATTTACATACCCTTAAGTCACCAAATCAATGAACTATAATCTTCTGAAAAAACCTCATAAGAATATGTTGGAGTACAAATAATAGAAGGGACACACAATCTTACTCTTTGCAAGTACTAAAATGGAAACAAGTTGTGATGCAAATTCGAGTGGGTAATGTGCAAAATTTGTGTTTCTTGGTTCTAGGAAATCAGGGTTTCTTGGCCATAAAAATGGTAAGGACAAAGTAGTGTTATTCATGCGAGGAGGACAAGATGTCAATAATATTTGGTGTGTGTTTATGATTTTATGTTCCTTGAGGATAAGAACATTCAAGTTCAGGTATTTTGATGAATGCATATTAATCCAATTTTGCTACATTTGCTATGACATTTATTTAGGACATTTTGTTGCTTTCTCCCTATTTTAGGAATTAGATGCCTTTGTTTTGCTTTTATTTCATTAAATGGAATTTTAATTTTTTTTTTGTTATTCGTAAAAGAAAAACTCAAATTTTCTCCCTGAATCCAAAAAATTAAGAATCCTCAATGAATACTCATGTATCAGAAAATGAAGAGGCTTTATTTGCACAAAGTCACTCTCCTAGAAGACCAATCGGTTGATTGACCCCCTCCGGTCGGCTGACTCACTAGCCTGAGTTGGAAGGAGCCGCAATCCAAATCGGTCGACTTGTCACCCAGCCGACTGACATAACCCAATCAAGAAGGTGCGCTTTCATGAATGAATTGGTCGACTCACCTCGAGTTTCTTGACTAACTTACCTTCTGGCTAAAGTACCACTGTCAATCAACTAACCAATTGGCTCACAATTGCTCAATTGATTTGCTTAAAAGGGATGCATCAGTTCCTCCTAGTTGACCAGTTGGTTTCTAAGCCGACCAATTGGAGCACTAGATCCCGAATTATCTAGTGTTGCCAACTACATTTTTAGGGTTTCTTAGGAACTTAATTCCCTATAATATGAGGGGGAGTGTCAAACCAAAGGATATCATATCATATCATATCCTTCCACATACTCCCTCTGGTGTAGAATTCAAGGGAAGAGAGGAGTTGACAC
This sequence comes from Alisma plantago-aquatica, assembly GCA_963693085.1. Classification (NCBI taxonomy): domain Eukaryota; kingdom Viridiplantae; phylum Streptophyta; class Magnoliopsida; order Alismatales; family Alismataceae; genus Alisma; species Alisma plantago-aquatica. Next base: position 37,113,876 of record OY856413.1, read on the forward strand.
ATTTCTTGTGGAGGTCGTTATAGTGTTGCTAGACCCTTCTCAAAACATTATTCCTTCCCCTATTATTATCTGTCTTTTTTTACCATGATTGAGTAGTTCCTTCTATATTTAGACATGGGGAATAGCCCCATAGCTTATATTCAATCTTAGTTGTATTTGAGTTTATATTAATACAAGTGTTTCCATCCATTTATATTACTTGACTAATGAATTGATCCCCCATTTTTCTTGCCTGTTACAATCTATGAAGATGAAATAACCCGATCCATGGATTGGAGCATGCAAGCTCTTCATAAATCCCTGATGGAAACATGATGGATGGTTGAGAAATGATCCTCAAATACTAAAATACCAAGTTTTATAGAAGTCCAACTTTTGCTAGGTTTTTGTTCCACGAGGACCCAAATTTTTAGTCCTGATCTAATTAATAAAAGAACTAAGAAGTGAAATCAATTAACATGATCTATGGTGGTGAACACTCAAACCCCGAATATCTCTTAAATGTTGATTGAATGTTATATTTGATTGCCATTATTACTTCTGCATTTCTTGACCCCTATTTTAGTTTTAATCACTCTCCACAAACCAAATTCTGAATATTACTCCTATCAATCAATTCAAAATAAACTCATAAAAATGTTTTTCAATGTGATCGATACCTTTTTATACAAAAAAATAAATAGCCTATTTTTAAGTGGGCTATTTGTCGTTAAAAGGTTAAACTCTAGGAATATTTTTTCTTGTGAATTTGTTGTGTAATCAATATGCATTGGGGATCTTGACCTATTCTCTCTTATCCAGAATCCTTGCTTCCACCAAGGAGAGCTAAAAACAAAAGTCAAAAACTCATTGTGGATACAAGATCTGTCAAATGACGTAATTGGAGATTCAAGCATAGTTCGGGGAGTTATCATGAGACCATTGAGCTTTTCCTCCATGATTTTATCTTTTCAATGAGCTTGTTATCCTCTCTCTTTTTTTTTCAAAAAAGTCAGGAGGCAATCTTATTCATCCTGCCCTCCTCTTGTGAGCATCAATAAATGAAAGTTTACAATCACTAATTAAGCAAAAATCCATAAACATGGTAGCAGTACTACCATTACAATCATTAGCAATAAGATTAAAGAATCCTGTAGGAGGCAAAGCATACTCCATGTATGTCGACTGACTATCAATATTGAATTTGGCTAATTGGTCAGCGACCATGTTGCAACTTCCCCCTGTATATTGGACCATCCACCCTGGCTTCTCAAGCCATTTTATATAGTGAGCACTTTTGGCATATCTAAGGCACTCGTCCTCTTCTCCTTTGATTATATTAACGACAGCTATGGAGTTCGTTTCAAAGATTGCCTCTTCGATCTCATTGTTATCTGCTACCTCCATCGCAAACAAGATCCCTTCTAGTTATGCCTCCACCACTTTAGTGGTGTGCAATCGCGCCACCGCTCCTCCGATCCACCTGCCCATCTCGTCGTGGCACACGAACGCATAGAAGGCTCTTCTACTTTTCACCACTATGTCAAAATTAAAATTGAAGATCCCCATCCCCGGCTTCATCCAGTGAGGGGTCACAGGGATAACCTTCTCCTTCTCTCACTCACAAAAGGCTTCTCAGTGTGCCGATATCTCTTGCATGATCTACTCGCTAGAGTTGATCTATCTACAACCTTTTCCTCGAACACCCTCAGATTCCTCGCCCTCCAGATAAGCCAACATGTTATGAAAATAGATGAACATGCGTCGTCATCTAACTGTAGGGCTGCCCTGATCATGTTCTTGATGTTTCCCACTGAATAAAGGAACTCGGGCATGGCGTTGCTCCCCTGGATGACCACCCAGACCTCCTCAGCAACCTTACAGTCTCTGGCCGCATGCAAGGTTGTTTCTTCTTCCTCTCAACATATTGGGCAAAGACTGCTACTTGTTAACCTCCTTCTCATTCTCCAGCTATTAGTAAGGATGACATCATGCATCATGAGCTAGGTAAAGAGTCTAACCTTGCTTGAGAGCTTGGCCTTCCACAGACGTGTCCAATCACCTTCAACCCTGACCCCCTTCCCTTCTCTCAACTTGTAGTATGTTAATTTCGTGGTGAATTGGCCATTGTTTGTCAGAGACCACACCCGGACATCCTGACCGCCCTGGGTGTGAGGTGGCTTTTGGAACATAATGGCGTCCACCGTGGTTGGGTTGAACCAGTCATCCATAAAATCTTTATCCCAGTTCCCTTGCAGATCCACCATACTAGCAACTTTGAGATTTTGCAGATCTCGTTGGATACTTCTCGTGACTCCCTCCTCCAATTTTGACTCATTATCCAACCACCGATCATACCATACACTCAATGATTCTCCATTCATTGGGATGGCATAGGAGTTTGCTTCCATGAAACATTCCCCATCGAATACATCTGTCCCCAATCTTGATATGTTGGTAGGCTTGGTTCCCCCTCTTCTCCTTTGTCTCATTAACAAGATCTAGTCGGTGTCCCTGTTGTTTCTTATCTCCCATAGGTGCTTTAGGATGAAAGCAATGTTCCACTCCCTCATGATTCTGATCCCCAACCCCCCTTCCTTTTTGCTGCATATCAACTTGTTCCATGCTACGAGGGCCATTGGGTGGACTTTGTGATTACCCCCCAGATAAAACTACTCACTACGCCATCAATTCTATCACATAAATGCAGTGGCAACTTAGCAGTATACATCACGTATGTTGGAAGCACCTGCAAAACCAATTTAGCGAGTGTGATACGTCATGCTAAGGATAAACATCTGGCCGGCCAAGCAGTAACCTTATTGGTAACTTTGTCCAGAATCTTCCCGTATGTGTACTTATTAATTCTGCCATGGACAATTGGAACAGCGAGGTTGTTACAACCCCGATTTTTGGGTTCAATTGGTGAGAAATGTAATTTCTCATATTTGAACAAATAATGATATTTTTTTTTTGAATAAATGGATTTCATTTACAATAGCCTTGATGATTGTGTTTTGGGCTTTATTGGCTATTGGGCCCAATAACAAGGAAATTCAATTGAATAAGAAATCAAGAAAAGAAAGATGTAGAAACCTCTAGAAGGCAAGGAACTTAATCCAAAGGAGGATTTCGTGCCACATGGGTTCCTTGGGTTCCAAGGAGTCCAAAGTTGCAAAAAGAAAGCAATAAGAAAAGAAAAGATAAATTAAGTATTTCTTTATTAAGAAAGAAATTGCAAACAATGGTAAAATGTGGAAAATAAGTGAAAAGAGGTATAATTGAGTAATCCTTAGTGGAATTTCGTATGCCAAGGATTCCTAATGAATACCAATGAGGAAATAAAAGAGAAATAAAGAGAAATCCTCAAAAAGAGACATTTTAATAAGAATAAAACAAGATAATGAAGAATAATGCATTTAGATGCATCTAGAAGGATAATGAGTATCCAATAAAAAGGATTTCGAAATAATAGAGTTTCTTGGGATCCAAGGAGCCCAATGAATAAAAAGGGGAAAGAGAAAATACCCATAATAGAAAATAAGAAGATAATGTGAGTATACAATTAATGTATTATATGGTATTGCTAAAAAGAAAGTAATTTCTATTAAAGGAAAATAGGATTTCGTGCCTATGGATTGAAAAGCAAGAAATAAAGAGAATAAGTGGGATAATTTTCAAAATCGTAATATCAAAAGAAAAAGGAGTATGAGAGAAAGAGAGAGAACTAGCTTTTTGGTGAAGGAATCCCTTTCCTATTAGGAAAAGCATCATTTTCTTTGTGGGCAAACGTTCATGGGCCTGGGTACCCCTCTATATAAAGGGGTAGAACCCCGGTTTGAGTTCAAGGAAGATCTCATGTAACTCTACCTCTCTTCTTTGTTCTTTAAGTGCAAAACCTAGATGAGTTGGGTAGAGGAACCTTGGAACTACGAGGGTTCTTTTCATGGTCTTGCTTGAGGAGGGAAGCCTCCACGATCACCCAGATCGATCAGCCACTCCTCCTTTGACCTCGGGTTCGTGCGGCTGACCGCCGACCTGCTGCAGTTGCAGCAGCGGTCATGCGCTTCTCCCACTTGGGAGCAGCCACCTCGGCCGCATCTCGGAGCTCCAATAGGCGTGGCTAGGGCCGACGGAGCAAGGGGACCCATCCCCAGGGGCCGACGAGGTCTAGGAGAGGAAGAGGAGCGTCGTCCATGGCTGCTAGGGCGACCAACTAGAGGTGGCACGGGGTTGAAGGAAGGTTTAGGCCATTGGACCATTCTACCCTTCCCGTTATTGAATGAGCGACCCACTTATCAAGGGCAGAACCGTCATTCCATTATGTTTCCAAATCGCAACAGCCTTGCATGGTAAAGGAGGCGATGTGGCACTCTCCAATTGGTCCAAAGTAAGTGAACTTTAAAAAATTCATAGTTAATTATTCATAGCTCAGATTAGCACGCATAAAATATGAAAGTTTCTCATAAAAATGATGGGAATCCATTAAAAATATAATTGAAGGCTGATTACTCTTGCAATTCGAAAATTAATGGAAGATGTCAACTTTAATGTATTAATCTTTAAAGAACCCTCTTTTTTTAGATGAATAATATATTTATAAGGGTTTAATGGATGATTAGAGTTTATATTAACCTATTAATCATAAAGAGATACATTAAGATCGAAAAAGATGAATTTGGCATGTAATTAGTTAATTTAGAGTTTCATGTGTGTGAATATACTTTAATGGGCCTTGAAACCCTAATGTTGGCAAATTTGACTCTTAATAGCTTTAATTATTCGAAGTGGTGAATAAAGATGAGATATAATGATTCCAAGATATTTTGAGCATTAAAGTTTCTAATTGTGCTTAAATAACCTTAATATAGAAATTAGGGTTTTGAGTGAATCGAGGTAGAATTAATAATAAATAACGTTCATATAAGTTTTTTTTTGGTCGGCAAAAAAATGTGTTACTATTGAAACCAAAACTAAAGGTACAAAGTGCCTCAAAGGAGAAAAGTAGATCTATGTGTCTCCACACAGGAAGAGCACATCAGATCAGGGACAACAAGAAGAACCCCCATAAGCCCGAAACTAAGAGCAGGAAAAAAAAACCAAATAAGGAAACATCACTGACATAGAAGAAGAAGAATCATACAGACTCAATAACCCCACCCACAAAAATATCTATACTAAGCTCCTTGCTTTTATGCTAGAAACCATTCACCAGATTAGCTTTTGCACCTGCTTCTTGAGATACCAGACAGCTGGGACAAACACACATAAGACTGAAAAGAGTATTGCATGATCTGCCACTCCGATGCAATCTCCCTGGAGCAAGTAGAACTACCACTTCAACTCAACTCCAAGACAAGGAAGGTAAAGGAACAGACATCATAAAACAGACAGAAACAGACTCATCCAGAACCCGCCTTGAGCTTCAGCAGTCAACCTTCAACAATTCAAGAACACCGACAGTCGTATCACCCACAAAAAAAGTGTTACAAGAAAGGTTTCTAATGAGCCACCTACGCTCAAGGTGAGCCAAAGATAGAAGAACACTACTGCCAGGATAAGACATCTGATCAGGGACCCTAACACAACCACGGAAGTTGCTGACAACTTCACAGAAGAAAAAAATTACGGATCCAAAGCAGCATTTGGACTACTCGCATCCTTTTCCTTTCCCTTCTTTTTCTTTTTCTTTTTCCTTGATCTGTCGTCATCCTTGATCTTGAATGGATCAGAATCTACATCAATAGAGCTAATCGAAGAATATCCATCCTCGTCTGAGACCCTTGGTTGCTGATAGTAATCAAAAGACAACCCAGCAGATTGAATTATGATACTAGTAACCTTAGGTTGTGTTGGAACATCTAGTTCCCACTCCAAGTTTAGGCAACCGAATTCTGGAGTTTGCTATCTGCAAAGCATGTCCGGTTCTAGGAGAACCAGTTGAGTAGATGAGGAAGAAACCTGTGTAGCCGGAATACTAGTACCTTCTTCTCCTGTAGATCTCCTCTCCTGGGTTTTCTCCTGGACCTTTGCTTCTTTACCTTGAGCATTCTGACGAACACCGTAGTCTTTCCCAAATCGAATTTGCATTTCCTCGAACACCTTAGATTCACTGGAATTCATAGGGCAAGAAGAGAGTCTGTGCCCGAAACACTTGCAGCCTGAGCAAACTAGGGGCCTCGCAACACAGTCAACCTTCAAAACTCTTTGGGCACCATCTACGTCCACCAAAATAGAGCTAGGAATCGAAGCAGGAGCCTTGAGCTCCACGCATACTTTTGCACTTTCCAGGCATTTGATCGGGAGAGAGGCATCCACCAGGTCGAGCGGCCTCCCCACAAGGCTGGCAACCCTCGCAAGGTTCGTCTCTGTCCAAGGGAAGCCCGGGTTCTCTATGCTGAACCAGACTGGAACGGCATGGTGAACCAGACTGGAACGGAAAGGAAAGATAGGGGGAAAGATTTGCCCCTGGCTCCCACGTTTGAACTACCAGCAAGGAGCCGTCCATCGTCCAAGGAGCTTCATCTAACACCCTTTCCCTTTCTGTCGAGGTCGGCATCATGACAATGAAGCCCTCCTTCTCCTCTGCGACCACTGCACCATCACCGCTGGAGCGCTAGTGTCTTCTGATCCAACCAAGGAGTTGACCCCGGTATGGCTTCCTTCCAACGAAATGAATCGATAAGCATCTGGACCAATCTGGCGCGCCTTGGCTCGAAATCAATATACGAGATTTGCCATCCTTCACCTCCGGCTCGAAGAATGGCAACACCGCCACATCACTGGCATCTCGTCCGACTCTGCAGGCTCCCAACCAGTCCGGCGGGATGCTGCTTCCGTCTGCCCGAGGCTGTTCTAGAGGTCGCGATTGAGGGTGGGTGGCCGTCGACAGAGAGGGATCAGAGTTCCCCTCCATTTCTTCTTGCGAGGGTTTGGCCACCGAGCTGCTAGAGGACTATGGGGATCAAGCTTCGCCACCATCTGCCACACTTGGACTCGACAGAGACACCAGAATTGGTGTGGATGAACTCTCTCCCACATTTTCGCCTCTAGAGTCAGGGATCCGGCCGCCGCCACGCCCTCTCCCTCTCCCGCTCCTCCCCCGTCCGTGACCTCGAGTCATCGCTCCCCGTTCATATAAGTATTAGAGCAATGAGCTATGAATTGATGATAAACGAGCATAATGACGTTGTCATAGATTAAAAAGGATAAAAATAGTAGCTTTAATGTAAAAGAGGCTTAATGGACTTAACTGATGGTTAAATGCTGTTAAAGGATAACTTTAATATCTTTTGTGAAGAATAGATGAGATAATTAGGGTTTGTGATCAATTGTGTTAAATTAGGGTTTAAAATAGTAAAAGATGAAGGGAAACCTTAATTGCAATGGAAACCCTAAAAGTGGACTAGAAACCCTAGGAAGCGAGCTAGATTTAATAGATCTTAATGACATGAGTAATAAAAGGAAATTGTATAATTGTTTCAGGATCTTATTGAATGCTTGCTTGCCTATTGATTGATTGGACTATTTCTATCTCACATCAACTTGACAAGTATGTGGTTAATTATGAATAACCACCTTATTTTCCCAAGGATTTTCTGGATGGTTAATCACATTGAATACAAATTATCAGTTTGGGTGTTCATACTTGCAAATCATAAAGTCACTATGATTATCACATTAATAATAGAAGTATGTATTCTCGCACCTACATGCCACCCTGATGAAAGATGCCAAAGGTCAGACCCAGATGGGTAGACCAATGGGCACCATGAGTGGTGAACCCAGGCACCAAGATCGGGAATGAGAAGGTGGCATATGATATTGAATGACTAACGGGCACTATGAAGGGTGACCCCAGGCACCAAGCTCGAGATTGAGAAGGTGGCCTTAAGTCATTGGCAAAACAAACCCTAAGGTGGGTATGCTAGGGTTAGGGAAAAAGCGGTGGAGAATGTCATACTGAAAAGCATAAATTGGTTTGTTAAGTAACTTGATTGTGATAATTAGATTGTTATCCATATGTGTAAACTTTTGGTTGTCCCCACATACCAATATATTTCGATATGCTGACCGACATTTTGTTTGTCTCCGTTTTAGGTACAAGATTTAAAGGCACAAACAGTAAAGTGACACATCGTGAAAATAAGAAGTAAAGTACAAGGAGGGTTAGATAGAATAATTCATGTTGTTGATAGATAGTTTTCTAAATTTTTCAAAAGGTATTTAAAGTTTTATTTTAATACCAGATTTTAGTTTAGTTAGTAGAATTTCATAATTATTATTGATTTTTTGTTGAACCTTTGATCTGGGTTATTGGATAACAACTCTAATCTCTTGGTCTCCCTTAAGTGGGGGTTACCAGGAGACAAGGTTGTTACAATTGGTATTAGAGTGAAGGTTCCTCATTTAATCTTTAATAATTATTAAATTTTACAAATTATGTATAACGCAAGGGAGTTATTAGAGGATTATCTGAAAGACATAGGTGTCTAGAAAAGGATCACGACCGGGGGCTGGCAATATTTTCCTCCGCACCGCTAGTCAGAATACGAGGACTCCCGGATCCTTGTGACTGCCTGGCCAAAGTCTTAGGGTATGATTAGAAATGAGATACCTTTAGGACTCTCTCATCTTGTTCATCCCTTCTCAACTCAAATTTAGTTAAGGACCTTAAGGATTAGGGTTTCCTCTCTTCTCCTCACCCTCTTGAGGTATGGGTAAGGTTGATAACAATTAAGAAATCCTCCATCAAAATAATGAAAAGCATGTAAATAAGACGTCATGGACATCATCTTAATAGAGTAAGCGTAAAGGAATAGATACATGCTTAGGTCATATGACATGAGTTGTCATTTCCCTCAGGAGAGACCTGAGGATAGACCTCCTTAGAAGGAGGATGAGTAGCGAGAGTTAGTCTTAGAGGTAGAGACATCCATTAAAAATGGAGACCTAGCACATACTTTGAGGATGATGTTAGCCCTAACCCTAAGTAAAGGTTAGAGAGAGAAGATAGATGTCATGGTTGACTGAGTGTTTGGTTGGACATGCCTTTGGGATGCCATAAGAGGTTATATGACCTAGTACCTTTGGCGACCCAACCCTGGAAAGGGTCGTGCATGTTTGAGCGAAGGATAGCTCCTTCATGGATGAGGTTAGTAAAGAACCTATAGAAACCTTATGGGTTGTTGCAAGTAGGATATAGCTTGCACCCAGAGTACATCAGTAGTATGAGCAATAAGTTAAAATCGAGGCCAGAAGGGTAGGATGGAAGGCTTATGAGATAAGCATAAGGGGTTATGGATAATCATGAGAAAACATAAGTTTGAGTATAGGGTTCACCCACATAGAGGTATGCTTGTGAGATTGATCCTTCATGGAGAGAGGACCTCTAATAGTAAGGTTGGATGTAGAGTTAGCTCTAGAGAGAGAAAGCAGGAACCAGACAAGAAGGTTGGAAACTTAAAACCCCAAGATGTGAGGAAGAGTGGGGAGTTGAGGATGATGTGACCTAAGTGGATGATAGTGGTTTCCTTATGCTTGACCCCTGGAGGCTGATGATATCTTGGTTGCCATTAAAGGAACCAAACCCTAAAGAGAGAATAATGCTTCTGGAACATATGTGCCTATGGTATAGGAGTTTACCTGCTAAGATGAGTCAAGGAATGCCTTAGAACCTATGGAGGTTTAAGCAACCAGTTGTGAGGCTTTATACCTAGTTGGTTGTCCTTGAGGAGGACTCAACTCTGAGGTGTTGCTCATATAAAAGGATCATGGAAGTACATGACATATCTTGGATATGCTTGAATCATGGTTATGAGATTGAGCATGCAGTTGGACACCCAAGGGTGGACCTAGGGTTCCTAGTCCTAAGAGGGGAAGCCGTGTACCTGATGCTCATGATGAGATTTGAGTCTCTATAGTTTCAAGCATATGTAGAGGAAAAAGAAACCCCTTAATTTAAGGGTATGTTTGACGAACCCCTCATAGCTAAGTTGATGACATGGGAAGGTATGATCTAGACCCAATGTTGAGGAATGAGAATAAGTATGACCTAGCATGGTTTAGTAGGTGGTCTTCTTGTGTCGTAGTATCTTGCTAGGGTTAAGAATGCTTATGTGGATGTAAACCCTAGATAGAAGGACGTTTGTGACCTTTGTTATCAAGGTGTAGTTTCCTCCCATCATGGGAGAGGGACCCTTTTGTAGGGTGTATACCAGTCTTTTTAGTTTAAGGTAACCTAAAGAGGTCTCATAAGATCTTGAGAAGCTATGTGAAAAGTACATGGTATGAGGATGAGCTTGTAGTCCCATCGATAACCATCTCTATGTGCATTTGGATGTTTTACCATGGAGGTAACAGGTATGGGGCTTGACCTAGGTAGGTAGGTTACCATGATCCCTATAAAATGATGAAAGTCAGTCCACGAATGCAGAGAAAGAGATGATGAAGGCTTGGGTGAGGTTCTAAGTTGAACATGTACTATAGGAGAATCCTAAGTCCATCCGAGGGTCAGGTAGGGATAAGACTGATGGAAGTAGGAGTTGCCTAATTCCCTAGTTGCACATGACCATAGGTTCGGGAGGTAACTGCTATCATTGTCTGAGGGCCATGGGTTGGGAGATTGATCACCTTCGTGAAATCATGAGATCCAAAGGGAATATGAGTAGGGCACTCTCTGGATGCATACGGGAAGAGGGATGACCCCAAAAGTGTCGGCACCCTATAGACCTAGAGAAGATGACCAAGGACTGTGTAGTGACCCCAGTAAGTTCGAGACCAGTTATCCATGGAATTAGCTTTGATATCATGATGTTTGTGATGTAGATACATATGTGGCACGTTGCAACTTAGATTTAAAGGTGTATTAACAAGGTGGGATGTAACATCTCTACTCTTGAAACATGAAGAACTTTGTGCTTGGACGACCACCAAATGCTTATTTCCTGTTGTTATGGGAGAGAGAGATGGGACAATACGCACGCCATACACCAAGGATAAAAGATGATGCGAGTTGGAATGTTACTATGATGTATGAGGATAGAGATGATAACATACCTTGGTGGAGTGAATGATACATGGATGGTTTACAAACACTAAGAGGAATAGTGTAGTCATCTTATGAGGATGTTTTATCATGAGATATGTGGAACTTGCAAGTTATAAAAGGTTGAGTTTGATCACCATGAGGATGAGCTCAGGGATTCTTGATGAAGACAAACTTAGACTTTGAGATGAGATGATAAGTATAATACATGGAGGTATATGTCCTCAACAATATCTAACACCTAAGGATAAGAAGTGGTAATGAATCCTCGGGTTGAGATATAGCTGCTTAGCTAGAAGAAGTTGAGGATGCTAGACTAACCTTAAGTTGAGAAAAAGATATAAGTTGGGCTAACACCCAGATGTATCAATAGCGGTTAATCAAGTAAAAGATTGTTTGGTTAGCCAGTCTAGTCTGCGATATAATGAAAGGATGGTTGGAGAACCTCAGATGTACTTCTTTGGAAAGGAAAGTGATGAAACCCTAATGAGAGTGGTATAGGGTTTCCGAGGTATCGATCTTGAGAAATCATGACATACCAGAGATCATGGTTTTAAGATCACCAAACACTGTGATACTACAAAGATAGTAAGTGATAGTAGCACTTTGGCTACTTGATGTGAAGTTGCATGTAGCATGTGGCCATGCAAGCAAGGGGTGAACGACGAACACCAGTAACCCAGTACATGTATATAAAGTATGAAGAGTCCCCAAGAGGGAATGGGAGTTAACCACTATGGATATTGAGGTAAGTCTCCCCTGGACTAAGGAAGGACAAGATGCAATATGGGTTATGGTAGATCGCCTTACCTAGATAACATGAGAAAGAAAGAGTTCTGTCATGGGATAGATCTGGTTGAACTACATATGAAAAGAGATGGTTCAACTACACCATGATGTGAGTTTGAAGGTCTTTGAGTTTGATCTAAAGGTTCCCTTCCAAAAGGTGGGAGTGGGTACATGAAGAACTCGATGTTAGTACAATTTATCACCCTTAACTAATGATTAGTATAATCTAGACTAAAGGTTATGATGAGAGCATGTGTTCTCATTCAGGGTGATATCTAGAGACCGTTCTTGTCCTATGAAAGATGTGATGATAACCACCATCGCTAGTATCGGGAGTTAAAGAAGCTCTGTAAGGGAGGTTGTGTCAGTCGCCACTTCAGTAAGGTGATGTTGGTGAAAGGACCATGTGATGGTTAGAAAAGGACCACGGTGTGTGTAGATGAAGTCGCTTTGATCGTGCAATGGCTGAAAGGAGCCTAGAGATGATGAGAGTCGTGAGCAAATGCAAAGTAGACTGACATGCAGTTCACTGTGGGAGAATATGTGATGTTAAAAATCCGACCCCTCTAAGCTACAGCTGAGAAAGTTGAGTCCCCGATATGTGGGTCCATTTGAGATGGATTGGTGGAAATGGTTGTGTTTAGACTTTCCCCTCAGGATAACTTGATGTGTGATGAGTTCCATGTGTCCAATTTAGAGCACTATGTGAGGTACCCACGCCCTCTGCTGAGCCCTGAACCTATTTCAGTTTTATGAGAGGTTGAAATGTCCTGAGTCACCTATGAGGGTATGATATACCAAGGTAAGAAAGAACTCATATGGAAGAATATGAGATGATAAAGGTTCTTAGGAAGCACCATGGAAAGGGGAGGCCACATGGGAGCCATGATGGGCATAGGAAAGTCTTATCCTGATTTATTTGTTTGCTTGAGGGAATTTTGAGGGAAAAATTCCTATAAGAGGGGAAGGATGTTACAACCACGATTTTTGGTTTCAATTGGTGAGAAATGTAATTTCTTATATTTGAAAAAATAATGATATAATTTGTTTTGAATAAATGTATTTCATTTACAATAGCCTTGATGATTGTGTTGTGAGCTTTATTGGCTATTGGGCCCAATAACAAGGAAATTCAATTAAATAAGAAATCGAGAAAAGAAAGATGTAGAAACCTCTAGAAGGCAAAGAACTTAATCCAAAGGAGGATTTCATGCCACATGGGTTCCAAGGAGTCCAAAGTTGCAAAAAGAAAGCAATAAGAAAAGAAAAGATCAATTAAGTATTTCTTTATTAAGAAAGAAATTGAAAACAATGGTAAAATGTGGAAAACAAGTGAAAAGAGGTATAATTGAGTAATCCTTAGTGGAATTTCGTATCCCAAGGATTCCTAATGAATACCAATGAAGAAATAAAAGAGAAATAAAGAGAAATCCTCAAAAAGAGATATTTTAATAAGAATAAAACAAGATAATGAAGAATAATGCATTTACATGCATCTAGAAGGATAATGAGTATCCAATAAAAAGGATTTCGAAATAATCGAGTTTCTTGGGATCCAAGGAGCCCAATGAATAAAAAGAGGAAAGAGAAAATACCCATAACAGAAAATAAGAAGATAATGTGAGTATACAATTAATGTATTATGTGGTATTTCTAAAAAGAAAGTAATTTCTATTAAAGGAAAATAGGATTTCCTGCCTATGGATTGAAAAGCAAGAAAAAAAGAGAATAAGTGGGATAATTTTCGAAATCATAATATCAAAAGAAAAAAGGAGTATGAGAGAAAGAGAGAGAACTAGCTTCTTGGTGAAGGAATCCCTTTCCTATTAGGAAAAGCATCGTTTTCTTTGTGAGCAAACATTCATGGGCCTGGGTACCCCTCTATATAAAGGGGTAGAACCCTGGTTTGAGTTCAAGGAAGATCTCACGTAACTCTACCTCTCTTCTTTGTTCTTTATGTAAAAAACCTAGATGAGTTGGGTAGAGGCACCCTGGAACTATGAGGGTTCTTTTGATGGTCTTGCTTGAGTAGGGAAGCCTCCACGATCACCCAGATCGATCGACCACTCCTTCTTTGGCCTCGGGTTCGTGCGGCTGACCGCCGACCTACTACAGTTGCAGCAGCAGTTGTGTGCTTCTCCCGCTTGGGAGAGGCCACCTCGACCGCATCTCAGAGCTCATACAGGTGCGGCTAGGGCCGACAGATCAAGGGGACCCATCCCCAGGGGCCGACGAGGTCTAGGAGAGGAAGAGGAGTGTCGTCCATGGTTGCTAGGGCGACCAACTGGAGGTGGCGCGAGGTTGAAGGAAGGTTTGGGCCATTGGACCATTCTTCCCTTCCCATTATTGAAGGAGTGACCCACTTATCCAGAGCAGAACCATCATTCAATTATGTTTCCAAATCGCAAGAGCCTTGCATGGTAAAGGAGGTCACGTGGCGCTCTCCGATTGGTCCAAAGTAAGTGAACTTTATAAAATTCATAGTTAATTATTCGTAGCTCGGAATAGCATGCATAAAATATGAAAGTTGCTCAGAAAAATGATGGGATTCCATTAAAAATATAATTGAAGTTTGATTCCTCTTGAAATTAGAAAATTAATGGAATATGTCAACTTTAATGTATTAATGTTTAAAGAACCCTTTTTTTAGATGAATAATATATTTATAAGGGTTTAATGGATGAGTAGAGTTGATATTAACCTGTTAATCATAAAGTGATACACTAAGATCGAAAAAGATGAATTTGGCACGTAATTAGTAAATTTAGAGTTTCATGTGCGTGAATATACTTTAATGGGCCTTGAAACCCGAATGTTGGAAAATTCGACTCTTAATAGCTTTAATTATTCAAAGTGGTGAATAAAGATGAGATATAATGATTCCAAGATATTTTGAGCATTAATGTTTCTAATTGTGGTTAAATAACCTTAATATAGAAATTAGGGTTTTGAGTGAATCGAGGTAGAATTAATAATAAATAACGTTCATATGAGTATTAGAGCATAATGAACTATGAATTGATGATAAATGAGCATAATGACGTTGTGATAGATTAAAAAGGATAAAAATGGTAGCTTTAATGTAAAAGAGGCTTAATGGACTTAACTGATGGTTAAATGTTGTTAATGGATAACTTTAATATCTTTTTTGAAGAATAGATGAGATAATTAGGGTTTGTGATCAATTGTGTTAAATTAGGGTTTAAAATAGTAAAAGATGAAGGGAAACCCTAATTGCAATGGAAACCCTAAAAGTGGACTAGAAACCCTAGGAAGCGAGCTAGATTTAATAGATCTTAATGACATGAGTAATAAAAGGAAATTGTATAATTGTTTCAGGATCTTATTGAATGCTTGCTTGCCTATTGATTGATTGGACTATTTCTGTCTCACATCAACTTGATAGGTATGTGGTTAATTATGAATAACCACCTTAGTTTCCCGAGGATTATCCGGATGGTTAATTGCATTGAATACAAATTATCAATTTGGATGTTCATACTTTCAAATCATAAAGTAACTATGATTATCACATTAATAATAGAAGTATGTATTCTCACACCTACATGCCACCCTGATGGAAGATGCCAAAGGTCAGACCCAGATGGGTAGACCAATGGGCACCATGAGTGGTGACCCCAGGCACCAAGCTTAGGGATGAGAAGGTGGCCTATGATATTGAATGACTAACGGGAACTATGAAGGATGACCCCAAGCACCAAACTCGGGATTGAGAAGGTGGCCTTAAGTCAATGGCAAAAGAAACCCTAAGGTGGGTATGCCAGGGTTAGGGCAAAAGCGGTGGAGAATGTCATTCTGAAAAGCATAAATTGGTTTGTTAAGTAACTTGATTTTGATAATTAGATTGTTATTCATATGTGTAAACTTTTGGGTGTCCCCACATACCAGTATATTTTGATATGCTGACCGACGTTTTGTTTTTCGACGTTTTAGGTATAAGATTGAAAGGCACAAACATTAAAGTGACACATCGTGAAAATAAGAAGTAAAGTACAAGGAGGGTTAGATAGAATAATTCATGTTGTGGATAGATACTTTTCCAAAGTTTTCAAAAGGTATGCAAAGTTTTATTTTAATACCAGATTTCAGTTTAGTTAGTAGAATTTCATAATTATTATTGATTATTTGTTGAACCTTTGATCCGGGTTATTGGATAACAACTCTAATCTCTTGGTCTCCCTTAAGTGGGGGTTACCGGGAGATGGGGTCATTACAGAGGTACTTGCCGAGATTTGTAGTGTGTTGGAACCTACCCATTCTAGTGATATATCTCTTGAGGTTCCTATCCACACTTCTGGAGAAGAAAATCCTTGTTTTCATCATAGACACATCATGTCCAGAAGTTTGCTCAAAGGCCCTAAAGCAGTTCATGATCATCCGCATCTGGTCAAGACCTACTCATGTGAAGATGATCAAGTCGTCTGCAAAACAAATGTGGGATATGGCTGGTCCCCTACAACCCAGCCTCACCGGTTTCCAGCTTCCTTCCTCCACCTTCAGATGAATCAACTGGCTTAACCTCTCCAGACACAACACAAATAGGTAGGGGGACTGTGGGTCCCCTTGGTGCAAACCCTTGCTCGCCCTAAAGGGCTCGAATGTTCTTCCATTCCACGTGATGCTAGGGTTACCTGTAGTGATGGACACCATGATATAATTGGTGATGATCGTCGGGATACCTATCCTGCTGAGAGTGTCCAACACGAACCCCCAATCCATTTAGTCATAGGCCTTCGTGAGGTCTATTTTAATATCCATTGCCTTGGTTCCTTTTTTCCTTTTCATCATGTTGATAACCTCCTAGACTAAGGTGATGTTGTCTGTAATACATCGACCTGGGATGAAATTTCTTTGTGCCTTTGAAACCCAGATCAGGATGAACTTCTTTAGCCAATGTACCACCAACTTTGAGCAGGCCTTCAAGGCCACATTATTTAGTGACATGGGTCTCAGACTTTCACACTTTTCAGGGGTGGCAGCTTTTGGAATCATGACAATTGTGGATTTGCAAAGGGCATCCAGAACATTGCCATCTTCAATAGCCACCTGGACAGTTCTCGTCAGACTGGATTCCATTGTATTCCAATTCTTCTGCAAGAAATGTTCAGAGACCACACCTGGACATCCTGAACGTCCTGAGTGTGAGGTGGTTTTTGGCACATAATGGCGTCCACCGTGGTTGGGTTGAACCAGTCATCCAGAAAATCTTTATCCCAGTTCCCTTGCAGATCCACCATACTAGCAACTTTGAGATTTTGCAGATCTCGTTGGATACTTCTCGTGACTCCCTCCAATTTTGACTCATTGTCCAACCACCGATCATACCATACACTCAACGATTCTCCATTCATAGAGATGGCATAGGAGTTTGCTTCCATGAAACATTCTCCATCGAATACATCTGTCCCCAATCTTGATATGTTGGTAGGCTTGGTTCCCCCTCTTCTCCTTTCTCTCATTAACCAGATCTAGTCGGTGTCCCTGTTGTTTCTTATCTCCCATAGGTGCTTTAGGATCAAAGCAATGTTCCACTCCCTCATGCTTCTGATCCCCAACCCCCCTTCCTTCTTTCTGCATATCAACTTGTTCCATGCTACGAGGGCCATTGGGTGGACTTTGTGATTACCCCCCAGATAAAACTTCTCACTGCGCCATCAATTTTGTCACATAAATGCAGGGGCAACTTAGCAGTCTACATCACGTATGTTGGAAGCACCTGCAAAACCAATTTAGCGAGTGTGATACGGCCTGCTAAGGATAAACATCTGGCAAACTAAGAAGTAACCTTATTGGTCACTTTGTCTAGAATCTTCCTGTATGTGTACTTATTAATTCTGCCATGGACAATTGGAACACCGAGGTTGTTACAACCCCGATTTTTGGGTTCAATTGGTGAGAAATGTAATTTCTCATATTTGAACAAATAATGATATTATTTGTTTTGAATAAATGGATTTCATTTACAATAGCCTTGATGATTGTGTTGTGGGCTTTATTGGTTATTGGGCCCAATAATAAGGAAATTCAATTAAATAAGAAATCGAGAAAAGAAAGATGTAGAAACCTCTAGAAGGCAAGTAACTTAATCCAAAGGAGGATTTCGTGCCACATGGGTTCCTTGGGTTCCAAGGAGTCCAAACTTGCAAAAAGAAAGCAATAAGAAAAGAAAATATCAATTAAGTATTTCTTTATTAAGAAAGAAATTGAAAACAATGGTAAAATGTGGAAAACAAGTGAAAAGAGGTATAATTGAGTAATCCTTAGTGGAATTTCGTATACCAAGGATTCCTAATGAATACCAATGAGGAAATAAAAGAGAAATAAAGAGAAATCCTCAAAAAGAGATATTTTAATAATAATAAAACAAGATAATGAAGAATAATGTATTTAGATGCATCTAGAAGGATAATGAGTATCCAATAAAAAGGATTTCGAAATAATAGAGTTTCTTGGGATCCAAGGAGCCCAATGAATAAAAAGAGGAAAGAGAAAATACCCTTAATAGAAAATAAGAAGGTAATGTGAGTATACAATTAATGTATTATGTGGTATTGCTAAAAAGAAAGTAATTTCTATTAAAGGAAAATAGGATTTTGTGCCTATGGATTGAAAAGCAAGAAACAAAGAGAATAAGTGGGATAATTTTCGAAATCGTAATATCAAAAGAAAAAGGAGTATGAGAGAAAGAGAGAGAACTAGATTTTTGGTGAAGGAATCCCTTTCCTATTAGGAAAAGCATCATTTTCTTTGTGGGAAAACGTTCATGGGCCTGGGTACCCCTCTATATAAACGGGTAGAACCCCGGTTTGAGTTCAAGGAAGATCTCACGTAACTCTACCTTTCTTCTTTGTTCTTTAAGTGCAAAACCAAGATGAGTTGGGTAGAGGCACCTTGGAACTACGATGGTTATTTTCATGGTCTTGCTTGAGGAGGGAAGCCTCCACGATCACCCAGATCGATCAGCCACTCCTCCTTTGACCTCGGGTTCGTGCGGCTGACCGCCGACCTGTTGTAGTTGCAGCATCGGTCATGCGCTTCTCCCACTTGGGAGCGGCCACCTCGGTCACATCTCAGAGCTCCAACAGGCGTGGCTAGGGCCGACGGAGCAAGGGGACCCGTCCCCAGGGGCCGACGAGGTCCAGGAGAGGAAGAGGAGCATCGTCCATGGCTGCTAGGGCGACCAAATGGAGGTGGCGCGAGGTTGAAGGAAGGTTCAGGCCATTGGACCATTCTACCCTTCCCGTTATTGAATGAGTGACCCACTTATCAAGGGAAGAATCGTCATTCGATTATGTTTCCAAATCGCAAGAGCCTGGCATGGTAAAGGAGGTGACGTGGCGCTCTCTGATTGGTCCAAAGTAAGTGAACTTTACAAAATTCATAGTTAATTATTCGTAGCTCGGATAACCACGCATAAAATATTAAAGTTTCTCAGAAAAATGATGGGAATCCATTAAAAATATAATTGAAGGTTGATTCCTCTTGAAATTCGAAAATTAATGGAAGATGTCAACTTTAATGTATTAATCTTTAAAGAACCCTCTTTTTTAGATGAATAATATATTTATAAGGGTTTAATAGATGAGTAGAGTTGATATTAACCTATTAATCATAAAGAGATACATGAAGATCGAAAAAGATGAATTTGGAACGTAATTAGTTAATTTAGAGTTCCATGTGTGTGAATATACTTTAATGGGCCTTGAAATCCTAATGTTGGCAAATTCGACTCTTAATAGCTTTAATTATTCGAAGTGGCGAATAAAGATGAGATATAATGATTCCAAGATATTTCGAGCATTAAAGTGTCTAATTTTAGTTAAATAACCTTAATATAGAAATTAGGGTTTTGAGTGAATCGAGGTAGAATTAATAATAAATAACGTTCATATGAGTATTAGAGCATAATGAACTACGAATTGATGATAAACAAGCATAATGACGTTTTCATAGATTAAAAAGGATAAAAATGGTAGCTTTAATGTAAAAGAGGCTTAATGGACTTAATTGATGGTTAAATGTTGTTAAAGGATAACTTTAATATCTTTTGTGAAGAATAGATGAGAAAATTAGGGTTTGTGATCAATTATATAAAATTAGGGTTTAAAATAGTAAAAGATGAAGGGAAACCTTAATTGCAATGGAAACCCTAAAAGTGGACTAGAAACCCTAGGAAGCGAGCTAGATTTAATAGATCTTAATGACATGAGTAATAAAAGGAAATTGTATAATTGTTTCAGGATCTTATTGAATGCTTGCTTGCCTATTGATTGATTGGACTATTTCTGTCTCACATCAACTTGACAAGTATGTGGTTAATTATGAATAACCGCCTTATTTTCCCAAGGATTTTCCGGATGGTTAATCGCATTGAATACAAATTATCAGTTTGTATGTTCATACTTGCAAATCAAAAAGTCACTATGATTATCACATTAATAATAGAAGTATGTATTCTCGCACCTACATGCCACCCTGATGGAAGATGCCAAAGGTCAGACCCAGATGGGTAGACTAATGGGCACCATGAGTGGTGACCCAGGCACCAAGCTCGGGAATGAGAAGGTGGCATATGATATTGAATGACTAACGGGCACTATGAAGGGTGACCCCAGGCACCAAGATCGGGATTGAGAAGGTGGCCTTAAGTCATTGGCAAAAGAAACCCTAAGGTGGGTATGCCAGGGTTAGGGCAAAAGCGGTGGAGAATGTCATATTGAGAAGCATAAATTGGTTTGTTAAGTAACTTGATTGTGATAATTAGATTGTTATCCATATGTGCAAACTTTTGGTTGTCCCCACATACCAATATATTTCGATATGCTGACCGACGTTTTGTTTGTCGGCGTTTTAGGTACAATATTGAAAGGCACAAACAGTAAAGTGACACATCGTGAAAATAAGACGTAAAGTACAAGGAGGGTTAGATAGAATAATTCATGTTGTGGATAGATAGTTTTCTAAAGTTTTCAAAAGGTATGCAAAGTTTTATTTTAATACCATATTTTAGTTTAGTTAGTAGAATTTCATAATTATTATTGATTATTTGTTGAACCTTTGATCTGGGTTATTGGATAAGGACTCTAATCTCTTGGTCTCCCTTAAGTGGGGGTTACCGAGAGACGAGGTCATTACAATTGCTATCAGAGAGAAGGTTCCTCATTTAATCTTTAATAATTATTAAATTTTACAAATTCTGTAGGACCCTAGGGAGTTATTTGAGGATTATCTGAAAGACAGAGGTGCCTAGAAAATGATCACGACCGGGGGTTGGCAATATTTTCCTCCGCACCGCTAGTCAGAATATGAGGACTCCCGGATCCTTGTGACTGCCTGGCCAAAGTCTTAGGGTATGATTCGAAATAAGATACCTTTAGGACTCTCTCATCTTGTTCATCCCTTCTCAACTCAAATTCTGTTAAGAACCTTAAGGATTAGGGTTTCCTCTCTTCTCTTCACCCTCTTAAGGTATGGGTAAGGTTGATAAGGATTAAGGAATCCTCCATCAAATTAATGAAAAGCATGTAAATAAGACGTCATGGACATCAGCTTAATAGAGTAAGCGTAAAGGAATAGATATATGCTTAGGTCATATGACATGAGTTGTCATTTCCCTCAGGAGAGACCTGAGGATAGACCTCCTTGGCAGGAGGATGAGTAGAGAGAGTTAGTCTTAGAGGTAGAGACCTCCATTAAAAGTGGAGACCTAGCACATCCTTTGAGGATGATGTTAGCCCTAACCCTAAGTAGAGGTTAGAGAGAGAAGATAGATGTCATGGTTGATCGAGTGTTTGGTTGGACATGCCTTTGGGATGCCATAAGAGGTTAGATGACCTAGTACCTTTGGCGACCCAACCCTGGAAAGGGTCATGCATGTTTGAGAGAAAGATAGCTCCTTCATGGATGAGGTTAGTAAATAACCTATAGAAACCTTATGGGTTGTTGCAAGTAGGATATAGCTTGCACCCAGAGTACATCAGTAGTATGAGCAATAAGTTAAAACTGAGGCCAGAAGGGTTGGATGGATGGCTTATGAGATAAGCATAAGGGGATATGGATAATCATGAGAAAACATAAGTTTGAGCATAGGCTTCACCCACATAGGGGTATGCTTGTGAGATTGATCCTTCATGGAGAGAGGACCTCTAATAGTAAGGTTGGATGTGGATTTAGCTCTAGAGAGAGAAAGCAGGAACTAGGCAAGAAGGTTGGAAACCTAAAACCCCAAGATGTGAGGAAGAGTGGGGAGTTGAGGATGATGTGACCTAAGTGGTTGATAGTGGTTTCCTTATGATTAACCCCTGGAGGCTGATGATATCTTGGTTTCCATTAAAGGAACCAAACCCTAAAGAGAGAATAATGCTTCTGGAACATATGTTCCTATGGTATAGGAGTTTACCTGCTAAGATGAGTCAAGGAATGCCTTAGACCCTAAGGAGGTTTAAGTAACCAATTGTGAGGCTTTATACCTAGTTGGTTGTCCTTGAGGAGGACTCAACTCTGAGGTGTTTCTCATATAAAAGGATCATGGAAGTACATGACATATCTTGGATATGCTTGAATCGTGGTTATGAGATTGAGCATGCAGTTGGACACCCAAGGGTGGACCTAGGGTTCCTAGGCCTAAGAGGGGAAGCAGTGTACCCGATGCTCATGATGAGATTTGAGTCTCTATAGTTTCGAGCATATGTAGAGGAAAACGAAACCCCTTAAGTTAAGGGTATGTTTGACGAACCCCTCATAGCTAAGTTGATGACATGGGAAGGTATGATCCAGACCCAATGTTGAGGAATGAGAACAAGTATGACCTAGCATGGTTTAGTAGGTGGTCTTCTTGTGCCGTAGTAGCTTGCTAGGGTTAAGCATGCTTATGTGGATGTAAACCCTAGATAAATGGACGTTTGTGACCTTTGTTATCAAGGTGTAGTTTCCTCCCATCCTGGGAGAGGGACCCTATTGTAGGGTATATACCAGTCTTGTTAGTTTAAGGTAACCTAAAGAGGTCTCATAGGATCTTAAGAAGCTAAGTGAAAAGTACATGGTATGAGGATCAGCGTGTAGACCCATCGATAACCATCTCTATGTGCACGTGGATGTGTTACCATGGAGGTAATAGGTATGGGGCTTGACCTAGGTAGGTAGGTTGCCATGATCCCTATAAAAGGATGAAAGTTAGTCCATGAATGTAGAGAGAGAGATGATGAAGGCTTGGGTGAGGTTATAAGTTGAACATGTACTATAGGAGAATCCTAAGTCCATCTGAGGGTCAAGTAGGGATAAGACCGATGGAAGTAGGAGTTGCCTAATTCCCTAGTTGCACATGACCATAGGGTCGGGAGTTAACTGCTATCATTGTCTGAGGGCCATGGGTTGGGAGATTGATCACCTTCGTGAACTCATGAGATCCAAAGGGTAGATGAGTAGGGCACTCTCTGGATGCATACGGGAAGAGGGATGACCCCAAAAGTGTCGGCACCCTATAGACCTAGAGAAGATGACCAAGGATCGTGTAGTGACCCAAGTAAGTTCGAGACCAGTTATGCATGGAAGTAGCTTTGATATCATGATGTTTGTGATGTAGATACATATGTGGCACGTTGCAACTTAGATTTAAAGGTGTATTGACAAGGTGGGATGTACCATCTCTACTCTTAGAGCATGAAGAACTTTGTGTTTGGACGACCACCAAATGCTTATTTCCTCTTGTTATGGGAGGGAGAGATGGGACAATATGCACGCCATACACCAAGGATAAAAGATGATGCGAGTTGGAATGTTACTATAAGGTATGAAGATAGAGATGATAACATACCTTGGTGGAGTGAATGATGCATGGATGGTTTACAAACACTAAGAGGAATAGTGTAGTCATCTTATGAGGATGTTTTATAATGAGCTATGTGGAACTTGCAAGTTATACAAGGTTGAGTTTGATCACCATGAGGATGAGTTCAGGGTTTCTTGATGAAGACAAACTTAGACTTTGAGATGAGATGATAAGTATAATACATGGAGGTATATGTCCTCAACAATACCTAACACCTAAGGATAAGAAGTGGTAATGAATGCTCTGGTTGAGATATAGTTGCTTAGCTAGAAGAAGTTGAGGATTCTAGGCTAACCTTAAGTTGAGAAAAAGAGATAAGTTGGGCTAACACCCATATGTATCAAAAGAGGTTAATCAAGTAAATGATTATTTGGTTAGCTAGTCTAGTCTGTGATATAATGAAAGGATGGTTGGAGAACCTCAGATGTACTTCTTTGGAAAGGAAAGTGATGAAACCCTAATGAGAGTGGTTTAGGGTTTCCTAGGTATCGATCTTGAGGAATCATGACATACCAGAGATCATGGTTTTAAGATCACCAAACACTGTGATACTACAAAGATAGTAAGTGATAGTAGCACTTTGGCTACTTGATGTGAAGTTGCATGTAGCATGTGGCCATGCAAGCAAGGGGTGAACGACGAACACCAGTAACCCAGTACATGAATATAAAGTATGAAGAGTCCCCAAGAGGGAATGGGAGTTCACCACTATGGATATTGAGGTAAGTCTCCCCGGGACCAAGAAAGGTCAAGATGCAATATGGGTTATGGTAGATCGCCTTACCTAGATAACATGAGAAAGAAAGAGTTCTGTCAAGGGACAGATCTGGTTGAACTAGATATGAAAAGAGATGGTTCAACTGCACCATGATGCGAGTTTGAAGGTCTTTGAGTTTGATCTAAAGGTTCCCTTCCAAAAGGTGGGAATGGGTACATGAAGAACTCGATGTTAGTACAATTTATCACCCCTAACTAATGATTAGTATAATCTAGACTAAAGGGTCTGATGAGAGCATGTGTTCTCATTTAGGGTGATCTCTAGAGACAGTTCTTGTCCTATGAAAGATGTGATGATAACCACCATCACTAGTATCGGGAGTTAAAGAAGCTCTGTAAGGGAGGTTGTGTCAGTCACCACTTTAGTAAGGTGATGTTGGTGAAAGGACCACGTGATGGTTAGAAAAGGACCACGGTGTGTGTAGATGAAGTCGCTTTGATCGTGCAATGGTTTAAAGGAGCCTTGAGATGACGAGAGTCGTGAGCAAATGCAAAGTAGACTGACATGCAGTTCACTGTGGGAGAATATGTGATGTGAAAAATCCGACCCCTCTAAGATACAGCTGAGAAAGTTGAGTCCCCGATATGTGGGTCCATTTGAGATAGATTGGTGGAAATGGTTGTGTTTAGACTTTCCCCTCAGGATAACTTGATGTGTGATGAGTTCCATGTGTCCAATTTAGAGCACTATGTGAGGTACCCAAGCCCTATGTTGAGCCCTGAACCTATTTCAGTTTTATGAGAGGCTGAAATGTCCTGAGTCACCTATGAGGGTACGATATACCAAGGTAAGAAAGAACTCCGATGGAAGAATATGTGATAATAAAGGTTCTTGGGAAGCACCATGGAAAGGGGGAGGCCACATGGGAGCCATGATGGACATAGGAAAGTCTTATCCTGATTTATTTAATTGCTTGATGGAATTTTGAGGGAAAAATTCCTATAAGAGGGGAATGATGTTACAACCACGATTTTTGGTTTCAATTGGTGAGAAATGTAATTTCTCATATTTTAACAAATAATGATATAATTTGTTTTGAATAAATGTATTTCAATTACAATAGCCTTGATGATTGTGTTGTGGGCTTTATTGGTTGTTGGGCCCAATAACAAGGAAATTCAATTAAATAAGAAATCGAGAAAAGAAAGATGTAGAAACCTCTAGAAGGCAAGGAACTTAATCCAAAGGAGGATTTCATGCCACATGGGTTGCTTGGGTTCCAAGGAGTCCAAAGTTGCAAAAAGAAAGCAATAAGAAAAGAAAAGATCAATTAAGTATTTCTTTATTAAGAAAGAAATTGAAAACAATGGTAAAATGTGAAAAACAAGTGAAAAGAGGTATAATTGAGTAATTCTTAGTGGAATTTCGTATCCCAAGGATTTCTAATGAATACCAATGAAGAAATAAAAGAGAAATAAAGAGAAATCCTCAAAAAGAGATATTTTAATAAGAATAAAACAAGATAATGAAGAATAATGCATTTAGATGCATCTAGAAGGATAATGAGTATCCAATAAAAAGGATTTTGAAATAATAGAGTTTCTATTAAAGGAAAATAGGATTTCGTGACAATTAATGTATTATGTGGTATTGCTAAAAAGAAAGTAATTTCTATTAAAGGAAAATAGGATTTCGTGCCTATGGATTGAAAAGCAAGAAAAAAAGAGAATAAGTGGGATAATTTTCGAAATCGTAATATCAAAAGAAAAAGGAGTATGATAGAAAGATAGAGAACGAGCTTCTTGGTGAAGGAATCCCTTTCCTATTAGGAAAAGCATCGTTTTCTTTGTGAGCAAACGTTCATGGGCCTGAGTACCCCTCTATATAAAGGGGTAGAACCCCAGTTTGAGTTCAAGGAAGATCTCACGTAACTCTACCTCTCTTCTTTGTTATTTACATACAAAACCTAGATGAGTTGGGTAGAGGCACCCTGGAACTATGAGGGTTCTTTTCATGGTCTTGCTTGAGTAGGGAAGCCTCCACGATCACCCAGATCGATCGGCCACTCCTCCTTTGGCCTTGGGTTCGTACGGCTGACCGCCGACCTACTGCAGTTGCAGCAGCGGTCGTGCGCTTCTCCCGCTTGGGAGAGGCCACCTCGCCTGCATATCGGAGCTCGTATAGGTGCAGCTAGGGCCGACGGAGCAAGGGGACCCATCCCCAGGGGCCGAGGTCTAGGAGAGGAAGAGGAGTTTTGTCCATGGCTTCCAGGGAGACCAACTGGAGGTGGCGCGAGGTTGAAGGAAGGTTTGGGCCATTGGACCATTCTTCCCTTCCCGTTATTGAAGGAGTGACCACTTATCAAGGGCAGAACCATCATTCCATTATGTTTCCAAATCGCAAGAGCCTTGCATGGTAAAGGAGGCGACGTGGCACTCTCCGATTGGTGAAAAGTAAGTGCACTTTACAAAATTCATAGTTAATTATTCATAGCTCGGATTAGCATGCATAAAATATGAAAGTTGCTCAGAAAAATGATGGGAATCCACTAAAAATATAATTGAAGTCTAATTCCTCTTGAAATTAGAAAATTAATGGAATATGTCAATTTTATTGTATTAATGCTTAAAGACCCTTTTTTTAGATGAATAATATATTTATAAGGGTTTAATGGATGAGTAGAGTTGATATTAACTTGTTAATCATAAAGAGATACATTAAGATCGAAAAAGATGAATTTGGCACATAATTAGTTAATTTAGAGTTTCATGTGCGTGAATATACTTTAATGGGCCTTGAAACCCTAATGTTGGAAAATTCGACTCTTAATAGTTTTAATTATTCAAAGTGGTGAATAAAGATGAGATATAATGATTCCAAGATATTTCGAGCATTAAAGTTTCTTATTGTGGTTAAATAACCTTAATATAGAAATTAGGGTTTTGAGTGAATCGAGGTAGAATTAATAATAAATAGCGTTCATATGAGTATTAGAGCATAATGAACTATGAATTGATGATAAACGAGCATAATGACGTTGTCATAGATTAAAAAGAATAAAAATGGTAGCTTTAATGTAAAAGAGGCTTAATGGACTTAATTGATGGTTAAATTTTGTTAAAGGATAACTTTAATATCTTTTTTGAAGAATAGATGAGATAATTAGGGTTTGTGATCAATTGTGTTAAATTACGGTTTAGAATAGTAAAAGTTGAAGGGAAACCCTAATTGCAATGGAAACCCTAAAAGTGGACTAGAAACCCTAGGAAGCGAGCTAGATTTAATAGATATTAATGACATGAGTAATAAAAGGAAATTGTATAATTGTTTCAGGATCTTATTGAATGCTTGCTTGCCTATTGATTGATTGGACTATTTCTGTCTCACATCAACTTGATAGGCATGTGGTTAATTATGAATAACCACCTTAGTTTCCCGAGGATTATCTGGATGGTTAATCACATTGAATACAAATTATCAGTTTGGATGTTCATACATGCAAATCATAAAGTCACTATGATTATCACATTAATAATAGAAGTATGTATTCTCGCACCTACATGCCACCCTGATGGAAGATGCCAAAGGTCAGACCCAGATGGGTAGATCAATGGGCACCATGTGTGGTGACCCCAGGCACCAAGCTCGGGGATGAGAAGGTGGCCTATGATATTGAATGACTAACGAGAACTATGAAGGATGACCCGAGGCACCAAAGTCGGGATTGAGAAGGTGGCATCAAGTCATTGGCAAAAGAAACCCTAAGGTGGGTATGCGAGGGTTAGGGAAAAAGCGGTGGAGAATGTCATATCAAAAAGCATAAATTGGTTTGTTAAGTAACTTGATTGTGATAATTAGATTGTTATCCATATGTGCAAACTTTTGGCTGTCCCCACATACCAGTATATTTCGATATGCTGACTGACGTTTTGTTTTTCGACGTTTTAGGTATAAGATTGAAAGGCACAAACATTAAAGTGACACATCGTGAAAATAAGAAGTAAAGTACAAGGAGGGTTAGATAGAATAATTCATGTTGTGGATAGATACTTTTCCAAAGATTTCAAAAGGTATGCAAAGTTTTATTTTAATACCAGATTTCAGTTTAGTTAGTAGAATTTCATAATTATTAGTGATTATTTATTGAACCTTTGATCCGAGTTATTGGATAACAACTCTAATCTCTTGGTCTCCCTTAAGTGGGGGTTACCGGGATACGGGGTCGTTACAGAGGTACTTGCCGAGATCTGTAGTGTGTTGGAACCTACCCATTCTGGTGATCTATCGCCTGAGGTTCCTATCCACACTTCTGGAGAAGAAAATCCTTGTTTTCATCATAGACACATCATGTCCAGAAGTTTGCTCAAAGGCCCTAAAGCAGTCCATGATTGTCCGCATCTTGTCGAGACCTACTCGTGTGAAGATGATCAAGTCGTCTGCAAAACAAATGTGGGATATGGCCGGTCCCCTACAACCCAGCCTCACCGGTTTCCAGCTTCCTTCCTCCACCTTAAGATGAATCAACTGGCCTAACCTCTCCAGACACAACACAAATAGGTAGGGGGATAGCAGGTCCCCTTGGTGCAAATCCCTGCTCACCCTAAAGGGCTCGAATGTTCTTCTGTTCCACGCGATGTTAGTGTTACATGTAGTGATGGACGCCATGATATAATTGGTGATGTTCGTCGGGATACCTATCCTGTTGAGAGTGTCCAACACAAACCCCCAATCCATTTAGTCATAGGCCTTTGTGAGGTCTATTTTAATAGCCATTGCCTTGGTTCCTTTTTTCCTTTTCATCATGTTGATAACCTCCTAGACTAAGGTGATGTTGTCTGCAATACATCGACCTAGGATGAAATTTATTTGTGCCTTTGAAACCCAGATCAGGATGAACTTCTTCAGCCAGTGTACCACCAACTTTGAGAAGGCCTTCTAGGCCACATTATTTAGTGACATGGGTCTCAGACTTTCACACTTTTCAGGGCTGGCAGCTTTTGGAATCATGACAGTTGTGGATTTGCAAAGGGCATCCAAAACATTGCCATCTTCAATAGCCACCTGGACAGTTCTCTTCAGACTGGATTCCATTGTATTCCAATTCTTCTGCAAGAAATGGGCACTTACCCCGTCCGGGCATGCCACCTTTACGGGGTCAAGGATGTTGACTATATCACAGATTTCTTCCACACTTGGCTTGATGCCAAGCCTCCTACATTCATCAGCCATGGGCTTTCAAAATGTGCCTGGGAAATCATCTCCACCATATGGGCCTCTGTCTTCTGGTGCAGTAAGCACACCCTTGAAGTGGCGCATGACCAGGTCCATCAGTTCATCCTCTCCTCTTATCCATTCACTGGCTTCATTCCTCAGGGCGGTGATGTTGTTCTTTCTCTTCCGATGATTGATGAAATTGTGATAATAATGACTATTTTTGTCTCCTTCTATTATCCAGTTTAAGTGTGCCTCGTGCTTGAGCTCCTCCTCCTACTCCTTAAGAATTATGTCCAGATCATCTTGCATGTTGGTGTATAATGCATCCGATATTGGGTTATATTGCTCTGACATATCAATTTGCAATCAGTTGATATTACTCAGCAGGTTGTCCTTTCTTCTCCTCTTTTGCTTATGATCCTTTCTGCTCCAATCATGAACTGGCCCTTGGGCCTCCACTAGGGCCTCGTGGAAGGGAAGGTCTAATCTCTAGGACCTTTTCAACATCTCGGGGAACTCATGATTGCCTTGCCACGAAGGTCGGGTACTGAATCTATGACTCCTCTCTCTAACATTGCGTCGAACAAGGAGGTGCCAATGATCTGAACCCATTTTTGGGAGGTGCTCCACCACCACGCTTGGGTAACTAGCAACAAATTCCACATTGCCTAGTTCCTTGTCCAACCTCTTCTGTAGCAAGTCGTGTTTGTACGTGTATTTCATGCCAAAAAAACTAAGATCCGAGAGGTCCGCCTCCATTATGGTGTCTTGGAACAATGTGGCTTCATGATTGTTGAAAACACTGGATCCACTTCGTTCACATGGGTTGACAATCACGTTGAAATCTCCTATGCATAACCAAGCTTCTTTGAGTTTTTGTCCCAATGTCGCGATGTGCTTCCGTATGAGCCTTCGAGTGGCTATCTACGAGCTAGCATACACCACCGTGACACAGAGGCTGCCATTGATCCTGCAAGTGATGAATTGTCGATGACAACAAAGGACATCAATGGTACACATCTCTTCATTCCAGTAGAGCCAGATACCACCCGAGTATCCCCTCGCCTCCACTCAGAATGAACTCGAGAAACCCAGATTGACAATGGTACTCGTTGCCTTCTCAGCACTGATGTGAGTTTCAAGGATTTCAACCAGTTGTGGTTTATATATATTCATCAAATCCTTCAACACCCTCCTCCTCTTCTCACTACCTATACCCCTTGAGTTTTATAGAATAGATCATTTACTAGGGCACGAGGATCATATCCATTGCATGTACTCTATTTCTACATTGGTAATTATTATTATATAAACATCTTGGTTGCTAATCGATTCTTTAATGTTGGATTTATAGAATAATCATTTATCTTGCATGATTGTCGTAATCTTAGAAATCTAGAATTAGAACAAAAAATGTTATTATTGAACCTTGTATGAGACCACAAAAAGGTTTTCTTGAGTGTGACAATTAAGGATCCGTAGGTACTCCTCTGAGAGACTACAAGGAGATCAATCGATGTGGATTTCATACTCTGGAAGGATATGAAACCCCTTGATCCCAATCCAATATTGATATGAATAAATGATGCCATGCTTAAAGCAGTAAGACAGGGAGCGGTAGTGAATCCTATTGTCCTAATAATTTTATCATAGTATTGAGAATCAGTTCATTCATAGATATATCTTATTTCATACATTGATGGTTTAATTAATCAACCAAGAATCAACCGTGTATCCTTATTAACTACTTTTTATTAATTAGATTAAAGATTCATTTGGTTCTTCAAAATATTTTTTGTTGGGTTTAATCCTAAAGTTATATTGTGATTAGACCCATTTGCTTGAGTGTTGTGATTATTACATGTTAGACTAGGTAAGAACTTGACAAACTTTCCCTAGGTGAATTTATTGTTCTATATTTTACCACATCATGAGTTGATGATGGATGTGTTTCTTGTGAAGTTGTCTGAATTGCATAAACTCCACTTCTATTTAGGAGTTGGATCCATGGTTTTTCTCTTTATATTTAATGTTAGTCACCTCATCACATTAAGGACCCCCATAGTCCTTCTGTCACAAAACTATTCTTACCCTAATCCCAATCCCACTACATGGGTAGGTAGTGTTAAGGGGATTAGAGTGCGTTCCTTTGAGTGGCCCAAAAATCACACACATTATAT
The DNA here is from genome assembly GCA_963693085.1 of Alisma plantago-aquatica. Lineage (NCBI taxonomy): Eukaryota > Viridiplantae > Streptophyta > Magnoliopsida > Alismatales > Alismataceae > Alisma > Alisma plantago-aquatica. The sequence goes on from OY856413.1 coordinate 37,145,651, forward strand.
GCAAAAAGAAATAACATTCCATTTCTTAAAAAAAGGAACAAGTTTATTACATCAAGGGCCTGAAGTCAATGAGAAAAAAAAAGATTACAAGGTCGCAAGATACAAACTAGAAACAATATCCCATTTTACATATAATCAAATGTGGTAAGCACTCTTCATTCTAGCACATATTAGCAAGAGTATAGTAGATCAGCAATATCAAGTCTTCAAGTCTTCATGCCTAAAATTAGGTAGATTGAGACCCAACCAGTGCAATGCATAGGCATCCTTTGAAAAGAGCAATATTGAACCATTGAAAACATTTTATCAAAATATTGTACTTGGTATGACTTATACGAAAAATATTCAATCTAGATATTCAAGCTCATATTTATTTCGATCAATTCAATTTTTATAACGAATTTTGCCATTATATTGAACAACATGCATACATATAGGTATGGCTCCATCACCCCAATGAGATGGGGGAGGTCACTATGTTGTACAAGTTCCACCTTCTGATATGAGGAGGTTGCTTGTACCAAATATCAATATAATTAATACTGGCAGTTATAAGAGGCGTTATCAGTTATGTTCAAGGATTTTCAAAAATAAAAATACAAATCAAAAGATTACTCAGTAGGGAACGTTGTATCTCAAACAAATACATAGCCAAGATTTCCAACAAGTGTGCATACAAGATTATCATTCAATAGCACTAGTCTGTTCAAAGACGAATTAATATAAAAGCATACCTCTTGGATTCAAATTAGATTACTGTCAACATCCAAACACGAGTATTAAATCCAAGAGTTCAGATCAGATCATATATTGTAAGATACAAATCATTTGTTAAGATAATGAAAAATACCAATTATGTGTCATTACTTCAAGATTAGGGTTCTTAATTCCTACTTTTACCTAAGGTGATCATTCATCATATTATTTCAAAATCACATCATTAATATCAATATCTAGTATAAACAAGGATGAATGATCCACCAAGGTGTTTAATGATATTAAGGTAAACCCTAGTTATCCATATGCCCATTATTGCCATAAATCACGATTCTGATCATTCTAGGTCATAAATGTATGATCATAATCATTTGGGGTCATAACAAGCCCTAGAATATGAGTATAAAGATCAGGGATATTAATAATTTTCCAATAATCATGTTTTAGTAATCACTAGACTAATTGATCATTTTTCATAGCAAGATAGTTGATATATGTCCTAAAATTCATTGATCAAAATCTAGTGTCCAATATTTTCTCAGAGTCTAACATAACCAACATAAAGGGATTTTAGAAAAGAAAGTTTGAGTTTTGGGCAATTATTAGAGTTTACAATATCATTTAAATCCCTAATTAAGGTTCAGAGAGATCTAACTTTTTTTCATCAGAATAATTATAACAGAGAAAGACATTATTCCATATGAAAGTTCACATTTTTCTGAGCAATAGGGTATTTTTTGGAAATTATTTGGACACTAGATCTAATTTTAATGCATTTAACAATACTGGTCAATAAAAAATAGCTAGAATACAAAATATTTGAAAATAGAAAAAGGAAATTTCCAGCTTGGATTTACAGAATAGGGAAGGCATATGACTTTGTGAATCCTCCCACTGACCCGTGAGACATAGCTTGGATAAGAGGTCTATGACAGGGGAGAAAGGGTGAAAATGCCCATGTTCATTACATTAACAGTGTGACAAAACAAGGATATATTGGTGACACTGAAACAACAATTGTTCTTATCTTTGATCAAATGAAACCTCACACCAAGGATGTAACAACCTATAGAGGAGGAGAATAGAGGAATGGATTCAAGGAGCCTCAACATCCTTTAACATTGTCTAAAGCAGCTTGGCAACAATGTCCTTCCAAGGTGTATGGGATCTTTGTCGACAGAGCACTCCAGGCCATCATAGCTTCACCGAATGGGTGAAGAAGATCCATTGGATCCTCAAGATGGTACAGGTGTAGAGAATTCAAAGAGAGAGGTCGGTGATGGGGGGTACATGCTCTGGTTTAGACGAGAAGAGGTGGACATTGGTGGAGGATTTGGAGAGCCAATAGAGATCAATTGGTGGGTTATTGTGAGTAAAAGGAATGCAACAAAGCTGGCGAGAGGGTGAAATAGAAGAGATGATGCCTACGGTTGCCTCTGGGTTACCTCTGTCTCAACTCCATGGTTCCCCTAATTTGGGCAACTTTGTAAGAGAGACTGAGGGAGGAATTTTTGCAGTCACTTGAGAGTGGAGGAGATCCCAAATATGAGGAACAAATTTTAACCAAGAGAGAGCCAGTGAAGAGGGAGTCAAGGATGCCTAAACGACCAAAACATCTATTTGTTGTCTTTCGCAACTTCTAGGCAGGGAAGATGTCTGGTCCTTGAATCTGGGTCAGGGTCCATATGAGGATCCAATTAGATTAGGATAAAAGATTTTCGGATTTTTATAAATTTTTCTTCCTAAATTCATAACTCCCAAATTAACTCTCAAAAATTGTGAATCTTCATATGCTTCAAAGAACTTCCTTATACATATAGAAAAATTATGTTAAGGTTTGATCCACAAATAACATGAAATGGATAAAAAAAGAGCTGGTTTTGAAGTCAGAAGGTGCATAACATTCAATTTAGACATCATATTGTCAAATTGGGTGTCAAAAACGTTCAAATATCATGAGAATGATGTAGTGGGATCAATTTGTGTGGCATTGGATAACACAAGGGCATAATATAGACTTAGATAATAAATGTGAAAAATCAACTTCATCATATACTTTCCTCCTTAAAAGAATTTTGTCCTCAAAATTAAAAAAACCCATCAAACTATATTGGGAATTTAAAATTCATATCATAACTAACTCGGTATTCCTTCAACATCAGTAGTATTTCATAATTAAGCAATTGAGCATCAAGATAAAATCATAGTCGCATTGTTCATCAATTAGTAAAAGTCATCACTTGAGTCACAAATGGGGAGAGATCATCCTATAGATCACAAGTTTGGTGAGATCAAATTTTTTGGTCAAACAAATATAAATCTTGAAACAAGAGTACAATGTGAATTTCAAACCCAATATATTAGGGTCCTAGCTTCTACATTGGCCTAGGTGGGGTTATACATTCATGATTGAGATTTCTTGTTTCAACAATTCAAGACTAACATCCTAATTTCCATATCATGATTTCTTTCTCAAAATCAATGGAAAGTCCCACCCTAGCCCTCATGAGAGTTATACCCTACACCATAAATTAAGGGACTCAATATAGTCATCAATTCAAAATTTAGGATTTGAAAGTCACTAGTAATATGTCAAGGTTTATATCAAGATCCAGGTAGTATGATCATAATATTCATATCATCATTGAGATAGATAATCATGAGTCAAAATTAATAAATATCAAGAGTTGAGATTTTTTTTGGACATCAAAAGTCATAGGTCCAAAATTTTGAAGCTAGGGTTTAGATTCATATTTAGACCTTAGGGTAATCATTCTTCCATGTACAAGAATAGAACAATAATCGATCAACATTTCAAGATATCAATATCGAGTTCATCATTATGATTTTCAAGATTGATGAATGATCTAGACCTAGGTTTTTCTAGGAAGTCACCCACAAGCTATAGTCAACATTTTCATATTTCAAGATCATTATTAAATCTAGATTCAAGATTGAATGTCAATATCAACATGGATTTAACTTATTAGACTTAGATCAAGCAATCAAAATTGGATGAAAGGTGTTACCTGTTTAAACTCTAAATAATTAATAAGTTGAAATTTTAGATGTAGTCATGATAGGGATGCGACCTAGGTTAGGGGAGTCATGAGTCAACTACCATCCTAGTCTAGTACATTAATTTAAATTAGTCATGGGCATTTGATCATATCCAAATAGAGAGTGTGTTTGTAACCAAATCATATTCCATAAGGTCAAAAATCAAGATTATAATCGGGTAACCATGTCAAAATTATGCAAGATTGGGATCATAATTGCATTCATTTTCTTTCATGATCAAGTTAATGATATAATTTTAGAAATTGAGAAGTTGGATTGGGCACTCAAAGAATAAGATCATAATAGTGTAATATTGAGATATATTCTTTGTATCATTCATAATCAAGATTACAAGGAGGCATGGTGATCAATACCATTTAATGACACAATCATGGTATGTATCAAATAGGGAAAAGTTTACTTGGCTATGTTTGAGGTTTAATCAACAATAAGGCAACACAGACTTAACCAAATAGGGACCTCATCAACCATGAGGTATAAAGTAAAAATCCTCCTTATTTCACCATATAAAGATTATTATCATTTACCTCAAACATAGGAAACGTGTAGTCTAGTTTTGATGAAAATGAATTTTCATGATATGAGGGGTCATACATGAGTATTATATTTCAAGATTAATTCCATGGGTCAAAATATAGTTATCAAATTAAGGTCAGATCATGGCATAATTATATTAATCAAATTTCATGATTTCAAATGAATTTTAGTTTCCCCATGTATATGCTACCTATAATTAAGAAATAATGTTGTAAATAGTCATAAGAAAAGAACCACACAAGGATATGAGAGGACTAACTAATAATCATCATCTATTTGGGTGGCTTAAGTAGTCCATAAAGAAGAGACAAGATGCTAGAAGATTGTTTGGGGTTATAGGAAATCCTTCAATTCATTTCTGGATCCACTTAGGCCATGTGGAAAAGGGGAACCTCATCCACCCTAGCCAGATAGATGTGTAATGACCATTTCATATAAGAGGACCAAATTGTTTCAAATAATTTTTAATAGTTTATAATTTCAAGTAATATGTAGAAATATGAGGTAACTATTTGGGAATTTTCTGAAGATAATGGTAACTAGAAGGGACCACGACCCTGGGGCTGGAAAAACATTCATCCACATAGCTTGTCAGCTTACAAGGACTCTCAGACCTGTGCACCGTGCCTGGTCAAAGTCAGACGATTTTGCCTAAAGTAAAATTCCTTTAGTTTTTCTTCTTATCTTGATTCGTCCAATTTTTATCCTCTTGCGTAATAAACCCTAAAAAAATTCTCTCCTCATCTAAAATCAGGATTCTAAAAAGAAGTAGGATTGAAGCTTCCTCTACCAATTAATGTAATGTAATAAGTTTATAATAATGTACTTGTAATGAGAAAATAATAATGTACATATAATGTGAAAACAATATTGTACATGCAACGTGGACATAATGACAAGGTTAAGAAAATGGTTTATGGGTTTTCATCCCAAATGTAAACCTTAGATACAGTTAAGGTTGGTTTAGGAAAACCCTAGTGGGTCAAGGGAAATGGAAACCCTAAGAGGCAGGGTGTAGTCTCAAACCCTAACATAACCCTAATCCTGGGAAATGGGAGTGGTGTGGGTGATAGAGTTACCCTACCTATATGAAGCCATATTAGGGTAAGAGTAAAGAGAAATAAGAAAAATATAACTAAGTTTATGTGACCCAACCACCCATGCATGAATGTGAAGAAATTCATGCATGATGCATGATGCATGTGAAAGAATTTGAATATACATGAGAAACATAAATAACCAAGGGTTATACATGAAAATGAAAACATCAATATAAATTTCTCATTGCCCTAATACTACCTCTAGAGGAATGTAGGAATAAAGAATACCCCCAGCGAGTGGGTATGCTGCCCCCAGCGAGTGGGTATGCAATTGAAACTTCACCCACGGAGTGTGTGTGTTATTGGAAGTACACCCAGTGAGTGAGTATGAATACCCCCAGCAAGTGGGTATACCACGAAGATTGGGCAAATAAAGGTTTAGAAGTTATAATATAAAATGTGTAACTGAGATAGCTGACTCAGTATTCCATGCATATATGCATGCAAAATAAGGATTTGATGGGGAATTCTTTATGAAACATAATAAACCCATGAATAATGCATTTTATGAATGCAACCTTCTCAAACCCTGTATCAATCTCTAATGACTTAAATATTGAGCATGGGGTGAATAGAGTCATCACATGGGGATAACTGATGTTTTTTGTAGGGACCAAACATGTAGAGAAGGTTCCCCATAAAGAGGCTCCCCTTAGAGAGGACACACCATTGAGAAAATAGGATAAGGGTGGCAAGGTTAAAATAAGAAATCCTTATTGAGGTTGCATAAAAAAGATTATGATATGAAACCCTTAGTTATACTTTTAGGGCTAGTGTCCTGACCTGGGGTGGGTCAACCCAAGAGTGGGAAAGGACCTATAGGGGAGGCAATCCCTAGACCTAAAGGGTTAGATTATGGCTAGAGAGCCTAACCTCCTCCTACGAGCCAAGAGGGAACCCTGGGTTAGGACCTTCCCTAGAAAGTTAAACTGACTAAATCAATTTGAAGATTTAGGTAACCTTAAATGTCACCTAAAGTGTATAGTATTAAGAATATAAAATATGAAAGCACATATATTGAGTGTGATTCTTTGAACACAAGTATGCCATCTCTGAGGAACATGAGGAAATGTCACTATGGAAGGGGATGATAGTATGAGACTGATCCTGAAAGAGAAATGTTTCCATGAGTCCAATGTGGGGACATAAAGTGAATGATGATCATCATAATAGATGGAGGAAATCTAGTTGAAACAAATACATATGAAAATATTGTGCTCTCGATGAACCCTTGAGAAGGGTACAACCTTAATAAAATCTTAAGGTCAAACAAGGAGTATTAAGGTTACATGGGACTGATGGGATTCAGAGTTCATTGTTCTCTGAATGCACAAGACCATTTGGTTTGGAGGTAACAACTAAGGGTGAGAATTTGGTTAATTTGGTCGGTTACAGTTAATTCGATTCGGTTAAACGGTTAATTGGTGGTTTGAGATTTTAACCATTAACCTAACCAAATTGAGTCGGTTAATTCAGTTATTTTCCAATCGGTTAATGGTTAATTTAGTCAGTTAATTTGGTAAACCAAATAACAATCATGTAATAATATTATTTGAAATAGTCATAGAATTTGGGACAATATTATTATATTATAGTAGTATTGTTGTAAATTTAATTTTGTATGGCTCGTAAAAACTTGATTACTATATATATGGGGAAGTATTTTGAAATAAAAATACAACTATATATGTATATATGCATGTGTAGGATATTATTTTTGAATAAATTCTGACTATTCGGTTAATTCGGTTAACCAAACCAAAAATATCTTTAACTGTCAAATTAACCATTTAACAGATTAACTGAAATAAATTAACCAACTTAACTGAATTAACCAAATTGACCCAATAAAATTAACCATTTGGAATTAATCGTTCGGTTAATCAGTTATTAACCAAATTATGCTCACCCCTAGTAACAACTACGTTTTCTTGAGGCCCATGTCTCAGGAGATTGGACACCTCAAGGAGTTCATTTGGCCCAATGGGTGAATGTGAGAGGCACTCCCAGGATGTATAAGGATGAGATCTCTCCAAAGTACCTATATCCCTAGAGACCTCAAGGAAGTGGCTAAGGCTCATAATGCATGAGATGTAAATATAAAAGATACAAAAAGGTCAGGTAATGAAGGGAGTTGTGTACAAACTCAAGAGTGAGTAAAACACTTGACTTTATGAGATATAAGAATGTTGTGGAATTAAAAGATGAGTACGGTTTAGAGTCATGTTGAGAATGATTCAACTTAAACTATGAAATTTTAGGGTAATGTGTGTGTACACCATCTCATTATGAGTGAGAGAGACTAGGGTAGACATATTCTATGCTTAAAATTGACATATGAGAATGAATACCTTAATGACATAGCCTAGGTATGGAGGTTTTGCCTCACCGTTATATGAAATAAATGAATAGTAGGTTGGAACCCTATGTGAAAAGGTAGTCACCAAGTGAAATTTAAAATCCCAAATGAAAATTTAATCATTAAGAGATAATATCATGTAAATATTAAGGGCGTGGATATACCTTGAATTGAATTCAAGTATCAATCTTAGTAATAATGAGATGAGTTTGCATATCACTAAAAGATATTAAAGATAATACAAGAAGGGTTGCTAAACCTAAGGTTTGGAAGCTAAGCTGAGTAAGCATTCACTTTGACCTTACTAGGTTTGAACTTCAAGGACAAAATTACTTTTAAGGAGGAGTGAATGTTATATCCTCAAATATAATGAAATTATTTATTATTATTTGTTATTTTCTATATATGGATCAATGGCAAAAAAATTAGGTAATGACTCTCATCTTTTTTACTTTCATTCATTGGGGGTTGTTGAAAAGTGAGGTTGTTATAGATAAGAATTACTACCAGAGCCCCTAATGCTCTTTCTAGACACCTCAGTTTCACCATAGTGAACTTTAGGGTTTTCCCTAGGTTTAGAGATTAGAAATATTCTTTCCTTAATGCATAAGAAGTGTGTGGTGGATCTGATACTAACTATCACAAACATGTTCTTACCCTAGTCCTAATCCCACTACTTGGGTAGGAAATGTTAAGTGGATTAGAGCATCTGTCTCTAAGTGGCTCGGAAATCACACACATTATATTGAAAAAGAAATAGCATTCCATTTATTTTAAAAAAAGGAACAAGTTTATTACATCAAGGCCTAAATACGACGATAAAACAAAAGATTACAAGGTGAGAGAGCTACAAACTAGAAATTATATCCCATTTTACATATAATCCCCAATGGTAATCATTATTCATTCTAGCAGATATCGGCAAGAGTATAGTACATTGGCATGTATCAAGTCTTCAAGTCTTTACATATAAAATTGTTAGAAAATATGACATCAGGTAGGAAGCAGGAAATTTTTTTTTATTATAATATTTCCCATTAACCAACAGATCACATCAATAGCTATTCAATGAAAAGGATGGTTTCATGAATATATACCTGGTCCTGGAGCAAGTCCAGCGACAATCCTTGTTGATGTAGATGTTCACTCTATCTTGGATGGTGGTTGTGCATCTCCTAGTCACATTCAGACTCATTTGACTGCTCCTCCATGAACATCAGACTCAGACAACTGTTGTACCGACTCCTCAAATCTCACCACAGACTGTGAGTTGACGTTTCCCTACTAGCAGTAGCCAAAGGACTCACACCTCTAGAGTAGTCCATACAAACCAAATAGAACTCATGTCATCCTATAGGAACGAATAGAAAGGAGTTGTTCCTCCCGTTGGTGTACTAGTCACCAACATGCTCTCCCACCACAATGATCCTCAGTTCTTTCTCTCTCGTGGATATCCCTCCCTAGTCGGGTAGGACTTGCCTAGGCTCTCGTGGTTACCACAACCAAAGAGGACAACAATTGTCAGAGAAATTGATTCTCAATTGTGTATATATTAATTGGGATTTGGGAATCCCCTAATACCCCTCTATATATAGGAGGGTTTAGGGTCAGGTTTCCTAGTCCCCAGCCAATATAGGACTAAAGCTGGAGTGGAAAGAATAAGAAGATTTTGATTTTTTGCAACTTTTCTAGAAGTTTTACAACCTGCATGCAATGAAACGGTCATCTCCCAAACAAGACGGTCATCTCGCACATGAGACGTTCATTTCACACCTTCCATTTTTGCACATATGTTGGAAATTCAATTCCAATTAGTACTCAACTTGACGTCAGCACCAATCCTTTGTGCAATGGAATCGCACCCCTGAAATGGGTGTTTGGTGCATCTAAGCTGGGCATCTCGCACTAGGACAAACGGCTGTTTGGTGTAACAGAGATGGGCGTATCACACCAGGCCAGACAGACGTTTCACACAAGTGATATGGGTATCTCACACCCCAGGTCAGGCATAATTCCAACCAATGTACAATACAATCAGCCTGACACTCCAAACAACAGTCTCAACACTTAAACCAATTGTTTGGCATTCTAGTCAACTGATCTGTTGTGTGAATTGAAATACCTAAATACTTTAGTAATCAATTCAATTATCATTCAAGATCAAACTCCTCTTCTATATGATTTCCTATGTGTGTGACCCTATAGGTCCCATATCACATTGGTAGTGAATGTCCATAACAACTTATGGCATCACCAAGCAAACAGTGGTTCCTAGTCGCACATTATTGCTACCCAAGTGAATGGAAAGTTAGGGACAACATCAACCTATAATTTGTTAATGGTGATAGAGTGTTTGTATAGTTCCTTTTTCATAGATATCTAGATTGAACTAGAGGTATGGAGTAATAATCCTCATTATCATTCAATCTCATTCCGTGAACCAGAGCAGACTGCATGAGATATATGTAAGCTCGATATCATATATTGACTCACATGCGTATGTCATACTTTTCTTAATATTGCTAATAAAGAGGCCATAGATATCATACTCCTGTCAGAGGGACAAATCCCATATCTATCACTCACAGTTAGTCTCCATGTGTCAAAGTCACCCAATCATCACCTTTATAACAACCCATGTTTCAGGACTGTGTTTGATGATGTCAAAGTATACCCAACAACATGTGATGAGTGTATTGATTTTAGATCTAAGAACCACAACCACCAACATCATTGTGAGACCTGACTGTGACTTTCATGATGATGGCTTCCATGTGTCAGTCTCACAGTGGGTTTGTCCAGTACACTATTCTCTAACATGTATCTGGGTGCTTGGTTTGATATTGCCATATCATGACTAATGAGATTTAGTCATCAACCAACTCACGCTCTGATTTTATGTGTTATTGTTGTCTATCTACATTCCAAAATAACAACTGATCAGGGACACAATGAGAATGTATATACTCATAACATACGTATGATCTCAGTCTTCCAAGTCAAGTACTTGAAGACATACATCATTGAGTAAAATCATTCTCTAGAATTTATTATGTTATTCATTATCTCATAACTAAATGTACAAAATAAATTGGAAGCGTTCCTTTATTATTAATGAAATCAGTTACATTTTATGCCATCACAATCATCATATGATTGGCTCTCTGGGCAAACATACCAACAGAATCCCACTTTCACTTAAAGCCAATCACATGTGGATCTCATTATGAGTGACCTAACATGACCATCTTGCTTCTGCTACACAACTGTTTTTATAGAGGGTTTAGTATTGTTTGTTTTAAGTTGGTATTTTGTAATTTTCACATCTCTTCAATGTACGACTACTCGTATGAGATGGAAGAGTTGTAGAATGCTATCTGAGATTCCCATTCTAACTAGTAGCTCCATTTTTGTCATCAGTATTTCTATGGTGTCATTAATGGTTGTAACCTCACACAAGTTCACCCATATGAACTTCTTGATCCATATAGTATCCTCTGTTGTTCTCATAACACCGAGATACTCAGCTTCTTTTGCAGATTTGAACAATTATCATTAGCTCAGAACCCTTTCTAGCTTACAGTTCTCTTCTAATGTCAAAACATAAAAGTATATTGTGATTATTTTGTCAGTGTGGAAGCTTGTATGGGTGTAACCCTTTACATCCAACTCTTCCTTATTACCATAACTAAGGAACCAATCCTTTAAGTGATTCACAAGAACCTAAGGATGTTCATTATGGTAGTTCAGTGACTCTCACTAGTATCTGACATATACCCTCTTTTCATGTCCAATCCATACGAGATTGCTAGGTAGGTATATATATGTCTTCTCATCATGTCAGATACATATGAGATGATTGGATATCCTTTCGTCATGTCCAATACATATAAGATTACTAGATATCTTCTTGTCATGTCCAATACATATGAGATAACGGGATAAGTACATATCATTACATTCAAGATAGATCCAGTGCCATCTATCCATGTGTCCCTATTCTTTATAAGAATTGGGACATTAGGATCTTGAAAGATTAACTCCATAGAGAATGGAAAAGTTTTATATCATTGAGTCTAGCATGTTGAACCCTTCAACATCTTGCCAATGTATCTGCTCTTACTTAGGTCAAGAAGCTTTCTATATATATCTCTATAGACCTTGATCCCTATCACATAGGATGCTTCCCCTAAATACTTCATATAGAAGGTACTTTCCTTGCCAGGCTTTTATTATTTATAGGATAAGGATGTTATTCCACATCATTATGTGGAATATCAATATGCTCCCACTAAATATTTTGTAATCAAAGATTCCATATTCATTCTAACTCAAGTCAAACCCTTTGACTGTTTTATCAAATCAAAGATTCCAACTCTGAGATGCTTGCTTCAATCCTTAGATTGACCTTTGTACTTCATAGACTTTATTTGCATTAATGGATATATAACACCATTAGGTTGTGTCACATATACATCCTCTTAATTATTCCATTTAATGAATGTGATTTTAACATCCATATGCCAAATCTCACAGTCATGCTAAGATGCAATAGTAAGCATGATCCAGATGGATTTAACCTTGGTAATTGGTGAAAGACTTCATCACATTTAACACCTTGAACTAGTTTGAAAATATTTGCACCCAATTCACCCTTCCATGTTGGTCTTCTTACAGAGACCCAAATGTACCCAATGGGTTTTACCCCTTAAAGTTGATCCACCATGACCTTGTTGGTTTACATGGAGTCCATCATTGATCTTATGGCCTTAAGCCATTTCTCATATTCTAATCCCTCAACCGTTTCTAGGTAGGTTGTTGACTCATCTCTATGATCAACTCACATGCCTTTTGAGTTTATAAGATATCATAATCTATCAAACTCAAGGTTTGTTCTACTAAAACTATGAATTTTGTGTTTACATAAGGAACCTGAGATTCCACAACAACTTGTGATTCTCCTTGTTCCTATTGTACCTCTTTAGGTTCAATGTTTTCTCATTTATCTCGAACATTTCAAGTTCTAATTTTACTCCCATTTACTCCTTTGGAACTAATTTCTATTTAGGAATTCAGCCATCCTAGCAACAAACACTTTGTTGTTGGGTTGGAATATAAGTAGTATTCAACAAGATAACATTCATGTGATTTGTGGATAAAGCCCTTTAACAAACTATATTTTTATACAATCTTTCAATCCTAATCACATGAAAGACACATTAAGATACTTCCCATGCCATATCTCATATGGTGTCTTTTGAACACTTTTAGACGGTACATTGTTTTAGTTTAAAGCATGTTCCTAAAAAAAATTGTAAGATTAGCTAGATTTAATTGATAATCTCACCATGACATAACAGGGTGTGATACCTTCTTTCTGACTCATCAGTATGTTTTAGGTGGAGTTTATTATTATACACTATCATGATCTCCCAGAAGGTCCTCAAGCTCTTAGCTTATGTATTTCAACATCGATCATATTGAGGTATCATAATACTTTTACCAATTTAGTTGTATACTTCATTTATGATCTCCTTCAACACTTCAAGAGATTCAAACTTGTATTTCATTAAATAAAAATTTCAATATCAATTGATCGTATCAGTAAATATGATGAGGTACTTGTAAATACCTTTAGCATGCATTCTAAAAGGTCTACATACATCAGTATGTACTAGTAATAATGGAATAATCAATCTCCCACTACATCTAGTAAAGATGTTTTTGTCATATTACACAACAAATAAGACATGTATGTCTCTATTGGTTCAATAACCAAAAGAGTCTAGATAACCACCATATGGATTCTAAAATCACATTTCTCATTTACGCACTCTAGATGGTATGCTATAAGTATTCAATTTGTTTGAGTTATCAAGTCATTCAATATATGTGTCACATATTTGTCTTTACAACTATAAAGTATAATTTTGAGACATAGGGCATTGCCGTAAAGATCATATCTTTTAAAATGAAACATAATGTCCTTGTCACACAAGACATGTGATGGCTTCATTAATGGCAAGTACATAATAGCAATTCACTAATTCTATTATGTTTCCATGAATGACAGCTTCCAACTATAAATCCAGCAACCCTTTCTCCAGACAGTTCTATCTTACTACTTCTCAGGTCCTGAGGTAGAGATCTCTATCTCCATCTTCTTCCTGAGATCCTCTATAAAAAGGATAGTTCTTTCCAATGTCCATACAAGTGACAATGGTGGAACATTCCTTTCTTTATCCTTTAAGTGAAAAGGACAAATTCCTTTCACACTTACCCTTCTCCATATATTGAGTGTAGAAGAATTGGACTTAATCTCAACCTCAGAACACTTCTTAGACTTGCCTTTTCCCTAGGACTCACTTCCACTGATTATCATCATGGATTTATTCGTCTTCTTCCTTGCTTTGGCCTCAACATTCCAAGCATTTGATGAACTGACTATATGATTCTTACAATGCTTGCATAATCATATTCATGGTCAACTCTTGACCTAAGAGAAATCCCAGTCATTCTACATGTCCAATCATATTGAACACATGGGGTTCTACATGACCTCCCTTTGTCAGTTTGCTCTCAAATTAGCATTTTGGAGATTCTACCTTCTTTGCTTTACATGATTCTTAAGACATTTTACCATCTCAAGAATGTCCATGTTTTCATGTTGTTCATGCAACTCATAGTTCATACAACATTGCATTAGGTATTCAAATGTCTATGGCATAATTGGCATGCTTACAATAAGCATCCATTTATCCTTAGGCTCATTTGGAGCGGGTTCCTATGGCATTTGTCTATCAAGGACATGGATCTTTCACTCATTGATGAGAACATTTCTCAAAGTCCTTAACCAATTGTGGAAGGTTATCCCATTTTGTCCTTCTTAAGAACTGATCGTAAATTGAACATGTTTATGTTTGAAATTTGATTTGACAAAGAAATATTGTAATTTTTCAAAATATTTTGATTTGGTTTGATTTGATAATGTGTACGATATTAATTTGGTCTTTATTTATTATCACTCCCATTATTTTATTCAAAATAATAGCCCTCAATATCAATTTAGAATATTGTAGCGTACAATATTCTAGTGGGCTAGATCCAAGATAATTCAATTGTGGCTCGATCAACACCAAAAACACAATCAACCATCCAGGTAGGCAACTCTTGCCAATTGCATCATATGCAATTCTAGATAGATGATATGCACAACCCCTTGCCATAATCATCTGCAAGCTTCTGGGCCCAGACGCTATGAGAATCCTCAGTCAAGCCTGAACCAAAAGCGGACACGATAATAATGCACCATGTGGAGGCAAAACATACATTATTACCATCACACTTCCACGAGATAGAATTTGCACCCCAAGGAGGTGGAACCTTCTCTTAGTCGATCAAGCTATTCATGTGGGCCACTTTTGGAAAGAATCCAAAACTTGATATTATAATTGAGGGAGTTTATATGTATAAATACATATACTATATCCAATCACCACATACATAGTACGTATCATATACATGCTATAACCACAAATAAGAACATGCAATAAATAACACTCGCAAGCAATGGTTATGGCCATACTAATGTAATTTATTGAAGCCACAAGAAATTACTACCACCTATGGTCCACATCATATGCAACCTATTGTTGGTAAAGATCTATGCTTGAACCATTCTGAGTTGATCGGTTCAACTCTTGAACCGGTCGGATTGTCTCCTGGTCATTTGGTTGGGATCTTCTGAAATGGTCGTCTAGTTCACAGGTCCAAATAGTGTTTGGACACCTCCTGTCAGACGGTCGAGCCACCAATCGATCGGTTCATCCTCCTTTTTTCTAGACTCTCTGGTCCTCCAGTTGATTAGTTCGTCTCACAAGTCGGTCATTTCACCTTTGTGCAAATCATCATCTCACGTCGAAACAAAAATTAAAACTATCCTTTTGTTATTGCATTGTGTGTGGGAAACCTCGAGTTACATTTGAGGGGAAATAAGAAGAAGAGCCTTAATTTACATTTGGAAAGGAGAGAGATGCTAGGCACATAGACCGATTAATAACAAGAACAATAACCCCAACCATGCACACACAGATATGGGGTTTTGGCCCTAACCATGCTTTACATCCACCATCAAAACTGATTTTATGACGACGTGTGTAAATTGCATATATATATTCTTTTGGTGTCTTTATGTGGTGATTAGATAGATGTGCACATCAACCAGTTTAAATATTCACATTGCATGCAATAAATAAACACGGTAAAACCAAAATCTGGTCAAATCAACTATCCCAAAACATAATTAATTGACGTGGCTCTGATACCACTGTAGGGAAATACGGCATCAGGTAGGCAGCGGAAACAAAAAAATTACTAACATATTTCCCGTTAACTAGCAGATCGCATCAATAGCTATGCAAAAGGGAAGGATGGTTTCATAAAGATATATCTGGTCCTGGAGCAAGTCCAGCAACAATCCTCATCAATGTAGATGCACACTCTATCTTGGACGGTGGTTGTGCAGCTCCTACATGCACATCAGACTTGGACAACTGCTACAATGGCTCCTCAGATCTCACCATAAACTATGAGTTGACGTTGCCCTCCTAGCAACAGCCAAAGGACTTCTGCCTCTAGAGTAGTTCACATAGACCAACTAGAACTCTTGTCGTCCTGCATGAATGAATATGAAGGAGTTGTCCCACCCGTTGGTGTACTAGTCACCAACATACTATCCCACAACAATGATCCTCATGTGTTTCTCTCCTGTGGCTATCCCTCCACAATCGAGTAGGGCCTTCCTGGGCTCTCATGGTTACCAGAACAAAGAGGACAACAATTGTCAGAGTAATTGATTCTCAATTGTCTATGTATTAGTTCTGCTCTGGAAAGCCCCCAGTACCCCTCTATATAAAGGAGAGGTTAGGGTAAGGGTTCCCAGTCCCCAACCAATGCAGGACTAAAGAAGGAGTGGAAAGAACAAGAAGATCTTAAATTTTTGCAACTTTTCTAGAAGTTCCACAACCTACATGCGATGAAACAGACATCTCTATTAGCAAGACAATTGTCTCACACGTGAGACATTCGTTAGTCATTTTGCACCTTCCAGTTCTTCACATATGTTGGCAATTCAATTACAGTTAGTACTCAACTTGACGTCAGCACAAATCCTTTGTGCAATCAAATTGTACCCCCAAAATGGGCATTTGGTGCATCGAAGACGGGCGTCTCGCACCAGGCCAAAAGGTCGTTTGGTGCAAATCAGATGAGCATCTCTCACCAGGCCAGGCAGATGTGTCACACAACTAATATGGGCATCTCACAGCCCAGGTCAGTCATAATTCCAACCAATGTACAATACAATTAGCCTGAGCCTCCAAGCAACAGTCCCAACACTTGAACCAATCATATGGCATTCTAGTCAGTTGATCTATTGTGTGAATTGAAATACCTAAATATATTAGTAATCAATTCAATTATCATTCAAGATCAAACTCCTCTTCTAGATGAGTTCCTATGTGTGTGACCCTATAGGTCCCATATCACATTGGCGATGAATGTCGACAACAACTTATGACATCACAAGCAAAGAGTGATGCCTAATTACACATCATTGCTACCCAAGGGAATGGAAAGTTGGGGAGAAACTTCAACCTACAATCTATGTATGACGTTATAGTGTTTGTATAGTTCCTTTGTCACTGATATCCAGATTGAACTAGAGGCATGGAGTAGTCATCCTCATTATCATTGAATCTTATTCCTTGAACCAGAGTAGATTGCATGAGATATATGTAAGGTCAATATCATATATTGACTCACATGTGTATGGCCATACTTTTCTCAGTCTCTCCAATCAAGAGGCCTTAGATATCATACTCCTATCGGATGGAAAAATCCCACATCTATCACTTAATTTCAGTCCCCATGTGTCAAAGTCACCCAATCATCACTGTTATAACAACCCATGTTTCAGGACTGTGTTTGATGATGTCAAAGTGTACCCAATGACATGTGATGAAGGCAGCGATTTTAGGTCTAAAAACATCAACTACCACCATCAATGCAAATGCATTGGTACGCTTTGTAAAGAGCAATATTGAACAATTGAAAACACTTCTAAAAAATATTTTACTTGGCAGGCTTATAAGCAAAATAGTCAATGTGGTATTAAGACTCATCTTTATTTGGAGCAATTCAACTTTCATTATGAATTTGCCCATTATGTTGAACAACATGCATGCATATATGTATTGATCCATCACCCCAACGAGATGAGGAGGTCACCATGTTGTAAAATTTCAACCTTTCGATATGAGTGTTGTGTCTCAATTTGTTGATCATTTTCAGCATTTTGATCATCTTTAGTTGATATGGTTAGATCTTCAATTTGATGAGTAATATAAACTATGTTATCACTTTGTTTTTGTTCTTCATGAAAAGTAATTTGAATGGATTCTTCAACTTTTCTAGAGATGGTATTGTAAACTCTAAATGCTTTTCTATAAGTTGAATATCCTAAGAAAAAGGCTTTTAGTGATTTAGAGTCAAACTTTTCTCTATCATATTTTGAGTTTAAGATATAGCAAGTTGAGCCAAAAGTGTGAAAATAATCAACCCTGGGTTTCTTATCATAAATGAGTTCATATGGTGTTTTCTTCAAATAAGAGTGTACGGTTACTCTATTTAGCACATAGCAAGTTGTGTTTACTGCTTCAACCCAAAACGTTTTAGGTGTATTATGTTCAAGCATCCTAGCAATTTCTTGTAAGGACCTATTCTTTCTTTCAACTATGCCATTTTGTTGTGGAGTACGTGGAGCTGAAAAATTGTGAGTGTAGCCTTGAGATGTGTAGAATTCTTCAAATATATGATTCTCAAATTCTCCACCATGATCACTTCTAATTATGCATATTTTATTTTGTAATTGATTTTCAATCTTTGAGAAAAATTGTATGAACATTTGAATGGTATCATCTTTATTTGCAAGGAAATGAACCCATGTATATCTACTGTAATCATCAACAATAACAAAGCAATATCCTTTTCCACCAATGGATTGTGTCCTCATAGGTCCAAATTGATCCATATGAATAAGTTCTAGTGATCTACTGGTGCTAAGCATGTTTTTGGGTTTAAAGGAAGTTTTAGTTTGTTTACCCAAAGTACATGGTTTACAATTTTCAGATTGATCAAAAGATAGCTTAGGCAAGCCACAAACAATATCATATTTAACTAGCTTTTTTATAACATGTGAACTAGCATGACCTAATTTTCTATGCCATAATTGGAGAGAATTATCTTTTGCAAGTAAACATTTTCCAACTATAGATTGCATAGAGTTAGGTTTGATTATATATAGATTTCCAATTCTTTTACCTTCATACACAACATTTGTAGTGTTCTCTATTAGTAACTTGTAGAAATTTTTATTGAATAAAACATCATATCCAGTATCACATAGTTGACTGACACTTATTAAATTATGGTTTAGACCATCAACAAGTAAAACATTTTTTATTTCAAGGTTTGTACCCATATTACCTATTCCAACAATTTTACCTTTGTCATTGTCTCCAAAAGTGATTGTTCCACTTTTTGTTTCTTCAATGGTTTGAAAAGCATCCTTATTGCAGGTCATATGTTTGGAGCATCCACTATCAACCACCCAATCCTGCAACAAAATATGAATTTTGGTACCCATGTGATGGTCCATTATGGTTAGGTACTTTTAATAATAAACTGAACATGATTACATAATTTAATCTTCTCAAAACCTCATTCAGTCGACAAATACTTCGACCGACCTTGACTCGGTCGACAATTTCTCGACCGTGATTGTTACTATTTTAACTGCAGATTTCAGATTTGGTACAGGAATTCCTTCGATCGAATAATTTCTCAACCGAAAAGCATCTATATTGTTGGCTAAATTGGACATTATTATAATCCCTTTGTTTTGATGATGACAAACATTTCTTTCTTGTGGTTTTAACTTGCTATTTTAGTGTTTCAGGGACAAACATATAAGGTGGTGGATAGCGAAGAGTTGGAAGATCAATTTGCTAAAATTTCTTTATTTTCATGATTGTAATCAATGTAAAAACTTGTACAAGTTTATAATGTACAAGTACTTAGAAATCATGTAAATCAAGCGGTTAGATCTTCCTATCCACACACAACACTTAGATAGGTCATCCCTAAGTGAGCATCACAATTGCACATTCATTTCTTACACTTAGCATATGAGTTAAAGTTTTGAAACGGAGTTTGTCTCGGTCGACACACTTCTCGACTGAGATACTCTCGGTCGAATATTTTCTCAACTGAGAAGCTCTAAAGTCTAAAGAACATACATCTTTCCATAACCTGCTAAAAGCAATCACAGAGAAAGGCTCAGTCAAACTTTACTTTGACCGAGATAGTGTCTCGAGCAGGTTCTATAGCCGTTAGACTAGTTATATAACCGTTAGAGTTAGTGGAAAAAGTGGTTGGGAGTTGAGTTGAACATTGCTCCAAACTCACCCTCGGTCGACAATTTCCTCGACCGAGAGACACTCGGTCGACAAACTTCTCGACCGAGAAGGTGTCTGTCTGCACTTTTCAGAAGTAATTAACTAGTCATTACTAACGCAATTAGTGGATAGCCAACAGCCAGTTAAGCACTAAGAACCCCCTAGAAAGTGTCTCGAACGTCCCTAAGAACTAGTAGGCCATTCCTATAAATATGACATGCCTTAGAACACCTAAACTCACTTGAGTACACAATTTGCATATACAATTCACTTGAGATCATATTGTAGCAAGCCATTAGCAATGCTTTTTGCAAAACATTTCCACAAGCTGTGAATTTGTGTCCTATAGGCTGATATATCTTATCCACTATACATTCATGTCCATCCATTTTGGTTAGGAGATCAAATGCTTGATATAGGATTCAAACCTTGTGCTACATTGGTAAAGTTGTACTTTCTTGCTTCTTTCTTATTCCTTTTTATTTCTTTGGTTCTCCTTTGCTACTCCTAGGTTGGAGGCTATAGAAAGGAGGTTGTTGGAGCTTCTTTGGTGGTGAAGGTAGGTCTGCGGACTTAGGATTACTTTTAGAAGGTTGTCTCATTGGGAAGCTACTTTAAGAGGAAGGCTACTTCAAGGGGGAGCTTGAAGTAACTTCAAGGAAGGCTGCTTCAAGGTCGGTGAGACTACTTCTAGGTGAAGGCTATCCTAAGGGTGAAGGTATTTTTATCTTATGTAACATCCTTACGAGGTAATAAAATACAAGTGTTTTCAAATCCCAATTGGAAACAATTGGGTAGTGGACTGACTCCCTTAGTTTTTGCTAAGGGTGGAACCACTCTAAACGCCATGTCTCCTTCTCCAAATTTCAATTGTGGTTGCTTGGTTAAATTAATTTTAAAAATATATCATAAAACCCTATTCACCCCCCTCTAGTGTTTTTCAATTGGTATTAGAGTAGGCTTCAACGAGCTCTAATCGAGTCTTGAAGAAATGGGTGATGGGGTACTAAACAACCTCAACTTGGAAGGAACACTCGTAGCTTGGCCTCCACCTTTTGATGGCACCAACTAAACCTATTGGAAGAGGAGGATGCAATTCTACTTTCAAGGGATAAGCTAGGATCTATGGAGAATGGTCTCAAATGCCTACACTCTTCCTCAAATGGAGTATGCTATATGGGATGCTAGTACGGTAAAGCTAGCCCAATTAAATGCAAAAGCTATAAGTATCCTTTATTGTTCAATCTCCGTAGGTGAGTTTAATAGAATATCAAATTTTGAAACTGCATATGAAATATGGCATATAATCTCTATTACTTATGAAGGAACTGTTCAAGTAAAGAATTCCAAAATTGGTATGCTTAAACAAAAGTTCGAACAGTTTCATATGGAACCAAATGAGTCTATTAGTGAAATGTATGCAAAGTTTTCTTCTATTGTTAATGGTTTGAATGCCTTAGGTAAAATAATTAGTGAAGAGGATCAAATGTCAAAAATTCTTAGGTCTCTTCCTCCCAAGTACAAGCCTAAAGTGATGGCAATTGAAGAAGCCAATGACCTCACCCGGCTAAGGATGGAACAACTCATTGGAAACTTAGAAGCACATGAGGCAACCTTAGAGGAGGAAGAAAGACGAGAGCATGAACTTCAAAAAGGGAGAAAGAAGGACATTGCATTCAAAGCATCAACCAAGATTAGTCATGACACAAGTGAAGATGATAGTGAAGAAGAAACTCTCATTATAAACGGTAAGCAGTACAAAAGTTTTAAAACTAACAAAACTTCTAGTGTTTCTTCTTCCAGGTTCTTTGAATGTGGTAAAAAGGAACAATTAAAAGGTGATTGTCCCAAACTTAAGAAGGGAAAGAAATCATCTCACAAGAAGAAAGAGAAAGCCTACAAAGTTGCACAGGATGATTCAAGTGATGATAGTGAAGATGGAGAAAATGATGTAGAGTGCCTTATTGCTACAACAAATGAAGAAGAAGAGGTAAGCCTTTTCGATTTTCCAAAAGAAGATCTAATTACTAGTCTTCAAGATACACATGAGAAATATGTTGATTGCAAAAAGAAACTAAAGAAAGCTACTAAAACTAATAAGGATTTGTATGCTAAATTAAATAATCTTTCTTTTGAAAAGGACAGTATTGTTTCTGAAAACCTTACCTTGAAATCATCTTTAAATGATTGCAATATGAAGTTTCTTACTTTAGAAACAAATCATGATCTTCTTTCTCAAGAAAAGGTTGATTTGCTTGCAAAACTGCATAATTTTTAGACTCAACTTATCCTATGTAATCATCTAGATTATGATGCTATTGTTAAGGAAAGAGATGCTTTATTATCTAATCTAGATCATGCAAAGTTAGATATCAAAAAGAAAATGGATGAGATTGCTAAATTACAAAGAGAAATTAGTAGCTTGAGAAACAATGATATTGTTGATAAAATTCTACAAGATTCTTCTGGTCAGATTGGAAGAAGAGGACTAGGTTATAAGCCCAAAGGTAAATCTTTTCAAAAACTTAAAATGAGAAGGACACAAGTGCCCAACACTAAAGTTATGTATGTGCCTATAGCCAATCCAGCTAAGAAGTGAAATGAAATTGATTCTATCTGTTGTCATTACTGTTTACATCTTGGACATTATTCATTCTCTTGCCCATACAAGAAAAAGGATGTTGATCTAGTTTGGGTTCCTAAAACTTAGAGATTTTAAATTTGATTAGTTGATATTTGACCTAAAACGTTACTTTGATATTCAAATGTCTCATCTCAACTAAATTGAGCATTAACTTGCATAATTTTGTAAAATTGATCTATGTTTTTACTTGAAAACAACTACTGAAAACAGTACAGAAACAATCTCGGTCGAGAAAGTTGTCGACCGAGACAATGTCAGTCGAGAAATTAGTCGACCGATAGAGTTACTGTCTTAAGCCTGCAAAAACCTGATAAATGGCTGATCGACAAATATTTCGACTGAACCTCACTCAGTCGAGAAATTTGTCGACCGAGGGAAACTCTGAAAGAATTATTCAGTAAAAACAAAAACACTTCAATTACAATTAACTTATGTAATGAACTTTATAAACTACATATTTGTATGATCATAATTAAGAGGAAGAACATATGAGCATCAAAATATTATACTTTTCATGATTAAATTGTATTTAAGAAAAAATATTGATTTTACTCAAATCATGGATTTGCTTCTCATGAGATTATATTGGTTCATCTCCTACATGGTTTGGCTTAAAACTGAAAATTATGAACCATGTTGATTTAATCAAGGAAATTATTATTTTATAATAATCTACATGGTTTGTCCTAAGTATTCCTTGGTTTACCTATATAGAAATCATGTGTCTTAAAATTTGCCTTTAAATGATCAATATCATTGTAATTATGGATATGCCTTTACGATTTCACCATGATCATTATGTTTCATCTTTTACTTGGTTTGCCTAAAATAATATTTGATCTATATGTATATAAACCATGAATGGATATTGTTTTCAAAATGATCATAAAGATGATGTTATCATTAAAAATGCAATTTTTGCATTAAGATAAATCTCTATGGCACAAATGCATCTTGACATATTAGTTAAATGACTATCTTGTGTCTAGCTTATGGAAAATGGTATCATCCTTGTTATACATGAATACTTTTTGTATGATACTCTCTAAGCTATGTTTCAAATATTCAATCAAGTAGATCATTGAAAATGCTTAAACTGGAAATCTGCAGAAATTGCCTCTCGATCAAAATATAAAATCAACTGAGGGGCACCCAGGTCGAAGTCAAGTTCGACCTCAAATAAGTTTGAGGAAATGCTTAATTGTAAATAATTTTCTTGCACTCAATCTTCGTATATTGCAAACAATATTTTAGTACATAGTTCTCATAAAAGGTTAACTTATTATGATCTAATGCTTATTGTGACCTTAGCATCCTTAAATTATCCTGATTATAAGATTAAGGGGGAGCTCACAAAAACTATCTTGACTAAAAGATTAAGAAGGAGTTCACAAAACTTTGTAAGCATCATAAAGAAAACTTGAAAATAGTTATGACCTTAGTATCTTTAAAGTAATCTTGGTTATGAAAATAAAGGAGTCTACAATATTTATGAATATAATGGAATTATCTAAAAAAACTAGGGCTTAACATCCCGTGCATTTGGTCAGAGATACATTCATTGATTCCACTACAAGGTTAAAAATAATCTCATATCATTTCATGGCTTAACATCCTTTGCAAATGATTGAGAAATAAATTGTGGCTAAATTTGACATGAAAATAAGTGGTTTGCATTGAGTATTAAATTATCAAATTAAGGGGGAGAAATATTAGTCATAATTAATGTTTAGCTTGGTTATATTTTTGAAATGTCAAAGGGGAGAAACAATATAAATCAAATGAAAATTGTTTCATAATCTCTTGGTTTTAAAAATGATATTGTTTGAATAAGAGAATACATGAAAAAGAAATGCAAAGGAAATTTCAGGTATGAAACTCATATGATTTACATTATTTTGATTTATATTGGAAATGTTTGTCATCTTCAAAAAGGGGGAGATTGTTGGCTAAATTGAACATTATTATAATCCCTTTGTTTTGATGATGACAAACATTTCTTTCTTGTGGTTTTAACTTGCTATTTTAGTGTTTCAGGGACAAACATATAAGGTGGTGGATAGCGAAGACTTGGCAGATCAATTTGCTAATATTGCTTTATTTTCATGATTGTAATCAATGTAAAAACTTGTACAAGTTTATAATGTACAAGTACATAGATATCATGTAAATCAAGTGGTTAGATCTTCCTATCCACACACAACACTTAGATAGGTCATCCCTAAGTGAGCATCACAATTGCACATTCATTTCTTACACTTAGCATATGAGTTAAAGTTTTGAAACAGAGTTTGTCTCGGTCGACACACTTCTCGACTGAGATACTCTCGGCCGAACATTTTCTTTACTGAGAAACTCCCAAGTCTAAAGAACAAACATCTTTTCATAACCTGCTAAAAGCAATCACAGAGAAAGGCTCGGTCAAACTTTACTTCGATCGAGATAGTGTCTCGAGCAGGTTCTATAGCCGTTAGACTTAGTTATATAACCGTTAGAGCTAGTGGAAAAAGTGGTTGGGAGTTGAGTTGAACGTTGCTCCAGACTCACCCTCGGTCGACAATTTCCTCGACCGAGAGACACTCAGTCGACAAACTTCTCAACCAAGAAGGTGTGTGTCTGCACTTTTTAGAAGTAATTAACTAGTCGTTACTAATGCAATTAGTGGATACCCAACTACTATTTAAGTACTAAGAACCCCCTAGAAAGTGTCAAGAACGTCCCTAAGCACTAGTAGGCCATTCCTATAAATAGGACATGCCTTAGGACACCTAAACTCACTTGAGTACATAATTTGCATATACAATTCACTTGAGATCATATTCTAGCAACCCATTAACAACGCTTTCACTTGCAAAACATTTCCACAAGCCGTGAATTCATGTCCTATGGGTTGATATATCCTATCCAATATACATTCACGTCATCCACTTTGGTTAGGAGATCAAACGCTTGATATAGGATTCAAATCTTGTGCTACATTGGTAAAGTCATACTTTCCTACTTCTTTCTTATTCCTTTTTATGGGTTTGGTTCTCCTTTGCTACTCCTAGGTTGGAGGTTGCGAAAAGGAGGTTGTTGGAGCTTCTTCGGTGGTGAAGGTAGCTCGGCGGACTAAGGATTACTTCAAGAAGGCTGTCTCAATGGGAAGCTACTTCAAGAGGAAGGCTACTTCAAGGGGGGGCTTGGAGTTACTTCAAGGAAGACTGCTTCAAGGTTGGTGCGACTACTTCTAGGTGAAGGCTATCCTAAGGGTGAAGGTATTTGTATCTTATGTAACATCCTTGTGAAATAATAAAATAAAAGTGCTTTCAAAATCCCAATTGGAAACAATTGGGTAGTGGACTGACTCCCTTAGTTTTTGCTAAGGGTGGAACCACTTTAAGCACTGTGTCTCTTTCTCCAAATTTCAATTTTGGTTGCTTGGTTAAATTAATTTTAAAAATATATCATAAAACCCTATTCACCCCCCCTCTCGTGTTTTTTAATGAGGAGGTCACTTGTATGCAATATCAATATCATTATTATAGGCATTCATGCGTGGTGTATCATTTATGTTCAAGGATTTTCAAGAATACATATACAAATGAAAAAATTACTCAGTAAGGTACATTGTAGATCAAACAAACCCATAGCCATGATTTTCAACAAGAGTACTTACAAGATTATCATTCAATATCACTAGATTGTTCAAACAAGAATAACTATAAAAGTTTACTTCTTGGAGTAAAATCAGAGTATTATCAACATCAAAAAAGACTATTAAATCTAAGAGTTCAGATGAGATACTAGATTGCAAGATGTAAATCATTTGCCAATATCTTGAAAAATACTAGTTATATGTCATTACTTCATGATTAGGGTTCTTAATTCCTAATTTGTCCCTAAGGTGATCATTCATCATATTATTTTAAAATTCCATCATCAATATCAATATCTAGTATGAACAAGGATAACTGATCCACCTAGGCCTTTTAGGACATTAAGGTATACCCCAATTATCCATTTGTGCATTATTGTCATAAATCAAGATTATGATCATTCTAGTTCATAAATGGATGGTCAGATCATTTGGGGTCATAACAAACTGTAGAGTTACTGTGAGTATAAAGATCAAAGATGATTACAAATTTTTCAACAATTGAGTTTTATTAATCACTAAACTAATTGAACATTTTTCATAGCAAGATAGTCAATTTATTTTCTAAAAATCATTGACGGAGATCTAGTATCCAATATCTTCTTAGAGTCTAACATAATCGAGATAAAGAGATTTTAGAAAATAAAATCCAAGTTTTCAACCATTTTTAGGGTTTATAATGTCATTTAAAACTGTAATTAAGATTTTATAGAGATATAATTTATTTTCATTGGAAATAATTATAACTAAGGAAGACATTGATTTCATATGAAAGTTCACATTTTTCTGAGAAACCAGATTTTTTGGGGAATTATTTGAACATCTAGGCTAACTTTAATACATTTAACAATACTGGCTAATTTGAAAATGGCTAGAGTACAAAATGAAAATAAAAAAAAGGAAATTACCAGGTTGGCTTCACGGGCCAGGAGAGGGATCTGACTTTGTGGATCCTCCTACTAACCTGCGAGCCATAGATTGTCTCTTAGGGCTGTGACAGGGGAAAGAGGTAAAAAATTCCCATGTCAATAAAATTAGAAGTGTGATGAAACGGGGATATATTGGTGACATTGAAATGAGGATTGTTCATTTGTTTGGTCTAATGAAACCTCATGGCATGGATGTAACATGTTGTAGAGGAAGAGAATGGAGGAAAGGATTTTTGGAGTATGACACAAACATGTGGGTGTTGGAGGTCACAAAGAATTGAGATTGCTTTGTTGTCCTTTGGGGAATCTTTTATAGGCCTCAACATCCTTCGACACTTCCTGAAGTAGATTGACAGTGGCATCCTCCCAAGGTGCATGGGGACTTTTTTGATAGTGTGCTCCAAGTCACCGCGCCTTCACAAGATGGGTGAAGAAGCTCCACCGGAGCCTCAAGATTGTACAAGTGCAGAGAAATTTGAGAGGGATAGCAGTGGTGGGGGCTAGATGCTCTGGTTCCGATGAGTACAGGTGGACCTTGGTGGAGAATTTGGGGTGCTAAAGGCAATCAGTTGGTGGGTGATTGCAATTAAAAGGAATGCAATGAAGCTAAAAAGAGGGTTATATTGAATATATGAGGCCTAGGGTTTCCTCTAGGCTTCCTCTCTCTCAACTCTAGGATACTCTGATTTGGGCATTTTTGAAACAGAGAGTGAGGGAGGGATTGTTAGGGGTCATTTGATAGTGGATGAGATTTTGGATATAAAGAATACATTTTTACTAAGATAGGGGTAGTAGAGAGGGGTTTGGGGAGTCTCAACTAACCAGTGCCCCTATGTGTGGTCTTTCCCATAACTTCTAGGCGGGGAAGATGAGTGGTTCTGGTTCGAGGTCCATCTGAGGTTCCAATTAGATTTGAATAAGATATTATTGGGGGTTTTCAAATTTTTTCTTCCTAAATTGATAACTTCCAAATGCAACACTCAGGAATTATGAAATATATCCAATGCTTCAAATAACTTCCCTATATATATAGAAAAATTCAAGTTAATATGATAAGGTTTGATCCAAAAGTAAAATCAATCAGGTACAACATTAATGGAGCTTGGCTTTTAAGTCACAAGGTGTACCACATTCAATTTAAGAAACACATTATTAAATTGGGTGTCACAAACGTGCAAGTATCATGAGAATGATGAAGTGGGATCAATTTGAGTGGCATTGAATAGCACAAGGGCATAACAAAAATTTGGGTCATAAATGTGGAAAAAATCCACTTCATGACACCTTCTTGATGGACTCTTTGCTCCACACATAGAGTGTAGCATCCCCCAAGTGTGATCCAAATATATACAATATGGAAGCATGAACCACCAAAATCACACTTAGAGAATGTCAAAAACATCATATATCATTCACTACAATAATAAAAATAACATTGCACATGATAAGGATACATCAATTTTCATACATATTCTTTTCACAAAATTTACAACAAGAAAACTTGATACATGATATAACTAGTGACCTGGTTTAACCTCCTTGGATCTTAGAGATGGCACCCCACCAGGTCTTGAACATGGACCTACATCCACCTTTTAAAAGATATCCCATGCTGCAGACAGCCTATGTGCATCCTCCCATATCCACGTAGTTGAAAAACTATTGTAAGTGCTTGGGTTCCAGTAATAATATGAACAAAACTTAGCATAAAGCTTTAAAATTGATATTAACATGCATAAACATTATTTATGGATTAATAATGCATTATTAACTTTATTAATATTATTATGGAACTTAATTAATGAACTTTATCTGATCTGATCTCAAAGACACTGGAAAAGGTGTGCAGGCTTCTGAACACACTAAAAGTGTACAAGATTGGGCTTGAACCCAATGAACATAAACATCACCGAACACACAGAAAGTTAACACGCTTGAGCTTGGACCCATAAAGTGAAGGGGGCTCATGAGGCACCAACCTTCCATAAAATGTTCATGAGATAGGGCCTAATTATTAGTTCTTATTCTGATCTGATCTAATTTTATCTTAAATGGTTTTTAACCCATAACTGCATTAGAATCTTAAACATGATATGTATATTCTTTTGACTGATCTAATCTTAACATATAATATGTATGCAGTAGATCTTATAAGATGTTCATATAATAAAAACATCTTCAAACATTAAGTTTTTCGCATGATATCATAATAATATGAAATTTAATTATGATAATGCGAACAAAATTGAATGATGCAATATATTTAAACCTAATGCATGGACCTCATCTAATTTTAGTAGGAACAATCGCTCCCAATATCCTGATATCAAGACTTTAATGATCTTGTCATTAAAACCCAAAACCCTACTTATTATCTCATAAATACTAATTAGGTAAATTTCTTAAAATGTGAGAAAATAGAGTCAAAAACATGACTCCTAACCTATCCCATGGCTAGATATTGAAAAATTGATGAAAATACATGTATAACTCGTCCCCATAGGAGGTACCGGTCAAAAGATACAAAATTCAGTATCGACTAATCATGGTTTAGACCGAATTGAATTGACACAATTATGAGGTTTGGATAAAACAAAAATAAAAAGCCAAGAGCACTCTCTGATATAACTAGGACCTTGAGTGTGACAGGGGGTAAAATTGTCCATCAGATGCATCCAAAAGATTTTCCCTAAAAAATAAGAACTAAGTTTCATAACCAGATGTGATGCACTCATATTGCTACAATGTTCTTCTTCTTCAACCTCTTGATTCTAACACCCAACATACAACCTGTGGCAACCCAACTGCTTCTAGGAGCCTGATTCTCTAATCAATAATGCACTTCCAGGCAAGGATACCAACCCTGACCTCCCCAACGCTTCCTTCATTGGATCTAACCTATAAACTCCCTACTTGGGTTCAAGAGGCCTCTGGACCTCTGACCATGCCTCCTCTTTTGTGTTGGATAATGGAGGGGAACAAGGGGGATGATCAAACACAACATGGATGATTGAAGATTTAAGTGCCTCTACTTGACCCGCCGAAGAGGCCACCTCCATATGCAGTGAAAAAACACTAAGAACACCACCACTTTGTTGGACTTCCTTTAAAATCTAGTGAACATGGATAAGACTTGATTAGTCTCCACTAAAACAAAACTCAAACTCAAACTCAAAACAAAGCATGGATCTAGTTGCACGCCTACTACAAACTAGAAAGGGAAGCTATGGGGACAAACTACCACCTGATCAAGATAGTTGTCACAATCTTCAGTGACAGAGATGAGGATAGGAACCCACCCCGTCACAACTGAGTGAGTGAACAAAAATTAGAGAAATGAAAAAGATCTTGTGAAGAACTTATAGGAGTAGATGAAAAAATATGGCCAAAAATGAAAAGATTCAAAACAAATCACCAGAGTTATTGTATGGAGTGTTTAGTGTTTTCATGAGGATGAAGAGTTATTTCTAGTCTTTGGTATATATAGTTTCAAGATTGAGTCCTGGTTCCACTTGGATGTTGAGGAACCAAGACTGGTTACTGACTGGAGAGATAACTGGATTTTAGCTATCTGAGAAAAGCTTAGTCTCTACACCAATGAAGTCCCACCCGTGGTGGAAGGTAGATAACAAGGTTTCTTCCTTCAGATGATCATCCTACAATCAAAAAACATCCAGCACACAAGAAAAAGAAGGAGGCATGTGACAGTCCAAATCAACTGGGACTTTGAGCAAGAATAGCAAAAATCTAGAAATAATGTCCTTGTGACATCAAAATCACCAAAGTTTATGAAATTGTTACCAATTAAACATATATCGGGTTTATATACTCCCAACCATATTGAAACTTTGAAAAAAAAAACAATTTAGGGGTCAAACATGGTCGAAATCCTTTCAAATTTAAACATTAGGTTCTTATTAGCACGTAGGACATTATTGTTGGCTTAAATACCCAAATTTATCACCAAAATTCATAATTAACTTCATCTAATTTTAACTTCATAATTTCTAAAAATATAAAAATATCACTATATTTCCAAAATTGGCTGTGATACTTATCTAATCATTCCTTTTAATGTAAAATTTGATTCATCAAATATTATACCCCCAAAAGGCATCAAAAAAATGTTAGGCATTCTGATCTAATAAAGGGTGTAACTGTTTAACAATTGAAAAGGCATACTAATAAAATTGAGAATGTGACGTATTGTATGGTAAGTGTAACATGTTGACAATGGGTGTGGGTGTCACAAAGTTATATAGTTATAAAAATATCCTTATATATTTAGGAGTTTGATCAATGGCTTACTCCATATAGTTTATGGCATTTTGTTATAATAATTTGACCATGTCCTCATATTATGGATTGTTTTACATAGCGCTAATGTTTTCTAGACCTTCGGTGACAAGGGTGATTGATATGAAGTAGGCTAAGATGTTTGGGTAGTCATCCTAAGCTTCATTGTAAACCTCTTGAATGAGGTAATGTATTATCATGAAGGTGATGGCTATGGTTGAATCTACATGTTCGTCATCTATGCTAATAAAATAAGAGAAGTCAGGTGGGGACCCTTACACTCAAAGCCTAGTTCCCACCTATATAATACCCTAGGTCAATGCTTCTTATCATGGAATATTTGCAAAGACTTCCTACTCAAATTTCAAGAAGGGGGTTGAATGTTAAGGTAGCCTCAACTTGTCAAGTCATTGGGTGTAGACCATAGAATAGAACATTTTCAATAGAATTTCCTCCTTGTGCATCATGGATGAATGTGTGGTGAGCTATTGAACAACATTCTCATCTTCTTAGTCATTCATGGATTTGGATTATCTGTATGCACCTGTGTCTTTTGTATCACATACTTTAACTGGAGTGGATGTCCATATCTCTTAAACTTTAAGTAAATTGTGTTGGATCATAAGGAAAGTGGTGTGGGTACATATCATGTCTGAATATAGCTATTTGTTGCAATATGAAACATATAGAATTTGAGTTGGAGGTCATCATCTTCTATGAATTCTATGATGATACAAGGGAACACCTTGATTCAATTAAGCCTCATTAGGGAAAAGTAGGATAATGCATAAAATTCCCAACTAACGTGTTAAATGCACATACCTCTTCCTTAGAACCCTAGAACCACTTTTCAAAACCTTTAAACGAGATCAGGGTCCACCTGTCCTAATATCATCACCATGTTCATGTATTAGAACTATGTACATTCATTAAAGACTTAAAAGTCCAAAGTGACCAACTTTTCCTACAAACCATAGATTTAGGTCATGAAATCATCATTATTGTCTTTGTTAGGGTTTTATTATCAAAATAACATATAATTTATATATTTAAGAAATATGGACTTTTAGAGGTATTTTTAGTGACTTTTACTTGATTAATTTATTCCCAAAAACACTTATTTGAAAATCTCAGAATCAAGCATTCAAATCATTTTTAGTAGATAGAGGGGATTTTTTCGAGTTCAAAAAATATTTTATTTTTAATTTTGGATAAAGGAATTAATAGATATGAATTTTCTAAAATTGACCAAGAGGAAAATTAGAAAAAATATATTTCATTTTAAAAAGACAGAGAGAGCGAGAGGGTGGGTCCGCGCCCACTACTTGGCCCAATCACAGTGATCCAAGTCAGTGGCCCACCTCATTGGCGGTCGAGGTGGCCCTCGGTCAAGGTCGGATCAACGTGTGGCAAAAGTCCATCATGCCCTAAGCATGAGACAGATGATAAAGAAGAAAATGGCAAGGGTAAATTAGTAAAACCACATCGAGGTTTCTTCCTCCTTCACCTACGTGCCATGGCTCTGAGAGTAAGCTGCTTCTTGTGTGGGATTTTGGGCAAAACCAAAAAAGTTACCAAATACAAAAGTAAAAGATTCAAAAGAATGAAGAGAAGAAATCAAAGTCAATGATACCTTTGATTTCACCAGAGACGAAGAGAGGAGTGAGGGAGAAGCACCACAAGACTTGCACCTTCAGCCACCTGTCACAGGGTCAAATGACAATGAAACTAGAAATCAAGAGTTGTGTTGAGTTGCAAAGACTCCCAGAAAGCCAATGGTAGGGATATTTATAGGTGAGGAAAAGCCAACTAGGGTTTACGAGTGTGGGATGAGAGAACAGTTTTGGGAGATTTAGGGCTTTCTTGAATATTCGTCAAAATAAAAAAAAATCTTGGGATAATCTGGTGCAGAATCACGAGAGGAGTCCAATGAGCCAAAAAGTTCTTGATTTGGTTGAGTATTCAGAGAGAGTGCAATTTGAAAAAAAATGAAAATCATTTCCCTGTTTCCTAACCCAGACAGAGGTAGGAGACAAGCTCTCGGCCATCAGATGGATCCATGGGCTATCCTAGACATCGGATTGCACACGTATATATATATATATATATATATATATATATATATATATATATATATATATATATATATATATATATATATATATATATATTAGCCATGTGAAATTCATTTTCCAAGTTTTATTATAATTCAAATAAAGTGATATATGTATTATTTAATGAATTTCTCTTTCTTCTTTTGAGGGCTCCAAAAGTTTTCCAAATTTAATAAAAATTGACACCCTGACTGATTTTGAGGTGTAGAATCTAAATATGGAATTATTTTTGCCTTTTGGGGACTTTGAATAGTTTAAATAATTCAAAACTCATTTTCTCTTTCCTCCTTCATTTATGACTCTAAGATTATCCATATATGATGAAATTTCACCCACGTGTCCCAATCACTGCCTTAGATATGATTTTTCTATTATTTGGTCATGTTGAGGTTATTTATTTAATTAATTATCAAAATGAAGGTTCTACACACTTTCTATCTCCTACTTTTTCATATTATCCATATATCATCCAAATTTGTTGAAAACTTGCTCAAAGGCTTATTTTTATTTCTAGATTACAAATTTGGAGTTATTTTTCCAATTTGAGAACATTCGATGTTTTATTTCTCTTTATTGGCTTATTTCATATTTTCCTTTAATAAAGGCTTTTATCTATATTTATATTTTTCCACATTGGGTGATAATTGGTCCTTAAGTAACTTTTTGTTCAAGAAAAAGAAATTGTATCAAATTATCTTGTGGGTTTTCTATTTGTGATTTTTGGAAACAATATATTCCACATTATATCCTTTTATCCATTTATAGCATTTATCATATATTTTAGGGATTTCTTTTCTTTTTTACATTTTGAAAAGTCCTAGAAAGTTCTAGCATGAATTCCTTTATTAGTTTTATTACTTAATTGGACAATTGCACTACAAGCCCATTACATAGGTTTATAATAAGGTATTTGTGCATAAAACTCTTTATTAAGAATATTTGGGAAACATTTATCCAATAACCATCATAGTTCCACAAATTCAACTCCAAAGACATATGGGACGAAATTGAAGAACAAATATTATTGAAAAAAAGGTTCAAAGAGATACATGGTATATTTTAGTATGTTTCAGCACTCCACCCCTTAAAAGGATTTCATCCCTGAAATCCCAGACAAAAAGGGAAGGGTGAGTACGTAACATCTCATCTCTCAACTCCCAAGTGGTTTCTTCTAAACCATGACATATCCACAGAACCTTCACCAACTCTATCTCCTTATTCTTCAGCTGCTATAGTCGAGAGTCAAGGATCTTCACCGGTAGCTCTTCATAGGTTAGATTCTCATGAATCTCAATAACATCAATTGTGAGTACATGAGAAAGGTCTTTCACATACTTACTCTGCACAGAGACATGGAACACATTACGAATCTTTTCATAAGTAGGAGGTAAGGCTAAGTGATGTGCAAAGTCTCCAACTATATCTAAGATTTCAAATGGTCCAACATAGAGGGGACTCAAATTGCCTTTTACTTTTGATCTCACAATAGAACATATAGGCTTGATCTTCATAAATGCAAAGTCTCCCACTAAGAAGCTCACATCATACCTCTTTTTATCAGCATACATCTTCTATTGGTCTTAAGAAGCTTTCCTCCATTTCTGTATCAATTGTACCTTCTCAAGCATCATCTGCATATCGTCCGTCTTCACCATGGACTATTCACCAACATCATCCCAATGCAAAGGTGAACGACAGGGTCTACCATAGAGGGCTTCAAAAGGTGGCATACCAATACTGGCATGGTAGCTGTTATTGTAAGCAAACTCCACTAACGGCAGATATCGATCCCATGCACCACCCCAATCCATCACACAAGCACATAGCAAGTCCTCCAGAATCTGAACTGTTCTCTCAGGCTGCCCATTAGTTAGTGGGTGGTAAGAAGTACTGAAACGCAAGTCAGTACTCATCCCTTCTTGAATTTGACCCCATAGACGAGAAGTGAATTTTGGGTCTCGATCAGAAACTATCATAGTAGGCACACCATACAGATGAACTACCCAGTCCACATATAACGAATCCATCTCAGCAACTTTGTATGTGGTTTTGAAAGGCAAGAAATGAGCAGATTTTGTAAGCTGATCAATAACCACCCAAATAGCATCATAACCTTTCTTGGACTTAGGGAAGCCAGTAACAAAGTCCATTGTGATCTTCTCCCACTTCCAGTTAGAGGGATGAAGAAGACCACCAGGTCGTTGATGTTCGATCTTGATTTGTTGAAAGGTCAAGCACTTCATGACAAATAGAGCTATAACATTCTTCATGTTCTTCCACCAGATGCTTTGCTATAAGTCCTTGTACATTTTTGTTGTGCGAGGATGAATAGTGTACTTGGACCCACGAGCTTCACTCAGAAACTTTTGTCTCATATCACCCACGTCGGGAATCCACAACCTTTGTCTAAAGTAGACAACACCATCCACTCTGATAGAGAAGTCAGATTATTGTTCTCAGTCAAGTCCTTCATCTCTTCTAGCTCAGAACTTTTCAATTGTGCAACAATGACTTCTGAGATCTAGGTCGGTGTAACAGTCAAACTGGCCATATGAACACACAATTTGTCTTCATCCACTAAATCGATATGTTGAGTTCGTCAACTAGTCACATGTTCAAGATTTTCCCACACTGAACATCTCATAGCAGCACAAACAACATCCTTCATGTGACTTAAAGCATCAGCTACGACATTTGCTTTACTAGGATGATAGGTGATTGTGAAGTCATAATCTTTGAGGTATTCCATCTACCTACATTGTCGCAGATTCAGATCCCTCTGAGTAAATAGGTATCTCACACTCTTGTGGTCAGATAAGACTTTAGACTTTTCACCATAAATATAGTGTCGCCATATTTTCAGAGCATGAACAATAGTGGAAAGCTCCAAATCATGTGTAGGCCAATTAGCTTCATTAGGTTTCAATTGGAGATAAGCATATGTGATCACCTTTCCGTCTTGCATCAAGACACACCCTAAGCCTTGTTTGGATGTGTCAGTGTAGATGACACTGGGTACGCCCTCAATAGGTAAAGCAAGTACGGGAGCAAAAGTCAAACACTCCTTTAGCTTCTGAAAATTGTTCTCACACTCAGGTGTCCATGAGAACTTGACCTCTTTTTGTGTCATCTTAGTTAAAGGCAAGGCCAATTCAGAGAAGCTTTTGACAAACATCCAATAGTAACTAGATAAACTAAGGAAACTACAGATCTTCGATGGGTTCTTCAGAGCCTTCCACATTGTCATAGCTTCTACCTTCACAAGATCAATAGCTATATGTCTGGTAGAAATCGTGTGACCCAGAAACATAACCTACTTTATCCAGAACTCACACTTCAAGAATTTTAGCATAGAGTTGATTTTTGCATAGTGTGTTGAGTACAATCTATAGATGCTTGCGTTGTTGTTCTAACATCTGAGAATAAACCAAAATGTTGTCAATAAACACCACCACAAACTTGTCAAGATATGTGAGGAACACTTAGTTCATTAAGTCCATGAAGGAAGTAGGGGCATTCGTCAAACCAAAAGGCATGACCATGAATTTGTAATGCCCATAGCGAGTTCTAAACACCATCTTCAGAACATCATCATCCTTTACATGCATCTGGTAGTATCCACTCCATCTTGGAGAATACGGTGGCTAACATTAGCTAGTCAAATAGGCCATCGATGCAAGGCAAAGGATAACGATTCTTCATTGTCACTTGGTTAAGCATGTGGTAGTCCATACACATCTGCATCAAACCATCCTTCTTCTTCATCAACAGGACAGGTGATCCCCATGGAGAAACATTGGGGCAGTTGAAGTCGATGTCTAGAAGCTCCTTAGGCTGCTTCTTCAGTTCGGCAAGCTCGGCAGGTGCCAAGCGGTAAGGCAACTTTGATATTGGGAAAGTTTCAGGTACAAGTTTGATGGAGAACTCCATCTCGTGAGTTGGTGGCAACCCAGGTAACTCCTTGAGAAAGACATATGGGAAGTCCTTCACCACATCAATGTGGTCGAGAGTAGGAGATGTAGCATCGAGGACTATAGAAGCTAGTAAAGCTCTACACCCTTATGAGACAAGCTTCTCAACTTTGATGGCAGAGATAAAAAAATTGTCACTCCTCTCGCTTTCTACCCTTGACACACATTTTGCCCACAACGGGGTGTAATAATCTAACCTTGGATTCCTCACAAAACAAAGCCGCTTTGTATCTTTTCAACCAGTCCATTCCCAGGATGACATTGAAGGCAGTCATGTCAAGTAAGATGAAATTTGTGGGAAACATTATACCAGATATATAGAGGTCCATGGTCGGAGTTTGTAGGTATGAGGAACAAATCTTACCACTAGGGGTTTTTACATCTTATACATGATCCATAAACTCAAATTCTATTTCTAACATAGAAGCAAACTGACAAGATATGAAGGTATTGGCTGAGCCAAAATCAAATAGTGCCTTTAAAGGATGCATATTAAGGTGCAAGGTACCTTCAATAACTTCATTATTTTCACCTTCTTCCTAAGAATTAAGAGGAAACACTCCCCCATTCCGCCTCTCCACTGGCAGTTGCCTCAGGTTTTGGTTGTTGTTGTTGTTGTTGTTGTGTTTATTCCTTGAAGGCAGGTTCTGCCTTGGCTGTTGTGGCTGTAGGGCATTATTTTGTTGAGCATTATTATGTCCCTACTAGAAATGAGGGGAGAATGGTCGGATATGCCCAACTTGGCCACACTCCTGGCAGGTCAGAGAAGGTCAGATGTCTTTA
Organism: Alisma plantago-aquatica; assembly: GCA_963693085.1. Lineage (NCBI taxonomy): Eukaryota > Viridiplantae > Streptophyta > Magnoliopsida > Alismatales > Alismataceae > Alisma > Alisma plantago-aquatica. The sequence continues at coordinate 37,184,334 of OY856413.1, forward strand.
TGAGAAGGTGCATTATTGGAAGGACATCTCCCTGGAGGATGGTGGCGAGAGCACCTATAGCACCAATCACATCTGCGATTCTCATTCTAGTTTGGATTCTTCCTCTTGTTGTTGTTGAAGCCATTAGTGTGTCCAGAGGCTTGGTATCCTAGGTAGGACTTGATGGTCAGTGCCTTATCCACCATCTATTGAAAGGTCAGTGGAAGGTGCAGGATGGGACTTTGGCCCACCTGGTAGTTTAGGCCTTAAAAGAACAACGTTACCCTTCTTTCAGCTCCACGATCGGTGGCGTAACGTCCCAGCAGTAGGAACCGTTAGATGTAGTCGGACACACTCATGCCTCCCTACTTGAGGTTGTAGAACTCAGCTTCCTTCTTTCTTTGGAAGGTGGGGCAGATGTATTTCTCCCTAAAGAGCTTCAGGAACTAGTCCCACTCCATAGTAGAGGTGTCTTGAGTGTGGGCAACACCATTCCACCAGACGCATATCAGGTTGTCCAGTACATAAGTCGCAAACTGAACCATCTAGTGAGGAGGGCATTCCATACCCTCGAAGGTCCGATCCAAAGCCAACACCTAGTCGTCGTCTTTGTCCACCATGTTGGGTTCACTTTCACCCTTGACGTAGGGTGGCTGCATCTTTATGAAGTCGGTGAGGGTGAACTCCCTCAACTTGTTGGCATTGGCGACCACTGTGTGGAGCTACCCCATCATGGTGGAGGATAGCAACTGGTGCATCATTGCCATCTCCTGCTCTGGTGTGAAGGTGGGGGTGCCTGGAGTAGTATGGTTGACCCCAGGAGTCACAGGAGTGTTGGCGTCATTAGGGTTTGACTCATTTTCCTTGTTCATGTTGTTTAGAGTGTCAAACAAGTCACTTCTCCTGAAAGGTAGGGTTAACATATTAGGTTCCTAGGAGTATAGAATCAAATATGAGAAAATAATAGAAGCATAGATGTTATGGCCCGTTCCAAGATTTACTAGTAAGTACAACGATTAGTGCATAATTATGATGATTAAGTTAAGTTAAATGCCCAAGATGCGATTAGTGTTTTGATTAGATGAGACAACCTAATTAGCATGATTTCTTGCCTTGAGTTTTTATAGGATATTGTGCTTCAAAAGTTGCAAAAAGAATTGATCGATTTGGACCTATGAGGCGAAAGTTATGACCTTTTCAATTTCCAGGGTCGAATTTGCAAATTTCCCAGTTTTTGGCTTTACAATTCTTTCTTTTTCTGTTTCTTCCTTATATGTTCTTCGGACAACCGCTTGAAGTGGTGTACAGACCCAATCGGCCGTAGCAGGGGAACGCAGGGGTGATTCCCCTTAGCCCTGCTTCCAGTGGCTACATCTCCCCCTCCTTCCTTTCTTCTACCCCCCCTCCTCTTCTTCCTCCTCCACTCCATCTGCATAGCCCTAGCAGGCCGCCCTGCAGCCTTGGTCGGTGGCCAAGCTACAACTGTTGTTGTTGCTCATGGCTAGGGGCCACCTTAGGCCGCCCAGTAGTAGGGTAAAGCTTCCTTGACTCCGAATCTGAGGTCCAAGCAAGGCTTTACAACTTTCAGCAATGATTCAACCACCTATTCGAGCTCGTTTTCAACCTGGAGCTTAGGTGTGAAACGACTGTTGCAACAGGACCATAACAGAGTATTACCAAAGATTGAAGACAACCCAAAAATTGCTCAAAAATAGGCTCTGGACGCATTTTTGGATGAATTTGGACATCCCAAACCATTGTGAGTAGAATTTCACTCACCTAGCATGATTTAACTCCGATATTAGGAATTTTTTGGTTAAATGTGTGTTTTCCGCAGATAACAATAGTCATTAGGCGTCGTGCAGTATTTGACATTACCCAACTTTTTATTTCATGATTCGCTTCTTTACTCTTGTGAATGATCTAGTTTATCATCTGATCAGTGTGGTTTGGACCAGTGGAATTGCATGGCTAATCGGAACCTAAATTGGTCAGTTTGAATGTTGAAATCAGTAGCACACGACCAATAACGGTATGGTTTGGGTATAAACCCAGGCTGTATAGATTTTAGAAATTTATCAGATGCACGATTTCAAGGAAATGATGATGACATGGAAAGTTAAATGAAAACCCTAGTTGCATGCTTTCTACTATGTTTAATGAAAGTGGTTTAATATTTACGTGAATTGGAATGTTTCTCTGAGATATTATTATAAATACTCAATTGTTATTAATAATTTGTGTCATGATAAATAATTAACTCTTAATTGAGTTAGGTGATGCACAAACCATGATTAGGATTAATGTGCACATTTTTTGAAAAATTTCAGATAATTGACAAATGCTACTGAAAATTTCTCATATGTGGAGTAATTTACTCTTATCAGTGCAATAAGATGTTCAATTGCATGAATTTAGTGTATATGTGCCAAATTGACATAAATTTGGGTTATTTCGAATTTTCAATCTGCATGCATGCATGGTATATGGATTACTCAGTATTTACAATGTTTTTGAGTATACTGCTTTGTTAGTTCTAGAATGATATTCATGTTATGATTTGAACTGTAATTAAATAGACGAGATACCATAGAAATACCAAAATCGAGTATAAGTAAGAAAAAGGTTCAATATAGTAAGAGTTTTCTAGGAAATAATAAAATTATAGATTTAAGAGCCCTGACACCGTAGAACCCCTTTGAGAGGTCTGCGCCTTAGGGGTGAAATGGCCTAACCCTGGCAGTGTCCAGTATACGGGGGTCGGAAAAGCATGTCCAACATCAACCAGAAGTCCTGGTGGAACGAGAGTATAGTTTGTAGTGTCCAACATTAACCAAAAGTCATGGTGGTACTAGAGAGTAGTTTGTAGTGTCCAACATTAACCAGAAGTCATGGTGGCACTCGAGTACAGTTTACAGTGTCTAACATTAACCAGAAGTCCTAGTGGCACTGGAGTACAGAAAAGTGTGTCCAACACCAACCAGAAGTCTTGGTGGCACAGCTTGACTCTCTGTCTGTGTGCTCACGTTAGAGGAGGAGTCCAGTTTATGGCACCATAGGAGTGTTGAGACCAGAGATCCAGTTTCCCTGTTGCTGACCAGGAGAGTAGTCAGACTTAGGTATCCTAGGGTGTCGGCTAAGTCTTATACGGTGGGATCGTAGTTCACTACAAGTTTTCATATGTAGAGTACACTTCATATGATCAGGGCATAAGCTAAAATATGTCCATATAGGTTCATATAGTTTCTTATGAATTAAAGAATTAAGAAAAATTTGAGTTCAGATTTGTATCAGTTGTTCATTAAATGGAATGTTGATATCCTCTATTATTGATTGTATCTATAGAATTGCAACAGATGTTACTTGATGAAATGTTGATATTTTCTATTATTTAAATCTTATTGTTCGAACTCTATTTAGTATTTCTTGTAGTTTAATTTCCAAATAATAAACATGATATGAGTTATCTGCGATTGTTGGGTGAAATTCTATTCACTGAGCCAGTAGCTCACCAACCTACTGAAACATTTTTCAGGTCAGCGTTAGTATGAGGAAGCTAAAGGATCGTATCACCAGACGCTTAGAAGGTAGTGTTTAGTTAGGTTTAGAGGTCTCTTGGTCATTTCCCCTCAGTCCTTGGGCATGTGGTGAGATAGAGACGATGTTATGTAATATGTAGCTTAAATTTATAATTATCTATTGTGCTTCATATCTCAAATAGAATAGTGTAATATGACTTGTATGTTTGGTTTTCCTCCTAATAGGGTTAATGGTAAGTTACTTCCGCAGTTTTAATCCAATTCGATGCTATTCAAGTTTTATGGTTTTCTTTTAGGTTGAATTTAAGTGATCAAGTAAATAAAAGTTAAGAGTGGTTTACTGAGGGTGACTCCCCAGTCTTTGGGGTCATTAGAGATGGTTCGGGGATCGGGGCGTGTCAACTAATTTGGTATCAGAGCATAGGTTGAGTACATGGTTACTCTAAGTCAAGGTTAGGGGACGACAAGAGACCAATAGGATTAGGACTTAGGTGTCTTCCTTATAACTGCAATTTTCTAACAGGAAGTGTTCTATTATACTATTGCAGATGGTAGGAAGAGGACATGGTCACGAGAACCAAGTAGAGAGCTTAGGCTGACTCATCAGGGACCAATAGGATAGAAAGATAGAGTTATAAGTGAGGTAGATAGGAAGTGATGTGTCTTTAGATCTGGGAGGTTTGAGTATTAAGATACCCTGGCTAGGTATCTGAGTACTTAGATTGACCAGTATCAAGATACTCTATCTATTCTTCCCTAAATACCCTGGCCAGGTATGCAGAGGAAGGATGGGCTAGAGAGAAACCCTAGAAATCTTAAGGTTAAGAAACTGGAAATTAATATAGGAGTAAGAGATTTAACATAGGATGTGATACAACTCTAGCTTTATATTGCTTATTTGATTGGAGATCACTAGAAATGCTCTTATATGTATGAATTTAGATTTTCAGTTTGTAGAATAAATATGATTCTTTTATATTGTTGTGTGTCATGAAGTGATTTATTTATTATTTATATTCTTTGTATCAAGTAGACTCTGGATAATTTAGACCCGCATCATAGTGAGAATGTACACACTAAGATGTTGAGATATAAGGGAAAGATTAGAACAGCTAAGAATTAGTTGGAACTAATATAGGCGACCCAACGTTGGGGCCTCATATGAGCAATCCTTAATTGGAAATAAAGGAACATGATATAAGGTTCAGATTAAATTTAATGATTAGGATTATATGAACTCTAATTGTGAGCATATGGAAAAGATATGAGAAAAGTATGTAAGGGTCAAGATATTAAGAATCAATCATGAGGAATGGATTATATAATCGAATATAATGTTTTTATGTTCTCCAAAGAAAAGGGAAAATATAAGAAAAGAGTTAAGTATTTGATAAGTACATAGAAGTGAAGAGTCCTTAGAAGAGTTAAAGTGAAGAGAACTAGATGAATATGTAAATCATAAGACCAGGACAAGAAACTTATTTGAATCAAAAGAAATGTTAGAAATGATGACCTTGATTAAGGAATGAGGATTACATGGCATAATTGAGAGTATGGAATGTATATCTTTATCATAAAGTTTAATACATTCATACGTACTACCTTTGAATTCTAAGTTTCTATAGACTAACAAATAAGTTCCTAAAATAAAGAACAAACGCATAATTTAGAAAATGAATGAGTCATACAAAGGTAGACTATATTCAAGAAGAAAGACTTTAGTAAAACTTATGAGATCCAAAGTTTGAATTTCAAACTAAGGGAGCAAATTCACGTCATAATAGCGCAATGTTACTGATAAGGACCAAACCCTAAAATGTTTAGAGTTGTAGTAGTTCAAGGGATGTCACTAGCGAATTGGCCTTGAATACTAGCATGTATATAAAACAAAATCATGAGATTTGCACTATGAAAGGTAAGCTAGTACTAATAAAATCCAGGGTTTAAAGGTAGCTAATCTGAAAGGTAGATAAACAATATGAAAATGACTCGGAGAAAAGAGTAAATTATAAATTTGAAATATAACAAGTATATTTTGAACAAAAGGAGAAATATAATATAAGTGAAGTGTGTTATGAAATAAATTCTTACAATAATAAGAAGAATGAGGAATAATCTATTCTTACCTTGTGTGTTTCAATTTTAGGGATGTTTATTCTATATGATCAAATTGAGAAGGATAAGTAACAAGAAGTAAGTAGCATAGAATGAGGAGTATTATCCGACACATGATCTGGAGTTAGCTGCAGTAGTTCATGCTCTTAAGACATGGCATCACTATCTTTATGGTAAGGAATGTCAGGTGCTTACAGATCATAAGTGTTTGAAATATATTTTCACCCAGAAGGATCTGAATCTTAGACAGCGGAGATGGTTAGAATTGATCAAGGATTATGATGTGACGATAGATTATCATCTTGGTAAGGAAAATGTGGTAGCAGATGCCCTCAGAAGGAAGTCAAGTTCAACAGTTGATGCATTCACTATGGCATGTTTCAAGAGAAACCTACTAGTAGAAATGCAAAAGTTGAACTTAGACTTAGGGGTGATAGAACAGAGTGGTTTGATTGCACAGATGCAAGTCAAGCCTTCTTTTTATGTTCAGATCAAGGAACTTCAACATAGTGATAGTGAGTTACGGCAGATCATCCAGGACATGACAGAGGGAAAAAGACCAGAGTTTAGGTTTTTAGATGATGTTTTGTTGTATCAGCATGATAGGTTGTGTGTACCTGGAAACAATGATTTGAAAGAGAAAATTCTTGAGGAAGCACATGCATCGATGTACGTTATGCATCCAAGCAACACTAAGATGTACAATAATCTCAAGGAGTTGTATTGGTGGCCTGGTATGAAGAGGGATGTAGTTGAGTATGTGGCTAGGTACAACATGTGTCAGCAGGTTAAGGCTGAGCACTAGAAACATGTAGGTACCTTGCAATCTCTTCCTATACCTGAGTGGAAGTGGGAACATATCACAATGGATTTTGTGGTAGGGTTGCCGAGGACACCTAGAGGTTGTGACTCGATATGGGTGATTGTGGATAGACTGACTAAGTCTGCTCACTTTCTCCCTATTAAGTCAACCTTTGATGTCCCCAAGTTGGCTAAGATATACATGGATGAGATAGTCAGGTTGCATGGTATTCCAGTTTCAATTATATCAGATAGAGATCCTAAGTTCACATTCAAGTTTTGGAATCAGCTGCATCATGCTTTGGGCACAAAGTTGAGGTTCAGTACAAATTTTCACCCGTAGACAGATGGTTAGTCAGAGAGGACCATTCAGACTCTTGAGGACATGCTGAGAGCATGTGTCTTGCATTTTAGTGGAAATTGGGAAGAACACTTGAGCCTTATAGAGTTTGCATACAATATTAGTCACCATTCCAGTCTTGGTATGGCCCCGTAGGAAGCTCTATATGGTAGAAAGTGTAGATCACATGTATGTTGGTACGAGGTGGGTGAAAAATAGATTCTTGGACCAGAGATAGTGGATTTGACTACTGAAAAGATTTCAGTGATTAGAGAACAGTTGAAAGCTGCATAGGACAGGTAAAAGAGTTACGCTGAGAAGAGACGTAGACCTGTTGAGTTTGAGGTTGGTGATGAAGTGTATTTGAAAGTTTCACCATGGAAAGGAGTGTTGGGGTTTGGCAAGAAAGGCAAACTGACTCCTAGGTTTATGGGCCCATATCATGTCATTGAGAGGATTGGACCTGTAGCCTACAGGTTGGATTTGCCATCCGAGTTGGCCAATCTACATGATGAGTTCCATGTATCGATGTTGAAGAAGTGTTACCCTAGTACAGAGAAGATAATGGACCCAGAACCTATGCAGCTCAGACCAGATGTGTCCTATGTTGAGAAACCAGTACAGATAATTGATTGGAGGATCAAGAAGCTCAAGAATCACGAGATACCATTATTGAAGGTTTTATGGAGGAACCATGACCTAGAGGAATCCATGTGGGAGCTTGACTCTGAGATGCGTAATAAGTTTCCTTTTCTCTTTTAGGAATTTTGGGACAAAATTCTTATATGAGGGAGATTGTTATGACCCGTTCCAAGATTTACTAGTAAGTACAGTGATTAGTGCATAATTATGATGATTAAGTTAAGTTAAATGCCCAAGATGTGATTAGTGTTTTTATCAGATGAGACAATCTAATTAGCATTATTTCTCACCTTGAGGTTTTAGAGGATCTCACTCTTGAAAAGTTGCAAAAAGAATTGATCGATTTGGACCTACGAGGCGAAAGTTATGACCTTTTCAATTTCTAGGGTGGAATTTGCAAATTTCCCAGTTTTTGGCTTTATAATTCTTTCCTTTTACTGTTTCTTCCTTATATATTCTTCAAATGACCACTTGAAGTAGTGTACAGGCCCGATCGGCCGTAGCAGGGGAACACAGGGGTGATTCCCCTTAGCCCTGCTTCCAACGGCTACATCTCCCCCTCCTTCCATTCTTCTTCCCCCTTCCTCTTATTCCTCCTCCACTCCATCCCCCTAGCCCTAGCAAGATGCCTTGCAGCCTTGGCTGACGACCAAGATGTAGCTGCTGCTGCTCACAACTAGGGGCCACCTTGGGCCGCTCAGTATTAGGGGAAAGCTTCCATGACTCCGAATCTAAGGTCCAAGCAAGGATTTGCAACTTTCAACCATGATTCAACCACCTAGTCAAGCTCGTTTTCAACCTAGGGCTTAAGCGTGAAATGTCTGTTGCAATAGGACCATAACAGAGTATTACCAAAGGTTTAAGACAACCCAAAAATCACCCGGAAATAGGCTCTGATGCATTTCCGGACCAATTCAGACATCCTGAACCACTGTGAGTAGAATTTCACTCACCTAGAATGATTTAACTCTAATATTAGGAAATTTTCGATTAAATGTGTGTTTTCCCTAGATAACAGTAGTTATTAGGCATCATGTCGTATTTGGCATTGCCTGACTTTTTATTTCACAATTCACTTCTTTACGCTTTTGAATGATCTAGTTTATCATCTTATCAGTGTGGTTTGGACCAGTGGAATTGCATGGTTAATCGGAACTAAATTGCTCAGTTTGAATGTTGAAATCAGTAGCACATAACCAATAACGGTATGGTTTGGGTATAAACCCAGGCTGTACAGCTTTTAGAAATTTATGAGATGCACGACTTCAAGGAAATGATGATGACATGGAAAGTTAAATGAAAACCCTAGTTGCATGCTTTCTACTATGTTTAATGAGAGTGGTTTAATATTTACACAAATTGGCACGCTTCTCTGAGATATTATTAGAAATCCTCAATTGTTATTAATAATTCATTTCATGATAAATAATTAACTCTTAATTGAGTTAGGTGATGCACAAACCAGGATTAGGGTTAATGTGCATGTTTTTCGAGAAATTTCAGATAATTGACAAATGCTACTGACGATTTCTCATATGTGGAGTAATTTACTCTTATTAGTGCAATAAGATGTTCAATTGCATGAATTCAGTGTATATGTGCCAAATTGACATAAATTTGGGTTATTTACGAATTTTCAATCTGCCTGCATGCATGGTATATGGATTACTCAGTATTTACAATGTTCTTGAGTATACTGCTCTATCAGTTCTAGAATGATATTCATGTTGTGGTTTGTACTAAAGTTAAATAGACAAGATACCATAGAAATACCAGAATTGAGTATAAGTTAGAAAAAGGTTCAATATAGTAAGAGTTATCTAGGAAATAATAAAATTATAGATTTAAGAGCCCTGACACCGTAGAACCTCTTTGAGAGGTCTGCGCCTTAGGGGTGAAATGACCAAACCCTAGCAGTGTCCAGTATACAGGGGTCGGAAAAGCGTGTCCAACATCAACCAGAAGTCCTGGTGGCACAAGATTACAGTTAGTAGTGTCCAACATTAACCAGAAGTCCTGGTGGCACTAGAGAGTAGTTTGTACTGTCGACCATTAACCAGAAATCCTGGTGGTACTAGAGTACAGTTTACACCATCCAACATTAACCAGAAGTCCTGATGGCACTGGAGTATAGAAAAACGTGTCCAACACCAACCAGAAATCCTGGTGGCACGACTTGAATCTTCGCCTATGTGCTCATGTTAGAGGAGGAGTCCAGTTTACAACACCATAGGAGTGTCGAGGCCAGAGAGCCAGTTTCCCTATTGCAGACCAGGAGAGTAGTCAGACTTAGCTATCCTAGGGTGTCGACTAAGTCTTGTACGGTGGGAATTGTAGTTCTCTATGAATTTTCATATGTAGAGTACACTGCATATGATCAGGGCATAAGCTAAAATATGTTCATATAGGTTCATAGAGTTTCTTATGAATTAAATAATTAAGAAAGATTTGATTTTAGATTTGTATCAGTTGTTCGTTAAATGGAATGTTGATATCCTCTATCATGGATTCTATCTATAGCATTGCAGCAGATGTTACTTGATGAAATGTTGATATTTCCAGTTATTTAAATCTTATTGTTCTAACTTTGTTCAGTATTTCTTGTAGTTTAATTTCCAAATAATAAACATGATATGAGTTATCTACAATGGTTGGGTGAAATTATATTCACTGAGCCAGTAGCTCACCAACCTACTGAAACATTTTTCAGGTCAACGTTAGCACGAGGAAGCTGAAGGATCGTATCACCAGACGCTTAGAAGGTAGTGTTTAGTTAGGTTTTGAGGTCTCTTGGTCCTTTCCCCTCGATCCTTGGGTGTGTGGTGAGATAGAGAGGATGTTATGTAATATGTAGCTTAAATTTACAATTATCTGTTGTGCTTCATATCTCGAATAGAACAGTGTAATATGACATGTAAGTTTGGTTTTCCTCCTAATAGGTTTAATGGTAAGTTACTTCCGCAGTTTTATTTCAATTCGATGCTATTCGAGTTTTATGATTTTCTTTTAGGTTGAATTTAAGTGATCAAGTAAAGAAAAGTTAAGAGTTGTTTACCGAGGGTGACTCCCCGGTCTTCGGGGTCATTAGAGATGGCTCGGGGATCAGGGTGTGTCAATAGATGAGAAAATGATATCTAGAATGATATTTCCTACAAGCATACTATTTTGGGCAATTTGTATCAGCTTAGGCCAGGTCGATATCATATGGGCATGAGAGTCCTTGTAAACCAAGCTAGTGTCACAGAGGAAAATATTGCCAACCCCCTATACCGTGATCCTTTCTAGACACCTTTGCTTCAACTTCATGCCCTAATAGTTGCCTAAAGGCTTTGATTCCATGTTGTAAAGAGGTGAGATCACCTCCTTATTAAAATTTAAAGGACATAGAAAACATCCACACATTTCACAAAATGAGAGATTTTGGGATTCTTGCATAATAATCCAAATAAATAAACATGATTCCATATACATTATAAAATTTCAATAGTAGTAGAAATAAAAAACATTAAGCCTATTACATGGCTTTCATTGTTCACTACAAGATTTTTTCCCAAAAGAACAAGATAAGAGAAAAGGATCTAGCTATAACAACCTAGACATCCTTCCAAAAAGCTTGATATCTACTCCTGAGATAGCTTACTTCAAACTTATCCTTCTCCTTGCTCAGCACTAGCACTTGGGTGGTTGGGAAGGCACCCAACAAAAAGGGAAAGGGAAGAAAAAGTATGTGCCACAAAAACTAGCCTAGGATCACAATACAATTAAAGAAAATAAAAATAGACTAGGGTTCATCATAAGATGAAGATAACAAGAGAATGAGGCTATATTCAAAAGAAACTTGCTATTAACAATTAAATTAAAAAGGATTGCATGTAAGATAATTATGTCTACCTAACTAAGTAGGGTTGAGGCACCTACCAGACCTCTAACTATAGGTGAGGGGAGAATAAGACATTCCTAGTCACCTATAATAATACGGGGAGAATAAAATATTCCCCAGGCCAAATAAATGCATGCCCTCTGTGGGTGGTTGTACATAAGTATCACTACTTTAAATTAAATAGAACATAAATATACATGCTAGAAAAGTAGTCATGGCAAGAATAATCATATGAATCAATAAGTATGGAAGTGGGGTATAAGACCCAAACAATATGAAAAAATAATCTGAATTGAGGCACAAGTAATTAGGGTTTCAAGAAAAGAGAATTAGGTTCAATTAAGCCTCATTAGGGAAAAGTAGGTTAAGGAATAAAATCCCAACTAAGGTGTTAAATGCACATACCTCTTCCTTGGATCCCTAGAACCTCTTTTCAAAACCATTAGATGAGATCAGGGTCCACTTGTCCTAATATCATAACCATGTATATGTATTAGAACTATGTACATTCATTAAGGACTTAAAACTCCAAAGTTACCAACTTTTCCAACAAACCATCGATTTATGTCCTAAAACCATCACTACTACCATTGTTAGGGTTTTTTGATCAAAATAACATTTAATTTTATATATTTTAGAGATATGGACTTTAAGAGGTATTTTTAGTGATTTTTACTTAATTAATTCATTCCCAAAAACACTTATTTAAAAATTTAGAAGAAAGCATCGAAATCATTTTTATTAGATAGAGGGGATTTTTCCAAGTTCAAAACATATTTTATTTTTAATTTTGGACCAAGGAATTAATAGATATGAATTTTCTAAAATTGACCAATAGGAAAATTGGAAATTTTGATTTTCATTTTAAAAATATAGAGAGAGAGAGAGAGGGTGGGGCCGGGCCCACTGCTTGGCCCAATCATAGTGAGCCAAGTCAGTTGTCTGCCTCGCTGGCAGCTGAGGTGGTCCTCGGTCAAGGCCTGGTCAAGGCTCAACGTGTGGCAAAAGTCCATCATGCCCTGAGTGCGAGACAGAAGAGAAAGAAGAAAATGACGAGGGTAAATCAATAAAATTGCATGGAGGTTTCTTAATCCTTCACCCACATGCCATGGCACTGAGATCAATCTATATCTTGGGTGGGATTTTGGGCGAAACTGAAAAACGCGACCAAATACTAAAGTAAAAGATGCAAAAGAATGAAGAGAGGAAATCGAAGTCAATGATACCTTTGATTTTGCCAGAGACAAAGAGGAAGTGTCGTAAGACTTGCACCTTCAGCCACCCTTCAGGGGGTCAAACGATGATGAAATTAGAAATCGAGAGTTGCGTTCAGTTGCAAAGACTCCCAGTAAGCCAATGGTAGGGATATGTATAGGTGAGGAAAAGCCAACTAGGGTTTACGAGTTTGGGATGAGAGAAGAGTTTATAGAGATTTAGGGCTTTCTTGAATATTCATAAAAACACAAAAATCTTAAGATAATCTGGTGTGGAATCACGATAGGAGTCCAACGACCCAAAAAGTTCTCGATTTGGTTGAGTATTCAGAGAGATAATGCAATATGAAAAAACTGAAAATCCTTTCCCTATTTCCTAATCCAGACCGAGGTAGGAGACAAGTTCCCATCCATCTGATGGATCCACGGGGCTCTCCTAGCCGTCGGATCACGTGTGTATATATATTGACCGTGTGACATTCATTTTCCAAGTTGTATTATAATTCGAATAAAGTGATATACATATTATTCAATGAGTTTCTCTTTCTTCTTTTGAGGGGTCCAACAATTTCCAAATTTAATAAAAATTTACACCCTAACTGATTTTGAGGTCTAGAATCCGAATATGAAAATTTTTGCTTTTTCGGGACTTTTAACAGGTTAAATAATTAAAAACTCATTTCCTCCTTCATTTATGACTAAGATTATCCAAATATGATGACATTTCACCCACGTGTCCCAATTAATGCCTTAGATACGATTTTGCTATTATTTGGTCATGTTGAGGTTATTTATTTAACTAATTATCAAAATGAAGATTCTTCACACTTTCTCTCTCCTACTTTTTCACATTATCCAAATATCATCCAAATTAGTTGAAAACTTGCCCAAAGGCTAATTTTTATTTCTAGATTACAAATTTGGAGTTAGTTTTTCAATTTGAGAACATTAGATATTTTATTTCACTTTCTTGGCTTATTTCCTATTTTCCTTTAATAAAGGCTTTGATATATATTTATATTTTTCCACATTGGGTGATACTTCGTCCTTAAGTAACTTTTTTTCAAGAAAATGAAATTGTGTATCAAATTATCTCATGGGTTTTCTATTTGTGATTTTTGGAAAAAATATATTCCACATTATCTCCTTTTATCTATTTATAACATTTATCATATATTTTAGAGATTTCTTTTCTTTTCACATTCTAAAATATCCTAGAAAGTTATAGATGAATTCCTTTATTATTTTTATTACTTAAGTGGACAATTGCACTACATGCCCATTACATAGGTTTCTACTGAGGTATTTTTGTATAAAACCCTTTATTAAGAATATATGGGAAATATTTATCCAATAACCATCACAGTTCCACTTATTCAATCCAAAGGCATATGAGACGAAATTGAAGAACAAATCTTATTGAAAAAGGGTACAAAGAGATACATGGTAGATTTTAGTATGTTACACCATTCTACTGGTCACTTTCATAGTGACATTTCTTCATGTCCCTTAGAGATGGTCATACTTGGGTGTAAAGAATCATACTCAATCTATGAGCTTTTGTGCTTCATGCACTTTATCTCTCAAGTTCTTAAACAAATTTTGATACTCACTCCTTTAGGAAGGGTCCTTCCCAGGACTGTAGAAAAAGTATTACTTGATAGTACTAAGGGTCACAAAAACTTTCTCGAATCCAAAGTTTACATCATCACATGTAGGCATATATCCTATCATTCCACTCATGCATGTGGCTAGAAAGTATACAACTTATTAAACCATTTCTAAGTTTCTTGTTGTGTCGTATCCATTCAACACCTCTCAAGGTTGGACCCATTTCATACGTACATATGACATCATGGTAGTACTAGACTATCTTGTGTGAGTGACTCATCAATCATATAACATACTCCAACTGGGGTTTCCTTTTAGACAAAATTGAGGGAGGTGCCATGCTTACTCCCTATGAACTCATTTAACCTTATGAGAACTATATGCACTAGATACCACTACTTCTCCTCTTGGGTCTACTTCCTCATCATTAGTTATATAAACTGCATGACTTAGCCTCTCAAGCATGCACTGAACCAAAACATGGTAGACATTTTCTTCCTAACATTCTTTTGCACATAAACAACCCTTATAATCCTACACAAGGGCTACCAATCTGAGTTTGAGGCTTCACATCATATTACCATTCCTTACATCTCCAAGTTATCGGGACTTTCTTTCCCTCGCATAGACGGTAGGTACACATATCATCTACACATCTTATATAAGAAGCCTCCTTCACTATCTCTAGGGTTTGGTCCATTCAATGACATCTAGTGTCATGCATTCAGTAACTTGACCCATTCACCTAGGAGTAGTCTATTTTAGGGCATATCATACAAATATTTTTCATGCCTTGGAGTCTAGGTTCCCAACCTTCTCCTCATGGGTCACAATCTTTCCTGAGTTAACCCTATAATCGATCTTGGCACTACAGATACCCTCTTGGCAGAGAGGTTGAGGTTCCTAAGATTCACATCTTATTCTCACTTGGCTTACCTTATATGATGAATTATACTATCAAATATTATGTCCAGATGAGATCGTCATATATCATATTGTCTCATTACATAACATGAAGCTCCTCATTCCTTTCCACCAATATGCCTATCTCATATACCAATCCAATAGGCATTACCCCTCTAGCTTAGAACTAATCTTGTTTCTAGCCTTGATGTCGCTCACTTCCACATAGGTTCATGCCTATCTCCTACTCGTATCTGAGTGGGAACATACTCGTTAGGGTTCCTACCTGGAGGAGTTTAAACTTTTTTTATCACTACCAACCTTCTGATTTAGGGTGTTATCTCTCTCTTAGATCTTTTCTTCTTTTCAGGTACAACCCACCCTAGGTCAGGTCACCAAAACCAGAAGTTACACTAGGGTCATGCAACCACCTATTGTCTATCTTTCCCATGAATACTCCAGTCCTCCACATATATCATGCATGCCTAACCTACGTACATTCATGCATGGAAAACTAAGGTATCCATCTTATTGGGGTCTCTCTTTTCTATCCACTACATAAGGTTTTGGGATGAGGTTAGAGTTTACAACATGCACCTTAAGTTTTGCGAGTCTCGTGACCTACTGAGGTTATTTTCCCTTACCAGCCCTAGTCCATCTAGGGTTAACTTTTATAGAGGAGAAAACAATCAAACATTTTCTCTGTGTCATTATGTCCACTTTTATTATTTATTGGAGGATGCCTTAATCCCCAAAACTTGAGAGGAGGTGGAGAGAAAGAAAACCTTAAGCACTTATAGTTTGTTCAGTGAAAGAGTGTAAAGAAGGAATGAAAGAAGTTGAGAAATCCTAGAGGTATCTTATTTTGAGTCAAATCCTCAAATTTTGGCCAAGCAGTCACATGGATTCTGAGAGTCCTCATAAACTGACTAGTGGGGTTGTAACATCCTAATTTTGGATTTAAATAAATTTTGGGGTTTTCATAAAATTTCTCACTAGTTGAAATCAAATTTGAGCCTCAATGAAAATAACCCAACTAAATAGAATATTTTTTCTCTTGAATAATATAAAGATGAGTGGCATAGTTTCCTTCTTCATGATGATAGTTAATTCAATGGTAATTATATATAATGAATTTTTTCTCTCCTTAATGCATTAGATCACCAACTAGTATATGAACCATGATTGGGATAATATCATCCAATAGACTCAAATGAACTAAGATAAACCCTAATTGATCCTTAAAGGGAAAGTAATTTTGGTTGGTGGCAACCATAATGCATCTAATGTACATAATTAATGTAAATTACATTATGATAATCATTTATGTTTTGGTCATTAATCTAGAAAGTACCAACTTCGGGATATTCTAGATCGTACAATGCTTCTATAGCTAAAATTGAGGTAAAATCGATCTCATATGCCCTCTCAAAGAATTTTGGAAAATTTCACCTATAATTGTTAATAAATATTTATTAACTTATTACAAAACTATCTTCCAGAGGTATTTCGTGTGTCATACGGATTTTGGTCTGAATCAAAGTTAGATTCCCAATATTCATCGGATTCCTCTGATCCCAACAAAACCCTACCACTCTAGACTCTATCTTGTCCCTGGATCCCTACCTATATATACAAACTCCCTCACCGATGATCAAGGATCATCCATAATTTGGGAAAACCCTCACCGTATTTCCTTGATCAACTCTCCTCACCACAATTCGGTTGACAGTTTTGCTACTCATCCTATTCATCGGCGGTTGCACGGGAAGCGTTTATGACTCTAGGTTTTTCTACCCTAGACCCTTGATGAATGAAGATGAGATGCCCTTGCCATAGAGACCAGTCCACCATGACTGGAGGTCTCAATATGTAGTTTAGTGGCCTGATCATCAATCTTGCTATGTCCGAGAAGGTTCAGGTGACATCACCCTATTTTTGGCGTAAAATAGGGAAGCCACATTTGTCTTCCATGTGTGTGTGTGGGACTACGTGGTGTCAGAGCTTGGTCGATTGGCTTGGGAGGAAGACCATGCATCTCAATGGCCTCATTATCGAGCAAGATGTGGAGATAACTTTTCCTGGAGCACTACTGAGAAGCCACCGACCCGGTACTCTATAAAATAGAGAAAATAGAGGGGCATCTATGAATGCTATGAGTGAAGGGGGTGCAGGTCAAGCGGTCCCAGCCAAGGTGGATCCCTCTGTCGACCTATTTAGCTTCCACAATAAGGTAATTAATAGTCTTATTTATTCATATAATGACTCTATATTAGTTAAATCATAGCAATTAGTTCGTATATTGAATGGGGTCATATTAAATATGAATTTTGATCTATTTTTCGAGACCTATATAATGGTCTATGTTTTAGATCCTGGTTTGACTCCTAAGCTTCTTGTTTTAGATAAGAACCATGAAACCCCAGAAACCAAGGTGACTATAATTATTAATGAATGATCATTGACTGAACAAGGTAATTAGGTTTCATCAACCTGAGAATGTGATTAGGGACTTCTCAATCTATGAAGATCAACTAGGTTTTCTTTATAAGAGGTAAGTGGTTCATGCTCATGAGTTTTCATATTTATTAATTCAACACACTTATATTTTTCATAGAGAATACTTTCATGATACAATGTTCTTAAGATTTTGAAGTTAAGATATGCAAGCAAGATAACCTATACATTTGATGATTATGAAAGTTGATAAGCTCAATATCTCAAGTGGAGATATGTCATGGAACAATTAGTGATTATGGATTAGAATTATAAGAAGAACAAGATAATATATTCCTAACATTTTGTTCATAATAATATTTCATATGAATGCTCAAGACTACAAGACATGAAATGTAACTAAGACTGCCAAACTTCCATGGTTATGTGATATAACTGTCTACTAATATTTTTAGTACAAACATTCTATAATGACTTCCCGTAGTTATAGATATAACCATGTATTAAGATTTCAAGTAGAAATATGTGAACAAGATTTCTTATATATGTAGAGATCTATGAACTAAGAAGTTAATTAGATTCCTTACAATGAGTTATATTTAAAAGTTAAGTACAATGTGGGTATATAGGTTTTGAATATATTAAGGCATGCTCCAGTTTTCAAGATAAAGTTAATATTGAGATTAGAATGTGTTTCAAATTGAGTTCATGATAATATCAAAAGATTTTGATACACTAAGTTATGATTGAGTTGCAATATAAGATTTTTATAAGTTTCCTATTTTAAGAATTAAGGTTGAAGATGTAATATCATATGAATACATTAAATTTCATGTTAAGGTAAGACTTCATGAGACTTTCAAGAGGCTGAGTTATCATGCCATAAATCATATTTTAGGTATTTACTACTTAAGTTACCTTATATGCTTAGTATTCCTATATTCAGTTCAGATTATTCTCCTAAGACTTTACACTTACATGTCATAAATTTGGTATCAGAATTTAATTAAGTCATTTGATCAAACAAGAGTTTCAAATTAAGATTCATTTGAATAAAAAGTATATCAAATTTTGATTATATTACTCAATATGTGGGTAGCCAAATATTTGATTAAGATGCATGATAAGGGTTTTAGACCCAATCTCAGTTTTATAATTGATATTATTCATATTCAGATGTAGATTCAGATTTAGAGTTCAGTACATGTTCATTACATAGTATTCAATTTTAGATAAGTCTAGAGTCAGAATTTAGTAACCTTAGACTTAAGATAACTAGTTCATAACCTTCACATAAGACATTATATGATAAGTCCTCATTCAGAGAGTCCCAGGATGATTCATAGGCATATCTTGCCAATTTAGAGGAGTGTTTACTCCATTTTAGAGGGCATGTTATGCCAAAAGAGGGTGTACTGCACCATAGAGGACACTTCGGTGTCAATAAAGGGCATGATATGCCAACAAAGGGTGTGTTACACCATAGAGGACACTTCGGTGTTAAAAGAGGAGGACTTATCATATAATGGCAGCCAAAAATCAGATAAAAGTTGTAAATGAAATACACCTTAGTTCCAAGCATGCACACAATCTCATTTATAAGTATAATGAAAGAGATTAAGATAAGAGAGACATGACTCAGGCCCTTTATACAAGTCATGTGGACCATGCACCAGAGTGCAGGATAATTTAGAGACATAACCAAGGCCCAGAGTGTAAGTTATGTGACCCAGGAACCTTAGTGTAGGTCATGAAACCTAGGTACCAGAGTATAGGGCTCCAGAGAAAGATAAGTAAAAAAATAAGAACTAAGTCAAAGTAAGAAGAGATATTTATGTTTTAGATTTTGTAAAGTTTTTAATGTTAGTTCTCAATATATAATGCTTAAGAATATTTTGCAATATCTTATTTCTCTAAGTAATGTATATGTTAGAATACTCAAGTTGGAGTATAGTAGATTCCAGATAATCAAGCACAAGGATAGAACATGACTCACTCTGGTGGGGTGCCAACTATAAGATGATCCTCAGATTTATAGATTCAACTATATGTTTTCATATTTAGAACATTAGAGTAGAGATTCAATATGTTAAATGATTTTTCCATGTAATAACATTTATGTTCCTTTTGTAATAATAATCATGAGAATGTTTTAATAGTTTAGTTTGCGTGATTGATTATATTGTTGTTATGATTGCCAGTTTTATGTGATGCCCCCTTGAGTGCATGAGTTATGGATAACTCAGTGTTTCTTCCTATATGTGCATGAGTGTACTTAGGGAGGGTGTTACACTATGGTATCAGAGCAACATTATAGTTGGCCACCAGATGAATTCTCATGTTCTTACTTAAGATCACCTTATAAGAAGTTATCAGAGAGTAGAGTGCAAATTTAGAAAGATGACTAGTAGTCCTAGGTATAGAAGGAGTAAGTGAAATGTAGTATAAATAGAAGTAGAGCTCTAGATAGGATACATGTGTTTAGATGAGGATTAGAGTTATGTGTCTATATGTTTTAGATTTTTATGTTAACACTATAGTTGTATATAACATTTCCTCTCTTTTTCCCACATGTTTGGGGCATGGGACACAGACTTATGGGGTTTTGTAGAGAGAATGTTATGTGTATAATCATACTTGTCTTGTCCTTTCAAGTTCATGTGGTATGGGACATGTGAATGAGAGAGGTGCTAAGATAAGTGTGATAAGACATGTCACCTTTGAATATTTGACCAACTGGCATGTATCCAAAGGCAACAAAGAAATAGGTGTTAGCATTAAAAGTTTGAGACATGTAGTCACCTAAATCTAATTAGATACATAGTAAGGCCAAAAATACATACAAAGGGTAGATATCTTGACCTAGATTGTTAAGTTTGTGTTAAAATGGAACTAAGATCCTTTTACAGCACCCTCTAAAGAGAAGCAATATAGGATCCTTGTTATGTTACATGATGTGAGGTATATCTCAATCTCGGTTAGTGTATATGCACATGTAAGTCAAATTTTGATGTTTAACCATTAGAACATCACCCTTTGTGTATGCTAATCAGTCAATAATGTAACATTAGAGAGTTAGTGCATATAGGGATATGTAAAACCCTAAGGTGGGTAGTACATGGAAATTTGAAGGATGAATTTATTTAAGGTGGGTAAAATTGTAACATCCCAATTTTGGATTTAAATAAATTTTGGGGTTTTCATAAAATTTCTCACTAGTTGAAATCACATCTGAGCCTCAATGAAAACAGCCCAAGTAAATAGAATTTTTTTTCTCTTGAATAATATAAAGATGTGGCATATTTTTCTACTTCATGATGATAGTTAATTCACTAGTCATTATATATAATGAACTTTCTCTCTCCTTAATGCATTAGATCACCAACAAGAATGTGAACCATGATTGGGATAATTTCATACAATACACTCAAATGAACTAAGATAAACCCTAATTGACCCTTAAAGGGAAAGTCATTTTGGTTGGGGGCAACCAGAATGCATCTAATGTACATAAGTGATGTAAATTACATTATGATAATAATTTAAGTTTTAGTCATCAAATCTAGAAAGTACCTACTTGGGAAATTCTAGATCCTACAATGCTCTTATGGTTGAAATTGAGGAAAAAATGATCGCATATGCCCTCTCAAAGCATTTTGTAAAGTTTCATCAATAATTGTTAATAAAAAATTTTAAGTTATCAACAAACCTATCGTTCGTAGGTATTTAGTGTGTCACACAGACATGAGTCAGAATCAAAGTTAGATTCCTAGTATTCATGGGACTCCTCAGATCCCAATGAAACCATACTTATTTGGACACTTTCTCGTCCCTAGATCCCTTCATGTATATACAAACTCCCTCACCAATGATAATGGATCATCCACAATCTGGGAAAACCCTTGTCATCTTTCCCTGACTGACTCTCCTCACCTGAACTATGGTCGACAGTTTTGCTACTCATCCTATTCATCAGTGGTGACACGGGAAGAGTATATGACTCTAGGTTTTTGTGACCAGGGACCCTTGATGAATGAAGACGAGCCACCCTTGCCATGGAGACCAGTCTTCCATGATTGGAGGTCTCAATGCATAGTTCAGTGGCCTGATCATCAATCTAGTTATGACAGAGAAGGTTCAGGCAGTGTCACCCTATTCCTGGCATGAAATAAGGGAGGAACATTTGTCTTCCACATGCGTGTGCAGAACTACATGGTGGCAGATCTTGGCCAATTGTCTTGGTAGGAAGACTAGGCATCTCAATGGCCTCGTCATCGAGTAAGATATGGAATGGACCTCGCCTAGAGCAGTGATGAGAAGCCCTCGACCTGGTACTATATAAAATAGAGGAAATAGAGGGGAACAACTCCCCATCTATGAATTTTGTGAGTGAAGGGAGGGCGGGTCATGCGGTCCCAACCATGGTGGATCCCGCCGTCGACCCAATTAGCTTCCACAATAAGGTAATTAATAGTCATATTTATTCATATAATGACTCTATATTAGTTAAATTATAGAAATTAATTCATATATCAAATGGAGTCAATTTATATATGAATTTTGATTTATTTTTTGAGACCAATCTAATGGTCTACGTCATTTTATATCCTAGTTTTCTCTCTGAAGAAGTATATGAATACAACTAAATTAAGGAATGTCACAAAATAGAAAGAACAAACATGTGCAGAAGAGATAATCATGATGATACAAACTCATGGTAGAGAATATGACTACAACTCAGCTAAAGACTTCAAGAAACCATATTTCTTCCATAGAAGCCCTCAACAGATCCAACAACAGTGGTTTTCACCACCTCTACTGGATGTCAGCCTTGGCAGATCAGGGAGTAAAGATAAAAAGTATGTAGCATGAGCGGTACCATGTGCTCTGAGGTGTCTACATCATTATGTTGTCGTGTTCTATATGAGCAACCAAAGAACCCAGAAATGAAGAGAAAAACTAGCATGTTTATATCTAACCTCTATCTTTGACACTCTAGGACAGAGTGTATGATAAGTTTGGAGGTCATAAACGGGCGTGAAAGGTACCTCTCTTGCACTCTCTTCTCAATTAATGCCTCTACGTAATTTTTTAATCCCCTTGCTTCACAATATAGAGAATTTTGATCTTGAACATACCCCCCCCCCTTCTGGAGGGAAATTTTGAAAAAATATATAATTTTTGACAATTAGAATTGTATACAATAGGGACGATTTTAGATCCATTTTTCCTCAACATAGTCATCACTTCCCTTCTTAGACTTACTCATCTTTTGGCTAACTCTTAGTGTAATTATTTCAAGAATGAAAAATTTTGGCTATTTAATTTACCTAAAGACCTAAGTGTGACAATGTTGCGACATCAGCCTTACCTCAAGAAAATGTTTCATGATACTTTCCTTCCCAAGAGGTAGCCCCAAAGTGAGGACACAGTCTAATACTCTCCTGATTGACCACCCTACTCCTAAGTACATGTAGGAAAATACACATCCCTGACATGGAGGAAACAACTAACCCTTCTAGTTCAAAAATCCTCATTTTGGGATCAAAAGAGGCTTGTTAGCCCAAAAACTCCTTAAAATCCTATCATCTCCCAGCCTGA
Source organism: Alisma plantago-aquatica (assembly GCA_963693085.1). Taxonomy (NCBI): domain Eukaryota; kingdom Viridiplantae; phylum Streptophyta; class Magnoliopsida; order Alismatales; family Alismataceae; genus Alisma; species Alisma plantago-aquatica. The sequence goes on from OY856413.1 coordinate 37,207,416, forward strand.
TAGTATGAAAAAAACTAAGCAATATAAAAAAATGAGAGTTGTGACCAGTAATATGCCAACATCCCTCACCCGGTCAATGTATTGATGCACTCTAGAATGCAGATATGTTGTGCCTAGTAGAGAGGACTGGAGGCCAAACTTTTACACACCTACCTTTAGAAGGAGACCTCACATTGCCACCTGACATTACATTAGGACCTTATTGGGTAAGATTGTCACTACAATATTAAACATGGCTAATGAAACCTGAGAAAGGTAGGAATCACTGCATCTTTGGCCTACCCCAACACAATAGTTAGGATTTCCAAAGAATAAAAGTTGGGTGTGAAAGATACCTTAGCCAGAGCCTTGTATAAGTACTTCCTAGAAAAGGATCATGAATGCATCATGATGGAGAAATCCTTCATCTAAAGAACGTTGTAGTAGGCAATACAAAGCATGGGATTTGATTTGATTATTATGACTAAATATTAGACCATTTTTTATTGATGAATAATTATAAGCTTTTAGCCTCATAATAATTCTAAAAATAGAATAATCATTATAAAAATATGAAAATTGAAACAAACTTTGAATATAACATAAAGATCAGTCAGAAATACCAGACAATGTTTGATCTCAGTTTGAGCCTAGGATTTGCCAAACCCTAATTGGACCTAAAATACCATTAATAGCGGTTAATCTTGTATTATGATGATTAATTGTTATTAATAAGGCTTGACCAGAAATCTAGATGATCAATTAAGAGATAAGAGTATCTGAACTTAGGTACATCAGATTTATTAAAATATATGACTATGGTTTTCTTGGTTGAAATCATGATATATATGTCTCTCTCTTATTTGCAAAGATTGGATGTAGTATTGCTATGTAGTACTCTTTGTTTTGTCACTTGAAAACATAAAGTATGTGTAGATGTTTGTAGTTATTAAGGTGTTCATTACCCCCCTTATGAAGGAATGAAACAATGTTAACTAGTACACCTCTCTAGAGCACACGGTGTATAGGAAGTTCCCTAGAGTACTTGGTACACGGGATAGGCACCAACAAGTATTTTTTTTGTACTAGTCTACCTTAATAATGCAATCATCTAGAAAAATGACTAAAATTGTCTTATTTCTCTTAAAAAGAATGTTGTCTATGATTTTATTTCTTTCTGATAATGTTTTTAAAGTTATGAAAACCATAAAAATATGTATATTTCTTCCCATTTATCAACATCTTGTGTGTTGATTCATTGTTTCATGTATGTTTTAGGTTTAGAGCTAGCATGGGGCAAAAGATGTGAAGTGAGCATTGTACAGGTTGTACATATTGTGTAGATCCTAGTTGGCATACATGTTCAAACTCATGTCAAGTTCTTCTTTTAGTATGAAATTTTAATTTTTAATAATTCATGTTGTAACAAAATTTACATGTTGAATTTTGAGTGTGTTATGGTGTATGCTTATATTTTTTTTTTCGAATGGCCTATATATTGATAGACGGGTAATAAAATGATGAAGGAGGTTCAGATTGAACCACCTATACAGAAGACCCCAGGGTGCAAGAAACATCGGGTCAAATAGGCTCAGAGGGAGCCTCAGAAAAGGTGAAGAGACCCATGCAGGAAGGACCCGCCGCACACCAAAAGGGCATGGTGTGGGGTGCGTCCCGCCATCCCTGTATAGCTACAAAAAGGGATTTGTATATGGGGGTAACTCTACAAAATCACCGCCTAAGCCCATGGGCTCTATACAAAAGAAACAACAAAAACTAAGTCATAAACGATATCTTCCACATCCTACTGATGCGTGCCGGGGTAGTAGAGCTCCACTATTGTACCTTCGCCAGTCGTCTAGTGGCTTTGACCACTAGGTCTCAGCACTCCGCAGAGCTTAGGGATTGCTGGTTGTGCTGCCTCTTGTTGCGCTGCTTCCAGATGAAGTATTTCGAGCACATCCAAGCAGTGATGGCCAGCTATTTCCACCCCTTCCAGCCCCTGGTTTTGTCCTTAATAAGGTTGACATTTTTGGTGATATTGGCACTAACTGGGACCTTCAGCCCACAAAGGTCCATGACATGTAAGAGGACATGTTTGGAGAACCTACAGCGGAAAAACATGTGTTGGACGTCCTCCCTTTGCCTGCAAAAGGTGCATTTTTCACTGGCGTCGCTGTTCCACTCGTGGATTCTATCTGCAGTGGTGAGAGCCCCGTGGAAGGCTCTAAAGATTGTGAAGCTCCACCTATGGATAAGGGTCCCCGCCCAAATGGTCTTGCCAATGGCACAAGGGGCTTGCTGCGGCTGGATGGCCTTCCACAAGTTAGTGTTTGGGTTGGTGAGCTTCACAAGGCCATTGCTGGTTTGCTCAAAGATGTGATGATGCTTGGCCCAAGCCCGGGCCATGTTTTTCCAAGCGTTTGACGCACCATAGCACAGCAGCCCCAGATCAGGGAGGGTGAACCCATAGCGTCTACGCAGCCATTGGGTCCACGGTGACTGTGGGCATGTGTGAAACCAGACGAGTCTCTTGAGGGAAGCCCAGCGATTAATGTCCCTGACCCCTTTGAACCCCAGTCCTCCTTCTTTAGCAGGCCTAGCCAAGCACTTGTATCGCATGGGATGGTGGTTTGAGCCCCATAAAAAGTTTGCCAGTAGCATCTCCATGTGATCACACGTATTGACAGGGATGTGGCCTTGCAAGGCCCAATACGTGATCAGGCCCTGTAGGTTTGCTTTGGTCAGTAAACATCATCCTGCCATTGTTATCTTATTCGGGGGCCATTTGGATATCATCTTCTTCATTTGGTCGAGGCAAGGGTTAAAGAAATCCGCCTTGTGATTACTGGAAGTAAGCGGGAAACCCAGGTACCTCGTGGGGAGATCATCCAAATGGCAACCCAGGACACCAGTCAGACGGGTGGCGTTGTTCCTTGCAGCCTTGGAAAGGAACAACTTAGACTTGGTCGGGTTGACTCGAACCCCCACCATGGCACTAAACTCGTCCAAGACTTTCTTGATACCCCAAAGGCTCTTCCTGGTGGCTTCCACGAAGATGAGCACGTCATCCGCAAAGGTGATGTGGGACATGACAGCCGTGTGTTTGACCTTGTAGGTGTGTAAGTAGCCTTGGCGCTCCCCTTTGGTCATGAGTATGGTAAGGTATTCCATGATGATTGTGAAGAGTAGGGGTGACAAAGGGCACCCCTATCTCAGCCCACGTGAGCTGTTAAAAAGCCCTGCATGAAGCCCATTGACTAGAACCGAGAACAAGCATGTGGTGACACACTGTCTGATCCAGCCCATCTAGGTAGGAGGGAAGCCCATCCTATCCATAATAGTCCATAGGGCTTCCCAGTTCATGTGGTCGTAAGACTTTGACAGGTCCATCTTTAAGCAGGCCTTAGGGCCTGAACGCTTGAGGTCGAAGCCATACAGAAACTCTGCTGCGAGGAGGGAGCAATCCGATATGCTTCTGTTTGGAATGAACGCTCCTTGGTTTTATGAGACCAGCCCCCCAATGACCTTCTTGAGCCTCTCTTCCAGCACTTTGGTGAAGATCTTGTATAGAACGTTGCTACAGGCTATGGGCCTGAAGTCGCGGAGAGAAGTGGCGCCATCCATCTTTGGGATCAGTGCCACAAAAGAGTGGTTCACCTCCCGCACCATGGCCCCCCCTCTCATGAGCCGTAGGATGGCGTTTGTCACGTCCTCACTGATGACACTCCAATAGCTTCTAAAGAAGCTGGTGTTAAACCCATCAGGGCCCGACACTTTGTCCGGTCCAATGGACCACACTGCGTCCCTCGCCTCCTCACACGTGCAAGGCCTGCAAAGATGCCGCCCTTGGGCCACCATTAGCATGTTAGTAGGTTGGAGTCTCATCTGTCAGTTGAGGATGTCGTTGGCATTGTAGAGGTTGTTGTAGAATGCCACCGCCTCCCCCTCGAGCTCCTCCTAGTTACTGACTTGTGCTTCATCTTCATTGATGACGTAGTGGATGGTGTCCCTCATCTCCTTCCTCTTCACCGCCGCTTGGTAGAATGTCGTGTTGCGCTCGCTGTCCTGGATCCATTAGACATGGCTACGTTGATAGAAGTAAAACTCCTCCGTAGCATCAAGTTGATCCAGCCGCTCCCTGACTTCCTTTTCCTTTCGCACAAGGTCAGGGCAGCAAGGAGATTGCTGAAGGTCATCCTGGATGGAGGCATACTCCTTGATCGCCACCTTCCTCAAGGTGCTGACGTCGCCCCTCCTCGCTGCCCAGGCTTTAAGTCTAACCTTGATGGCTTTGAGCTTCATGGCAGCAACATAGAGGGGATTCCCTTGCACAGGGGGCCCCCAGGCGCTCCTGACCACCTCCAAGAAGCTATCCCAGCTGGCCCAGGCATTGAGGCTCCTAAAGGGCCTCACGCGACGCCTCTCCGGTGTGGTGAACGGAGAGGTGACCAAAATACCATGGTCGCTGAGGTGGGAGAAGGATAGATAGGTGTGGGCAGAAGGGAAGAGACCCACCCACCTGTCGTTGACCAACACCTGATCCAACCGATAGCAAACCCTGTCGCCCACCTCCCTCCTATTTGACCACGTGAGGATGCCCCCATAGGTCTTCAACTCCACCAACCCTGTTCTCTCCACCGCAAGGTTGAATTCCCTCATTGCTTTCCTGGACACTTCACCTCCTCCTGCCTTCTCGTCGTCATTGCGGATGGCATTGAAGTCCCCTACCACCATCCAGGGGACCAGGTCCACAGGCTTGGTTGCCTCCAACTCATCCCACAAAGAAAGCCGCCGCTGAGGTTGGTTGTGGGTGTACACCGCCGACAGGAGGACCAGCACGCCACCCCTGTTGATGCACCATGCTGTCACCATCTATGCAGACAAGGCGATGACCTGCACAGACCACACCCGGGGATCCCATCCCCAACACACCCTGGCCTTCCATGTGGCTTCGATGTTGGACACACAGCTCCACCCACACGGAAACAACTCCTTGATCACCTTGTCTCCCCCCAAGTCCTTCCCCAACTTGGTCTCTACTAACAAACCCATAGAAGCTCCTTGTTTTCGCAGAAGGAGGGCCACCGCCTTCCTCTTCGCCGGCTCACAGACGCCTCACACATTCCATGTCACCACAGACATGGGAATAGGTGGTGGGGGAAGGTTACCTCCTGCTCACAAGCTTCCGCTTGGAGCCCGCATCAGCATCAATGGGAGATACCTCCTCCACCGCATCTGCCACTTGTTCACCTCCTTTATCCTCCTCACTTCCTCCCTCTTCCCCCTCCATAGCATAGCACGGCGCCGGGAGAGAAACCAGTACCCTCTGTTTTCTAGATGGCGGGGGGTAGCCTTTTGTTGATGGCGCACCTCGTTATTCTGATCCCCGTCGCAGGCGGTCTGGGAAGGACATGCTTGCTTTTCCTAGGTTGCATCTTGGTGGGCAAGGCCTCCTTAGTTGCATCAGCAGGTCCTTCCACCGGCTTAGGCACTAGGTTGGGGTCAGGGTTAGTGGCGGAGGTTTCTTATCCTCCAGGAGGACTAGGCTCGCCCACCACCTCCCCTGGCCCAGGGTCACTGAGGGTAGGAATCTCCAACATACCGTCGTTGGACCCACCAACGTCCTCGCCGTCGCCAACCACCACCGCAGGGTTAGGGAGGTGGGACTCCGAGGCTTGCATGGTTAGGGGCATATCTACCACGTCTTCAACAACTTGGTCGTCTGCCTCCGGCTCGGCATATGCCCGACCCGTTGCCTTATCGCCATTGTTGGGTCCATTCATCTGCAACCGGCTCCTCTTGGTTCTGCTTCTACCCCAGGGTAGCTCGTCGGGGCCATCACCATGTCCCGCCCCCAGAGGCCTGCTCATGGGGTGCTCGCCTCCTGTTCTGCCTTGTCGCCACCAAGCTTCCTCCCTAATTTTTTCAGTGATGAAGGGGCAACGATGGAGGCCATGTCCGAAGGCGTTGCACAAGGAGCAACGGGCCGGCAGGAACCCATATTGTACTGGCACAAACTCGGCTTCCCCACCCTAGAAGCAGACCTAGAAATCGCTTGGAGGATCGCGATCGGCGGGGATGTCCACCAAGGCCTTTTCATGTGCAGTGCCCGAAGAAGCAGACAACCAAGCACCTGCATGAGACGGTTTCCCCACGCAACTCGCCACCCGTGCCAAAATCTCCAGAGAGCGAAGGTGCCCGAGCGTCGGGAAGGTGACCCAGTAGGGGATTGAGGAAAGCAGGTCACTCATCAGCTTGGTTGATGGCGTCCACAAATGGCTGATCACCAATCTGTCGTCAAAAAATCAAGGACCTCCTTCCAAGAAGAGGTCCAAATCTGCCTTGAGTTCGCAGTGGAGGTCAAAGAAGCCATCGTCTCGTCGGGCGAGCTGGAACTTGCCCTGGGGCCTCCAAACCCTTTGGAGCCAGCCCTAGATCACCGTCTCATGTGGTGACGCATCCAGAACATAAAAGACCGCCGAGTTGGTGCATGCCTCTATGTAAGAAACCATCACTTCTGAAGGGATATCAGCAATGAGGCCCCTCTTCGGGTCGTGGGTGGGCCCGATGAAGCTAAGAAGCATGTCGTCAGGGATGGTCGTCGTCGCTGACTTCCGCTTGGCCAACTTAGTCCACTCTGTCGTGTCCTCCCGCATAGGCCACACCATCACCGTGTGGCCTGATGCCGCCGTCTGGGCATAGGTCCTCGATGTAGCCCCCTGTAGACTTCGGGAAACCGTGCGGTGAGGGAAACTCTAACTCCAGCTAGGGTTTGCCCACACTGTGGATCCACCGCTATGATGTTAGCTCGACCCACGCGTCGCTGCTGCCTCAGGTGCCTGGGAGGGGCATCGTCGAATCCCAGCATCACCATCATCTCTGTCCCCACAGACATCACCTTGGTCGTCATTCTTGGTTCCTCTGGTTGAGCCTCCATCAGCATCACTGAGCGGTCGATGCCGAGAGTGGGAACGAGTTTGCTGGACCATAGAAGGGGGCGAGCATCTGTTGATCGCCTTTCTCTTCCCCTTCTCGCGAGCAAGCGCCGCCTGTGCTACTGTTCTGCCTTTGGCACACTCCTTTGCTGCTTCACGCTGGATTGAGGAGGTGAGGAAAGACTGTCACTTGGTCTTGCCCTTGGTCATAGGTGATAAAGTCGGAGTGGGGTGGGGCTGGTAAACGTGGCAGCGGGCGAGGGGTGGGGCGGGTAGTGCGTGCTGATGTCGAGGCGCACTAAGCGTGATGATGCCAGATAGCACTAGCATGCCCAAGAGAGGGGGTGGAGTCCTGGGGAAGCAACTGGATCGCTCCGCTGTGTGAGTGGGAAATGACGTTAGAGCGCACTACGCCTGCTGACGCCATAGGGCACTAACGCTCCTTGGGTGGAGTCCCGAAGAAGCAAGCCAACTCGTAACGAGGCATTGAGTGGAGAGTGTCGCCCAAGCTGACGTCGAGCTGCACCCAGCCTCGCCACGTGCCGCACCTGAAGCTTCTGGAAGGATGTCACGTGATGCACCCGGTGTTTGAAAATTGGATAGATCCCCATTGTAACCTTCTGGGCGGGAAGATGCGACCCGACGCAGAGGTCCCGGTCCAGCAGGCGCCCGCACCCGGTTCAGCGAAGCTTCAAGAGGCGTGACCATGGGATCAGGTTTAGACCGCTCCGAACCGGGCAACTCGGAGCCCAGTTCAGCGTGGCGTTGCAGTGTGAGGTTGGCGGGTGACCGCGATGAGGAGCGATGGCAAAGGAAAACCCTACCGCCCCGAGACGCCGCCACGAACAGGAAAGCGGTGGGAGACCGCAACCCTAACTCGTTGTGTGTCGTCGCCACCGCATTCATCACGCCAGGGAGGTCGCCTGAGAGCACCTCGCCACTGCAGAACACGTCGTCGTCGAGGAGGCACGCGCCTAAGAACTCCAACCAGGTAGCTCGGAACTTGGCCCGAGCTCTCAACCACTGCGGGGAGAAACCACCACCGCAGCAGGCACCAGACCTTCGGTGAAGCAAGCACCGCCGCACTTGGACAAACCACCGTCCTTTGTTCCGACAGGGTTCGCAGAGGAACCGAGACTCAGGAGAGCTAGTCAACCCTTCGCCCGTTTTGTAACAACAAAGGAGAGTGGCCGTAAGGTCGTGTATGGGTTCGCAGCTCGTCAGAGAAGAGCGCTAGCTGACGCGCATCGCCAGAAGCGGAGATGAAGCACCCACGTGAGGTAGCTCAGAACCTGACCACCCGAACACCCAAGGGCCTGGAGCAGATCTTCACCGGAGCACCTCCACCGAAGCTCAAGCAACAGCAACAACAACACCACTCTGAAGCGTCGTCGAAGTGGTCAAGCAACAACAACTAACAACAACACCACCGAAGGTCAAGCAAGAGCAACACCAGGAGGCCACACTGGTCGGGTAGCTAGGAACCCAACCAGACCGTCGACGAGCCACCACCGCAGAGTCGAGCAGCGGCCCGCTCCGCCCAGGGACGCCGTGAGAGGGTCTCCGGTGAAGCGTGGCAAGCACCCAGAACCCCCGTAGGGTCCCAGGAGGACCGAGACCCCCGATGGGGCTGGTCAAACTCCTCACCTGGTTTTTGGGGGCTCCGATGTTGCGTGGACCGTGTTAGGGTGGAGTAAAGGCGAGTCGGGGAGGAAGGACGCCGCCTTTAAGACCCCTGCAAGTCACCCACGTACTTACAAGAAGCACCTGCCACAGTAGCTTGCAGCAGACGTCGTCATTAAGACCACCACAGGTGAGGGTGACTGCAACCCATCTTCAAGCCAGGGGGACAAGGCTCCGAGTTAGGTGGAGCAGCAGCGATGGCGCCTTAACTCCACCCACGGAGCAGCGACCCCACATGGAAGGGGTCGCCAGGGAAGCCCAGCTGCCGTGAGGGCAGCGTGGGGGGGAGAGGGAAAGTGCGGTGGAGAGGAGAAACGGGGGATCCATTCTAGAGAGAAGCCAGAGCTCGTCTCCTAGAGAGAGAATTGTCGCATTCAATTTGTTTGTTCATGTATGTGCATATTGCTTCCGCAGCATGCTCTAATACATTTGCATAATGTTCTCAGCTTCTCAGCCCCACTAGGTTTTGGGAAGATAGAATCTAGGGACATTATAGTTTGTATCAGAGCATGAACATTAGCTACACCTAAAAATTTCTCACCATGAAACATAAAACTAAAATTCACCTTTCACTTTAAACTGTAGAAACTTATTAAGATGTTCTATACTAGGTTTAACTTAGCCTCTAGGTTAGAACCAAGATGTTCGAGAACTAGGTTTAGACAAGTGTAGCAACCCTATCCACATAGAGCTCTTATTTATAAAGTTTCTACACTGGTATACACCTTGTTCGCACCATTTCACTAGGTTACATGGCATTAGACTACCTATTGTGAGTGGGGCACTCAGTTTTTCTGATTTGGTTTATCGGAGAAACTCTCTCTCTCTCTCTCTCTATATATATATATATATATATATATATATATATATATCAAACTGTGTCCCTCACACAAGAGAGTAGGACGTGTCATGCAACCTAAGTGAAAGGGAGTGACATCATTCTAAAAGTGAGAGTAGATCTATATTAGATGTCTAAAGCCTTATTAGATATGTTATAATAATTGATTTATATATTATTTCATAATGTGTAATCATATCTAAGTTTGATCTCAGATGGTATAAGTTTCTTGTAAATATTTAAGTTGCATATGATATGAATCCAATATCAAAATCCATTGTGATCATATTTTACACCTCTACTTTTGTGTTCATTAGTTCTCACTTAACAATCCATATTCTATGCATTTGCTTATTCATATTTTATTGGGAAAATCCTTATAATATGTTTCAATTACGTTCTCTCTCTCTTATTCCTACTTTTTCATATTTTTTGTTGTTGTTTGACATGAGGAGTATAAACAAATGGTCTGATCAACAATGTAATTCATGTAAGAACTCATTGGAATTAGTATGGTCCTTTGTTTCTTGTGGTATTCAATTTGAAGAGGGAATGATGTTTGTTGCAAACAAGATCTTATATTATTTTTATTTTTGACCTAGAATAACATCTCACACTACATGCAATAAGAGTTCACTATTTAAATCAAATAGGTCATTGATTTGATCAGTTAAACCTAATTCTCATTAAAAAAAACAATATAGAAAGATGATATGATTGATTGGTCTATATTGCATGTCCTAAAAGTAGCAGATCTAGAGTAGCCAGACTCCAAAATTTTTAAACCGACACTCAGGCCTCTGCAACAATTATACTAGGGTTGGCGTAGTAAATCAGGGTCGATCCACAGGGACAAGGGGCAGTAAGTGTTAAAAATATAGAACCTTGGCTTAGTTACACCAACCAAAGAGTGAGATGAAGTTTGGTGTTTCTTAGGGAACAATGCTACTTCAACCAACAATGAAACAAAATATGTAAAACAAAGTAAGAAAACAAACAAAGAACAATGATAAACAAAGCTTGATATAACAAGTATGGATGGGAACTTGGATTTGGTTTCACCACCTAAGGTCTATCACCAACATGCAATACTCACACCCATTGTATGCCCTTTACAAGATTATAAGCAATCATCATATATGTCTATTCCCTCCTATCTCAAGATTAGGATAGATCTAGATTATAAGGTTGTCTCTCTCTCGAGATGGAAAGAAAAGAAATCTTAAAAATAACCATATGACCATTTATCATAAGCATTCTAAGATTCTCATGAGTTCATGCACCTCCACAAAACTTAGATAAGATTATCACTACTCTTTTGAGGAACTAACAATCAAACATCACAAGATGGTAGTTAATCATACAACTGAAGCATTAAGATCAACAGTGTAGAGATAATCTTTGCTAAGAGCACATATATTCAAATGGATGCAAGTATATACATGTTGGGAGAGCCTTAGTGGCTACTCCCAACCCAAGCTATGTTTTTAGAAACTCCTAGTAGTGAGTAGCATTACATATTTACAAACATAGTGAGGCATGAGAGTGAATGATGAAATGAAGCATATGGTAGATGAATAGATCTAGAGGGGAAGAAGTGAAATACACCAATTGTGACCACAAAGGACTGGGACTAATTCACGACTCCTTCATATCTGGATCCAATGTAGGCATGAGGGGGTGGCTAGTCATTCTTTTTAAGGATATGTTGATGGTGTCAGTGATGGCATGGATCTTCTCTCTGCTCGAGATTCTCATCTTTTGAGATCAAAGACCGATGGAATGACTGATGGAAAACTCTGAAATGGAACATCACTTCATCATCTCTTAAATATGATGACCCCTTTCATGGGTGAAGTGGGTCTCTATTTATAGGATCTGGTAACCAACTTAAAACCTCAACAATCACTGAGGTGATCAGACTTCATCAGTCGCCAAGGTTGTGAGCTTCAACCAATTGTGGAAGCATGATAATCACAGAGGGTGCTCAACTCTTATGGTCACTAAGGGTGATTGATGGAAGTGACCACTAAAGAGGTGATCTCATCGGTTTCTAGGATGACTTGTCCTTTATTCTTAGAGATTTCAAGATCATCGACCAAAAAAGGGGTATATCTAGGTAGCTACATCAAAGCTTACCAAAAAAGTTAGAACTATCTAGATAAAACATAGTTTAGATGTTATTTTGTGGATAAAATAGGCACTCAAATACTCACAAAAGTGAATGTTATCAACTCACCCAAACATAGAGACTAGCAGGTCCTCATGCTAACAAATAAAATTAAAGCATCAAAAAACTTCAAAGGGACTTATCGAGTTATTGTTTTTTTTGAGTGTGAAGAATGTCATTACGTCTACCTTAAGTCGAGACATATATTTCATAAAGATATGTTGTCAATCCTAAGACTCTCTCTGATCAAGAGTTGTTATACTCAACCTATATCATATAATATGTATTAAATTAGAGCTATGCACATAGCCCTTATTTAGCCTAAATCATACTTAATCTAGCATAACGTGTCCTATATTATATGCAACTCACACAATGTGTCATTAATTTAAGGGTGATATGATATGCGATGAGCATCAGATGAGGTGTGATGATATGAGATGAAGTTTATTGATCATGATGTGGGATGAGACTCGAATATATGAGCATAATAGTACCTAACATACAATAACTAGTGCAAGGATAAGAAAACATGATGTGATATGAGCATAATTTGACCTAATTTTTCCCTATTGATGAAAAATGAAACATTATTGGGTCCTAAATCACAAGTAAGTATAAGATATCTTAGACAGATTAAGGGTTTCCTAGCTTGAAACAAAAATTGACCTAAATTAGAACTATCTTTATCAAAATATGTCCCATTTTCATCTAAATTGGACCTAGGTTTTCCTAGATCAGGCATATATTTACCACATCAGATAAAGTTTTGGAAAATTGGACCTAATAATAATGATAATAATAATATTATATAAGGCATATCAACAATATAGAAAAGCTATAAAGTAGAAGGAACACTGGTGAAAAACTAAAAACATAGAAAAAGTAACAACAATAAATAAGGCCTTCTATGGCTACTACTGCTAAACTTGTCATTTTTGTGGTTTGTTTGGCTTACAAAAGTTTTTTTATGGCTAATACAATTATGGAGGCTACTACTATCCATATCCCACTATGATCTCCACATTACCAAGCAAGTTGATCATTGTTATAGTAGAGCTTCAACTACAAGGATTGGGAAAAGATTGTTAGAAGCTAGATAAGCAAGGGAAAGAGAAGACAATAATGGAAAGTTTATAGGATTGTAATGAGTTATAAAGAGAAGAAACATAAGACAATCCAAAAAAGAAGAGAAACTAGGGCATATAATCACCCAAGCTTTGTGGCACTTGTCTTTTTTATTAGGAATGGAAATAAAATTTGGGGGATATTGCTTTCTATAGATGTGGTTAAATCATAAAACTAAAAATTGTTTATACAGAAAACCATTGCAACTAAAATATATTGTACATTTTTCTTGACAAGCTAATTTTCATGGGTTTCCTCACCTAATGTGATCATGATTTAGATCTGAGCTTTGATTATCAATTTACAAACATTTTTAAATATAAATGTCTCCCACTAATTATAAAGTAGTGTTACTTCCACTTTGAAGTAGAAAACAACTTTGTTTTGGTCTCATATTCCTTTAATTATCCTAGTTATCATGTGGTTATGCTGAAAATGGATTTTATCCTAGAGTATAAAAGGTGAGTAGGAGGTTATCATACTTATGCTTGTAGCTCATAAATATTCTAGGTTAATTAATTGGTTATGTGCTTGCACAGGAGAATCCCTTGACCGATTTCATGTACCTAGTTGAATATTTTTATGGTCAAAACTATTGTTCTTAAATGTGATGTACAATGGGTATTTTTTATATTCATGTATCTTTAAAAGCAAGATATGTTCTTTTGGTATGCCCCCTTTTTATGATGAATCTTTTTATGAAAGATATGTTATTAATAGAGTTGGCAATCCTTCTTTGGGTTTTTGTAATATTATAATTCTATATAGTCATAATATATGAGTGCAGTGACTATATCATACCTAGGCCCATAGTTGGGTTCATCATCAAGAGATAGACAAGGTTTGTTAGTTCAATGGAGAAATATCTTGTAAATATTAAGTAGGCTAATGAATGAAACTTCAAGAGGAAACATATACAAATAAGCCCTCTTATAGCCTTTGAAAAGTGACTTGTTGTTGTGTGTGCTAATATGACTCATTTGTTAAGTATGTGGTGTGCAAGAGTGGGTGGGAGTGTTCCAAGCTAACTACATGTGATGGAAATCCATTAGTGCCTCAAAAACTGAGTTGAGCATTTGTTTTGACTGTTATAGATCTTTCAACTTGGGTAGAAGAAACATCTCTCTTTCTTATGTAAACTTAAACTGGTTCATTAAATTTTTGTCAGACAATTAATTTCTAGAACTTATATCATGATACTATATCTGAGGGAATATGTAGCAAGTAAAATTGGCAGAGTGTGTTTTGCTATTAATTATTCTTATGAAAACTTTTACATATTTCTCATTGTTTGATCTCCCTTTAGTCTATGGAAAATCTCTTCTTGCCATGAGTAAAATCGCTTCCGTGCATTTAAGTTATCTTTGGTACACCATCATGATAAGATCATGGAATGAGAATCAAGACATAGGCTAGCTCTTGTATTTTTTTAGTCTTGTTATACCTCATTCATGTAAGCAATGTGAAATTTAGTAAATACTAATTTGAGTCTTGCACCTTATGGACTTAATACTGATATCTTAAAACTACTAGAAGTTGAGTTGATATAATTAAATTATGTCCTCATTTTCCAAGAAGTTAAATTTTCTGATAATTATAGACTATATACAATTTTTGTATGGGGGTTGAGTCAAATATTCAATTCAAATATGAATTTATTTATAATCAAATTTGTTCATCCATGAGTAGGATGTGTTCAAATTATTTCCATAAATGTATCAAAAATTAAGCACTACGTAGTGGGTGACTCATATTTAATCAAGAACGAGGTACCATTCTTGATTGATAGAACTCTATTCTACTATCAACATGTTCCTTAATAGTTATAAACATAATAGTCATGTATATGTTATATTAATTCATTATTTCTTAAATACATCAACTCTATTCATGCGTCAAGCCACCTTGTAATAACTTGGGTATCTTACTAAGTTTTGTATTAATTACCATATTGGAGGATTTTTCTATGTCAACCATTGTAATGCCTAGAATGAAAAGCATATGCAATTCTACTTTCCTCTTGATTTGGGTAGTAATTTTTTTATCTTCCTCGAGTTCTCCCAAACACACTTCTTATCTTCATCCAACTATAAGAAAATTTCATAATTTTGTCTTGTTAATTCTTTTCAATTTAGAATTCAAGCCATTAGGGGTTTATGTGTTATAAAACTATACAACTCATACAAATTTTTATGTATTAGATCCAAACATCAAGACTAATAGATATACCAAACATGTACTTTCTTTGGTTTATTTACAAGTTGTCAAACAAACTTTGTTATGTATATGTTGATATCTAGCCCCTATGTTCAATTCATCTCCTAAAATTGTCACCGATGGATATAAATATGAAATCTATAGAGGTAAGATTCTCAAAGGGAAAAAAATAGAGAAAAAAAATAAAAAATAAATAGTTACTTAATAAAAAATACACTAGATGAAATACTAGGATGAATTTTGGTTTAATCACATAAAAATTCCAAAGTATCTAGTGAGTGGTAGCTCAACTGGTCATAGCACGAGGCCCCTCACAAAGGGTCCGGAGTTTGAATCCCACTAGGTGCGCTACTCAAAAATGATTTAGCCTATCTCGTCAGTCAGCCAATGATGCGACTTATTGGACCACTGTCCTTGCGGGCGAGGTAGTGTCTCCCGGGTTTGACCTTGTCAAGACTGATCACAAATGTGGCGAGCCCTGAGGAGGGGTTCCTCGGTCACCAAAAAATTCTAAAGTACGATCAGAAGAATTATGTCTTAATATTTGTATAGTATGTTGTACTTTATATATTAAATTTCTAGAGTTGTAGCGTCTATAGACCTACATCTAAATAGTTTTTGCAGACCAACTACACTAGCAACAACAATCAACACCTATTATAACCAGTTAACACATGTAAGGAGCATTAAAAGAAACCAAACTCTCCAAACAAGCATCATATCTACAAATCAACCTCCAAACCACTTGATGAATCCAAATAGGAGATGCAAATAACCAAACAAGTACAATCAACACAATTCTCCAATTGCACAATCTTCAAACAACCACCAAATCATGCATTCTACATGCATATCTTCCAACCAACATCATTATGCGTGCATATCAACAAATAGACACAAAACCAAATATCATTTTTCATGTTATCAACTAGTTTGTGACATTTCACCCACGAACCACCCAATCAATGTTAGCATACATTTGTTTTAGAAAAAACAAAAAATAGCAATTAGTCATGCATATGACATGAACATGCATTCCATTTAATGAAACTAACTCAAATGACATATAAACTACATAATCCACATCAATTTGCCTTAATATGAACCAAAACATGATAGTTATCTCAAAAAACCACACCAAGTATTAATTTCATTGAAAATTGAGATACATATAAAACATTATGAATAAATTACACTACATTTTGATTAATATGTAAGAGTATTACCATATATTTGTACATTTCTGGACATAAATTTTTACAACACCCAAGAAATATCTACAACATATTTTTTTTAATAATCAATTGCTTTTGTCTAATAAGGGTCTTCTTTTAGAAATTCAATATATATGTACACATAAAAGAGGTAGAGTTAAGACCAAACTTGTATGTTTTAACTACTAATTGAATTTTAATGACCAAAATGTAGTACCTTCTTGAAATTTAAGTTCCCGCATGGTATAATTTCTTTTAACAAGAAATTTGCATTTTTTAACAAGTAATTCATGACCAAAGAATCAATTTGTAATAGATATTGCAAGAATCAAGTGCCCAATTACATACATATATGTCTTTTATGGATATTATATAAATACTACATAGTAACCTGAGAATCCAAAGAGAGATATTTGAAGAGGCATGAGAATTTTGTAATCTAACATTGTAATAATGCAAGAGAATTTTGTAATCCCAAGATGTGTCTTAAGGTGGATGTCTCAAAGGCATATGACTTTGTTAATTGGAATTTTTTGTACTCTGTTATGCATAAGATGGGGTTTCCTTCTATATGGATAGGATGGATTGAGCAGATCTTTAGCTCTACCTCTTACCAAATTTTGATTAATGGGGAGCCTACTAGGTACTTTAAACCGTCTAATGGCATTAGGCAGGGTGATCCTTTGGCCCCCTACCTATTTGTCATTGTTATGGAGGCTTTTTCTGTGATCATGAATGAGGAAGTTAAGAAGAAGAATATTATTCCTATCAAAGCTTCTAAAAATGTGCATGTTTCTCATTTGGTTTTTGCTGATGACCTTATGATTTTTCTGGAAGCTAACAAAGTTAATGCTGAGAATGTTTTGAAGATCCTTAACTACTTTGGCAGTCTCTCTGGGTTGTATGTCAATCCTAGCAAAAGTGAGATCATTCTTAGTAAGGGTTCTTATAGTGATACCATCGTTGATATTTTGAAGTTTAAAGAAGATGTGTTACCCTCGAAGTATTTGGGAGTTCCCTTGGTCATTGGCAAGATCAATAAACTAGCTTGTGCTCCGCTTGTGGGAAAAATCAAGTCTAGACTTGAAGGTTGGAAAGCCAGGTGTCTATCTATGGCCGGCAGGCTTGATCTTATAAATTCTACTATTGGCTCCATCTATCTTCACTGGACTAATTCCTTTCCTATTCCTAAATCTGTTATGGAGGAGATTAATAGACTCTGTCGTGATTTTCTTTGGGGTAGTAAGGATGATAAAAAGTTGATTCATCTTATTAAGTGGGAGAATGTCACTAGACCCAAGTCCGAGGGTGGCCTTAGTATAAGGAAGATTGAGGACGTCTCTTTGGATTGTACTTTTGCTAATGGCTGGGATATTGCTAGTAAGAAAGACTCGTTATGGCTCAAGTGGGTTAATGAGAAATATTTATTCAAGTCTTCCTTCTGGGTCATTCCTATAAGTACTAATATGTCGTGGAATTTCTTGAAGATTCTTAATGGCAGGGATACCATGATCAAATATGTCTCCTACATTATTGGGAATGGTAAGAGAATTAAACATTGGGTTGATCCTTGGGTCCCAAATTATCGTTTGTTGAAAGATTGTATTGGTGCTGATGCGGTTCTTATGCTTGGTTTACCTATTAATTGCTATGCTAGCTCTATTATTTCTGATGGACAATGGACTATTCCCTCTTCTAGAAACAACAAGAAGATTATTGATTTCCTTGAGAAGTATCTGTGTTCTCTGAACAAGGAAGATGTTATTCTCTTTTGCAATAGGGATCGCCCTAAGTTGAAGAACATTTGGAATTCTATTAGGGATAAGAGATGTGAATCTGATGTCTTTAAGTGGATTTGGAATTCTAGAGCCCCGAATAGATTCAAGGTCCACGCGTGGAAGGCAGCTCATAACAAACTCCCTACTTCGGATTATGCGAGGAGAAGGGGCATTCTTACTCCTTCTATGTGTTTCCTGTGTAAGTGTGATTGTGAAGATACTGCACATATATGCTTTCTCTGTCCTTTCTCTAGGCAGATTTGGAACCTTATTGGGTTGAAGATGAATTTCTCAGTTGATGTGAAATCTTGGACTGAGGTGACTAAATTTCAGTGCAACAATGTTAGATTTTTGGTCTTATGCTCTCTCTACTATCTTTGGTGGGAAAGGAATATTTGAGTTCACGAAGAAAGAGAAAGAAATTGGATTGATGTGTGGAAGTTAATCTACAATGATTATACTGAGTACCAGAATCATCCCTAGTGTTTCTGTACAGATGCTTTCCTGTTTTGAGATCTTTTGAGAACCCCCTCGTGAGTTTCAGCAGAGTGTGTATGTTTCTCTATGCTCTATTCGTTTGGTGCTGTTTGGTTGACCCCTTTCCCTCTATTGTTGTTTGGGTGGATGACTGTAGGTAGCTTTGTTGTGATGCAGCAGGTAGTTGCTATCCTCTGGGCTTCTTCTCTTGGTTGTTTTGCCTTTTAGTGTTGAGCTTTTCCCTTGGGAGTGGCAGAGCTCACTATGGTTTTGGTTGGTTGATGATTTGTTGGAGGGTTAGTGGATGGTTCTTTGTATCGGTGGTTAGCTTCTCTTCTGCTATAGATGCTTTGTAGCTGCTGTTCTTGGGGTTTCTGTTCTTGGATGGTGCCTATGGATGGGTGAGCTTATCCTTCGGGAGTGGCAGAGTTCTCCATAGTGTACAACTGATTGTTGCTTTAGTAGGCTCCTTCTATTATGAAGTTCCTGATCTTGAGTCGCTTTTGGTTGTTCCATGGATGCTCTTTGGTTCCTTCATTGCTGCTGGCTTTTTCTTGAAGTTGGTCTCCCTGTCATGTAGATGGCTGCTTTTTTCTGTGCTAGACGTTGGTCTGTTGTTTGCTTTGAGGATTCCTTGCCGGATTCCTTGCTGGTTCAGGTGGGTTCGAGGCAGTGTTATCCTTTTGAAGATTTGCTGGTTTCTTTTTGTTCTAAGGATGATGGAGTATCATTTTTTCATGGAGGCTCTTCCTTTTCTAGTAGCTTTAGTAGATGCTGGTGCTGGTGCTGATGGGTGGGTCATCTGGTCCCCTCTCTCTTCTTGGTTGGTGCCTATGGATGGGTGAGCTTATCCTTCAGGAGTGGCAGAGTTCTCCATAGTGCACAACAGGTTGTTTCTTTGGAAGGCTCCTTCTATTATGAAGTTCCTGATCTTGAGTCACTGTTGGTTGCTCCATGGGTTGGGAGGAGTACCCTTTTCTCTTGCTTTGCTTTGATCCTTTGCTGAATATGGGGTTACGTTGAAGGTAGTTTTTTGGCTTTGCTGTTGCTCCTGTAGATGTTCTTTTGTGCCTTCTTTGCTGCTGGCCTTTTCTTGAAGTTGGTCCCCTTGTCATGTAGATGGCTTATTTTTTCTATGCTAGACGTTGGTCAGTTGTTTTCTTTGAGGATTCCTTGATGGATTCCTTGCTGGTTCGGGTGGGTTCGAGGCAGTGCTATCCTATTGAAGACCTGATGGTTTCTTCTTGTTCTGAGGATGATGGAGGATCGTTTTTCAAGGGAAGGTTGTTTTGGCTGCTGGAAGCGTGTGGTTTTTTCTGTGATGTTTGTAGTTGGGGCTTGCACTTGGTGGTCTGTTTGGTGATGGTTGTGGGAGTTCGGATTGTTCCTCGATATGGAGTTTTTTCCTTCTCTGATGGTGACTGGGTTGTTTGTTGATGTTGTGTTCTGGTTCGTTTGAAGAAGGTGATGCTAGTGGTTTGGTCCTTGTCTTGGTTGACGTGTTGGGTATAGTGGTTCTTTTCCATCTTTTTTGGAGGATTCGTTGAAGATTCGTGGTTAAGGAAGTATGAGTTTTTGTTCTCTTATTTTTCTGTCAGGGGTTCATAGTGTTTGTTAGATGTATTGATAGTTTTTTTAGTTGATTCTTGTTTGGGAATCAACAAGTTCTGTACAGTTACTTTTCAAAAAAATGAAAAAAAAGCAACAGGAGTTTCAGCCGACCAAAAAAAAATGCAAGAGAATTTACTTGCAACAATATTTATAAATAAATATTTTTTTGTTTTGAGTTTATTTTCTTTAAAACAGATTAGGTAGACTTGGCAAGTGAAGTGCAGTAGGATTATATACTTGTAGAGCCCAATGAATGATATTGAACTATATAGGGCAACCATATAATAAATACTAAATTGGTATTTTATGAGTTTGAAAAAATGTATTAGAGGAATTTTAAGGCATGAAATTTTGTTGATTACTAGTAGGGTAAAAAATATCCAGTAGAAGTTCCTTTGACCGAATAACTGACAAAAGTCATTGTTTGTTTCTAGCAGTTAACATTAACAATTTTGGAAATACAAATGATAAATAAACTATTGTTTTTAATGATGAAATGTAATGGAAGTTTCAAAAAGTTATACTAAGGGGGCTTAGTTAGATGAACTCAATATTAGCTTAGTGCTAGGGCTTAGTTCAATTAAATATAAAAATATACTTAGAGTTGGATCCAAACTAAGGCTTCTTTGTTAGAGATAAGACACTAATACCATTCCAACTGAAACTAGTTTGATATTAAATCTGTAAAACAAAAATATGTATAGTTTCTGGTTGTGCTATATATGTATAAATATAAAATACAATATATATATATGTATGTATGGGATTAAGGGAGAAAGATTTCTCCCCCTTCTCCCATGCCCGTGGTGGAGGTCAAACGCCCAGGAGGGTGGTA
The DNA here is from genome assembly GCA_963693085.1 of Alisma plantago-aquatica. Classification (NCBI taxonomy): domain Eukaryota; kingdom Viridiplantae; phylum Streptophyta; class Magnoliopsida; order Alismatales; family Alismataceae; genus Alisma; species Alisma plantago-aquatica. Next base: position 37,228,284 of record OY856413.1, read on the forward strand.
AATCAAGGCGGCAACTGGGTTTCTGTTACAACCCCAAATTTTGGGTTCATTTGGTGAGAAATGTAATTTCTCATATTAAAGATTTTTGGACAAATAATATAATTTGTAGTGAATAAATGGATTTCGTTTAAAATAGCCTTGTTGTTTGATTTGTGGGCTTTATTGGCTAGTGGGCCCAATAACAAGGAAATTCAATTAATTAATGAATAATTGAATATTTGAGAAAAGAAGAGGTTGAAACCTCTAGAAGGCAAATCCAAGGAGGGATTTCGTGCCTCTTGGGTTCCTTGGGTACCAAGGAGTCCAAAGTTGCAAAGAAAAGCAATAAGAAAAGAAAAGATTAATAGAGTATTTCTTTATTAAGAAAGATATTGAAAATAATGATAAAATGTGGAAAACAAGTGGAAAAAGGTATAATTAAGTGATCCTTGGTGGAATTTCGTATCCCAAGGATTTCTTATGATAAAAGGAATACCAATGAGGAAAATAAAAGGAAAAAAAAGAGAAATCCTCAAAAGGGGATATTTTAATAAAGAAATCAACATAATTATGAGAAATAAACAAGATAAGGTGAAGTAATGCATATTGATGCATTTAAGGCCATAGTAGCCCGGGTGGTAAGAGCTCGGTAAGTCCCAATGAAGGACTCGGGTTCGAACCTCACCGAAGGCACTTTGCGAACGGCAACTCACGCTGATTAGGCGCGGGAGGGGGGTGACCGGACCACACCCTCTCATGCCTCGAGAGTTTACCATGTCGGCATCGCCCGAAGTGGGTTCTCTCGGTCATAAAAAAAAAGGATAATGAGTATTCCCTAAAAAGGAATTTCGAAATTTTTTGAGTTTCTTGGGTTCTAAGGAGCCCCAATAAAGGGGAAAGAAAGAGAAAATACCAAGATTGCAAAATAAGAGCATAATGTGGTATATTATGAATGAATTTTGTAATATTGATACAAGAAAGTATTTTCTAACATTATTCCATGCCAATTAATTAAAAGGCAAGTACAAGGCATAACGAGGAAATAATTTTCAAAAATCTTAATATTTAAAGAGAAAGGAATAGCAAATGAATAAAGGAGAGAGAGAAAGTTTTCTTTTACATGAAGGAATTTGTTTCCTATTGGGAATAGAGCTAAGCTAACCCATAGGTGGTCGTCCTAGGGCATGGATACTCATCCTATATAAAGGGTAAGGCCCTAGTTCGAGTGCAAGAGAGGGAGAGAGAATCCCACACATCCTTCTTCCATAGTTTTGTTCTTAAACCCTAGCTATGGGAATTGCGTGATGAGGAGGACATGAGGTGGCAAGGGTGGTTTGCAATGCCACCTTGATGCCCCAAGATGCTAAGGAGATCCGTTGCCATCATGGTCGTGCCCTGGACGAGGCATGGCAACGGCCGCATGGCTGCAGCACCTGTTGCAGGTCGCACGACGGCCCTGCTCGAACTAGCCACTCTGGTCGAGTTTTGGGTGGCCCCCCAAGGTCGGAGGGAGGTGGCGGAGCAAGGGAGACCGACTCCGGTGATCTTCTGGGTCCAGAGGAGGGAGAACAGGTGGCGCAAGCCGCAGTTAGGGCTGCAGCGGCGGTCTGGTCGCGGGAATCCGAGGTTGAAGACGCTCAAAAGCGAGTTGGACGGATATGCCCTCCACGGGATTAAAGAATCATCAACTTAACCAGGGGTAAGAACGCCTTTTCGAAATGTTTTCATAAGCCAACGTGTTGCATGTGTAGAGGATACGTGGCGCCTCCCTATTGGCCCAAAATAAGATTAATTTGCAAAATTCATATCTCTTTAACCGTAGCTCCGATGGAAATGAACAAAATATGAAAATTGATCAGGAGAATGCGTAGAATGCAATAAAAATATATTGGAAACCTAATTCTGATTTTAATTAGAAAATTAAGGGAAGTTATTAACTTTAATGTAATGATGATTAAAGAACTCTATTTTGATATGATTAATGTGATTAGTAGGGTTTAATTAATGATTAAAGTTGATATTAGCCTGTTAATGATAAAAAGGAACTTTAGAAAGAAAAAGGATGAACTTTGCATATAATTAGTTAATTTGGAGTTTCATATGCATGAATATAGTTTAATGGGCCTTGAAACCCTAATGTTGATTAATTCGACTATTAATGGCTTTAATTGATTAATTTCATGATTAAAGTAGGAATATGTTATTTCGAGCATTAAAGTCCCTAATTTGTGGATAAATAACCTTAATATAGAAATTAGGGTTTTTACATGAATAAAAGGTGAAATTAATGGCAAATCAAGTTCTTATGTGTTTTGGATCATAATGGACTATGAATTGATGATAAATGCATACAATGACCTTGAAATAACTTAAAAGGATAAAGAAGGTAGTTTTGGTATCAAAGAGAAATAATCGACTTTAATTGGGCTTATGATGTTGAAATTAGGGTTTATGAACTAAGAGAGCATTTAATATGTTAAAAGCGTTATGGAGGCAAAAACCCTAATAAAACCCTAATGTGGTCTACAAAGCCTAAGGTGGAATCCAAGAATAGCTTTAGAATGTTCTGGATAAACTATAACACTTGGAACGTATGCATTAATTTTAGGATATTGTTGATTACTTGTTGATTGATTCTTTATCCTTATTGCTTGGACAATCAAGTTGCTCTGGATCAGGTATGTGGTTAATTATGAATAACCGCCTTAGTTTCCCGATGATTTTTCAGATGGTTAATCGCATTGAATGTAAATTATCTGTTGGATGTTCATACTTGCAAATTATAAAGTCACTATGAATATCACATTAATAATAGAAGTATGGATTCTCGCACCTACATGCCACCCTGATGGATGATGCCAAAGGTCAGGCCCAGATGGGTAGACCAATGGACACCTTGAGTGGTGACCCCAGGCACCAAGAAGGTGGCCTATGATATTGCATGACTAGTGGGCACCATGAGTGGTGACCCCCAGGCACCAAGCTCGAGATTGATAAGGTGGCCATAAGTCATTGGCAAAGGGCACCCTAAGGTGGATATGCCAGGGTTAGGGCAAAAGAGGTGGAGAATGTTATACTGAAAAGTGTAAATTGGCTTGTTAATTAATTTGATTGTGATTATTAAATTGTTAGCCATATTTGCAAGATTTTGATTGTTCCCACATACCAGTATATTTCGATATACTGACCGACATTTTGTTTGTCGGCATTTCAGGAACAACAATTGAAAGAACAAACAATAAAGAGATACATTATGAAAGTAAAACATAAAGTGCAAGGAGGATTAGTTAGAGTGGATTCAAGCTTGGATAGATAGATTCCCAAAGTTTTCAAAGATAAGTAAAGTTTTAATTTTATACCAAATTTCAGTTAGTTAGTAGAATTTCATAATTGTTATTGATTATTTGTCGAACCTTTGATCCTGTTAATTGGATAACGGCACCGACCTTTCGGTCTCCCTTAATTGGGGGTTACTGGGAGGCGGGGTCGTTACAATTGGTATCAGAGCATAGGTTCCTCACTTAATCTTTAATAATTATTAAATTTTACAAATTCTATAGAACCCAAGGGAGTTATTAGAGGATTATCCGAAAGGCAGAGGTGTCTAGAAAAGGATCATGACCGGGGGCTGGCAATATTTTCCTCCGCACCGCTAGTCGGAATACGAGGACTCCCGGATCCGTGTGACTGTCTGGCCAAAGTATTAGGGTATGAATTGAAATAAGATACCTTTAGGACTCTCTCATCTTGTTCATCCCTTCTCAACTCAAATTCTATTAAGGACGTTAAGGATTAGGGTTTTCTCTCTTCTCCTCACTCTCTTGAGGTATGGGTAAGGTTGATAAGGATTAAGGAATCCTCCACCAAATTAATAAAAAGCATGTAAATAAGATGTCATGTACATAAACTTAATAGAGTAAGCGTAAAGGAATAGATACATGCTTAGGTCGTATGACATGAGTTGTCATTGCCCTCAGGAAAGATCTGAGGATAGACCTCCTTGGCAGGAGGATGTGTAGAGAGAGTTAGTCTTGGAGGTAGAGACCTCCATTAAAGGTAGAGACCTATCACATCCTTTGAGGATGATGTTAACCCTAACCCTAAGGGAAGGTTAGAGAGAGAGACATGATGAGATTAGATGTCATGGTAGACTGGTGTTTGGATGGACATGCCTATGGTTTTTCATATGAGCCATGAGAGGTTAGATGGCCTAGCAACTTTGGCACCCCAACCCTGAGAGGGATCGTGCATGTTTGAGTAAAGGATAGCTCCTTCCTGGATAAGGTTAGAGATGAACCTATATAAACCTTATGGGTTGTTGCAAGTAGGATATAGCTTGCACCCTGAGTACATCAGTAATGTGAACAGTAGGTTAAAACTAAGGCCAGAAGGATATGATGGTTGGCTTATGAGATAAGAATATGGATAATCTCGAGCCAAACATGAGTTGAGCATAGGCTTCACCCACATAGGGGTATGCTTGTGAGCATGAGCCTTCATGGAGAGGGGACCTCTAGTAGTAGGGATGGATGTGGAGTTAGCTCTAGAGAGAGAAAGCAAGAACCCAACAAGAAAGCTTAGGTTCCGAGACTTAGGAACAGTGGATAGTAGAGGATGATGCGACCTAAGTGGATGATGGTGGTTGCCCTATGAAGGCTGATGATATCTTGGTCGCCTTTAGAGGAACCAAACCTTAGAGAAAGGATGATACTTCTGGAACATATGTGCATATGGTATAGGAGTTTACCTACTGAGATGAGACAAAGAGTGCCTTAGACCCTGAGGAGGTTCAAGTAACCAGTTGTGGGGCTTTATACCTAGTTGGTTGTCCTTGAAGAGGACTCGACTCTGAGGTATTGCTCATATAAAAGGATCATGGGAGTACATGACATACCTTGGACATGTTTGATTTGTGGTTAAGAGTTTGACCATGCAGTTGGATATCCAGAGGAGAACCTAGGGTTCCTAGGCCTAAGAGGGGAAGTTGTGTACCCAATGATGAGATTTGAGTCTCTATAGTTTCAAGCATGGTACTCCTCATGTGTAAAGGGTAAAAGAAACCCCTTAAGTTAAGGGTATGTTTGATGAACCCTTCCCGACTGAGTTAATCTAATGTTGAGGAAAGAGAACGAGTATGACCTAGCATGGTTTAATAGGTGGTCTACTTGTACCCTAGTAACTGTTAGGTTAGGTATGCTCATATGGATGTAAACCCTAAGGATGCTTGTGACCTTGTTGTCAAGAGTTGTAGTTTCCTCCCATCCTGGGAGAGGGACCCTTTAGTTGGGTGTATACCAATTTTGTTGGAGTTAAGATAACCTAAAGAGGTTTTATAGGATCCTGAGGAAGCTAAGTGAAAAGTACATGGCATGAGTTTGAACCTATAGACCCATAGTTAACCATCTCTAAGTGCATATTGATGTGTTACCGTGAAGGTAATCGGTATGGGGCCTGACCAAGGTAGGCAGGTCGCCATGATCCCTGAGGAAGGATGAAAGTCAGTCATGAATGCAGAGAGAGATGATGAAGGTTTGGGTAAGGTTCTAAGTTGAGCATGTACTATGTTAAAATCCTAAGTCTATCCAAGGGTCAGGTAGGGATAAGACTGATGGAAGAAGGAGTTGCCTAATTCCCTAGTTGCACATGACCATAGGGTCGGGAGGTAACAGCTATCATTGTCTGAGGGCCATGGGTTAGGAGATTGATCACCTTCATGAACTCATGGGACCCAAAGGGCAGATGAGTAGGGCACTCTCTGGATGCATAAGGGAAGAGGGATGACCCCAAAAGTGTTGGCACCCTATAGACCTAGAGGAGATGACCTAGGATTATGCTTGGACCAAGTAAGTCTGGGACCAGTTTTCCTGGAAGTAGTGCGGATATCATGATGTTTGTGATATAGAGACATAAGCTGCACGTTTCAACTTGGATTTCAAAGTGTACGGGCAAGGTGGGCTGTACCATCTCTACTCTTGGAACAGGAAGAACTCTGTATTTGGACTGCAGCCAAATGCTTATTTCTTCTTGTTATGGGAGTGAGAGATAAGACAGTACGCATGCCTTACACCAAGGATAAAGATGATGTAAGTTGGAACGTTGCTACAAGGGATAAGGATAGAAATGATAACATACCTTTATGGAGTGAATGATACATGGATGGTTTACAACCACTAAGAGTATTAAGGAAATCATCTTGTGAGGATGTTTTATCATGAGCTATGCATAATTTGTAAAGTTGAGTTGAATCACCACGAGGATGAGCTCAGAGTTTCTTGATGAAGACAAACGTAGAGTTTGAGATGAGATGATAAGTATAATACATGGAGGTGTATGTTACCTAACACTTAAGGATGAGAGGTGGTAATAAATGCTCTTGTTGAGATATAGTTGCCTGGTTAGCTGGAAGCTAGAAGAAGTTGAGGTTGTTTGGCTGACCCTAAGTTTGGAAAGAAGATGTGCTTTGGCTAACACCCGGACGTAATAAGATATGTTGAACAAGTTAATGGTTGTTTGGGTAGCCAGTTTAGTCCTTGATGTAGTGAAAGGATGGTGATAGAACCTCAGATACACTTCTTTGGATAGGAAGGTAATAAAACCCCTTTTGAGAGTGGTTTAGGGTTCCGAGGTATCAAGCTTGAGGAATCATAATGATACAGGAGGACATGATATACCTTGGTACTACAAAGATAGTAAGTGATGGTAGCATTATGGATGCTTAAAACAAAGTTGCATGAAGCATGTGGCCATGAAAGCCAGGAAGTGAAGGACGAACATCATTAACCCAGTGCATGGATATAAAGTATAAAGAGTCTTGAGCGGGAATGGGGGTTCTTCACTATGGATGTTGTGAGTCTCTCCTAGACCAAGAAGGTCAAGATACAATATGGGTTATGGTAGATCGCCTTACCTAGATGACATGAGAAAGGAAGAGTTCTGTCAAGGGACAGATCTGGTTGAACTACATATGAAAAGAGATGGTTCAACTACACCATGATGCGAATTCAGAGGTTCTTGATGTAACCTAAAGGTTCACTTCCATAAGGTGGAAGTATATATATGAAGAGCTCAGTGGTTGTACAGTTTATCACCCCATACTAATGGACAGTATGATCCGGACTAAAGGGTCTAATGAGAGCATGTGTGCTCATTTAGGGTGATACATAGAGACAGTTCTTCAGATGTGATGTTAACCACCATAAGCCTTTATTGGGATGCAAGAAGTTCTATAGGGAGGTTGTATCGGTCACCACTTCATTATGATGATGTTGGTGAATGATGCCCCGCGAAGGTCAGAAAGGAACCACAAGTGTGTGCAGATGAAGTCGCTTTGATCGTGCAATGGCTAAGAGAAAGCCCAGTGGTGACATGAGTCACGAGCCGATGCAAAGCAGACTGATATGCAGTTTACTGTGGGAGAATATGTGATGTGAAAATCCGACCCCTCTAAGCTACAGCTGAGAAAGTTGAGTCCCCGATATATGGGTCCATTTGAGATGGATTGGTGGAGATGGTTGTGTTTAACCTTACCCATCAGGATAAAATGATGTGTTGCATGAGTCCAATCTAGAGCACTATGTGAGGTACCCAAGCCGTGTGTTGAGCCTTGAAACTATTCAGCTTTTGAGGGGCTGAAACGTCCTGAGTCACCTATGAGGGTATGTTATACCAAGGTAAGAAAGAACTCAGATGGAAGAATATGAGATGAAGGTTCTTGGAAAGCACCATGGAAAGGGTGATGCCACATGGTAGCCCTGATGGATATAAGAAGTGTTTATCATGTTTGTTTGCTTGCTTGATGGAATTTTGAGGACAAAATTCTCATAAGAGGGGAAGGATGTTACAACCCCAAATTTTGGGTTCATTTGGTGAGAAATGTAATTTCTCATATTAAAGATTTTTGGAAAAATAATATAATTTGTAGTGAATAAATGGATTTCGTTTAAAATAGCCTTGTTGTTTGATTTGTGGGCTTTATTGGCTAGTGGGCCCAATAACAAGGAAATTCAATTAATTAATAAATAATTGAATATTTGAGAAAAGAAGAGGTTGAAACCTCTAGAAGGCAAATCCAAGGAGGGATTTCGTGCCTCTTGGGTTCCTTGGGTACCAAGGAGTCCAAAGTTGCAAAGAAAAGCAATAAGAAAAGAAAAGATTAATAGAGTATTTCTTTATTAAAAAAGATATTGAAAATAATGATAAAATGTGGAAAACAAGTGGAAAAAGGTATAATTAAGTGATCCTTGGTGGAATTTCGTATCCCAAGGATTTCTTATGATAAAAGTAATACCAATGAGGAAAATAAAAGGAAAAAAAAAAAGAGAAATCCTCAAAAAGGGATATTTTAATAAAGAAATCAACATAATTATGAGAAATAAACAAGATAAGGTGAAGTAATGCATATTGATGCATTTAAGGATAATGAGTATTCCCTAAAAAGGAATTTCGAAATTCTTTGAGTTTCTTGGGGTCTAAGGAGCCCCAATAAAGGGGAAAGAAAGAGAAAATACCAAGATTGCAAAATAAGAGCATAATGTGGTATATTATTAATGAATTTTGTAATATTGATACAAGAAAGTATTTTCTAACATTATTCCATGCCAATTAATTAAAAGGCAAGTACAAGGCATAACGAGGAAATAATTTTCGAAAATCTTAATATTTAAAGAGAAAGGAATAGCAAATGAATAAAGGAGAGAGAGAAAGTTTTCTTTTCCATGAAGGAATTTGTTTCCTATTGGGAATAGAGCTAAGCTAACCCATAGGTGGTCGTCCTAGGGCATGGATACTCATCCTATATAAAGGGTAAGGCCCTAGTTCGAGTGCAAGAGAGGGAGAGAGAATCCCACACATCCTTCTTCCATAGTTTCGTTCTTAAACCCTAGCTATGGGAATTGCGTGATGAGGAGGACATGAGGCGGCAAGGGTGGTTTGCAATGCCACCTTGATGCCCCAAGATGCTAAGGAGATCCGTTGCCATCATGGCCGTGCCCTGGACGAGGCGCGGCAATGGCCGCATGGCTGCAACACCTGCTGCAGGTCGCGTGACGGCCCTGCTCGAACCAGCCACTCTGGTCGAGTTTTGGGTGGCGCCCCAAGGTCGGAGGGAGGTGGCGGAGCAAGGGCGGCCGACTCTGGTGATCTTCTAGGTCCAGAGGAGGGAGAACAGGTGGCGCAAGCCGCAGTTAGGGCTGTTGCAGCGGTCTGGTCGCGGGAATCCGAGGTTGAAGACGCTCAAAAGCGAGTTGGACGGATATGCCCTCCACGGGATTAAAGAATCATCAACTTAACCAGGGGTAAGAATGTCTTTTCGAAATGTTTTCATAAGCCAACGTGTTGCATGTGTAGAGGATACGTGGCGCCTCCCTATTGGCCCAAAATAAGATTAATTTGCAAAATTCATATCTCTTTAACCGTAGCTCCGATGGAAATGAACAAAATATGAAAATTGATCAGGAGAATGCGTAGAATGCAATAAAAATATATTTGAAACCTAATTCTGATTGTAATTACAAAAATTAAGGGAAGTTATTAACTTTAATGTAATGATGATTAAAGAACCCTATTTTGATATGATTAATGTGATTAGTAGGGTTTAATTAATGTTTAAAGTTGATATTAGCCTGTTAATGATAAAAAGGAACTTTAGAAAGAAAAAGGATGAACTTTGCATATAATTAGTTAATTTGGAGTTTCATATGCATGAATATACTTTAATGGGCCTTGAAACCCTAATGTTGATTAATTCGACTATTAATGGCTTTAATTGATTAATTTCATGATTAAAGTAGGAATATGTTATTTCGAGCATTAAAGTCCCTAATTTGTGGATAAATAACCTTAATATAGAAATTAGGGTTTTTACATGAATAAAAGGTGAAATTAATGGCAAATCAAGTTCTTATGTGTTTTGGATCATAATGGACTATGAATTGATGATAAATGCGTACAATGACCTTGAAATAACTTAAAAGGATAAAGAAGGTAGTTTTGGTATCAAAGAGAAATAATCGACTTTAATTGGGCTTATGATGTTGAAATTAGGGTTTATGAACTAAGAGAGCATTTAATATGTTAAAAGTGTTATGGAGGCAAAAACCCTAATAAAACCCTAATGTGGTCTAGAAAGCCTAAGGTGGAATCCAAGACTAGCTTTAGAATGTTCTGGATAAACTATAACACTTGGAACGTATGCATTAATTTCAGGATATTGTTGATTACTTGTTGATTGATTCTTTATCCTTATTGCTTCGACAATCAAGTTGCTCTGGATCAGGTATGTGGTTAATTATGAATAACCGCCTTAGTTTCCCGATGATTTTTCGGATGGTTAATCGCATTGAATGCAAATTATCTATTGGATGCTCATACTTGCAAATTATAAAGTCACTATGAATATCACATTAATAATAGAAGTATGGATTCTCGCACCTACATGCCACCCTGATGGATGATGCCAAAGGTCAGGCCCAGATGGGTAGACCAATGGACACCTTGAGTGGTGACCCCAGGCACCAAGAAGGTGGCCCATGATATTGCATGACTAGTGGGCACCATGAGTGGTGACCCCCAGGCACCAAGCTCAGGATTGAGAAGGTGGCCATGAGTCATTGGCAAAGGGCACCCTAAGGTGGATATGCCAGGGTTAGGGAAAAAGCGGTGGAGAATGCTATACTGAAAAGTGTAAATTGGCTTGTTAATTAATTTGATTGTGATTATTAAATTGTTATCCATATTTGCAAGACTTTGGTTGTTCCCACATACCAGTATATTTCAATATACTGACCGACGTTTTGTTTGTCGGCATTTTAGGAACAACAATTGAAAGAACAAACAGTAAAGAGATACATTACGAAAGTAAAACATAAAGTGCAAGGAGGATTAGTTAGAGTGGATTCAAGCTTGGATAGATAGATTCCCAAGGTTTTCAAAGGTAAGTAAAGTTTTAATTTTATACCAAATTTCTGTTAGTTAGTAGAATTTCATAATTGTTATTGATTATTTGTCGAACCTTTGATCATGTTAATTGGATAACGGCACCGACCTTTCGATCTCCCTTAATTGGGGGTTACTGGGAGGCGGGGTCATTACAGTTTCGAACCTGGGTCCCTTCATGAGGAGACACCGTGCTTGACCACTTGAGCCACTCCTTGTCGACTATATATATGTATGTATGTATGTATGTATGTATGTATGTATGTATCTATGTATGTATGTATGTATGTATGCATGTATCTATAAATATATACTTCTAGATTTGGGAGGGGGTAGGATGTTTGGGCACCCAAATCTGTTCCTATGATATAGTATATGTGTACTTACTTCACTAGAGAGAAAACAATTAACATTTATACCATTCTGTTTGAACACCTAAAATCCAGTGCTCACCTTTACTTCATTTTTCTACTATATATTGTTGACTATGGTGGGAAGAAAAATCTGACATTTCTATAACAAAATTGGAGGTATGGGTGTGAAACAAGGTATAAAACCAAGTGTTTGATCATATGTATGTATTGGTCACAAATAAATAGAATTAACCTACAATGATCATTATGTTGTTGAGATTTAAGCGTAGTGTTGGATTGCTATATTGACATCCATGTCCCGATCTATCAGTTCCTTATATAGAACCATTGACACTTTTTTACGAGGCTATTGTAATTTTAGATGTCCAATTTTTTCATATGGTTGCAGCAAATCCAAGATATGTTCTCTACCAAGTTATATGATTGTCTAGTAGAAGAACTTTTGGATCCATCATAATTGGCTCTCTTGTCCTCTCTTATGTTTAGTAAGAATTAAATATTTGAAAATATAATTCACCAAAAGTAAATTAATAGGTTTAACTAAAATGTTACCTCAACCGGTATTGTAATGTCATCTAACCATCTTGCCTTATGCAGCATGTGTCCAAAATAGGGACAGAAAAGGGCATATCTCTCATCCTTTTGTATATTTGAATTATAGATAAATGATCCACAATTCTTCTCATACGTACATTATGAAGTGTAGTGCATATTGTATGTTGGACCCTTAGCCACTACATTCATCTAAGGCACCCACTAGAAGCTTCAATTTGTGGAGTCACATTAGTATTGGGTACTTCATATGGGCAACTTCTCCACTATGATATGGCATCCAACAATGGTAACTCTCCTACTTAGAGGGCTCTTACATCGCCCTCCATAGATTTATTTATTGCATGATGGATGTATTCTTATATATCTTGAATACACTAAAGTGGAATTATTGTTGGTATGTCCCGTATAAATCTTTTAGCCATGTCCTCCTCTAACATGTTCAGGGTAGTATGGATTTCCTACATCTATTAAGATATTGTTCTACGACCCTCATATTTTGAATGTCCCTAATTTACATCATTGATATAGTTTTTACATAAAAATAACCAAATATTGATGTAAGGAACATGCGATAAGTAAAAATTAATTAAAAAAAATGGTAACTTAGAATATTAATATATTTACCCCTTTTTGTCTCTTGATATTTTCAGTTCACTGGAGGAAGGAGTTGTGCAAGAATCCACTACTGGTAGCAGGATACATGGAGATGTCATTAATTGAAACAAGACTACCTAGACTTTGTCATACACATGAGTTTAGTCTATACATTTTGTTCTCACTATCTAGTATAGAAACCTGAGTCCCATAGGTGATCATGCACATTTTTAGATGATCTTTTTTTCTGAGTCTTATACAGATCCTAGGTAAGTTAAAAAGACAATTTTTTTTATGATGTGGGAACCCTCCCCGAGAACACGCCACAATTGTGACCTGTCGTGGCAAGGTAAACCCCCAAAGACTCGTAACGCCCACACGTCGACATCTCAAACGGTTGCATCAGAGGCCGGCAGATGCTGCGGGGAGCTAATTACCGAACAACACTACACGGGGAGAATCAAACCTGGGACCCTTCATGAGGGGTGCCCGTGCTTGATAATTATTATCATTGCATCCACCTTATTGTAAGTAATAATGATTTAAGGCAATTACCTAAATATTTGTGTATTGTTGTTGTTTCTTGAACCTTTCACACACCTCTTCTTCAAGGTAGGGTTGTACATCATATGGATTTGTCTTGAATTTTTGAGTTAGGTTTTGGGTTGTAGTTCTTGGTGATTCTGGTCGTGTGAAGTTGCCACATCTTACCCATGGTTTGCAATATAAGCTTTCCATGATCATTTTCAACTAAATGAAATATTTTTTGGATTTACAAACACATACATATTTTTTGTGACAATGAAACAAATTCATTCTATTTAAGTTTCTATATACCTAATATGGTGTCAAGCTAAGATCCTTTTTTTAGGGTACATATTGTTAAGGTATAATGTCAAATGGATGTTGCACCGTGATAGTGCCTATTTTATTGACATTCTCCCCTATAGGTCTCAATTTCCTTTCTAAGTCGATGACAACATTTTCATCTTTCTCTTTTTCTTCTTGTATACTAAGAATGTCATGCATTATAATAGGTCCCCTCATATGTATTTTTGTGGGATCTCCACCAAGATTCCATATGTTTCCACTTGGTCCTTAGCCTTGGTATTTTCCTCTGATCTTCATGCCCAGATCAGTCATAATTGGATATCTTAAATTGAAACCACATAGATAATATTTATGAAGAAAGTAAAATTTCACAAATCAAGTAAATCATTTAACAAATTAGATGAAAATTGGGTGATGGTGGATATTCATTTCATCAACAATAGTAAATGCGCTAATATAGCATTTTGCAAAATACATATGATTACTGCTTTATATGAGAAAGTCTTAAGACAATTCCTAAATCAATTTTAGCTACATATTATATCTCCATTAATATCATGTTGTGGATATGATATGTCGAAATGGCATACACATGATCTATATAATTTGATTGCAAGAAATGACATACACAAGATTGTTGTATACTCCAATTAAGAACAACAAGAGTCAATCCTTGAGCATTCTTTGATTATGTCTGACATCCAAAGAAAATTCAACAAAAACTTGTCTATGGAAATTATCTTTACAAAGAGGGATATGAACCAATATGTTGATTCTCTAGATAAATTATAAATAAAGAACCCTAAAGGTGACTAGACATATTTGACCATTCTTAGTTGCACAACTAGTATAATTAAATGGTTTATTTATCTCCTAATTGATCTTGGTGGATATAACCTTATTCTTGCCTACATGAGGAGCATTTGATAAGTAAGTAGCCTCCTATAACCCCCCCCTCCCAAGATCAAGTCAAGCATTGATCAAATCAAGAAGAAGTAGTTAAACGTAAAATAAAATAAAAAATCAAATAAAGTAGATTATCTAAATACATTTACTATTAATATTTGTTTATTTTATGCTCATTCCATATTCCTTCTATCATGGTGTTCTTTGTTTTTTCTTTGACATTAATAGAATCAAACCAATAGAGAAAGGCAGTGACCTATACTTTTATATTGAAATTTCTTCACCACTAAGGCCTACAATATTATGTATATTCTAATATAGAAAATATACCGATTTGTTTTTGCATTATTGCTTGTTGTAAATGGTATGTAGGAAACTTGATGGGCTTGTGACATCAATATAAATGGTTATTCTTTCTCACAAATCTTATTAAATTTATCATAAAGATTACCAACTTGTCAAACTTTAAACCCTTATTTCTATGTACCCAACTACATATACACAGAGGAACTCTGCATCCATTATAGTCAAGTTCTTAGTGTATTCAATAACTACATAGTATGGCATTATTGCTTGTTGTAATTGGTAGTCCTTTGAACTAGAAAGTACAACATAGATTCTTCTAAGTTATTTCAATTTTTTGAGTGACACTCTTAGCATTATTATTCCAAACATATAATGAATATTTATTCATGATAATACCCTTAATAGGTCATAACATCCATTTTTAATCATAAGAAAGCTATTTCACATTGTTAGAAACATCATTTAGTGTTATCGGTAATTGATATAATGCATTTTCCTCAAACCACTTGAGGAAAGTGTTGTTTTTTTTCTATTTCTAACCACACCATGTTCATATAGAAACTCAATTTCCTACTTATGCTATAACACAAATGTACTCACTTTATATCTATGGTGTAAATCATACAAGTGTTCTTACTCCCAGTATCTGTGAGATATTCAGACTACATGTGTTCTAAAAGTGTCCTTTTCATTGAAGTTGTTAGTGTGGCAACACTTTTGGTAGGTCGGTAGATAAAACTCCAATCAAAATATTATTAAAAAAACCCATTACCTCCCTAGAAATATAGCCTTCAATAACACTACCTTTAAGATTAAAACGATTCTAAACACCTCTTTAAAAACATTCATATTTCTATCGAAGGGATAGATTCAATGTAGATGCATGGCTCCCAACATCATCACCAATCACATCAATCAAACAACTAGGTGAATCATTATATTATAGATGAAGGTGAAAATTACATATCTAGTTGACATAGAGTGACAACAACTTTTTCTTGTTGCATTACCATTATAGTTGATGTCAATCAGATTGATACATATTTTATTAATGAGAAATGGAGCCTAGTGTTGAAACTTCACATCCTTTCGAAGTATATCTCAAAGTTCCATGGGTAATAATTTTTTAACAAAGGTATGAAAAAATAATTAGGTTTGAGACCAAATATTTTTATCATCCTTGGGACTTGTGTATGAATATTTGAAGAATAACCTTGAGGTACCTTTGCACTGAGTAACCTTGAGGTACCTTTACACTGAGTGGTTACTTGCAAAATTATTTTCTTTCATGTCAATATATGGTGTAACACCTAAGAGGAAAATATGTGTGGCAATTCCTCTTCCCCAATGATAATTCCTTTCTTATACCTTGATTGATTAAACTAATTATAGATTTCGCATAGTCTTTACTCTTACCTAGAATATTTGACATCATAAAATCAATATTGTCACATATGTTTTTCTCTAAGTGTGTAACATTAGTATAGTGGATAATTTCTAGGATATCACAACATGAATGATTTCAAATTATACACCTTTTCATGTATAAAAACTCGTCAGGCGAATTAGTAGGATTACTTTCCAAATTCATTATAGTGCCTTTTACATGTTCACAAAAATGCTTTATGATAAATGACTTTAGATTTGTTCAATTATACAATGAACTATTGAAGGTTTGTGCAATATTTGATTAGGATGTAATAATGGGATAAATTTCATGCCACCAAGATACATAGTCTCCCACCATAAGTGCATATTCTATGACAATATATCAATCAACATGATGTGGTCTTCCCCTGATAAGCTAGTCATGATTTAGACCCTCTTTTTATGTAGCCTCATGAATTCTCAAATGGTGTGAAGTCATCAATGGTGCAAAATAGCATAGTACACATCATAAAGGATTCCCGAAGAGATGCATCATATGTATCAACTTCATACTTTCCCATAATAAAAAGGTATTCATTACGGGCTCAAGGTAAACATCAATGTCACTACCAACTATTTTGGGTCTTAAAATGAATAGTAAAAATATGACTACATGGACCTCTCGTTTGATCAAGCACAAATACCAAACATTAGAGAGAAACTTGAAATCTAAATACACGTTATGAATCAAAATACCATATTTCCAACAAACACGATTGAAATGGAATACATGAAAAATAGGTAAAAAATTATCCTTATTGTAAAACCTCATAAACCAATGCCACATCAAATGACCAACATGTTTAGTTACTAAAAATCTCAATCAAATCCATGAAAATCAAAATCAAATCGTATTACTCCTATGAAATTTAGTTTACGTCAGATTGCATATACATAAAAGAAACACATTGGATACACAACACATCCCACAAGCTGAGACTACAGGGACATTCTAGACTAAAATATATATTATTGTTTTCTTTATCATGACCACTCTGACATTATGTTAGTTTTCCCAAAAAATGTAAAACAACCTCATAAAACTCATATAGATCCCTAGTGAGTGGAAATGCTCCATCATCCATGTAACATGCATCAACATCAGGTCAAGTATATGAAACTTAAAAGAAATCTATAGATACTTGCAGCAAAAACCCAACAAATATTGAAAAGTATAATAGATAATTTCAGTAAACAGTACATCTATCTTATGAAAATAATATAATTAATCATTGGTTTGTTAAATATAAACTTCTTAGTCATTTGAGAGCATATCTAGTAATGGATCATTAAATTCTAATTAATTTTAGAACTAAAATCATATTATAGGAGTCACAACTCAACAATATATACATATATAATTCAGATATATTAACATGATCTATATGACACCACTAGTCAAACTAGGAAAATGATATAGTCTAGAAGTTGGAATCCATAGAAAACATGCCTACCAAATAGAAATATTCAAATAACAACTAATCTCAAGTCATAAATAAGAGTAGATATCAATCCACCTTAAACTAGTTGTCAAAGTTTACATTCAGATTCTATAATGGGCAACTAAAGTAAGACAATAGATATATTTTTATAAGGGAGTAATTTATTTTCTCAAATAAGAAACATATTCAAGAGCATTAAATTTGTCAACTAGAAGCAAAATGAATGTAACAAACATTCAACTTGTATTCTACATGTCTTGTCATCTTTTATTCATTTGCCTTGAAACTACTTTGTTCATACCTCACAAAATAGAAGTCAAAACATCTCACTCTCATGTCATTAACTCACTGTCATTATCTTAAAGTTCATTTGGCCACCCTAAGATAACTATGAAAAAGCAAGCCCTATGGATATCCAGCAGCAATACCAAAAGTGGAAGAGATCAGTGGATTCATAGTATGCTAAGTTCCTCACATATAAAAAAAGATATGGTAATCCATCCCAAGGTTGCCTAAAGAGGCTCAAGTCCTCATCTCGTGTACACAATATAAGAACAAGCAGAACAAAATATACATTACATTCACGTTGTATAGCTTACCATTCATCAGAATCTATTCCTTGTGGACATAGACTTTCACAATAGAGGATTTAGGGTCAGAATCAAGCCATGTGAGTCACTCCTAAATCTTGGTGGTCTAACCTTTAAGGTCTTGATCCATACTCCAAAAATCCTTCTCATAATCCCTCGAGTACTAAAAGGAAATTTATTTCATTTTCCCAATATGGACATCAGGGAAAACTCCCATTGTCTAAGGAACCTAACCAGATGCATTCACTTGTTACTCCTCTTACTCATCTGAAAAAGAAGTTAATTCATCATGTGTGTGTATTCTCGTGTAGCTAGAATGACATGAATTAGGTTAGGGTTAATAAGAAATCCAATCATCATAACAAGAGACACAACAGTCTATAATTTACAACATACATGTTTCTTTCAGTGTTCGCTTCATTTCATATGATTTAGCATCAGTGGGTTATCATCCTCATATGCTCATTTTCAAGTGTTTACCATAATTATGGCTTCTCAAATACAATTCATTATATAACATTTCAATTTAGTATACTTCTTATCATTTCATTCCATCTCACACTTTTTGGTATATACATCTATAGTGACATTAGGACTCACCACAAGAACATGTTATAAGCATTCTATTGCTTTTCATTTTACCCAAATCATGTTTACTATGAAACCCAAGTATTATTGCACTTATGTTTTTCTAAAAAGATAGAGTAATCATAGTGGATTATTATCATTATTAGTCAAGAACCATCACTAACTCTCTTATGATTAAGTAAATATATATTAAATCATCTACATTCATTGATCCTTCATTCTTCATTACCATCACTTTATTCATCATATTAGAGTTAGGTTTAGGCTCTTCGGTCCACCAAGATAACTACTTGGTTTCCCTAAATTTTGGTTCTATTACTCTTAGCTTATATGATTTCATGTTCGCTACCCATCTTGAGATCAATTGATCTTTGTTTACTTAATGTACAATGTTTCTCTCACATTAGAAAACTTCATAATCTTATTCTAGTGTATTGGATCAAATTTAGATCAACTGAAATATATTTTTAGAATAAAAAGATTAAAACTTTCCTATACTCATTTAAGTAATATTTTGATGTGTGTCATTGTACATGCAACAATCACTAGGACAAGTCCAAGAGTTTAACCTTCTAACTAGGTTGTCAACTTGGTGTAAGCACCAAGTCAATGGAGTATAGATAGGCATCGATCCCTAGAGACGGTGATGAAGATGGTTGAGTTTCAAATTTGATTGTGAGATCAAGAATGTAAAATCTATTTGGAGAGATTGTTAAAACTAAAACAAAAAATAAAGCTGTTAAATTAAAGATCAATTAATCAAAAGAAATAAATACCAAAGCTATGGGATTTCTCCACCCAAACCGATGTGAAATGAGACAGAAGAAATTACACAATAAGAAAGATAAAGGAAGGTATGTGAAACATTCATAAATGATTCACAAAAGATGAACTCCCCGTGAACCAATTGGTTCTGGCATTCACAGATCCTAGTTCAATCATCCTAATGAGGACTTTTCTGAGGTCTCATTCAAATCCCCATAAAATCAATTTGGTTGTTCTAAATCTTGAGTTCCACAATTGCATCTGCCAAGATTAACAAGCGATAAAAATGAGACATCACTTCATTGAAATCGTCGATTTCCAAATCAAAAACTATTTGTCTAAAAAATCATATAAAACTTCAATCCAATCATCACATGGCTAAGGGGTTTCTCCCCCTCTCCTCAGTAAGGAGACTAATCACTATCCATAAGAGGAGAAGCAAAAGGAAGAAGGAAATAAGCCATAGACTATAGGAAGAAGAATCTTCAAGGAGATCTAGGTGGTGCCAGTTAAACGGCATGATCCCTTAATCCTCCATTCTAAAAGAAAAGAACGAGAATAACTAAGATCCACAGATGAAGAACTAGATTTGTATTGCAAAAATGAAAGATTTCAACTGTGAAAGAAAATGTGAGTATAAAATTGAGGACTACAAAGTAAGATTCTATTACAACTAAGACTCAATTTACAACTAAGAGTCGGTAATTTTTCTTGTGGAGTCCCCCCTCTTTTTATAGGGGAAGGAGGGGTGGAAACACTGAAAGGGGAGGAGAAGGAATGAAAGAGGATGTTTTTGTTTATCTTGATCAATAGAAATCTCTTCCTCAATATGCAATAAAGAAAATCATTAATTGCCTTCTTTTGACCCTTCAAATTCTAACTCTCTCTCTATATATATAGATTCTCATTCCCAACGTTTCGTGTGAATTCTGGCTTGTAATAAGCTTTCAAGTGTGTTAGAAAATATATTTTTCTTGTAGGCCCTTGAATTTCCTTTCCAAGGAATATTTATACATCAAATTCCACCTTCGGATGTGAAAGTTATGGCTATTTTGGTGCAAGATATATATTTAAATCAGGCACTACTGGAAAACGAACATGCACATTCACCGGTTGGTTGGATAGTCAAATGACAACCAAAATTATCAGAAAATATATTTTTCTTGTAGCTCTTGAAATTATAACATATCTAAACTCCAAATTTGGAATTGGAATGTGGGAGTTATAACTGTTTTGGTGTTGTCTATTCATGAATTTCAGGCACTGCGTGAATCGTACAAAACATCTTACAAGAGAAATTAATGATTGTAGTAATGAGACCATTTTCCTACAAAAATCCAACAAAACATAATTAAAACTCCAAATAAAGATAGAAAATTTAAACTAATATAATTAATTACAAAACTAAGTCCTAAAAAGATATCTAAAAGATTAAATTTAAAAGGATAAATACATATTTACCAAAATACCCAAGACTCGAATCTTTGTTTTTCTTCAAACAAATAAAATCATAAATAATTCTAATCTATACTAACAACGTGTCTATCCTCACCCTTGTAACATCACTTTATTCCTTACCTCTAAATTTGGCCAAGCAACCCAATCTCCTAAAACCACAAAATATAAAATTCTATATTCCCTATCAAAAACAAATATCATATCTTGTTTCTAAATCAAGACTTTGTAGAAGAACACGATGAAATTGGGGATGTGAAACAAAGAAGTAAGTGATAAAAAAAAATTCTATCCGACATGGGATTTAAATTTGTGGAGTTGTGTCTACATTGGTCACAATTTTTCATGTGTACTTTTGACATCTTTTGATGGTACGCCCCTTTGTGGGGTATGGAATTTTTGATATGGGAAGCATGCCATCTCGGACTTGATTTTTGTCCAGTGGTGATTCGTTGCTTCTCATTTTTAGAAAGAAAATAAAGGGGAAACAAAAGGTGTCCTTGAGCTTATAATTTCACACATTTTTTTTCTTTTTTTCTTTCAAAAGTTTCATTACATCAAAAAGAATATTCATGTCAATCACATTATACAAGATTTATATCATGTTAATCCATAGTTTAAAAATGTAGAAAAATTGTGTTTGGTTTTGATTGATTCCATACGGCTCGCCAACTTTTCCAAGGAGTGATGCTATTTTAGGGTCCTAGGTGACATGGTGATTTCAGACATGGAAATTTGTAATTTTTTTAAAAGATTTACTAAATTCAACGAGGTACAATGATAATGTCTATTCAACTTTGCCGAATAGATGATGACCTTTTTGCAACAACAGAAATAAAAATATGACCGACTAGATAATTTCCATAAAAGAAAAATATTATAAAAGAAACTATATGCAAAACAAGGAAAAACAAGATGTAGAAAAAAAAATAAGGGGGGTGGAGTAGAAATGTGCCACCCACCTCTACCCGGACATAGATTTTTGCTCGTCCCGGGCAAAACCCAAACCCGAGATGGAGGGAATAAAATTGTTGCTTTCAACTAGGAGGCCCTAGTAGCTCAAACAATGTTTAGCAGAAGGAGATGTGTATGAGGGTTGGGACCTTTATCAGAGGAGCTTCATAGTGTACCCTATGATAGGGTAATCATGAAAGCATAGTGGGATGCTCATATTTTATTTCACCTCACATTCCCTCCAATAAGATCCACATATCTTCCTTTGATAGCAAGGGAAGTGTTGAAGATGGAAGTGGATTGGCTATAGTTGACTTTTAGGAATCAATAATATATATTTCCTTGATGCACTAAGTTCCCTCCATCGAGTTCTAGTTGATGCACTGAGTTCCAGTGTATCCAAAAAAAATTAAACCGTTGATCAACCTTATTGGCTTTCAAGATGTTTGGAAATGGTACTATTTTCATGTCTTTTGCTGATGGGGTGAATCTATGAATCCTTCTTGACCTCTGTCTACTTAGTTGATTCCATTTCTGGGCTCTCCTCTTGCGGTATGGTATCATGTGGTTTCTTTAGAGAGATAGAATTTGTCAGTGCCCCTATGTGAGCTGTGGTGGTGTTCTTCTCTAGAGTTTCCTTCTGCTCCTTTATCAATAGAAATCCACTACAGAGAAGCACTGCCTTCACATGTAAATTGTCGGATGGGATATCTATTTTTCTTAGAAATCCTTACTAACCAAGCTTTTTATGGGATGTTACCTCCGATGTTAGCTGAGAAATCTAAATTCCTATACATTAGGTTTGTGCCCCTTGATTCTGTTACTCACTTTTTGTCTGCTCCAAAAGTGACTCATTCTCATATGTCTTCTATTTGGTGTATCTTACTGGCCCCCTATGTTGCTGATACTACTGTGAAATGTTGTTTTACTGCTATTTAGACGTTTGTGCCAGTCAAGGGTCCTACTAGAAATTATTGGGATCTTTCCACTAGAAATTAGGATCCTTTCTCCTTGCATAATCATTTCCGCCCCTGTTATTCTGTTTGTGTACATACATGCATTCCTCCTCCACCTCCAAATGAGGTTCCAAATTTTTTATCAAGTCTTCTTGTGAGGTTGTCCATGTTTTCCTTCATGGTCTTCATCTCCCTTGATTCCATAATACTTTTGATAGTTGATGGAGAGTCATGCTCTTCTTCCCAAGATTGATTGTTGGCCATGTTCTTAATATCTTGTGACAACTAATAACATAATTGTTAGAAAGAAACTTGCTCCTACACTGTCAAGAGTAATTCTCTCCCCTTTGTGTAGCCCATAATAAAATGTTTTCACCTGGACATAAAGATCAATCATGTGATGAGGGACCTTCTGAGTAGTACTTCACAGTGTGTTGTTTGAAGTTATAGATTTGACCAACCAAGTCCTGCGTCTTTTATAGAGGTAAGTACCTTTCAAAAAATGTATCTATCATCTCATCTGAGGTCTCTATGGATTCTGTGTGAAGACTGAGAAACCATGCTTTTTCCTTATCTGAAAATGAGTACGAGAATAGCTTTAGGTCAATCACTCTAGCTGGAACCTATCAATCTTCAACATATCATAACTTTCAACATGGTTAAATATTTTGACCATTATTATAGGTGTTATCTTTACTAGTGAGTTACGCTTTCAACATGGTTAAATATTTTAATTAGGATCTAACCACTTACATAAGTTTTTAAACACCTCAAAAACATATACAAAGAACGGATCTCCTTGAATCATTTTAAATTTTGAGCAATCAATCATATTCTTCTTCCATTCAACTTTGAACTCCTAGAAATGCAGATTGGATAGAAACAAAATGGAAAATAGGGTTATTTGATATCCATTTAATCCAAATAAGAAGAGGGTCAAATTTTACACAGACGATAGAAGATTCACCAAGAAATCCTATCTACGATTAATAAACTTACATGATTTTGCAATATTTTGGATGTTGAAACTCCAACCGAACATTTATGACTCTTTTTTTCTTCAAAATCCTAATTCTCCTTTGTGTAGAGAATATTGTATCTCTGGGATCAATGAAAAATTAAGGGATATTCAAGGGTGTTAGGTAAGCAATATAGATTAATTGAGGTGCTTTGAACATTGACAAACAAGTACAAAATATATTTTTAGTCTTCTTTTATATTTATTCAGTAGAATTGTTACTAATAAGAAACTTGGAAGATATAGTACTCTTTGATCACTAAAGTATCATCTAAAGATTAGGAAAATTAATATGTTGTCTGAAATATAGTTTCCAAAAAATATTAAAATTTCAACTTAAATGAATTTACTAACAAATAAGTAAAAATCAAATACCATATTGCTTAATTACAGTCTATACAACATCATTGACTGAGTTTGTCATGGGGAAATTAGTCGATTAACATGTCTAAAGAACATCAAAAAATTCAAGAATTTTGTTAAAAAAAACTTACATTTTAAGTTATCCAATCTCAATCACACATAAAATACTATTAGTTATTTACTAAACCAATATGCTTATCAACATTTTTGATTCATTTACTATCAGAATTCTCAATTCATCCAAATAGGGTTTTCATTTATCAAACCCTAATATTAAAAAATAAGCCACATATATAATATGTCATCATCAAAGTGTCATAAAAAATAACCTCATTAATCAATATTACACTAGAATCAATCTATTAAGGCATGTAATTAGCCAATTAAATCCTAATTAGCTAGCTCAGATGAAACCAGGTTATTAGAATTATATACTTTCACTTCATATATAACTATGGAGGAAGATTTTGTATGACTATCATGATAGAGAAAGTGTTATTCTAGATTCTAAAAAAATTTGTGGATTCATTTCATAGGTAAAAATATCTAAGCTTCCTAGCCTATAGACCAAATTCATGAAATACTAAATCAACTACCTTCCATCCAGGGGTAAGTCATGGATGTCATAGGAGATTATCATCCTTTTTCTTATGCTCTACATTTCATGTTGTAATTTTTGCATCAACTTTACATGTAAATTATCATATAAACTAGAGTATGATGTCTTGATATCACCTCACCTTACCATGAGACCTTTCTTTTTTATCATAAGATTTTTTCTTCTTGTACCTTGTATGAATGGTACATATTCGTGCAAGAATGAGGGTAAACATTATAACAAGAAATAGTAACATACACAAACCTAGGTATTACTCTTAATAGAACTATCATATATACACTATTTTGATAGCATTGTTCTTACTTCCCTTTTCTAGTTTAATGGCAGTAATTGGACTAGTATACGAGAAGGGTAATCATTAAGATATACACACATATTTAGGAGATACTATCTTAATTAAATAAACCAGAGTTTTAGTAAGGTCTAATATGAAAAACTTACTAATTAATGAGTTATTATGTTGAATTGATTTGAATACTTTTTAGAAGTGTTTGCACTTGTAAAAGAACTAAAATATAAGATATTGTAAATAAATAGATAACCTAGGAAATAATCTATATAGCAATAAAGTCATAAAAATCCAAATTACTAAGTCATTAATGAATATTCTCAAAAGTGGAAACTAAGTGGATGTTCATATCTCATGCCTTGGATAGCCTAGGTATCAAATTACAATCAATTTTGATAATCCTCAATATGTAAACTAAATTAGTAAATGAAAATACCGAATTAGATGATAAGTGAATACTTTGGGAATAGATTTGGAAATTAGATTTATGATTAGTTTCAATCACACATATTTTTCCATTTTTTGTGGTTTTACTTACATATGATTGATTTTTCTTGCAATGTGGTTTGGATAGGGTAGAACTGCATCATCATCAACATCCAAATAGTTTCCTTCATCACAGTAATAGTTAATAACTCTTTCATGCCTTCATTCTCCCTCTCTTGTCCATCCATTCCTTCCTTCATTCCCTTTAAATTTCTCCCACAGAAATGAAGCCATATAATTATCTTCCCTAGAGTTTGTTCATCTCCTTTCTATTGGACCCCAGACACCATTGTTTCCTTTTATCTAAAATGATACGAGCCATGTATCATATCTAACCCCTCAAACCTATAAATAACCACTTACAAAGCATCAAGAAATGTTCATGAACCCCAGTCCATATCTTCATTTCACCAAATTCACTTTGAGATATTTGTAGGAGTAAAATTCAAGTTCCTCGTTGTGTTTATGTTTTCTAGGGATCCTATAGATATTTAGGAACATAGAAAGGTATCTTTGTATATATTTTGATGTCCTGAATTGCACCGATAGAGATACAAATTTCATTTGCAGTTCACCTTTTCCTATCTTGAATTTTTGAGTCAATTATGTGTTTCCCAGCACATTTTTATTTATTTATTCACAGTTAGATTCAATTATTTTGCAAATATATATTTTCTAAAATTTACATTTCCTAATCTTTGGTCTCACTATTTTCACATTCTTGAAGGATAATTGCTTGTGAGATCCTAATAGTCGTGTGACCTCAAGCCAGAGCTTGTTGGGTCTTGCTTGGTCTAGGGATCATTTTGGAATCATTTGCCACGTGTGATGCCGAGGGGGTTGGGAGATTTCTCACTGAAATAAAGTTCTAGTTGTATCTCCACATGAATGGAATTAAGGAAATAATTACTATTGCAATCTTCCACAAATTTAGCTAGCATGCACATTTTGTGTTGTGTGCTTGGGCATACTATTGTCCTTTATTGTGTGTCCCTATCATTGCACATGTCATTATGCTAAGTAAATACCAACCATTCCCATATCCCACATTATGATTGAAGTTTCATGATGGGCCTTATCGATCATTTGATCAAGTTACTTATTTTGTAAAATTCCATAGTCTATTAACACCAAAATTAATATTCTGAACATAAAATATATGCTAAATTTATTTTAGACTTTTTAAGTTATACTATTTTCATTGATATAGGCTTCATAGCCTAAATAAATGGGTTTCAAGGTCAAAATTTAGGGTTTTGTGATTAAATGTGTTATTTCAACCCTGACTTAGATCTATTATTTCAATATTAGAATCACCTTTTAGGTTTGTTTCTATTATATATTTAGTTTTTAAAATAGAAATTGATCTTAATTCTCTTAATGATGAGGGAAAACTCTATTCATATTATTCCTTATTGAAACACTCTTGAGAAACCTTAATCATTATATATTTTAGCTCTCATTATCATTAAGATTCATGATTCTTCTATTGATGAGACTTCAAAAAGATCCCTCTCGACACAATGCCACTCATGGGCCCTCCTATCACTATTTAGCCTCCCAAGTCACCATTGGAAGTCGTCCTTTGGTGGTTAATCTCAACTACTTTGATGTTGGCCTATCTTTAGGCATATCCCCAAGCAAAACTTGGTCATGTTATTCAAGCATCTGGACAGTGCATTGGTGTAGAAAATGTGTGTTTCTCTATATGCCTAAATGCATGAGTTTGCCTTGAGGGATTTCTTCAAAATGCATCCTCCCATCTTCAAAGTAAAGAATGATCTAAACAAGGTAGATATCCTAAAACTAGTTTATTACCATTTTGCACACCTTGCACTGTAGAAAGTTCACTTCACCACCTATATCCTAAATGTGATGGCTTGCCAACAGTGGAATGGAATTGTGTACCACCAAGAGGCGATCACAATGCCTTGGTGCCAATTTTAAGCCTTCTTTATTGAGAATTATGAGTCTTTTATATCTCTAATGAAGGATAGTGAGTTATAATATACAACTCATTTTCTCTTATTGATTATGTTTAAAAATTCTTACTCCCTAAGCATTACACCATGGACCTAGCATAGGAGGAGTCATTTTCCAACCAATTTCTAAAGAGCCTCAAATACAACATAGCTAGGGCCTTAAAAGTGGAAGCTAAGTGGATATTCTAATTCATGATTCATTAGATAGCCTAGATGTTAAATTCCAATCAATTTGGATAATCCTTAATATCTAAGATAAATTAGGAAATGAAGATACATGATTAGATGATTTTTCAAATATATGGAAATTGATTTGGGAACTAATTTTGCAGTTAGTTTCTCACATATATTCTTTCTGTTTTCCTATATTGTACTTACATAGGATTTTTATCACCATGCTAATTTAATCTTATATCATTGTTTCATAAAGTAAATCCTAATGATTTATTTCCTTACAAGAATAGTAACCCAATTCATTCTTGTCTTCATCATTCCTCACTTATCAGTTCCACCCCTTCCTTCATTTCCCTTTAGCTTTAAAGTAGTAACATGAACTTTCCCAAAAAAATTTGGTCTCCTTCTCTCTATCATACTCAATCCACCCTCGCCTCATTTTTCCTCAAATTGGACAAATCGTCTATCATAGGTAACAACACACCCCTATAAGTCACTGACCAGCAAGCAAGGACCATTTGAACCAAGTTGTAGCTTCATTTCATCCAATTTCCTTTGAGATATTACTTTGACACTAGTTATATACTAGAAAAATCCAAGTTCCATTCTATGTTTATGTGCTCATAGATCGTATATAAATTTTGGATCACAACAAGGAATAATTGAAGAGATTTTAACACCCTCAATTTCCTAGATAGAGGTATAGATTTTGTTTGCCTTTTTTGGATTAGTTTTTCCTAGTATGGAACTTTCAATCATATATTTGTTTACTACAACATTATTTGTTTTTTATTCTTAGTGACCTTCATATGTATTCTTGTGACTTTTTTGCAAAACAATCCAGGATTTACATTTCCCTACTGTTCAGCCTTCACCATCATTTTATTATTGATGGTGAAGTGTTCTTGATATCTGAATGGGCATGACATCAAGTCAGAGCATGTTGGGTCTGGCTTGATCTCAAGGATAGAAACGCCCTTACCTGTAAAGAAGGCGCGGATGGGCAAAATCGTAAAAGAGCACGGGGTCTTCGCCTTCAACCTCCCGTCGTCTGGTTCGCGAGCCTGGTTCTCCACCGAGTCAACATGAGGGTTGACTCAAGGCTTCTAGGCCTCTGAGCAGAGGGCAACGGCACCAGTAGCTCTGCCTCCACCCCCCAAACTCATTGGGGAAACAAACTCGATTGGCGAGGGTCTAAAACTAGCAAACGGCAAGGAGCTATCTCCTCCGCGAAACTTGCTTCTAGCGGCGAGTCTTCGCGCTGAATTGGAAGAAGGGAGAAAGGTCGAGTGTTTCGGGAGCGTCGTGCGGACGTTTTGGAATTCTCAGAGGGTACTCAAACCCCCTTTATATACCAATCGATCCCTAAAGGATCTAATGTGAGCCATGAGAATTAGGGAAACCCACTATCCTTCACGAACCAGGTCCATCTGGGGATTGTCCTACTCTGATTGGTTTTCTAAACGTAATGGGAAAGTTTCCTTAGGTGCTCGATCCTTGATCAACAAGGAATCTGGCCCCAAAATTCCCATATCCCTTTCTACTTTTCCCATTCTATGTTGGAGTGCAGCCGCCGTCAGATCCCTGATCCATGGCTATCAACTATGTGCCAAGAACAAAGAATATAGCCTAATCGTGACATTTAAAGTGACTCCTCTCACTGTTTGAAACTCGTCCCCCTCGTCTCCTGTCGATCCGGCGATTAGGGCACGCGGAAGTGGATGCCTCTCCACCCTAGTCTAGGGTTTCTCTCTTGCAGGTTCAAGTGTGAGGTCGTGTTTTGGGTTCTGGACTCTTGATGGCAGCGGATCTAGCAGCGAGATATGTAGGGCTCAGGCTGTCGGATGACGAAGAAGATCCTATCGATGTCCAACCGGTTGAAAGCGGAGACACCACTGAAGATCACACAGAGCTCGCTTTGGTGGGACGATTGCTTACAGATAGAACTTATAATTTTAGGGCGCGGGAAAGAACCTTATCACAAGCCTGGAGTCTGAAGGAGCCGGCCGACTTCAAGCAAATCGAGGGTGAGGTCTTTATCATCCAATTCACCCATTGGAGGGATAAGCAGCGGGTTCTCGACGGAGCCCCATGGCACTTCGACGGGAGACTGCTCCTCCTGAAGGAAGTCTGCAAAGAAGAGCAGCCGGGCAGCATCGTCATTAGCAGATGCCCGTTTTGGGTCCGGCTATACGGCGTCCCTTTGGGGTACAGAGCAGACGCGAACATCCGGGAGATCGCGGGAAGAATCGGAGAGGTGGTCGAGATGGACACTGACGGGTTAGGGTGGGACTCCTCCATCCGAGTCTGGATAATCTTGGACGTCTCCAAGCCGTTAAAATGCATCCAGAGAATTCATATGAAGAGTGGCGCTATGGTGGATATCGAGATCAAATATGAACGGCTGTCGAACTTGTGCTTCATCTGTGGCAGATTGGGACACGTCGATCACGACTGTGTGATTGGTCAAGATGGGGATGAGCAACACAGAAGGTGGGGGTCCGGGTTGCGGGCGTCGCCCTGGAAACAGCGGCGTGCGGCGGATCAGAAGGAGGGAAGCCTAGGGGTAACGAGGAGGAAGCTTGTGTTCAAACCATAGGGCGGAGGGGGGGCGTCGCAGATGAAGGGCGCAAGGGAGGAGGACAGAAGTTCGGTGGGAAGTGGTGGTATGGCAGGGGCGAACCGGGAAGAGGAAGTAGTGGGGAAGCCGTCCAGTGCGGCAGAAGAAAGAATAGAAGCGGAGAGGAGACCTGTAGGACGAGAGGGAAGGTCTAGCTGGGGGGAGAGGTTTCACGGGGAAGGGGCTACGGGGAGTATCAGGGGGGAAGGAGGAGAGGGAAAATAGGTGGATGGGGCGGGGGCTAGACATGGAGAGTTGAGGGAGATGCGTGCCCAGGGCAAGATGGCGATGGGCAAAAGGAAGAATATAATGTATATTGTGGAGGAGCTAAAGTTGGTACGTGAAAACCAACGTGTGGATGAACACCCGCCGGATATGGAGGACGAGGAGAGAGCCAACACTAGCAACCAGGGGGGTCGATGAATCTAGCTTGGGCAGAGCCAATCAAAGTGCTGACGGCAACACAGCGCTGTGAGCATGCTGAGTGTGGCGGACAAGAGCAGTCTTACGTGCAATCACACATCAAGGAGAAAGGAAACACCATTGAAAAGCAGTATGTCCGTGAAGGGGAAGATCAGGATAATTGTTTGCAGCAACTGAAGGGATGCGGGGAGGAAAGTAGCCAGAGACGTGCTATTACACGGGCACAGAGGCGCAAGGAAGCAGGGGCCAAGACAAAGCAAGGTCACAAGAAAAGCCGAGGGAAGAAGAAACACTATCCATGGGTTTACAAGATGAGCAGGGGGCAAGACTGGGTATTCCGGAGCAAGAAGTGATATGGGTTCAAACAACAGGAAAAAGAAATAGAGGTATGGAGCTCTGTGACATGGAGGTTGATGACCAACCTGAACAAGAAGCAGGAGAAAAACGTTCCAAAAGAGAGGGGGCAGAAACTTCAGGCGGAAATGGGGTCGCAATGACTCAAGTAGAGGAGATTGGCAGAGTCCAATCCCGCGAAGGGCAATGAAAATCTTCAGCTGGAACTGTCAGGGGTTGGGCGACCCTGACACGTGCAAGGCTCTCCGGGCTTGGGTCTGGAGAGAGCATCCAAATATAGTCTTCGTGGCGGAGACTATGATTGCTGATTCAAAGCTGGAAGAGGTCAAAAAAAGTTGTGGTTTTACTGATGGGTTGTGCATATTGAGCCGGGGCAGGTCAGGTGGTCTAGGCTTCTGGTGGAAAGATACTAGTGTGGAAATTCTCAATTATTCGAGAAGACATGTGACAGGAATGATCAAAGATGATAGCGGACAGAATTGGAGAGCGATCGGTATCTATGGAATGGTGGACCAAGCAAGCAAAGTGAAGACCTGGGAGTTGATGAGGAACTTAAAAAATGAGGCTGAGGAACCGGTTATTTCTTTGGGGACTTCAATGAAATAGTGTCAAACACAGAAAAGCAAGGAGGACCACCAAAGGAGGAAAAATTCATGCAGAACTTTCGAGACGTCAAAGATGATTGTGGGCTGATTGATGTGGGCTTCGAAGGAAATATATTCACGTGGAAAAGGGGTGTGACTGAAAGAACTCTGGTGATGGAGAGGCTGGATAGGTTCTTACCGGAACTTGACTGGAGAAACCTCTTTAAAAATTGCAAGGTCTTCCATTTTCCTATCTATGAATCCGATCACGCCCCCATCATGCTTAAAGAGGACAATAGGAGCAGCGGTAAAAAGAGAAGGAAAAATTACTTTGCTTTCGAACCTATGTGGGTTGGTGAAGAGGAGTGTGGAAATATTGTTAAAGAGGCGTGGGAGAGTGAAGAAGGGGGTGATCTCAGCAATAAGCTACTTAAATGTAAAAATATATTAAGAGAATGGGAGAAATAAAAATTTGGAGAAAGGAGTCAAAAAGTCAAGGAGCTTGAAAGTGAGCTTAATAGAATCCAAGGACTACCCCCAGATCATGCAAATCTGAATAGGGCGGAGAACATATCCAAGGAATTACAATATTGGCTGGAAAAAAATGCGGAATATTGGGTTGCTCGAGCACGTGTAAAAGAATTGAGAGAGGGTGACAGGAACACGGCATATTTCCACCAAAAAGCCTCTAGCAGAAGACGAAGGAACTGGATTGATGGTTTGGAAGATGAGAATGGAATCCTTAGGAAACAGGAGACTGAGATCATGCAGGTTATCTTAAGGCTTTTCTCGACTCTTTTCCAATCAAGCAACCCCTCGGGATTTGAGCAAGCAACAAAAGGCATTAGGGAGGTGGTGACAGAAGAACAAAGGACGGACTTAGAGAGGGACATTACGGGTGAGGAAATCCGGACAGCACTAAAGCAGATGCATCCAAATAAAGTATCGGGGCCAGACGGGTTGAAAGCTTTGTTCTATCAAAAATACTGGGACACCGTGGGTCAGGATGTGGCAAACTATATAAAGGGATGGTGGAAAGGTGACCATAGCATAAAAGATACAAATGACACCTTAGTGGTTCTTATCCCAAAAGTAGAAAAGCCAAGAACGGTCGGGGAGTATCGGCCCATTAGCCTTTGTAACGTGATATACAAAATCGCCTCTAAAGTGATGACGAACAGAATGAAGCCTCTCATGAATAGTGTGATTTCTGAGAACCAGAGTGTGTTTGTCCCGGGAAGGATGATCACAGATAATGCGCTGATTGCTTATGAGATTTTCCATTCCATGAAGAGGGACAAAGGAAGGAAGAATGGTAGCCTGGCTCTAAAGTTAGACATGTCAAAGGCCTATGACAGAGTGGAGTGGGATTTTCTGAGCTTTGTGATGGAAAGGATGGGATTTGGTGCAAAGTGGATAAGAAAAATTAGTGACTGTATTTCTACTGTTCAGCATGCGTTTTCTATAAATGGAGACCGAACCCAAAGCACATCACCCGCACGAGGACTTCGCCAGGGTGACCCTCTTTCCCCTTATCTTTTTCTTTTGTGTGCGGAAGCTTTTTCTACCTCTCTTATTATTGCAGTCCAGGACAATCTCTTGCACGGCATCCAACCGTGTAGGAGAGCACCACGTATCTCACATCTCTTTTTCGTAGATGACAGCATTATTTTTACTAGAGCCACCACTGCAGAATGCCTGAAGGTAGCTGAAATAATCAGCCATTATGAACGGGCATCCAGACAAAAGATCAATTTATCCAAGACGGAGGTGGTTTTCAGCAAGGGAGTCAAAAGAGAAAAACGAGTTTGTTTGAAGAACACGCTCAGGGTGAGGGAAGTGGACCGTCATGCTAAATACCTAGGTTTACCAACAGCAATAGGAAGGTCAAAGAAACAAGTCTTCAGCTTCATAAAGGAGAGGATTTGGAGAAAATTCCAAGGGTGGTCGGAAAAATTATTATCTAAAGCTGGAAGGGAGGTACTCATCAAAGCGGTGGCTCAGGCAATTCCTACTTATATAATGAGCATCTTTCAAATACCGGCGGGGACCATTGACGAGATACAGAGAATTATTTACAGATTCTGGTGGGGTGCAAAGGATAAGGAGTGGAAAATGTCGTGGGTCAGTTGGAATAATTTGTGCAGGCTAAAGAGACAAGGAGGGATGGGATTTAGAGATTTCCATGTCTTCAATCAAGCTCTCCTAGCAAGACAATTATGGAGGATAGTAAATCACCCTGAGGCACTGGTTACGAAAGTTCTCAAAGACAGATATTTTCCCAGGACATCTATATGGGAAGCAAGACGTGGATATGATCCGAGCTATACATGGAGGAGCATGTGGGGTGCCAAAGTGTTGTTGACGGAAGGAACACAGTGGAGAGTGGGGGACGGGGCAGCTATAAACATTTGGGAGGACTATTGGCTACCTGAGGAGGAGGACAAGCTTGCACGTTTAAAAAATGACAGGAACGCCGGCTACAACCGAGTCAAAGATCTTATGAAAGAGGACGGCACTGGGTGGGAGATGACAAGAGTGAGAGATTGCTTCCCGGATAGCTATGCTAGGAGGATTGAAGCTATCCAATTGAGCACGCGACGACCAGATGATTCCTTGATGTGGTGGCCATCAAATACGGGAGAATTCACAGTCTGGTCAGCCTATTGGTTGGGATTGATGGGGAAAGCAGAAGCGAGACGGTATAAACATGCACAAGGGGATGATTTGTGGAAAAAGATTTGGCATGGTGGTTGGAGCCCAAAGACAGCCCATTTTCTATGGAGGATTTGCACGGGGGGACTAACTACTAGAGGAAGGCTGTTTGATAGACATTGTATACCGGATGGTACTTGCATGTTGTGCATGATGGAGAAGGAGACGATACCCCACATGCTATTTCGGTGCCCAAATGCAACAGAGGTGTGGAAAGTCCTACCAAGAGAGATACAGAACTGGGTTGACACTGTCAATGACGGGGACATAGCTGCAACTATAATGGAAGCATTGACGAGACCGAGGAGGTGTGAGGAAGAGAAGATTGTGGCCACCATGTCAGCGGTGTCGAGAGGGAGGTGTTGTCGTGTCTTTGAAAGTGGAGAAGCTAACAACATTGTCATGTACCGGTGTGCGTTGTCGTCTGTTAGAAGGGGGCCGATCGGGTGCAGCTGTCCGTGCAAGGAGCACCGTCCGGGAGTATGTTGCAGGGAATGAAATGGATAGCGTCGGCTGCTGGGCACTTGAAAATAAATGTCGACGGGTCATGTGGAGAGGATGGAGCGGCAGGCATAGGGGCTGTGATGAGGGACAATACGGGGAAACTGATTGGAGTGGCCGGGGAGAAGGTATCGTCGGGAAAGGATGTAGCTATGGCTGAGGCGCTGGCTGTGAGGATGGCACTAATGTGGGCGATCAAAGAAGGTGTTACAAAGGTGGAAGTGGAATCGGACTCCACGACGATTGTCCAAGCTTGCAGCAACACGGTGGCGAGAAGGGACTATCTTGGCTCTGTAGTAGAAGACATTCTCTCTTTAAAAGTTTTGTTTTCGTCTTGTAGTTTTAGTTACCTTAATTGGTTAGATAATAGGGCAGCACATGCTGTCGCAAACTATGTTCGTAGAGGTCAAGTAGATAGAGTCAGTTTTTTGCAACCTTTGCATCCTTGTATCTTGAACCTTGTAAATCTTGTTTTACATAATTTATAGTTGTCGGGGAACCCCCATCATAGGGTTTCCCGTCCTTTCTCAAAAAAAAAAAGTGACTCCTCTCACTTTAGGGATTCTTCAAAAATCCATAACTCATTATTCCTCTATCCTTTTTCAACCCAATTTTAAGGGAAGTTTCTTCTTGGCTTTATCTACTCTCATATCAAAATTGAGTCCCAAA
The DNA here is from genome assembly GCA_963693085.1 of Alisma plantago-aquatica. Taxonomy (NCBI): domain Eukaryota; kingdom Viridiplantae; phylum Streptophyta; class Magnoliopsida; order Alismatales; family Alismataceae; genus Alisma; species Alisma plantago-aquatica. Next base: position 37,263,736 of record OY856413.1, read on the forward strand.
TTCCAAAGGAAAAGGGTATTATCTTTGTATGCAAGTTATCCTTTAATAAAGCTGATTTTAAGCATTTTTTCTCTCTTAATCTTTTATTTTCTTTATTGTGATTCCTTTTTCTATTAGAAACCATGTGAACACGAAATACTTTCCAAGATGGATCCATTATCCATATTTTCACATATTTCTTGTAAAATAATCATTGTTTTCAATTTCTTTCTTAATAAAGAAATATTTAATTGATCTTTTCTTTTCTTGTTGCATTATCTTTGCAACTTTGGACTCCTTGGAACCCAAGGAACCGAAGAGGCACGAAATACACCTTTGGATTACACTCTTTTTCCTTCTAGAGGTTTCTACATTTTTCTTTTCTCCATTTCTTATTAATAATGGAGTTTCTTTTGTCTTTTCCTTATTATTGGGCCCAATAGCCAATAAAGCCCACAAATAAATCAACAAGGCTATTTTAAACGAAATTCATGCATTCAAAAGACATCATTATTTGTTCATTCATCTTTATTATGAGAAATTACATTTCTCACCAAATGAACCCAAAAATTGGGGTTGTAACATCCTTCCCCTCGTATAAGAATTTTTCCCCCAAAATTCCATCAAGCAAACAAACAAATCAGAATAAGTCTTTCTTATGTCCATTGGGGCTCTCATGTGGATTCACTCTTTCCATGGTGCTTCCCAAGAACCCTCATCATCTCATATTCTTCCATATGAGTTATTTCTTACCTTGGTATATCGTACCCTCATATGTGACTCAGGTATTTCATCCTCTCAAAAGCTAAATAGGTTCAGGGCTCCGCACATGGCTTGGGTATCTCACATGGTGCTCTAGATCGAACTCATGGAACATATTACACATCATGTTATCCTGAGGGGTAAGGCTAAACACAACCATCTCCACCAATACATCTCAAATGGATCCATATATCGGGAACTCAGCTTTATCAGTTGTAGCTTAGAGGGGTCAGATTTTCACATCACATACTCTCCCACAGTGAACTGCATGTCAGTCTTCTTTGCATCAGCTCACGACACATGTCAGTTCTGGCTCCCTCTCAGCCATTACACGATCAAAGTGACTTCATCTGCACACATTGTGGTTCTTTTCAGACCTTCGCGAGGCCTCCTTCACCAACATCATCTCAATGAAGTGGTGACCGACACAACCTCCTTATAGAACTTCTTGCATCCCGATAAAGTCTATGGTGGTTAGCATCACATCTTAAGAACTATATATATGTATCACCCTGAATGAGCACACATGCTCTCATCAGACCCTCTAGTCTGGATCATACTGTCCATTAGTATGGGGTGATAAACTGTACTGACATCGAGTTCTTCAAGTACCTACTTCCACCTAATGGAAGTGAACCTTTAGATCCTACTCAAGAACTTTTGAACTCACATCATGGTGTAGCTGAACCATCTCTCTCTCTTATAAGTAGTTCAACCCGATCTGTCCCTTGACATTACTCTTTCTTTCTCTTGTCATCTAGGTAAGGCGATATACCATAACACACATTGTATCTTAACCTTCCTTGATCAAGGGGAGACTTACCACAACATCCATAGTGGTGAACTCTCATTCCCTCTCGGGGACTCTTTATCCTCTATGCCAAAGCACTGGATTACTGGTGTTCATCCTGCACCCCCGGCTTGCATGGCCACATGCCACATGCAACTTCATATCAAGCATCCAAAGTGCTACTATCACTTACTATCTTTGTAGTATCATGGTGTATGGTGATCTTAAAATCATGATCTCATGTACGTCATGATTCCTCAATATTGATTCCTTAGAAACCCTAAACCACTCTAGTCGGGGTTTCATCTCCTTCTTTTCCAGAGAAGTGCATCTGAGGTTCTACAACCATCCTTTTATTGCATCAAGGCCTAGGCTGGCTAACCAAACAACTACTAACTTGATCAACTGATATCGTTGCATCTGAGTGTTAGCCAAACTTATCTCTTTCTTCCAACTGGGGGTTATCCTATCAGCCTCTTCTAGCCTCCATCTAAACTAGGCAGCTGTATCTCATCCAGAGCATCCATTACCACTTCACATCCTTAGGTGTTAGGTAACATTGAAGACGTATACTTCCATGTATTTTACTTATTACCTCATCTCAGCTCTAAGTCTATCCTCATCAAGAAAACTCTGAGCTTATTCTCTTGGTTTTTGAACTCAACCTTGTATAACTTGCAAATTCCACATAGCTCATGATAAAACATTCTCACAAGATGATCACCTTAATACTCTTATCATTTGTACCTATCATTCACTTCGCCAGGGTATGTTATCATCTCTCTCCTCATACCTCATAGCAACGTTCCAACTCACATCATCTTTATCCTTGGTGTAAGGCATGCGTATTGTCCTATCTCTCACTCCCATAACAAGAAGAAATAACCATTTGGCGACTGTCCAAATACAGAGTTCTTCCTTTTCCAAGAGTAGAGATGGTACATCCCACCATTCCAGTAGACCTTCAAATCTAAGTTGAAATGTGCAACTCATGTCTCTACATCACAAACATCATGATATCAAAAATTACTTCCATGGAAAACCAGTCTCAAACCTACTGGGGTTAATTTACACACAATCCTTGGTCATCTCCTCTGGGTCTATAGGGTGTCGGCACTTTTGGGGTCATCCCTCTTCCCTCATGCATCTAGAGAGTGCCCTACTCATCTTCCCTTTAGGTCCCATGAGTTCATGAAGGTGATTAATCTCCTAACCCATGGCCCTTAGACAATGATAGTTGTTACCTCCTGACCCTATGGTCATGTGCAACTAGGGAATTAGGAAACTCCTACTTCCATCGATCTTATCCCTACCTGACCCTAGGATAGACTTAGGATTCTATTATAGTACATGTCCTGCTTAGAACCTTACCCAAGTCTTCATCATCTCTCTCTGCATTCAATGGCTGACTTCCATCCTTTCATAGGGTCATGGCAACCTGCCTACCTTGGTCAGGCCCCATACCGGTTACCTCTGTGGTAACACATCCACATGCACTTAGAGATGATTATATGTGGGTGTAAAGGTTCGTTCTCATACCATGTACTTTCACTTAGCTTCTCACGATCGTATGAGACCTCTTTAGGTTTCCAAAAAACCCACAAACTGATACACACCTTACCAAAGGGTTCCTCTCTTAGGATGGGAGGAAACTAAAATAAGGTCACAACCATCCTTGGGGTTTATATTCATATGAGCATGCTTAACACAGCAGCTACTAAGGCACAAGCAGACCACCTACTAAACAATGCTAGGTCATACGTGGTCTCATCCTCAACATTGGATCATACCTTCCCATGTCATCAACTTAGTTGTGGGGGGTTCATCAAACCTACCTTAAACTTAAGGGGTTTCTTTTTCTTCTACACATGAGGGGTACCATGCTCGAGACTATAGAAACCCAAATCTCATTATGAGCATCCGGTACACCACTTCCCCTCTTAGGTCTAGGAACCCTAGGTTCACCTTTAGGTGTCCAACTACATGCTCAATCTCTTAACCACGAATCCAGCATGTCCAAGGTATGCCATGTACTCCCATGATCCTTTTATTTGAGCAACACCTTAGAGTTGAGTCTTCCTCAAGGGCAACCAACAAGGTACAAGGCCTCACAACTTGCTACTTAAACCTCTTCAGGGTCTAAGGCACTCTTTGTCTCATCTCAGTAGGTAAACTCCTATACCATAGGCACATAGGTTCCTCAAGCATCATCCTCTCTTTAGGGTTTGGTTCCTCTAAAGGCCACCAAGATATCATTAGCCTCCAGGGATCAAACATGAGGCAACCACTACCATCCAATTAGGTCGCATCATCCCCAACCCTCCACTATTTCTCATGTATTGGAATCTAAGCTTCCAACTATAAAGACCCTGACCTTCGTTTAGGGTTTACCCTATTTGTTTTGCTTAACCTTGATGCTTTGGTGCTTGCTAATCACCTTTAGTGGTGATTAGGGTTGGTTGTGCTTTATTGAGAGTTGGAGGGGCTACTTGCAATAACCCAAGTTTAGGGTTTTGTGGGAAAGTTTGCCACCTTGTGAGGTGTTCCTCTCTCTCTCTTTGCTTCCTCTAGGGTTAAGATGAAGGCTTGGGCTCGTTGTTTGAGTTTTTTTTGGGCCTGGTTGAGCTTGTTTGGGCCTTGAGGTGCCTTGTTTTGGCCTAGTTGATCCTTGTGTCGCCCAAGAGGAGTGTGTGTCGCCCATGGTGCCTTGTTGTGTCGCCCATGGTGCAAGTGGTTGTGTTGCCCATGGTGTTTGACCTAGCTTTGACCTCGTTTGTGTCACCACTAGTGGACACTTGGTGCACGATGCATTCATGTGGCAATGACCTTGGACATGTGTTTAGGGCTTGCTAGAGTGGTGGCATGTGCTCTAGGACAAGTGTCCTTAGGTGGATGACACATTGCCTTGATCTACCTTGTTTTCTCCTCCCTTTCCTTCTATATAAGTGGTTCCTTTCCTTGCTTTGGGTCCCTTTTGGTCCCTTAGTCTCTTCTCCACCTTGGTGTGCACGACACACTCCCTTCCTGGCAGTTTGGTGGCCGACACCTCTTCTCCTTGGCAGCTTGGTGGACGATACCCCCCTTGAAGGAGCAAGTGGTGGCCGATATCCCTTGGAGTGTCTTCCTCTTCCTTGGAGCTTGCTTAAGGTGGTTTGCATAACTTCTAACCCTAGCTACACTATCTCCTTTCTTGCTTATATGTTGTTGTTAGTTTTACATCTTGCTTTAGTTTCTTGTTGGTCGATCCTCTTGTGGTTTAGAGTTTCTTGGCGAGTTGATGTTCTTGACCCTCTAGGGTTTTGAGTACCTTGTGCTTGAGGAGGAAGATGACCTTGAGTGGATGTTGGGTGATAGGCCTTGGGTGGATGTCGGGCGACAGGCTGTTATGACGGGCATTATGCCCTGCCCTTGTGTCGGGTGATATGCTTGTTCCTGTGACAGACGTCACACCCTTTTTCTTGGCTTGTGTCGGTCGTTAGGCCTCGACCAGGTTGTTGCATGAGATGTGGGATAAGTTTTCTCTCTCTTGGTTGTTAGTGTTTGGTGGTGACCTGGCCGAGGTAGGCTCTGCAATGGGTGTTGCTGGGCAAGTCGTGATGGGCGTCACATGCCCTGGTATCGGTCGACACCCCATGCAGTGACGGGTGTTGCCCGATAATGTTGGATGCCCGACATACCTCCTTGACGCGCGACACATCTCCCCTGACGCGCGTTGTGCGTTGCACGCTTGGTTGCTTTATGTGGCAACGCAGCGATGCTGCTTGTTTGTATACTGATCGTTTGGTTGTTGTTCTTTGGTGAGGGTAGGTGGTTGATACACCTCTTTTTGTGAGGATCTTTGGTACCTCTAGTGAGGGCTGTAGCGCATATGGTGAGGGTGTCACGTTTCATAGAAGTAGGCTGTTATATATGTCTTTGCTCAAACGATAGTAACTCCTTATATAGATGATGATGCACGTTATCATACGCTTGTTCATTTATCTTTGCCTGGCTACACATATGAAAGTGATTATCTGTTAATGATAAGAAGAATAATGGTAAGTTTATAAGTGGTTTACTTAATGATGATGACAATGGTAGTGGTAATGATAACACTTGTTCCTGATATCCAACATGACTATATGCATGAAGCGATCATCTTGATTATCTATATAATGATGAGATAAGGATAAGTACATAGTGGTTTGCTTAATGATGTGTCTATGCGCATGATCACCAGATGATGTATGAATGATAAGTATGTAGTGTGAGTTGCCTAGTAATGTGCCTCATACACCTGATTACAAGTTGAGCTAATGGTAAGCACATAGATGGTTTGCTAAATGATATGTTTTATGCATAGAATCTTTAATGTCACCTCATGATGGTAAGCATAGTCCTTATGTTGAAACTATGATTATTTTGCACACTGACCATGCAGGTAATGATTAGTCATGAAAAGGCTATGAGAAATATGTGATGAGTAACATCACTTTAATAATTACTCTTGTTTAAGAGATTGCATCTATGAAGTATTTGTTCCATGATGATGATGAAAGCCTTGAGAGGCAGTGACACTATGTGATGAGGGATTGAGATCCCATGGTATGTGATGATCCTGGAGATGGATCTGGATGATTGGAAAGAGGCCAAGTGATAACCTGTGATGATTGGATCCTTGATATGGATCAGGTTGATGTGATTACAATATAAGCATAATGTTGAGTTATATGTCGTTTATTTCTTGTTATAGTTTGCATGTTATACAACTTGGTTGAATCTTGCAATCCATATAAAAGACACTAATTAATCATAGTGGAATATATCATGTAGTTTGCCCTGGCCATAGATCCATCATCGTTAGGAGCTGGTGATGGTGAAATGGGTTCTCCTACGGGTTAACCCGGAGCACATATTTTTGAATATGCAAGGTTTCTCCTAGCCTAAAGTGAGGAGGTAAGAGTGAAACTTCAGTTGTAGACTCGGATATGTGATGAGCATGGTGAACAAGCCCATGGCTCCGAATATGTGATAAAAAGGGCATGAATGCGTTCATGGCTCAGAGTACGGTGATCAGGCCGTGGCTCAGATATACTAGCGTCGTGACCTATACCGAGGCAGGCTAGAGGAAGGGTAGCCTGAGGAGCTGACCCTGTGGCTGAGGCCACTTAAGCATGAGACTGGAGTCCTGCTTGTGTTGTTCTCGTACCCTGACTATGAGGGGGAAGGTTGTGGAGTCCATCTCTTCCATTAACCTTGTATGGAACCAGCTATGGGCTTCATAGCCGAAGGTTGGATTTGAACGGTACGGTTCACTTCCTCGGGGCATAATAAAATAAGTAATTCAGCCGTATAGAAATTACTAAGGTCAAACACGAAACATTGGTTGAGGCCTTGTTTGTGTAGTTAATCTTGTTATATCTTGCAGTTACCCATATGTTCCTCATGTTACATAGCAATGTATCTTATCTTGTTAATCATGTTACATAGAGGAATATTGGTTATATGCCTTATGTACAGCCGGTAAGCCTGTCGGTAAGAATAGCTTTACTTTACATAAAACTGCTCTTGTTATATCTATTATCAGTTATATGTTGTTATAGCTTTATCTTTCTGAGGTTCTGTAGTTGCGGCGGGGAGTTATGTTTCTCGCTGGGACAATGTTCGATTGTCTCACTCTGTTGGTTTTTAGGTGGTCGAGCTAGGCGTGGTGGTGGTCGCGGGGTTGCGGCCGAGCAGCAAGAAGAGCAGTAGAAGGCAAGAGATGGAGATGATGCTATTTTGGTGTTTTGTAGTAGAAGTATAGAGTCATCCCTGTACTCTCAGGTCCTTGGCGGTGTTTTGACGTTGTTTCACAATGTATGATCGTTGATGTGTTGTATATCCTGTTGTTGGCCGGTTGTGGGCCTTATGTGTATAACAGGTGATGAACTCATGTGATGACAAGACAACTGTTCCTCTAAGCTGGGGACACGTATCAGATCTTGTTTATGTTTACATAACATGTTGCCTTGTAGGATGAGGACCTATATGCAATAAGTTTCATAGTTTATCTGTTTTCTGCAATTGGTTTTAATTAACCCGTATTTTGGTAATTTGTGGTTATGGTGATTTCCGCACATTTTCGCATAACACCTCGCTGTCTGTGTGATAGCGGGATGTGTTGCCATACCAACCTCCTTACTTGAGTCCTACTTTCTCTCTCTAGAGCTAACTCCACATCCAACCTTACTACCAGAGGTCCTCCCCCACCCATGAAGGATCAGGCTCACAAGCATACCTCTACATGGGTGAAACCTATGTTCACACTTATGGTTGCTCAAGGTTATCCATAGCTATCCTAGCTAAGGTTTCAACCTACTACTCGCACTACTGACGTATTCTAGGTGCCTACTATGCCATGCTCATATAAGCTCATGGGGTTTCCATAGGTTCTACTCTAACCTCATCAATGAAGGATCTATCCTTCACTCTAACATGGACGACCCTTCCCAGTGTTGGTTCACCAAAGGTACTCGGTCATCCAACCTCTCATGTCTCATATGGCATCCAAGGCATGTCTACCCAAACACCTGGTCTACCATAACATCTGACTCATCATGTCATCTCTCTCTTTAACCTTCACTTAGGGTTAGGGTTAGCATCATCCTCAGAGGATGTGCCAGGTCTCTACTTGTGGAGATCTCTACCTCCAAGACTAACTTTCTTCACTTATCCTCCTGACAAGAAGGTCTAGCCTCAGGTCTCTTCTGAGGGCATGACAACTTATGTCATACGACCTAAGCATGTATCTATTCTTTAGTTTATGCTTAATCTATTAAGCTTATGTCCATGACATCTTATTTACATGATTTTCATTAATTTGGTGGAGGATTCCTTAAACCTTATCAACCTTACCTATACCTCAAGAGGGTGAGGAAAAGAGAGAAACCCCTAATCCTTATAATCCTTAATAGCATTTGAGGTGAGAAGGGATGAACAAGATGAGAGAGTCCTAAAGGTATCTTATTTCGAGTCAAATCCTCAAACATTGGCCAGGCAGTCACACTAATCTGGGAGTCCTCATATTCTGACTAGCGGTGTGGAGGAAAATCTTTCCAGCCCTTGGATGTGATCCTTTTCTAGACACCTCTGTCTTTTGAAAATTCCTCTAATAACTCCCTTGGGTTCTACAGAGTTTGTAAAATTTAATAATTATTAAAGATTAAATGAGGAACCTATGCTCTGATACCAATTGTAACGACCCCGCCTCCCGATAACCCCCAATTAAGGGAGACCAAGAGATCAGAGCCATTATCTCAATTAACAGGATCAAATGTTCGACAAATAATCAATAACAATTATCAAATTTTACCAACTAAACTAAAAATAGGTATAAAATAAAACCTTGCATACCTTTTTAAAACTTTGGTAAGCTACTCTATCCATAGCCTGGATTCATTCTATCTAATCCTCCTTGCACTTTATTTCTTATTTCCACCATGTGTCACTTTAATGTTTGTTCTTTCAATTGTTGTACCTAAAACGCTGACAAACAAAATGTCGGTCAGCATATAGGAATATGTTGATATGTGGGAACAACCAACATTTCACAAATATGGCTAACAATTTAATTATCAAATTCAAGTTATTTAACAAGTCAATTTACATTTTCGATGTGTCATTCTCCACCGCTTTTTCCCTAACCCTGGCATACCCCTCTAGGGTTTCTATTTTGCCATTGACTTAAGGCCACCATCTCAATCCCGAGCTTGGAGCCTGGGGGTCACCTCTCATGGTGCCCCATAGTCATGAAACATAGACCACCTTCTCATTCCAGAGCTTGGTGTCTGGGGTCATGACGTGTATTTTACTACGCGCTTAAACGCAAGTATACGCGTCGAGTAATATAGGCCTTGTGAGGCCCGAGTCGAACTCAGGGATACGTGAATTATTGGAGACTTCTACTAACTAATCGCAATCAGCTAGACCGATTAACAAAGTAGGGTTTTGTTGTTCAAATCAAAGAAAATAAAAATCAAACAAAGAAAACAATCGATTAAAGGTTAATTTAATCAATTAAAAGGGATATCTTTAGGATGGCGGTTTCACCGCAGGTCAACATTGTATTAGATTTCATATAATTCCTCACACTTCTCTCTCTATCCGGGTAGTGGCCTGAATTGAGAATTACCCACTGTCGTGGTGTAATCCACTACTTAGATTTAGGTTGATTCCATCGTCATAGTAATCATTCCCCTAAACTAAGCGCATTAAGATCGGTCCCTCAGTTCCCACCATTAATTTTACAACTCCTTTGTCAAGGGTTTTATTAATTAATGTAGAATTCGTTTCTTTTCAACCGTTAATCCTTCTGTCGAAGTGATTAAGGGCATTAATTTATTATTATGGTGATCAAGCATAACAATAGCAATAGAGAAAACGAATTTATACCACGGATATGAGAGAAAAATATGAATTATCAATATAAAATCATCATACAATGTATCCCCGGGCTACTCCCGGTCCTAAAGATTGAGGGTTTTAGCCTCTCATGTTCATCTTACACAAATACATGGTAGAAATTGGGGAATTCATAAGAAAAACGTGAAATAGATGGGAAAACCCCTGAACGGAGAAGAACCGGTGGATCCTTGGCGTAGAACACAAGCTTTCCCCGCCTGTCGGTGGTGGAAATTGTCTTCGGCAGCGTCCGAATCACCCGGGATGAGCTTCTCGGCCTCCGTTCTCCTCTCTCCTCCTCGGCACTTGTGCAATCTAAAAATGAGATCCCCCTTCCGTCTGGGCGGCCGTCATTAGGTATAAGTCCCTAATTAGGTCATCAAATAACAACAGCCGTCCGATCGGAATCAAAACACATCCAACGCATATTTGCCGGCGTCGATACCATCGACGCGGGTCGATGGTATCGACCCGGCGGATTAGCGGCAGCTTTCCTTTCTTTTATTCTGAGCGCCTGTGGTGATCTCGATACCATCGACTTGGGTGTCGATGGTATCGACTCCTTTAGCGTCGGTTGTTGTCGTTTAGCGACGCTGTAGCTCTCCTTGTGTCGATGGCATCGACTTGCGTCGATGGTATCGACTTCATCCTTGCCAGCAGCCTGGAGACATCTCGATGCCATCGACTTGGGCGTCGATGGTATCGACTCTGTATTGCTCTTCTCGGCTGACAACCTGTGGCTTGGTCGATGGTATCGACATCCGTCGATGGTATCGACGGATGTAGATACTTGTTTTTCCTGAAATTGCACAACAAGACCAAATAAATCCACACGATTTATGATAAGATGATCAATAATGCTTAAAATAATGAAATAAAGGGGATTTGATATAAAATGATGGCAAAGACCAAATAAAGTGAATTATGCAATAATATCCATGAAAATGAGTAATTAAGGCACAAAACACATATGAAAAAGGTCTATAAATGCGACTCAAAATCATCGCATCAAACTCCCCTAAGCTTAAACATTGCTCGCCCTCGAGCAACTAATCCTTAGAATAGAATTGCGAATGTCAACTAACAATCAAAACACCAACCCACCTCACAAATGACTCCCACTGGACGTTCTCAAACCGGCCTACCCTAATCACAAAACAGTAATTACCCTATAGGCGACAATAACCATCAATAAAAGAAATTATCCTTCAAACTGATGAACACTATCACATAAGGCAGTTATCATAATAAAGTTCGCCGATTCAGCCATGGTGCATCTTGTGATCACCTACTCTACGTTGCTCGCCCTAACTACCATCTACATGGAAGTAGTTCTCCTTATACACATGAGCGAGGAGAATATCACGGTGGACTACCAATCCGAGCAACGGGTGGATGGAATGGGTGATTCATGGGAGAATTTGGAAGTATTACACAGTTTCAAAATGCATATAACAAAATGCCCTAAATGATGCAAATGCACATTAAGAATGCCCTACTGCCTAAAAGTGGGTGGAATGATGCATGCCCTAACCTTCTACCTCACAATGAGATAAAAGTCTACTCAAGCCACATCATGTACTCAATTCCCCTGTTATACAAGTGATATCATTCCTTTCTCCCTCTTATTCCTTTTCTTTCCAAATCTCCTTTTTCTTTTTTTCTTTTTTTTTTCAGAATTTTTTTCTTCTGTTTTTTTTTCTTTGCCCATATACCCATAATTGCTTAGAGATACATGTATAAGGCCATTTTCTTTCCAATTGGAGATCTTTGCTTTATTTCGAGGGTATGGAACAAATTAGATCACCTATTTAGGAAAACTGAGATACATGGTGTGCTTATGCATGAAAATCATGAAATTGTGAGTGCAACTACATGACATGCACCTAAGGGTAATGTGCATGTTTCACTATATGTTTTTTTTCATTAATCTATGCAAAAACATGAAAATAACAATGCAAAACCTATCTACATGCCATGCACGCAAAAGAAATTGAAACTGCACTTTACTTCCAATTCTTGGGTGGATTATAGGAAATGGGGTGGAATGATCACAAGATTAAGTGACTGAACCTTAAAAGAAAATTATGTGTCCCTCCTTATTGACATGTGTAGTAGTTTAAAGGGTTCTTTCTCTTACATCTGATTAAGGTCTCATTACCATTTGATTAGGTAGGCTCAAACAACCGTTCCTATCCACTTTGCATGAGTCAATGCGGGTGTGGGTATGACATATTGCTTCAAAGTTGACATAATCAATCATTTTCATAGAATAAGTTCCCCAAGGACAACCAAGTAAAGCTATCCAAATGACACAGAAAAATTTTTCAATTCCCTTAATTTCCCCATGAAAACAGCAAGATGACAATTTTTACGACATCCACAATTACACTAGATAGATGTGGATCCTAAATAAAAACTTAAAATTGCAAAAACAAATAACAAAGCAAAACTAAAACAACTAAAGAAAAGATAAAAGATAGAGCTGTTCCAGCCACCCCCCTAAGCTTGAATCCGACTATGGCCTCATAGTCAAAAACCAACTTAAGGGTGGAACAGTGATACCCTGATCAATCTTGCGGAGGCGGTGGTGGGTAATGTGGTGCCGTAGGATCCGGATTTGCTCTGGACGACACTTGGCGCAAGTGGAGAAAGAAATCGTTGAAGATGTGACTTCATTTGACCAATAACCCTGGCTTGAATAACTGGTCCCAACACTTCTGTGTGCCCGTCGATACCATCGACGGAAGTCGATGGTATCGACTCACTGATTAGGGTAACTGCCTCGCGAGTCCGGCCGCCGCCTTTTTCACTTGAAAATGTCGATACCATCGACACACCCGTCGATGGTATCGACTCCACTGAGTCAATTTCTTCTGAAAATCTCCAGAGATCTCGATGGTATCGACTGGCATGTCGATACCATCGACCTTTATTGTGCAACCTGCCTGTAGGTATGTCGATACCATCGACGGGACCGTCGATAGTATCGACTCAGTGCGATTTCTGCTGGTGTCAACCTGAACCCATGTCGATTCCATCGACCAGTGTGTCGATGGTATCGACCCTGCCTGTTCCTGCACATTTAACAAACGGATCAAGGTATCATTTTTAAACTAAAAAGTAAACAAAATACAAGCAAACTACACCTAACATTAAACTATCCTAATGTACCAATGGTTGGGTTGCCTCCCAACAAGCGCCCTTCTTTAACGTCTTAGGCTAGACGGTGTGACAATCATAATCTTTTCACCCTGGGGACCGCACTTAGAGGATCATGCGATAATTTGAATTCAACACGATCTCCTCCAATGCCCAAAGATAGAGTACCTCTCCCTAAAGCAGTAACAACATCTGCCGTTGCTTGAAATGGTCTTCCTAGGAGAATTTCACAGCTCTGGAGTGGTGGCATATCCATGACAACAAAATCCACCGGAAATATGAATCTGTCCACCTTGACTAGAACATCTTCACATACTCCATAGGGTCTCACTGTAGACCCATCCGCCAATTCAATTGTTGCAGCCAACTTCTTTATCTCTTTTAACCCCAGCTTTTGAAATGTCGCCAAAGGCATGAGATTGATACTAGCGCCAGAATCACATTGCGCTCTAGAAACATGTTGACCACCTATTGAACACGGAATGTAAAAACCTCCTGGGTCCTTTCTCTTCCTTGGTGAACTCCCATGAATCATCGAGCTCACCGTCTCATTCAACCAATGAATTTCATCATCATTTATCCGCCTCTTCTTGTTGATGATCTCTTTAATGAACCTCCCGTAGGCGGGCACTTTCTCAATCATCTCCACCAGCGGAATGTTGATATGCAGCTTGCGGAATATTTCCAAGAATTTCCTATAGTGTCGGTGCTCCTTCTTCGGCTTTGGATTGTCCCGATTTGACACATCTGCCGCATTGACACGCTTGTGAGGAGGCACATATGAGTCTTTCGGAGGTACCTCCCCTAAGCTTGCTTCACTCACTATCTCGGACGTGTGCTTTTGCAAGTCATCCTCATTAGTAGCAGCTTGTTGTGGTTCCTCTTCCACCTTCTTTGTCTCCGCATGTGCACAAACTTGCACTTCTTCTTTTTGCCTAGGTGGAGATACAGTATTCACAACTCTATCAGATTTTCTGAAGAAAGGGTTTCCACCCGGCAGTCCATAGTACGTGCGTGGAAATGGTATTGCCGGTGTTGCATTCACATTGAACGTCATTCTCCTTTCCTCTGCAACTTCTTGCACCTGAGATTCTTCTTCATTACTCACCACAGAAATGTATTTGACCTGATGGTGCGCTTGAACCACATTCGCGTTCTCGGCTGGTTTCTGTTGATTGGCGTGCTTGATAGTCGCCACTTCATTTGAAATCTGTGCCACGGTGGTCTCTAATGCCCGCATTTGCGCTCCATGGCTTTGCAGCGTCTGCCCAAATTTGGTTAGAATATCACCTTGAGATTGCAGTTGTTTTCCAAACATGGCCATCATCTCTTGATTTTGCTGGACCATTTGGCTTAGCAATTCAGTATTTTTATCTTCAGCTCTCGGTTGTGGCTTTGCATCCAGATCTTGTAAAAAATTGTTCGGATCCTTCCATGAAAACTTTTTATCTTTCCTCCATGCATAGTCATTGTTTCTATAGCCCTGTTGTTGCATGTACTTTACTTGGGCTTCCTCATCCTTAGATGCATCCTCATTAGTTAACACCTTCTTGGCTAGAAGATCTAGCTTGTCGTTCAGCTCCCTAACTATTCTGGATTCACCGGCAGCTTTGACATGTTCCACGGCACCTCTGTCACCCCATGACTGTTTCCTAGCCATGTTCTTCAATATTTCCCAACATCTGGTATCCGTGTTATTTAGAAAGAAACCAGATCCGGCTGAATCAAGATTACTTCTATCATGCTCGGAGAGAGCAAAGTAGAAGATCTTCACTTGGGTCTCCTTGTCCAATCCATGGTGTGGACATCTCCTCAACATGACCTGGAATCGCTCCCACGTCTCAGAATAGGTTTCACCCGCCTGTTGGGTGAAATTGTGGATCTTTCGGATCATATCATTGGTCTTCTCAGGAGGGAAGAACCTCTCGAAGAAAACCTCCACCATGTGATCCCATGACTCAACAAACTCGTCGTCGAGGTTGTGGAGCCACTCTCTTGCTACTCCCGCCAAGGAACTGGGGAATAACTTGAGATAGAGCACATCCTGCGGAAATCGATCAATCTTCACCATATCGCAATTTTCCACAAACTGACTAATATGTGCCACTGGATCTTCATTTTTCAGTCCGTGAAATGCATTAGATTTGACCAAGTTAATCAGTGCTGGGTCGATCTTGTATGTAGGTATGTTTAGCCCCTGTTTCTTTATAGGCCCTTTTGATGCAGAGGAAGAAGACGCCTTGATCTTCTCCCATATTGTCTGTGCTTCAGCCATTACTTCTTCTTGTTCTTGCTCAGATTCAGAATTTGTATCACTATGGTGTTCCTCCTCGTAGTAGCCCTCGTCCTCAGGTCCCACAGATGGAACCTCAGGTGTGCGATTCACGTAGTCTCGACTACGTGTGTGCACCATGCAAAGCACCTGAAATATGGAAATAGAGGTTCAGTACAATGCTTTTGAACGAGTCAACACAATTATAGAGAAATAAAGGAATTTTTAAAATTGTTTTAAAATTAATAAAAAAAATGTGGCCTAGAATGGCCGCTCTTAGCACTCAAAGTGCCAATAATTCGCCGTATCCCCGGCAACGGCGCCAAAAACTTGACGTGTATTTTACTACGCGCTTAAACGCAAGTATACGCGTCGAGTAATATAGGCCTTGTGAGGCCCGAGTCGAACTCAGGGATACGTGAATTATTGGAGACTTCTACTAACTAATCGCAATCAGCTAGACCGATTAACAAAGTAGGGTTTTGTTGTTCAAATCAAAAGAAAATAAAAATCAAACAAAGAAAACAATCGATTAAAGGTTAATTTAATCAATTAAAAGGGATATCTTTAGGATGGTGGTTTCACCGCAGGTCAACATTGTATTAGATTTCATATAATTCCTCACACTTCTCTCTCTATCCGGGTAGTGGCCTGAATTGAGAATTACCCACTGTCGTGGTGTAATCCACTACTTAGATTTAGGTTGATTCCATCGTCATAGTAATCATTCCCCTAAACTAAGCGCATTAAGATCGGTCCCTCAGTTCCCACCATTAATTTTACAACTCCTTTGTCAAGGGTTTTATTAATTAATGTAGAATTCGTTTCTTTTCAACCGTTAGTCCTTCTGTCAAAGTGATGAAGGGCATTAATTTATTATTATGGTGATCAAGCATAACAATAGCAATAGAGAAAACGAATTTATACCACGGATATGAGAGAAAAATATGAATTATCAATATAAAATCATCATACAATGTATCCCCGGGCTACTCCCGGTCCTAAAGATTGAGGGTTCTAGCCTCTCATGTTCATCTTACACAAATACATGGTAGAAATTGGGGAATTCATAAGAAAAACATGAAATAGATGGGAAAACCCCTGAACGGAGAAGAACCGGTGGATCCTTGGCGTAGAACACAAGCTTTCCCCGCCTGTCGGTGGTGGAAATTGTCTTCGGCAGCGTCCGAATCACCCGGGATGAGCTTCTCGGCCTCCGTTCTCATATCTCCTCCTCGGCACTTGTGCAATCTAAAAATGAGATCCCCCTTCCGTCTGGGCGGCCGTCATTAGGTATAAGTCCCTAATTAGGTCGTCAAATAACAACAGACGTCCGATCGGAATCAAAACACATCCAACGCATATCTGCCGACGTCGATACCATCGACGCGGGTCGATGGTATCGACCCGGCGGATTAGCGGCAGCTTTCCTTTCTTTTATTCTGAGCGCCTGTGGTGATCTCGATACCATCGACTTGGGTGTCGATGGTATCGACTCCTTTAGCGTCGGTTGTTGTCGTTTAGCGACGTTGTAGCTCTCCTGGTGTCGATGGCATCGACTTGCGTCGATGGTATCGACTTCATCCTTGCCAGCAGCCTGGAGACATCTCGATGCCATCGACTTGGGCGTCGATGGTATCGACTCTGTATTGCTCTTCTCGGCTGACAACCTGTGGCTTGGTCGATGGTATCGACGGATGTAGATACTTGTTTTTCCTGAAATTGCACAACAAGACCAAATAAATCCACACGATTTATGATAAGATGATCAATAATGCTTAAAATAATGAAATAAAGGGGATTTGATATAAAATGATGGCAAAGACCAAATAAAGTGAATTATGCAATAATATCCATGAAAATGAGTAATTAAGGCACAAAACACATATGAAAAAGGTCTATAAATGCGACTCAAAATCATCGCATCAGGTCACCTCTCATGGTGCCCATTGGTCTACCGTCTTGGGCCTGATCTTTATGGCATCTTCCATTAGGGTGGCATGTAGGTGCGAGAATACACATGTATTTATAATTTTTATAACCATAGTGACTTTATAATTGCAGTATGAACATCCAAACTGTTTAGTTTCAATCAATGTGATTAACCATCTAGGAAACATTCGGGAAAACTAATGCGATTACTCGTAATTAACCACATACCTATCAAGTTGTCTTGAATGCAGAATCAATCCAAGCAATTAAGTAATCCAGAATCAAGCAAGCAAGCACAATTCAGTCCTGAAATATACATCCAATATTTTCTATCATGGATCATGGTATCCAAGTCTAATAGGCCTAATCGTGCCCTAGAGTTACTATCCCTTTTTAAGGTTTCGACCATAATTAGGGTTTCACCACTTTTATTTTACTTTTATTAAAATATCCATCAAACCCTAATTATCTTATCTCATTTTCCATTAAGATCCTTAAGATCAGGTTTGGACCACAAAACCCTAATTTTCGGATTACTATATCTTTTCTTCCCTTTTTCCTCACTTTAGGGTTTCTAAGGGTACTAATTACATTATTAGGTTTAAAACCCTAAACCTTGCAATTCCATCATCAAAATAGGTTAAAATCCATCTTTATCATTGCACAAGTTAATAATGCTTGAATTAGCTTATTTAGAAGATGAAATATATCCTTGATAAACAATTAGGGTTTCTAATCACAAATTAACACTTTTTCTTTCAAAATTATACACTTTTACAAAGGTATACTAATTTAGGTTTCCAAACCATTTTTAATTTACGCCTCATATTTTTTTTATCATTTTTCATGTATTAACTTTCCTCATCCGAGTTTTCTATCTCAAGATATGACTTTTGTAAGAAAATCCCTTCCTATTGGTTATTAGCAATTTACAGAAAAAACAGGATCATTAGATCTGTGGTCCACTGGTCCACTCAGGATCCAACGGCCAGGGATGCACGCGCCTTTACTTTGCGATCAAAAGATGCCAAAGGACAGAAATGCCCTTACCTATAAAGAAGGTGTGGATGGGCAAAATCGTAAAAGACCAAGGGGTCTTCGCCTTCAACCTCCTGTCGTCTAGTTCGCGAGCCTGGTTCTCCACCGAGTCAACATGAGGGTTGACTCCAGGCTTCTAGGCCTCCGAGCAGAGGGAAACGGCACCGATAGCTCTGCCTCCACCACCCGAACTCATTGGGGAAACAAACTCGATCGGCGAGGGTCCAAAACTAGCAGACGGCAAGGAGTTGTCTCCTCCGCGGAACCTGCTTATAGTAGTGAGTCTTCACGCTGAACAGGAAGAAGGGAGAAGGGTTGGGTGTTTTGGGAGCGTCGTGCGGACATTTTGGAATTCTCAGAGGGTACTCAAACCCCCTTTATAAACTAATCAATCCCGAAAGGATCTAATGTGAGCCTTGAGAATTAGGGAAACCCAGTATCCTTCACGAACCAAGTCCATCTCGGGATTGTCCCACTCATATTGGTTTTCTAAACACAATGGGAAAGTTTCCTTAGGTGCTCGATCCTTGATCAACAAGGAATCTGGCCCCAAAATTCCTATATCCATGTCTACTTTTCCCATTCTACGTTGGAGTGTAGCCGCCGTCAGATCCCTGATCCACGGCTATCAGCTATGCGCCAACAACAAAGAATATAGCCTAATCGTGACATTTAAAGTGACTCCTCTCACTTTAGGGATTCTTCAAAAATCCATAACTCATTATTTCTCTATCCTTTTTCAACCAAATTTTAAGGGAAATTTCTTCTTGGCTTTAACTACTTCCATATCAAAATTGAGTCCCAGATTCCAAAGGAAAAGGGTATTATCTTCGTATGCAAGTTATCCTTTAATAAAGCTTATTTTAAGAATATTTTCTCTCTCTTAATCTTTTATTCTCTTTATTGTGATTCCTTTTTCTATTAGAAACCATGTGAACATGAAATCTTTTCCAAGATGGACCCATTATCCATATTTTCACATATTTCTTGTAAAATTATCATTGTTTTCAATTTCTTTCTTAATAAAGAAATATTTAATTGATCGTTTCTTTTCTTGTTGCATTATCTTTCCAACTTTGAACTCCTTGGAACCCAAGGAAACTAAGAGGCACGAAATCCACCTTTGGATTACACTCTTTTTCCTTTTAGAGGTTTCTACATTTTTCTTTTCTCCATTTCTTATTAATAATGGAGTTTCTTTTGTCTTTTCCTTGTTATTGGGCCCAATAGCCAATAAAGCCCATAAATAAATCAACAAGGCTATTTTAAACGAAATTCATGCATTCAAAAGACATCATTATTTGTTCATTCATCTTTATTATGAGAAATTAAATTTCTCACCAAATGAACCCAAAAATTGGGGTTGTAACAATATCAGTCATTCCCATTTCACTCCTTCCGGTCAAAATTGCATGGTGGGGGCATGTCGATCATTTGATAGAGATTTTTTATTTTATAGAATTTTTTTATCTTTTGAATGCATAAGTAATTACTAGAACAACAAAAATATGATACACAAAAATTATTTTCTACTTTAATACATATGCATTATCTATCTTTATAGGTTCCATAGCCTAATCCAATTGGTTCAAAGTCAAGTTTTGGGGGTTGAATGATTAGATAAGTTCTTGGGTCTTGATTTTTAGATTTAGATGTATTATGTTAATATTAGAATCAATTATGATTCATGTTTTTATAACATATTTATATTTTGAAACTAAGGAAATTTTGATCTTAAATCTCTTAATAATGCGGAAAAACTCTAGCCATTTTATTATCTATTCAATCACTCTTATGAAGCCTTAATAGTTATCTAGTTTGTTCTCATTGTTATCTAGATTCGTGTTTCATCTATTGCTGAGATGTTAACAAGAATGTTATATATGGGATGCCACACATGGATGTTCCTCTCACCATTCTAGCCTCCCAAGTCACCCTTGTGAGTCAATCTTTGGTGGTGTATTCCACCTACTATATAATTGGCCTGCTACTACCATCTCCTCTAACAAAAAGTTGGTCTTGCTAGTCTAGTTGTTGACCAGTGAATTATTGAGTAAATTGAGAGTTTCCTCGAATGCCAAAAAGATATAGGAAGTTGCCTTGAGGGGCTCCACCTGAATGCAGTCTCCCTACTTGAAGGCAAAAAGTGAACTCAACATGGTAGATAGCGGGAAATTGGAGGATTACATTGGATCACATCTTTGAGGGCATGCATGCCTTAGGCAACGGAAGGTACACTTCAACACATACATCTTGGATGTGATGGCTCACCAAGTTGAATGGCATCGTGTGTACCTGAGAGGTGACCACAATGCCTCAAGACGAAGTATGGGCCCTTTTCACTGATCAGTATGTGACTTTTAAAGCTTTAATGAAGGAAATTGGGTTCTACATTCTAGAACATCACTCATTATCTATTTTCAACTACATTCATAAATTCTTACTCCTTGATTATTGCACCATGGACCCAACATATGAGTGGTGTTCCAAGAACTTCCTAGAGTGCCTCAACAAGAACATAAGAAGGTTCTCCAAACTAGAATCTAAGTGGAAATTTAGACTCATGATGCTTTATATTGATTAGGTGTCTAATTTCAATCAATTTGGATAATCCTTAATAGGTAAACGATACTAGGAAATCAAAACACCTAATTAGATAAATAGTCAATTATGTAAAATTGGTTTGAGAACTCATTCTATAGTTAGTTTTTGTCACACAAAATATTTCCATTTTCCTAGGTTTTACTTAGACATGATTTTCCTTGTGCTATTTGGATCTAACAACATTGTGTCATCATGTAAATCCTAATGGTTTCTTTTTTACAGGAATGGTAACCTAATTGTTTCTTTCCTTCATTTTTCCACTATTATCATCCTCATCCCTTTCTTCCTTTATCTTTGTGTTGTGGAAATGAATCTAGGAAAATTTACTTCCCTAGA
Organism: Alisma plantago-aquatica; assembly: GCA_963693085.1. Classification (NCBI taxonomy): domain Eukaryota; kingdom Viridiplantae; phylum Streptophyta; class Magnoliopsida; order Alismatales; family Alismataceae; genus Alisma; species Alisma plantago-aquatica. The sequence goes on from OY856413.1 coordinate 37,285,032, forward strand.
GTTTTATGGTCTCCTTCTCTTCATCAAACCCTAGAAGCCTTAGTTTTATTTTTCCTTGAATCAGACGGTGAGCACCAGTCAAGATCACTAGGTAATGAATGAGTCAAAACCTTTACCGTCAAGACCAAAACCGTTGGTGTTCCTGATCCCAATCCCGATTGATATTCTCCTAATTGTTTATCTCTTGGTTGGGGAGTGGCTATTTAAAATACCAGCTATTGCCATGTCACTCCTTATATATTAATTATATGGTGGAGACTATTGGTCATTTGATCAAGTTATTCTACTTTAAAAAAGTTCTTAATCTTTTCTATAGATAAAATAACTATGAAAACGTCATAATAATATATAATAATTGTTTTTACTTTAAAAGATATAGATTAGCTATCTATATAGGTTCCACAACCTAGATCAATTCAACACAGTTGAATTCTAGGGTTTCATGGTCAAATGTGTGCTTTAGACCCTAATTTTAGAATTTAAAATGTTGAGTTAATAGTCAAATCAATTTTGATTAATTCAAAATGTCCTAATGTGATGGCTTGCTAATGATGGAATATAATTGTGTGTACGCAATAGGTGACCACAATATCGTGGGACCAAGTACATGCACTCTTCCTTGAGAAATGTATGTCTATTTTATCTCTAATGAAGGAGACTGTGATTAGAGATATATATTTTATAAAATAACACTCATTTACTCTTGTCAATATTTTTGCAAATTTGTGTGCCCTGAGCATTACCCCATGGACCTATCATAGTAGCAGTGTACCAACCACTTTCTAGTGGGGCTTAGCTACAACATGGGTTGGGACTCGAAGTGGAAAGCTAAGTGGAAATCAAATTGATGATGCCTTGGATGGCCTAGGTATCAAATTACAATCAATTTGTATAATCCTTAATAAGTACTCTAAATTATGAAATGAAAATAGATAATGAGATAATTAGTCATATTTATGGAAACTAATTTGGCAACCAAGTCAACAGTTAGTTTATTCAAAGAAAAAACATTTTCTTAGATTCTACTTATATAGGATTTTCTCACCATGCTATTTGGATCTAACAATAGTGTGTCATAATGTATATCCAAATGGATTCTTTCTTTACATTTACATTAACCCAATTCTTTCTTGCCTTCATCCTTCATTTTCCTTTAGATCTATTTTGTGAGAAGGCAGATAAATTGTGTTTCCTATAGTTAAGGGGTCTCCTTCTCTCTTTTAGGCCGTAGACCCATTGTTTCATTTTCCCTCAAACTAGATGAACCATCTATCATATGTAAACCATCACTACTATAAACAACTAACCCCCAACCAGCAAGCAAGGCTCATGAATCGTGAGTGATAGCTTCATATCACCCAATTTCCTTTGAATTAATCCTTGAAAACTAATTATTTATGGGATCCAAATCAAGTTCCCAACTACATTTATGTGCTCTAAGGGCCCAATATATATTTGTGATAGCATCAACAAATTATTAAAGAGACTTTGACACCCTAAAATTCCCAACAAAGGTCTAAAATTCTTTTGCCGCTTTTTTTTAGTTTTTCTTATTTTGTGATTTTAGAGTCAGTTATGTGTTTCCCATCATCCTTTTTATGGTTTCTTTGGAGTCATCTTCATATGTATTATTTGTATCTCTTTTGCATATTTGTTTTCTCTACTATTTACATTTTCCTACTCTTTGATTTTGAGTATCATCGTGTTCTTAATGGAGAATTTTTCTTGAGATCCTAATGATCATGTGACCTCAATCCAGAGCACTGACATGATTTGCATATCATGTTTGTATCATCTCCAACATGTGAGATCAACAATATTTGAAGATTGCTCGCTAAAACCAAGTTCTAGTTGTTTCTCCTAATGAAGCGAATAAATAGAACAATTATCATTCTGATATTCTACAATTTTCCAATGTGCATATTATTTTAGCCACGTGCTTGTGGTTTTTTTGTCATGTCCTATGTATTTTTTTAGTAAATATCATACCCTTATATCACTCCTTATGGCTGAAATTCTTTGGTGGGAACTATTCGTCATTTGATCAAGATCGTTTATCTTATGAAAGTTCTTAATCATTTGAATTCAGTAGCCAATCATTAAACATCAAAATAATACACCAAAATTGTTTGAGACTTTAAAAGATATGTATTATTTATCTAGATGGCTCAGAAGTCTTAAATTGATTGGTTCAAATTCGAATTTTAGGGTTTGATGATTAAATATGTGCTATGTACCCTAACTTTTGGACTTAAACTTATTCAATTAATATTAGAATCAATTTTGAGGCATGTTTTTGTTACATATTATGTTTTCAGAATCAATGATACATTGATCTTAAACATCTTAAATGATGAGGAAAAAATCCAATCATTTTCTTACTAGTTTAATCACTCTTGAAAACCTTGATCATTATGTAGTGTAGCTCTCATTGTTATTTTGATTTATGTTTCATCTAATGATGACACTTTACAAAAGTACCATGCTATGGGATGTCAACCATGTACCCTCCTCTCACCATTCTGGACTCCCACATCACCCTTGGGAATTACCTTCGGTGGTTTATCTGACCTGCTCTTTTGTTGGCTTATGTACATGCATCTCCTCAAGAAAGAGTTGGTCATGTTATTCCATCTTCTTACAAGTGCATTATTGGGAAAATAGAGGGTGTCCCCAGAGTTATGAAACATAGAGGATCTCGCCTTAAGGGACTTCAACAAAATGAAGCCATCCTACTGCAAGGATACATGTGAGCTCAATATTATAGATACAAAGAAGTAGAGGTTACCATGGATCACACCTTCATTGGCATGGCATGCATTACATGGAAGAAGGTCCACTTGACCAACAACATCTTGGATGTGATGGCTTGTAAATGGTGTAATGGAATCATGAGAACCTGAGAGGGGACCACAATGCATTGGGATCAATTTGGGCCATCTTCTTTGAGAATTATATGTCTTTTCTATCTTTAATGAAGGATATCTAGGTCATACATTCTAAATGAGAACTTCATTTCTCTTGTAAACTATAATAAAAAGTTTTCACTCCCTGAGCATTTGACCATGCACCTAGCATAGGAGCAATGAGCCAACCAATTTCTAGTGAGCCTCACTACAACACTATCAATGTCGATGTTCCATAGCTCCTTCTCACCTTCCAATGAATGGTGGACAAGGATTTGTAGATTGATCCATAGATCCTTTTACATCCATAGTCTCAACTCAATAAACAAAATTGATAGACATGTGATACGCCACCAATGTGGAAAAAATAAGCACAACATGCCCTAGTGTGCTCAATCAATAGAGTATCATCCATGGCCCCACCAATACAACAGCCACATTAACACTAGTCTTTGAGGATCAATAAAAAACAACAATTATGTGTGAAGACACCAAACAAAAGGTGCATAGGATGTGTCTATTCAATAAATGTGGATGAGGTCAAAGAATATAATGATGTGATATAAGGTGTGGCACGTCTTAACAACCACCTTGTATAAGATCTTTTAGATTCCAAGACTTCCCATACCCTTATATCCTCTCAACTTGTAATGATGCTAGAGAAACAAATCATGCTCATGGACCATATCTTGTACGTACAAACCCATAGTAATAAGTTTAAATCATCTTCTCTTATGATCCCTTTTTCCTACCTATCTATGTTGGTAAGTTGTTTGAGACAGACTCCGTCCTACTATAAATGACAATTTTTGTTAATATGGGTATGGATTGGATACATAAGTACAATGTGGCACCTTTTAATGGAGATAGCAATGATACCTTATTGTACCCCCAATGGTGAGAAGTTCTACACAAATGAAATATGGCAGATGATTAATGGTTCATTGTCTCATCGAATAAGGTGGAGAATCTTATCTCTTTTATTCATATTGCCTATGTGGAACTTTTCATTCGTGACACCTAACATTCCAATGTGAAAGAAAATGAATTGGTATGCTACCTCCGATATGATTTCCCTAAAAACCTATCACGACTTCCTCCACTAGGGAAATGGAGTTTTTCATTGACCTAGTAACTAGAACGGCTCATAGCAAAGCCACAAAGTTGCATTTCACATGTTGAGTTAATTAAGATGAAGAATGCCTATAGAGCTTATGGACATGAGGTTCGTTTTATTTTGTGATTGTACTCGGTAATATCCTATCATGTTTGTGAAAAAGAAGGATAGGTCAACGTGCATGTCCCACAATTATTGCATGTTGAACCAAGTGGCAATGAAGAATTGCTACCCTTAATTGCATAAGCATGGTTGTTTGAATAGCTTAAGTTTTCTTCTATTTTCTCCAATATGATATACAACGAAGATACTAGATGTTCTTGCAGGATGGATATGTTCAAAAATACTCTTTTGCACGCTCTATGGGAATTATGAGTTTTTGGTCATGTCATAGAGCTTGAAGAATTTCTGACTTTCTTGATGGACTTGATAAATTAAGTCTTTTGACACTACCTTGGCAGTTATGTTGTTGTATTCATTAAATTTATCCTCAAATACTCTAAGTTGGTTCCAAATCATCAAAAGCATATAAAAATTGTTCTAGAGTCACTACTGGACAAACATCTCTACGCAAAAGTTCTCAAAGTTCAAGTTTTGGATCAGGTAAGTGATGTCCATGGGTCATGAGGTTATGATCAAGTGGAAAGTACCAGATAATCCTTCTCAATTAGGTTGCATCCTTAACCTTGTGGGATGCTATAAGAGGTTAAAATAGGAATTATCCAAGTCGGATCTACCTTTGATGAAGTTCACTCATAAGAAGACAAATTCATTTTGACTCCCAGGTGTGATTCTAATTTCATAAAGTTGAACAAGCCTAAACTATGCTCTCATTCTTTCTATTCTAGTTGAGGGAAAATGTGTGTCATATTTTTTAAAGATTTGGAGTAGGGGTTGTGTGGGTTTAGTCACGGTGAAAGAAAGGAAGGTGATGTTGTAAGAATCATACCACTTAAAGACATATGAGGATGAATAGACTACACATGACTTAGAGATTGGTTGCATCATACACTATCTATAGACATAGTGACACACCCTTCACAACATATAGTTTTAGGTTTTCCCAACTTTTACCTACATGAGGTTTTGAAAACAGGTTGTACTTTCTTGGAGCTTCGAAATTTTCTATAGCATTGGCAAGTAGGACGCAGAAGATAGCCATCGTCACCACCAATTGTGGTCGAAGGAGAATACAGAAATCTTCACGGGTCAACTTGCACTTTGTCTTTGTGTTGTTATATATGATGTCCCCTCCATTCTTGGCATTGTCTAAAATAGTGTTTAGGATAAAGATGACCTGAACATCTAGTGTAGAGATGGTCGTCATGTCTAGATCTTTCATCATGTGAGGTAGAGGTGGCAGTGGGGGCAGGTCCTGTGGAGAGAGTGGAGTCTGCGCACTATCGTCTAAGAATGGAGGTAGAGCTTCGTCTTTGTCTGAGTCATAGCTGGAGTCAAGTCTATCTTCTGTTTCGAGACTCACTCTATCAGGTTCTTCCTGTTTTGGGGGGAAGTTTGTAGATTGTTGAATTTCTGTTGTAGTTGGGCTTATGTTGGTTTCCATTATACATTGTTGAAATTCAACAAAAGTGGCTTCTTTAGCAGCTTCCCCCAGTGATCCCATGGCTGAGAAATTAAAGAATTGGTCCTCATATGAAATTGTGATGTTGTCATTGTTATTGGGGGACTTGGGATCTTTGGTTTCACCTTCTTGGTGGCCTCTATCCTGTCCTATTTTTGCAGGGTCTGCCCCTCGGCTGGTGCCCTCCCTAGCATTGCCTGGGTCATCGGGTTGATCGTCTGAGGAGGATCCATCATTGTTAGAGTTAGCTAAGGAATCAAAATCCTCATCTTCATCTTCACTTTCATCATCATCATCATCATCCGCTACTATAGTTGCTACCTTCGTGATCGACTTCTTCTTGCACTGCCGATGGATTGCTTAAAGCTCTTCGAGTGCCACTTGCACATGCTTGTGGGTTTCAAGAAGTGCATCGTGGCTATCTTTAAGATCCACATATCGTTCTTTGGCAGAGCAGAGTTGTGCGGATAGATCGATTATTTGTGAGCGAAAGTCATTGAGTTCTTTGTTGGAGCTCTCTTCTTGGCGGTGGATGAGTTATACTATGTTGTTGTTGATGTTGTCCAACCGCGTGCTTTGAGCAGTTTGCTGCTGTTGAAGCTCGCGAAGGATCTTAGGCAAAGGTTGAGTTTGCATAGAGACCTTGTCGACTTGCTGGGCCAACGCCTCTTGATGGCCCTTCATCTCGAGTACCAACTCCGATAGGTTTTGTAAGCGGTTGTCGATGCGGTCGACTTGCTGGGCCGCTACTTCCTACTGTTGTTGGATGCTTGCGATGATGCCTGGTAAGGTGTTGTTCTGATCTTCGGTCTTGGAGACCTATAAAGAGATATCCTACACACAAGAAAATTTTGATAATAATATGTTAGAAGGGTCGGTGAGGAGATTTCGAATGGCGTCAAATTGTCGTCTGAATTCCTCACCGACTTGTGAAAAGGGGACCCCAGAGATGGAAGGGTGAGGTGGTTGGGGTTGGGGTGGAAGGGTGGTAGTGCCTTGCAAAAGAGACACTAGTGATGGACCCACAAATTGCATGGTGACTGTGGATGGAGTCACTAGCGGTATCAGGATGGTGGTGGTAGATGAGGTAGTGGATGGGAATGGGGATGTTGAGGGGAAAGTGGTTGAAGTGAAGGTGAGATCGGGCGTTGAGGTGGAGAATGGAATGCCCTAAGAGAAAAAGAGTGTGGTGGAGTGTGTGGGTGATGTTTTGGATGTGGATGAAGAAATTGTGGTGGGTGTTGTTGTGGAGAAAGGGGGAAGAGTGATGGATGGTGGAATGGTAGAAGGTGGTGGTGTGGTGGTGGAGTGGTGGAAGGTGGTGGTGGTTGTAGAGGTGAACCCAACATCTAAATTGAAGATGAAAGGTTATGATGTTGGGGTTACTATGTTTTTGGTGTTGTTTGGTGGTTTCGCCTCTGGGTTGATCTTTGATGTGGGTATCTTCGATTGATGTAGTTTTTGTTTTCACAGCTTTAAAGACCGTGTGACTGGAATTTTTTGTGGCATTGTTGCGGGGGCAGTGACGTTGTGCTCTATTTGTCCTGCCTTTGCTTTGACTGAGGCGATAAGGTTGGAAAGCTCCTCTTCAGTGAAGAGAAGCTTTTCTTTGTCGTAATCTGCCAATTTTGGAAGCGGCAGCAATGTCCTAGATGTTTTGAAAGTGGGGCAGAAGATGTAGTGGAGTTTTGCATCCTTCTCCTTTATGATGTATGAGTTCTTTAAACTTTTCTCATTTGTAAGGATGTCTCCCTTTATCATCGTGCACTTGGGTAGTGGTCTGTCCATTTTGAGAAATTTCAAGATTGATGTTATGTGACCTCCCATGCAGATTTCTTTCCCAAGGGCGTAAGTTGAGTGCTTTTGAATCAGATGTCATCTGATGTTGACCGGAAGCCCTTTGAGGATGGACCATAGAATAAAGAGATCGGAAATACTAACGTTTCCACCCTCTGTCCTTGGGAAAAGAGCGCCAATAATAATTTTGTTCAGTGTGTGCACCAGGCCAGAATGTATGTTAGAGGCCTTGTAAGTTTTCACTTCATAGTTTGGAATCCCCATCAGAGCTTTCCAGAAGGTATGTTTATTAAACTGGGGATGGTCCAGGCTTGCCTCCTTAGCCTTTTTTATCTGATCTTGGTCGATGAATATCTCATTCAGCGTATTCTCAGTCAAGACGACCTTGTTGCCAAAAAGTGAGGTTACCAGCCTACGGTCACCTCCGTCTTTCCAATTGTCCATTACATCCATAGTTTCTTTGTGGAGGTGTGTGAAGAACTCTATCATGGGTTCGACATAAGAATTCTCTGCAACAAAGCAGAGTTTTGATAGGTTTACGTTGTCGAGCAGGGCGAGGATTTTGTCATAAATCCCCATCTTCTTTAGTACGTTGGAACAGACGTACTTTGTTGGTCACAGCACCTTGTCACCAACTGCGAGGTGTTGGATGTATAGGTCAGCTGATGCAGGTTTTGTGATGATGGTGGTGGTGGGATTTGCAACAGTAGGGATAGTGTGTCATGCCAATATTTTCTCCCTTGTGGTCGAGGGTCGGACTTACTTCCTTTCCCTTTTCTTTGATTGTTGTCCCTTGGTGGCTTCTTCAGTCTTCCTCTTGCCTTTGGACTTTAGGCCTGGGGATTCGTCCTCAGAATTTGGTGCGTACTCCGAACCTTCATCACTGGAGGAACTATCTTCCACTTCTTCAATGGGTTCCTCGGTTAGGCACATGTTGACTCGATCACGTTCGTTCATGACCTTGATCAAGTCAACCTTTGGTGGGACATTTCCGGTCTTTTCGTAGGTGTCCAGATTTGTTGGAGCTTTACACGGTCCTCCAATAATTTCTCCCTTGTCCAGAAGGGAGCATCAGCAGTTCCTGTGGCTTGTTTTGCAGGTGAGGCCATTATGTAATCAAAAAAAGTATATATGTTAAAGAGGAAGAAATGTTGTAGGAATTGCAATATACTTAGGGATGAAATCGTTTTAAGGATGAAATTATGTTTTCCAAGACCGTTTGTCTCCACGTGATTTTAAGACCATTTGGGTCCAAACGGTTTTCACTCCAAACGGTTTCTCGACCGTTTGGGTCCAAATGGTTTCAAGACCGTTTGGCTCCAAACTGTTTCAAGATTGTTTGGCCCCAAACGGTTTCTCGACCAATTGTCCCCAAATGGTTTCCCAACCGTTTGGCCCCAAACAGTTTCAAGGTTGTTTGGATCCAAATGGTTTTTGCTCCAAACGGTTTTACGACTGTTTGGGTCCAAACGGTTTTACAACCGTTTGGGTCCAAATGGTTTCAAGACCGTTTGGCACCAAACGGTTTCAAGACTGTTTGGCTCCAAACGGTTTCTCGATCATTTGGCCCCAAATGGTTTCACGACCGTTTGGGTTGAAACCACTAGGGAGATGAAACGGTGGGGATGATGAGCGGTGAAAGGTTGGTGAAAATGGTGAAAATGGCATCGTCGATGAAGGTGTTAATGGTATTGATAGCGTCGGCGGCAACAGATGAAAGCATCGTTTGCGGTAGGGAAGGCGGCGACAATGGCGGTGAAGGAGACGGTCGCGGTGGTCTACCTCACTGTTAGAGTGTGAAAAGGATCGTGGTGGTGGGAATGTCAGAGAAAGGTGTGCGATGGGATGGCATAGCAGCTTTCTTGGATGCACATGGAGACGACGGAGGTGGTTTCAAAATGGGGCAGTGAGGGAGAGGGTATGGATGGGTCGCGCGGGAGTAGAGAATTGCGGGAATGGAACAGGGCTTTCACACGAGAGAGAAAGTTCGAGAAACCAAAGGAAAGAAAAGAGGAGGGGATGAAGTGATATTTATAGAAAAGGAGGGACGACGTTACAAATTCTCAAGGGCAAACAGTTTTGAGACCGTTTGGATTCAAACAGTTTTAAGACCGTAAGGGTCCAAACAGTTTCGAGACCAAATGGAGCCCAAACGGTTTCGAGACCGTGAGGATCCAAACGGTTTTAAGACCATGTGGATCCAAATGGTTTCAAGATCGTAACGATCCAAACGGTTTCAAAGACGTTTGGATCCAAACAGTTTCAAAACCGTTAGCATAGGATTAAATTAGTTTTTGGTTTTTATATTTTTGTGTTTGTTTTGGATGTTGTGTAAATTTTTATATTTTCTGGATAAAGGTGATAGGTATAAAATAAGAAATTAGAAAATTGTCAAAACTAAATAAAATAAAATAAAATAAAATAAAAGGTGACACTCAGTTCTTGGGTTGCCTCCCAAGTAGCGTATGGGTTTTACGTCGCTGGCTCGACGAAGTTCTGACTTGGTTAGATTGATGTAGCAAGATCATGAATCCCAATAGTTTGTCTTGGAATTTTGTCAGCTAGGGTATAATATCTCTTCAATCTATGGCCATTAACAGTTCTCTCCCCTCCATTGTCATAAATAATGATGATTGCTTCGATTGGGTAGATGTGCTTGATGGTGAATGGCCCAGACTACTTTGTGCGAAGTTTTCCAGGGAACATCTTAAGTCTAGAGTTGAAAAGAAGGACTTTATCTCCGACAATGATATCTTTCCTTTTTATATGTCCATCATGCCACATCTCAGTTTGTTCTTTGTAGATCCTAGCTCTTTGGTAGGTAGTCATTCGTAGTTCCTCAAGTTCTTGTAATTGTAGTTGTCTATACTTGCCAGTGCTTTTAAAATCAAAATTCAATTGTTTGATGGCCCACCAAGATTTGTGTTCCAGTTCAACTGGAAGATGACATGACTTTCCATATACCAAACAAAACGGGGTCGTTCCTATTGGTGTTTTGTAAGTAGTGTGGTATGCCCAAAGGGCATCAGTGAGCTTAGTGGACCAATCTGTGCGATGTTTGTTGATCGTCTTTTCTAGAATGGCCTTTAGTTGTCTATTTGAAACTTCAACTTGGCCATTTGTCTATGGATGGTAAGGTCTAATCTTAGGTGTATGAATGACTCATTGGAAAATAACATGACTAATAGATATAGTGTGATGATAATTGGATGTTTAATGTAAATGGAGATGAGTAGTGTGGCATCATCTAAGTTAAATATTGAACTAATGAACTTAATGGATTAGATAATTAAAATATGGACATTTATGTCATGTAACTCCATATTTTCTTAGGAGGGATTCGAAAATTCATTCTAAGAAATGAGATCATCCATCTGATATGATTGTTCAAGGGATTCTGAATCTAGGGAAAACGGTATCCTTGAACATTTTGATAACTGGTTTGGAATAGCAAGAAACGGTGGGTATAGCCTCTACCCATTTTGAAACATAATCCACAACAACCAGTATGTATGAGAATTTGTAAGATGAGGGGAAAGGACACATGTAGTCTATTCCCCATACATCAAAAAGTTCAATTTCTTGCCACAAGGAAAGAGGCATTTCATTTCTTTTAGATATACTCTCAGAAAGCTGACATTTATTGCAGGATCGGACGAAATTATGGGCGTCTTTTGCTATCATTGGCCAAAAGAAACCAGATTGAAGAACTTTGAGAGTGGTTTTCTTTGAACTCATGTGCCCCCCAGTAGGGCCAGAATGACAATGTTATAGAACAGGGATAATTACTTCTTCTGGTAGACAGTGACGGAAAAGTCCATCCGTACATAGACGAAAAAGATATGGTTCGTCCCAAAAAGTATTGCTTAACATCATGAAGTAATTTCTTTTTATCGTGGTGAGATGCGGAAGGGTGGATAATTCCTGTAGCCAGATAGTTCACTATATCGGCATACCAAGGAAATCTGGTAGTAACTTTCATAAGTCAGTCATCGTGTAGGGAGTCTCGAATAGGTATATTATCATCCTCCTGAGACTCGATGCGACTTAGATGATCAACGATGACATTTTCCACCCCTCTCTTGTCCTTTATTTCTAAGTCAAATTCTTAAAGCATCAATACCCAGTGGATGAGTCTGGGTTTTGCATCTTGTTTCTGAATTAGGTATTTGATGGTTGAGTGGTCCGTGTATACTATGACTTTCGATCCAATTAGATAGGAATGAAATTTATCAAAGGCATAGATGACGGCCAAGAATTCCTTTTCAGTAGTAGTATAATTCTTTTGTGTCTCATCTAGTATCTTTGATGCATAGTATATCACATGGGGCTTTTTCTCTATTCTTTGCCCTAGACCCGCTCCTATAGCATAGTCGTTGGCGTCACACATTATCTCGAATGGTTGTGACCAGTCGGGTGCTCTCAGAACAGGTGCAGAGATTAGAGCATTCTTTATGGTTGTGAAGCTATGTAGGCATTCATAATCAAAATTGAAATCAGCATCCTTCGTTAATAAGTAGGTCATGGGTTTTGCTATTTTCGAGAAGTCTTTAATAAATCTTCGATAGAATCCAGCATGACCCAGAAATGCTCACACTCCCCTTATGTCCTTTGGCGGTGACAGCTTTGAGATGACATCGATCTTCGCTTTGTCTACTTCAATTCCTCTTTCACTTACTCGATGTCCGAGGACAACACCTTCGGTCACCATAAAGTGGCACTTTTCCCAATTCAGGATAAGGTTTGTTTCCTCACATCTTTGTAAAACATTCCTGAGGTTGAGTAGACAATTGTCAAAAGAATCTCCATATACTGAAAAGTCATCCATATATACTTCCATTATGGACTCGGTTAATCCCGCAAAAATTGTTGACATACACCTTTGGAAGGTTGCGGGTGCATTACACAGCCCAAAAGGCATCCTTCTGAAAGCGTAGGTTCTAAAGGGACAAGTAAAGGTTGTTTTTTATTGGTCTTATGGGTGTATTGGAATTTGATAGAATATGGAATAACCATCGAGGTAGCATAAGAACTTTTGGTGGGCCAAGCGTTCAAGGACTTCATCAAGGAAAGGTAGAGGGAAGTGATCTTTTCTTGTTGCTTTGTTTAGTTTTCTGTAATCGATACGCATCCTCCATCCTGTGACAGTCCTTGTGGGTACTAGCTCATTTTTATCATTCACAACGACAGTGGTCCCCCCCTTTTTGGGGACCACTTGGACTGGGCTGACCCATTGAGAATCAGAAATGGGATATATGATACCAGCTTTTAGGAGTTTAAGGACCTCGAGGTGAACCAATTCTTTGAGGTTTGGGTTTAGTTTCATATGGGGTTCCCTCGATGGTTTGAACTCTTCTACCATAGGTAGTCTGTGCATGCACAGAGCTGGATTTATTCCCGTTAGGTCATTCATTTTATATCTGATAGCTTTCTTGTGTTTCCTTAGCTCAACAAGAAGTCTTTCTTCTTGATCATCTATTAAAGTAGAGTTGATTATGAATGGGCACAGTTTTTCTTCATCCAAGAAGACGTGTTTGAGACCTATTGGTAAGGCTTTCATTTTAGGGGCCTTGAGTACTTTCATAGTTTCCAAAGTGGTGAAAGATTTCAATTCCTTGCAAGTGGCTGTCGGAGCTTCTTCGGCTTGGTCTAAGTATCGCAGACATTGCTATACTAGTTCATTGGCTGAAAATTCAACTTCTGGGTTTGTTAAGACATTCTCCAGATCATCATATGGTTTGGCTGTTTCTGGCTATAATTGAGGCATTTTTTCTATTGCCTTGAGAAGGAAAACTTCTTCCTAGATACTGGGACCTTTTAGGTTGTTAAGGACTCTGAATTGGATGGCTTCTTTTCCTAGTCTTAAGATATTTGTGCCAGCTGCAATGTCGATAAGTGATCTTGTGGTAGTAAGGAAAGGCCTATCGAATATTATTGGATATCTTAGATCTTCCTTTATATCCATAATAACAAAGTCACAAGGGACATAAGAGTCCCTCCCTATCCTGACTGGGATATCTTCAATGATCCCCAATGGTGCAGTGATGGTAGAATCATCCAACTGTATTGTCATTGTTGTTGGTAACAACTCGGTAAAACCCAACCTTTTGTACATTGAGAAGGGCATAGTAGATATACTAGCTCCTAGATCAACTAATCCTTTTTTGCTAGAGGCGTTCCCGATGGAACATTGGATACCAAAGGAACCAGGATCTTTTTGTTTCCTTGGAATTTTGTTGAGAATAATATCAGAAGTTGTCTGAGCCAGTTTAATAGTCTATTGTTCTCCAATCATACATTTCCTTGATAACAAGGTCTTCAGGTATTTGGCCGAAGCTGGTATTTCGGAGAGAGCATCAAGGAACAGGATATCAATATATATTTTTTTCATCGCTTCCTTAAATTTTTGGAATCTGGTATCCACATTAGTCCCTCTCAACCTGCCTGGGTATGGTATTTTGGGCATATATGGTGGGACTTCAAGTTCTTTGAAATCTAGTCTTTTGTCCTTTTCCTTCTCACATTCTATAGTCTTTTCAGTTTCTTGGTTTGTGCTCGTGATTGGGTTGATGACAGCTATATCTTCTTCTTCCTGAATGATTTTCATGGCTTCAGTAAGGACACGACCCGACCTTGTGGTGATGGCTTTCAATTGTTCTTTTCTGGGTTGATCATGTCTTGGGTTTATCTCTGGTTGACCAGAAAAAGTGCCTATTGGAGGTTTTAGTTGAGCTGTGATTTGTGCTAACTGAGTTTCAATAGCTTTTTGTTGGGCTTGCTGGTTGGCAAGCATGGTTTTTTGTGATTGCAGCATTTGTCTTATCAATGACAGTTCATCTGTTAGTAGAGGCAGATTATTCTTTTGTGGATTTTGTTGATATTGTTGTGGTTGCTACTGCTGAGGCACGATGGATAATTGGGGTTGTTGAATTCGTGGTTGTTTCAGCTGGGGTTCCTGCAATTGCGGGTGCAATGGCGGATGAGTATATTGGTAATATGCAGAAGGGTTTCTTGGTTGTGCGAATCCTTGCAATCCTCCTCTAAAGTTTCCTTGGTTCTGATTATAATTGTTCTGGAAACCTGGTGGTGATCTATTAAAAACTCCTCCTTGGGTCTGGTGTTGTGGGTTGGCAGTCCCCGCATGATTCCCATATTGAAACCCGGGATGGTTACTTGGTTGATTTGGGTTATAATAAGCTTGTCCTGATATAGTGTGGATGGAATTTACTTGTTCTGGTGACAGATCCTCAGGCTATTCGATGATTGGTTCATACTGTGGCTGCAGTGTCTGCATGTCCATCATCACATTGTATAGGAGACCACACGATAATGTGGGATGATCAGATGCATGACATGCCTCGCAAGTCACGGTAGCTACCTTGACCTGTTGGGGGCTCTTCTTTTCTCCGAGTGTCGTTTCAAGAACTTGTTTCTTGAGCAATAGTTTTTAGGGCTTCGGTGATGGCTTTCATTTCCATTGATTCTTCAGCCTTACAAACTTTTAGAATTCCCCCAGTGGACGACCTTTCTTGTTGGTATGTATGCCCATAGAGCAAGTCATATGATGATTGTAATGGGATACTTTGTAAATGATTTGAATAATAATAAAGGCAAATGCCAATCTATATGTTTAAAATGTTTCTGAGATGATGGTGTAACATGATAGATGTCTAAAGATTGTTTTACTCAATGATGTATGCTTTTGGGTTGAGGACCTAAACGATGAGAT
This sequence comes from Alisma plantago-aquatica, assembly GCA_963693085.1. Taxonomy (NCBI): domain Eukaryota; kingdom Viridiplantae; phylum Streptophyta; class Magnoliopsida; order Alismatales; family Alismataceae; genus Alisma; species Alisma plantago-aquatica. The sequence continues at coordinate 37,300,163 of OY856413.1, forward strand.
CATACGGATGCTAAGAGTATTCTTTCTTGTTTAGTCCCTAGTCAGTTGTTATTGTGGAAATAGCCATAGACATCAATAACACTGAAGACTAGATTGTGTGTTGGTTGATGACAGAATCTCATTAGTCATGATATAGTGATATCAAACCAAGCACTTAGGTACTTGTTAGAGAACAAGGTATCGGACAGACCCACCGTGAGAGTGACACATGGAACCATGATATGGTAGTCACAGTCATCTCTCACAGTGATGGTGGTGAGTGTGATTCTTAGACCTGAAATCACTGCACTCAACACATGTCGTTGGGTACACTTTGACATCATCAAACGCAATCCTGAAACATGGGTTGTTATAAAGGTGATGATTGGGTGGCTTTGACACATGGGGCTTTTGAGGGGTGAGTGATAGATATGGGATTTGTCCCTCCTAAGGGAGTTTGATATCCTTGGCCACTTGATGAGTAGGATTGAGAAAGGCATGTGCATGCACGTGTGAATCAATATGTGATATTGATGTCATACACATCTCACTCGGTCTACTCTGAGATCAAGGAAATGAATGAACATTGACAGGATGACTGTTCCATGCCTCGAGTTCATTCTGGATATCAGTGACAAAGGAATTATACATTCACTGTAACACCATTCACGGATTGTAGGATGAAAGTTGTTCTCCAACTTTCTACTTTCACTTGGGTAGCAATGATGTGTGACTAGGCACCGCTCTTTGCTTGTGAAGTCATAAGTGTTATGGACTTTCACTGCCAACGTGAAATGGACCTGCAGGGTCACACACATAGGATTTAACCTGGAAGAGGAGTTTTGTCCACAAGCAATGTTTAGATTGATTACTAAAGGAGTTTAGTAGTTCAATTAAACACTCAATTAATCGATAGCTCAATATCATAATGTTCAAGGTGTTGGACGCATTGATTGGAGTATCGGATTGATTGAAATCGCATTTGACTGATTCTGCACAATCTGCATTCCCAACCGATTGGTTCATGTGATGAACCGGTCGGCTGAGGTTGCTGAACCGGTCGGCTCAATTGTTGAACCGATCGGCTCATGCACAGAATGAAACGACCGGTACAAGTTTTGAACCGATCGGTTCAACTGGTGCAATCAAGCAGCTTGGGAAAGTAGGATTGGTGAGAATTTTCCTTTCGTTTCAAATTGTCCAATTTGATTGGGAATAATATTGGTATTCAATACCAATTGGGAAAGAAACAAGGAAAGTCAATCGGGAACCAACCTGGAACCCCAACCGACTGGTTCATGAGTGAACTAATCGGTTCAAGGGTCCCAAACGATCGGTTCATTGGTGAACCGATCGGTTCAGGTCCCCAACCGACCGGTTCACTTGTGAACCGATTGGTTTAGGTTGCGAGATGGTTGCTTTTTGTGGAAAATCTCGAACCCTTCTACTCCTGCTTTAGTCCTGTATTGTCGGGCACAGAGAACCCTGTCCCATGACTTGCCTATATATATAGGGGTATTGGGGGCTTCTCAGAAGACAACTCAGTGCAAGTTGATTGCTCTGCAAAGTTGTCGTTCTCTCTGGTTTTGGTAACCGAGAGAGAGCCCGAGCAAGTGCTTCCCGCAAAGGGAGGTGCAGCAAGGGAAGGACAACTGCAGTTGCAATTGACAGTAGTAGAGTGTGTTGGCGACTAGTACGTCAACAGGAGGGTGTGACTCCTTCCACTTCCTTGTAGGACAAGGAGAGTGGAGTTCTGGGTGGTCCGTGTGGACTACTTCAGAGGCGGGAGGTCACTGCCGCTCAGGAGGACAACTGTCATCCGACAGTCTGGTAGGAGGAGGAGTCTTCAGTCCCGACACCGTCCAAGACCGGATGTGAAGACCGCGCAAGGAGCGTAGTATTGTCGCCGAGCAAGCCTCGGGACAAGGTATGATTCACAAACCATCTTTCCTATTATATAGATGTTGACGCGATTCCTTTTGTTCCGAGTTTGGGGAGAAATTTTTGTTTCTGCTGCTTCTCTGCCCTCCTACAAAACCCAACAGTGGTATCAGAGCCACGTCAACCTCTCTATATTTTAGGATTATCGATGTGATTGATTTTGGTTTGTCGCCTTTATTTATTGCATGTGATGCGAATAATATCGGCTTTATACATGTCCAATCCACAAATCCCTAATATACATATATGATATGTAATATTAATGCACTCGATACGCGTCGCCCTTAAACGAGTTTTGTGGTGGATGTGTAGCATGATTATGGCCTATAAACCCCTATATATGTGTGTGGTTGTTTGTGTGGTTGCTTGCATCTTGGTCTGCGCACCGATTCCCTTTCTCATATTCCTGATGTAACTCGAAATAATTCGAGAATTCTTTTCCTACCTTTGCTCCCCCCGAATGTAACTCGGGGTTTCACAATTCAATTGTAAAATAGGATAGATTTTATTTCCTGTTATGTCAAAGAACGGCGGACAACCTGAAGACGATCAGTTGGTGATCCAGACGGCCGGTTCGAGGAACGAGATGAGCGGGTGGCGACCTGAGGAGATGCACGATGACTGGTGAACCGATCGGCTGGAGGCGCCAGTCGATCGGCTGGTGGCACCCAAACAACCTACCTGATGGCGAGCCGATCAATCATGGAGATGAGTTGATCAAACCCAGAAAGGCAGACACAGATTTCATCTTGTACAGGTTGCATGTGATGTAGACCTAGATGACCGTGATTCCTCTTGGCTCGAGGAATCACAAATAGGATGGCCATAATCATTGCTTTTATCGTTTATGCATGTTTTCTGTGGGATATAGCATGTATATGATACGTACTATATATTGTGGTGATTGGATATGTATCTGTATATAAAACCAAATCCCTCATTAAAATATTAAGTCTTATATGCCTTCCATTAGCGACACACATGGCAAACTTGATCGACCAAGCGTAGGTTACGCCAAAGCGTGGTGCGCCGTCTATCTTGTGGAAGTGTGAAGGGTCGACATGTAGGTTCTGCCAAAGTAGGGTGCATGTTTACCATGTCGGCTTATGGGTTTGACTTAACTGGTGATTCTTAGAGCGTCTAAGCCCAGAGGCACGGAATGTTCATGGCAATGTGTTGTGCATGTTCATTCATCAAGAGTTGCATATGATGCAATTGGCAAGAGTTTCCTACCCAGAAGATCTGAGTTGTGGGTGACAGCCAAAGCTGGTCCATGGCTTAGAGAATTCTAGGATCTTGACCCACTAGAAGATTGTACGCTGCAATCTTCCGAATTGATGGTGAGGGCTATCAATTTGAGTCAAAATAGTGGGAGCGGTAATTAATTAAAGGCCTAATTAACTATCGTCAAATTTTATTCAAATCAAATCAAAAAGGTTTTGACAAATGCAAATTTTCTCTTGTAGAATGGAAAAAGAATCATCTTTTAAAATGGGCAAATTAATTGAGAATAAATTCCATAACTGGTTGAGGACTGTGAGAAGTGTTCTGCACAATCCAGATATACCAGGAGCCTTAGAATCCACTCTATGTACGCTTAATGCGTTGGTGAAGAAGAAAGTAGGTAAGGGAGAGAAGTGTTCTCTCGCCAAACCAATTTCTTCTACATGGAGAGGATGGAAGGAACAATGGAAGAAGAAGTCAGAGATAGAGATCTCTACTTCTGGTGTATACGTGATAGAGATTAACTTTACTACTTCTTCGTCATGGGTACTTGATACCGGATGCAGATCTCACATTTGTTCAAATGTGAAGGATCTTAAGAGAAGTAGGCCTTTGGGGAAAGGCGAGGTTGAACTACGAGTTGCTAATGGGGCAAGAGTTTCCGCCAGTGCCGTAGGAACCTATGAGTTAACTCTACCCAGTGGGCTAATAATAGAGTTGAAGAACTGCTATTATGTACCTGCCATAAATAGGAATATCATTTCCGTTTCTTGTTTGGACAAAGATGGACTTGAATTTCTTATTAAGAATGGAGAGTGTTCCATTTCTAAAGATGGGATCTTTTATGGCAGTGCCCCTATGTCTTATGGTCTATACTTGATAGACTTGGAGACAAGTGTATACACCATAAACACCAAAAGGCAAAAACTCAACGACTCAAACAAAACATATCTCTGGCATTGTCGTCTAGGGCACATAAATGAGAAGCGCATTTCTAGACTCCATAAGGATGGTTATCTAGACTCTTTTGATTATGAATCAATAGAGACATGTGAATCTTGTTTGTTGGGCAAGATGACCAAGACTCCCTTTTCAGGTAAAGGTGAGAGAGCTAGTGATCTATTAGGACTCATACATACTGATGTATGTGGGCCTTTTAGAACTAATGCCAGAGGTGGGTATCAGTACTTCATTACCTTTACTGATGACTTCAGTAGGTATGGCTATGTGTACCTGATGAAACATAAGTCAGAAACCCTTGAAAGGTTCAAGGATTTCATGAATGAAGTACAAAACCATCTTGGTAAAAGTATTAAGGCACTTCGTTTCGATCGAGGTGGAGAATACTTGAGCCAGGAGTTTGAGGACCTTCTGCGAGCCTGTGGTATTGTATCACAATGGACTCCGCCTGGAACACCATAGCATAATGGTGTGTCTGAAAGAAGGAATCGCACATTGTTAGATATGGTGCGATCTATGATGAGTTTTGCTGATCTTCCAATTTCTTTCTGGGGTTATGCTCTTGAAACCGCCGCGTTTACACTTAACCGTGTACCATCTAAATCGGTTCAAAAGACACCATATGAGATATGGACTGGGAAGCGTCCCAATTTGTCTTTTATGAAGATTTGGGGTTGTGGGGCTTACGTCAAGAAAATGTTTCCTGATAAGCTTGGACCCAAATCTGATAAATGTTACTTTGTTGGATATCCCAAGGAAATCAAGGGATAATATCTATACCACCCTACTGACAACAAAGTGTTTGTTGCCAGGGATGCTGTGTTCCTAGAGAAGGAATTTATTTCCAAAGGAAACAGTGGGAGGAATATAGAGCTTGAAGAGGTTCAAGCCCAACAAGAGAACATTGAACCGGTAGATGTACCAGAGGAAAATGTAGATTCACAAGGTATTGTGGAATCTCAGTCTCCTCAGGTAACACAAGGACCTCGTAGATCTAGTAGGACTCGCCTTGAACCTGAGAGGTTTGGATACCTTGTAACTCAGGAAGGTGGAGAGTTGATCATAGATGATGATCCAACTACCTACGTAGAGGCTATGGAGGGACCAGATTCTGAGAAATGGCTTGAAGCCATGAGATCCGAGATGGAATCCATGTACTCCAACAAAGTATGGACTTTGGTGGAACCACCCGAAGGGGTAAAACCCATAGGGTGCAAGTGAGTCTTTAAGAAAAAGACCGACATGGATGGCAATGTGCAAACTTATAAAGGTAGATTGTTTGCAAAGGGTTTTCGAAAAATTCAAGGTGTTGACTATGACGAAACCTTTTCTCCAGTTGCCATGATTAAGTCCATCAGGATCATGCTTGCTATTGCAGCTTATTATGACTATGAGATTTGGCAGATGGATATTAAAACCGCATTCCTTAACGGGAATATTCATGAGGATGTGTACATGACACAGCCTGAAGGTTTTGTAGATCCAAAGAATGCCAATAAAGTCTGTAAACTGCAAAGGTCAATCTATGGATTGAAGCAAGCATCTCGGAGTTGGAATCTTCGATTTGATGAAGAAGTCAAAGTGTTTGGCTTTATTCAAAATGAAGATGAACCTTGTGTGTACAAGAAGGTTAGTGGGAGCTCGACCACATTCCTCATATTGTATGTGGATGACATACTTTTGATGGGGAATGATGTCTTAGCCTTAGAGAAGGTAAAGACTTGGCTTAGGAAAACTTTCTCAATGAAGGACTTAGGATAAGCATCCTACATTCTAGGAATTAAGATCTATAGAGATAGATCTAGAAGGATTCTCGGACTAAGTCAGAGCACGTACATTGACAAGGTGCTGAAGCGGTTCAGCATGGAGAACTCAAAGAGAGGCAACGTCCCTATGCTACATGGAGTTACCGTCTCTAGAGTTCAATGTCCCCAATCCTGTGAAGAGAGGGAGCGTATGAATGGGATCCCATATGCATCAGCCATTGGATCCATCATGTACACTATGTTGTGCACACGCCCAGATGTCTCGTATGCTCTCAGCATGACGAGCAGGTACCAGTCAGATCCTGGGGATGCTCACTGGACAGCCGTGAAGAACATCCTCATGTTCTTGCGAAGGACTAAGAATCAGTTTCTTGTGTACGGAGGCGAGGAAGAGCTAGTTGTAAAGGGTTACACCGATGCAAGCTTCCAAACCGATAAAGATGATTACAGATCGCAGTCAGGATTTGTGTTTTGCCTTAATAATGGAGTTGTGAGCTGGAAGAGTTCCAAGCAAGAAACAGTTGCCGATTCTACTACAGAGGCTGAGTATATTGCTGCTTCGCATGCAGCAAAGGAGGCTGTGTGGATCAGGAAGTTCATTTCTGAACTTGGTATAGTTCCTAGTAGCTGTGATGCAATTGAGCTTTATTGTGACAATAATGGAGCTATTGCACAAGCTAAGGAGCCCATATCACATCAGCGGTCCAAGCACATACTGTGGCGCTTCCATCTCATACGAGAGATCGTACAGCGAGGAGATGTGAAGATTTGCAAAGTACCAACTGAAGACAACATAGCTGATCCACTGACTAAGGCCCTTTCTCAGCAGAAGCATGATGGTCATGCTAGGTCACAAGGACTGCGTTTCCTTGGTGACTGGCTCTAAGTGCAAGTGGGAGTCTGTTGGTATGTATGCCCATAGAGCAAGTCATATGATGATTGTAATGGGATACTTTGTAAATGATTTGAATAATAATAAAGGCAATTTCTAATCTATATGTTTAAACTATTTCTGAGATGATGGTGTAACATGATAGATGTCTAAAGATTATTTTACTCAATGACGTATCCTTTTGGGTTGAGGACCTAAACGATGAGATCATACGGATGCTAAGAGTATTCTTTCTTGTTTAGTCCCTAGTCGGTTGTTATTGTGGAAATAGCCATAGACATCAATAACACTGAAGACTAGATTGTGTGTTGGTTGATGACAGAATCTCATTAGTCATGATATAGTGATATCAAACCAAGCACATAGGTACTTGTTAGAGAACAAGGTATCGGACAGACCCACCGTGAGAGTGACACATGGAACCATGACATGGTAGTCACAGTCAGCTCTCACAGTGATGGTGGTGAGTGTGATTCTTAGACCTGAAATCACTGCACTCAACACATGTCGTTGGGTACACTTTGACATCATCAAACGCAATCCTGAAACATGGGTTGTTATAAAGGTGATGATTGGGTGGCTTTGACACATGGGGCTTTTGAGGGGTGAGTGATAGATATGGGATTTGTCCCTCCTAAGGGAGTTTGATATCCTTGGCCACTTGATGAGTAGGATTGAGAAAGGCATGCGCATGCACGTGTGAATCAATATGTGATATTGATGTCATACACATCTCACTCGGTCTACTCTGAGATCAAGGAAATGAATGAACATTGACAGGATGATTGTTCCATGCCTCGAGTTCATTCTGGATATCAGTGACAAAGGAATTATACATTCACTGTAACACCATTCACGGATTGTAGGATGAAAGTTGTTCTCCAACTTTCTACTTTCACTTGGGTAGCAATGATGTGTGAATAGGCACCGCTCTTTGCTTGTGAAGTCATAAGTGTTATGGACTTTCACTGCCAACGTGAAATGGACATGCAAGGTCACACACATAGGATTTAACCTGGAAGAGGAGTTTTGTCCACAAGAAATGTTTAGATTGATTACTAAAGGAGTTTAGTAGTTCAATTAAACACTCAACTAATCGATAGCTCAATATCATAATGTTCAAGGTGTTGGACGCATTGATTGGAGTATCGGATTGATTGAAATCGCATTTGACTGATTCTGCACAATCTGCATTCCCAACCGATCGGTTCATGTGATGAACCGGTCGGCTGAGGTTGTTGAACCGGTCGGCTCAATTGTTGAACCGATCAGCTCATGCACAGAATGAAAGGACCGGTTCAAGTGTTGAACCGATCGGTTCAACTGGTGCAATCAAGCAACTTGGGAAATTAGGATTGGTGAGAATTTTCCTTTCGTTTCAAATTGTCCAATTCGATTGGGAATAATATTGGTATTCGATACCAATTGGGAAAGAAACAAGGAAAGTCAATCGGGAACCAACCTGGAACCCCAACCGACCGGTTCATGAGTGAATCGATCGGTTCAAGGGTCCCAAATGATCGGTTCATTGGTGAACTGATCGGTTCAGGTCCCCAACCGACCGGTTCACTTGTGAACCGATCGGTTCAGGTTGCGAGATGGTTGCTTTTTGTGGAAAATCCCGAACCCTTCTACTCCTGCTTTAGTCCCGTATAGCCGGGCACAGAGAACCCTGTTCCATGACTCGCCTATATATATAGGGGTATTGGGGGCTTCTCAGAAGACAACTCAGTGCAAGTTGATTGCTCTGCAAATTTGTCGTTCTCTCTGGTTTTGGTAACCGAGAGAGAGCCTGAGCAAGTGCTTCCCGCAAAGGGAGGTGCAGCAAGGGAAGGACAACTGCAGTTGCAATTGACAGCAGCAGAGTGTGTTGGCGACTAGTATGTCAACAGGAGGGTGCGACTCCTTCCACTTCCTTGTGGGACAAGGAGAGTGGAGTTTCGGGTGGTCCGTGTGGACTACTTCAGAGGCGGGAGGTCACTGCCGCTCAGGAGGACAACTGTCATCCGACAGTCCAGTAGGAGGAGGAGTCTTCAGTCCCGGTGCGACCAGGAGCTGCACAGACACCGTCCAAGACCGGATGTGAAGACCGCGCAAGGCACGTGGTATTGTCACCGAGCAAGCCTCAGGACAAGGTATGATTCAAAAACCATCTTTCCTATTATATAGATGTTGACACGATTCCTTTTGTTCCGGGTTTGAGGAGAAATTTTTGTTTCCGCTGCTTCTCTGCCCTCCTACAAAACCCAACAGTCAATTAGATTGGTTCTCGGCCCCAAGTGTAACAATCCTCGAGGCATCTTCGTAGTTCTTTCGCATGAAATCCCCCCCAGATGAGGAATCCAAAAATTTCTTAATGTCATCACTTACTCCTCTACAGAATGTCTTTATCAGTTGGTTTTGAGAGATTCCGTGATGCGGACATTTCCTTAAAAGTTCCTTAAATCTCTCCCATGATTCTACCAGTGATTCCCCAGGGAGTTGAGAGAAGTGATTAATCTATCCCCTAATCTCATAAGTAAATGAAGGTGGAAAAAACTTCTCTAGAAACTTTTCTTCCAAAGGAACCCAGGTGGTGATTGGATCCCCATCTAGTGCGTTATACCAACTCAATGCCCTTTCGGACAAAGTGAAGTGAAAAAGGTGTAACATGATTGCATTGAAAGGAACTCCGACATGTGGTACTAGACAACAAAGAGACTTGAATCACTTTATGTGATCCATGCATTCATCCCCAGTACCTCCAGAAAACGAAATGCCTTACATAATCTGGATCCATTGCGTGCGGATCTCAAAGTTTAGGAACATTGATGAGCGGGGGCCTAACTGGTTGATTATCTTCAAAGTTCTTAGGAATGGCATAATCCCAAAGTTTCTTGTTTCACAATACTATCTGAGCAGCGGTTGTGGTTGCTTCATTCTCAGCTTGAATGTGGGCATGTTCTTCAGCTCAGACCTCAGCTTGAATCTGAGCACGTGTGTCAGCAATAAGTTTTTCTCTTTGAGCTGCTATGTCCGCGTTGACTCTTTCCATAACCAAAGTGGCTTGGCTCTGTTCGTCAGCCATTTGTCTGGCTCATTGGCGGTTGAGTCGGATGCGTTAGTGGAAGCTTCGTTCTACCTCAGAGTCATACTCTGGTTCAGGGGAGCATCCGATGTTATGCAAAGGTTGCATACACGTTTTCTACCTGAGTAGAAGAAGAAACACACTCTAGATAATGCGGAGAAATGATGAAATCAAGATGATATGAATTATGGTTAAAGAAAAGTGTAAAATCCTAATCAACTAGAAAGTTAACAAGTAAAATTAGAACGTTCTGTTGTCCCTGGCAACGGTGCCAATTTTTTATGGAGCCTCCACTTACGTGGAGTTGTGTGCACCACTAAAAATCCTAGAGATAGTATGTCTCTAAGTTTAGCCTTGTGTATGCTATAATAAGATCTCCACCCACGTATACTAAGATACGTGGAAGTCTTATCATAGTATAGTTAAGGGTCAAATCCACGAGACAACAGTCTTGTTAAGAGTTTAATAAGATGGAAAACGTAGTAATTCTACTTATCTACTTAAAAGTTGATATTTAGATCCAAGAGTTGGTTTGGTAATTAAACTAATGTGCAAAGGAAGTAAATAGAAAGAAAGTAAACTTAAGGTTGTAAACGATATTTGGGAAACCACTAGGATGTGACCGAGTTTCACCACCACTACACATGGATCAAAACATTCATCATAATAACATGGCTTGCAAAGAAAAGGGTCTAAACAGTTAGTATCTTTGTAGACTTAGCTTCCTTTCGGATAACTAACTATGAGAAACGTGGGGGTATTGCAATGACAGCCATTCCTGAATGAATGTTCACTTACTTTTCATTACTCCCTCCATAAAGTGTGTTCCTCGACCCATTAAAGTTGTACTTTCACACATCAACTGATTCCATTTCATAATATGGAAGTACAACGATGGGGGTGAGTTTACTCCACTCCATGAAAGACGTTCCTAGATACTGAAACAGATGTATGGTGACTACATACATCAAGAATTAACATGCAATCGGTAATCAAATCTAAAAGCACAACTGTAGACAACTCATACTGATAGATAAAAGATAACACAAGTTGGTAATCAAGCAACAAGCATTCATTAAATGATTGATGTTAAACTAAAAAGATAGTATTTTTCTATTGCAAACTCATGAATTACAATGCATGAGATGAAAACATGGGTAGCGGGGCTACTCCCCGCACCCTAGTATATGAGATTGCTCACTCATGGCAAGAACAAAGAAGGAGGCAGGAAGAGAGAGAGAAAGCATCATCCCCATGTAGGATGGAGGAAGGTCGACCCCTTGGAGGAGAGAGAAACTATATTCACGCCGTGTGGTTGCCTTGATAAATAATCCCACTTCCCACCTTCTTATGTTGCTGAGAGAGGAAATAGCTTGAAGATGGAGTATGGATCTTGAACCGACAGCCTTTGGGCGAAGGATGAAGGTGGAACAGCTCTGGAGTGATTGGGGCAACCTCTGGGCACCCAAAAAGTTGATGCCTAATGAGAACTCCTTCAATTATATTTATAGTCTTCCAAGGAGTCCCAAACGGTCTTGGGACCATTTGGGTCTTTAACGGTTTGGGGATCGTATGGCATCATATAGTCTCGGGACCATTTGGCTTCAAATGGTCTCGAGACCATTTGGCTACATACGGTCTTGGGACCGTTTGACTTCATTCAATCTTCCAGACTATTTGCTTTTATTCATTCTTGGGACCGTTTGGGTTCATTCAGTCTTGGGACCGTTTGGATTTCATTCGGTCTTAGGACCGTTTGCCTTTATTCGGTCTTGGGATCGTTTGAGTTCATTCGGTCTTGGGACCATTTGGACTTCATTAAGTCTTGGGACCGTTTGAGTTCATTCAGTCTTGGGACCATTTGGACTTTATTCGGTCTTGGGACCGTTTGAGTTCATTCGGTCTTGGGACCGTTTGGACTTCATTTGGTCTTGGGACTATTTGAGTTCACTCGGTCTTGGGACCATTTGAGTTCATTCGGTCTTGGTACCATTTGGACTTCATTCGGTCTTGGGACTATTTGAGTTTATTCAGTCTTGGGACCGTTTGAGTTCATTCGGTCTTGGGACTGTTTGAGTTCATTCGGTCTTGGGACCATTTGAGTTCATTCGGTCTTGGGACCGTTTGGTAATCATTCAGTCTTGGGACTGTTTTGGGGCTTTTGCAAATTTTTTTTTTGGGTTTTTCTGTAAGAAGAAAAAGATAAATGTTAGTTTAATGGTGAATTCATAATAACGTAGAAAGTTAAGGATTATATCTAATTTATCTAAGAAAGAGTATGGAAAATTAAGAAAAACTAGTAAGATAACATCACAAAATGGGAGGTTATCGCCTACATGAGGTTTTGTCTCAATGTGCAATTTCAATCTAACTATTTAGCATCATAGACTACCCACCAACACTTTCCTTTTTCTTGTGTATAGTAAAACAATTAAATTTTACCTTCTTTCTTCCTCTTTGGTTCACCTCAGCCTTGTTCCTTTCCCTTTAACATTGTCTCAACAAACTAGACATTATCATCCTAACTTTTCCTAGAGTTTGGTGGTCTTCTTCTCTTTGTTGGCCCCTAGATGCCACTATTTCCTTTCTCTTCAAACCATATGACACTCGATTTATCTAGGCCCTCACTCTTATATATACCCACTCCCAAACCACCAAGTAAGGTTCCTAAATCCTGAGACCTAGCTAGTTTTCACCCAATTGTATTCGAGCATTGTTCATTAACTCTTATTATTCTGCACAGAAGAGTTGAGTTAGTTGTTGAATTTTTGTGCTATGGGGATCTTTTAGAACTTTAGGTCACTTTGAGGGTTTGTGGTAGATCTTTCTAGCATCCTCGATTTCCTTTCAAGAGGTATAAATTTGGTTGGACTCTTTTTTAATCTATTCCAATGGAATTTTTTGGTCAATTGTGTGTTTCTAGTTACCTTTTTTGGTGGTGTTTGTTCCAACCAGCTTTGTATGGATTTTCTAAAATCTTGTGTGTGTTTTCTTTCTTTTAGGATTTTTATGGTATTTGATATTCACCATCATTGTAGTCATGATGGAGAATCACTCTTGAGTTTGTGTCGATTGTATGAACTCAAGCCAGAGCTTGTTGGGTTCAGCTTGACCTGGGGAGCATGTTGTGGTCATATCACACATGTGAGGTCAATAGTATCAAGAGGTTGTGCATTGGAATCAAATTTTGGTTGACACTTCACACAGAGGGGATACAGGGAACAAATTTCATTATAATTTATTATGGCTAACTTCTTGTGCACATTTCTTTTCTCACCTGTTTGATGGTATTTTTTCCCTTGTTCCCCTATATTTTTTATATGAAAGTGGCTCATTGTGCTAGTAAAATATTCCAACATGCTCTTCCCATGTGTACTGACTTAAACTCCATGGAGGGGAAAATCAATACTTTAAGTGAGGTTTCTATTTGTAAATTAAAAAATCATTAATCTTGTAACTTCAGTACTAATTAGTAGAGCGTCAAAAAAAAGATCATAAACATATTTTGGAATAATATATTTTCAATAATATCAATCAAAATCATAGAACCTAAATACATTGGTTCAGAACTCAAGTTTTAGTGTTTATAGATTAAATAGGTATTTTAGACCTTGACTTTTGAACGTCTATCTATTGGAGTAGTATTATGATCAGCTTTGACATATGTTACTATTCCTTATTTAATTTTAACAATGAATTAGCATTTGATCTTAAATATTTTATTTATGCTGCAAAACCCTAGTATTACAATTCCTTTTTAGTCATTCTTGAAAAAAAACTCTATTATTAGTTGGTTTATTTCTCATTTTATTGATATCATGTTCAATATTTATGAGCCTTTTATCATAAACTTTTAGCATAGATGCTTTCATTATTTACTATTTGAAATTGACTAAAAATGAGTAATTATATTACCATCATTACTCAATTCATGTTGGATTGAGTAGACTAGTATTATATATTTTGTGATCGTGGATTTTATAGGTTGGTTAGCAATGGTAAACCATATATTTTGGGTTTAGTGTTGTGTGCCTAGTGCTAGGTGTTTGAGTGTTGGTGCTCTTAGCTAATATATATATATATATATATATATATATATCAAGAGAGAGAGAGTAAAAGTATTATAGAATCGATTGTGTACAATCAATTTTTTTAGTGCCTATAATTTCAGAAATAAAATTTTAATTAGAAAGTGAATGGCTAGTGTTTATATATGGTAGTGAGATAGACGCCTAAAAAATTTTGAGCTCATTAACATAAGTATAGCCTTTCCATCTTAACATATCAAAATTGAAGGCCTGAAACTAATTAAAATGTTGATTTTTGTACACATTAGATGGATGACCTAAAAGTATTCAAATGAGCTGAAAATTAGTGTATAACTAATTCATAAGGTGAATAATAAGATCCTATGGTTGGATTTTATAAATAGTTGATCCAAATTGGTAAATTATTGTGTTCTATTTGTTCTCTAATAGAATTGATTCTATCCTAGTCTAACTCTATATATATGAGTTTATCTTTAATACCCTTGTGGGTAACTAAGGATTCACTACACTACATCTTATAAAGTAACTATTTGGTCTGAAAGGCAACTATTTGGGCAAAAAAGTAACTATGTTGTCAAGAAAGTAATTATATGACTAAAAAGGTAAAACAAACAGAATGTATAGTAAAAATTCTAGTTACATATTTATTTCAGAATTTTTACTGTGTATTCTACTCATTTTTACTTTTTCAGCGTAATAGTTACTTTTTTGACAACCTAGTTATTTTTTTATCCAGATAGTTATTTTTTGGCCAGATATTTACTTTTCAGGCGGCACATGTAGCAAAACCTTAGCTACCCACACGGATAAAGAATAAACCTTATATATATACATGTGTCTATATATATATATATATATATATATATATATATATATATATATATATATATATATATATATATATATATATATATGTGTGTGTGTGTGTGTGTGTGTGTGTGTGTGTGTGTGTGTATGTATATATATATGGGAATGAGGCATTGGTGCCTCCTTCCCAAGGCTCAGAGTGTGATGGTGCTCTGACCCTACTTTTAGATGGCTCTAGTCTTGTTATATAATAAGTGTACAATGCTTCACTATTATTTTTTGTTGTGAATCAGCTTAATTGATGGAATTCCTATTATTGACTCTAAGCTCTTGGATGACTCCTCATCACTTATTTGCATTTATTCTTTCAATCGCCTACTTGTAAACTTATTACATTTGGTTGCATTGGAACAATTATTTTACTCTAGTTAATCTTATATTACTCATAAATTGACTAATTAAGCACATGCAAATAACTACACCGATGCATACTTTGTTTATTTCAAGTTTGGGTGTTCTTTCCCAAGCCACCTAGGTGTTGATAACCTTAGGATAATCTTTAGGAGGAGTCTTCTCTAGTTAGGATACCTTAAGATAGGAAATGTGTACTATGATATTGTTTCATAATCTTTGTTTTATGCTTCCTTTTTTTATTCCATTATGTGGGTGAGTACGATGCTAAACGTTGACCTTGTAATAGTTAGCTTTACACTATGTTGCTACTCTATGAAATTGATTGGTACTTCGTATTTTAAGAATGAAACAACACCCTTTTTCTTGTTTGTGTTTTGTTTTATTATATTGGGTCAGATGATTTCGTTCCCATAGTAATGAGTGGTACCTCTATCAGGTTCCACACATTGCAAAAAGAAAGGTCGCTAGCGAGCCTATTCAACTTGCTGAAAAATAGTGCCTCTTTTCTATAGAATTTTGTGTGATCTAGAGTGAAATGTTGATAGTCACTTCCATAAGACTATCCCTTGTTTATAGTCCTATACTTTGTCACTAAAAAGGATATCCAGAGATGCTTCTTGTAGAAAAGGTAAGGTCTAAGTGTGATATTCAATTGGGTATGTCTATCTTGAACTAGGACACATGTCATAGTTTAGAGTGGTCTATATGCTTCTAAACACACATTCATGTTGTTTTAATACCAAAAATTCTAATATAACGTAAAAACATTTGAGTATATCCAACTATTAATATTATTTTATCATTTTAAAGTCCTTTCATAGTCATGGTGTTGGGCACAAACTCGTTTCACAATCTAGTTATACAGGCGAGAGTGTGATTCTTTTTAAGCCGTGTGTCACACTAATGCAATTGAGGAATAGTTGTGGTATCTTGTATGTTTGTGTGTATCTAACATATATGTTGGTCATTTTATAATTAAAAATATAGTGATATATATATATATATATATATATATATTTCTGAACATCTTGTGTTCGTGTATATAGTTTATATTGTTTTGTTATGTGTGTCGAAGCTCTTTTTTTATATTTGATGGTGACAAAGGGACATTTCATGTGTATATGGCGCTACTATTATGTCCCATCAAGCTTTGGACATATCATTGGAGTGACGTTACTATTGGATCCCATCAAGCTTCATTGGAATTTAATCTTCATACATCATGATCCTCATTCGGTTTTAACTTTAGTATTGGCTTTAACCTATTTTCGTCATTGTATATTTCATAAACAGAAAGTGTATATTAAGATAACTTTTTTAGATTAACAAGGAAACTCGTTCTTACTAGGGCTACTAATGGACCTACCCTAGTATGATAAACTCTCGAGGCCTGAGAGACAGTGGTCTCTTCATCCTCCTCGGCTCCCAATCAGCATGGATTGTCATTTGCAGAGTGTTTTATGTGTGATTCGAACTTGAGTCTTTTATTGGACTTACCAAACGCTTATCATATGTCATGATAACTAAAACGAAATGCATCAATATATGGAAAATCTGATGTGTAGATAACATACCAATAAGGTACTTGCTAGTTGGTCGAGAATAACTATGTGTTATATGCTTTCCATTGAAGCTCTAATCGTACTAATACTTGTGCATTATATGATGTCGCAGAAATAAACCTACAATTAATTAATGGTGAAGATTGCTAAGCTGTTTACCACAACCATGGAATTCGTCAAGAGGAAGTTGTTGGTTGATGGCCCTCTCTACAAAGAGGCATATTAAAATAAATGAAATTTAAATAAAAAACAGTTGGAGCCATATATGGTAACAAGTACTATAGTACATGCCCAAAATATTTGGTGCAATAGTGATCAGAGTGAAAAACCATGCATGTCCCTATATTTGAAGTTCGTGGTTGGTAAATTGTTGATAATTTTTTTATTGGTTCTACAGCACTAGCCTTTGCTTCAGCTGCTGGTCCTGATTAATCTAGGAGTAGGCTGCACCTTGTTGCAGATAACACTACCTGTCAAGTGTATTTAATCCTGGAGCTAGGATTTGATGCACCGGTTTGTAGCGGGAGTACGCTACTCTTGTTGGCCCCAGGATCTGCTGGTCTATATTAATCTAGTAGGCTGCACCTTGTTGCAGATAACACCACCTTTCAAGTGTATTTAATCCTGGAGCTAGGATTTGCTGCACCCGTTTGTAGCGAGAGTACGCTACTCCTTACCTCATCGCTTTCCATGTGCATATACAGATGGGCATCATCGGCTACATTTAAATCCAATATACATGCGGCAGGCAATCTAATATGGTGGAGCCTACTCCTGATAAAATCAGGACCAGCAAATCCAACGGATTAATCCTGACCGTACCATTGAATGTGCTGATATATACATACGTGAATGATTATAAGATCAGCGTACTCCCTCGAAACAAGTTGCAGCAGATCCGCACTCGTCACGTTGGGCTTTTACAGGGCTACGTATTCAAACGGGAGGCCTTCCCTTTTTGGGATGCTAATAAGAATCAATAGGATAGTACTCCTATGTCTTTGGCCCAACATTGAGATGGAAAAATGCATCAATCAAAGGGTGGATGAGAAACCTTTTTTTTTTTATAAAGGATGCATGAGAAACCTGAAAAGGGAGAACATTGTGCAAATCTAGGAGCAGCGGAGATGTTAAGATTTATTGTCGTCAGAAAAAGGAGAGCACATTTTTCTCATGTGGCATATCTCAAAACGAGGTAAACATATCATAACTAACGCCCAGTATTCTTCTTCATCGTGATGCTACTGCTGTGGGGACCAACACGCATACATCCTTGAGTGAAATGGAAGTTACACGTACCGATGCTCAACATTCAAATGTGCGCGCTCCCAGTTGTCGTCCAGAGACCAAAAGGCGAAAGGGTGCCTTATCTTTGTCAATTTTTGGATAACACGTTAGACCTCGTCAAGAATTCAAGGATCTACGACCTTCTCCTCGTGTGTGAAGCTGGAGTACGTGTATGTTGCATATCAGTAGTGGGTAAAACTAGATTGGACATTATGAGACGTTCCTACACGTCAAAACCAGTTAATTGGATTACTGCAAAAATAAGCAAATGGACGTCGCTTTCCTCTAAAGTTATAACTTTTAACCTTTCAGCCAAAAGTCAAAAGAATATGCAACATGTTAAGCAGGGTTATAGTGGATGTCATCATATGAACGTTGACAAACTGTAGTTGCGATTACTGAAGATGACTTGCCAAAAGCCTGTTTCTGTGGTACTAGCTAACTCTTTATCATTCGACTTGAGAGATCTATGTCTATAAATTGGTTATAAGGTTTGTTAGTTTTTTGTCTGTCAGTTGCCCAATATATTTGGTGTTGGGGATGTTGTACCGATACGATCTTGGATGTAATAAAAATTTATTACGGAAATATTACCGAAAAGCGTATAAACCCAAAGAAGAAACACCAGAATTAATGTGGAAAACTCCCCAAGACAAGGAGAGAAAATTACGGGACAATATCGGGCAATAAGCATTGTGTAATTAAGATTACAACTCACACTATCCGGATTTAATTATCCCTAAATATAGGTAGCCCTCTCCACACGGGAACAAAAATGAGAAAGAAGATAATCACACCCAGTGTGTACAAAACTTCCATCTTTACTTGATCTCCTCACAAGGACGTTGTCGTTACTGAGAACCGTTTGATGCCATTGTGACCGTTGACTGGGTGGGGTTGTTGCCACTATGGCAACACTGTATCGGTAACCGTCAACCGCTACTTTGCTTCAAGGCAAAGTCGTTGGCCCTCTCTTATCAAGGAAGAGAGATTCTCTGTCAGTGCACCCAAAGTATCACCAACTGTCAGCCGCTACTTCACTTCAAGACAAAATCGTTGACTCTCTCTTATTCAACTAAGAGAGTGTTGACTCAAGGTCAATTAGGTCAATGTTGACTCACGTCTAAATTGACTAAACTCAGGTTTTGATGATGACTAACCATTCCACATATTGGTGTCTAATGCTTCTACTTGAGTGATTTCAGATTAGGTATACATACACTCCAAATGTCCTAACTTGCGCATATCAAATTGGAGAAAAGACAAGTTAAAGTCAATAAAAGTGCATGTTTTTGTAATATGATGTAAATCCATTAGAATCATGTTATAAATCACTTGTAATGATTGTATGACTTGTAATTAAGCTTAGAAAAAATCAGGAGCACTTAGATCGAATGTTTAAGCACTCAAAAGCCATTTTCCATAATTCACATCAGATTGTTCATCGGTTGAGTTCTGTGAATTGCAAACTCGACCGATCCTGGTTGGATCTTGAAAATGACTTTTGATCGATCAAGTTTACACTTCACAGAACTCGGCCGATGGAGTACCTGACCAATTCGATTTTCATTGGTCGGTCGAGTTTTCCCAGGAAAAACTCGACCGATGGTCTCAATATCGGCTTTGTCTTTTACTCTATCAGTCGAGTTACCCTTATAGAAACTCGACCGATTGCACTATATGGAAAAGTACAGAAAAGTGCTTCTAGCCATTTTGGAGTTGCTACAAGTGAAATATATCTGTTGTAAGCCACAAAACGGCTAGTTTTCGTTCTCAAGTGTTCCCAAAGACTAAGAGGCATTCCCAGCTATAAATAGGACCCCTTGGGCTTCATTCCAAGGTTGAGCATTCAATGCAAACTCTATGTGAGGTTCATATTATATAGTTGAGTGCTTCCTACAGCCTCCTCTCTCTCTAAGCTTAATCACTTGCTACATTCGTTAGAGTGAGTAGGAAATCTGTAAGAGAGCTAGTCCTACATGTATATCTTGTGAGGCTCTCACTTCCACCACCTTCCTATCTCTCATTTCAACCATAAAGATGAAGGTTCTCTCTCTTAGCTAGGAGAGGTGAAGAAGAACAAGGGAAGGCATCCCTTGGTGAAGATCAAAGCTGAAGACTTGGAGCAAGAGTGGGTAAATCCTTGGTGAAGGAAAAAGACTCCTTTCTCAAGTGGGTAAGTCCTTGGTGGAAGCTTCTCTGAGTGAAGGTGAAGTCAAAGGTGGAAGATCCAAGAAGAGTGGGTAATCCCTACAAGGATGAAGACTTGTGCAAGAGTAGGTAAGTCCTTGGAAGAAGGCGGAAGACTCCTTGCAAAGTAGGTAAGTCCTTGGTAAGGTTGAAGACTCTTTGTATTGGATAGGTAAGTCCTTTGGTTGGTCATGTATTGTAAGTCCTATGAATGAATATAAGAGTGCAATGGTTAGGAAATCCTAGAGGCTGGCCTCTCTAGGTAAGTGGACTGACTCACATCTAATTTGAAGTGAGGAACCACTCTAAATAGCTTGTCCTCTTGTGTTTTGTCAATCTCTCTCGTCCTTGCTATGCATGTTTTAGTTGCACTCAAATTACCTATTTAGAAACCTTATCTTATGATATATCTTGAAGGTCTAATAAATTTTTTAAGTGTGTTCAGCTCTATTCACCCCCCCTCTAGAGCATCTAATCACCCATCTAGGATCCAACAATTGATATCAGAGCAGGCTTCTTCAAGCATACTTCAACAAGTAGGAGAAGATGGGTGACTACCAAGGAGGGAGATACTTGATCAGCTTACCAATCTTTGATGGGAGCAATTTCCTCTATTGGAGAAGAAGGCTTCAATTCTACATCCAAGGATCAAGTCTTGAGATGTGGCAAATGGTGAACAGCCCATACAAGCTACTGAAGACAAAGATTGAAGAATGGGATGATGCTAACTTGAAGAAAACAACCTTGAATGCTAGAGCCATGCACATCCTCTATGCCTCCATGACCTCCATCGAGTTCAATCGGATTTCTTCTTATGAGACTGCCTATGATGTATGGAGAAAGATATGCATCACCTATGAGGGGACAGATCAAGTGAAGGAAAGCAAAGTCTACATGCTCAAAGGGATACTTGAGAACTTCAAGATGGGAAAGGAGGAGAAGATAGCCAACATGTACTCAAGGCTCAACACCATTGTAAATGGTCTTGTTGTTCTAGGTCATCCTATGTCTAGTGGAGAGATCAACTCAAAGATCCTTAGAACTCTTCCCTAGAGGTGGGAACCCAAGGTGACTTCCATTGAAGAAGCAAGGTCTCTTAAGGATGTCCTTATTGAAGAGCTCATTGGAAATCTACAAGCACATGAAGCCACACTTGACAAGAGGGAGGAAGTAGAAAGACAAGAAGAGAAAGAACTCAAGAGAATGAAGAAGGATGAATTCAAAGCTCAAATCAAGGTTATTCGTGGTCAAGTTTCTCCATACTCTCAAGTTAAGGAATATGTCATGTACTCCAAGGGTAAACTCTACAAAGGCAAGTCCTCCTCCATCCGGTGCTTCACATGTGGAAAGAAGGGTCACTACCAGGAAGATTGCCCACAAAGAAAAAAGACTCATCTTCATAAGAGAAGAGAAGAGAAGTACAAGAAGAAGGAGAAATGGCACTCAAGATCAAGTGACTCCTCCAACTTAAGCTCAAGTGGCTCCTCCAACTCAAGCTCAAGTGGCTCCTCCAACTCAAGCTCAAGTGAATAATTAAGTGAAGAGTCAAGTGGAGGATCTAGCTCAAGCTCTAGTGATGACAGATAATGCCATTTTGCTCTCATGGCATCAACAAGTAAGGACACAAGTGAGGTAAATCTAAACTCTTTAGATAAATAATCTTTGATTGCTATTATTCATGATACTTGTGCCTCTCTTAAGTCTTATAAAAGGAAAAAGAAAAAGCTTGCTAGTGTGGGGCCGTCTCGCGAAAACATGATTAACTAATGTGGAAGCGGTAAACTCTACGGAAGTGATTGTTTAACTGGCAGCGAAATATTGAAAAATTACTAGAAATTAAAACTTGTTAAGAAATGATCTTTAATCCATAAAACTTCTTTATAAGAAACAGGATAAACAGTTTACATCATGTTTTAACATTACATCTCTGTGGAATCACCTTTCGAGTGATTACATACATCCATTGCCCTGCTAACTGTACAAGGCAAGATACAACAAAATATCGAGGCTTAAAGCCAAAAACCTCAGACCTACTGACTCCTAGGACTTGAGAGTACAGAGACGACATAAGACATGCTATCTACAAGACTTGACAGTCAGTATCTCCACCTGAGATTCACTACTGCCCCTGATACTGTTGCTGCTGTTGTTGCTCATTCTTAAATGGATTCCTTCGTCCTCGGCGTCTACCTAAAAAGAAAAATCCCACGGGGGTGAGATAATTGAACAATTGTCCCAGCGAGAGTTATAACTCTCCGCCAGAAGCTTTGTTATTGCAATAAGGAATAACATTAAGCAGTATGATTATTAACATTTAACAGCAGGTTTAATGTCAGTAAAACAACATTTCAATTATAATCTAATTGGATATCAAAGCATATCATATTAAAGAATGTGAAGAACATATATAAACTATGTACATCAAACATTTGTTTCTCATAGTTCAACCTAAGCAATTATGATACACGGTTGATTATATTTCTCAAACATTATTATGCCCTGCGGAGATGAGGTATACCGCTCATACTCCAACTGACCATTACGAAATCGCGTCGGTACCATACATAGGTCATCAAAAGAGTCGGATTCTTATGACCTCATCTTCCACAGTCAGTAAGAGGATTTACTTGCAGGACATCTTGTGTCTCTACTGTAGTAGCTATCCAGGGTATTCTGGAAACTTTGCTATAGAGTTATAGTGATGTTCTGTACTCTCTTCATCATCGAAAGATCTCTTGTTTATCTCTCATCGATACGGTATTGGTGATTTTCCTCGGGAGATTAGTGGTACATCATCCCGGCATAAATATGTAATGAAGGATTGATAGGGTAAAGATACATCCTACATCAATTCCTACATTAGGACGTAAGGATATTTGCATCCATTTCCCCCATATACTCAAAAGTATATGTTCCAGGAGTTCCCTTAGGAAAACCTGTTTCACCATCATTTGGTCTCTGACAATGATGGATCTATGGTCAGGGCCCTACATGATATCATTATACTTGATTACTTAAGTACATTTCAGTATTCTTTTTAACATCATACATGTTTTCAAACATAGATCAACAAAACAACTGCTATAAAGAAAGAATACTAAATGTATCAAGTCTAACTCACATCAGTTATCATATGGAAATCAAATCTTATCCATTTCATTACTATGATTCAAGAATAGGGTGTTCAAACCCTTAAATCATCATAAGTCATCTTATCAGCATGACCTTGATGTTATTCATGGCTCTTACAGCCCATTAATCTCATATGTTACCACTTAAGTTTAGACAACATAGCATATATCACTATTCATAAGGCCTATAGTATGCTTTTAATGAATATGATATCATAACCCTTACCTGGCTATGATCATTCCCTTATAATAACCTGCATGATTAATTCAATTGACAATAGTAAACAATTCATTTCCAGATCAGCAATTTATAAAGCAGAATTAATCTTTCAATACAATGGATGTACCTTCATGCCTTCACTAAGGCTAGGTTCCCTTAATTACATCAAATAGGGTTATCCAATCCCTTTCATTATGATTAGGAATAATGATTCCTCATTTCATACTTTAATCATGAAGATTCATCATGCTTAAAAGCATAACTTAGAGTTTAAGGATTATCCTTATTCAATTAAGGTTATTGAATCTCTTTGTCTTATAAGGCATAAGAATTCCTTATATTGTAATTTGTTCATAGGGTTTCATGCTTGAAAGCATGACCTGGGATTAGGGTTAACATACTCCATCCCTCAATAGTTAGGGTTTCCTGTTCATGTTATCAGTCCAACCCTAGCATGTTGTTCTACCACTCTTGGGAGCATAGAAGGACATGATGAATGTTTATTCTTGATTACAATACTTATTGAATGTCATTAATTATCCTCAATTCTAAGTATTAGCCCATTCCTTCTTCATATCATGTTATGATTACATCATACTTTTTTATTTGACTTATTCCAATCTCAAGGCATATTAATCTATACTTACCAAGTACATTGAGCCCATTATATCTTATTGTAAAAAATTACTCATCATGCATTCCATGTATCTCTTATCTAAGTATAATTGTTTTAAAGGTTCATCAAGGTATATTACCCTGAATTATTGAATGTGATATCTATCATATCTTGATGTATCACTTTCTTCTCATTTATAAAGGTATTTATACAAAGGTCTAAGCATCATCTCTCCTCTTAAATCCTTTATCATTAACATGGTTCTTTAGCCTTATTTCTTATGTTTATGACATAATCATTCTATCTAATTGCTTTTACCCACTCCTTTCTTTAATGTACTGGCTAACAAACCATCTTTAGGGTCCTATCTATATTTACTTGTCATTACCCTAGATTAAGTCTTAGACCATCTCATAGTACCCAGGTTTCCACTTTTCAAATTCTTTTATAAAACACCACGGCCGTGCTTCCTTGCACGGTCATGCAAAGTAAGGCTACCACGGCTGTGCTCCCTTGCACGGTCGTGCAAGTTAAGGCTACCACGGTCGTGCTCATTTACACGGTCCTGCTACATAAGATCATTACATGATTCATATTTATATATATAAATATATGTATTCTAATCTTTCATTCTTTCAACTTGATTGGGTCACATCAACCCTTCAATCAAGTACATACTACTATGGTTAACATAGTGTATCAAGTTATTAATCCTATAAGCAATTAAGAATTCTCCCTTTAATTGGTACTAGTCACTTAGGTACTATTAGGGTTTCAACCTTTGTACCTTCATTGATTATCATTACTAATCATCATTGGATCAATAGAACATTCATCATCTTAATTCTCAAAGATTTAATCACATTGGACCTCCATTACATAAGGTATCCAATTGAATTAAGGTTTCCAAAGTTTATTACTTCAATCATTGAATTCATGGAACCAATCATCAATTGGACCTATACTCATACCTCAATTGAGTTTAATAGGTCAACCTTCAACTGATTTGACCCTTAATTAACCCTCAATTGTTCATCAATTAGGGTTTGATTCAATTGAATTAGGGTTTGGAATTGATGATCCTTCAATACTAATCAATGTAAGACTAGTTATTTTGAAACCATAGAACCATCATCCAAATTGGGTATGACCTGACCCCAAACGGTCTTGAGGTCGTTTGGATGACCTCCAAACGGTCTTGAGACCGTTTTCCCATCATATCATCAAAATCCAAGTCAATCAATTAAGGTTTGGAGCATTGGATTGATCACCAAATCAGCAATTGATTACACTTTAACTTAGTAACACTGGATCATCAATTGCTTAACCATACTCATCCCTAGACCTCCAAATGGTCTTGGGTGACCTCCAAACGGTCTTGAGACTGTTTGGATGAGTTCCAAACGGTCTTGAGACCGTTTGGATCACCCAACCCTTGGATTCTAGTGATAAACCATTAGGGTTTGAGCTATTGAGTTGATCATAAAATCAGCAATTGATTGCTTTGTAATTGTGTACCTTTGGACCTTCAATTGGTCAACTATACTTAACCCCAGACCTCCAAACGGTCTTGGGTGATCCCCAAATGGTTTTGATACCGTTTGGGTGATCCCCAAACGGTCTTGGGCCAATCAACCCAAAACAATCAACTCATCACTTGCAAAATCAGCACTTAGCCGATTAGGGTTCATATCACATCTTTGGATCTTCAAACACATATACATACTTGACCCTAGACCTTCAAACGGTCTTGGGTGACCCCCAAACGGTCTTGATACCGTTTGTATGATCCCTAAATGGTGTTGAGACCGTTTGGGCAAGAAAACCCAAAAAGTCAAATCAATCAAGTTGAAAGTTAGCACTTAATCCAATTAGGGTTTACCTAATTGATTAGCCTTTAACTCATGATTCCTTGGGAGTTAACCTATACACTTTGGTGAGTTATTAACCAACATAATTATGAACAGTAATCTCAAACGGTCAACGCTTGGTCAACGCCCTCAAATGGTTTTGAAACCGTTTGCCCAAAAAGTTCAATTAATCAAGCTGAAAAATCAGCACTTAATCCAATTAGGTTTGCCTAATTGATTAGCCTTTAACTCATGATTCCTTGAGAGTTAACCTATCACATTTGGTGATTTATTAACCAACATAATTATGAACAGGAATCCCAAACGGTCAACGCTTGGTCAACTCACTCAAATGGTTTTGAAACCGTTTTCTCAAAAAGGTCAAGTTAATCAGGTTGAAAATCAGCACTCAATCCAATTAGGTTTACCTAATTGATTAGCCTTTAACTCATGATTCCTTGGGAGTTAATCCCTCAAATTTGGAGGGTTATCAACCTACATAATTATGAACAGAAATATAAAACGTTCAATGCTTGGTCAACTCAACCAAACGGTCGTGGAGACCGTTTTCTCCAACCGACCTTGTGAAACCGTTTGCCCTTCAAACGGTTTTGCAAACCGTTTGCCCCAAACGGTTTTGCAAACCGTTTGGCCATAGGAGGGGGGGGCAAGACCGTTTGATAAAGTAACATTGGTAATCACGCCCATCTTCTTCTATCTCCAGATCAAGGTCTGTTCCACGTGGTTTTAGTTGCAGGAAAGCAAGGAAGAGTGGTGAAGAAGAAGAACTAAGTACTAATTGCAAGAACAAAGATATGCATAAGAAAGCAAAAGGTTTAGAGTTATAAAACCCGCCTTATGGTCGTTCCTAGAGCTCCAAGCTACCAAGATTCAAGCCTTTAATGGCGTCTTGAGATCCACAGGTCGGCCAAAGGTGTTTCTCCAAGGAAAGGTTGGGAAAGGTTGGCTAGAAAGAAAGAACTAAGTAAGATAACCATGAAACCAACCTTAAAATCCACTTTCCTCCATGAATTCGAGCAAGAAGATGACCCAAGCTTACCTAGGTTCTCCTTGGTCGTTCTCCTCTGCTCCAGAGCTCCAAATCTCTGCCTTAGTCGGTCCAAGCAAGGTGATAAGTGATAAAAGAAGAGAAATGTTCCTTTGTTTGCAAAGTAAAGTTGTATATCTATCTTTGGGTGAAACTTCAACATAAGGACATCTAATTCTCCATTTCTCATCTAGGTCCCTCCTTTCTTCTTTGCACGTCCCTTATCCTTATTTATAAGGCAAAAATCCTTCTAAGACCAAAAACTAAAGGCAAAGAAGGTCAACTTATCACTAAGGTGCACATATATAAGGGTCTCCTTACTTGCAACTTGGTGATTTTAACCACAAAGGTGTTCCCTCTTATATAATTATTCAAAAGAAGCGCCATCTTCATCATTATTACTCTAAATGATGACAAGAGTCATAAAGGATATTCTAAAAAGTATATTATACAAGTTGCACCCCACATTTTGGGTAAATTGCACTTTACACCAAAATTAGGGTTTTAAGCACAAGGATTGCCCCACAAGCTGCATCTTGATGCCCAAGCTTGGGAAATCCATCATACTTCATCATATTCATTCTCATGATGTCTCAACACTATAAGAACATATTAAAATGTGCAATTTGCAAGTTAACCCCTTTTAATTGGGTAATTTGCACATAAGTCCCTATTAACAAAACAATATTATAACATTGTTCAAAAAGGATAGAAAGGGAAATATATGTTCCTCAGAAGCTTTAATTACATTATCAACAGATAACCACAAGAATTTAATCACATGATTAAACAAAACACCTGGGGTTAGTTCATAACCCAGGTCAGGGATGTTACAGCTAGAATTGTTGATAATTTGCATGTAGAATTAAATGATTTTGAACATGCTAATTCTTGCTTGCTTGATGACAAAAATGCTTGTCTTAGCCAAGTAGACTCTCTTAAACTTGAAAATGCTAGTTTTCTTGATAAGATTAGATTTCTAAAAGCTCAACCTCTTATGCCTAGTTCTAATGAAGAGCATACTTTAATTGTTGATTCTCTCATGCATGATATTGATGTTCTTAAATCTGAAAACAAAGACAAAGATTTTGTTTTGCAAGAATTAGAATCTGAAAATGGTGTTTATCTTTCTAAGATTTCTTTTCTTGAAATAGAAAATGGTTCCTTGCTTGCTAAAATCAATGTGCTTGAATCTTGTTCTAGTTCTACTAGTAGAGAGAATAGTGTTGTTGCTCTTCATATTGATAGAGATTCTTATTTAACTAAAGCTCTTTGCTTAGAAAATGATCTTTTGCATGCTAGAGATAATATAAATCATTTGTCTTCTACTATTACTTCTCTTATGCATGATAATCATAGTTTGAGATATTCTTTGCAAAGATTCTTAGTTGGTAAGAAGAGCCTTAATGATAGCATACAACATACTACTAAACAAATTGGTAGACATGGTTTAGGGTATGATAGTAGTCAAAGGAACAACAAAGGTAAAGGACCTCCAATATTCCATGGAGAATCCTCTAGTTCCAAGACTATGGGCACATGCAACTATTGCAAAGAAATTGGTCATTATTCTACTTATTGTCCTTTCAGGAAAGCACCCAAGAGCAATAGGACTTGGGTTTCTAAACTAACCCCTCTGGACCCAAAAACATGATTGGGGACCATTTTATCTTTCTTTTTGTAGGTACTTGCAAATGGATTGACTTGAGCTATTGAATTGCAAATTGACTTGTCAATCCACATAAAAGAAGAAAGGTGAGATGTGTAGAGGGTGACAACAAATGGAAAAATGAATGGTAAGAACAAAGATAATGTTTTTCTTTCTTATAACCATATCTAACTTGTTTTTGTCAAGTTAGTGTGCACAATGCATGTGGATCTTGAGTCAAAAGTGGTATTTTGGGATTTTCTTCACACTCTTGCTCAAAAAATGTTTCTAATTCTTTCATAGTGCATTACTAACTTGCTTACACATGTTTGGATATGGCTTATATTTTTAGCATGCCTTTAAATATGTTTTTATGATATATATGTGCTTTTTGACAACAGTTATGTCGGTCGAGTTTGTCCTATTTGAAACTCAACTGATATGCAACAATGGGTGTTGCCAGTAGGTGTCATCAGTTGAGTTGTCAATACACAGAACTCGACCGATAATACTGTGCAGAGAATACACAGTTGGCTTATTGAATGAGAATTTCCCTCTCAACTAGTTTTTCTCAACCAATAGCCTTATTCTTTGGCACTCTCATTTGGTACCTTTATATATGCATATTTCCAGGTTTTAAATTGCCTACCTTGCTTACAATATCTCTTTGCTCTAAATTGGTATATCTATATCTTGCAATTACTTGTTTTGAGTTGTTTTGTAGGTTTTGATGATGATCTCTTTGGATCTCTTGGTTATGTCTGAAATTGCTTCCGTTGTACTCTAACTTGCTACATCTATCTAGATGTATATGTTGTTTTGATACAACCTTGAGGTTCTTAGTGGTAATCATCTTTTGGTAAGGATGCATATTTGTATGTGAGTTATATCCTTTCATGCTTCTAAAATTACTTATCTCTTTGTTTGGATATATATTTACATCCACTCATAGCTTGCTTTATCTTGTGTACATTTTGGTATCTATTGCTATGATCTAGATCCTACTAGTAGTCCTAGCTTGTGATATCATCTACTAGTAGTTCACATACATGTAGTTCTAACCTTGTTTATAATTGGTAACATTTGCTCATCTAGTGGTATTTCACTATATGCTATGCTTGTATCTTATTTCAAACTTGCTCAAGCTTGTTCCTTGAATTACATATCTACTATCTTGAGTTGCTTGCATAACTGTGATGCAGGGTGCATAAAGCTACATTGTATGTAGAAAATGGAGTATTTTTTGTTTTCATGCAGATTTGGCTCCAGTTTCGGTTTTTGATGCAAGACTAGTATTTTTATGCAGAAATGACCTTCTGAGCAAGACTCATCACTTTACCATGAGCCCTGATACTTTTTGGGCAAATTCTGTCATCTTGAGGGTCAAAATTGCATTTTATTATTATTTTTGCAGCACTTTATCTTGCACTTTGGGTTGTTCAAGTATATGATTTAACTTACTTTTCTTTCTATGTTTGGACAAGCCCCTAGTTGTGCTCTTATACTCTCCTTATATAACTTTTGTTATCTCCTTTCTCTTAACAAGTGGTGTTTCTTATCTCTTCATACCCCCACTTTTTGAAATGACAAAGGGGGAGAAAGGTATGTCTTCTTTTGACAAAACAGGGAGAAGGCATCTCTTACATGAAGAAGAGAAGCATGTTCATGTAAAGGGAGTAGGTAAAAGGGAGAAGACATATATGTGTAGAACATACATGAGTAGAATACATAGTATTCTATAAATGTTATGAAAGCTAACCATGCAGGAGAAATAGCATCAATTGAGGGGGAGTATGAGAAATCCATGTGCATCAATCGAGGGGGAGCATATGGGCTCAATCCTATTGAAACCCCTAGGTTTCACCGAAGGTATGATTTTACTTAAAAGCTTTCAATACATTTATGGAATGGTTTGTCATCGTCAAAAAGGGGGAGAATGTTGACTCAAGGTCAATTAGGTCAATGTTGACTCACGTCTAAATTGACTAATCCCGAGTTTTGATGATGACTAACCATTCCACATATTGGTGTTTAATGCTTCTACTTGAGTGATTTCATATTAGGTATTGACACACTCTAAATGCCCTAACTTGCGCATATCAAATTAGAGAAAAGAAAGTTAAAGTCAATACAAGTGCAAGTTTTTGTAATATGATGTAAATCCATTAGAATCATGTTGTAAATCACTTGAAATGATTGTATGACTTGTAATTAAGCTTAGAAAAATCAGGAGCACTTAGATCGAATGTTTAAGCACTCAAAAGCCATTTTCCAAAATTCACATCAGGATGTTCATCGGTCGAGTTCTATGAATTGCAAACTCGACCAATCCCGATTGGATCTTGAAAATGACTTTTGATCGGTCGAGCTTACACTTCACAGAACTCGACTGATGGAGTACCTGACCAATTCAATTTTCATTGGTCGGTCGAGTTTCCCCAGGACAAACTCGACCGATGGTCTGAATATTGGCTTTGTCTTTTACTCTATCGGTCGAGTTACCCTTATAGAAACTGGACCGATTGCACTATATGGAAAAGTATAGTAGAAAAGTGCTTCTAACCGTTGTGGAGTTGCAACAAATGAAAATATATCTGTTGCAAGCCACAAAATGGCTAGTTTTCATTCTCAAGTGTTCCCAAAGGCTAAGAGGCATTCCCAACTATAAATAGGACCCCTTGGGCTTCATTCCAAGGTTGAGCATTCAATGCAAACTCTATGTGAGGTTTCTATTCTATAGTTGAGTGCTTTCTATAGCCTCCTCTCTCTCTCTAAGCTTAATCACTTGCTACATTCGTTAGAGTGAGTAGGAAATATGTAAGAGAGCTAGTCCTACATGTATATCTCGTGAGGCTCTCACTTCCACCACCTTCCTATCTCTCATTTCAACCATGAAGATGAAGGTTCTCTCTCTTAGCTAAGAGAGGTGAAGAAGAATAAGGGAAGGTCTCCCTTCATGAAGATAAAGGCTGAAGACTTGGAGCAAGAGTGGGTAAGCCCTTGGTGAAGGCAAAAGACTACTTGCTCAAGTGGGTAAGTCCTTGGTGGAAGCTTCTCTGAGTGAAGGTGAAGTCAAAGGTGGAAGATCCAAGAAGAGTGGGTAATCCCTGCAAGGCTGAAGACTTGTGCAAGAGTAGGTAAGTCCTTGGAAGAAGGAGGAAGACTCCTTACAAAGTGGGTAAGTCCTTGATAAGGTTGAAGACTCTTTGTGTTGGATAGTTAAGTCTTTGGTTGGTCATGTATTGTAAGTCTTATGAATGAATATAAGAGTGCAATGGTTAGGAAATCCTAGAGGTTGACCTCTCTAGGTAAGTGGAATGACTCACTTCTAGTTTGAAGTGAGGAACCACTCTAATATATTATCCTCTTGTGTTTGTTCAATCTCTCTCATCCTTTCTATGCATGTTTTAGTTGCACTCAAATTACCTATTTAGCAACCTTATCTTATGATATATCTTGAAGGTCTAATGAATTTTGTTTAAGTGCATTCAGCTCTATTCATCCCCCTCTAGAGCATGTAATCACCCATCTAGGATCCAACAGAGACCTCCTCCATTTTTTCTTGTTCTCTGCCTCTTCTACCACAGAATGCACCAACAAGTAACTGGAGGGATCACACCTCAACTAGTGGGATGTCTCAATGGCCTCCCCCAGGGCCTCTATTTATAGTTCTCCATGGCATTTGGTTGCAACTAGGAATCCTTGTCCCACTCCGAGTCTAACTGTATGTTGCACATAGGAAACCATATTCTTTCCCTTTTATATTTGACTCCTATTAGGATTGGTAGCACAAACCAACTCCTACTGAACTCTAAATCCAACTAGGATGCATGGGCCGGAATTCTTTTCCTTTTCCTACAATATCCCCCTCCAACTCATGAGGGAGACGTCATCCTCAACAATCATGTGGAGTATCTTGTGGACCCCATCATCACATGTGATGGATCCATTATCTTCAAGCATGTCATCATCCAACCATTTTCATCCATCTTCTTGAAGTATGGTCCTGACTTCACTTTGTTCCCAACCAAGTGAGAAGAAGTATCATGGCAGCATTGCCTCTCTCTCCATGCCCACACATGGAACTTTGTTGGCTCCCCCTGACCGGTTAGTTGATCCATCCTGGATAAAACCTTATTTCTGACCTTATGTACCAAGGTTCAGAAACCATCTGATGATGCTCCCCTGATCTTTAACCAAATCCCTTGACAACTAGTTTGAATTTGTATTTGATATCCTTACTGATGTCATCTTTCTTCAATCTATAGACTCGTTTGTTCTTTAGTTTTTTACGGCCCTTGGGAAGTGCCACAAGATCATAGGTATCATTCTTCTGTAAAGAAGACATCTCCTCCTGCATCGCCTGACACTATGTTTTATCTTTATGAGTTTGTGTCTCATGATAAGTCTCTAGCTCCCCTTGATCGATAAGGAGAATATATTGAAATATTGGATATCTAGATAAGGATGACGAACACTGTCAGACCTCCTAAGCTGCCGCTCTGAGGACTATGCCTGGTGATGATCTTTCTCGCCCTACCTAGAAGTCTCTGACTCTGAGTCTGAATCACTCATTTGTGCATTTGGAACTAGAACACTCGATATACTATCATTCTATTTATCAGGGTGATCTTGTTACTCTTATTCAAGATCTGAAGACTGCACCTATGATGAAGTTCAAGCATCCTCATACTCATCATTAGAGAAACTACCACCTGATCTTATAGCATCTACATCATCACTCTTATGCTCTGTAAATGTCTGACTTTCACAGAATGTCACATCTTTGTGTCTGCTCATGGTCTTTTTCACAGGGTCCCATAACATGTAACCAAACTACTGATCTCCATACATAAGAAAGATACATGATACTTATTTATCATCCAGCTCTTGCCTCTTTTCCTTTCAAATATGTGCATAAGTCTTGCACCCAAATACTCATAGATGAGCATAGGATGCACCCTTTCTTGTCCATACCTTCTTCAGGTATATCAACCCCCAAAGGAACTGATGGAGATCAATTAATCAGTTAGCAAGCAGTACTCACTACCTCACCCCAGAATGTCTTTGCCAACTTTGCAGTCTTCAACATGCATCTAAATTTTTCCACTATGGTATGGTTCATCCTCTCAGTTGTAGCATTGTGTTGTGGTGTGTCAGGCTTTGTCCTTTCATGCAGTATTTTGTGTTACGTGCAGTAATCCTAGAACTCCCTGGAGGTTTAATCTCTTCCATTGTCTGTGCGGAGACACTTTAGCTTTTTCTCTATCTCCCGCTCCACCATGGCATGAAATTTCTGAAAACACTAAAAGACCCAATCATTGGTCTTCAACAAGTAGGCCCACACCTTCCTAGATGCATCATCAATGAATGTGTCAAAATACATATTGCCACCCAATGAAGTTACCTCAAACAGACTGTAGACATCCAAATGAACCAGTTGTAGAAGTTGTGACTTCACCTTTGATCTTGTCTTGAAAGAAACATGTCGATGCTTTCCTGTCTGACATGCATCACATGAACTAAGACTAGTGTCCTTACTACAAGGAATCAATCTCTACTTTGATAAAAACTTCAATCCTTTCTCACTCATGTGTCCTAGATGTATGTGTCATAGATATGTCTAGTGATCTTCAACTGCATATATGGCCGCCCTTGATCACCTTAAGTTGGGTCTTGTACAATGTGCAACCAACACTTGCTTGAACACAAATGTATCCAATCTCGATAATTCTGGAGAAGCTGGAATTTTCCATGTTCACCCTCCCAAGTCTCCCCTCCTGTATGAAGTGAAGAATTACTTACTTGATGAATCATGATAAGAAGTTGCAGTATCTACCACCCACTCAGAATCATCATCCTCAGCATGCAAACATTGTTCTTGGACTGTTAAGAGCACATCATTGCCATCATCCCTGTCATCTCATATTGTTGTTGCAATATTCTTATCGTCATTTTGACTGTCGTTGGCTTCAGACCCATGTTTCTTTTTCCAAACCTTGCAATCCCTTTTGAAATTGCATGGATGGCCCCAATGGAAGCACCCTCTACTACTCTTCAACTTGGATCTACCACGACACTTCTCGCGGTTCTGGGACTCAGTGCGGCTCTTGGATCTTCCACGATCTCTCACTCTATCAAAGCATCTACTCCCTTTAAAGTGAACCTTTGATCCATTGTTGCATGAGGCTCGTCGTTGAGTCTCTTCATTCAGTAGACTACTCTTCGCTTGGTCAAGTGTCAACTTACCTTCCTGTATAGAATTTTTGATTGTCACTATGAGAATCTCCCAACTATCAGGTAACGATCCTA
The DNA here is from genome assembly GCA_963693085.1 of Alisma plantago-aquatica. Classification (NCBI taxonomy): domain Eukaryota; kingdom Viridiplantae; phylum Streptophyta; class Magnoliopsida; order Alismatales; family Alismataceae; genus Alisma; species Alisma plantago-aquatica. The sequence goes on from OY856413.1 coordinate 37,335,126, forward strand.
GAAGAAGTAGATCTTAGAGTTCATCATCAAGAGACATCTTCATGGACCCCATTTAATTTACAAGGCTTTGGAATTCATTCATCTGCTCAGCGATGCTTGCACCATCCCGGTACTTGAGGTTCACCAGCTTTCTAATCAAGAAAGCTTTATTTGTGGTAATCTTCCACTCATTTAACTTCTTGTGATTCTCCTACAGATCTTTGGCATTGGTCTCTTCTAAGATGGGATGGAACACAGAAATGTTGAGCCACTTTAACTGTTCCAACAGTCTTCCTATTTAATTTCTTCCAATCTGCATCAGACGTACTCTATGGCTTTTGTCCCTCTAACGGATCATATAGATCTTTGAAATAGAGAATATCCTCCATCTTGGCTTTCCAAATCTTCCAATTTGTACTTGTCAACTTTATCATCATTGCATGTTCATCCTTCCGCATCTGGATGAGTATATGTAGCATGTGCTCTGATACCACTTGTTGGGGATGTTGTACCGATAAGGTTCCAAATGTGAAAAAAACTTATTGTGTAAGCGTTATTGACAAATGTATAAAATGAAAGAAGAAATAACAGATTTAACATGGAAAACTCTCCCCAAGACAAGGAGAGAAAAATCACGGGGCAATACTGGCCAACAAGCACTTAATTAAGATTACAACTCATACTGCCCAGATGTAATTACCCCTAGATCTATGTAGCCCTCCCCATATGAGAACAAAGATGAGGAAGAAGAGAATCATACCTAGAGTGTATAAAATCTCCATCTTTACTTGATCTCCTCACAAGGATGTTGTCGTTGTTGAGAACTTCTTGATGTTGTTGTGACTGCTGACTGGGTCGGACCGTTGGCACTATGACAAGAGTTCATTTGTAACCTCCAACTGCTACTTTACTTCAAGGAAAAGTCATTGGCTCTCTCTTATCAACCAAGAGAGTTGATCTGTTAGTACATCGAAAGTATCATCGACTGTCATCCGCTACTTCACTTTAAAGAAAAGTCATTGACCCTCTCTTATTCAACCAAGAGAGATCCTCCAGTTGTTCTTGTTCTCCAGCCCTTCTACCACAAAAGCCACCAACAAGCAAGTTGTGGGATCACACCTCAACTGGTGGGATGTCTCAATGGTCTCCCCCCGGGCTTCAATTTAGAGGCCTCCATGGCATGTGGTTGCAACTAGGAATCCTTGTCCAACTCCAAGTCCAATTCCATGTTGCACAAAGGAAACCATATTCTTTCCCTTTTAGATTTGACTCCTATTAGGATTGGTAGCACAAGCCAACTCCTACTCAAGTCCAAATCCAACTAGGATGCATGGGCCTCTTTTTTTTCCCAACAATCTCACCCTCTGAACCATTAGGCAGAAATTGTCCTTAACAATCATGTGGAGTAGATTGTGGACCCCAATCACCACATGTGTTGGATCCATTATCTTCAAACATATCATCATCCTTCCATTTTCATCCATCTTCTTGAAGTCTCACACTGACTTCACTTTGTTCCCAAGTAACTGAGAAGAAGTATCATGGGAGGGCCTCTTCTCTCTCCATGCCTACACATGGAACTTTGGGGGTAGGGTAGGTGGGTGGGGGTAGTTTCCTTTTGTATAGGTTATCAAAATGGTGAAGATTATTATCTATAAAGTTGATCAAAAAAATGTCATTGTGGTTTCAAATTAGGGTTGAAAAGTTTGGATCAGATATTACAATGTGAGGAATCAATGGTTTTCCGCAAACAATTTTCGATAAAAATGTCCATCTTGAGATTCAATTGAAACAATGTTTCATAAAATGCTATCATCTTTGATGTTGCAGTGCTCAATAAATGTTCTTCTAATCCATAACCTATGACGTTAATTAACCTCGTACTAGCTAAAATATAGCTAGGAATTATTTTGTCTTCATAAAATCACAAAAATATATTTTATTTTGGTTGCATATTACAATTGAGTTATCTCTCAGTAGTCTCTAACAAACCTCCCTCCTTCCCCTTATTTCATCCATTCATGTTTCCTGCTAGTTTTCCACAGCCTCCTCTTGATAGATATTAATTTATTGCTGCAGCAGATAATTGTACCAGAATTAACAGATTACAGGACAATTTTAATTCAAATTAGAAATATAAAAACAAACATAGTATGAGAAAAAAAACTTACAAAAAAAGAACATTCAAATTAGATCACTCGCTAATCACTAATAGAGGAGGAACATTATTTGAAGAAATCAATACTTCGATATTCGTCAGATGTGCCTTATTCTTCTGGTCTTAATTTGGTCATAGATCTAGTATATAAAGGAGCCATCTCACTCGCACGTTGATGACAAATAGAAACACCACTAGTGTAGCTCAACAACCGTTAGAGACCATCACCCAATAGGATCATTTTCAAAAGAGAGCAGATGAAGATGTTTCTCTTACACTGGAGATGAACTCCACAAAAGTAGTACTAAAAAAAAGGTGTCTACGATAGATAATGAAGGCTCTAGTGTTGGGTTTAAGGGGAGGCAGAGAAGGCAGCAGAAAAAAAAAATTCTCCTCCCCAAACCCAGAACAAGGAAACACATCAACGTCTATACAATAGGAAAGGATGGTTTGTGGAATCATACCTTGTCTCGAGGCCTGCTCGGCGACAATACCTTGTGGCTTGTGCGGTCTTCACCTCCGGTCTTGGACGGTGTCTATGCAGATCCTAGTTGCATCGGGACTGACGACTCCTGGTCTCACCGGGACTGTCGAGATTGACAGTTGTCCTCGGAGCAGCAGAAATCTCCCACCTCTGAAGTAGTCCACACATACCACCTGGAACTCCAATCTCCTTGTCCCACAAGGAATTGGAAGGAGTCGCACCCTCCTGTCAGTGTACTAGTCACTAACACACTCTCCTACCACCAGTCGCTTTCTACAGTTGTCTTTTCCTTGATGTGCCTCGCTTATCGGGTAGCACTTGCTCGGGCTCTCTCTCGGTTGCCAAAACAAGAGATAACGACAACTTTACAGAGCAACTCGTTGCACTGTGTTGTACTTTGAGAAGCCCCCAATACCCCTATATATATAGGAGGGTCATGGAATAGGGTTCTCTATCCCGGACAATGTGGGACTAAAGCAGGAGTAGAAGGGTTCGAGATTTTCCACAAAAACAACCAACTCGCAACCTAAACCGATCGTTTCATTTCTGAAATGGTCGGTTGGGGACTTGAGCTGGTCGGTTGACACCTCAACCGATCAGTTGGGACCCATGAAATGGTCGGTTCATTTATGAACTGGTCGGTTCGTGGTCCTGATCAGTTCCCGATTGACTTTCCTTCTTTTGTTTCTAATTGGTATCAAATACCAATCCTTGTTCCAATCAAATTGGGAAAGTGTAACGAAAAGAAATTTCTCACCAATCCTACTTTCCCAACTTGCTCGGTTGCATTAGTTGAATCGATCGTTTCAACACTTGAAGCAATCTTTTCACCCTGTCCATGAGCCGATCGACTCACCACCTGAGCTGATCGGTTCACCAAGCTGAGCTGATCGGTTCATCACATGAGCCGATCGGTTGGGAGTGCAGATTGTGCAGAAACAGTCAATTGCAGTTTCAATCAATCTGATACTCTAATCAATCAGTCCAACACCTTGAACATTATGATACTGAGCTATCAATTGATTGAGTGTTTAATTGAACTACTAAACTCCTTTAGTAATCAATATAAACATTGTTTGTGGACAAAACTCCTCTTCCAGGTTAAATCCTATGTGTGTGACCCTACAGGTCCATTTCACGTTGGCAATGAAAGTCCATATCACTTATGACTTCACAAGCAAAGAGCGGTGCCTAGTCACACATCAGTGCTACCCAAGTGAAATAGAAAGTTGGAGAACAACTTTCAATCCTACAATCCGTGAATGGTGTTACAGTGAATGTATAATTCCTTTGTCACTAATATCCTGAATGAACTCGAGGCATGGAACAGTCATCCTGTCAATGTTCATTCACTTTCTTGATCTCAGAGTAGATTGGAAGATATATGTATGACATCAATATCACATACTGATTCACACATGTGTGCATGCCTTTCTCAATCATACTCATCAAGTGGCCATGGATATCAAACTCCCTCAGGAGGGACAAATCACATATCTATCACTCACCCCTCAAAAGCCCCATGTGTCAAAGCCACCCAATCATCACCTTTATAACAACCCATGTTTCAGGACTGCGTTTGATGATGTCAAAGTGTGCCCAACGTCATGTGTTGAGTGTAGTGATTTCAGGTCAAAGAATCACACTCACCACCATCACTGTGAGTACTGACTGTGACTACCATGTCATGGTTCCATGTGTCAAACTCACGGTGGGTCTGTCCGGTACACTTGTTCTCTAACAAGTACCTATGTGTTTGGTTTGATATCTCTATATCATGACTAATGAGATTCTGTCATCAACCAACACCACAATCTAGTCTTGTGTGTCATTGCTGTCTATCTACCTTCCACAATGACATCTGACTAGGGACATAACAAGAATGTACAAACTCTTAGCATCCGTATGATCTCATCATTTAGGTCCTCAACCTGAAAGCATACGTCATTGAGTATTGTCATTCTCTAGACATTCAATCTGTTCTATCACTATCTCATATGACTGAACCAGAAAGAATTGGAAGCTCGCCTTTGATGTTTATCAAATCAATATTAATGTATCCCACCAATCATCCCATGATTAGCTCTCAGGGAATACATACCAACAGACTCCCACTTGCACTGCGAGCCAATCACCCTTGAATCGTATTCATAGTGATCTTCAAACATGTCCCACGTGTTATTGTGCTCTAGTGCAAACATAGTGAGTAATGGCAACACCTTGCCAAAGTCAGTATAAATTTCATGTCTCTCATCTCTTCGTTGTACGTCACACGTATGAGATGGAGTTGTAGTAATATGCGATCTAGTATTCCTTTGCTAACCTTTAGCCACATTGCATGATCAAGGATTCCATACTTCTCATCAATGAGAGGAATATCTATAAGTTCATCTCATGAACTTCCAGATCCATATAGTATCCACTGTTGTTCTCTAACGTGTAGATACTCGGCATTTCCTTTTAAATGGTTTTATTGGAACACTTCCAATTATCAACAAACTTTCACTTTTCTATATCATATATATATTTTGCGATTAATTTTTTGTCCTTTCGGAAGTTCGCATCAATGTAACTCTTTACATTGAATTCTTCCTTATCTCCATAGAACTAGTACTTCTCAAGTACTTATCAAGTTCTCATGGTATTCCAGTAACCCTTACTGGAAGTAGACAGACATCCACTCGTCATGTCTCACATATGAGTTATCAGGATGAGCACATCATATTGCCATGTCCTACATACAAGATGATGAATGCATTTTGTTCTTGCCATGCAAGATAATGGGATGATTACATACATGATAGATCCATATCTATTCTTAGTGTTCCCATTCTTCATAAGAATTGGACACTTGGCCTTGGGATACTAACTCCATATAACATGGACAAGTTTTCCTCCCACTGAATCTGTGCATACTAAACCCTTCAGTATAGATTGCCAATGTATGCTTTCTCTTTTCAGGTCAAGAGGTTTTCGAGAACTATCTCTATAGATCTCTATTCCTATCACATAGGAAACATCTCTATCTTCCTTAAAGATAATTTCCACTTTTGGATTTCCATTCTAGAACATTTCCATTTCACATCAACATGTGGAATGTAAACACGCTCCCACTAAATCACAGATCCCTTCTTTATCTTTGACATATCAGTCAAACCCTTTGACTATATCATCAAAGTAAAGATCCAATTCTGAGTTGCTTATACTCAATCAATCACATTGATTAGTCCATTGTAACTTATAGACTTCATTTGCATTAGTGAATTCATAAACCTTATAGGTTGTGTCACGTACACATCCTTGTTTTATTCCTTATAGGAATGCGGTTTTAGTATCCATATGCCAAATGTCTTAGTCATTAAGTTGCAATCAACAAACATCATCCTTCTCAAAATGTTATCCATGTGTCTTAACACTTAAGATTCATTTGCACTTATGGATTTCATCCAATAGGTGCCACCATCAAGGTCATACCTTATGGTTCATATGGATGTCATTTAGGATGTAATGGTCATAAACCATAACTCAAAATTCAGTTCCTCATATTCATCTAGATATTTGACTCATCACATGAACAACTCATCATATAGATAAACGAGGTGTATCCGTCAAGGATATAAGAACTCACAACTCCTTGTGATTCTTAATGTCCTTTATTAGTGAAGTGTATTCTTTATTTAAGAAGAATTTAGTTATTTGATAATCATCCTCTAACTCCTTAGAGTATGATTCCTTCTTGATTTATACATCACATGCCTTAATCATGAGTTCACTATAATCACTCATAAGGATCTCAAACATTTGGTCCAAGTATTTCATTCATTGATCTCATCAAGAATTAACACTTTACCAAATTTGCACTTCATATATGATAATCTTGAACACTTCAAGATATTCATATTGGTATTTCTCTAAACACCATTTGAAGTATTAGCATTTGTTCCAATAGGTACATCACATGTATCATACCTAATAGGATAATCATTCTCCCACTACCATTAGTGAAGATTGATTAATCATGTCCAAGATATTCATGTCTCTTACTGGTTCTCTAACCAAAAAAATGTCACGCTCTGGCAATCAAGGAGGCGACCAGGGTGGTGACCAGGGAGGCAACCATGAAGGAGTGAAAGGGGGGGACTCTGGTGAGAATCCTCCAGGGAGACAGATCAGGAGGAATGGATCTGCGAGTCAGCCTAGAAGAGTGTCACTGGCTTGGGGAAGGGGCAGGTCTGGCGCTCCGGTGGAAAAGGAAATGAGATCGTGGGTGGATATGTTTGCTCCACAGAAGGAGGCCAATGGAGAAGTTCTGAAGCCGCATCCAGTGGAGATAATTGATGGAGCTATCAAGTATTCGAAGACCATTGCGGAGAGGAATGTGTCTAAGTGGGAGAATGCAGTGGCTGGCTATGTGATAGGCTTGAAGCCGCACTGGCCGACATTGCAGAGACATCTAAAGCTAATCTGGAAGATCAAGGGGGGTATGGAGATTATGTCGAGAGGTAATGATCTCTTTATCATTAGGTTCTCAGATCTGAGTGAGATGAAGATTGCTCTGGAGAATGGACCCTGGTTTGTTGTCGGCAAACCTCTAATACTGAAGAAATGGCAGTGAGGGGAGGCTCTGGAGAAGGTGAAGTTGACGGAGGTGCCGGTGTGGGTTAAGTTGTTCGATTTACCTCTTGAATTGTGGGATGAGGAGGTGTTCAGTTTGATAGGAAGCTTCTTGGGTATACCGTTGAGTCCAGACTCTCTGACAAGAGACATGAGGAGGCTTGAGTTTGCGAGAATCCAAATCCTTATTCCTGCGTCATCGTCATTTCCAATAGAAGTTAAGTTGCAGAGTGACGATGGAGTGAAGAGTGTTGTTAGAGTGGAGTATGAATGGCTCCCTACGTGTTGCAAGGTGTGTGGTACCTTTGAGCGTGGGCAGGGAGACTGTCAGAGTGAAAATGAGAAGAAAGGGAAGGCGAAGAAGGTTTGGGTGGAGAAGAGTAATATGGATGCAGATCTTTTCTATGACTGCCTGCCTATTAAGCAGCAGGTGATTGATATTATGCCAGTTGAAGGGGGAAATAACAAAGAAGGTAGCACCTGTATAAATGATGAAGTGGTGGAAAGCTCTGCTGGTGGCAATACTCAGTTGGTGGAGGAAAGGGTTGGTCTACCTGAGATGCATGTTAGTATTCAAACTTTTGAAGCTAGTATCCCCTCTCCGTCTTCATGGAAGGAAGGTCGAAGGAAACAAAGATCTCCTCCAAGGAATGTATCAAAAGTCCCTCAACAAAAGGCGATTGGGATTCCTGTTTCCCCAAATAGTTTCAGGGTGCTTGAATTTGCTGATGGGGGAGAAGAGAATGGGAATGGAATTGGTGCTGGCAGGATTCCAATAGGTACCAGTGCCAATGGTTAGTGACCTAAATGTTATGGCATGGAACGTCTGTGGCTTAAATAAGCCTGGATGTCAAAGGGCGGTACAAGAAGCTATTTGTAACTTTAAGTCCTCTGTTACTTGCTTATTTGAAACTAAGATCAGGAAAAGGAAGATGAAGAGGGTGTTTAATTTTGGTTTCTCGGATTATGAATGGATTTCTAATCATGGAAGCAATCCGCTTGGTAGAGTGGTTATCATGTGGCTAAAGAAGGAGTTAAGCATCTATACTATTGCTGAAACGGATCAGTTTGTGATGTGTGGTGTGAACCATAAGGATAAGAATTTTATTTTGGTAGTTGTGTATGGCCATAATCCTGAACACAAAAGAACTAATATGTGGTCTGAGCTTAGGGGTGCTCTGAATTCTGTTATTGGTCAGTCGGTTTTCATTGTTGGTGACTTTAATGTTATTTGTTTTGATGCAGACAAGTTTGGTAGAGCTGCTAATTCCTATAGTTCGATGCAATATTTCAATGAGTTTGTCAATACTTGTGGCCTGGTGGACTTGGAGTATAATGGTGCTAACTACACCTGGGACAATAGGCAGAAAGGAGGTAATATTGTGATGTCTAAAATTGACAGAGGTTTTTGTAATACTGAATTTCTGGCTGAGTTTCCTAGAAGTTGGGGTGTTATTGCTAGTTCGATTCACAGTGATCATAAAATTCTTGTTACTCATGTGGATGAGTCTAAATACAAGAAGAGGACTCCTTTTCATTTCATTAACTCCTGGGTGGAGCAACATGGGTTTATGGAGGTTGATCAGGGGGCTTGGATAAAGGATGTGAAAGGATGTCCTATGTATAGGCTGTGCAGGAAGCTTGAAAATGTGAGAAATGCTTTGATTGTGTGGAATAAAATGATGGTGGGTAATATCCATGAGAGGAGGAGGATGATGGAAGCTGATTTCACTACTCTGTATGATCTTCTTGATAGTGATCCACATAATGTTGAACTTGTTGAGAAGGTTAATATTAAAAGGAAAGAGGCATGTATGGCATATGAAGCTGAAGAGTCCTTGCTTAGGAAAAAGTCCAGGGTGCAGTGGTTGAAGTTAGGGGATAAAAATTCGAAGTTTTTTTATGCCTCTCTCAGATCCAGAAGGGTGAGGAATACTATTCATGCTTTAAAGATTGATGATCAGATTTGTATGGAAGATGATATGATATGTGAGCATATTAATACCTTATATGAATCTCTTTTTAAAAAGGAAGATAGCAGTTATTGTTTTGATAACTTGGATGTGGAGTTCCCTAAGCTATCTAATGAGCAGTTTAATAGCTTGTGTGCCTATGTTACTGACAAAGAGGTTGAGGAGGTGATTGAGAAGGCTAATGGAAATAAGGCACCTGGGCCTGATGGCTTCAACTATTTGTTTTACAAAAAGTGTTGGGGGATTATTAAGGAGGATGTGATTAAAGTTGTGAAGCATTTATTTGCCAGTGGCAGGATGCTCAAGGAAGCTAATAGAGCCTTGATTACTTTGATTCCTAAAGTGCACGATGTTGTGGATGTTAAAGACTGTAGATCGATCTCGCTGTGTAATGTCTGTTATAAGATCATTTCAAAGATTATGGCGAATAGACTGAGTTCCATTCTTCCTTCAGTCATTGATAGTGCACAGTGTGCCTTTCTCAAAGATAGAAGTATAACTGATGCTACTCTTCTTGTCAATGAGCTTATCAACAATATGATGAAGAGCAATTCTCCTAATTCTGTTTGAAAATGGATATTAAGAAAGTGTATGACTCAATCGACTGGGTGTATCTCTACAGAGTTATGGATAAGATGAATTTTCCCTCCTGTTTATAAATTGGGTTAGAGTCATCTTTGAAAGAACTAGTTGTCAAATCCTCATTAATGGTGTTCCTTCAAGGAAGTTGTATCCCACAAGGGGCATTCGTCAGGGGGACCCCTTGGCTCCTTTTCTTTTTGCTATCTCTATGCAGGGCTTGTCTTCTATGCTTAAGGATGCTGAAAGAAGAAAGGAGTTTGATGCCTTAAGAGCTTCGCATGTGTTTTCTATATCGCATGTCATCTTTGACGATGATGTGGTTATATTCTCTGAAGCTAATGGAAAATCTGTCAATACTATTGCAAAAGTGGTTAGGGACTTTGGAAATATTTCAGGTATGAAGGTCAGCAAAGATAAAAGCTCGGTGTTCTGTAATAGTGTTGCTGATGACAAAAGACTGTTGGATGTTTTAGCGGCTAACATTGACTCTCTGTCGAAAAAGTACATTGGGTTGCCTTTGTTTAAAGGAAGAATTACGAGAAGCTTGTGTTCCCCCATGATTGACAAGATGAAGGTTAGGCTGGAAGGCTGGAAGTCTAAACTTCTCTCGTTTGCTGGGAGGGTTGAGTTGATTGTTTCTACCCTTTCCTCTTTTCAATTATATTGGAAGGTTGCATTTCCTTTACCCGTCAGTGTTCAGATGGAGATTGAGAAGCTCTGCAGGGATTTCCTTTGGGGGGAGCTACGCTTGAGAAGAAGATACATACCATTGATTGGGGGAGCATTTGTTTGCCTAAAGATGAAGGTGGTTTGGGTATTCACCATTCAAGGGATATAGTCACAGCTTGTATAGTGAAAAAGCTTTGGGATGTGTCTAATAAGAAGGATTCTTTGTGGGTTTGGTGGATAAATGAAAGATATCTGAAAGGGGATTTTGTTTGGAGTGTTAAGATCCATTCTAATTTGACTTGGATCTGGAAAAAGCTTATCCTGGTTAGGGATAAGATTGTAAAAAGGGTTCTATTTTCTATAGGTAATGGAGACAAAGCTTTGCTGTGGAGGGATCCCTGGTTGGACAAAGGAGTCTTCTTAAATGACTATTTGTATGATATTAGTCGGATCAATAGTGGTGTTGGTAAGTTTGCTAAAGTGAACTGTTACAGGGATAAAGATGGAGGCTGGAAGGTTTCTAAGTCGAGGCATATCAATCATGTGATTGACTTGGTTAAAAGTAAGGTGTCTACCTTTACGGAGAATGAAGATACTCTCTTGCTGAGTGGTAAGAAGGTGGTTAAGATGAAAGATTTCTGGAATGAGGTCAGAGTTTCTTATCCTAAATGCTGCTGGGCCAAGTGGCTTTGGAAGACAAAAGCGCCTATGAAAGCTATTTGTACTGTCTGGAGATGTCTAAAAGGTGGGTTGCTGACGACGGATTATCTGAAGAGAAGAGGGGTTCATCTTGCCTCTAGATGTGCTCTCTGCTTGGAACCCGAGGAGACTACCTGTCATATCCTTTTTGAATGCATATTCAGCAAACAGATCTTGGGCGAGGCCAAGACTGTGGGTATCTTTGAGAGCATTCCGGCTGGTATGCTGGATATTGTTAATATGAAGGAAATGGGGGTCAGAACCTTCATCATGGTGTTCATTCATGAGGTTTGGAGGGAGAGAAATTGCAGGATTTTTGAAGGGAAAAGTAAAGATTTTGACACGGTTTGGAAGCATGTAAAGATAGCTAGTGATAGTTTTTAGTTGCGTGTTGTTTTTTCTTCTTTGATGTACAGCTGTTCTTGTATAGAACTTATTGCTTTAATAGAAAAAGAGGCAGCACGCTTTGGAGGACCAAAACAAAAAAAGAGTCTAGATTTATCCATCACATGGAAACTAGAAATGAATTTCTCATGATTGATGCTAATTTGATTGTTTGAGTTATCTATAACTTTTAGGTATCATTTTATCTTATGCATATCAAATACCACAAGATAAATAAAGCATTTCCACAAAGATCGTATCTTTATAAATTGAAACATATCTTTATTGATTTCCATCATTTTCATACAATATGCAAAAATAAAGTGTTTCTATCTATTGGCAAATATGAAATAGCAGTTCATAACTATATTTCGTGCCCTTTAGCTGAAATAAACTGAAAGGTACTCCTATCTATGGCAGCAACACTTGCTCCAATGAAGGGTACTCCTTTATTGGTCCTTTCACAAAGGCCATCACTTCTTTGTGGATATTGCATATCATATATGACATATTCATATCTTGGTATCATATACCTCAGATAAAGAAGCGGTTCATTTCATGATACCTTAGGTGGAGATCTCCATCCCCTCCTTCATATTATTTTGTTCTTCCAGATATAGAGGGTAATTCCCTCATACACCCTTTCCCATGTGCCTTGAGGTTGAAGACGGCTTGGGCTGCTGGCTAGCATCAAAACACTTCTTTGCTTTGCCCTTGCCCTTGCCCTTAAGACTTACCTTTCATTGATCTCATCAAAGATTAGGGTTAGTCTTTCTTCATATTTGCCTCTACTGTCCAACAACTTTGTCAACGCTTGTCAAAGTTGTTCATGTTGTAGTTTATCATGAACTGTATGATTCTCACAACATTTGCAGTATCATACCAATAGCCAACTCTTGGCTCATAGGGAATCCTTCTTAGTCAGGTCTTTCCACATCCCCAATCATATTGAGTGTGTGAATACCTTACTGGATCTCCTTCTGTCATGACATACTAGGATAATGTCTTGGAGACATCATATGTCTCATGTTGTCTCTGCAACTCATAGTTCAGAGAACACAACATCAAGCACTCCTCATCAATGTCATCCTCGATATGCTTCCATAAGCATACTTTCAGCCATTGATGTGGTGGGATCGAGTTCATCTAGAATTGGAGTATCCAGGACATAGAGCTTTCGCTCTTGAGTGAGAACAATTCTCAATGTCCTATAACAGTCATGGAAGTTTGTCCCATTTAGCCTGTCCTTTTCAAGGACTGATCGCAAAGAAAAGTGATTGTTGTTTGTTGTCATTTGTACTACAAAAGGAAATATGCAATTTTAGTCCAAAAACTCATTTTTGACTTATTTGATTGATTTGAAAAGTTGACGATATAATTAGGCCTTTAATTAATTATCGCTCCCACTATTTTAGTTCAAATTGATAGCCCTCACCATCAATTTAGAAGATTGCAGCGTACAACCTTCTAGTGGGCAAGATCCTGAAATGCTCTAAGTCATGGACCAGCTAGGGCTGTCACCCACAACTTAGATCTCTCAGGTAGGCAACTCTTACTAATTTCATCATATGCAACTCTTGATAAGATGTCATATGAAACTCCTTGCCATGATCATCTCCATGCCTCAAGGTACTAGATCCCATCTAGATCACCTTGTTAAGTCCGACCCAAAGAAAACACGATGAATATGCACCCTGCTAGGGCAGGCCCACATATCCATCCTGCACGCTTCCACGAGATAGACGGTGCACCACGCTAGGGCGTGCCCACACTTGGTCAATCAAGCTTTTCACGTGTGTCACATTTGGAAGGCATCTAAAACTTAATATTTAATGAGGGATTTGGTTTTTATATACATATACATATCCAATCACCACAATACATAGTACGTATCATATACATGCTATATCCCACAGAAAACATGCAAAACGATAAAAGAGATGATTATGGCCATCCTAATGTGATTCCTCGAGCCAAGAGGAATCACGGTCATCTAGGTCTACATCACATGCAACCTGTAAAAGATGAACTCTGTGCTTTGCCTTTCTGGGTTTGATCAACTCATCACATGACTGATCGGCTCGCCATCAGGCCGGTTGGCTGGGTGCCACCAGCCGATCGGTTGGCTCCTCCAACCGATTGGTTCGCCTGGTCGTCGTGCATCTCATCATGGCCGCCACCCGCTCGTCTTGCTCCTCAAACCGGTCATCACCGATCAGCTCACTCCTTGAACTGATCATCTCGAACGTCAACTGATCGGTTCATGCCTTGAACCGATTGTCTCAGTTGTCGTCAAGATGTCCTCCGTTCTTTAACATAACAGGAAATAAAATATATACTATTTTACATTATAAAAAGAGAAACCTCGAGTTACATTCGAGGGGAGAAAAGGTAGGAAAGAAATCTCGAATTATTTTGAGTTACATCAGGAATAGGAGAAGGAAGATCAGTGTGCAGACCGAGATGCAAGCAACCATATACAACCATACACATATAGGGTTTATTGGCCATAACCACGCTATACATCCACCACAAAACTCGTTTAAGGGCGACGCGTATCGAGTGCATTCATAATACATATCATATATGTAAATTGGGATTTGTGGATTTAGGATTGGACATGCATAAAGCCAATTTTATTCGCATCGTATGCAATAAATAAAGGCGACAAACCAAAATCGATCATATCAATAATCCTAAAGTATAGAGCAGTTGACGTGGCTCTAATACCACTGTTGGGTTTAAGGGGAGGCAGAGAAGGCAGCGGAAACAAAAATTTTCTCCTCCCCAAACCCAGAACAAGGAAACACATCAACGTATATATAATAGGAAAGGATGGTTTGTGGAATCATACCTTGTCCCGAGGCTTGCTCGGCGATAATACCTCACGGCTTGCGCGGTCTTCACCTCCGGTCTTGGACGGTGTCTGTGCAGCTCCTGGTCGCACCGGAACTGATGACTCCTGGTCTCACCGGGACTGTCGCGATTGACAGTTTTCCTCCGAGCAGCAAAAATCTCCCGCCTCTGAAGTAGTCCACATGGACCACCTAGAACTCCAATCTCCTTGTCCCACAAGGAATTGGAAGGAGTCGCACCCTCCTGTCAGTGTACTAGTCACTGACACACTCTCCTATCACTAGTCACTTTCTACAGTTGTCTTTCCCTTGTTGTGCCTCCCTTATCGGGTAGCACTTGCTCGGGCTCTCTCTCGGTTGCCAAAACCAGAGAGAACGACAACATTACAGAGCAACTGGTTGCACTGTGTTGTACTTTGAGAAGCCCCTAATACCCTTATATATAGGAGGGTCATGGGACAGGGTTCTCTATCCCGGGCAATGTGGGACTAAAGCAGGAGTAGAAGGATTTGAGATTTTCCAAAAAAACAACCAACTCGCAACCTGAACCGATCGTTTCATTTCTGAAACAGTCAGTTGGGGACCTAAGCCGGTCGATTGACACCTCAACTGATCGGTTAGGACCCATGAAACGGTAGGTTCATTTCTGAACCAGTCGGTTCGTGGTCCTGATCAGTTCTCGGTTGACTTTCCTTCTTTTGTTTCTAATTGGTATCAAATACTAATCCTTGTTCCAATTAAATTGGGCAAGTATAATGAAAAGAAATTTCTCACCAATCCTACTTTCCCAACTTGCTCAGTTGCATCAGTTGAATCGATCGTTTCAACACTTGAAGCAATCATTTCACCATGTCCATGAGCCGATCGACTCACCACCTGAGCCGATCGGTTCACCAAGCTGAGCTGATCGGTTCATCACATGAGCCGATCAGTTAGGAGTGCAGATTGTGTAGAAACAGTCAATTGCAGTTTCAATCAATCTGATACTCTAATCAATCAGTCCAACACCTTGAACATTATGATACTGAGCTATCAATTGATTGAGTGTTTAATTGAACTACTAAACTCCTTTAGTAATCAATCTAAACATTGTTTGTGGACAAAACTCCTCTTCTAGGTTAAATCCTATGTGTGTGACCCTGCAGATCCATTTCACGTTGGCAGTGAAATTCCATAACACTTATGACTTCACAAGCAAAGAGCGGTGCCTAGTCACACATTAGTGCTACCCAAGTGAAATAGAAAGTTGGAGAACAACTTTCAATCCTACAATCCGTGAATGGTGTTATAGTGAATGTATAATTCCTTTGTCACTGATATCCTAAATGAACTTGAGGCATGGAACAGTCATCCTATCAACGTTCATTCACTTTCTTGATCTCAGAGTAGATTGGAAGAGATATGTATGACATCAATATCACATACTAATTCACACATGCGTGCACGCCTTTCTCAATCCTACTCATCAAGTGGCCATGGATATCAAACTCCCTCAGGAGGGACAAATCCCATATCTATCACTCACCCCTCAAAAGCCCCATGTGTCTAAGCCACCCAATCATCACCTTTATAACAACCCATGTTTCAGGACTGTGTTTGATGATGTCAAAGTGTGCCCAATGACATGTGTTGAGTGTAGTGATTTCAGGTCACAGAATCACACTCACCACCATCACTGTGAGTGCTGACTGTGACTACCATGTCATGGTTCCATGTGTCAAACTCATGGTGGGTCTGTCCGGTACACTTTTTCTCTAACAAGTACCTATGTGTTTGGTTTGATATCTCTATATCATGACTAATGAGATTATGTCATCAACCAACACCACAATCTAGTCTTGTGTGTCATTGCTATCTATCTACCTTCCACAATGACATCCGACTAGGGACATAACAAGAATGTACAAACTCTTAGCATCCGTATGATCTCATCGTTCAGGTCCTCAACCTGAAAGCATACGTCATTGAGTATTGTCATTCTCTAGACATTCAATATGTTCTATCACTCTCTCATATGACTGAACCAGAAAGAATTGGAAGCTAACCTTTGATATTTATCAAATCAATATTAATGTATCCCACCAATCATCCCATGATTAGCTCTCAGGGCATACATACCTACATCTAGGGTTTCAATCAGGAATGAAAGATGTTGAGAGATGTGATAAACCCTTATGTAAGGGGCCTTATTTATAGTTCTCCCACACTACCGTGCTAGTCATGTGAAGATGTGATCATACGGTCGATCTTGTACATGTAAATGGAGTATAAGGAGTCAATTTTCTATTCAGTTAAAAACCATTTAATAAAGAATATTAATTAAGTAATCATCCTCTTGTGTAAAAAGAGACGAACAAGTTAAGACAATTTCCATGACCCACGTGCATGTACCCTTTCTTGAGCTTGGGCCAGCCTAGTGAGGTGAGGCATGATGTGTGTGCACTGTGTGTGTGGTCATGATATCCGCCACAAAGGTAAGCATATCCTCCCCTTACAACTTTTAGACTCTAGTGCCATAGGCATTACTACATGTAAGGAGCACAAAGCTTTAGAAGTAGGCAATGTGGGACTAAACCTTCTTACCATTCGCAAAAATGACAAGAATTGTTTTTATCCTCCTACTACCATATTTTTGCTACATCTATATTGGGATTAACTCATACTATCTTAGAAAAAATTAATATAATAAATAATCCCCCATAAACTCCACTATTTAGAGTGTTTTTCTTCCACTAAATCCTTTATATTGTTCTTTTGGTAGGTGTCTTTCAGTTTGAAATATTCCTAGGTTATCCAAATTTCACTTCTATGTGAACTAGGTGAACTAACATCTTGAATGCAACCTTTGGATGTAAGAGAATCAGCTGGTAACAATACAATAAAGACTACATAAACAAAGAAACAACTGGTGTGTTAAATGATATACATCTAAATCAAGAATCATGACTAGTATTAGAGAACAAACTAACTCTCCTATTGCAAACTACAAAATATCAATCACTTAGTTGGAGCCTCCAAGGATGTAATTCTAGCATCATGTCCCTAGACTCAATACCACTTAGAGACTAATCTTTTACTAACTTATAGTCGTGACACTGACATGTTTTCAAGGGATAGACACGCAGATGCTAATAGCATTGGGAAAATTACTTAGTGTCATTCAATTCACTCGATAGCTTATTATTATCATATTGAACCCAATTTGTGGGATATTTGTGCATTTGGATTGGGTTGCTA
Organism: Alisma plantago-aquatica; assembly: GCA_963693085.1. NCBI lineage: Eukaryota > Viridiplantae > Streptophyta > Magnoliopsida > Alismatales > Alismataceae > Alisma > Alisma plantago-aquatica. Next base: position 37,352,760 of record OY856413.1, read on the forward strand.
CTATTTATGAATAAAAAAGGATCTCTGTCTCATCCCAACCTGGATTTTCTCAACTAAAACTAAGGCAAGACCTTTAATCAAAGGGTCAACTGTATTTCTTTTCTAGCTACCTAGTCTACAGCCACAACCCCATTAGACACCAGATCCATTATAGACTTGAGTTTGACTTCGATGTATCTATGATATTTTTATTGTACCTAGAACTCCTTATCTTGGTTATGGTTATTGTGTTATCTCGGTGGATTGATATTGCAAGAAGTTGCCTATTTACATAGGTAAACTGGACATAATCCATGTAACCATTCAGATCCTGATCTAGTTTCATTTAAAGCACGGAACTCTACCTCAAAGGTGGATCGAGACTATATGATTTGTTTCTTAAAGCTCTAGGAAACAACACCTCCTCACAATATGAATATATATCCTAAGTCACCATTGCTCTTAGAGTTCATGGAAATCCAACTTATATCATATCATTTGACTACAGAATGATATTTTCCATGCAGCCAAAGGGTATGAGTTCGCTTGATATATCTCAACACTATGTCAAGATATTTCTAATGGGTCTTCTTGAGACAACTAGTATCTCTACTTAACTTACTCACAGCAAATGCAATATCTGATTGTATGTAGTTGATAAGATGCATCAAGCTTATGATAATCTAAGAGTATCATAATCAAGACACAACTCACACATGAACACCATTATTATTCTTGGGAAATGGTTTGGATGAATAACATGGAGACTTAACATATTTGCATGATGTGTATTCAAACCTCTCTAATATCTTTTTAACATAGGGATATTGAGATGGTGTAATGCCATCATTAGACCTAGTGATTTTAATCCCTAAAACTACATCAGTGACACCCATATCTTTCATCTCAAACTTTCTACACAAGAATGATTTTTTCTCATCTAGGACTCATATCTGAACCAAAAAGTGGGATATTGTTTACATATAAACATAAGATTATGAATGTATCTTCAGCGATCTTACAATAAACACACTTATGAAAGGTGTTAGAAATGAAGCCAAATGATGATGTCAACTATTAGAAATTAAACCAAACAATGATGTCATTGAATCAAACTTTTCATGCCATCTCACAGGGTCTTGTTTAAGCTATACAAAGAATTAAAAAATTACATACATTGGACTCATTCCCATGGCCTAAAACACTCAACTTGTTGCATATATATCTCCTTTTAAATATCACCATGCAGGAAACATTCATCTAACAGATAGAGAGATTATAAGTGGAAACCAGTGCAGTGAGGATAAAAATCAGGTCATGCAAGAATGGGTCCTTTATATGTACACTGACAACCAATATTGTTGGGACCTCTCTTTTTATTATCATAAATGCCAACTGTTAGAAAGAAACATTATATCTAAACCTAAATTAATAAACAATATTATCATTTTCAACAAACACAATTAATATATTATCCAGAAAACAAAGGTAAACATTTTTCCTTTTCTTCATAAAACCTTGTAACCAATGTCACATCAATGACAACATATTAAATCACAACAGATAGTATGAAATTACTACAACCAGATGTGTCCCTAAGATGTGATGTCAGTTTACATCATTTACATATATATGAAAGAAAAAACTCAATCTAAAACCCATCCCAGGAAAGGGAGAGTATAGGGACATTCTAGTCTAGATTATTCTTTTTACATATTATTTTTCAGGACCTCCTCATTGGATACTATTATACTTAAATACATTTGAAAGAACCTCATGAGAATCATATAGAGCCCCAATGAGTGGATACCTCCCACTCTAGTTTAGTACATGCATCAACATCAGATTAAGTATAATGAACTTAAGAGAAACTTGCATAGTTTCAAATGTCTAGCAGATAGTTCTAGAATCCAGTCAAATCTAATTTATGATAATTATCTAATCAATCATATAAGGTAACCACTTAGACAAAATCCAACTTCAAAACATTTTTAGCATGACTATGACTCAATACATGTTTCTTAATTCATTACTTTAGTAAGAGTAACAAGTCAAGCTCTACACATTTAGAATCAATACATAAAAATAACATCATGCTTGTGACACCCTACCAACCAGACCCAGAACAAAACGTGCAGTCCTAAAGTTGAAGTACACATCAGACATGTCTACCAAACATGGCTATTTAAATGACAAGTAAGTCCAAGTGATTCAGAGTGGATATTGAATCCATGTATCAAGTATTTGTCAACATTTAAGATTAGATTCCTCACTAGACAAATTAGAATAATGAAATAGATTATCTTCATAAAGGAATGATTAATATCCATAATGACAAACATATTCAGTAATATCAGGTCTATCAGCTAGTAGTTTAAGACATTAAAGAAATGTTTTCCCTAAAAGTACTTAGATTGTACCTCACCAAGTAGAAGTCACCACACATGATTCTCGTGTCAACGACTCATAGTCAATATCTTAGGGTTTAATCGGCCACCCTAAGACATGAACGATAGACCCTGGTCCACCATAGGGTTCCCTAAAGAGGCTTAAGTCCTCATCTTAGGTATGTGAGGTAGGAACAAATATAATAGCATATCATAATATCACATATCATCATAATTCACATGTTATATAGTTTTCATTAGATTAGTTTTTATTCGTCTTGGTCATAGACTTTCACAAAATAGGATTTAGGGTCGGAATCCTACCATATGACTCATCCCTAATTCTTGGTGGTCTAGCCTTCAAGCTCTAGATCCACACTTTAGAAATCCTTCAAACAAAACTCTGATTACTGCAAGGAGATTCGTTTCGATTCCCTAGTGTGTAACTCTTAGGAAACTCACACTATTCATGGCACCTAACTAGATGTGTCATCATTTCACTTGTCATTAACCCCTTTTACTCATCTTAAAGAAATTAAGATCATCATTTATCATATGTGTATATTCTCACATGACTAGAATGACATAAAGCATATTAGGGTTAATAAGAAAGACAATGACTAAAACAAGAACAGCTGATTTGTAATTTGCAACATAAGTTTTCTTTCCATTTCTACATCATCTCATATTAGTCATTGTTAGTCATCTATCAACCCAAGACATAATCTCATTATCCATCATTTACCCTGAATAGGGTTTCTCAAATGTAATCCATGCATGTTAATTCAATCTTAACATATTTCTTATCAACCCATTCCATTTCAAATTTTCATCAAATATTCACAGAGAAATTACAAATAGAGACAATATAGGCATATAGACTGCCTTATGGCATTCACCATAATCAGAATACGTTTATCAGACAACATTTAGTTATTCCTTCCAATTTCAATAGACATGGTTAAATTTCAAGCATAAATGTGCATAACATAATTATATCTCCTCATCTATTTTTTAGCATTCTTAAGTTAGGGTTAGTAATCAACACATGTTTGATTCTTATTTTAAGTCCATCAAAATAAACCATCCTCAGAGTACAAGTATACTAACAAACAGTTACATTTTAAGAACTCATTCTTGTGTATCAATTCACATCGTTGAACATCATCTTGTAATTGATTTTCACTATGCTTATATGAATTCCTTAATTTATCATTTGAGACCATTATTCATTAGCATTACACAGGTCATCATTTTAGGGTTAGATTTATATTCTTATATACATCTACTAATTTTGATCATTTTTCCTTCATTTGACAATTTGTCAACTCAACCTCTTTCTTTTCATGTTTACTACTACTCTCAGAACAAATCATTCTAGATTTACTTAACGCATAAGTTTTCACTCTCACTGAAATCCTTTATAGTTGATTTTAGTGTATTAAATTCATTTAGGTCATCCCGAATATACTTAAATTAAAAATATAAAGCATCTCCTCATAATTATTCTATTAATATTTTATTCAATACATATCATCACAATTCATATCACCCTTGTCCATTTCTTAGTTTACACATAGATACATGTACCATGTCATTTGACTCATAATGGAATTTTGGCAAATAAAAGCAAACCTTCAATTCCTTATAAAACTCTCAAATTATAAGGTACTCCACATATTATGGTTACATCTTCTTACCTCTAAATCTATAATCAACTTCTCAATTTATTATTTCTATCTTGTATAAAAGGCCCACATCCATGTGGAGTTTACTCGCTATTTCATATATTATAATAAAATAGGTGCATTATGTTTAGATCATCATAATAGGTCTTATTATCATCAATTGACGTAATAATGCATTCAATTGGGAATTTCTTCACATTTATAAGGTTACGTACAATTCCAAGATTTATCTGCATACTCACCTAAATGTTGAATTTCTAGGGTTTTCAATAACTCATCTAAGTTCAATACATCATAAGAACCTTATTACTCGATAGTCTCAACATGGTGTATAGAGGTTCATTAGGGCTAATCAGGTTCATGGAAATTGTAGTTTCCATTTTCACATAATTCATTCATCAATCATAAGAATGCATCGATTCATTAGCCCATTTGAGTCAATTCCTCAACAAAAACCTAGACATGAAAATTGTTATCACAAACCATCATATTGATCCTTATGTATATGTCATATTAAATTTCAATAATATTCAACAATACACTTGTGAAATTCATTCTAATACAATTCTATTATATATGTCAACTCAATTTCCAAGCATATCATTCAATAGGTTGATTCTAGGCAATACTCTTATAAAAAACATAGGTCTATATCCACGGCATTATTCACAGAATTTCAATCCATAGATCAGGAACAAGACAAACATAAATCAATGAGAAAGGGCTTGAATCAGTAGCATTTATTCTCCCAAAATCATCCCAATTGATTACCCAGTTGCATACAAATATTAGCAATGATCTTGATTGTATTAATTGGAGAGAAGTAGACCTTCAACATTATTATAGAGATTAAGAGGGAGATAAACACTCACCCTAGGTGCCAAGCACCTTATAAACGTAGTTCATACTCTAAATTTCTAGCAATCCAATCAAACTCTAGCCATCAACTCCTTTTCATCGTCCTTTCAACTCAGAAACTCTATAAATGGAGAAAAGGAGAGAAATAAAGAGAAAATATGGTGATTTGTTATATTTTTGGTTCAAATCAAAGGGAGGACGGCATCTAGACATAAGAGAAAAAACCACAAATCATATTCAACTCCATTAAGACCAGAATTGAAACTTATTGTTTTAATGGAATTCAGTATACAACAGTTACATTCATATGAAAGAACAAACTCGGTCTACAACCCCATCCAAAAATGAGAGAGTACGTGGACATTCTAGTCTAGATTATTTTATTTTCATCTTCTTTATCACAACTTCTCCGTTGGATAGCACAACCTCTTGAGACTCATATTGAGCTGTAGTGAGTGGATGTCTCCCACTCAAGCTGAGTACATGCATCAGAATTAGATTGAGTATAATGAACTTAAAAGAAACCTAAGTCTAATAGATAGTTCGAGCAACTATTCAAATCTATTTTAAGATATTATCTAATTAATCAATTAAGGAAATCACTTAGACCAAGTCCAATTTCAAAACATATTTAGAGCATGACTACAATTTATTATATGCTACTTAATTGAGTACTTTAGTACAAGTAACAAGTCAAGACCTAAATATTTAGAATCAATACATAACAATAACATCATCTTGGTGGCATCCCGACCAGCCGGATCAGGAACAAACGGTCCTAAAATTGAAGTACATATAATACATGTCTACCAAACATGTCCATTCAAATGACAAGTAAGTCTAAGTCATTCAGAGTGGATATTAAACCCCTACATCAAGTACATGTCAACATTTAAGATTGGATTCCACATTAGACAAATAAGAATAATGAAATAGATTATCTTCATAAAGAAATTATTAATATCCACAACAAGAAACATATTCAAGAATAGCAAGTCTATCAGCTAGTAATTTAAGACATACAACAAACATTCAATTCATATTCTACACGGCTTTGTCTTCTTTTATTCATTTTCCTTGAAACTACTTTACTTTACCTCATCAAGTTGAATATTCCATGATTGATTCTCGTGTTAATGACTCATTGTTACTATCTTATGGTTTAGCTAGCCACCCTATGACATCAACAATAGACCTTGGTCCACCATAAGGTTTCTTAAAGAGGCCCAGGTCCTCATCTTGGGTAGATGAGACAGGAACAAACATAATAGCATACCAATATATCATGTATCATTATATTTAGCATGATTCATAGTTTTCATTGCATTAGAGTTTATTCCTCATGAATGTGGACTTTAATAGTAGAGGATTTAGGGTACAAATCACACTAGATGACTCATCCCTAAGTCATGATAGTCTAACCTTCAATGTTTATATCTACACTCAAGAAATCCTTCTCATTATACTCTGATTGCTATAAGGAGATCCATTTCATTTCTACAGTGTGGCACTTAGGGGAAACTCATGGTGTTTAGGGTGCCTACCTAGATCTATCATCACTTCAGTTGCTATTATTCCATTTTTACTCATTTTAAAGAAATTTCATATCAACATTTATCATGTGTGTATATTATCACACAATTAGAATGGCATAAAGCATATCTGGGTTAACAAGAAATATAATGATTAAGATAATAACAAACCAATACGTTATAGATAGCATATGTGTTTCTTCAATTTCTACATGATCTCACAATAGTCATCATCGGTGGGCTATCATCCCAAGACAAAATTCTCATAATCCAACATTTACCTTGTATAGGATTTCTCAAATGTAATCAATGCTTGCTAATTCAATCTCAAAATATTTCCTATCAATTAAATGCATATCACAATTCTCATCAAGTATTCACATAGACATTAGAACTAGTGTATATAGACCACTTATGTCATCCATCATACTCAGAAAAGGGTTTTTTATACAACATATACTTATTCCATCTAATTTTCATACATATATAAATTTTAAGAGTGAACGTGCATCAAAAAATTAATTATCATGTTCTATTATTTAGCATTCTTCAGTTAGGGTTAATAATCAACACATGTTTGATTCTTATTTGAAGTCCAACAGAATAGATCATTCTTAGTGTAAAAGTATACTAACAAAAAATTGCAATCCAAGAACACATTCTTGTGAATAGATTCTCATCCTCGAACATCATCTTCTAATTTATTTGAACTATACTTATATGCAATCCTTAATCCCTCATTTGAGACCATTATTCATTAGCATTACATAGGTCATCATTATAGGGTTAGAGTTAGATTCTTAGATCCATCTAATAATTTGATCATTTTCCCTTCATTTCATGTTTGTTAGTGTCAACCTTTTCATTTCATGTTTACTACTTATCTTGGAACAAATCATTCTAAATTTACTTAATGCATAAGTGTTCTTCTCATTTAAATCCTTTATAGTTTGGTTTTAGTTTATTCCATTCATTTAGGTCAATGCAGACACTTAAAATGAAAAGATAAAATACTTCTTCATATTTATTTTATTAATATTTTATTCATTGCATAACATCACAATTCGTATCACCCTTATATATTTCTTATTTTGCATCTAGATGCATGTACATGTCATTTGACTCATAATAGCATCTCGGTAAATAGAACCAGTCCTTCCATTCCTTATTAAACTCCCAAATTAGAAGGTACCACAGATTATGGTTACTTCTTCTTACCTATAAATATCTCTAGTCATCTTCTCAATTCATTATTATGTATCTTGTATAAATGGCTTTCATCCACGTGGGGTTTCCTTGTTGTTCCATGTATTATACTAATAGATGTTTCAGGTTTAGATCATTTTAGCAGGGCTCGTTATCTTCAATTTATGTAAGACTCCTGACCTTGCTTTTTGGTTGAACATGATTGCTTATCATAATTATATGCTTAAAAACTTAACCATATCGTGTGACATGCTTTTATATCATGTGACAATCTTACGTTTCAAGTTTCGTCCAGTTTGGACACTATTTGAGCTAGTTACGCATATATGTGCTAGTTTTGGAACTAATTTTACCCATATCTAGCGTTTTTCTTGAAACTTGTCCCGTGCTTGTTGTGCCTCATGTGTTTTTACATCATGTTTTATATGTTTGTGCTTTGGGGTGGCTTGTTACACCTTGGTTTGAGTGGGACATCTAGCCATGTTGAGATTAGAGTTTGCTCTCATGGATGCCCTATCTATGTTTGACCTTGAGGTGAGCTATCTAGGGTTTGGCAATCACCAATTTTTCTTATGGTCCTAAGTTTGATGATGTATGAGGTTCTCTTGGGCCATCTAGGGTTGGTAATCAATGAGGTTTGTGACTCATCTTGGTCACCAACATCTAGGGTTGGCAGTCGATGAGCTTTCTAACAACTTAGGTCGCCAACATCTTGGTTTAGTGGCCGTTATGTTTTTCTGGACTACATTGGTCAATGAGTTTTCTTGGTGGGGTCACCTAGTTTGTGTTTGTCTTAGTTTCATGAGTGAGGTTCTTGCATGGACAAGATCTCTTGGACACATGGCAAGCTTGGCTTGACATGTAACCCCTTTTCTCTCTCCCATCCCAAGATATATATACCTCCCTCCTTGCATGCAAACAACCTCTTTACACTCCTAGCTTCCTCTCTCTTCTTCCTTTCTTGCTTGGAGCTTGTCCCCCTTGTTTGGTGGAGAAATAGGAGCTTAAGGTTGAAGAAGGAGGTTGTAGCAAAACTGTTTGTTACCCTAAGTCCACACTCCTAATGGTTACATAGCCAAAGATGAGTGGACTTGGGCGTTCATCCCTACAATACATCACATAGCATATGCATGAATAAAACTACAAGCAAGAACATAGAGAAGATGGTGTATAAGGAAACTAAACTAGTACATGTCATAAAGATCTTAGTCCCATATAACAAACCATATGAATTCCATTTGCATGACATTAGAGATCACCAGAGTACGAGCATCTTGATGTAACCATAGAGTAGAAGCAATGATCATAGCAAGAGTCGATAGTGTACTTGTTACCTAAAATCATAAAAAGGGTACACATCAGCACAATTGTGCTGAGTACGCTATAAAATGCATAAACTCATAGGTTTAGGAAACATATATGCTTAACGAAACTTAATATGATAGTGAAGATGAAATAACAACATTAAACCCTTTCTTATTAACATGCAATCATGTTTTAGGATCATTTCCATTATACTTAAACAACAATATACGGCCATTGACCAACTTCCTCAAAGGTAGGGTCCTTAAGAGTCCTCAAGATTAACTAACCCTTTTGTATATGTAAGAGGCCTCCATACCTAAGTAAATGAGCTAACCCAATTATCAACGCCTTGTACCCTTCCCCCAAGAATTCAAGAAGGTACACAAGGCTAATAGAATGGAAAAGTTCATTTATGTTCAAGGTTTGTTCCACATATTTCAACGAAAATGAACATACTGATCATAGGGAACAAGTAGCTCAAACAAGTATATAGAGCCAAGTAGTTTAAGCATACATTCATACAAGCAAGTTCAATACCACTAGTCTGCCAATAGGAGGATAAAGTGTACCTTGATTAGAGCATGAGATTGTCCATTCAATTAGAAAACCATAATTAGCACTAGATCTTGGCAATGAGTCCATAGAGATCGTGACATTTCAAATCTGTATAGTTGGATTTACATCAGCAAGATTATGTCCATTAATCGTAATTGTGGTGGTTGGATGTGTCACTTAAGTCTAGGTATTAAAGCCTTCAACATTGATTTCGAGATCTCAAACTCGATCATGGATGTTCATAATCAAGCTACATAGTTTGTCATGGTTTCATTAACACTTAAAGTGACACATCACAACTAGATCAGGGATATATTATAAGAGTTCCAAGATCTTAAATAGAGAAATCGTAAGATTTGAGCAAGATTAGTTAACATAAGCATCAACATTGGCTTAACTAGTCATATTGGGTTACAATCATGTAAGATTGTCACCATTAGAGTATAGATGGGGTTTACTTGAGTTGGGAGTCATTAACATTACTAACATACTGATTTGAGACCATTATACAATACGGATGATCCTTCAAGTAAGACTTGCATAAGATTAGAGACTTAGATATCAACATGCACACTAGATCACATATCAAGATAAAATTAGGGTATTTAGACATATCATTGAAAAAGGGATTTCCACAAGAGATACAGGGATACAAGGCATTTAAGGTTGCTAATTTAGGTCAAGCATGAGGTTTTGAGGACCATTCAACAAGGTTAAGCATTAAATAATTAGCATTAAAAGTCCATTTTAGGACATATATGCAACATTAGACCATTTTAGGGTGTAAGGATAGGTAAACTTCAAGTATTTAAGCATTTGTATGTTTAGGATACTAAAATTAGGCTATCACAACATTTTAGTGCATGGGAGATTAAGAGCATGCATTTCTAATAGGATAAACATCTCAAAAAGACATCAAAAGCATATTTTAGGAGATATCAATGAAGATACGAGCAGAAATAGACTATGACGGTATTTTTAACATATAGGTCTGGTTTTCTTGGTCAAAATGGCATATTGGAAGTCCATATTTGGATTAAAGATGCAGCTTTGATGAATTTTATAAGAAATACCTTAATTGAGATGATCTAGATACTCGCATTTCAATCCAAGGGTATATTTCGAGGCTCTTGGGTGGACGCTTCCTCTAATGGGCCTTCTAGACCAATGGGTCCACACATAAGGTGAAGGGGTGCCCAAAACTTAGCTCATGAATCATGTCAAGAGAGGGCTTTGTGCTAGCGGTCATATCAGTAGACCTCTGTGTCCCCGAGCTGAATCAACGACACCTAGATGCCCTCTCCATCGCTTAGGAAGGGAAGCAAGATAGAGCCTCGTACGGCAGTACCTTGCCTGCACTGCTCACCAGAGCAGTGGTAGGAAAGCAATAAAATAGGTCGAAAGACCCTAGGATAGGCCATCTAGCCCCAGCAGGATGCTGCAAAATTGAAGACAATCAAAGAGAGGACAAGGGTGGCCAAAGATGAAGTTCCCCAAGGGTGCCTCCATAGGTAGATCTGGGGTTTTGAAAGTTGAAGATGAAGGGATAGGGGGTATTAGGCTTCACCAAAAGCAAAGGAGAGAATGGAAAATGAAATAAGGGGGTTAAATAGGAAGCTCTGGGGATTCAAGGTGTCGAAAGAGGGGGGAAAATGTGGTGCCAAATTGGAGTAGGTGGGTGTAGCACCATGGCTGCCAACCATGGTATGGATGTGGAATAAGAAAAGGTGATTGTCATATTGGAGGGGTCTGATCTGTGGACTTGGATCCAATGGTCCACTTTGATCCAGCATGTCGCATGTTGATTGGGAAACATAGAACTTAGCGGATTGATAACATGGCGGCGTGCCTCCTAGACTGGGTCATGCCAAAAGATTGAGCCCATTATGGGATAAAACTTAGATATTTGATTAAATCATTTATAAATTCTCCCAATCTTCATTAGTGCATAACTTGAGCTTTAATGTCCAATTCTAGTGATTGTTGTGTCATTGGAAAGATAATTAGAAGTTCTACAACATGAGAACAATAATGGCATATAAAATCTCACAGGGATATAATCAAAATTCAAGGAAAAGTTATGAACTGTGACATGAAATGTAAGTTTGTTTTTTTGTCAATTTGAGTGTCACTAAGGCCATACATGCATACCAGGTGGATCAAGTGTGCATTAATACATATATCAAAATGGAATTGACTTTGAGAACAAGATTCATGTCAAAATAGAATTTATATTCAAAGTGTGAATCTCTAGGTTATCACAGAGGTTGATCTACCTCGCATGTTGACCTAGAGTTTGGATCTACCCTTCTTGAGGTCATTAAGTGTGTCCTTTCTTTGCTTCTTGGTCTTTGTAAGTGATATCCCCCTTCCATTCTTCATTTTCCTTGCTTTCCTATCTTTTTCTCTTTTCTTCTTGGATGAATCCATGATGTTCCATGGAAGATCTTAAGTTTGAGCTTGAAGAACCTCTCTTTCTTGCTTCCTTGACCTAGGGTTGCTTCCTTGTTGGAGGATAAACTAGATTCACTAAGAGGAGTGCTCAAGCTATGTTTTCTATCCTCTTTCCTTTGAGTAACCTTGTTGTTGGAGTCGCTTCATCATATATAAGGTGAGTTAAATAACTTTCTCCATGATTATTGCTTACTTTCCCCTTGTATGTACATGATCTTACCCTAAAATGTTATTCCAAGTCAAAAGATGATGCCGTCACCTAGGGTTTGTGTTGTATGATGATTCTTGAGTAGTTATTCTCTTATATGAACCCTAAATTTTGGGCATTATTTTCTTGATGGAAGTGGTCATCCTAGACCTTGTTTGCATGTGAAAAATGATGGCTTTTACTCTCTCAAAAGATGATTTACTTCTAGGGTTTTTGGCTGATTTTCCTCCATGTATTTGAACCTGATGGTTCGGTTTTGGTCCAATTTTTCTTGACCCTCTTGTGCTAAACGATGACCTTGATTTAGTGACTATTTTGGACTTTATGTGATCTCCAATGTTTTGAACTCATGATGTTGCCAATATTTTCCTATGTGATTGATGAGATTGATGCTATGTGGTTTCCAATGTCTTGATTTCTCTAGTTAGTTGCTAAGAATGTTTACACCATTAGAGGTCACAGAGATGTTGATTCCATGATGGTCGCTAAGTCTAGTCTCTTGTGGTCAATGACATTTTATTTCCATGATTGGTCACCAATTTTTGAATGCATACGGTCACAAAGATTTATATCTCCATCGATCGCCAAGTTTTTGGACCCTTAGTGGTCATTGAGGTTGGAACCCTCGCGGTCATTGAAGGAACCCTAATCCTTTCAGTCGCAAATGTTTCTTACCATTTTTGGTCTCAACCTCCTTGACTTTTAGGGGTCAACAACATCTATGACCTTTAGTGGTCAATGAAGTTTCTGATTCATGTTGGTCTCCATGACCTTGAACCCTAGTGGTCGCTAAGGTGCCTCTAACATAAATGGTTGCTATGTTTTCCTATCCTTGTGGTTGTTGAAATTCATGGATCTTTTGTCAATGGTGATGTTTGAGCTAAATGATTTCATGATTGATAGAGATGATAAGAATTAGGGTTTACCTTTAACTTCTATTTTGAAACCCTAATTTCCTTACCTTGTTGAACCTAACCCTAATACAAGTAAGTGATGTTAATACATAGCTTCTTGTGTAACTAAAATGATGATGGAGCACACACTCTCTCTCTCTATGTTATGGTAATCCTAATTTGATGTCATATGGACATCATAGCTCTTGAATGTAATGTTGTATCAAACCTATGTGTTTCATGAATGGTGATGGTATGATGAGCCTTGATGAGGCATGAGAAGACAATGATGTTCTTACAGTGAATGATGTGATGCTATTAATGACCTTTGGGCATGGTTGATCCCTTAGTGAAGTGTTATCCTCTTCATCATGTGACTAGGATTTGATCATGTGATGGTATGATGATGAGTATGATCTCATGTATGGCAATGAAATAGTACCATGTGATGATGTGATAAACATTATACCTCATATGTTTAATATCTTCTAAAGTTGCAATCTACCCATGATTTGGTAGAACTCTTTTAGGGTTTGTATGTAACTTGAGTGATGCAGTTAAAATATACCTGATTAGCATTAACTAATAAAGTGAAACCTGATCATGTAGTGCCTTGAGCCATAGATCCATTCAAGTGTCAGGACTTGTTGTATGGTGAGATGAGTATTCCTAAGGGAAACTCAGAGCACGTACTGTCGAGTATGTGGGGTGCTTGATATTGTGTGTTCTTGTCATCCTAGTCCTAAGGTTATGCAGGATGGTTGTGGTCATACCTCGGCAGAAGAATGATTGTGATCATATCTCAGGTGTTGTATATATATGACGAGATAAAGGACAATTGTCATTGTGCCACAGAATGATAGGGTTTGGTATACCCTAGTTACTAGTATCATGACCTATATGCCAAGGATGGACTAGGCTGTTTAGCAACTAGACTATATATGTCACTGTGGATGACTCGTACTGATTGAGGGCGGATGAGATCTTAAGAGCTCGGCTCTCCTAGATCTTGTATGGCATTGATTTTGACATAGGAGTGGTTAGTTGGAGTATTAGTGGTTCAAACTCCTATGGGCTTAATAAAAGACACAATCCATTAGTGTAGTATATTTTCTTAGGGTTAAAAATGATTCACATTGGTTGATAACCCTTTCCTTGTTTCTTATATTACCTAGTTGTTATATAATGTGGTAAGAGAAATTAACTATATAGTATATGATAGTCTTACATGTTGCTATGCCTGTATGTTTAATTGGCTTAATGTATTTAATATGTTCAATCTATTTAACCTGCTTAATTAGTTTTGCATGTTTAATCTATATATTAACAATGATACATGTTGTAATCAATAATTGTTGGTTGAGAGTTATATCTCTCACTGGGACGTTGGTCTCGCCTCCATAAACTTAGCATCATACTTGTTGATGGTCATGGAACCTTGGCATAGCTTCTCAAACGGCACTGTCTTCTCATCCAGATATGTCACAAGTCATGAAGCCAATGCTAAGAAGAGGCCATCTCAATTTCAGGGACAGTCATATAATGTCTTAAAGAAGCCAAGGTTTTCTTTACCACCATCATACAAAAGGTCATCTTTATCTAAGTTGAGATAATGTCATCACAGTGGTCCCAAAGTAAGGGTAGAGGTCGTAGTTTTCCACCGACAGGAGTGTGTAGTGCAGTGTATGTATCATCGATAGGGCCATCTATGCTACAATATGATTTGAGGACTTGTCACAAGTGTGGCGAAGTAGGGCATATTAGGTGGACGTGCCCTATAAAGGATGAAGAAGTGACAGGGTAGCTGAGGAAGAGTCAGTGAGGTTCCCAGCATTAGTAGTTTAGCAACAATGGTGGTAGAGGATGTAGTCAGGCATTACAGGTAGGATCTTCTGGACCAGCTAGCAAACGACAATAATGATAATAGGAGACATCTATATTCTATTCTATGAACCAGCTAGAGGGAGTGGTAAATCTGTGGGTCGTCATAGGTCAAATGGAACTTTTTCATTTTGACTTGTCTACATCTTCTTTCCTATGTATTTTGGTTGACCTGGGTGTGATGTACTCTTTTATCAACAGAGAGGTGACAAGTATTTGTAATATGCCTATTATTAGTAGACATGATAGACTTTGCCTAGATACCTTTTTGTTGGTTCTGATGAGTTGTGGGAGGTGTGTCCATCTTGCGTTCTTTATTTATCAGGATGTAGCATTCAAGTGGATCTTGGGACACTTGATATGCATGGATTCAATGTGATCCTAAGGTTGGATACCTTGGATAAGTATATAGTTGTTTTGGATTGTAGTTCCAAGGTGGCAACGTTTCATGATGGAGATGTTTCATGGATCTTCTAAGTAGATAAGAATATTTTTCCTACATATTTGGTGTTGGTTATGACAGCAGAGAGGTTGATGAGATAGGGGTATGAGGCCTTCTTGGAATATGTTGTGGATACCAAGGAGAGAGTTTTAGTATCCAATAGGTATCTATAGTGTGTGAATTTGAGGATATCTTTCCTGAAGAGTTTCTTTGTGTCCCCCCTCCTAGAGAAATTGATTTTGAAATCAATCTTGTTCTAGGAACACAACCCATAGTTATCACCTTACAGGATGGTACCAACAGAGATGCATGAGTTGAAGAAATTTGTAGGAACTATTAGAGAAGGGTTTCATCAAGCAAAGCACTTCCCCTTGGGTTTCTCCCATGTTGTTTGTAAAGAAGGATGGTTCTATGAGGTTGTGGATAGATTACCATCATTTGAACAAGGTCGTGATAAAGAACAAGTACCCATTGCCGAGGATTGATGATGATCAGTTTGACCAGCTGAGAAGTGCTACATGTTCTCAAAGACAGATCTAAGGTTAGGATATCACCATCTGAGAGTCAAGGTGATGGCATACCCAAGTCAGCTTTTAGGACTAGGTATGGTTACTACAAGTTTGTAGTTATGCCGTTCAGGTTAACCAATGCACCAGTAGTTTTTATGGATCTGATGAATAGAGTGTTCAGATCATTCCTAGATCAGTTCTTAGTTGTGTTCATAGAAGATATCTTGATATACTCCAGTGATAGTCAGTAACATGAGCAACACCTATCTCCAGGCATTGACATTGTTGAGGCAGTACCAGTATTATGCCAAGTTCAGTAAGTGTGAGTTCTGGTTGATAGAGGTACCTTTTTGGGTCACGTCATATTTGCTAAGGGTGTCTGTGTGGACCCAAAGAAGGTACAGTCAGTGATGGAATGAGAATATCCCAAGACACCACCCGAGGTTTGAAGCTTCCTAGGCTTGGTAGGTTACTACATGGTGTTATCCCTAACCAAGTTGAGGGGGAAAGGTGTTCCTTTTGTCTAGAATGACAAGTGTCAATGACACTTCTAGTTGATGAAGGAGAATTTGACCAAGGGACATGTGTTAGTTCTTCTATAGAAAGGGAAGGACTACATCGTCTTTGTGATGCTTCAAAAATGGTTTGGGATGCATGTTGATGCAAGATAAGAATGTGATTTCTTTTTCTTCACAAAATCTTAAGAAACACGAGGAGAACTACTCGACATGATCTATATCTTGTAGTTGTGGTCCATGCCTTGAATATCTGAAGGCACTATCTATATGGAGAGAAGTGTTAGATCTTCCCTGACCACAAGAACCTTCAGTATATATTCTCAAAGTAAGAGTTGAACATGTGGTAGAGTAGATGGATGTTGTTGATCAAAGACTATGATTTCACAATAAACTATCATCTAGGGAAGGAGAATGTAGTGGTTGATACTTTGAGCAGGAAGTTATCTTCATCATAGTCTATAGACAAGGACAGTTACATACTCCGGTATGTCACAAGTGGGACATGTTGGTGTCGCTACGTCAGATGAATGTATAGCTAGAGGTTTCCTTATTAGTAGGGTTGTTGGCACAGTTGTAGGTAAAGATGACATTGATGCAACAGATCAGATATGTGCAACAGAATGATACCACGATATAGAACATCAGGTCATAGTTTGGCTGCAGGAAGTATGATGGCTTCCATGGGACAGAGCATGGGATTGTTTGCTTTCACAACATGAAAGTGGTTTCAGATGATGAGGGTATGAGGAAGATGGTTCTTGAGGAGGCTCATTCCTTGATGCACATGATGCATCTCGATAGTACCAAGATGTACCATAACATGAAGGATCTATATTGGTGTCCTGGTTTGAGGCAAGATGTGGCAAATCATTGCTAGATGTATAATCTGTCAGCAGGTTAAGGTAGAGCATTAAAAGCTTGTGGGTATGTTACAAACTTTCCCAATAATGCAATGGAAATGGGATCATATTACCATGGACTTTGTGGTTGGTCTTATTAGTATATGCAAAGGTCATGATTCCATTTGGGTGATAGCTGACAATTTGACCAAGTCAATTCACTTCTTGTCAGTCAAGATGACATATACAACGGAGAAGTTAACATAGATATATGTTTATGAGATAGTTTGGTTGCATGGTATTCCAGTTACCATAGTGTCTGATAGAGGTCCACAGTTTTCAAGTCAATGTTGGGAACTCTGCATATATCTATGGGGACACAATTGAGGTTTAGTACCTCTTTCCACCCACAGATAGATGGTCAGTCAAAAAGGACCATTCAGACCTTGGAGGATCTGTTGAGAGCATGTTTCTTGTAGTTTCTTGGTAGTTGGGATGTGCACCTGAGTCTGATAGAGTTTGCCTACAACAACAGTTATTAGAGGAGTGTAGATATGGCACTATATGAAACTTTGTGTGGGAATCATTGTTGGTCACCTCATTGATGGTATGAGACAGGAGATAATCATCTTTTAGGTCATGAGCTAGTACAGTAGACTACGAAGAAGATTAAGGTGATATAGTAGTATTTGAAGGAAACCCAGGGTAGACAGAAGTCTTATGTTGATAACAGTCGTAGACTTATTGAGCTCCAAGTTGGAGATCGTGTGTACCTCAAGGTTTCCCCTTGGAAAGTTGTGCTGAGATTTGGTAAGAAGGGTGAGTTGGCTCCTAGGTTTGTGGGACCATACACTATTTTGGCACATGTTGGGAAGTTGACATACAAGCTACATTTACCTCTAGAGTTGTATAGGTTGCATAATGTTTTCCATCTCTTCATGTTGAGGAAGTCGCATCTTGATACAGAGCAGATATTGTAGCTTATGGAGCTTGAGTTAGGGGAGGATGTGTTGTATGTTGAGGTTCCTGTGTTGATGCTGGATAGGAGGGTGAAGAAGTTGAAGAAGGATATAGTCTTATTTCATGTTTTGTGGCACCACCAAGGTGTGGAGGAAGCCATGTGGGAGTTAGAGGACGAGATGCATAGGAAGTACTGGTCTTTGTTCGCGTTGGATTTCAGGAGCAAAACCCTTTTAGGGGTTTATGGATGTAAGAGCCTTGTTTTTTGGTTGAACATGCTTTCTTATCATAATTAGATGCTTAAAACCTTAATCATATCATGTGATGTTCTTTGATGTCATGTTACGA
This sequence comes from Alisma plantago-aquatica, assembly GCA_963693085.1. NCBI lineage: Eukaryota > Viridiplantae > Streptophyta > Magnoliopsida > Alismatales > Alismataceae > Alisma > Alisma plantago-aquatica. The sequence goes on from OY856413.1 coordinate 37,371,322, forward strand.
GTTTATGTTCACATTTTGTCCAGTTTGGACACTGTTTGAGCTAGTTATGCATATATGTGCTTATTTTGGACCTAATTGCAATTTACCTATATGTAGGTTTTTTCTTGCAATTATTCACATTCTTGTTGTGCCTCACATTTTTTTCACATCATGTTATATATGGTTGTGCTTCGGGACGCCTTGTTACACCTTGGATTGAGTGGTGACATCTAGTGATGTTGAGATTAGGGTTTGCTCTCATGGATGCCCTAAGTCTATGTTTGCCTTTGAGTTGATCTTCTTAGGGTTTGGTGATTGTCAAGTTTTCTTATGGTCCTAAGTTTTGGTGGTTGATGAGTTTCTCTTGGGCCATCTAGGGTTGTTGTTCGATGAGATTTCTATCTCATCTTGGTCGCCAACATCTAGGGTTGACTGTCGATGAACTTTCTGACCACTTTGGGCGCCAACATCTTGGTATAGTAGTTGCTATGTTTTTCTAGACAACCTTGGTAGATGGTTTTTCTTGGTGGGGTCTCCTAGTTTGTGTTTGTCTTGGTTGCATGAATTAGGTTCTTGAATGGAAGAGATCTCTTGGACACATGGCAAGCTTGATATGACACCTAACCCCTTTTCTCTCTCAACCACCCCAAGCTATATATACCTCCCTCCTTGCATGCAAACAACCTCTTTACATACCTAGCTTCTTCCATTGTTGAATGGATCGTGTCCCTGTTGTTTGGTTGATAAAGAGGAGCTCAAAGTTGAATAAGGATGTTGATCTACCTTGCTTGTTGACCAAGGGTTTGGATCTACCCTTCTTGAGGTTGTTCAGTACTTCCTTGCTTTACTTCTTGGTCTTTATAAGTGATATCCCCCTTCCTTTTTTGTTTCCATTGCTTTCCTATCTTCTTCTCTTTTCTTCTTGGACGAATCCATGGCGTTCTATGGTAGAGCTTGAGTTTGAGCTTGAAGAACCTCTCTTTCTTGCTTCCTTGACCTAGGGTTGCTTCCTTGTTGGAGGAGAAACTAGATTTGCTGAGAGGAGTGCTCAAGCTAGGGTTTTCTACCATCTTTCCTTTAAGTTATTTTGTTTTTGGAGTTTCTTCATCACATCTAAGGGGATTTATATAACTTTCTCCATGATTATTGCTTACTTCCCCTTGCATGTACATGAGCGTGCCCTAAAATGTTGTTCCAAGTAGTAAGATGATGTCCTCACCTAGGATTTGTGTTGTATGATGATTATTGAGTATTTATTCTCTTATATGAACCCTAAACCTTGTACATGATTTACTTGATGGAAGTGGTCATCCTAGACCTTGTTGCATGTGGAAAATGATGGCTTTTTCTCTCTCAAAAGATGGTTTATTTCTAGGGTTTTGAGCTGATTTTCCTCCTTGTATTTGAACTTGATGGTTTGGTTTTGGTTCCGTTTTGCTTGACCATCTTGTGCTAGACAATGACCTTGACTTAGTGACTATTTTAGACTTTATGTGATCGCCAATGTTTTGTACTCATGATGGTCGCAAAGATTTTCCTATGTGGTCAATGAGCTTGATGTTATGTGGTTGCAAATGTCTTGATTTCTCTATTTGGTCACTAAGAATGTTTACACCATTAGTGGTTACAGATGTGTTGATTCCATGATGGTCGTTATGTGTGTTCTCCTTGTGGTTGATGAGGTTTGGCCTTCATGATTGGTTGCCAAGTTTTGAATGCATATGGTTGCCAAGATTTTTATCTCCATTTGTCGCCAAGTTTCTAGACTTGTAGTGGTCATTGAGGTTGGAACCCTAGCGTTCGTTGAAGGAACCCAACCCTAATGATCGCCAATGTTTCTGACCATTGGTGGTTGCCAACCTACTTGACTCTTAGCAGTCAATGACATGTATGACTTTTAGTGGTTGATGAAGTTTCTGATTCATGATGGTCGCTATGACCTTAAACCCTAGTGTTCGCTAAGGAATCGAACCCTAGCGGTTGCTAAGGTACCTCTAACATATATGGTCGCTATGTTTTCCTATCCTTATGGCTGATGAAATTCCTGGATCTTTGGTCAATGGTGATTTTTGACCTAAATGATTTCATGATTGATGGAGATGATAAGAATTAGGGTTTACCTTTAATTACTATTTTGAAACCCTAATTCCCTTACCTTATTGAACCTAACCCTAATACAAGTAAGTGATGTTGATGCATACTTCTAGTATAACTAGCATGATGATGGAGTACTCTCTCTTTATGTTATAGCAATCCTAATTTGTTGTCATATGGACATCATTGCGCTTGAATGTAATGATGTATCAAATGTATGCTCTTCATGAAAGGTGATGGTATGATGAGCCTTGATGAGGCATGGGAATATAATGATGTTCTTACAGGGAATGATGTGATGATCTTAATGGCCTTTGGGCATGGTTGAGCCCTTAGTGAGTTTTCATCCTCTTCGTGAAGTGACAAGGATTTTATCCTATGATGATATGATGATGAGTATGGAAATGAAATACTACCTCGTAATGATGTGATAAGCATTATACCTCATATGTTTTGTATCTTCTAAAGTTGCAATCTACCCATGATTTGGTATAACTCTTTTAGGGTTTGTATATAACTTGATTGATGCAATTAAAATATACCCAATTGGCATAACTAATCAAGTGAAACCCATAATCATGTAGTGCCCTACGCCATAGATCCATTCCAGTGTCACGACTTGCTAGATGGTGAAATGGGTATTCCTACGAGAAACTCGGAGCACGTATTGTTGAGTATTTGGGGTGCTTGAGACTGTGTGTCCTTATCATCTTGATCCTGAGGTAATGGAGGATGGTTATGGTCATAACTTGGCAGGATAATGGTTGCGATCGTATCTCAGGTATTATATATTTGATGATATTAAGGGAAGTTTTGGTTGTTCCTCGGATGATAGGGTTTTGTATACCCTAGATACTCATAACCTACATACTAAGGACAGACTAGGTTGTTTTTCATATGGACTATATATGTCATTGCGGCTGACTCATACTGACTGAGAGTGGATGAGATCTTAGGAGTCCAACTCTCTTAGATCTTGTATGGCACTGATTTTGACTTAGCAGTGGTTAGTTGGAGTATGATTGGTATACCTCAAACTCCTCAGGGTTTAATAAAAGACATAATCCACATGTGTAGTATATTTGCTTAGGGTTAAACATGATCCACATTGGATGATAACTCTTGCCTTATTTCTTATACTTCCTAGTTGTTATATAATGTGGTAAGAGAAATTAATTATATAGTATATGATAGTCTTACATGTTGATATGCCTATCTATTAAACTGGCTTAATGTATTTAATATGCCCAATCTTCTTGACTTTATTAATTAGTTAGGATGTTTAATCTATTTAGTAATAATGATACCCATTGTAATCAATAATCATTGGTTGAGAGTTATATCTCTCGCTTGGATGTTGGTTTCACCTCATGGGTCACCACATCTTTTTATGTCATCGTCAGTGACATCATTAGGATCATATTGTTCAGGAAGAGAAGCTTGGAGAGCAATAAGAGCAGAAGGTTGGATAGTAGTTCTAGATTCCTAGAGTCGTCCATGTACTCTCAGGTCCGGAAGGGGATGTTTTTTAGATGATATGTATAATGAAACAAGTTTTTGGCAGTATGTTGATGTTTTTATATCGCATGTATATGTGGAACATCTCTTTTTTTATAGGTTGTGGCTGAGACCACGGGATATGCATGTAAATACCTGTTATGGTATGTGATGATATGCAAGTTGTAGGACCTTTATGTAAACGGTTCTAAACATGATGGTAACGTTGAAGTCAGTCTTAATTTACCCTCTTTTCTGGTTATGTGGATAATTAGTATTTGATCGCGTGTTTTGTTTTGAGTAATATCATTTAGCATGATGGGTTGTCACAATTTAAGTAATAATACATTCAATTGAAAATTTCTTCACATTTACAAGGTTATGTACAACTTCGAGTTGTATCCACATACTCGCCTAAATACTAAATTTCTAAAGCTTTCAAGAAGTCATTTAAGTTAGATACATCATAAGAACCTTATAACTCAATAATCTCATTATCATGCACAAGGATTCATTAGGGCTAATCACACTCATGGAAACCCTAATTTCCATTTTGACATATTCATTCATCAATCATAAGTATGCATTAATTCATTGGCTCATTTGAGTAAATCCCTCAACACAAACCCTAGACATGGAAATCTACATCACAAACCCTCAGAGTGCTCCTTATGCATATGTCATATTAAATTTTAGTAAGATTCAACAATACACTTGTTCAATTCATTCTATACAATTCTTCTATATATGTCTACTCAATTTCCAAGCATATCATTCAACATGTTGATTCTAGAAAATACTCGTATAAAATAACATAGTTCTATATAAATGGGATTATACATAGAACTAGAATAAATAAATAAGGAACTAGACAAACATAAACCAATGATAAAGGATCAAAATCAGTAGCATTTATTTTCCCAAAATCATCTCAATTGATTACCCAATAGCATAGAAATATTTGAAATGATCACGATTATTGTAGTTGGATATAATTAGGCCCTCAACATGATTACATAACTTAAGAGGGAGGTAAACACTCACCTCAGGTGAAAATCACCTTAAAAACGTAGATCATAGTATGAATTCTATCAATCCAATCAAACTCTAGTCATCAACACCTTTTCTTCCTCCTTTCAACTCAGAAACCCTAGAAATGGAGCATAGGAGAGAAAGAAAGAGAAAAGATGTTGGTATGCTATATTTTAGGTTCAAATAAGATGGAGGAAGGAAAATATAAATTAAATATAAGATTCACCATGATATTATATCTATATTTGAAGAACTTACATGAATTTGTAAACTATAGGAAGTTGAAACCCTAAATCAGCCTTTCTGGTAATTTTCTCCTTAAAAACCTTAATCTCTCTCTGTCAAATTTCATATCTTGGATAGGAAATACGGATTGTGAGATCTAATAGGGTGTTATTTTTATATATATGTAGCAATTGAGGTTCCTAAAATTATTGCAAATAAGTCCAAAAACTATTTTCAGTCTTCTTTTTTATTTAGACAGACTGGTTGGTTAGATGAGGTGTTACAGATAAGAAACTTGGACAACCCCACACTTTATAGAACTCAAATATCATCAAAAAACTACTAAAATTTACCAAGACATATGAAACTAAGATTTCAAGCTACACTAAAAAATTTAGATCATTTGGATTTAGTAGTAAAAAGACAAAAATAGACAATGCAACTGCTATATTTCAGCTTGAATGCATGTTTGATTGAGCTGTCTTGGGGAAACTCGACCGACCAATTGGTCAAAAAATATTTAAAATTTTTGATATTTTTTAAGAGATCTTATGCTTGAGTTATAAAAACCATATATAAATTTCAAGTAAATTGGATCTATATATAAATTACTAAAAACTATATAGTATACTACAATACTTAATATTTTTAATCAAAATTCTCAATTCGGCCAATTAGGAGTTTCCATTTCTCAAATCCTAATCATTTGAAACAAGTCATGCTTATAGTTTCTCATTAGTTTTAAAACATCATAATTATACTAGCATAATTAATTAAGCTTAAGCAATGATCAATTTAGTTAATCATGCATTCATCCAAGTAAACCCTAATTAGATGACTAATCTAAAACTGGGTAGTTACAAAAATATCCTTATACTTATTTATTGTCACATTTGCATTGTTTTCTTCTTAAATATCTATTCACATCCAACTTCTAAAAAATAGGAGGCAAATCCACCAATTCTCAAGATTGATTCGAGAGAATTGATTGGATTTCCTTATTAACAAAAAAAAATTAAAATTAGCCTCTAGAGAATTCATAGCTTGTCTGACGGAGAGAGGATCATCCTCAACACTGTAAGTGAGTAACTCGCTTCTGAATTCCTTGGTTGTCCTAGGTCATTTACTTCTTCTAAGTTCAACCATGTTGTTAGAATCATCAGAATCAGTAGTAGTATGTCTGAGGAGTCTCCCACATTTGTATTCTTTCCATGTGCTTGGGGATGGAATTGTGGTGATTGCATACTGTTAAAAAACATCCTTTGAAACATCATATTTTGTAGGAAAAACTTCCTCAAAAAATGTTGTGTCGCGAACTTCCACTATAATATTGACATTAATTCCTAATATTTTAGATTTCACAATCAAGAGTATATATGCATAACCCATCTCTGCATAACCTAAGAAAATGGCATCTACCATTTCCTGTTCCAATTTCTTCTTTTTTCTTTTTAGAGACAAGTAACTTCGCGAGGCACCCCCACACTCAAAGATATTTCAGACTAGCCTTTAGGACTCTCCATTACTTGAATGACCTACTCTCTTTATATTTATGGGAAACTCTATTTAGAATAGGGAAAGTTGTATTCAAAGCTTCTTCGGCCCCACATAAAGTTGGATAGACTTTAATTTTGGAACATAGTATTTACCATGTATATTGGGGTTTGATTCATAATTGTTGGTATGGTATGCCCGGAGAGTCAATCATATGATGATTGACATGGCATATAACATAAATGATTTGATTATAAAAATAAAGGCATGCTTTTAATTCATTTTGTTTCACTCAATTATGAGATAATGAGGAAACATAATGAATGTCTAAAGGATAACTACTCAATGATGTATGGCTTCAAGTATGTGACTTGAATAATGAGATCATAATGATGTTAAGAGTATATACATTCTTGTTATTTCTATGATCGGATGTTACTGTGCAAGGAAGATATACAGCAACAACACATAAGACTAGAGTGTGTGTTGGTTGAGTACAGAATCTCATCAGTTAGATATGTGATATCACCAAGCACATAGATACTTTTTAGAGAACACTATATCGGATAGAGTGACTGTAATTCTCGGGCCCACTATTCTAGGCTCTAGTAGAGTTTTAGGAATGACGACTGGCCCCACAGACCACCACTAGCAATAACGGTGTGCTTTATCCTCACTCACGCGCAAGTTGGGGTCAACTTCCCGACTGGTCACCCATCCTAGTACTACTCCAAGCTGAGCATGCTTAACTATGGATTTCTTTAGTGATGGGCTCTCGAAAAAGGAGGTGCACCTTGGTGATATGGGTAGTCCAATCATTCCTTTAAAGATCATTATATCTGAGGCCTCAAATCTTGGGACGTTACAATCTCCCCCACTTAGACTCTTGACGTCCTCGTCAAGGCTCAACTATGTGGCCTCATAATCTGACCCCATTTCAGTGCAGACCCACAATGACTCATGGACACCCAACTCCCGATCCTGGAATACCAGTTCAAGGGTGGCTACGTCAACCATGGACATCCCTTTCCTACATACCTAGACCGCACGGCTCAAGACTGGCATGTCGCATGCCCATGTGCGCCCCCACCTACTGGAGGGGTTAGGGTCTGATACCATTTGTAACGCTCGAGCCCACTGTTCTAGGCTCTAGTAGAGTTTTAGGAATGACGAATGGTCCCACAGACCACCACTAGCCTTAACTGCGCACTTTATCCTCACTCATGCGCAAGCCGGGGTCAACTTCCCAACTAGTCACCCGTCCTAGTACTACTCCAAGCAGAGCACGCTTAACTATGGAATTCTTTAGTGATGGGCTCCCAGAAAAGGAGGTGCGCCTTGGTGATATGGGTAGTCCAATCATTCCTTTTAAGATCATTATATCTAAGGCCTCAAATCTTGGGAGGTTACAGTGACACATGAAAACCATGCTTGGTGGTCATAGTCATCTCTCATAGTGAAGGTGGTGATTGTGGTTCTTAGACCTGAAGTCACTACACTCATCACATGTTGTTCAGTGTACTTTGACATCATCCATTATGATCCTGAATGAGGGTTGCCATAAAGGTAATGATCAGATGCACTGTGACACATGGGGATGACTATGAGTGATGTAGATGGGATTTTTCCCTTCTATAAGAGTTTGATATCCTGACCACTTGATAAGAGAGACTGAGAAAGGAATGCGCATGTACATGTGAATCAATATATGATATTGAGGTCACATGTATCTCAGATAGTTTGTTCTTGGTTCAAGGAACATGAATTGAATGTTGAAAGGATGATGATTCCATGCTTCGAATTCAATCTGAATATCATAGACAAAGGAATTGTATAATCACTGTAACACCTTACACAAGTTGTATCCTGAAGTTTTTCTCCAACTTTCCATTCACTTGGGTAGCACTAATGTGTGACTAGGTATCGCTCTTTGCTTGTGATGTCATAAACTAGTTATGGACATTCACTACCAACATGATACGTGACCTATAGGATCACACACATTGGAATCCACTTAGAATAGGAGTTGATCCATGAATGATGTTTAAGTTTATTACTAAAGATGTTTAGGTATTAAATTAAGCAACCAATTAATTGACTAGACTCAGAACCATCAATTCAAGTGTTGAACTAACTGGACAGAGTGTCAGGTTGATTGGAAATTGAACTGGCTGAATTATGCATGAATCAGGACACCAACCTATCAGCTCACTGGGTGAATCGATTGTCATAGATTGGTGGGACGATCGACTCACTCGGTCATGCCAACCGAAGCTTTTGGTGATTTTCCTAATTGATGAGAAAGTTGATCATTTCACTAGTTTCATTTGATTGGTACAAGAAATTTATGTTGGACATTACTTGGAAACAAATTGTGAATTCAAATTGTAATTGGGAAACATGTGAAACGATTGGCTCACTGAGTAAAGCAATCACCTCACTCTGTCAGCCAACTGGTTCACCAATGAACTGACCGGTTCACCTACCTTAGGGAAATTAATTCATGGAAATTTTGGACCCTTCTACTCCCACACAGACTGGGAACCCATAGCCTAACCCCTCCTATAAATAGAGGGGTATTGAGGGATTTCCAACACACACAATTGAGAATCAGTTGCTCTGAAAATTGTTGTCTTCTTTGGTTGTGGTAACCAAGAGAGCCCAAGCAAGTCCACCCAACCAGGGAGGGACAATGAGGGAGAGAACAACTGAGAACAGTTGTGGGAGAGAAGGTTTGTGGCTAGTACGCCAACAAAGGGGGGCAACTCCTTCATATATGTTCTAGTAGAATGACAGGAGTTCTAGGTGGTCCATGTGGACATTTCTAGAGGCATGGATACTATTCCTACTAGGAGAATAGATTTATCCTACAGTCCATGGAGGAGTTGTTGCAGATGTTGTTTGAGTCTACTACCTGTGGCGAGACCAGGAGTTGTTGTAGATGAGTCCCAGTGCAACTAGGAGTGATGCATAGCTGCAACGAGTTGTAGTCATTGGACTTGCTCTAAGACTAGGTATGAACTCGTTAAACCATCCTTCTCAATACATAGTTGTTGACGTGATCTTGCTAGTTTGGGAATATGTATAGATAAAAAAATTATTTCTGCTGCCTATTCAGTTTCCATATTTCCCTATAGTGGTATCAGAGTGAGGTTAATTTACTATGTTTTGGGATAATTAATATGATAGGATTTTTTGTTTTCTATCATTTGTTTATTGCATACAATGTGAGTATTTAAACAGATAGTGTATATATCTGATCAAAGGCCACATATAATCCCAAACTAATATATATAATATATATAAGCAATTTACACATGTCACCCAAAAAGTGAGTTTTAATGGTGGATGTGTAGTGTGGTTATGGACAATAACCTTAATTATCTACTCACGGTGGTTGTGTGTTTAATTCCTATTTTATCTCATTTTACATATCGAGTCATTACCTTCTTCTTCCCAATGTTAAAGTATTATTCTTTCCTACCTCTACTCCCCTAGAATGTAATTCAAGGTTTCTCATTACCATGTAATTAGTTTAATAGAAATAGGATATTTTCTTTTCTTACAACAACAAATATGACGATCAACATTAGGCGATCCAACCTTTCTAATGTGATGAGTCGATCAGTTGGAGGACCAAGGAGGGCTGACTGTAGGAGGAGCGAACTGACCGGCTGTTGGGTCCAACCGATCGTTTGGAAGGAGTCCAGACATTGATTGGAAAGGATGCCAACTGATCATTTCAGATGACCAGCTAACTGGCCAAGAGGTGAGACGGTCAGTTCAAGGGTTGAACCGATCAACCTGGATTGGCAGGCACAGATCTACACCAATAAAAGGTTCATGCATGTGATGTGATGAAGACCTAGGTGGTAGTAATTCCGTATGGCTCCAAGGAATTATAATAGTATGGTTGTAACTATCACTTTTTGTTTTATATTGCATGTTTACATTGTGGTACCTAGCATGTATATAATACTTTACTATATATATGTGGTGATTGGATAAAGTATATGTATACATACAAACTACCTTAATAAAATATTAAGTCTAAGATGTTTTCCATTAGCAACACACATGAAAAGTTTGATCGACTAAGCGTAGGTTACATCCAAGCATGGTGCGCCATCCATCTCATGGAAGTGTGATGGTAGTAATGTAGGTTCTGCCCAAGCGGGGTGCATTATTATCGTGTTGGCTTTTGGATCAGGATTAATTGTGTGTCCTTAATGAGATTAAGCACCAGAAGCATATAGATGACTATGGAAAAGAGTTGCACTTAATTGCATAAGATGTAATTGGAAAACATTTCCTACCTAAATAGTTGACTATGGATGTTGGCATTGGCCAAATAATAGTTGAGTTATTTTGGATGTTCATTCACTATAATATTGTATGTTGCAATATTCCAAATTGATATGTGAGGGATATCAATTTGAACAAAATAGTGAGAGTGGTAGTTAACTAAAGACCTAATCAATATCATCAAATTTTAATCTAATCAAATAAAAAATGAGTTTTTGACAAAATTGCAAATTCTTTTGTAGAATCAAATGGAAACACACAACAACAACTTTTCTTTGCGATCAGTCCTTGAGAAGGACAAGTTAAATGGGAATAACTTACACTACTGGTTCAAGATGTTGAGAGTTGTTCTCACATAGGAGTGCAAGCTCTGTGTCCTGGAGATACCAGAGCCATATGAACCTCTTCCTACCACACCTAAAGCTGATAGGCATGCTTACAAGAAGCATATTGAAGATGTCATTGATGTCAAGTGTCTGATGCTATGCTCCATGAACTACAAGTTGCAAGGGCAACATGAGAACATGGATGTTATTGATATGGTTACACATCTTAAGAACATGTTCTAAGATCAAGCAAGATATGAGGGATATGATGTCTCCAAGGTGTTATTCAAATGTAACATGGTAGAAGGAGATTCAGTAGGTTCTTACGTGATCAAGCTTATTAGGATTCCCTTGGGTCAAGAGTTGGCCACTGATGTGATTATGTAGTCTCTGCCTGAATCATACAGTCAGTTTTCCGTGAACTACAACATGAATGACTTTGACAAGTCATTGATAGAGCTATTAGGTATTCATAATCTTCACTGATCAAGATGGATGTATGAACGCTCTATGTGGAAATCAATCTAGAGGAAGGAGACCTATGTTCAAAATGGTTTAATGCATATATTTTGTTGAGAACAGCTAAGACACAAATGAACAAAGACAAGCCCAAGTTTGTGATGATGATCAGCAAGACAAAGGGAAAGTCTAAAGGCCAAGGTAAATCTAAAAGTGTTCTAAAGCTAGACAAAATCCCAAGTCTTTATATCTCAAGGAAAAGGGAGGAATAAAGAAGAGAGGTGATTGTCACCATTGTCACTAGTATGGATATTGGAAAAGGAATTGCCCTCTCTTTCTGGAGGAACTAAAGAAGAAGAAGGAAGGGCCAGAGGCCTCTACCTTAGGTATAGTTATATGATAATTCTAAATTACTTCTTCATCATGGTATGTGATATCATATGTAGATCTGACATACGTTGATGTGCATGATCTGATAAGAAGTAAAGCCTTTATGAAAGGGAAATGGTGGAGCAAGAGTTGTTGCAACTTTAGTCTACATTTAGAATCTATCTTTACACATTGGGCATGTAATAGAGTTAGTTGAAGTGTTGTTTCATTATGCCAAAATAGAAACATTTTACTTTATGCATATTGTATGACAAGGATGATAAATCATTAAAGAGTTATCAGTTCTTCTATTTCAAAGATGTGATCTTGTATGGCAATACCCAAACATCTAATTATCTTTATATGAAAGGATCTAAAGATGAATGTTAATAATGTGAATACCAAAAGGGATTATAATTGATAACTCAAACAATCTTTAGCATTGTCACCTAGGGAACATATACAAGAAATGCATATCTAGAATCCATATTGATGTTTATCTAGACTCTTTTAGTTATTGAATCAACAAGAACATGCAAGTCTTGTTTATGCGAAACATCACAAACTACCTATCACTAGGTTTAGTGGAGAGAGTAAGCCTTCTATTAGGCCTTATACATATAGATGTATGAAAATCTTATAGAATAAATTCTACAAATAGTTGTTCATACTTTATTATATTCACTGATGATATCAGTTGATATAGGGTTTGTATTTGATGAAGTATAAACATGAATCTCTTGAAGTGTTCCAGGAGATTGTAATGAAGTATAACTTTGATAAAAGTATTAATAAACCTTGATATGATCAAATGTTGAAATACTTTACATCAATAGTTTGAGAACCTTCTTGATAGACTGTGATAATGGATCACAAGTCAAATCCACCTAAAACATGATGATGTGTTAGAAAGAAGGAATTACATCATGATAGGTCATGATGTAATCATCATTTAATCTAATCTTCTAATGTCCTCATGGGTATATACTTTACACTAAAACAATGTACCATCCAAAATAGTTTAAAAGTCATCATATGTGATATGATATGGGAATGTCCTGATATGTCTTAAGGATTGAAACTTGTATTAAGAAAGTAGTTTCTTGAAAAGTTTATCCACAAACCATAATTGTTGAATACTACTTTTAACCCTAATATGATAATAAAATGTTTGTTGCTAGGATAACTGAGTTCCAAACGAATCATTGGGAGTAAAAGTAGAACTCAAAAGGTTCAAGGTCAACAAGGTAAAATGAGAACAAGTGAGAATCACAAATTGTTGTGGAAACTCAAGTTCCTCATGTAGTATAGAACCTCATAGTTATAGTAGAATACATATAAGATTGAAATATTGTGAATCCAACAACTCATATGGGTTGTTCATAAGATGATGATCCAACAAATCAACTAGAAGTTATTGAGAACCAGAATATGAGAAGTGGCTTAAGGCCATTATGGAGTCCATGTACATTAAAAAGGTATGACCTTGCTAGTACCACCTAAAGGGGTAAAGCCTATAAGGTGCAGTTGGGTTTTGTTGAAAAGATCTACAAGGATAGCCTAAAAGGACAGATTGGATGTAAAGGTTTTCAAATCAGTTCAAGTTGTAGAACATGAAGAAATTCCATTACCAATTGTCAAGCTTGTTGTTGTAGCTAGTATATAATATGATAGTTGGCATATGAAGCTTAAAAATCAAATTCCTTAAAAGGAATATATGAAAGGATGTGTACATGACACATCCAAAAGGTTTTATAACTTCAAGAATGTATATAAAGTCTATTAGATACAATGTTCAATCTTGATATTGAAATAAGCATCTCAGAACTGGAAACTTTAATTTGATAAGACAGTCAAAGAGTTTGACTTGAGTCAAGATAAAATATGAAAGTTGTGATTACAAAAGATTCAGTGAGAGCATATATATATTCCAAATATTGATGGGGAATAACATATCAATACTACAAGTATTGGAAAGTGGAATGGATAACACCTTTTGTGACGCCTCGCACCACACAAAGCAAGATTACTCAAAACAAAATGTGGAACTAATAATAACCAACCAGGTTACCAGAAAACACCAAAAATTAAAACCATTTTCACATATCCACCTCAAGTAAAAAAAATATCACATTGGAGACCACAAAAGCCACATGTATATATAACACCCGGCAAGGGATTATTACATAGCACTATTTACTAGCTCTATGGCCACAACATGTACATATGATAACCTATAACATACATAAATGCCATATCTATACAACAAAGGTATGTAGCCTAAAACTTCATCTCGATAAACAACATGTACTAAACTCCCCCAAGGACCTGAGAGTACATGGATGACACATAGGACTCTACTACAAAATGTTAGTAGTTTATCCAACCTTAACTCAGCTATTTCTCCTCTTACTGCTCAGCTTCAATAGCACGATCTCTACCTCTTCGTGCTCGACCACCTAAAAGATGTGGAAACCCACAGGATGAGACCAAACGTCCCAGTGAGAGACATAATTCTCTGTAAATGTTTATTAAAACCATAGATACTAAAGCAAGTAGAGAACATGTATTATCAAGTTGAGCAGATTCAACTAAATGATATGTATAATATAGATAACATAGATTAAGCAAACTAAGTAGTTCCCACTGAGCAGTAGAACAATTATTACTTTAAGAAGGAATATGAAGAACATGTATAATAGTTGACTTCTCTTACCGCATTATAATTCAAGAAAATAGTATAAATATAAGGCAAAGGGGTCAACTAATGTGAAGCGTGTTTGACCCTAAGAAAAATATAATACACGGTTCTATTATGTCTTTTATTATGCCATGTGGATTTGATTCGTACCACTCAAATCCAACTGACCATTGCTAAGTCAAAATTGGTGCCATACAAGGTCTATGGAAGAGCCAAAATCCATGGCCTCCCCAACACCTCTTGGTTAGTACAAGAGAAACACGGTAGAGACAAATCAGTCAACTGCAAACAGCAACATATAGTCAAGCTGAAGGATAGGCTCATGCATGGACATCCCTATAAAACACCTACCCCTCCTTGGTACATGTCACGGCGGTAGAAGAATAGGCTCACGCATGGCTATTCTTAAGAAGAGGCATCAAAGGCAGTCAAACTATTGCCTATCACATATCACAAGGAGAATGTCTCACGCATGGCCGTCACACACAACGTGTCATTGTGGACACAAGGAGATACTCAACTTGCACCCCCACTATTCAAAAATATGTGCTCCAAGTTTCCCATAGGAATGACTCATTTCACCATCCAGTAATAAAACTAACACTAGAATGGATCTATGGCACAGGGCACCTACATGATTAGGGTTCCACTTGAATAATTAAGCCAATTGTACATCTTTTAGCATCAATCAAGTTACAACATATAAACCCCAAACAAACTCTATAAAGATAAGGTAATAATACAACTCCTAAAGATAAAAAATGTTTGATGTATCAACATGTCACCTCATCACATGATACTACTTGCCACACAAGGCTATCACAATTATCACACTGCCATAGGATATCGATCCCTCATCTCATCTCTTGGAGGATAACATCTCACACTAGGCATTAAGCCTCTTCTAGGTCATAAGACCCATCACATCAATTCCTCCATATCAACATCATCTCAGCGTGCCTAATGAAGGCTTACATTTATCACCATATGTCACATAAGCATCTACATAGCATTCAATAGCCATGAATTTCATACAAACTGCAAGGTTAGATTGACGAACATAGGATAGAGATAACATCCTCATAAGTCTAGTTACTTTAAACATGTTCAATAGCTCATCATATAATTGGATTAGGGTTAGGGTTTCAACAACACTTCCGTTTAGGGTTTTACATCACAATATTATCAACAAAGCCTAGGTATCTCAACCTTCCCACATTCTTAGAACATCCTTCATGGCCTTTCATAACCAAAATCAAGGCAACCATACTTATCAAATACATGTCATAACCCTTCATCGGTTAACCAAGGCATAAGAACACAAACCATGTGATAGTAGGGAGGAACGCATCATGGTCAAAGGCAAATCAGTGACTAAGAGCAACACCAAGGGTCTGCGACCAAAGCTAAAATCAAACGGTCATAGGAACCATAGGTCATAGGATACATCAGTGACCAAGACCATCAATCCATGTTAAATGATCAAAGGGACACAAACCACCAATAGTTGCAGGGGTCATCAATTAAATGGTCAAAGGTGACCATCCTTCTATGTGACCAAAGAAGAAACTAGCCCAAGCGACCAAAAGCAAAGGAAGCCATCTCATTCGACCAAACATCTCGAAGCATTCAACCACTTGGGTACCAATATGAAAAACATCCAAGAGAGAGAAAACTACTAGAAATTTTAAAAAAATAGATGATTAACAACATGCAATGGGTCCCCCAAGAGGGATGCAAAAACATAGGGAAAACATCATCCAAACCCTAGAAACAAGTACCACATGTGACCAACACGAAAACCATGAACCGAGGGATGAAAACTTAAGATCAAGCACATGAAAATAGAACCAAAACTCCACCTTAAGCAAGGTAATCAAACCATGAACCAAGATGACAAAAACCAAGGTTACGTTGCATGCCAAACCACCATCTTCTCCATCACTTAGATTTTTGGGTAGGTGAGTTAGGGTTTAAGATAGGAATCAAGTGCATGCAAGATTAACATAGAAACACAAACTCAATTAATACATCATCATCAACAGCAATCAATCGTGATTTAGAATAAGATGCATGTAGGACTAAAGTGTGATAATAGAGAGAGTAGAGAGTTATATAACCTGTCGTGGATGATAGTTGCACCACCTCCAAGAAAAGCTCCAAAAGCAAGAGAGAAAACCCTAGCTTTGATCTCCTCCACGATCAATCTAGTCACCACCTCAAAAGAGAATAGAAAACCTTAGGTTAAAGGGCAAGAAAGAGAACCCAAAACCTCAAGGCCGAAGAGAACAAGAAGGAAGAGAAAGAGAGAATATCTTCATCTCACTCAGGTACTACCATGGACCATAGATCTGACCTCTATGGAGAGAAGTTCCTCAAAATACCACCATGGATGAACCATAGTCTGCGACCAAGAAAGGATAAGAAGGAGGTAGGGTTTTGCAAGAAAATGAAATCAAGAGGTGCAATCACTTACCAAATTTCAAGGAACCACCAAAGATCACCAAAGAAGAGCAGCTCCAACCTTGGATCACCACATACAAGGGATCTCAGCCACCAAGCACCAAAGATGAGCCTCTCCTCACCACCAAGCACACTAGGTCTAAGCACAAGATGGAAGAGAGAAATAGGAAGGCTAAAAGAGATACTTGCATGTGTAGGATAGAGGTTATATACTTAAGAGTATGAGAGATATGGAAGGGTTGAGGTGTCATGTACATAAGTGCCACATGTCCACCAAAGAACCAACATGCAAGCACTAAGGTTGTGAAAAACTAGGTAAAATGGTGACTTCACTTGGTCATGGATGATCATCAGTTGCATGAAACACATGGACACAAGGTCCATTATTGTAGAGAAACCAAATGACCCACATCAATCGACCTAAACCCTACGTCAAGCGACCCAAGAGAAGGATCCAAACTCAAGAGAACATAGGGATCTCAAAGCATAATCAAAACATCATGCAACCATAGAGAAAACATAAAGGATATCCAATGATAGACAGTGAACACCAAGAACATCAAACAGACAATACAAGGTTAACACAAAGCTAGGGCATTAAAAGAAACCCTAGAAACCACTCTCAACATGCCACCACTTCCCTCCTCATCAAACTAAAGAACAACAAGGCACCATGCTCTCTCTCATGATGCCAATGTATCAAAGGTACACTCTACATGTGACAAATTATAAGATAACCCCTCAACATGGGTAAATGCAACTAGGTCCAAAACAAGCACATGTCTAGCAAAACTAGCTCAAACATTATTCACATAGGACCAAAATTAAAACATAAGCTTGTCACATGTTATTAAGGCACCTCAAAAGATTATATTAAGGTTTAAGCATCTTATTAAGAAAAGCAAGCACTATCAAGCCCTAAGCTAGTGTAGGGGTCTTACAATCATAAACCCCTAACAAGGATTTTACCCCCAAAATCCTATTCAAAAAGAGACGGGTACATCCTATGTATCTCTTCCTAAAGCTCCCACCTGGCTTCCTTAATGGCATGGTGATGCCACAAAACCTTTACTAGAACAATATCCTTCTTATTTGACTTCTTGATCCTCTTATCTAGGATCAATATAGGACCTTACACATAGGATATATCCTCATCAAGCTCAACCCCCACTGGCTGCAACACCAACTTTGTACCGGGGTTGCACTTCCTCAACATGGACACATGGAACACTGGATGTAACCTATGAAACTCAAGTGGAAACTCCAACTTATAGGCCACCTTTCCAACACGTGCCACCATAGGGTAAGGTCTCGTATACCTGGGAGCCAACTTACCCTTCTTCTCAAACCTCAAAACACCTTTCCAAGGAGAGACCTTGAGATACACTATGTCTCCCACTTGGAACTCCAATGGCCTACGCCAGTTATTAGGATACAACTTCTACCTATCATGGGGTGCCTTCAACTACTATTGAATCACTTTGATATTTTCTATCATCTCTTATACAAGCTCAGGACCCAAAAGATGATACTCATCAGTCTTGTACCAACACAACGGAGATCTACAATGTCTCTCGTATAAATCCTCATACAGTGCCATATCAATGCTCCTATGATAGTTGTTATTGTAAGAAAACTCTATCAAACTGAGGTGCACATCCTGACAACCCAAAAACTACAAAACACACACTCTCAATAGATCCACCAAGGTCTGTATGGTCCTTTCATACTATCCATTTGTCTGTAGGTGAAAGGTTGTACTGGTCTTTAACTACGTACCCATAGTTGCATGAAGATGCTCCCAAAAGTGATTGGTGAAATGAGGACCTCTATCAGACATGATGGTAGCTAGGATACCATGAAAACACACCATATCATCAACATAGATCTGAGATAACTTCTCTACTGTATACAAAGTCTTCACAGATAAAAAGTGTGTTGTCTTTGTCAACCTATCAACAATCACCCATATGGAGTCATGACCTTTGGTTGTCCTAGACAGACCAACCACAAAGTCCATCGTGACATGATCCCACTTCCATTGTGATATGGGCAATGGTTGCAACATCCATGAAAGTTTCTAATGTTCTTCTTTAACTTGCTAACATACAGGACACGTTGCCAGGAACTCAACAACATCATGCTTCAAGCCAGGCCACCAATATAGGTCCTTAAAATTTTGATACATATTGTTGCTACCCAGATGTATAGCATAAAATGAAGAGTGAGCCTCTTCCAAGACCATATTACTTAGATTATCAACATCAGGAACCAATTCTCTATGATGGTAGCGCATGGTTTCATCCTCTAACTCTTAAAAATCATCACACTTCTCGTTGTTGAAGTTTGACTAAATATGTTGTATCATAGTATCACCTTGTTGTGCATCTCTAATTTGTTGCCTCAACATGGGCTTCACCTGCAACTGTGCCAATAGTCCTGCTAGAATGGACACCTCTAACTTTATATTCATCTGACGTAAGGAGACCAACATGTCTCTCTTGTGGCACACCAAGGAACTTAATTGTGCCTTATCAACATATGACGATGATGAATATTTCCTACTCTAAGTGTATGCCACTAAATTTGCCTTCCCTAGATGGTAGTCTATAGTACAGTGATAGTCCTTGATTAACTCCATCTAGCGTTGTTGCCGCATGTTCAACTCTTGTTGTGAAAAGATGTACTTTAGGTTCATGTGGTCGGTGAAGATCTGACACTTCTCTCTATATAGGTAGTGTCTCCATATCTTCAAGGCATGGACCACTACAACTAGCTCTAGATCATGAGTAGGGTAGTTCTCCTCATGCTTCTTCAACCGTCTCGATGTAAAAGAGATCACATTCTTATCTTGCATCAGCACACAACCCAGACCATTCTTTGAGGCATCACAAAAGAAATTATAGTCTTTTCCTTCCTCTAGAAACACTAGAATGGGTGCACTTATAAGTTTCTCCTTTAATGAATGGAAGGCACGCTGACACTTGTCATCCCTATTGAAAGGTACATCTTTCCTTGTTAGCTTTGTTAGGGTTAATGCTATGGCACTAAAGTTCTTGATGAATCTCATGTAGTATTCTGCCAAACCCATAAAAACTACAAACTTCTGTCAGCGTCTTTGGTTGTTCCCACTCTATCACGTATTTTAATCTTCTTGGGATCCACACGAACACCCTCAGCAGATATCACGTGTCTAAGAAAGGACACCTCTTTCATCCAAAACTCGCCCTTGTTGAACTTTTCATACAACTTGTTTTGTCTCAACAAAGTTAATGCTTTTCATATATGTTGCTCATGTTGTTGGATGTCATGGGAGTATATCAGGATGTCATCTATGATCACCACTACAAATTGAACAAGATAAGGTCAGAATACCCTATTCTTAAACTCCGTGAATGTTGTTGGTGCATTGGTTACACCAAACGGCATAACCATGAACTCGTAGTGACCATACCTCATCCTGAAAGTTCACTAAGGTATGTCATCCACCTTGATCCGCAATTGATGATATCTTGACCTCAGATCTATCTTGGAAAACACTACAACACCTCGTAACTGGTCAAATAGATCATCAATTCATGGCAAGGGATACTTGTTCTTTGTCGTCACTTTATTCAACTGCCTATAATCAATACGCACCCTCATGGATCTATCTTTCTTCTTCACAAACAATATGAGAGCACGCCGAAGAACATGCTCAATCTAATAAAACCTTTCTCAAGTAGTTCTTGTAACTATTTCTTCAACTCTAACATCTCAGCTGGCACCATCCTGTATGAGGTATGTGTTATATGTTGTGTGTCGGGTACTAGATTGATCTCAAAATCAATCTCTCTAGTTGGAGGAACACCTGGGAACTCTTCTAGAAACACATCCTTGAACTCACAAACAAGTGGCACCTCCTTGATACTTAGACTCCTTGACTTGGTATCCACCACATGCACCAAGAATGCATCACATCCCTACCTCATCAACCGTTCTGCTATCATTGTTGACACCAAACATATATGGAGAATCTTCATATCTCCTTAGAAGATCCACAACATGTCACCATCAATGAACATCACCACTTTCAAACTACAGTGTGAAACCACCCAATATTTATTCATTGTATCCATTCCAAGGATCACATCAAATCCATGTATGTCAAGTGGTATGAGTTCCACTTGAATGATATGTCCTAAAAAAGAAAGGAAACGGGAAGGACACACCTCCCACAACTCCATAGAACCAACCAATGGGGTTTCTAAACAAATACTATCTCTTCTATGACTAACAAGAAAGAACAACTAGAAATCACTTCTCAAGTGATAGAAGAGTGTGTAGCACCTGGGATCAACCAAAATAGATATAAAGCAAGAAGAAGAAAAATCATAATGAAATAACTCCATCTGACCTATCACAACTCGTGAGTTGACCACTCCTTCTAGATGTCTCATCGTGTAGAATCGATTTGTTGCATGTTGTCGCCCCCTTCCTCTGTTGGCTTGGCCAAAAGAACTAGCTTGTGATGCCTGATTGCGTCCACTGCCACTACCATTGATGAACTGTTGTCCTTTTGTGACCCTTGTTGGCTCTGTCTCAGCTATTGGGTAACTTCCTACCTTGTATGCATGGTCTGTCCACACTTGTAGCAAGTCTTGCTCTCATACCATGGCCTTTACAGCCTTGTCACTGATACTAATGCAGAACTATGGGCTCCTACCAGCGGAAAGCTACGACCTCTACCTCTACCTCTACTAGGTGACCATTGCCATTGAATTTCCTATCTCTACTGTGAAAGAGGTGCAGAAAACATCGAATTCTAAAATCCACCCAACAATTGTCCCTGATACTAAGTAGGCATCTTTGTGGACTTTGTCTCATGCTTCTCCACCACTGACCGTTCCACCCTTCTAATCGATTCCAAAAACATGGCTAACTTCTCCCTATTCTCTATAGATGACATTGGAGTCAGCAACTCAGTATTCAAACCTTTCTCAAACTGTCTGATCCTCTCGTTGTCTATAGATACCATTTGTGGACAAAACCTCAAAATTTCCATGAACTTAGCTTCATATTCGTTGACCAATATAGATTCCTATCAGATCTTCTTAAACTAGTTGATCTTCTCAACAAGATAGGTCTTAGAAAAGTACTGACTCACAAACTCCCATCGGAACTCTTCCCAACTGATCGTAGCACTTGGCCTTTTCTCCTCCTTTACAGCCCACCAATGGCCAGCACTCCCTTTCAACATATACACAGCATGCTTCACCTTATCCTCTTCAAGGATGTTAAGTATCTTGAAGGCCTTCTCCATCTCTATCAACCACAAATCTGCATATGTTAGGTATGTCATACCCTCATACTCCTTTGCCCCTACATGTATCAACCTTTCAAAGGTCTTCCCAGATCCCGAATATTCCACATTGGGGATTGTTGCTCGCACTTGGGGTGGAGGCATTTTGTCTTCCATATGTGTCATCATGGCCATGAACTGTCTAAATATGGACTAAAAAGAAGGGTTGGCCAACACAGCATTAGAGAGGGACATATCATAATCTTGTGAAATCCATTGTCTCTTAGTTATGTGATTCCATCTTGTTCCATCCATTTTTGACTCACCACCTCAAGATGAACAAGTACTCCAATTTATTTCCTTTTTATTGCATGGCTTGGTATAATAGGGACATGATACTTAGCTTGTTCTTTTTGTAATTTAAAAGAAAAAAAGAGTTGCATTTGTATGCATGAACAATTTTAGTGCATACCAATTAGTTGCATAACAATTTCATGTAGATTACATACATTCCATAGCATGCAATAATTTTTTGTCATGTATATTTTAGTCTCCATTTATGAAGATTGAAGTGTAGGGACATACCTACACATCTTAGAAGAAGAAAAAAGTATGAAATGAGAGCCAGGCCATAAACTCAATCATGTTAAAGAAAAATAAAAAAGGAAAAAAAACAATGTCAAAGTTTCTTAGGGAGAAAGTATGTCCTTAAGTCTTCAAGTAATCCACATGGCGCATTCTTTTGTTCCGTCTTCCAATCTCATTTATTGATGAGACTGTTTGACACATGCATCATTTGAAAGAACAAGAAAAAAAAGACATTAGGCATTAGGATTCATGCATGACATTATTTTCACTCATATAGGTTGATCATTCTTTTTGCATTAATAAGTTGGATGTACTTGTGATTCTTCATTTGCCACCCATTTCATATCATTAATTGCTTTTATTGGTATCCCACTCAGATGATTTATCTCCTCATCTATTCTTATAAGGAGATCTTCTTCCAATTAGTTGGTAGTTAGGAGAGAGCAATTTAAAATAGGGAATCACATAATGCACCAAGTGAATGCCTGAATAATTATGATATTAACTGCTTTCTTGATAGTGTTCATTGATCAAAAGGTGGAACACTTTTATGGAAATTTTTGGTTGCTTTATAGCAGTTATCGGTTCAGTGATCATTGAAGGACAGTTTAGGGATTGTTTGGTGGACATGATCAAGAAAAGAGTTCATGTGTTATGTCCTTTTGTTGACTTTAATCAAACAGGTCTAAGACAGTGTTACTCGAGAATGAGGAACATTTAAGCTTAGCGGAGTTTGATGCATGGGTTTTTAGTCATTTTCACATGCATATTTTCCTTGATTTTATGTGTTGATTTGTCATTTATTTGATTAATTATGTATGAAATGCTATCAATGGCCTGTTCTATCTAAATGCATCAAATTATGTGATTTTTACTATTTGAAATGGCTTAATATTCAACATGAGTACTTATCTACATTCTTGTGCAATTTCAGGAACAACTGGGCTTCATAGACTTAACTTTCATGAATTAATATCAGTGTTATCCCTATTTTCTGGATATAAAACTATGAAATTGTCTTGTTCTATTTATGCTTGATCACCATAGATAGATTATAAGACCCTTAATCATTTTGGGGGAGAGATTAAGGGTTGGAAAAGCATAGATTTACCCATTGATTGCACCCCTTGGGAAAGGTGGAGAATAAATGGGAGGAGAAACCCAGAGATTAATCATAAAACACCTAACTAATTACTATGGAAATGGGATTTGCATTAGAATAGGTAGTGAACTACATTGTGGGAGCGGGTAGTTCATTCTACAAGCTCTTTATCCAAGGATAGGGGTAATCGACATTAGTGTGTGGAGTTAACTGTAATGTTATCCGTGGTGAAACCATTGTTCTGAGGAATTCCCTTTTAATTTGAGTAACTCAATTTCTGGAGTATTTTTCCTATGCTTGACTTGGGCCTTAAAAGGCATGTATTACTTTGATATGTTCACTTGTGTATAACACACGATAAACACGTGTCAGAGGAATTATGTCTTCCATATGCATCATCGTGGCCATGAACTGTCCAAACATGGACTGAAAAGAAGGGTTGGTCACCAAAGTTGGGTCAAACCGGGGCATCTCATGCACAACATCCACCCTCTCTTATCTCTTAGCACCACCACCTGGTGCAGCAACACTACTCTCAGTAGCATAATCTTTGTGTTCTCCAACCATCTTCTCTTCTCTTCTTTTTATTCTGCATAAGAAGTAACCATTAACATACTGGAGGAAACTAGAATAGACACCCTAATCCTATGTCCCTATAAACTCAGTGAACCTAAAGCTCTAATACCAACCTAAACAGTGATGCCTCACACGATTACTCAAATGCAAAACTAACAGTAACCAACCAGGTTATCGAAAAATACCAAAAATTAAAACCATTTTCACAAATCCACCTCAAGTGAAATAATACCACATCATAGCCCACAAAATCCACCTATATATAACACCCACCAAAGGATTATCACATAGCATTGTTTACTGGCTCTCTAGCCACAACATGTACATATGATAACTTGTTCACATACATACATGTCATATATATACAACAAAGGCATATAGCCCAAAACGTCGTCTCGATATACAATATCTACTAAACTCCCCAAGGACCTGAGGGTATAGGGACGACACATAGGACTCTACTACAAAATGTTAGTAGCTTATCAAACCTTAACTTAGCTACTGTTCCTTTTACTGCTCAGCCTCAACAGCATGATCCCTACCTCTTCGTGCTTGTCCACCTAAAAGATGTGGAAACCCACCGAATGAGACCAAATGTCCCAATGAGAGATATAACTCTCCACCAACATCTATTAAAAGCATGGGCACTAAAGTAGGTAGAGAACATATATTATCAGGTTGAGTAGATTCTACTAAATGATATGTATAATACATATAACATAGATTAGGAAAACTAAGCAGTTATCAATGAGTAGTAGAATAATTATTAATTTAAGAAGGAATATGAAGAACATGTATAACAATTGACTTATCTTACCACATTAAAATTCAAGAAATCAATATAAAGATAAG
The DNA here is from genome assembly GCA_963693085.1 of Alisma plantago-aquatica. Taxonomy (NCBI): domain Eukaryota; kingdom Viridiplantae; phylum Streptophyta; class Magnoliopsida; order Alismatales; family Alismataceae; genus Alisma; species Alisma plantago-aquatica. The sequence goes on from OY856413.1 coordinate 37,396,665, forward strand.
GCAAAGGGGTCAACCAATGTGAAGCGTATTTGACCCTAAGTAAAATATACTACACAGCTTTATTATGTGTTTTATTATGCCCAGAGGATTTGAATCGTACCACTCAAATCCAACTAACCACTACTAGGTCGAAATTGGTGCCATACAAGGTCTATGAAAGAGTTGGAATCCATGACCTCCCCAATACCTCTTGGTCAGTACAAGATAAATACTGAAAAGACATATCAGTCAACTGTAAATGATGACATATAGTCAGTCTGAAGGATAGGTTCACGCATGACCATCCCTATGAAAAAACCTAGTCATCCTTGGTACATGTCACGATGCTAGAAGAATAGGCTCACGCATGGTCACTCTTAAGAAGAGGCATCAAATGCAGTCAAACTGTTGCATATCACATATCCCATGGAGAGTAGCTCACGCATTGCCGTCTCACACAACCTATCATTGTGGACATAAGGAGATACTCGAATTGCACCCCCTACATATCAAAAAGTATGCACTCTAAGTTTCCCATACGAATGACTCGTTTCACCATTTAGTAATAAAACTGACACTGGAATGGATCTATGGCACAGGCCACCTACATGATTAGGGGTTCACTTGATTAATTAAGACAATTGGGCATCTTTTAGCATCAATCAAGTTACAACGTATAAACCCCAAACAAACATTGTAAAAATAAGGGTATAATACAACTCCAAAAGATATAAAATGTTTGATGTATCAACATGTCACCTCATCACATGATACTACTTGTCACACAATTCTATAACAATTATCACATTGCCATGGGCTATCAATCCCTCATCTCATCTCTTGGAGGATAACACCTCACACTAGGTATTAAGCCTCTGCCATGGCATAAGACCCATCCATCAATTCCTTCATATCAACATCATCTCATCATGCCTCATACATGCTTACATTTATCACCCTGTGTCACATAAGCATCACCATAGCATTCAATAGCTTGATTTTCATACTACCTGTAAGGTTAGATTGACACAAGTAGGATAGAAATAACATCCTCGCGAGGCTAGTTACTTTAAACAAGTTCAATATCTCATTATATAATTGGATTAGGGTTAGGGTTTCAACAACACATCCGTTTAGGGTTTTACATCACAATATCATCAACAAACCCTAGGTATCTAAACCTTCCCACATTCTTGTAACATCATTTGTGGTCTTTCATAACCAACATCATGACAACCATACTTATCTAATATATGTCATAACCCTTCATCGGTTAACCAAGGCATAAGAACACAAACCATGTAATCGAAGGGATGAACACATCATGGTCAAAGGCACATCAGTGACTAAGAGCAACATCAAGGATCGGCAACCAAAACCAACAACCAAAGCTAAAACCAAACGGTCATAGGAACCCTAGTTCATAGGCTATATCAGTGACCAAGATCATAAATCCATGTCAAACGGTGGAAGGGACACAAACCACCAGCAGTCACAGGGGTCATCTATCAAATGGTTGAAGGTGACCATCCTTCTATTCAAATGAAGAACAAACTAGCCCATGCGACAAAGACCAAGGGAAACCATCTCATTCGACCAAACATCTCCAAGCATTCAACCACTTGGGTACCAACATGAAAAACATCCAAGAGAGATAAAACTACTAGCAAATTATAACAAAATAGATGATCAACAACATGCAACTGATCCCCCAAGAGGGATGCAAAGAACTTAGGGAAAACATCATCGAAACCCTACAAACATGTACTACATGTGACCAAAATGAAAGCCATGATTGAGGATGAAAACTTAAGATCAAGCACATGAAAGCATAACCAAAACTCCACCTTAAGCAAGGTAACCAAACCATGAACCAATATGACAAAAACCAAGGTTAAGTTGCATGCCAAACCATCATCTTCTCCATCACTTAGATTTTTGGGTAGGTGAATTAGGGTTTAAGCAAGGAAGCAAGTGCATGCAATATTAACATAGAAACACAACCTTAATCAAGACACCATCATCAACAATAATTAATCAAGTGTTAGAATAAGATGCATACAGGATTAAATTGCAATAATAGATAGAGTAGAGAGTTATATAACATGCCTTGGATGATAGTTGCACCACCACCAAGCAAAGCTCCAAAAGAAAGAGAAAAAATCCTAGCTTTGATCTCCTCCACGATCAAGCTAGTCAGCACCTCAAAAGAGAAGGGAAAACCCTATGTTAAAGGGAAAGAATGAGAACCCAAAACCTCAAGGACAAAGAGAACAAGAAGGAAGAGAAATAGAGAAGATCTTCATCTCACTCAGGTACTACCATGGAGAACCATGGATGTGACCTCTATGGAGAGAAGTTCCTCGTAAGACCACCATGGAACCATAGTCTATGGCTAAGAAAGGAGAAGAAGGAGATAGGGTTTGCAAGAAAATGAAATCAAGAGGTGGAATCACTTACCAAAGTTCAAGGAACCACCAAAGAAGAGCAGCTCGAAGCTTGGATCACCACATGCAAGGGATCTCAGTCACCAAGAACCAAAGATGAGATTCTCCTCACCACCAAGCACACTAGGGCCCAGCACAAGATGGAAGAGAGAAAGAGGAAGGCTAAAAGAGATACTTGCATGTGTAGGAGAGAGGTTATATACTTAAGAGTATGAGAGAGATGGAAGGGCTGAGGTGTCATGTACATAAGTGCCACACGTCCACCAAAGAACCAACATGCACCCACTAAAACCATGCAAGCACTAAGGTTGTGAAAAACTAGGTAAACCAATGACTTCACTTGGTCTCTGATGACCATCGGTCGCATGAAATACATGGCCACAAGGGCCATGGTCACAAAGAAACCAAACAACCCACATCAAGCAGCCTAAACCCTAGGTCAAGCGATCCAAGAGAAGGTTCCAAACTCAAGCGACCTTAGGGATCTCAAAACAACATCAAAATGTCATGTGGTTGTAGAGAAAACATCAAGGATATCCAAGGATGGTCGTTGAATGCCAAGAAGATCAAAAGGTCAACACAAGGTCAACACAAAGCTAGGGCATCAAAACAAACCCTAAAAACCACTCTCAACATGTCACCACTTCCCTCCTCATAAAACCAAATCACAACAAGGTGCCCCAAGGAACCATCCTCTCTCTCTCTCTCATGATGTCAAGGTATCAAAGGTACACTCTACATGTGACATTGCAAGATAACCCCTCAACATGGGTAAACGCAATTAGGTCCAAAACAAGCACATGTATGGCAAAACTAGCTCGAACATTATTCAAATAGGACCAAACTGAAAACATAAGCTTGTCACATATTATTAAGGCATCTCAAAAGATTAGATTAAAGTTTAAACATCGTATTAAACAAAGCAAGTACTATCAAGCCCTAAGATAGGTCATGGGTTTAAGCATCTTATTACACCTTCAGGAATGTTCATAAAGTAATGGACATACAGAGAATTCAGATCAGATTTAAATTTTTATGCAGTGGAACTGAAATTTTCAACTGGGATCTGGAAAAACTTTGGGTAACAGTTATCAATATATTTATAGCATAGTATATAAAGAAAAAGTGACAACATAAACATATTGTTAGATAGATCTAACTATGTCTCATGTATATAATTTGTATTGATCTTAAATATATAGAATTGTCCGGGTTGATAAACGAATCTAGATAGCACAAATAGATTGAGTTCGGATGTTACATTGCAATATTGGTTGGATTTAAAAATGAATAGTGGATCAAAATTTTGCGATTGCATGTGGATTGAGAACGTGTGTTAATCAATTTGGACCCGATACATTTACATGAATGCTTCTATGTTAGAATGTCAATCATTATTAAAGAAGTATCAAATAAAATATTAAGATCTTGCTATTAATATTGTTATCAAGGTAACGCTATTATAAAAAATTATTATAATTGTTCTACATACGGATTATGTAGTCAGGTTATAGAGGATGTTCAAGGAAGAGACACACGTAAACGCTAACAGCAGAGGCTTGACTGGAATTAGAAAAAGGAGTGGGTTATTAGTAATTTTGATGCTTAGCCGGTTTAGGGAAAAGCTCTAGATTAGTTATATTCAGTTGGGATGGATCGTTTCTATAGGCAGGAGCAGAGTTACATGTATTTTTTACTGTACATGGATATCAACTGGGTGTTATAGTATCCACAGATAGGTAGAGGTACATAACATAAGCGCTTCATGCTGATGTTGGATAGGCCCGAGTCGCCCGACATCAGTCAGCCAGGCCTACCACAGATAGTTAGAGCTACATAAGCGCATCTCAATCACATCATGGCAAAGTTTGCTGTTACTATTAATCCGGTTACCAATCACATCATTGTTATCCAGCAGACAGCACGTGGACGGATTTCTGGATCAAGGACGTTGTTGCTGTTACTTAACAGTGTCTAATAACTATTAGAGTTTTTTCCCGGACAACAGTTCGCATCAGCTTCTGTCCAAATTTTAAGGTTTAAGTGTCTGTTTGGGTTTCCATTTGGGTTGAGTTAACATTGACTTAGATCAGCTTGCGTTTGCTTCGAGCCAAGTCACGTCTTGTGCAGTTCGGATTGAGTCATCTCGAGAATGCTTATATTTTTAAAAAGAACTGTCAATATTATAATTAAAGTAAACTTGATCATGTTGGGCTCGATTTCGGGTCATGTTTTGGTTTAGCTAGGGTCAATGTCAGTTTGGTCAGACTTTTTCTAACTAGTAATCTAGTCAAGTAAGGTTTTGATTGGGCTTGTTAGGTCAGATCAGGTTCAAATCGGTTTCAAAAACATGATCGATTGCCATCTCTATGCACAAAAAATTATAACTTTGAATATACAATATATATTGTCATTATTATATGTTTTACATAGCTTTAAATTTTGGTTTTTTTTTCTCACAAAAAACCTCGCTTTTTGAAATTTCAATATAATTTCTCAAGTTGGAAAATCTTAGAAAAAAACTCCACCCACTTATCCATCGAGAAATCCTAGGAAAAACCTCACCACTCACATTTTACTTGTTATTTACATAGACCATGTCATTACTGGCTCGATTGTTTTTTCTCATTCAAATTATTCTTTTGCTACACGATTATAGGGGAAAATATTAACATTAGATCAGGACCGAACAAGTATCTCGATTACAATCAGAACTGGCGTGGACTCGATCTTTTGCAAAGTATTGAATCCACAACCTGACATTATTTTTTTATACGTGATATTGAACCAATTTTTATTTCAGTAATTTTAATACTTCTTCAAATTGTTAATCCTTTAATATTTAAGGCATGCATGAATATTGGTTGTTTTATTCCATAGTGTGTTATGATTTCATCATTGTGCCTTCCTAACGGTTCAGTATTTTGTAAAATGGTTAGATTCAATCTAGGTTTGTATTGAACTATTTGGTATGTATCTATATTCTTGTCTAAAATGTGGTGATCAAGACTAAGTTTTACTCATAGTCATCTTTTGTCTATGATCATATAGTATTTTTGTCACAAGAATAAGCATTAAATTTTTCTAATTGATAAAAAATAAGCAAACCGATAAAAAGAAAAGTGGTGAAGGGTGGATACTTTACAAATTAACCAAAAGAAAGATACTTGTCATCAAGTTTCACGATGGGGATTGCGGTGAGACCATTTCAAATTTCTAGAACTTGACAAATTTTTATAGAATTTTAGAAAAGACAGTGTTTGTGAGAAAAAAAATATTAAGGTAATGATAGTACACCATAAAATAAAAAGTATGAATATTTTATTGAATAGAGATGGAAGTTGCTTGAGTGTTTGTACACCCAATGTGAACCCAACCTGACTCGAACAAGATGAATGCAAACCAGACCCGACCTGAAGATGAGTATGAAAAATTTAACCCAAACATGTGTTGAAACCAGACAAGCTAAAAATGATTAAATGTAATATTGGAAAATTCTTTTTTTTTATTTAGGAAGACTCAAAGTCAGGTTGACCTGAATACGACTAGACAACACGTGATTTGACCCAAAACCTACTTGATTTGGCCCAAATTGACTAAAACTCAATTTGACCTAACCCGACCTGAAGTTTGAACATACACTTAAAGATCCTATATTCTTGGATTGGATAAGGTTGTGTTGGTTCAAATGGAACCATATATGCATTATCTAAATATATAGTAATAATAATTTAAAATAATAATAATAATAATAATAATAATAATTTAAATAAAAATAGAAAGTGATAGAGCTTGGATTCTACTGTGGTTGCAAACAATATAATCAAGAAGATTACATCATCAATGTTTTGCAAAAAAAAACCAAAATATAAGTTTATGGGTAGCAACCAAGATACTTGTTTGGACCCTCAATGATTAGAATATTTTTGTTTTATCATTGTCAAGTGGGGAGAGAATAAAATCATTAAACAAATAGGACAAGTGTTGAATTAACAAAAACATTAAAGAAAAATACCCACATCAATATTCATGGTTCTTCATATTAGTTTGGGTGGTGGATTTTATCTAGGATTTTTCCAATTACTAGAGTTGTTTCAGATAATCATAAAATGCAAATGTTTTTCAAAGAGGGAAAAGTCTAGCAGTTTACGACCCATGTAAAAACAATGCATGGGATACAAGCAACTCTGGTTGTAACAACATTGCTAGGAAGTCTAGATGGTGACAGTTCCACCTATGATTCCATAAGTACTAACCATAGAGGCATGGGGTATGGGTAGGTAAGGAAGGGTTGTCTTAGAGGATTCAGAAATTGAATCTGACACCTATAGCTAGTACCATGATTTTATCATTATTCTATCACATTTTATGACTAGGATTAGATATAGTTTCGAACAAAAATAAAAATATCATATCATTTTATGTTTTATACCTAATTTAGCATTTTTTAATATCATCTGATATAGAACTTTCGAGGTGAATACATCCACTCTCAAGAGCTCCCCATTCACTAAAAAATATTAGTTGCATACCAAAAATAAACAAAACATCATTTAATATTCTTATAATGTAACAGTTGAGTACTATAACACCCAAAACTTTATTTTATATTTGGTTTTAATATGGATGGAATGCATAGATTGAACATTATATCAAAGTGTACATGTTAAATTCGAATAATTTGTACAACTACATGGTATACATCTGAATTCAACCAAATTCAAGAGTTACAACATCTATTGTGAAGTATAGTATTATCAGATAAACTGTGAACATCAAATAGTGCACCAAAGTCTATTGTATGTGATTTAAGAATTAGTCTAGTGCACTATAAAAAAAGGTTCACATTGGTGGGAGAGTCTCTCTACATGTGGATTACTTTTTCCTAACTTACATTTAGCTTCTCAATTAATTGGTATGACCTCATTTGTACTATGGTACTGGTACTGGTACCAAACATGAATTTTGAGAAAATATGTGCACCTGTAGCATACTTATTTTAAACACTTCCAATGAAATTTTACTTGTTCTTGAGTAAATCCAATCACAATTGTCATTCCAATTACTCTTCAAAAAAAGTATGTTGTGTTGTTCATCCTTCGTCACATTTTTTTGTATTACGTGGATTATGATCTCTATCATTTGGGTCTAGAGTGTATGCGTTCTTTTCTTGAAATCTCTTGAGAGAGAATTGTTAAGACTATGATATCAAAAAATAAGGAAATAGAGAAACACAACTTGAAGATAGGAAATATTATACAAAATTGCAATACAAATAAGAGAATTTGTAGTCTTTTACCAAACTTTAATTTTATAGATATGAAAGAAATACAATTATTAAAGCAAAACATATAAAACTCTAGAGAAACGTAGGAAATAGAGAATTCTTATATCAATAACCAAAGTAAGGAGGACTTGGGGTTGAGACACTACATTGAGTGAAGGGGTGAAATTTGGCTCCTTTTATGTAAAGAGTTGTCTTTTTTTGCAAGAGGCATATTGTCATCATGTACAGTGACCCTACCACCATCACAATGGCTAAATAGTTGTTGTAGAATTTACTAGGAGTGCCACCTTAGTGAGAGCAATGCATCCTAGATCATGATATATTGACCCCACTAGGAGCAATGTATACCAACTAGGGACAGATTGCTACCTCGCTAGAAAATACATCCATGTGTAGAATTCGCCTATGGTATAGCTATTGTGTCTAAGTGGATAACCATTGGTGCTAAAAGTACTATCTGGATAATATATTGAAAAGTGCTATTATAAATAGTTTAAATTATGATGTATAGAATATTTTGTCTTATTATCTTTCAATAAACAAATATGGCTGCAAAAATTGTAGCATACTTCATATTCTTTAGGCCATGTTTGGTTATAAATCTAGATTTGACTACCTAGGTTGTGTTTCCATTAGGAACTATGGTACTCTCTTCAAAGTCCTATTTAAAACTCATAAGTTCATCTTATTTATCTAGGTTAGAATTGACAAGCGAGATAATAGCATATCACATTGCACTAGAAAAAAAAGTCCTAACTGGAGTAGCATTCCAGTCGAGTGGAGGTGGGATTCTGCTACCCTAAATATAAGATTAGAATGGGGCAATGACCCTAGTTACCAGATCTCAACCCAATTCACCCAAGTAGCATCATTGTGCATTTGGGATAGATTATACCAAGCATACACAAAGGGACAAACCAAAAGTTAATCAATCCATTCCTTTCCAAACTACCCTCAGTCACTATTTGGCAATAGATTGGGATTCTTAAGTGTGGATTGTATTAATTTGGTTGATTGGACAATGTAATCTGCATTAAGATACATTGTTTTTCGATAACACAATTATAATATATTTGATTATGGTCAGAATGTTAGTATTCAAAAAAAGAAGTCAAATTTATTAAACCAGCAAAAATATTTGATATAGAGTAGATAGTATTGTATCTGATATCTAAATCTGAAAAAATGTTTGATCCTATATTTGATTGATATCGTACAACATATTTTGAATCTTATTTTGAATGGATAATGCACACATTTGGATGAACATTTGATCTGAATAAAATCATAAATTGTATGTTAATAAATAGTATATATATGTTATATTGATATTGCATTAAATATATATGACAAAGTGTTTATAGTTTTAACCTTTTTATATATGAATACATATTTTTAATATAATATGTATATATTTGTCAGAATATGATTTTATCATAATGGTTGCAGCAATATTCGATATTTGATCCATACATTTTTATATTTGGAATCCTCTATCCAAAATTCAATCTGAATTTGGTGAATGTCATAATTTTTTTAGAAATTGAAGTAAAACCCAAATCAAATGTGTGAATTTTAGATATCCATTCACAAGTCTAGGAAAATTTCTAAGAACACGCAAAAAGGTCAAATTCCATCTGGAAATGGAATGGAAGAGAAATTTGAAACAAACAAAAATCTCAGGAAAATACGAACTTGAATTTTGACTCGACTATGAAATCATGCAAACAACAAGAATATAAGTTGAATCTTGAATGAGGAATTGGATCCAGATCTACATTAGTCTAGCTTCAACATATTTTACAGTCTGTGTTGACTAACACCCAAAGTAGGCAAACCTAGATCCAGTTTGATGTGGATTCAGTCATGTGCCAAATAGATCCTAAGCTTTTGTTTGGCACATGACTAGATCTGGAGGGTCATCATTGTCAATAAATACATTTATCTGACTGTGACGTGACTACTTCACAGAACGAAAAATTGAGAAATGAGACTCGTCAGTCCAGTTTCAATTCCCTTTTTGGGATTCCACCTAGATTATAAATTAGATTGTAATTGCATTTCTTTCATAATAAAACAATAAAAATTGATTAAAAAGTTTTTTGTCTTATAAACATATAATGAAATTCGATTAAAAAGTTTTTTGGCTTACAATATAATGAAAAGTGCTAATATAAACATAAATGTTTAAATTATGATGTTTTGAATATTTTGGCATATTATCTTTCAATAAACAAATATGGCTGCAAAAATTGTAGCATACTTCATATTCTTTAGGCCATGTTTGTCTATAAATCCAGATTTGACTACCTAGGTTGTGTTTCCCTTAGGAATAGTGGTACTCTCTTCAAAGTCCACTCTCTTCAAAGTCTATTTGAAACTCATAAGTTCACTCTTGTTTATCTAGGTTAGAATTGACAAGCTAGATAATAGTATATCACATTGCACAAGAAAACAAGTCCTAACTGGGGTAGCATTGCAGTTGAGTGGAGGTCAGATTCTGCTACCCCAAATATAGTATTAGAATGGGACGACAACCCTATTTACCCAGATCTCAACTCAATTCACCCAAGTAGCATCACTGTGCTATTGGGGTAGATTATCCCAAGAATACCCAAAGGGACAAACCAAAAGTTAATCAATCCAATCCTTTCCAAACTGCCCTCAATCACTATTTGGCATTAGATTGGGGTTCTAGAGTGTGGATCGTGTTAATTTGGTTGATTGGAGAATGTAATCTGCATTGAGATACATTGTTTTTCGATTACACAATTGTAATATATTTAATTATGGTCGGAATGTCAGTGTTTGAAAAAAGAAGTCAAATTTATTAAACCAGTAAAAATATTTAACATAGAGTAGATAGTATTGTATCTAATATCTAAATATGAAAAATTGTTTGATCTAATATTTGATTGATATCACACGACATCTTCTTAATCTTATTTGAATGGATAACGCACACATTTGGATGAACATTTGATCCAAACAAAATCATAAATTTATGTTAATAAATAGTATATATATGATATATTGATATTACATTAAATATATATATGACAAAGTGTTTATAGTTTTAACCTATTCATATATGAATACATATTTTTAGTATTATGTGTATATTTGTCGGAATCATAATTTTTCAGAATGGTTGCCGCAATATTCAATATCCGGTCCATAATCTTTCATATCTGGAATCCTCTATCCAAAATTCGATCTGAATTTGTTGAATGTCATAATTTTTTTAAGAAATTGAAGTAAAACCTGAATCAAATGTGCGAATTTTAGATATCCATTTGCAAGTCTACAAGAAATCCCGAGAAAACGCTAAAAGATCAAATTCCATTTGGAAATGGAATGGAAGAGAAACCCGAAACAAGCAAAAATCTCAGGAAAACGTGAACTTAGATTTTGACTCAGAGTACAAAATCCTGCAAAAAACAAGAATATAAGTTGGATCTTGAATGAGGAATTGGATCTAGATTTACATTAGTCTAGCTTCAACATAGTTTGCAATCTGTGTTGACTAACGCCCAAAGCAGGCAAACCTAGATCCAGTTTTGATGTGGATTCAGTCATCTGCCAAATAGATCCTAAACTTTTGTTTGGCACATGACTCGATCCAGAGGGTCATCATTGTCAATAAATACATTTATCTGACTGTGATGTGACTACTTTACAGAAAGAAAACTGATAAATGAGATTCGTTAGTCTAGTTTCAATTCCCTTTTTGGGGTTCCACCTAGATTATAAATTCGGTTGTAATTGCATTTCTTTCAAAATAAAACAATGAAACTCGATTATAAAGTTTTTTTTTCTGACATTGATGTGGCACAAATATTCTAACTAGAATCAGATCGAAAGCAAGTGTCTCCAAACACCAATTTATCTCAAGCCGTACTATGTCTGTTGCAACCCAATTAACTCAATCTGAATTCTGAAACCCGATTGGTCGCCAAACAGAGTTTACACTTCAACAATCTACATAATAGCTGTAGTAACGTGGCATGATCGATGTGCAGTTCCCGACATAAGTCAGCCAACGCGCAGTGGCTCGAACTCATACGCGAGCATCAACCCAGCTCTCCGTCCATACAGACCCAAACACGCAGGCGCTCGCGGTCCTGTGGCTAGGGAACAGGACAAGGCTAAGGAACCTGTTTTCCCATTTGGATCTGAGTCGTGTCTGTCCCCACTTTGGGGAAGAACATGCACACGCCAGGACCTCATAAATTCGAACATGGAGGTCGAAGTATGTGGAAGCAGTCACACTGAAACAGACAAGCGAGCGATGCCCTTTTCTATCTCCAGTGTGCACCTCTTTCCAGAGCAATCATACCACAAACCACTAATCTCACTTTCCAGCCCCAGGGCCCCGGACCAAGCCCTGCCCGGCCGTCGATCACCGCCAGTTGGTCGGTCCCGCTGCCAGGAAGTTCAGGCCAATGCAGGAGTCCGGCCCCCTACCCAACCATCTTCTTCGTCTTCCACCATCCATCCCCATTCTTCAACCTTTAACCACCATGCTAGAGGGAGGGCCGGCTTGTAGATTGCCATACAGGACTAATCCATTGATCCATCCAGGTGACAAACAACTGTTCAGCCCATATCTCTGACTTCTAAAAGCCAATTCCTTCGGGCAAGGGCGGCAGCGGCTCATGCCTGATGCTTCTTCCTAAAGCTCTCTTTCTCATTCAACTCTGTGGGTGGAGGAGGGCAGCTAGCTACTTCCACAAACAACATTTCATCTACTGCCACGCACACATTCCACTCAGCTTAGACCAGAACCACCAAACCATGTGCCCGGAATAAAAGGGTGGGGTGGAGAAGGATATATGGATGGATGCCATATACGTGGGTTGTGTACATTAAGGCCCCCCCTCTCTTGGCAAAATCTTTAGAACAGAACAGGACGACCGTCAAGTTGAGCTTGCTGATCAATGTTGGGGGCAGAGACGTTCAGAGGTGGACAATCGCCGGGTCTCTGTTGAGGGAGCAATTGGAAAAGGTGTTGTTGATCCGCCCCCAATATATTTGAACAGGGAAAGGTTGGCAGGCAGCTGCCTACTAGCTAGTCTCCTCTATCTTTAACTCTCCATCTGCCTTTAACCACCTGTGGAATTCTTCAAACGACAGGATACAATCTTTACAAAGAAAGAAAGAAAGAAAGACCAAATGAAGAAAGTGAGATCTTAATAAAAACTCATGTGTATATATCTACAATCCACATACGGATTCGTAAAAAAAAGATTTCAAACAGTGTCATAGACCAGAAGACCATCCCACCACCATTTCTAGGCAGCAGCCAGCTAGCAAGCCACCTCCTTAAATACCCCTCCATTCCATGATCCGTTCATTGCACTCCCACTGCTCCACTTCATCTCCAACCACACCTCGAAACCCCTTCTTTTGGAAACTTCCTTGACCTCAAAGGCCTAGCAAACTGAAACCCATATCCAAGAAAAATGCCTAGGTTTCTTCTTCTCTCACCAATGACAAGCCTCACACTCCCAAACCTCCTCCTGCTGCTAGTCTTCCTCCTGAGCATCACAACCATGCACTCATTTGACTACGACCCACCCTTGTCCCAGCTAAGAACCCTAGCCCTCGACGGTCACATCGACTTCAATGATGTCTCCCTCTCCCATGCAGCAAGAGACTTTGGGAACCAGCGCCAGCTCATGCCATCTGCAGTCATGTACCCAAAGTCTGTCTCCGACATCTCCACCTTGGTGAGGCACATTTTCCAAAAGGGGCCTTGTTCCCAGCTCACCGTCGCCGCCAGAGGTCACGGTCACTCGCTGTTGGGGCAGTCCCAGGCTCCTGGAGGGATCGTCATGCTCATGGAGTCACTTCAAGATGAATCAGGGATTAAGGTGCATGCAGGAAACGTGCCTTACGTGGAGGCCTCAGGTGGGGCGCTCTGGATCAATGTCTTGAAAGAGAGCCTCAGGCATGGGCTTGCACCTAGATCTTGGACGGACTACCTCCATCTCACTGTTGGTGGCACGCTGTCGAATGCTGGAGTTAGTGGCCAGGCCTTCCGCCATGGGCCGCAGATCAGTAACGTGTACCAGCTTGAAGTCGTCACAGGTGCGTACAATATGATGCTGCCTAGAATACAAATACCTTTAACAAATAAGTGTATCAATCCATTCCTAGACTGAATGGATCAAACCGTCTGTCTGACTGCAGGATATGGAGAAGTGATGAACTGCACAGCCGAAAATAATGCAGATCTTTTCTTTTCAGTTCTTGGGGGACTAGGTCAGTTTGGAATTATAACACGTGCACAGATTGCTCTGGAGCCAGCCCCACAGATGGTGAATAACAATGATATGCCTACCTTTAGATAATATATAATATAAGTTCATCTAGCCATGCATACTAACATGGTGTGCTATATCTTGTCAGGTAAGGTGGATAAGAGTTTTGTACACAGACTTCGCCACTTTCTCACAGGATCAAGAGATGCTGATAACTGCCACAAGAAGTTTTGATTATATAGAGGGATTCCTCATAAAAAATCGGACAGGACTGTTGGACAACTGGAGATCGTTTTTAAATCCACAGGACCCAATCCAAGCCAGCAACTTTGAGTCCCAAGGAAGAACGCTCTACTGCTTGGAATTGACAAAAAACTTCAATCCTGACACTAGAAACGCCATGGTTCAGGTCAGTCACTTCAAACAAGATTGTAAACATTGTGCTTGGTCCAGAATATCGCGTCGCATTGGGCTTGGTCCAATATATTGACAACATAGTCATCTCTCTTTCATTGTTTCTCACAGGAGGTTAACTCGCTCTTGTCCAAGCTTAGATGCATACCACACACGCTTTTCCAGTCAGAGGTCCCATACCTTGATTTCTTAGACAGAGTCCATGCCTCGGAGGTGAAGCTCAAGTCACAAGGGCTCTGGGATGTCCCACACCCTTGGTTGAATCTCCTAGTGCCAAGATCAAGAATCCAAGAATTTGCCAATGGAGTCTTTGATGGCATCATCAAGGACAGCAGCAACGGGCCTATTATAATTTACCCCGTCAACAAATCCAAGTAATGCATTTATAAAGAAAAAGTTGACATGCAATAGAGTTTTGATATCCTGCAGACAGGTTGTTATGAACTTCCAAACTAAAAAAGCATGGTCTTGCTTTGCAGGTGGAATAACAGAACATCTGCAGTGTTCCTTGAAGAGGAAATATTTTATCTAGTGGCTTTTCTCTCCTCAGTGCCGTCTCCCTCCGATGTTGAGACCTTACGGTGCTTGCTAAAGAGAAACAGGGATATCCTGCAGTTCTGCCAAAATGCCGGTATTCAAGTTAAGCAGTACTTAGCTCACTACACAACAACAGAGGAGTGGAAGGCACACTTTGGGCAGCGATGGGATTTATTTGTCCGAAGGAAATTGACTTATGACCCTTTGGCCATCCTCGCTCCTGGGCAGAGGATTTTCCAAAAAGCAAAACCCATATCCGAACCGCCTGTCTACGACCAAGAACTGTCTGCTAATTAATGGGCTGCGACATGTACAAAGTAGTATACATGTACTTTTCAATCTGTACATAAGAACTAACTGCCAAACAGTCCCAAAAATGCCCATAACTGTACAATCAAATGGAAGTAATGTGAAACTACATGTATCTTTGCACCAACATATACTCGAAACGGTGACACTGACATCATTTGGAAGCTCAAGTTAACTCTTGTTTTCAGAATTTAGCCAATAATAACTAACTCGTGCCTTATTGAGCATTTTATCCTAGTTAAATTTGGTTTGCTAGGCAGAACAGTGTCTCTATGACAAGGTAACTGTCTCTCATGACAATAATAATAGGCTAACAGTCAAAAATGGACTAATAAAGACAAGGCAATTACATAATGCTTTGGACACACACGGATGATTTTTATCACAACAAGCCAGACCCCATTTCCACCTCAGTTTGATGAATCTATTTTAAAACATACAACTTTGTTGTTAGATAGAGCCCATTGACATTTTACATTCTATTGTGGAGGAATGTTCTCAATCACAACAAACCTTACATCAAAGAGCTAATGACAAAACATACAAAGGTCATCTTAGAGCTGGAGTTGTCAAAGCATACAAGAAATATACAGGATACCTAAATCACTCTTGACTAAGCAGTGAAATATTTGGTACTACAGTTTCTGTCCATCCAAGACCAGGCCTTGACACTTCCTCTTCAGGTCCTTCAAAACTCCGCGCAAAAAGAAGAGAATGTTCAAAGTCGGTAGCATCCATTGCAACTGGGAGGAAGCTACCTATGTCATCCATGGCTCCAAACCCACCAGCTCGAGAAACATCATCGGCACTTATGGCTGCTTCCATGTTGACTTCACCTGAGGCATCTTCATTGACAGGTTTAACCCTTTCCTTGCTCTGTGAGGGACGGACTTTAGAATCAATATTTTCCTCACTTTTCAGCCAACTCGGAACCTCACTTTGTACATCATGCACCTTCATCTGAGACTTCTCAGCTTCAGTGTGTTCACGTGGTGCACCGCTTGTGTTGCTATCTGTAACGAGCATAGACCAAAAACATATTAAAATTCGACCACGAGGCAGTCTTAAACTACAATAAGGGTTTGTTTAGTTAGGTGACAAACAAACTCATTACAAATAATGCTATGCTTTTAAATAGGTCTTTTGTTTGGTTGGCTGCAGAATGAAAGGATTCACTAAATTTGAATTTAGCGCCTCCGCATTGGTGCTGCACCATTTTCCTGCACAATCGGGTGTACTTGCACCCATGTCCAACATTTTGTACAGGATTTCTTTATTATGTAGTTACTAACCAAACAAAAAGAAATAAAAACAATGTAAACCAGCTGCATCTAACCAAACATAGAAGTAAGAAATGAAAATTGATTCTTTTGAAATAACTGAATTGAACTGCACACCACATGTTCATTTCTTACTTCTCCCTCCAACTACATCCAACCAAACTAGCAGTAAGAAAGCATAGCAGATCAATTCTTATCAGCCTTTTTCTTAACTGAAGAAAATTTGCAAAAGCAGAGTACTGTTTGTGGACAAGTTTATGTTGGATAACCACAATTCTAGGAAGTTTTATCAAGTTACAGCTTTCAAACAATATCATAATGTACATGTTATGGATCTAATTGTATCAATTAAAAAGACGTCTTCGTCATAGATATGTCAGTCCACAGCCAGAGTAAGTTTCCGGCAGATTCAGCAACCTCTTTAAGAATTACAGTTAACATAATATACATTGGGCAACTTACCGTATTCAAACATCTATACCAGACACTATATGTATCCACTCGTTTACCAACATTAAAGAGGACCTTGTTTATCAATGTTGCAAAATTAATCAATCAGGTGATGGAACCAGTGATAATTGGTAGCATAACATATCAAACTATTGCCTCCTTGTCATTCCGCCCTTTTCTGCTTCTTCCACTTCCTCCCTACACTCCTCAAAGTCAACAGCACAGCTGCACTACTGCATCCACCATCTTCAATACTGTGATGGCCTTTTCTGCAGCTCCGTGCAGTGGCCACCACTACTATCCGTCATCTTTCCCTCCGCTCTTCCGTGTCCCAATTATATCTTCCTCTTTGAGTACATTTAATCCTTCCATAATAGGGAACATCTGAAAGCATTGTGGAGAACTTGCAGGCTAAATGGTAGACTTATCAAGAGTTTCACATACACTATATATACATATGTCCAAGGAAGTCTCATCACCCTGTCTCTTAAATCACACCTTCAAGCTGGCCAGCAGGGTGTCCTGGTCCGAAGATGAATTGTGCCTTGAAGTTTCATGTACGTTCAGCAGGCAAAAGTTGTGCAACAATAAATATCGACCTTAAAAGTTATATCTTTCTTGGTTAGCCTTAGGACGAAAAACATTTATCTCAGATCCGCATATTCCAACAATACAAGGTGTAACGTATGCATATTGATAGGACAGCATTACATTATCAAGGAGGAAATGCTAGACTGTATATAAAACCTAGGGGGAGCCAATCTGCCCTCAAATTAAGCACAGGCATCTATTTTTCCCAGCTCATCAACAACGCAGAAAGCATGCTTTCAAACAAAGGAATTGGTGAATAATTCTGCCACCTGCAATATGGACTTCATAAATAGAGTAAAAATCTGCTAAGTCAACACAACATCTTCAATTAGTTGACAATTGACTTATAAAGCTCAGTCTTCTCATTGGAAGACCACTTTACTACAACAAAACTGGTAGATTTATCGTTAGAATGCATGGCCTTAGACATTATTCTTGTGTCAAAGCACAAACCTATAGTAGTAACAACCACAAACCCTACACGACTTGAACAACATCTACAATTTGCAACCACATGTTGCCTTTAACCACAATTATACGTCGTTACCTCCATCCAAAGTGCAATATCTACATGGGTCCACAATCTATATGCGTGGTCAGTCTGTTCATGATAACAGCCTTAACATTTCCATCCTAATGAAGCAACTCCTTGTTAGGAGAGTGATTCAAATATCACAATTTGTGGCACACCACATTCCAGTCAGACGATTTTGTCTTATCCGAATCAAAATTAAGAAAGCCAACAACAGATGTAAATCAGCATGTATCGTCATCAAATATGTGTAAGTTTCCCACATAGTACTTTGTGCCTAAGCATAGGAAAAAGAACTATTGTCATCCAGGGGCATATTGGAATCCAGAGTTTCAGCAGTACCAGCACCAAACATATTTGTGTACACTAGCCAGCCCTAAGCATACTTCTTTATTGAGACAGGCATGCAGCAGAACTCGTGTATATAAAATGCTACACATCAAACAAGTATATAGTAGGTCTCTCACAAGTCGTGCTGCAAAGTTATATCATACAAGAGCATAACCGATAAAAGGGAAAAATTGAGATGAAAAGCATCTCTGTCATCTAGAGAGAAAAACCACTCAGAACTTGAGCATCATCACGAAAACAAAGTAAAGATTAGTCTCTTGTCATAGAAAGGCATTGTTTGTCATCCAATAGAGCATACGTTTAGCATCCCCCCTCCATCTCTGCCTTTAGAAAATCAGAGGTACTTCATGTGAAAGTCACCTGCCATTAGCCTGTCAGATTACAGAGCATTATGCCAGACTTGGACATCAAGCTACAATATTTAGCTAAAGACACATCAACATCGGCCATCCATGTATGTGTTGTGTTCCATAGTGATTGTGTCCTAATACACAAAAAGGATACCATTAGCAAACACAAGGGCAGGACAAGGATATCTTAAACTGTAAGGGTGCCAAATTGAAGCAAGCGCTGAGAATTAGAGGGGGTCTCCATGGCATGTACCAGACAAAGAGGTTTAGAATCACTTAGTTAGCATTTATAGTTAAGCCCGTATACTCTCTTCCAATTCCAATTAGATCGGAGAAGATATTAGACCATATCAATGTGTTTATCGTGTACGTATTGCAGAGATTAAAGACATGCTCATACTATTATACATCTATTGGAGGGAACCTAGTGGCTTAGAGCAGCATGGTTTGGTTGTTGGCCCACCGTTGCAACCAGATTCTAATGTAGAAGTTGAAACACAATCAATGGTGCACATTGCTATGTTGCCTGCTTCATGATAAAAAGACATGAAGAGGAAAACTGATAATAATTTGGCTCAAATTTCTCTTTAGATTGCAGAATTTCATAGGAACTAGAGAGAATGTAGAAAGATAAAGAAAAGGCAGAAACCTCACAACAAGTCAATAAGGTCCAAACCAAAGAACAGTCTCCAGCCAAGTGGGCCCAATTATTGACGCGCCCTGAAAGCCAGCACTTCCTGGAGCCTTAACCTTCCTAAAATTAATCTTTCATCTGAGACTGCTCTTTCCTGCTTTTTGGGACTGCCCTGCATAAGAAAATGCTTGCATCAGCTACGACAACCTTACCCTTACCTAGATCCATAACCCCTTGACAGACCGAGCCCATTTAGCCAAACTGCTTTAGTCAAGATTTAATTCTCAATTGGTGCTTGTTAATGGGATTTGAAGGGTCAATTAGGGACCAACAAGACCTTTCTATCCATACAACTTTAAGTGTAGTGGGCTGACAGAAAGCTAGGGAGAGAGTCAGGCCAGTCTATCTACTTGTGTCAGAAGCAATTTTCCTAGAGTTCTTTGTAGGAAAGAAAGTGCTTTAGTAAGCCCCATCTCAATAACTATGTTATCTAACAAATTGGTTGTTTATATTTATGCAGATAATGTTGTTATCTTGGGCTCAAGATGGCAGCTTTTTGAGGCCCTCAAAGTTGGTCGAACCTGGAAAAAAAGGTGATCATTGTGCCTTCTGGACCATTTACTTTCAGATTCTTCTACTTAAGCCGGGACTTAAGCGGTCTCTTCGGACACATTTCTCAGAAAGGTTCTAACTTCGATGGGTACCTTTGCTTGAGGTGCTCGGCCATAAGTGGAGGTTCATTAAATTTTGAATCATTACTCTGTCAAAATGTGATGGACAGATTACTTCTTTTGCTAAGCCTTGGAAGTTAGAGAATCTAATGGATCGCCTTCTCTTCTCAGGCATTTGCAAAGAATAAAGTAAGAAGAGCTTAATGAACAAGGAGGAGGAGGAGGAGGAGGAGGAGGAGGAGGAGGGGGATTAACATGAAGGGGACGTTTTTTTCATACGTCGTACGGTATCAGATCAGATTAGGTGGGCCACACTGAAAATCTGATGCCTTCTTTCCAAGTGGGGAGTGAGGGTCCTGAGGGAAAGACATTCTACTTTCCAAGGACAACAAGTTAAAAACAGAGAAGGATGTGAAAGATCATAGTGAGTCAAAGGCGGCATCATAGCACCTCATCACGGTGAGCTCAGTTGGCTTGGTCCCTACTTCGAGGGGATTGTCTCCTTTCAACAATCGATCTTATGGGGACAGGTTGATCGGTGACTTGAGGGTTATGATATAAACCCAGTATACATGAATGGATGCATTTTAGGATGGAAGTTTAATGGATCAAAACTACAACATTGGGAGGTGCAAAGAATGTGGACAAGGTGCGGAGCAAACTCTAGAGATTATTAAGTGGAGGTGCTGTGAAACGGTGGTCAATCTCGCCCATGAGAAACCTTGAGAAAGAGATTCTTTGAGATCTCAAATGTTATAGGGGGTGTTTGGGTTTTCATCCTCATGCATGCTCAGCTTCGGGATTATGAATACTTAGATACAAAGTCAAAGACTATAACTGATGGAATGTTTACTCGTTGAACAAGAAACGGTTACCATTGAGTGGGGTGTTTATCTCCAAGTAATCTTCTATGATGGCTAAGCCACATGTGTTGTAATGTCATTGTCACTGAGTGGGGGTTGAAGGTAAAAGGACCTACCTTGTGTGTTTGGGCTAGCTTGTCCCCACCTAAGGAAGCAGGGTAAAACAGCTAGTAAAGCGTCCAGATCACACCCCAAGGTCTTCCAAAGAGAGGCGGTAGAAGCTATAAGAAAGGGTTGTTTATTTCTTCATGTTGGTGTATGCAAGGAGAAAACCCCTATAGATACTTACGTGAAGGTGTCGGGAAAGATGGTCAAGCTCAACTGTGAACCAATCATGACTTGTGAGGATTCTGAAAGACAAAATTTTGATCTCGAGAGTTAGGGTAAATCTTGGTTTTTTTTTTCATTCTCATGCTTGCAAACCATTAAGTTTAAGATTGAGATCTAACTCAAAACTTGAAGACTAACAATTGGGATGCTTCTTTGCTTACCATTGAGTGTAGCTTTTCTTTCTATAGTGTCGCGGTGTCTTATTATTATGTCCAAGGTCAAAAGTTACAAGACCTTCATCAATTGTTCGGGTCATACTCGTCCCTGACTCCCTACCTACAAAAAGGGGATTGGAGACCTAGTGAAGAATCTAGATCCCTGAGATGGGTACACCCCAAGGTCTTGCAACTTCTTTAATGTTGTCGTGATATAGATAGCTTTAGCTTCTTCGAGGGGCGTGGACAAGGGGATGATTTGCAATTCCAAGGGCATGATAAAAGTGGGCATCTACTGCATCACCTCCTACTTGGCTCTGATTCAAAACACAAGGGCAATGTTTTCCCATCACCTAAGTGTTACTTTAAAGACCATTAGACATTGCACTTGTATTTCCTCAACACACCAAGGTTAAAATTACTTCTAGGTAATGACTTGTCAGGTCAATACTCAACAACCTTCCTTCATCTTGGCTATTAGTGTCTAAGAATGTAGAACCACACAGGGGAAGTCATTGAGAATAGAATGTTGTTGGAGATTTATTGCAAGAATTTGACCAAAACCATAAATCACAAGTCTAAGGCATTGACAATAAGGTGTTAGACGAAGAAGTTGCTTTCGTGCAAACTTTGGGATCTAACACCAAATAAGGTGGATGAGAGAACCTTGTCTTTGGGATCCAAGAAGGATCCAGAGAAAGCAAGAGCCCTCGAAGCCTCAAGGATAAATGCCTAAGTTCCATGTGTTGCGACAAAGATCATAATTGTCAAGATGGCGAGGTGTTATAGCGCCCAGTTGGTGTGCTTTGAAAGTTAAACACATGCCTAAAGGATTACTTTTCTATATGATGTTGTTATTTTCACCATACACACATTTTGTTGTCAAAATGGATTTATGAGTGTTCGTGAATAAGCAATTACATGTAATTAATTAAAATAGAACTCATGGGCCTCTGTTACTTAAGCCCATCAACATCAATCAATCTCATCTTATAATGCTTCACATGTACAGTATACCTTGACTCGACTCTATATATAGGAATCATTGTAACCATGTTTTAATTTAAGTTAATCAAATTGATTTTTCACTAAATCACATCGCATCTATGCAACTTTTAAAACTCTCAGGGTTTCAAAAGAAGCAACAGCTTCCCAAGGGAGCCGACGCCAATGGAAAAAGTGACAGCAACAACGTCGTTAGGCAGCCGCCATGCCGCTAGGAAGTAATAATAGCAACAGTCATGTCGAGAAGCCACCATTGTCGCCGTCGGCAGCAAGTCACCACCAGGGAAGGCAGCATCTCACTGTTTCCCACACGGGTAGTAGCAAGGGTTGTCGTATCCCTCCAAGAGGAGAGTCGCATGCAGTCGGGCCCCATAGCAGGCACAGCACAACCATTGCCCCTTCATGGGGCAAACAGGAACATCAACCTCTAAGGAGCCTGACTACATCACCACCTCTCTTTGTCTCCAACGGCAACTTAACGACATCCCGTCTTTGTAACCGAACCAGAGTTCACTCCATCACCTCTACCTCCCCATGTAACTTCCCTAGGTACATGGGTGAGTGCTTCTAAGTTAAGGACTCTCTTATTATTCCTAATTTCCTATCACAACGCTTCCTTCCAGTGATCATGCTCCTTATCGATGATCCTTCATCGGTCATCCATCGCTATCCTACCAGTGTGATCTTGCTCCAATCATGTCTGACGGAAAAGAATTACCTCAAAAGATCGTTGACAACAATAGTGCTCCAACCTCCATTTTAAGCTAAATGGAGACAACTACTTAATCTGGATGAATTCAATCCACATTATTCTTGAATTTTGAGATAACTTGAACTTCATTGAGAAGCCTATCGAGGACACCCCTGAATGAAGATAGGGAAACAACAAAATTAAGAATTGGTTGTGAAACAGTATGGAGCCCCCATCTCCTCCAAATACATGTTTCACAAGCATGCCAAAGACTTGTAGGATGTTGCTCGCTGCCACTTCACTCAGAAAGAACTACGCATCTACAAGATCTGGGACAGGCTCTTTGTTGAACACTAGGGGAACAAGTCGTTCGATGAGTACTATGACGCCATCTTCACCTTGTACAGCAACTCAACTTCTTCCAGCCCGTCACCTCTGAAGAACAGACCAAGGAGCATACCTACCTCATCACTGCAAAATTCCTCAATGATTTGCAGTCAGACAGCCTTTTTTTCTCATCTACAACAACCAGATGTTTGTTCAAAGCGATGTCTTGGCGAGAGATCAATTCCCCACCTTAAAGGATGCATATTGTCATCTACAAGAATTAGATGTTTGTTCACAGCACAACTCGGCCACAAAACCAGAATTGCTGCTAGCCATGGCTGCCGCAACTCAAGACCAAGGACATGAACATGCTCCTAGAACCAAGTGTACTTTTTTACAACAAAATGGGTTATCTTAAGGAGAAGTGCTATAGAAGCATGGTAATCCCTATGGGTGCGGACATGGAGCAGGCTGTGTTGTACGGGCGGGCGCCCAGGTGGCACCTAGGCGGCCCAAGTGGCCAATGGGGTCTCCATATCTGGGCGCCCAGCATCAAAGGCTATGCCAGGCGTGCTAGGTGGGTCAGGCGGGCTAGGCGTCCGCCCAAGCGGGCTAGGCGACCCGCCGAGGTGCTACTTAATTGTATTTACTCATATGCTTATTTGTATTTATCTATCTACTGTTTTTATTTAGTTATTTACTGATTTGTGTTTATTTATGTATTGATTTTGATACTATTTAATCATCTACTGATTTAACTTTAGTTATCAACTATTTAACTTTATTTATCAACTGATTTGTGTTTATTTATGTATTGATTTTGATACTATTTAATCATCTACTGATTTAACTTTAGTTATCAACTGTTTAACTTTAATTATCAACTGATTTGATTATATTATATTTATTCATCTACTATTTGTATTTATTTATGTACTGATTTGAGAATTGATTAATCATCACGGATTTATAGTAGTTAATCAACTGATTTGTATTTATTCATCTACTTATTTGTATTTATTCATCTACTGAATTTATTCATCTACTGTTTTTTATTTAGCTATCTACTCATTTGAATTTATTTATACTGCTTCTGAAATTATGTAAGAATCTACTGATGTAACTTTATTTATCAACTGATTCGTATTTACTTTTCCACTTATGTATTTATTCATCTACTTATTTGTTTTTATTTAGTTATCTATTGATTTGTGTTTATTTATGTACTAATTTTGATATCATTTAATCATCTACTGATTTAACTCTATTTATCAACTGATTTGTATTTATTGTATTTTATTCATCTACTATTTGTATTTATTTATGTGCTGATTTAGGAATTATTTAATCATCTACTGATTTATATTAGTTTACCAACTGATTTGTATTTAATGTATTTATTCATCTACTATTTGTATTTATTTATGTGCTTATTTAGGTATTATTTAATCATCTACTGATTTATATTAGTTTATCAATTGATTTGTATTTATTCATCTACTTATTTATATTTATTCATCTACTGAATTTATTCGTCTACTGTTTTTTATTTAGTTATCTACTCATTTAAATTTATTTATGTACTGGTTTTGAAATTATATAATCATCTACTGATGTAGCTTTATTGATCAACTGATTTGTATTTATTTATCCACTTAGTTGTATTTACTCATCTACTTATTTGTATTTATTTAGCTACTATTTTTATTTAGTTATCTACTGATTTGTGTTTATTTATGTACTGATTTTGATATTATTTAACCATCTACTGATTTTACTTTATTTTTCATAAATTTTACATGTATCCATTAAATTAAACTATCTATCTATATATATATAAAAACGCCTGGAAACGCCTGAGCCTCCGCCTGGTCGCCTAGCCGCCTATACAACTCATGTGACCCAAATTGTGGACCATTCCTCTGCCACCATCTCTTCAGTAGAATATGAGCAACTTCTACAGGCATCTCAAAACCCAACTGGGTCCATGACTCCATCACTATGCAACATGTTGCAGCCTCTTCGGCACATTTGGCCTCCAACCAATGTAGGTGCCTCCATGGTAGTCTCCAATTTTTCCTGGATAGTTGACTATGGGGTCACACATCACATAACAAGTATGAAACACCTTTCCACTCTTATATCTTATATTCCTAATTCCTCTGTCACACTTGTTGATATATCAATCAAAATGGTCCAACAATGTGGCAATGTGAATCTTTCATCTACACTCAAACTTCAATCTATGCACTATATCCCTCATTTTCCCTTCAATTTAATTTTTGTTGCTAAACTTGTAGATGTCTTTAACTGTAATGCAACATTTAGTAGTCGTGGCTTTGTGTTATAGGATTCTCGTAACTTGAAGATGATTGGTTTGAGTTCTATAGATGGTGACCTATACTTCTTTGATGATGGTGTTACACCGTCTGTCGTTCTTACAATGTTCGCCTCTTCAACTTCATCAGCTACAGACACCCCTCTCTAGAGAAACTCAAACAGTCAGAGTCATCTTTATTTAGTTTAAAAAGTCTTCCATGTGATTTTTGTCAATTAGGGAAGCACCATAGGATTTCATTTCCTCATAAAAACTTTCTTATGTCTAAAAGCTATAGGAAAGCACCATAGGGTTTCATTTCCTCGCAAAAATTCTTTTGTTCAAAAACTATTTTTGATTTCGTTCATATTCACATTTGTGGTTCGTTTCGAACTACACATTATAATGAATTTCATTACTTTGTTACTATTGTCGATGATTTCTCTAGAATGACTAGGACATAGTTGTTGAAATCTCGTGACGAGATGTTTTACATATTTACAACCTTTTAAAATGATTTGACATAATTGATAAGTCCAGTAAAATCTTCTAAACCAACAAGGCTTTAGATTGTATCTCTGATCCATGTCATCTTTTTGCTCTGACAATGGGGTGGTCCATCAAAGATCTTGTGCTCATACCCCACAACAAATGGGGTCATTGTGAACAAGAATCGTCACTTGTTGGACATTAATTGAGCTCTTATCTTCCAAGATCAGTTAACAAAATCTTACTGGTGTGAAGCCATCCTCACAGCCCACCACTTATCAACCAGAAACCATCATTTGTCCTTCAAAACAAGATTCATTTTTCAATTGTCAATCCTGAAGACAAGATTTTTCATGTCCCTGTTTGGATGTTTGGTTGCACTGCCTCGTTCATAACTTTGATTTAGCGTTCGATTAACTCGACCCATCAAGACAGTTTTCTTTGGCTATTCCATCTTTCACAAAGGTTATAAGTGTTATAGTCCAAGCAGCCGAAGCACGTACATCTCAACGGATATTACATTTCATGAACCAGGCATTTTCTTCACCATGCTTTCCTTGCCTTCACCATCGCTTCTGAACATTTTTGTTGAATTAGATCTTCCTAATCATGTGGAGCTTGTTCCTGTGGAGTCTCTTCCCATTGATACTCCATTGCATCCTACCTGTCCTCCTTCAACACCCACTATCTCTGAGTCTGCCAAAATCTTGTTGGCTTATAATGGACGGCGGCAAGCGCAACAAGAGCAAAAGAAAAAGTCTAAAACCCATGAGCAGATCTCGTCATTAATGATTTATTCAAAAAGAAGGGCACAAAATATACCATGTCATGGAATTAGTCTAATGACAACCCTCACGCGGCGATGTGCATCGCCTACTGCGGTGCACAAGCAGTGTCCTCCTAATGCAATCGCAGTGCCTTCATCTCTACATAGTCCTTGCAGAAGCCAGGACTCCATGTCGTGTTGCTTGAGTTGTTGGGAAGGAGCAGTCTCTCGGTGACGTGATGGGGTCACTCTAACTCTTACTCTCTCCCTCGGTGGATAATGATGACTAGGGCTTCTCACGTGTCTAATGTTTGTTCTGAACCCTAGTCGTCAAGCCCCTATAAATAGGGGAGGCTCGAGATAGGGTTTTCATATAAAACCCGACAAACGAAAAAGCCTCAAATCACTCCTATTTCATTATGTTTACCCAAAGGCATTTTTTAGAATATATTCATGTAGTGGGGATATAAGATCTGTAGATGTGCCGCACTAACCACCAAAGTTGTATATATCTACACAAATTTGAAAATGATATTGTTCACGGTGATTCTTATGATAAGCAGTTTAATAAAATACTAAAGATGTAATAAACTAGATAGGCAAAAAATAGGATTCAAGTGCAAACATTGCTATATGATTTATCTTATATAACTATATTGTTTGACATTGTAAGCTTGTAACTTATTACTTATTACTTGCTAGTTGTCATTAATTATCTTTGTTGTGTAAACTACGACAATGATGAATTAAAAAACTAGACTTAAGAGACGTTAGACCTATATTTTAGAAATTGAGTATTGAAGAAGTTATATATATAATATGTTTACAAGCTAAATTTGATGATTTTACGATTTTACCCAATTTCATCAAAATTCCCATGGATTTGAAGGTGACAACCAGGCAACTGTACACATTGTCCGGTATCTTGACTTTCATTGTCGAGGCAAACAAATTGAAGTTGATTGTCATGTTTTGCACAAAAATATTCAGGAGAAGTTGATTAAGTTGTCACCAGTCAGATCAAAAGATCATTTATTTGATTAAGGAAGATTGTTATTTGATTTGTTTACAAAGTCCCTAAATGGTTGTCAGGTCCAATACTCATGTAAGAAGCTCGCAACATATGATATTATATGCTCCACCTTCAGGGGGAATGTTAATATGTACATACAAAGAAAAGGTCAAGAACCTATGTGTAAAGTTTGTAAGGGATCTTGTATATGAATATACAAGCACCCCGACCGTGAAAGTGAGTCATGAGTTTTCCCCCATCGCTTTTTTATTGTTACATTAGTATACATATATAATATGTTTATATATCCGTACATGTGTATATAAGTAAGGACTATGTAGGTTTTTCCAATTGTTCTCTTATTTTTACATTATTCTTATAGTAATATGTTAGATACATTTAGATGTATACATATGGATACATGACTATCTGTTTAATTATAATATGGCATGCATGTGTTTGTGTGTGTGTGTGCATGCATGTGCATAGGTGTGTGTGTGTGTGTGTGAATATATCAAATGTATAGATATGTATGTATGTATGTATACATATGAATTATCGAAAGGTATTGATATAAATGTACAAACTTATTTTAAAATTTGTTATATATATTTAAATGTATACATATGAATATATGACTATCTATTTAATATATATATATATATATATATATAGAGAGAGAGAGAGAGAGAGAGTCAGGTTAGATACACTCAAGTGTAAAGACCGCACCACTGTACACCCCAATGGCGTTTGCCTATCTAGACAAATTATTTGCAAAACATACATTAATCTTCATTGTCATAATAAAAATAGACCACATACAAAATATGAGCCCGTTTGGATGAATGAGTCACTCATCTAAGGACAACAAAATCAACTCACATAACTAATTTGAACTGTATCATTTTTGCTCTATTTATATGCATGACATATAAGTACCCAAATGAGCTCAAGTTTTATATATAAGCTATTCATAAGATGATTAATGATATGAACGGTTTAGATTCTAAAAAAATGTTACATAAT
The DNA here is from genome assembly GCA_963693085.1 of Alisma plantago-aquatica. NCBI lineage: Eukaryota > Viridiplantae > Streptophyta > Magnoliopsida > Alismatales > Alismataceae > Alisma > Alisma plantago-aquatica. The sequence goes on from OY856413.1 coordinate 37,425,744, forward strand.
GAAAAACTATTGAGGTGTACGGTGTCATCTATACACTCGAGTGTATTCTAGCCTCTCTCTCTATATATATTTGTGTGTGTGTGTGTACGTATGTACGGGCTTAAGTAGTGGGCTTTTCAAAAAGCAGAGTTTGATCAGTCGCTCAGTCTACCAAGTCTGCATATGTGGCCCATAACCGCTTATTGGACCAATTAGCAATTGACGATACGACAAGGTGACCTCTTAGGCATATGTGGGAGCATATGCGACCATGCGGACCGTTGTTGAAATAGTGGGTGGAGCCAAGTTGGATGAAGCCAACGTGCTAAGTTTCAATACTCGGGTTTCTTTTTCAAAATGGAAGATAAAATACAAGATATGATGTCTCCCATAGGATCAAAACATGGTGTGACCATAACATTCCTCTCAAATTGAAAATTAAGGTTAAAAAATCAGCTATGTCCCCAGCCATATGTTGTATGGTAGTAAACGTTAGACCATGAAGAAACAATATGTTCCCATGATGATTGCGGCAAATTGAGAAATAAGATGGATGTGTGGGAAGACTAGAAAATGAACATTAAAAGGATTAGATAAGTGGCATAATCACAATTACAGTCTACTTCTTGAAAAAGTCGTGTTTTAAATGTGATCTTTTCCCCAACCATATGTGATAACCGAATAACCCCTGGATGTGTGGGCAGACCAGAAAATGAATATTAAAACGACTAGATAAGGAAGAATGGCACAGTCACAATTATCGTCTACCCTTTGAAAAAGCCGTGTTTTCAATGTGAATTTTCCCCCCATATGTGATAGCTGAATAACTCCTAATACAGAATATCCCACTTTATTCCTGTATAATTCATGAATTATTCGCATTTTACTTTTTCCCGTTTCACATTGTTTAAGACTTTGACTCTGGTCAAGTATATATACATGTGTATATAAAATGTAATTACATATATGCATATGTATGTGTGTATTATATGTATATATATGTGTGCAATATGTATGTGCATCTGTGTGTGTGTGTGCAGTATACATGTGTGTATGCATTTATATATGTATATCCTCTGGTTTTTTCCAAATTTTTCCTGAATCGTTGACCATACTTTTATTGTACGTTGACCTTTTTTACCCGAATTTCCCAGATAATTCCTTCATTTCGAATTTTTCAGCTTAACTGAAATACCAAATGTATGACTATGGCGACAAGCTTGAGTATAGACTACAAGAAGGTCGTCCTAGATGGACTAACATGTGTGGGAGACCACAAAATTATATGTATACAAAGTGGGGGAACAATTGTTATAGCCATACAATTATTTATATACATCGAAAGAGAGAGAGAGAGAGATATATAGACACCTACATGTACTAAAGTGTCAAGGCGCCCAGCCATGGTGCCTCAACGCCTTCACACTCTTAACGGCTATAATTAACCATCTCAATTCTCTATAAGTTATCGCGTCCACTTTAGTAAAATAGTTTTGTCTTTTACACTTAATCCAAGACAGTGTTTGTTTTTGAACCTTGTTCTTCAAGGCTACTGACCACCGTATGAATTTAAAAATGAACTAAGAACCTTCTCTTTGTTGATCTTACACAGTTAGAGATTCAGAAAAACGGAGAATCTGACCAAACTAAAATGTCAATATTGATACCAAAGGCATTGAGTATGTCTAGAGCAGTCCAACCACCAGCTCGGTTGTAATTTTTCAGTTCAGTCAAATGGATGGTTCATGTCTGTCCAATCTTCAGTCCCCTTTTAACAATTCTTCTTCTTCAGCCCAAGCCCTTTCAGACAGGTTTGGTCCATGCTTGTACTGGTGTACAAAGCCCGGTAAGTATCTATTTGGTCTTAAGCTTTTGGAGGCTGAAAATTCTACTAGACTGCCTTAAATATGACTGTTGAAGCCAGTTGGGGATAGACTTAAATTCATTATCAAGAAGGAAACCACCTCAACAAACAGGTCCCAAAGGTGAGGGGCTGGCACTAGATACTTGGTGTGATTTCAGAGAATGAAAATGAAATGGCAAATTGGCAGGTAAAATTTTTGTACATTCTCGCTGTGTTTTGGTTTCTGTGATCTTTTGTATCACCCTAGACGAATCTTTAGGGGCTCTAATTGCTGAACTTTCGGGGACTTTTTCTCTGTTAACCGTTAGTAGTGTTCCTTCCAATATTGATGAACTTCTGTTTTTCCCAAATAATGAGATTGGGATGAATGGTTGTGCCTCCTGACTTTATCAAAAGATAATTTGGCGCCTATAAGCTGTTATTAACCAAATCTATCAGCTGTCTGCAATGATAACCGACAATGATAACCCTTTGGAGAATTGGCATTATTCACTGACATTTCGGTCTTCATTGAATTCTTTTCAAATAATTCGGTTTGCTTTCTTCACTATTTGTTATCTATTAGCCGTCCTTGAGAACCCCTGAACAAATCCACGCAAAGGCCTTTTCCCCACTTGGTCAAGACCTGGAATTCCATTGCAAGCTAAGCACGAAGACGAAGCCTAGTTGCCCAAGCAGCCGACAATGGATGCCCAAATTTAGTCTTGACGATAAGACAGGCTCGTAGAAGCGTGAGGTAGCTTTAAAACTTATGAAATGCACAAACAGTCGCCGAGTACTGCGACGAATCGTCGGAAGTCCAGCTGCTTAGGACGAACGGAAAGAACAAGGGATGGCGGGAAGCGAGAAGGGGGATGAGACAAACCAGCCATTTGATGGAGTACTTCTCACTTGTGCAGAGAGACCGATAGAAGCTGTAGCGATCAGCGACTGCCGTTCCCCGCTTTGATGTATACTTCAATCTTCAAAAGCAGATATTCGATGGGAAGGGGCACAGCACCCGTGTCTTCGTCTTAGAACCTCTTCCAGTATATCCTTACCGGCTTCAGATATTTGGTTCGTTTAGCCGTTTTCGCTCCTTACTGCCCCGACCGGCACACAGTCGACATATCGGGCGGATGACTGTCCCCGCGAAGGGATAAGCTCTGAAGCTCATAAGTATGGGATTGAGCTAACCCGGACTCAACTCAGATCCCAGCCTACATAATACGATCCATACTTCCCCGATGAGTTTAAATGGGTGGGCTTCAATATTACCCCCTTTACCAGACTCGGACTAGGATGAGCCTGTATGCCCATTTACCCGACCCATATTATATATGTATATTGCTGATTGCAATCTTGGACTGTTGGATGATGTATCTAACTGACAAGCACGTCATACTATTTGAAGCTCTTATGTGTGCATTGTTTTGTTGTGGTTATTGTAGGAGGGAAATGATATGCATAATATATTGACAGTGCGTTAGTCAATAAGATGGATATAAGAGAAACTCCCTCCCTTATATAGGAGAAGGTGGATATGATTCTATAGACTTTTAGGTATGACTAAACTCTACTTGGGCCTACAAACTCTAGTCTATATATGATATGACTTTTACTTTTAACATTCTCCCGTAAGCTTGGATGATAGACAGATTTCGGACATAAAAAAATACAAAAATATGATAGCCCCTGACTTAGCACGGCATGGACTTTGACATCTTTGACTTTGAAGCTTCCCTTGAGATTTATTAACATCGGGTCTTTGAGATATTTGGACCTTGGAGTAGATTGGAGCTCATATCTTGGAGTATGTTGAAGATCATTGTATTTATAGCATAGGAAGACTAGGCTATAGCAGACGATCAACGTGCTTGACAGGGCATGGATGAAATAAGAGGAAGATGTAGCTTGACTGAATGATCTTCTACAAAGGAGAGGTGTGTCAGATTGACACACAACCAAATGTACAAATTATCCAAGATGCTCAAATGCTAGAAGACTGAAAAATGTTTCTAGACTCAATGACCAAGAGATGGCCCACAAAGAAACATATTTGCCTTTCTCGTTGACATTCAATTGATTTGAGGAATCATCTTTTCAGTTAACAACAGTGCGAGAAGATGAATTCTTTAGCAACTCAGAATCTAAACAATGAGGATGGACATTGGCCTTGAACTGGATAGTGACATCTGGATAACACGTTAAGTACACAAAACTCCATATGTAGATAATGTTCTTTTTCCTCTTTCCTCTTTTGAGATATAAACTCTACACCTCATATGTTCTCCTCATCCTCCTCTTCTCATCTCCTCTACCCTTCCTCACGCACCAACCACAAAGAGACCACAAAAGTGGTTAGGGTGGACAAAGACAAAGAGAAACTCCTTTAATGGCCCCGCCTCCCAGTAACCCCCAATTAAGGGAGACCAAGTGTAATGACCTTGACCTGGGTTATGAGGTAACCCTATTTGTTTTGGCTAATAAAGTTGCTTAAAATTTTAATATAATCCTCTAAGGTGTTTTTTATCATGTGACATACTTATGTTCCAAGTTTGGTCATGATTGAATGATGTTGAGCAGTGTTCCTTTGTTTTGGACCAAAGTGCAATTTACCCAAGTTGAGGGATTATATTTCAATATGTCATATGTTAAACATGCCTCATGTGTTTTAGCATCATTATAGAGAGAATTATGCAAGGTGGTGGCTGGTGGAAAGCCCAAATTCCAAGTTTGAACTTGTTTGAACAATGATGGTACCTTGTGCACCAATTTTGGTACAAATTGTAATTTACCCAAAATGTGGGGTTGATATGAAAATTACCACCTATAGAGTGTCCCTACTCCCTCCTAGTATCATGTAGAGGAGATAAAAAGAAGGAGATGCCATGTTTGATTCCGTTATGAATGATGGTTATCTTGGTGATGAAATGACCAAGAAAAGGGTTGAATATGAAAGCTTAACTTGAGTTGTATCAAGTTGAAAAGCTTATATATGAGTGCCTATCGGCCAAGGAGCCATAGGAGGAGCCTCATATCATTTTTTGAACTCTTGGAAAAGGCCATGTCATGCAAAGAACCTCAAGGAGGTGAGTTGTGTCGGGTTACAACTCCCTTGGTAAAGTTGTGACAGGTTGTGAATAAAGTGATGATTTAATTGATATATTTTATTCAAAGGGATAAGTAATGGACGAATTTTTATCTCTAGATGATCCTCAACCATTTTACAATACAAGATAAATGTTGATGCATGCATGTACACTTGTCATCCATGCATGGACACGTGGCACCTACTAGCTCAAATTGATGACACCTCATTTTGACCCTCCTTCATGAACAACAAGTATATATACCTCTAGTTTCACCCCTTAGTGCAATTTTTCGACCCTTACCACCCTCCTACCCTAAGGTATCGTGCATAGAGCTCATGTATCATGCAGGAATGTTGTGGTATCGTGCATGGGCCCTTGGGTATCGCCCATGGCAAGATCATATCGCCCAAGTAGGGTGATATCGGCCAAGAACGGTGATATCGGCCATGAGAGTGAGATATCAGCCATGAGAGTGAGATATCGGCCACAAGCAAAGTTGTATCGGCCAAGAGGAAGTCCATATATCCCAAGAGTGGTAGGGTGTCGGCCAAGGTGCTCAGGGGCTCAAATACTAACCCTAAGGTGAGGCCATGATCATCTTCAACCTTGGATTGAAGCATGATTTTAGGGTTTTGATCTTCCTTTCTTTTCTTCTTTATCAATTGCTTATCCATGGTGATTCCTTGTATATGAAGGAGTTGTGAACGAGCCTTGGACCTTTGAGAAGTCATCTTCAACCTTAGGAACGTGGAGCTTTAGAGCTTGGAGCTTTGAAGTTGTTCTTAAGGCGGGTTATATAACTTGAACAAAACCATGTTATTATTCTTCACCTAAATTGCTATAATTAGTGACATACTTTTAATTCTGAAATTTCCTGAAATAGGTGATGAAAATATGAGTTCTAGCAGTTGCTTAGACATGTTGCCATGAATTATATCAGTTAGAACAAAGGTCTAGAGCTTGAAGAAGATGGTGTCACTTTGTAAAAGTGATATCGGCACTACTACAGAAACAGCATTCAGTGTCGCTTTTGTGGGCGTCGGTTCTTTAGGAAAACCGACGCCTAAAATATTAGACGTCGGTTATTTAGGCAAACCGACGTCTATATTCAAATACCAGCCAGACACGGGTACCACTTTGAATACAGCGTCGGTTGTTAATAACAAACCGACGCCTAAAGTCGCCCGCGAAATCCAATTTTTGAGCAAAACAAATAGTGTCACTTTCAGCGTCGGTTATGTAGATAGAAACCGACGCCTATGCGCGATGAAAATTTGCACGAAAAGTGTCACTTTCAGCGTCGGTTAACCTTCTATAACCGATGCTGAAAGTGGTTCCCGCCAAACATTTTCGTGAAAATATCGTCCAATTGGACGTCGGTTGGTTCAAACAACCGACGCTAAAGAGGTTTAGGCGTCGGCTGTTTGAAACAACCGACGCTATTTGGGAACTTAATATCCCGCGATCGCCCGACTCTTCCCCTTTCTTCTGTTTCATTGCGAGCCGATTTCCCTTTTCTTCTCTGTTGTCGCCCAACCACACCGCCGATTTCTCCTCCACGAAAGCTCCTTCTTCCTCCACGACAGCGTCGCCGCGCCGCCGCCGCGCCCCCTTCTCCGCCGCCACTGCTGCTACCTTCTTCCCCTTCTCCGCACCCCCTTCTCCGCATGGAGCTCGCCGGCCACCGCTGCCCTGCCGCCTGGAGCTCGTCGGCCACCGTTGCACCTGCCTGCTCTGCCGCCTGGAGCTCGCCGGTCACCGCCACCACTGCTGGGAGGTCAGTTGTTGTTGCTCGCCTAATATTGCATCTAAATCTAAGTTTCACCACTTCTTTCACTGAGAACTGAGAAGAATGGCCTACCACGGCCGTGTTGCCCAGCACGGCCGTGGTAGGCCAACACAGCCACGGCCGTGTTTGATTTGATTTAAACCCTAATTTGATTTAAATCCATTCTAGCATCCTAATTTGATTTGATTAAACCCTAACATTGATGAAACCCTAACATCAATTGTGAACAATCATTGTTCTTTATATTACTTGTACATTGGTATAAATTAGAATGAACAATCACTAAATTATATATTGTTTGTATGAAGTCCGGCTTCATTGTACATATCTATTATTGTGTTTGTTGGCCTAGAAACCCGTCCAAGATTGACTCATTAGGAGTAAATCTTGGATAGTCCCCGGTTTGGGACTGTTCTTGAACACCTAATCTCACTTAGGATGTAAGTGTATAATGTGTATTGGGTTTTCGAGAAAATTTCGGTAGCATTTCCCCGTTTGTTCTCTAAGTACATATGTACTTAGAGAACAGCGGGGAAATGCTGCCGAAATTTTCTCGAAAACCCAATACACATTATACACTTACTAGTGAGATTAGGTGTTCAAGGATGGGATAGGTGGTACACATTTATTATATATAAGAATGACATCACATGTGTTTGTTGGCCTAGAAAGTGAACAATCATTGTTCTTTATATTACTTGTACATTGGTATAAATTAGAATGAACAATCACTAAAGTATATATTGTTTGTATGAAGTCCGGCTTCATTGTACATATCTATTATTGTGTTTGTTGGCCTAGAAACCCGTCCAAGATTGACTCATTAGGAGTAAATCTTAGATAGTCCCCGGTTTGGGACTGTTCTTGAACACCTAATCTCACTTAGGATGTAAGTGTATAATGTGTATTGGGTTTTCGAGAAAATTTCGGTAGCATTTCCCCGTTTGTTCTCTAAGTACATATGTACTTAGAGAACAACGGGGAAATGCTGCCAAAATTTTCTCGAAAACCCAATACACATTATACACTTACTAGTGAGATTAGGTGTTCAAGGATGGGATAGGTGGTACACATTTATTATATATAAGAATGACATCACATGTGTTTGTTGGCCTAGAAAGTGAACAATCATTGTTCTTTATATTACTTGTACATTGGTATAAATTAGAATGAACAATCACTAAATTATATATTGTTTGTATGAAGTCCGGCTTCATTGTACATATCTATTATTGTGTTTGTTGGCCTAGAAACCCGTCCAAGATTGACTCATTAGGAGTAAATCTTGGATAGTCCCCGGTTTGGGATTGTTCTTGAACACCTAATCTCACTTAGGATGTAAGTGTATAATGTGTATTGGGTTTTCGAGAAAATTTCGGTAGCATTTCCCCATTTGTTCTCTAAGTACATATGTACTTAGAGAACAGCGGGGAAATGCTGCCGAAATTTTCTCGAAAACCCAATACACATTATACACTTACTAGTGAGATTAGGTGTTCAAGGATGGGATAGGTGGTACACATTTATTATATATAAGAATGACATCACATGTGTTTGTTGGCCTAGAAAAAGAACAATCATTGTTCTTTATATTACTTGTACATTGGTATAAATTAGAATGAACAATCACTAAATTATATACTGTTTGTATGAAGTCCGGCTTCATTGTACATATCTATTATTGTGTTTGTTGGCCTAGAAACCCATCCAAGATTGACTCATTAGGAGTAAATCTTGGATAGTCCCCGGTTTGGGACTGTTCTTGAACACCTAATCTCACTTAGGATGTAAGTGTATAATGTGTATTGGGTTTTCGAGAAAATTTCGGCAGCATTTCCCCGTTTGTTCTCTAAGTACATATGTACTTAGAGAACAGCGGGGAAATGCTGCCGAAATTTTCTCGAAAACCCAATACACATTATACACTTACTAGTGAGATTAGGTGTTCAAGGATGGGATAGGTGGTACACATTTATTATATATAAGAATGACATCACATGTGTTTGTTGGCCTAGAAAGTGAACAATCATTGTTCTTTATATTACTTGTACATTGGTATAAATTAGAATGAACAATCACTAAATTATATACTGTTTGTATGAAGTCCGGCTTCATTGTACATATCTATTATTGTGTTTGTTGGCCTAGAAACCCGTCCAAGATTGACTCATTAGGAGTAAATCTTGGATAGTCCCCGGTTTGGGACTGTTCTTGAACACCTAATCTCACTTAGGATGTAAGTGTATAATGTGTATTGGGTTTTCGAGAAAATTTCGACAGCATTTCCCTGTTTGTTCTCTAAGTACATATGTACTTAGAGAACAGCGGGGAAATGCTGCCGAAATTTTCTCGAAAACCCAATACACATTATACACTTACTAGTGAGATTAGGTGTTCAAGGATGGGATAGGTGGTACACATTTATTATATATAAGAATGACATCACATTATACACTTAGGATGTAAGTGTATACCCTAATGTTTTCCTAATATATACTTGTTTCCTAATATATACTTGTTTTCTCTGATCATAGAATGGATAGATCATGGATGTCCATTCGTAATCGTTGCACCCCAGAGTTTATATCTGGTCTTGATCAGTTTATTAGATTTGCCGAGGAACATAGGAAAAAACCTACAGATAGGTTCTACTGTCCATGTAGGCATTGCGGTAACAATTTGAAAGTCAACACTGGTGAGGAAATCAAAACTCATGTCATGTGCAACGGGATTGTACAAGGCTATACAGAATGGCACTAGCATGGAGAGATTTCAAAATTGAAACCAGTAGATGTCGATAGCAGTGCTTGGGTGGAAGAAGAAATTGCCTCCGATGACGTAAATGTGAACGAACCAGTTCCAGCAGACATCGTTGATGTGATGCTGGATAGTTGTAGGGTAGAGCACACCGATCCACCTCCTATCTTTAGAAACATTGTGCATGATGCTGAGATACCGTTATACACAGGCTGTGCTAAGTTTACGAAGCTGAGCGCTGTGTTGAGATTGTATAAGTTGAAAGCTAACAATAGATGGAGCGACAAAAGCTTCACTTCATTGTTGACTTTATTGAAAGAAATGCTTCCTGAAGGAAACGAGCTGCCAATCTCAACATACCAGGTAAAGAAAATGTTGTGCCCAATGGGAATGGAGGCCAAGAAGATACATGCATGCCCGAATGATTGTGTATTATTTCAAAAGGACTATGTAGATTTGAAAGATTGTCCAAAATGTGGTGCGTCAAGGTATAAATTGACGACTCCGGGGGAGTCCAAAACTGGTTCTCCTGCCAAGGTGTTGTGGTATCTACCTATAATATCACGGTTTCAATGCTTGTTTGCAAATCCTAAAGATGCGAAGAATTTGAGGTGGCATGCAGATGTTAAGAAAAATAATGATGGGATCCTACGACATGCGTCTGATTCCCCACAGTGGAAGAAGATTGATCTATTGTACCCCAAATTTGGTGAAGAAGATAGGAATCTAAGACTTGGGCTTTGTACAGATGGGATGAATCTGTACGGGACATTGAGCAGCCAACATAGCACTTGGCCAGTCATGCTTGTTATATACAATCTTCCTCCTTGGATGTGTATGAAGAATAAGTATGTTATGTTGTCGTTGTTGATATCGGGCCCTAAACAACCCGGAAATGATATCGATGTTTATCTTGAACCTTTGATTGATGACTTAAAGAAACTTTGGGCTGAAGGTGTGATGCCCTATGATGCTTCAGCAAGAGAGACATTTCGTTTGCACGTTATGTTGTTTTGCACTGTTAATGACTTTCCAGCATATGGGAATTTGTCTGGATATAGTGTCAAAGGAGCTAAAGTGTGTCCTATATGCGAAGAAAACATTGATTCAATAAGACTAAAACATGGCGGCAAGACTATATATCTTGGTCATCGAAGGTTTCTTTCAAAATTCCATCCGTATCGTAGGAAGCGCAAAGCATTCAATGGATGGAATGATGAACGGAGTGCACCTAAACCTATACTAGGGGATGTTGTTTATGCAAGAGTAAAAGACATTGTCAATGAATTTGGTAAGAAATCACAATGTAGTATGGCCACACGGAGTGACAATTCTTCATTCAAGAAGAAGTCAATATTTTGGGATCTTCCTTATTGGAGTTCTTTGACAGTCAGGCATTGTATCGATGTAATGCACGTTGAGAAAAATGTCTGTGATAGCATCATTGGTACTCTGTTAAATATACCAGGTAAGACTAAAGATGGGATAAAATCTAGACTGGACCTACATGAAATGGGAATAAGGTCAGAATTAACAGAATTACGTGAAATGGGTAATAAAAGAACATACTTACCTCCCGCTTGTTGCACGTTGTCTAGAAAGGAGAAGAAAACTTTTTGTGAATGCTTGGTAAATGTTAAGGTGCCACATGGTTACTCATCCAACATCCGTAGATTGGTATCAATGAAAGATCTGAAGTTGATAGGTCTTAAATCTCATGATTGTCACACTCTAATGCAACAAATATTGCCCGTGGCAATTTGATCTATATTGCCGAAGCATGTAAGGTTTGCAATTACCAGACTTTGTTTCTTTTTCAACAGTCTATGCAGCAAAGTTATTGACCCTGATACTCTCGATAATTTGCAAAGAGAAGTGGTTGTTACCCTATGCCAGCTTGAGATGTATTTCCCTCCTTCATTCTTTGATATCATGGTACATCTTGTTGTCCACTTGACTAGGGAAGTGAAAATGTTGGGACCAGTTTTCTTGCATTGGATGTATCCCTTTGAACGATACATGAGTGTTTTTAAAGGTGATGTTTGAAACCGTTATCGGTCTGAAGGGAGTATTATTGAAGGTTATGTGGAGAGAGAGGTTATGGATTTTTGTAATGACTTTCTCAGTGGTAATGAAACTCCTGATAATGACAAGAATATTGAGGAGGGCGAAGGAATTTTGGGATCACGGGTGAAAGTAATCAGCCGTGAGCAGTTGGAACAAGCTCACTTGTATATTTTACACAATATGGACGAAGTGAGTGTTTATATCGAGGAACATACCAATTTCATAAAGAGACAACATCCTCGAGCAAGTTCAATGTGGCTTGCTAGAGAGCATAATAAGACTTTTACTAAGTGGTTTGAAGATAAAGTCTTACATCAACTATCTCAAACACCAAATGATATTACAGAAACTATCAAATGCCTCACCTTTAAACCAAAACCGAATGTTATGTCTTATGAAGGGTTTGACATTAATGGATTCACATATTACACAAAGCGCCAAGATGATAAGAGTGTCGTCCAAAATAGTGGGGTCACTCTTCAAGCGTCGACTATGTACTTTGCAAGTGCAAAGGATAAGAGTCCACGTGAAGCTAAAATGTCATATTACGATGTCATTGAAGACATTTGGGAGTTTGACTACATAGATTTCAAAATTCCGCTCTTTAAATGTAATTGGGTTGATAACACCAAAGGAGTTATAGTGGATGAATTGGGTTTCACTTTGGTGAACTTTGAAAAGATTGGCGAGAAGGGTGAACCATTCATATTGGCATCACAGGCGAAACAAATATTCTATATCGATGATCCTGCAAATGATAAATGGTCGGTTGTTCTTCATGGTAAAAGACAGTTCATTGAAGATCCTATAAATGAAGAAGAGTACTATGATAAGTATGATGACTCCAGTCCATTCTCAGTTGGGTTGCCAACTCCACAAAATATTGAAGCTAATGATGACTTATATGTGCGCGGAGATCACAATGAAGGATTGTTAATTGATAAAAGATCACAATTTTAGAGACATGTATGTTTATATAAATGCTAAATGTTTGCCTTTTTCTAGTTAATACAAATGCTAAATGTTTGCCTTTTTCTAGTTAATACAAATGCTAAATGTTTGCCTTTTTAATGACATTTTTAGATGGCTGACCATGATGAGCATGATGTCCATGATGAGCATGAAGTCCATGATGAGCATGCTGTCCATGACGAGCATGGCGAGGATACCAATCTTAAATAGACTTGGATTCCACCTTAGGCTTTCTAGGCCACTTTAGGGTTTTATTAGGGTTTTATCCTCCATAATACTTTTATCTCGTTTAACACTGTCTTAGTTCACAAACCCCAATTTCAACATCATACGCCTACTTAAAAGTCAATTAAGTCTATTATTTCCCTTTTACACTAAAATTACCATCTTTATCCTTTTAAGTTATTCCAATATCATTAGACTCAATTATCACCTTTAGTTTCTTTCGAATTGACAACTCATATTTCATTATGATCTAATTCATATATGGACTCCATTTATTACTAATTCCACATTTATCGATTAGAAAACCCTAATTACTAAATTAAGGGTATTCATCCACAATCATGAACTTTTATACTCAAAATAGCTTAGAACCATCAAATCTCAGTTTTATACATGAATTTGACCAATTAAAGCCATTAAGAAACATAATTACTAACATTAGGGTTTCAAGGCTCATTAAAGCTTATTTGTGTACATGGAACCCTAAATTAATCAAATTACGTATAAAGTTCATCCTTTTAGATCTAATGCATCTTTTTACAATCAATAGGTTAATATCAACTTTAATCATCCATATAACCCTTTTCAATACATTAATCATCTTAAATTAGGGTTTCTTAATCATTAATGCACTAAAGTTGATAACTTCCACTACTTTTCGAATTTTAAGAGTAACTAGCTTCTAAATCTATTTTTAATGGATTTCTCACATTTTTCTAAGCAAAATACATATATTATATGTACCATTCTGATCTACCAATATTTAGATATGATTTTTGTAAGAATTACTTACTTGGACCAATAGCAGGCTGCCACGTCATCTCTTCCATGCATTACGTAGCCGCAACCGATTATAATCGAATTACCATACTGCCCTCACTTAATTCGTTGGTTCCTCATACCCGAGAGGAGTATAACCATCCAGTCGAAGCCTCCCTTCTTCAACCTCCCGCAGACCTAATGCAGACGGTGATAGTAGCTCAAGGGAGCCTCCTCCTCTCCCTCATTGGACCCTAGGGGCACTGGAGACAGCCCCATTGCTCTTGCTGCCCTCCTATGCACCTGCGGAGGTCCCCATCTGCAACCGAGGTGGCCGGAGTCGGGTCGGCAGCTGCGTCCACCGCGGCAAACCTTGCAGGCCTGTTGGGCATCTTGAGCGAAGCTGGGAGCAAGGGAAAGATAGCCGACCACCCTAGATCTTCGTGGTAGCTTCATGCCTCCACCGAGATCCCATCACAGCCACTAGTTGCCCCCGATATAGCCCTATGCTCTCTTGGTTAGGGTTGTACAGAAAGAAGAAGGAGAAGAGAGAGGGGGATGCATGGAACTTTCTTGGGTTTGAGCCAAGTGTTCTACCTTTATATAGGGGAGGGTAATGAAGCCCTAGGATGTCTATCCATGAGATAACAAGTCCCTTTCCCAATAGGGAACCAAGTTCCTTAGTTAGGAAGCAATCTTCTCTCTCATCATTATCTTCTTAATAAACCATATTCCGTGGATATTTAGGAATTCGAAAATCATCTCTCTTATTCTCTTTATGTTTGAATTTTAATTCATTGGCACGAAATTATACTTTATTATAGTAGAAAATACCTTATTTTAATAATACCACAAAATTCATTAATTATGTATCACATTATCCTCTTATTTTGTATTATTTGCATTTTCTCTTTTTTCTTCTCTATTGGGACTCCTTGGATCCCAAGAAATCCTAATATATCGAATTTCCTTTTTAAGGATACTTATTATCCTTCTAGATGCATCTACATTCTTCATTTCTCATTATCTTACTTATTTCTTTATTAATATATCTCTTTTCAAGGATTTTCTCTTTATCTTTTATTTCCTTTCCTCTTTTCCTATTTCCTTCATTAGAAATCACATAGAAATGAAATTTATTTAATTGTGGCCATTAATGCCACTTTCTAGAGATTTCTATGTATTTTTATAAATACTTTGCTTAATATTCATTATCTTGTATCTTTTCTATTATTTTGACTTTTCTTCTTTTCTTCTCTTTTATATCCATTAATGGATTAATCTAATAATAGGAATCATGGAATTCCTATCCAAAGGGATATTTGCAAAGAAATCCCTTCTTTGAAGCAAAGCATGCAACCTTTTCAATTAAGTCCAAATTCATAAAATCAATACATTTCAATTATGAAGACATATGCAAAATTGAGGTTGTAACATCCTTCCCCTCTTATAGGAATTTTACCCTCAAAATTCCATCAAACATACAAATAAGTAGGATAAGATTTTCTCATGTCCATCATGGCTCTTATGTGGCTTCACCCTCTCCATGGTGCTTCCCAAGAACCTTCATCATCTTGTATTCTTATATCTGAGTTCTCTCTCACTTTGGCATATCGTACCCTCATAGGTGACTCAGGACATTTCATCCTCTCACAAAACTGAATAGGTTCATGGCTCAGCACATGGCTTGGGTACCTCACATAGTTCTCTAGATCAGACTCGTGGAACACATCACTGTTGGCTAAATGGACATCTGTAAATCCCTTTGTTTTGATAATGACAAACATTTCATTCTTGTTAATCTAACGTGCTACTTGAGTGTTGTAGGAATAAGGTGGATTACAAAGCAATTAGGGAAATCCATATGCTTACATATTTATATTTTCATGAAATGTAATCACTTTGTAAAAACTTGTACAAATATATAATGTAAAAGTACTTAGATTTCATGTAAATCAAGCGTTAGATTCTCCCTAGCTAAACATCACTTTTAGATAGGTCATCCCCTTCAATAGTGTCACATATGCACACTCATACACATATTTAGTGTTTTAATTGAAAAATTGAAACAGGGTCAATCTCGGTCGACTAACTCCTTGACCGAGACACTCTCGGTCGACAATCTTCTCGACCGAGAAAGACCCAAGTAGCCGTTAGACACAGCTGACAAGGTGGTTGGCAGTTGGAGATAAACGTTGCATACACTTGATCCAGAGAGCCTGTCGGTCGACAAAACGTCGACCGAGTAGGAGTCTCGGTTGACTATTTCTCGACCGAGATGGTCTCTGATAGCAACTACAGAATTAATTATTTAGCCGTTACTAAAGCAACAAACTTGTACCTAATGGCTAGTTAAGCACTTAGAAACCCCTAGAAGGGGTCTAGAACGTCCTTAAGCACTTGTAGGACATTATTATAAATAGGACATAGCTTAGGACACCTAAAGACACTTGCTTTTTACACTTGAGCAATCTTTGAGCATACATTGACTTTGTGCAACCTGTTTGTGAGAAATTGAGCATTGTGACAATTGGCTACTTCCCTTCTTAGCTCAAATTTTGTGTCCTATAGGCTAGCATCTCCTATCCATTGCAATTACAATTCCATACACTTTTGTTAGGAGATCTACACGCTTGATCTAGGCAAATCAAGCCTTGTACTACAAAAGGATAAGTTGTAATTTCCTTTTTCCTTCTTGTTCTCTATTGTTGTTTGTACTCTCCTTGCTACTCCTAAGTTGGAGGCTGTAGATTGGAGAGGTTGAAGATCTTCTTGGTGAAGAAGGGGACCTTGAGCTACTTCAAGAAGGCCGGTGCAACGGGAGGTTACTTCTAGAGAGGAAGGCTACTTCAAGGGGGAGCTTGGAGTTACTTCAAGAAGGCTACCTCGGGTTGGTGCATCTACTTCAAGTGAAGGTTGTTCAAGGGGTGTAAGAAAGTATTGTATTTTGTGTAAATCCTTGTGAAGGTAATAAAATTAATACTTTCAAAATCCCGGTTGGGTAAGCAACCGGGTAGTGGACTGACAACTTTAGTATTTGCTAAAGTTGGAACCACTCTAAACACCCGTCTCCTTCTCCCATTTACAATTGTGGTTGTTTGAGTTAAATAATTGTTAAAATATTTAAAAACTCTATTCACCCCCCTCTAGTGTTTTTCAATCGGTATCAGAGCAGGCTTCAAGGAACCCTAACCAGGTCTTGAAGAATGGAGGGTGATGGTGATTACAACCACAACAAAAGGTGCAGCCTGAACAAATCTACAACATGCTGCAATTGGTGCTTAAGAACAAGCCACACAACATCTAGCTGCCCATGGAGATCAAGGAAGGAAGATGATCACAAAGACTGTCTTATTGCTACAACTAGTGAAGAAGAAGAAGAGGTAAGTCTTTTTGATTTATCTAAAGAATAACTAGTTGCTAGTCTTGAAGAAACACATAATAAATATGTTGAGTGCAAGAATAAATTAAAGAAATCTAATAAAGCAAATGATGAATTACATGCTAAACTTCTTGCTATTACATCTGAAAATGAAGATCTTAAAAAGATCATTGAAGATCATGATATTAAGATAAAATCTATAGAGGCAGATTGCAATCTTCTTTCTTTAGAAAAGATTAATTTGCAAACTCAAGTGAACGATCTTCAAAAACAACCCATCTTGTGCACTCATCTAGATTATGACACTATTGTCAAAGAGAGAAATTCGCTGTCATCTAATCTAGATCAAGCAAAACTTGATATCAAGAAAAGAATGGATGAGATTGCTAAATTACAACAAGAAGTAAGTAGTTTGAGTAATAATGGCATCCTTGATAAAATATTGGATAATCCCTATCATCAAATTGGGAGAAGAGGACTAGGTTACAAGCCTAAAGGGAAATCCTATCAACAACCTAGTTGGAGAAAGACACAAGCACATCAATCTATATATGTACCTAAAGGAAACACATCTTTACCCAAAAACAACATAGAACACAACCATAAAAAAAGATATGAGATTGACTCGATATGTTGTAATTACTGTTTGCGTCTTGGTCACTATTCCTTTTCATGTCCTTATAAGAAAAAGGATGTCGAGTTAGTTTGGGTTCCAAAACTTCCAAACTAAATGAACTGAATTAAGTTGAGATATGACCAAGGACCTTAGTTGCATATTTCTATGTCTATCTCAACTCAACAGAATAGGATAACAAATTAAAATCAAATACCTAAACATCTAACTTGCATAATTGTGTTTTACCTGGAAACAATTAACAGTAAACATTTCAGAAATCTTATCGGTCGAGAAACTGTCGACCGAGAGAACCTTCGGTCGAGAAATTGTCGACCGAGCAGGTCACTGATTTTCAGTATGAAATAAATCTGCTGAATATATTTTAGATTGGTCAAATTATTATCTACTTGTCGTTAACTATTTGCACATGCAAAACAAAGTATACATTCTGAGAATCATCTTTGAAAACTTATATGAGATCAAATTTGCTTTATTCCCTAAATGACTTAAAACTGAAAATTTATGAATCATATTAATTTAAGTTAAATTACAGCTCTTTGATTCATTGACATAGAAATCATATATTGAATCTCATGGTGTTACTGTTTTATCATTACATCATGGATATATTTTCATTATTCAATCTTCTCTAGATAACATTGATGCTTGATTGATGATACATAGGCAAGCAAAATGATTTGTTGGTAATATGTTGTTTAATGCTTGCAACACATAAGATAAATATCTCTCTGTTGATATCCTTTAAGACCCGCAATATTAATCGTGCTTTCAGAATCTTATTAGGATACAAAAAGAAGTGAAATTTAATATTCATGAAAAATCAAGGACAAATGTTTTCATATTGAGTATTATTTAAAATACTTCAAATTGATATCAAATTAAATTACATGCATACATTATACTTCATATATGAGTATTCAATTTGAAAATCTGCAAATTTGCCTCTTGGTTGAAATGAAATTTGACCAAGGGGCTCTATGGTCGTAGTCAAAGTCGACCTAAAATAAGTTTGACACTATAATTATTTGAATATCATGTTATATATAAAAAATTGTATTAAAAGAACAATTAATTTATGATCACAAAATTGTCCAAATATTGGCAATAATAATCACAATATTACTCCCTTAGAAAATATATATATGCTCTACAAATTTAATCTATCATTTGCATTAAAATCAGCTTAAAAATTCATACTCAGTAAGTTTGTCGGTCGACGAATTCTTCGACCGAAAACATCTCGGTCAGCCTATCTATTTCGACCGACAGACCTCAGACAAAAGTAACATCGGACACACTTTCGGTCGACAATTGCTCGACCGAGCCAGTGTTGGTCGACAATTGTTCGACCGAGAATCAACCGTTGGGATATGACCGTTGGAATCCAACTGTTACCGTTGGGCGGCCGACCGTTACAAGTCGACCGTTGGACGGCCGAGTGGCGCGTCTGGAATATGACCGTTGCGGTCGATCGGTCGACAAATTGTCGACCGACCTGGTCACTGGATTGCTATAAAAAGGACCAAAAATGGGTCATTTCTTCACACTCTCATATTCTTACTTCCATAGCTTCTCTCTAGTGCATTCTTGTGCAACTCTTTAGTCTCTTCATCCCCAAAACTTTCTTGCTTCTTCTCCACCTTAAAACAAAGAAATGGCTTCATCCTCTATACGTGGAAAGAAGAAAGTTGCTAGCAAGAAAGAAAGGGAGGCTACTCCACCATTGACGATCATCAACGACATCCCCTTCGTCGACGGAGATGCTGGTGATCGCTATCTCAGGCTCTCCTCCAAGACTCCTCTTCCACGACGGCCAGTTGACGTCTTGGACTTCCTCAGCATCGTCGACCTGGAAGATCTTTTTGAGGTGCAAAATTTGAAAGAATTTCTTAACCCTTCCTTCCCTTCCTACTCTTCAAAGGTTGTAAATGAGTTCTATGCAAACCTAATCTCCCATTCCGAAAATGACCATACCTTCTTCTACTCTATGGTCAATGGGCATAGCTTTCGATTTACTGAAGAGGATATTCTTGACATGCTCAACATCGACTTAGATGAATATCAAGACACTCTTGACCTCACAACTGGAAATCCACTCAATACATTTTCCCAAGGTGATCATACAGTCAGTCTTAGTGACATTAAACGAGCCATTTTTCAATCTAATACTACGTGCCACGAAGATAGGGGTACCTATTATGCCATTAATCTCAAACCTGCTGCTAGGATTGTCAATCTTATTGTTTCCACAAACATACATCCTAGAGCAAACAAGTCTGAAGTTCCTATTTTTCGCATGTGTTTAATTTATGCCATTATCAAACGTATTCCCGTAAATTTGATCTGCATAATCCTTAAGAACATGCTTAAGTTTTCTGGCAATCCCCCATATGCTGATTTTGTATGCCAAATCACTCAACACTTTCTTAAAACACAAATTGAGGATATGGGATACACATGGGAAAGAAGACCACAAAAAATAAGCAAAAACACAGTAGAGAAAATGGGAATTGATTTTGGTCACAAGAGGGCTAGGACGGAAGGTGAGACATCTACTCAAGATATACCACCACCACCTCCTCCTACCAACCTACCCTATGATTCCATCCAAAACACCCTAGCCTATGTTGCTGGGTCACAATATCATCTAAGTAAACAACTAGATTATAACCATCATGCCATGACTTATCTAAACCAAAGAATGCAAACCCTTTCTCCAAACCAACCAGACGAATATCCTTATTCTTTAAATCCTGGCATGCTCAACCCATATAATCCTTCTTACAACTACTACCAAACTCCACCTCCACCATCTACAGATCTCACGCACACTCAGTTTTCATCAATGCAACTACAAGATATTGCTGCTCATTTCCGATTTGATCGTGTTCCTACCTTCTTGGAGGCGTATGCCTTAACCAAGACAGGTGCTCTGGAGTGGCAAACTTTGGTCCAATATTATGGAGCTGAGCCTTTTCTTGGGAAAGACCCTGATATTGATGTAATTCTTAAGTCTTTCCAGTGAGATTTGGAGTTGTATTAGTTGTAATGAAAACTTTGCATAATTGTAATAAAAGGGTTATCTCTACATAATTTGGTTATCTTTCCATGTTTGTAACAATTCCATGTTCGTAATGAAATTGGTTATCTTTACTTCTTATAATGGATATCTTTTTGGCATCATTCGCATATGGCTTATAAGACTATTATAGTAGAGCATACAAAATAAGGGGAGTAATACATAAAAATAAATAAAAAAGGATGCAATCCTTGCAAATACCTAAAATTTAAAGTTGTGGCTAAATTGACCATCTATTGCAAAGCATTCATACCTTAATTTGGGATCTCTATCTAAGGGGGAGCATAGTATAAAATTAAGGGGGAGAAGTAATATCAAATATTCAACTTGGATATCTTTTTGAAATGACAAAGGGGGAGAAAAGAATATAAAATAAAATCAAAAATATAAATAAGTTTCATAAAATCTCGGCCAGCACTCACTTGCAAAACAAAAATGGCTACAAAAGGTAATCTCCAGGTATGAAACTCATATGTTTTATATTTCCTTCCCTTATATTTTGGAAATGTTTGTCATCTTCAAAAAGGGGGAGATTGTTGGCTAAATGGACATATGTAAATCCCTTTGTTTTGATAATGACAAACATTTCATTCTTGTTAATCTAACGTGCTACTTGAGTGTTGCAGGAATAAGGTGGATGACAAAGCAAATTAGGGAAATCCATATGCTTACATATTTATATTTTCATGAAATGTAATCACTTTGTAAAAACTTGTACAAATATATAATGTACAAGTACTTAGATTTCATGTAAATCAAGCGTTAGATTCTCCCTAGCTAAACATCACTTTTAGATAGGTCATCCCCTTCAATAGTGTCACATATGCACACTCATACACATACTTAGTGCTTTAATTGAAAATTTGAAACAGGGTCAATCTCGGTCGACTAACTCCTCGACCGAGACACTCTCGGTCGACAATCTTCTCGACTGAGAAAGACCCAAGTAGCCGTTAGACA
This sequence comes from Alisma plantago-aquatica, assembly GCA_963693085.1. Taxonomy (NCBI): domain Eukaryota; kingdom Viridiplantae; phylum Streptophyta; class Magnoliopsida; order Alismatales; family Alismataceae; genus Alisma; species Alisma plantago-aquatica. The sequence goes on from OY856413.1 coordinate 37,447,288, forward strand.
CAACTGACAAGGTGGTTGGCAGTTGGAGATAAACGTTGCATACACTTGATCCAGAGAGCCTGTCGGTCGACAAAACGTCGACCGAGTAGGAGTCTCGGTCGACTATTTCTCGACCGAGATGGTCTCTGACAGCAACTGCAGAATTAATTATTTAGCCGTTACTAAAGCAACAAACTTGTACCTAACGGCTAGTTAAGCACTTAGAAACCCCTAGAAGGTGTCTAGAACGTCCTTAAGCACTTGTAGGACATTCCTATAAATAGGACATAGCTTAGGACACCTAAAGACACTTGCTTTTTACACTTGAGCAATCTTTGAGCATACATTGACTTTGTGCAACCTGTTTGTGAGAAATTGAGCATTGTGACAATTGGCTACTTCCCTTCTTAGCTCAAATTTTGTGTCCTATAGGCTAGCATCTCCTATCCATTGCAATTACAATTCCATACACTTTGGTTAGGAGATCTACACGCTTGATCTAGGCAAATCAAGCCTTGTGCTACAAAAGGATAAGTTGTAATTTCCTTTTTCCTTCTTGTTCTCTATTGTTGTTTGTACTCTCCTTGCTACTCCTAGGTTGGAGGCTGCAGATTGGAGAGGTTGAAGATCTTCTTGGTGAAGAAGGGGACCTTGAGCTACTTCAAGAAGGCTGGTGCAATGGGAGGTTACTTCTAGAGAGGAAGGCTACTTCAAGGGGGAGCTTGGAGTTACTTCAAGAAGGCTACCTCGGGTTGGTGCATCTACTTCAAGTGAAGGTTGTTCAAGGGGTGTAAGAAAGTATTGTATTTTGTGTAAATCCTTATGAAGGTAATAAAATTAATACTTTCAAAATCCCGGTTGGGTAAGCAACCGGGTAGTGGACTGACAACTTTAGTATTTGCTAAAGTTGGAACCACTCTAAACACCTGTCTCCTTCTTCCATTTACAATTGTGGTTGTTTGAGTTAAATAATTGTTAAAATATTTAAAAACTCTATTCACCCCCCTCTAGTGTTTTTCAATCACGTTATCCTGAGGGGTAAGGCTAAACCTAACCATCCCCACCAATCCATCTCAAATGGACCCATATATCAGGGACTCACCTTTCTCAGTTGTATCTTAGAGGGGTTGGATTTTCACATCACATATTCTCCCACAGTGAACTACATGTTAGTTTGCTTTGCATCATCTCATGACTCATGTCGCCCCTGGGCTTTCTCAGCCATCGCATGATCAAGGCGACTTCATCTACACACATTGTGGTCTCTCTGACCTTCACAAGGTCTTTCCACCTACATCATTTTCATGAAGCGGTGACCGACACAGCCTCCCTTATAGAGCTTCTTACATCCCGATAAAGGTTATGGTGGTTAACATCACATTTTTCGTAGGACAAAGTTGTCTCCATGTATCACCTTGAATGAGCACACATGCTCTCATCAGACCCTCTAGTCTGGATCATTCTAACCATCAGTTAGGGGTGATAATATGTACTAGCATTGAGTTCTTTATATACCTTCTTCCACCTCATGGAAGTGAATCTTTAGGTTATATTCAAGAACCTTTAAACTCGCATCATGGTGTAGTTGATCCATCTCTCTTTCTTATATGTAGTTCAAACAGATCTGTCCCTTGACAATACTCTCTCTCTCTTTCTCTTAGATCATGTCATCTAGATAAGCTGATCTACCATAATCCACATTGCATCCTGACCTTCCTCGGTCCAGGGAGACTTAGCACAAAATCTATAGTGATGAACTCCCATTCCCACTTAGGGACTCTTTATCCTCTATATCAACACATTGGGTTACTGGTGTTCGCCCTTCACCTCCTGGCTTGCATGGCGACAAGCCACATGCATCTTTGTACACTTTTCATCTTAGGCATCAAAGTACTACTACCACTTATTATCTTAGTAGTACCATGGTGTATGGTGATCTTAAAATCATGATCTCCTGTATGTCATGATTCCTCAAGATTGATTCCTTGGAAACCCTAAACCACTCTAGTCGGGGTTTCATCACCTTCTTTTCTAGAGAAGTGCATCTAAGGTTCTACAACCATCCTTTTATCACATCAAGGCCTATGATGGCTAACCAAACAACCACTAACTTGATCAACAGATCTCGTTACATCTGAGTGTTAGCCAAACATATCTCCTTTTCCAAACTTAGGGTTAACCTAACAACCTCTTCTAGCCTCCAGCTAAACTAGGCAGCTGCATCTCAACCAGAGCATCCATTACTACCTTTCATCTTTAGGTGCTAGGTAACAATGAAGATATACACCTCCATGTATTCCACTTATCATCTCATCTCAGACTCTAAGCCTATCTTCATCAAGGGAAGTTAGAGCTCATTCTCTTGGTTATCGAACTCTACCTTGTATAGTTCATAAGTTCCACATAACTCATGATAAAAACATCCTCAAAAGATGACTACCTTAGTTCTCTTATGTTTGTTCAATATCCACACATCGTACACTCCACTAGGGTACGTTATTATCTCTATCCCCATGCATCATAACAACATTTCCACTCACATCATCTTTATCTTTGGTGTATGGCATGCGTATTGTCCTATCTCTCACCCCCATAACAAGAGGAAATAAGCATTTGGCTACAGTCCAAATACAGAGTTCTTTCCATTCTAAGAGTAGAGATGGTACATCCCACATTTCCAGTACACCTACTAATCTAAATTGAAATGTGCATCACATGCCTTTACATCATGAACATCTCAATATCTAGGTTACTTCCATGAAAAACCGGTCTCGAACCCAGTTGGGTCATCATACGATCCTTAGTCATCTCCTCTAGGTCTGTAGGGTGTCGGCACTTTTGGGGGCATCCCTCTTCCCTTATGCATTAGAGAGTGCCCTCTTCATTTTCCCTGATCAATCTCCTAACCCATGGCCCTCAAACAATGATAGTTGTTACCTCCCAACCCTATGGTCACGTGCAACTAGGGAATTAGGAAACTCCTACTCCCATCGATCTTATCCCCACCTGACCCTAGGATAGACTTAGCATTCTAACATAGTACGTATCCAACTTGAAACCTTACCCAAGTCTCCATCATCTCTCTCAGCATTCGTGGTTAGACTTACATCCTCTCATATGGATCATGGCGACCTACCTACCTCGGTTAGGCCCCATACTAGTTACCTCCATGGTAACACATCCACATGAACTTAGTGATGGTTATCTAAGGGTCTACAGGTTCATTCTCATACTATGTACTCTCCACTTAGCTTCTCAAGATCCTATGTTTCCTCTTTAGGTTACCTCAACCCAATAAAAGTTGATCCATACCCTACAGAAGGGTCCCTCTCCCAGGATGGGAGGAAACTACATCTTGATAGCAAGAAAGGTCACAAACATCCCTACGTCCATGTTTTACATTCACACGAGCATGTTTAACCCTAGAAAGATACTAAGGCACATAGCTAACAAGTAGACCACTTACTAAACCATGCTAGGTCTCCATGATAGATTCTACTTGTTCTCATTCCTCAACATTGGACCATCATCATACATACATATGTCACCCACCTATATGTGAGGGGTTCATCAAACATACACCTTAATCCATGGGTTTTTCCCTTTTCCTCAAAACATGAGGAGTACCATGCTCGAATCTATAAAAATGCATATCTCGTCATGAGCATCAGGTGCACCAGGAACTACTACTTCCCCTCTTAGGTCTAGGTTCACCTTTCTAATGTTCTACTACATACTCAACCTTTTAACCCTGAACCAAACATGTACAAGGTATGGCATGCACTTCCTATTATCCTTCTACTCGAGTAACACCTCAGAGTTGAGTCTTCCTCAAGGACAACCAACTAAGTATAAGGCCTCACAACTTATTACTATACCTTTCCAGGGTCTAAGGAACTCTTCTTCCTAACCCTAAAAGGGTAAACACCTATACCATAGGCACATAGGTACCAACAGCCTTATCCGCTCTCTAGGGTTTGGTTCCTATAAAGGCAACCAAGATACCATAAGCCTCCAGGGATCATGTACGAGGCAACCACAGCCATCCACTTAGGTCACATCATCCTCAACTCCTCAGGGTTCCTCCTAACCCGGAGTCTAAACTTCCAACCTTCTAGCTTGGGTCTTGCTCTCTCTCTCTAGAGCTTAACCCTACAACAACCTTACTACTAGAGGTCCTCTCTCTAAGGTGGATCAAGCTCACAAGTGTACACCTACATGAGTCAAACTTATGTTTGCCCAAGATTATCCATAACTCTTCATGCTTATCTCATAAGCTATCCAACATACTCTCCTAGCTAGGTCTCAACCTACTACCAGCACTACTATCGTGTCATTTCACGTAGGCACATGCCTCATCCTAGCTCATATACGCCTATAAGGGTTTCTATATGGTCATCACTAACCTCATCAATGAAGGAGTTATCCTTCACCCTAACATGCACGACCCTTCCTAGGGTTGGGTCACCAAAGGTACTAGGTCAACCAACCTCACATGGCTCATATTGTCCTGGGCATCCAAAAACATGTCCACCCACACACATGGTCTACCATGACATCTAAATCATCATGTCATCCCTCTCTACCCATCACTTAGGGTTAGGGTTAACATCATCCTTGAAGTATGCACCAGGTCTCTACCAAAAATGGAGATCTCTTCCTCCAAGACCAACTCTACTTCATCCTCCGAACAAGAGGGTTTAACCTCAGGTCTCTCCTGAGGGCATGAAAACACATGTCATACAACCTAAGCATGCAACTAATCTTGAGTTTCTTCTTAAATTATTAAGCTTATGTCCATGACATCTTATTTTCATGCTTTTCATTAATTTTGATGGAGGATTGCTTAACCTTATTATGCATACCCTATCCTCAAGAGGGTGAGGAAGAGAGAGAAAAACCCTAAACCTTAGAATCTTAATAGAATTAGGGTTGAGAAGGGATGAAAATAGATGAGAGAGTCCTAAAGGTATCTTATTTTGAGTCAGATCCTAAGACATTGGCCAGGAAGTCACACAGATCTGGGAGTCCTAGTATTCAGACTAGCGGTGTGGAGGAAAATATTGTCAGCCCCTTGACATGATCCTTTTCTAGACACCTCTGTCTTTCAGAATACCCTCTAATAACTCCATCAATTCTATGGAATTTGTAAAATTTAATAATTACTAAAGATTAAATGAGGAACCAATGCTCTGATACCAAATGTAACGACCCTGCCTCCCGGTAACCCCCAATTACGGGAAACCAAGAGGTCAGAGCTGTTATCCCAATTTCCCAGATCAAAGGTTCGACAAATAATCAGTAATAATTATTAAATTATACCATGACTATACTAAAAAGCTGTAAAAAAATAAAACTTTGCATACCTTTTTCAAAAACTTGGATATCTACTTCTATCCACAACTGGAGTCTATTCTAACTAATCCTCCTTTGCACTTTAATACTTAATTTCACAATATGCCACTTTACTATTTGTCTTTTCCAACTTGTACCTAAAATACCGACAAATAAAACATCGGCCAACATAAATGAATATGCCGGTATGTGGGGACAAACAAAATATCACACGTAAGGCTAACAACCTATTTATCACAATCAAGGTAATTAACAATTCAATTTACGTTTTCAATGTGTCAATCTCCACCGTTTTTGCCCTAACCCTGGAATACCCCCATTAGGGTTTCTCTTTTGCCATTGACTTAAGGCCACCTTCTCCATCCTGAACTTGGTGCCTGGGGTTACCTCTCATGGTGCCCATTATTCATGCAATAAAGGCCACCTTCTCTATCCTGAGCTTGGTGCCTGGGGTCACCACTCATGGTGCCCATGGGTCTTCCCTCTTAGGCTTGACCTCATTGCATCATCCATCAGGGTGGCATGTGGGTGTGAGAACACACACTTATATCATAATTGTGATAATCATAGTGACTTTATGATTTGCAAGTATGAACATCCAAACTGATAGGTTGCATTCAATGTGATCAATCATCCAAAAAACCTTCGGGAAATTAATGCGATTAACCATAATTAACCACATACCTGATCCAGAGCAACTTGATGTCCAAGCAATAATGATAAAGAACAATCAAACAAGCAATCAATAATATCCTGAAATTAATGCATAACATCCAAGTGTTATAGTTTATCCAAAACATTCTCAAGATAGACTTGGATTCCACCTTAGGCTTTCTAGGCCACTTTAGGGTTTTATCCTCCATAATACTTTTATCTCGTTTAACACTCTCTTAGTTCACAAACCCCAATTTCAACATCATAAGCCTACTTAAAAGTCAATTAAGTCTATTATTTCCCTTTTACACTAAAATTACCATCTTTATCCTTTTAAGTTATTTCAAGATCATTAGACTCAATTATCACCTTTAGTTTCTTTTGAATTGACAACTCATATTTCATTATGATCTAATTCATATATGGGCTCCATTAATTATTAATTCCACATTTATCCATTAGAAAACCCTAATTACTAAATTAAGGGTATTCCTCCACAATTAGGAACTATTATACTCAAAATAGCTTAGAACCATCAAATCTCAGTTTTATACATGAATTTGACCAATTAAAGCCATTAAGAAACATAATTACTAACATTAGGGTTTCAAGGCCCATTAAAGCTTATTTTTGTACATGGAACCCGAAATTAATCAAATTACACATAAAGTTCATCCTTTTAGATCTAATGCGTCTTTTTACAATCAACAGGTTAATATCAACTTTAATCATCCATATAAATCTTATCAATACATTAATCATCTTAAATTAGGGTTTCTTAATCATTAATGCACTAAAGTTGATAACTTCCACTACTTTTCGAATTGCAAGAGGAATTATCTTCTTAATCTATTTTTAATGGATTCCTCACATTTTTCTGAGCAAAATACATATATTATATGTACCATTCTGATCTACCAATATTTGTATATGATTTTTGTAATAATTACTTACTTGGATCAATAGCAGGTTGCCACATCATCTCTTCCATGCATTACGTAGCTACGACTGATTATAACCGAATTACCATACTGCCCTCACTTAAGTCGTCAGTTCCTCATACCCGAGAGGGGTATAATCGTCCAATCGACACCTCCCTTCTTCAACCTCCCGCAGACCTAATGCAGCCGAGGACAACAGCTCAAGGGAGCCTCCTCCTCTCCCTCCTTGGACCCTAGGGGCACCAGTGACGACCTCATTGCTCCCGTCTCCCTCCGCCGCACCCGCGGAGGTCCCCATCTGCAGCCGAGGTGGTCGGAGTTGGGCCGGCAGCTGCGTCCATCGCGGCAAACCTTGCAGGCATGCTAGGCGTCTTGAGCGAAGCTGGGAGCAAGGGAAAGATAGCCGACCACCCTAGATCTTCGTGGTAGCTTCGTGCCTCCACCGAGATCCCATCACAGCTGCTAGTTGCCCCCGAGATAGCCCTATGCTCTCTTGGTTAGGGTTGTATGGAATGAAGAAGGAGAAGAGAGAGGGGGATGCATGGAACTTTCTTGGGTTCGAGCCAAGGGTTCTACCTTTATATAGGGGAGGGTAACGAAGCCCTAGGATGTCTATCCATGCGATAACAAGTCCCTTTCCCAATAGGGAACCAAGTTCCTTAGTTAGGAAGCAATCTTCTCTCTCATCATTATCTTCTTAATAAACCATATTCCTTGGATATTTAGGAATTCAAAAATCATCTCTCTTATTCTCTTTATGCTTGAATTTTAATCCATTGGCACGAAATTATACTTTCTTATAGTAGAAAATACCTCTTTTTAATAATACAACAAAATTCATTAATTATGTATCACATTATCCTCTTATTTTGTATTATTTGCATTTTCTCTTTTTTCTTCTCTATTGGGACTCATTGGATCCCAAGAAATCCTAATATCTCGAATTTCCTTTTTAAAGATACTTATTATCCTTCTAGATGCATCTACATTCTTCATTTCTCATTATCTTACTTATTTCTTTATTAAGATATCTCTTTTCAAGGATTTTCTCTTTATCTTTTATTTCCTTTCCTCTTTTCCTATTTCCTTCATTAGAAATCACATAGAAACGAAATTTATTTAATTGTGGCCATTAATTCCACTTTCTAGAGATTTCTATGTATTTTTATAAATACTTTGCTTAATATTCATTATCTTGTATCTTTTCTATTATTTGCACTTTTCTTCTTTTCTTCTCTTTTATATCCATTAATGGATTAATCTAATAATAGGAATCACAGAATTCCTATCCAAAGGGATATTTGCAAAGAAATCCCTTCTTTGAAGCAAAGCATGCAACCTTTTCAATTAAGTCCAAATTCATAAAATCAATACATTTCAATTATGAAAACATATGCAAAATTGAGGTTGTAACGACTCCCTTGTGACAAGACTTCAATAGAAGTAGGGGACATGGGGTGGAGATGGAAGAAACAACTGAAGAAGGATTTTCCTAACATTGTTGGAAAATTTGTGTGTGTAGGTTGCTTAACAGGCTTGAGAAAACTCAATGCCACGCTTAAGAGATCTTGACGTTGTTCTTGAAATGGATGAACCCTTGTACATGATAAAAGGTCGGTCTTGTGCATGAAAGCAAACTACATCACAGATGTGAGTAGAGGACTTCATTTTGATACTTCATAAAGTTTAACTTGGAGAGGAAGTTGCAGTAGAAGAATCGATAATTGGATCTGATTTCATATGTCATCTAATCGTAAGATTTGGGGAAGAAAATAAATGGATCTTTGTGTGGCTCAAAAAGGAGATATAGATATGATTAAAGATCTAATAAATATGGATATTGACATGGGGTGTTTACTAGAGTAAATTTTTGATGGAACGCCATGTTGGACAAAGACACGACATATTGAATGGAAAAGATTTATGTTAACACACCATGTTTGATGCTTATGCACCGAGTTGAAGGAGAATTCTATTGTGTTTGATGTAACACACTGTGTAGGTGATTTACACACTATGTAACATGCTTCTAGGGTAGTTTTGACCCGCAGATCCATCCAAGACCAAAGTAGAAACATTAGAGGACTTTTTCCCTATATCTATGGAAAAATTTCAAAGGTAGAGATAGAACTTGGAGATGAAAGATAAAAAAATCTTTGGAGTATGCATGGTAGAGTAGAGACAAATGTCAGATGGTGAAGATGAATTCTACAATGGAGTAGACCATCATAGGTTGTTGATATATTTGAGAGAACTTCCACTTTTCAATGTTGTTCGACCTTGATTGGTAACCACGAAGCAAGATTGACCATTGGATAGTTGCATCTAGACTTTGTGCTTGGGGAAAACTACCTAGGGAAAGGTGAACCCAGGAAGATGAACTAGGAAAAGATAGATACATGGGGGATGCTAGATGATGATGAAATTGATGAGACAATAATGAAGACAATCTAGAGTTATCGATGGAGACAACAATGGATACAAAAGTGGACCTATTCAGAGAGATGGAGATAGATATGGCCCTATGGAGAGGGTGATAGAGATGCCCCTATGGGAAACCCATCTCAACTGAGCAACCACCTATGGGCAGAAGATGCTACTCTCTTTATCTTTAGGGTTAAGATCGATGCTTCTATACCATGTAGAAGTAAATTATATGGATGATATATTAGTAGTGTGACGATTGTATATTTGATACATGATAACCCCTCTCCTTTATATAGGAGAAGATGGACACAACCCTAGAGACTTCCAGAATTCACTAGACTCTATATGTGATTATAGACTCCAACCCATATAACATATGATATGATATGACTTTTACTTACAACAACATGGAAAACGTAATGATTATTTTCATAGGTGGAAGGAAAGGACAAGTGGTAGGCACACTCCCCAACCTTATATAAGCTTTCAAATGGTCACACATACTGTAACGACCTCACTTTTCAGCATCCCCCAATTAAGGAAGGACCCAAAAAAGTTAAGAATTACTACCTAGAATTCCAAAGGATCCATATTTTACCAAATTAAAATAATAGTAAATAATTTCCATTAATTCAAATATCATTTACATGATGCTCCTATAAGGATTTACATGAATTTCTACCATCAAAATGTACATATGAGAAGAAGTATCTAACTAATCCTCCTTTACTTGGCATTACTATCTTTAGCTAATTTCATCTGGTTCATCGTATCTGGGTATCTTGATATTTATCATGTACCTAAAATGGTGTGAAACAAAGCAAGGATCGATATGTTGTTATATTGTGTACATGGGGTGAGAGCAAAATATGTGCATGTAGGTGTAACAACATAAACAACCATAGTAATTATTGTTATATAAATGAACATGTGTTTTCTTTTCTAACTTCTCAACCCTTAGCCCTTTTCACTCTTTGTGGTGTGCCCTCTCTTTAGGAGATCCTCTTTATGGGGAACCCTCTCTTTTGGGTTTGATCCATGTAGTAGACTTTCATAACCTTCCCTATCCTGAGCTTAGTTTCATACATAAGCCTTCGTTTTCAGGCTTGCCATAGGGTCATCTTCCTTTTCGAGCTTGATCATCAGTCATTCCCATAATGAATTCTTTCACCCATGATCTTGAACTCACTAGATATGACTATTCAGGGCTTGAGAAATTTATATTCATATAAGATGATACTCACAGTGGCATTATAGATTGCATGAAGTAAAGAAACAATCAAGTAGTTTAATTTCAATCCATTTAGGACACTTCAGAAAAACCCTAGAAGTTGTTTAAAGCATCATAGGTGTAACCACATACCTTTACTTTCATTCATAATCATGCAGAATACTTTCAGCAAATACAATCCAATTGACTAAGCATAGTTCCAAGCAATCATTCAATATGCATGTATGTATATCTTAAAGTGTCACTAATCATATTCAAGACACATTAATCTCACATACGTCCTAGTCTAGGGTTTAAGGTTGTCTCAAGTTTGGATAAGGATAAAGGTATCAAAACCTAACTCCGTAGCATCATATTTTAAGTTATTAATTCATATTAGACACTAGGTGAAACCTTAATTGTTATATCCATCATATACTCAAGTTAGGTTGAAATTCATTTAGATTATCCTAACTCATCACACGCATATTGTTATTCATTATAGAAACCCTAATTCCTCATCACTATTATTTTGGTCATTTTAGATTCCATTATGTTCAACAATTTCATATAATAACACAAAAGAAAGGCTTTTAATGTTTTCAACAATTTAATATCCACATTCTAGGTTTCTATATATTAATCATCACTTTAATACATATCCTCATTACTTTTGGAATTGCAAAGAAAAAATAAGAATTGAATCCATTTTATTCGTTTCCCATCTCATTTTTTAATCAAAACCATATATAATTTTGATATATTTCGACTTGCATATTACTTTTTAGGTTTATTTCAAGTTATGCATAACTTGGCCAATTAGGTCACACCATGTCAAAAATTTTAAGTATTATTTACATCAGCCACGTGGGTCAGCTTAGACAATCAATCTTATCCCTCTCAGCTTTACTCGACAATGCGGGATAGGGGCTTCACAAATAATGAAATGCCTTAATTACCCCTGACATCATGAACAGGAAGCTCACCTGCTCTGGGTAGGTTGGGCATATTGCATGGATCTCTGTCTTCCTTAGGACGAGCCCCATATGTGCCTGGGCAAGACACGTCTTCACCTTATAGGGTGTCAGAGGGCCGGGTGAAGGTCCCTATACCTCTTAGGAGTCTCGCTGGACCTAGGAAAGGTCCCATCTTAGTTGGATATGCCCCTCGCGGGGTAGACAAAGCTATGATTTATTCTCTCCACGAGTAAGGTTACTAGTGTGTTGGTAGGGCATAGTTCGTTACCTGTCATCATGGAGTGTACTGCTCGACATCGAGATCATCCTCAAATCCACTGTGAGTTCCATGACTCGAGTCTCCTGGCTGAGAGGCGGGATCAGTCTACTACTAGTGACAAGACACCGTTGACTGGGAGAGGTAACTCTGCCCTAGTTTGGTCACGGAAGAGGATGAATGGAAAATCAAGACTCCCTAGAAGGCTTAGGGTAGTTTGTTCTGTAGTACTCTCATGGTTGAAGACTCTTGCACCTAATATAGACCAAAGAGTAGGGGCTCTACAAACCGCAGGCTGTGAAAACCCCAATTCTGGAACCGACGTGGTTGAGGGAAAGTCTCCTCAAATGGGGTAACTATGATTTTTTTTTAATAAGAACCCTTATTGAAAAAATAATTATTTCTCTCTCTTCATAACTCACTTTCTTATCACACTTAGGAAAACCTTGTATTTCACATTACCCTTTTCTAAGCCAAGTATTGGATTCAAAATAAACGGTTATTAATTATAAATGTGCCTCTTTAGCAAATTTTATATATCACATATTTAATTTCCTAGATCACAAAACATCTTGTAAAGTTCTAATTTTTCTTCCATAATCTCATTTGTGAATTATCTTCCACCTAAAATTATATTAGATAATTATCATGGACATGAAATACCCCATTTTCCTATTTTTTTCACAAGGACCTATATGTGAACTTTTGAATTAATAAAACATATTTGTCTCTTTACTCTTATTGGCCCCAAAGTTTAAAGGAAACCGAATCTTGGGTTAGACAAAGTTTGGGGTCAAAATACAAAAGCTAAAGTTCCTTTTTCTTTGCCTTTAATTATTCCATTTAATTAATTTGATTGAGACATCAAATAATCCCTTTTCTTACCCAAATTTGGCAAGAAATCCTATTTTCATGTATTCTCTCATTGAGTGTAAAAATAAGGCCGAACAATACCACTAGTTACATTCAACATGTTTTTTCTAGATATTTCCATAACATTTCTTATTTAAAATACCAATTGTCCATTACTTTTAGTAATTCTTTTATTACTGGATTTTCCTCTCTTTCTTTATCTTATGTCTATTAATGGATTATTGAAAATAGTAAATACACAAAAACCATTCCAAAATGGGTACTTGCACTTTCAAAACAAAACTTTCATACAAGGCATATAAAGTACCAAGATTTCTAAAGTGTCCTTAATATTTCATTATTTGCAATAATATATATATATATATGTATATAAACATGTGAAAAACTAGGTTATATCATCCTTTCCCTCTTATAGGAATTTTGTCCCCAAAATTCAAGCCAAATTGGAAATTAAGGTGGATGATAACTTCTCACTAATTTCCAAAACTTAGGATTACAAACCCTTCTCAAACATCTTTATTTCTCAAATATCTTTATCTAAATAATTCTTAACAACTTTTGTTGATCTGTGTAATTCTCACCTTAATAAGGTTTGTATAAAATTTCATTTTCAGGGAACATCCACAACCTTATCCGTAGTATGGTTTTATCCCTTCGTGATTCCAATTCCACTTTGTAATTACATTTTCATTTTTTCCAATTTCACTTTGTAATTACATTTTCATTTTTTGTTCCAATTTCACTTGTTGACTATATTTTCAAAAATGTTTCCAATCTATTATGCATTATTTGCACATGAGGGTGAGTAAACATCTAAAACCCTAGATTATATCATTAAATCTCGACTTAGGTATTCATTTTCCCATATGATTTTTAAGCATAGAATATGTCTTCCCAATCTATTACACTCATAACAAGATGAAATAAACATTTGTTTATAGTCCAAATACAAAGCTCATCCCATTCTAAGAGTAGATATAGTGCATTTATAGATCATCTTCTAGTTTTGAATTTAGGCTGAATAATTCTCCATGTGACTCCTAACCATGAATACCACACTTTTCTTAGACCCATGCATTCATATGGAAAAATATATTCTCATAATGTTTTGAGTCTATGCATAGCTCCTTTTAAGTTTCTTATTTAAACATCATCACATGACTCCATGCATTCTTTTCATCTATATCTCATGTTTGATTAACCTTAGTCATTCCCTTAAGATCTCTAGGGCATAGGAACCTTTGGAATGATCTCCTCTTGACCCCCCAAGGGCCTTATACACTTAGTAAATGATCATCCCCCCAAACCTCATAAGTCTTATGTAGCTTTAATCATCCTACTTGATCTTAGGGTTGACTTAGGGCTCTACCCTTATCAAGGGTTTTATTGAGATTCCATAACTTTATCTTATTTCACTACTCATTTTGTTTGAGGTTTCTCTAATAATATCTAAGAACATTATATACTTTATAATTCTTTCACCCAAATTTCCTTCATCTCTTGGGGCACACATAGTTTACTATATGTCCCTTCATTGGGCTCATGGTGACCTTCCTTTCTGGGCTTGATCCCACACTATCAGTCACTTCCATAGTGACTTTTCATCATGTCCCTTAGATATGGCATACACGGGTCCAAAGAATCATACCCAATATATGTGCTTTCATGTTTCATGTACTTAACCTCTCAAGCTTTAAGTGACATTTATGATTACCTCAATTATTACACAGATTTGTGAATTCACCCTTCTAGGGGTGGTCCTATTCTAGGACAAGATAAAACTAACATTTGATAGAAACCAATAGAAATAAGCTTGAATCAAGATTTATGTTTACCCCAAGGGATATGTCCTTTAAGCATATTTTCCATCATATCATCCATGCAACTTCCATCAGAGAGTTATATCATTACACTATGTGATGTACCACCCAAGAGTTGGATCACTATCAAGTACTTTACTACTGAGGGTGAGTGTGTTTAGATACATTGTAACCAATATATTATGTTTCATGCATTTATTACTGTAGGAACGATCATTTCATTTAATGTCATATGCCAAGTACTTTGTACAATACGTACTATATAGTAGGACAATAAGAGATAAAGTGTACAGTGGGGAAGACAAATTTATATACCACATATCCCTCATGTCAACTGCAACCACATTCAATATTAATTTTGAGCATTATATCATTTCACTTTCTCATATTAGGTTGCATTATTTATTAAAGGTTCATCATAAGATTAAATAGTTACTTCATGCTATCATTTTCATACATATGTATAACCAATGTAGATAGAGAATTTATCAAACCACTTCTAAGTATTCCATTATGCCATACCCATACATCACCTCTCGAGGTTAGATCAGTTTTGTAAGACCTCTGACCTAGCTTAGTACTTGATCTTGCTTTCTTTATTTAATAAGATGCTTAAAAATTAATATAATCATGTGATTCACCTTAATAACATGTGACATGCTTATGTTTTCAGTTTGGTCCAGTTTGGTTGATGTTTGAGCTAGTATTCTATATGTCTGCTTATTTTGGACCAAGTTGCAATTTACCCATGTTCAGGGTCTATATTGCAATTTGTCACACGTATGTTGTGCCCTTTGTTCCTTATGATCATGAGAGAGAGAATGATGCATATGGGTGCCTTTTTGGACCTTGGATGATGAGGTGCCATCGTGTGTATCGCTCTAGGGTTTACATGGGTAGTCGACCATGTTGAGTTTCTTGAGTGTAGTGACCTTGGTGTTGTGTCTTCTTGGAGTGCTTTGACTGAATCACCTTGCCTTGGTTGGTTTGTTTTGACCTATGTGCTTGTCCTTGGTTTTGGTCGCTTGGCTTGGTGCTTTGGTGTTTCAACCTTTGTCTTGGGTGGACATAAGTAGCAATCGCCACCATGTCATGCTTTGCTCTTGCTTCAACTGAAGGTAGGTAGTGGACATGAGTATAGGTCACTACCTAGTTTTTATCACCCTTTTTTCATGCATGTCTAGAGTGCTTGCATGGCCGTTTCTTTTGTGGGACATGTGTCCTTTTGGTGGTCTCATATCTTGACATCTCATGATCTTTACCTCCCTCCTACCCTTGAGTATATATGCTCTTTCTTCCACATGCAATTATGCCTTTTAGCTCTCTTCTTCCTATATTTTTGCTTGTTTTTGGCCTTGAGTTTGGTGGAGCAAGAGAAGGTGATGATCTTGGAGCTTGATGGCCGATCACTATAAGGCCCCTAAACTTGCTTAATGAGTTGAATATGCTTAATTATCATAATTGAATTCTTATAACCCTAATATAACCTTTTGATATGCTTTGAAATCATAAGACAAGCTTAAGTTTCAAATTTGGTCCAATTTGGACACTGTTTGAGCAAATTATGCAATTTTATGCACATTTTGGACATTTCTTCAATTTACCCAATTGAGAGGTTTTCTTTGCAATTTATCAATTGCATTATATTCCTTGGATATTCTCTCATCATTCTTGAGATTTTTTAACCATGGAGAACCTATTTAAACCTTGCTTTGAAGGTTTTTTCTCCAAGGTTATTTTAGGGTTTACCCCTTCACGGATGAGCTACCTTTAGTAGCTATCAACTAAGGAATTATGTCATTGGCTGGGAAATTCGACAAAGGAAATCTAAGCAGGTCTATAAGGACGGTGGGGGATCTTCTTGTGTGTGTTCTTGTATATTCTTAATAGTTTAAGGCCATAGAAACATGGAAAAGCTACTTTTACACCTCATGCTTGCTTCTATCCTTATCCATGGGCTATATTTACCCCTTCCTTGCCTAAACTCGAAACTATGATTAATTTCTCTTTCCTATAACCTGGAGCAACGAATCCACTCTATTTTTCTGCGGAACCAACTGCTCTAAGGTAGATTACAACCTCTTTTTGGAGAAGGTCTCCTAGAGCTCACATTTAACCCTACCTAGGGTTTCCAAGGTCATCTTCTAGGGATTTTGACCAAGGAAAGTTATTTTCTTCCTTCCTTCTTCATTTCTCTTGCTCTTATCCTTCCTTAGACCTTCCTCCAGGTCAGAACCTTTCTGTTCCATGGTAGAATTTGCTCTAAAGCTCTAAAACCCTACCTTTCTCGCTCCTTTTGCTTAGGGTTTGCTCATTTGATGAAGAAAGGTGCTAGATGGATGAATTCATATCTTATTCTTGGATTTTCTACCCTACCTGCTCGAGATTTATTCTGTGTGGGGTTTAATCTTCTCATTATAAGCAATTTTTATAACTTGCTCCGCATTTATTGCTTACCATAAGCTTTCTAGATCATGTTCTTGCTTGAAAATGATGATCCATGCACTAATAAGTTATGCTTGACTTGGATTTCGATTTTTATAATGTTACATGTTCTGATTTCAATTATATATGAACCTGTTATCATGTGTACATTATTATTAAGGTATAATATAAGTTGGATCAGGTTGGTTTGACAACCTATGGTGCTAAGCACCTATCAACCAATGGTCAATTTTAGGGTTTTAAGCTAATTTCTTCTATAAACCCATGACCCGATGATGGTACCATTGCAACAACCCTATGGTGTTGTCTTCATGACAATGGATGGTGGTAACCAAGGGATTCAACTAAAATTCACCCCCTTAGGTCATGTTTTGGCCTAATTAGAAGCCTAGTGATTAACAACTAAGTACCCTAATTATGTTATCAATCAATGGTGATATTAGTTTGATATTTGATGTTGATTAACGAATATAGTGTTGATCTAACAACCTATGGTGACTTCATGGACACTAATGATGGTGTATCAGGTCTCCAAAACCTATGGTGAGTTAATTATATAGTTGTATCATCAATTAAGCCTTAGACCAATGGTTTCTTGGGTAACTTGATGCAATGGTCAGACCTATACTGCAATTGATGGTTTTAATATATGAACTTGACCCAATGGTCAAGATATAATGTTTATTCCTCCAATAAATTGGAATGATGGCTAATGTAATATGTTTGTCCTAATAATGTGATTTAGATGGTTTCCTTTATATGATCAAATTAAGGAGCTTACTTGTTGACAATGGATGGCTTGTTTTAAATGAACAGGCGATTGTGGGTTTTACCCTACTCTCAGTGGAACTTTTTGTGTTGTCAATCAAGGGATGTCTAGGGTTAGATTGTGAATATTTATAGAGAACAAATCAAGGACTTCATAGGTGATTTATCCAATATTTTTACTTATGTAAACAACCAATGGTCTTACCTTTTAAACATCCAAAGGTTCTGAGTGACATTGTGGTATGGTGATAGGGGTTGAATGATGATGGAACAAATGGAGGGTTACCCTTGATAAGGTAGTCATACCTATTCACTCATATGAATAGAAGGGATGATAATGATATTGTGTTGATAGGTAACCCTAATGAGGTATAGCTTGTTATACCTAGATTTAATATAACTAAATGATGGTAATTGGGTATGCATAGTCCTTGAATGACTAATACAATCATGAAGTACTATGTTAATGTTGTTGAAACCCTAGTATGCTATAACCCGATGGTTACACCTTGATTTATGTGTGGGTTCATACTTGAGAACAGTATGGAATGTGATGGTGATGTTTCACCTTATGCATCCATGATCCAATGGGGATGCCGTGAGTTAGGGTTTGGGTATAAGTGCTGATTAGTAACATTGATATAATTTATCATGTTGAACCTAATTCTAATGCAAATAGATAAAGATGAATATTCATGTTTAACATTGTTATATGATGGAATGATGGCGGAATAACCTCCTTAACATGATCATAATCTTAATGTGTTAATTGGTGGTTATCATAGACACATGGTTGATATTTTCTTATGCTAAACATGTGCATTATGAATATGATGAGAGTTAATCATATCTAGATTCCTTTCATGTTGATGTAATAAAGGAATGCTATTAATGATGATATAACCCTGCTATGATTGTTTATGAATATCTCTTAGCTCATTAATGTAATATTGTGTTGATCCAGTGTATTATATATAAGTGATGTTGTTGAGCCTTGTTATAAGGCATGCAAAGATAATGATGATCGTGCATGGAATAGTATGATGGTATTAATGACCTTTGGGTATGGTTCAGCCTTGATGAGAACCCATTACACTAAATGAGATTACTCAAAACATAAAACACAATCAATCACTAATTACTCACAGAACCAAAAATATGGGTAAATTAAAACTGATTTCAACGTCAGCACCAGATCAGAAACATTTGCATAAGAGCCCAACATCTTTCTTATATCCATACTATGCCAAGAATTTGATACAAATTGTTCTATCCTATTAGCCACCACATATATACACAGGAGAACAATATTCATATATGCCACACAAAAAAGTATTAACATGCTAATAAAAGTCTGATTCATTTGAAATACTATATAAAAACTTTTTCTCACCCGGACCTGAGAGTACAAGGATGACTCTAGGACACACTAGATATCTAATCAAATTTATCAAAGATTCATTACTATAACTCCTCTTTTCTGCCACATGTTTGTTTTTGTCACTTCCGATTACCTAAAAAAAAGGTGTGGCGAACCACAAGGGTGAGACCCAGTCCCAATAAGAGATATAACCTCCAACAACGCTTATTGATTACAACATTTTAGGTAATGAGACAATTAAGCAGTTTAGTCATATATAACAAATAATCTCAACAACACTGATGATTAACAAAATACATAAAGGTGTAGATAATAACTATCATCATTAGCCATACTATCATCATTTATCTTGTTGACAATATAAGCAATTCAATAACATATGCATATCTAGCATCGTGAGCAAGTCTAGTAACACAAAATCTCTATCATTATGAATAAGTCTAGCCACATAAGCATAGCTAACAACATTAGCATGTCTACTAGGTTGAACATATCAACATCATAAAAAGAGCTAACAACATAAGCACAATTATCTGGATAAGCATGATTAGCATTATATGCATCTCTAGTTACAAAGGCATGGCTATCATGCTAAACATAACTAACAACATGAGATAGCTAGCATCATGATTATAATCAGTAGTAGTAGTATAGTTATCAACATAATCATGGCTACTATATGTACACATCTACAATCCTAAGCATATCCACAACATAAGTATATCTACTATCTTTTAATTGCACTAAGCATCGTCTTTATGTAAAGAGAACAAACAAGGGTTATCATCTAATGTGAAGCGTCATGTATAACCCTAAACAGATATGCTATACAGTTGTATTACATCTTTTATTATGCCCTGAGGAAATTGAGGATACCACTCAAAATCCAACTGACCACTGCTAAGTCGAAATCAATGCCATACAAGATCTAGGAAGAGACGGACTCCTAAGATCTTCTCTGCCCCCAGTCAGTACGGGTCCGCCACAACGACACATAAGGTCAAGCTACTAACAACCTAGTCTGTCCTTGGTACGGGTCATGATACTAGTGAAAGGAGGTGGGTACGCATATCCTACCATCCGAGGTACAACCACAGTTGTCCTCCAATCTTGTCACATATATAATCACCGAGACACGACCGCATCCGTTCTCAATCACATCATATGTATGAGGCATGACCATAGCTGACCTCCACAATATGCATTGTGGATGACAAGGATATATCCTCAACTTGCCACCCCCACATACTCAACAATATGCGCTCTGAGTTTCCCTTAGGAATACTCGTTTCACCATCTGGCAAATTCTGACACTCAGATGGATCTATGGCATAGGGAACTACATGATTAGAGTTTCACTTGATTAGTTATGCCAATCGGGTGAAGTAAGGCTGCATCAAACAAGTGGACATACAAACCGTAATTCACTTCTAACAAGCATATACATATCACAACTTTGAAAAGATATAAAACGTGTGAAACATAATTTCTCATCTCATCATCACATGGTACTATTCACTTTCCATTCATGAGACCACACTAGTCATCATACTATCATAAGATATAAATCATTTTCACAATATCACATGGTATCAACCCTTATCAACATAAGAGGATTACACCTCATTCAGGGCTCAACCATGCCCAAAGGTCATTAAGACCATCATATTATCACAGGATATAAAATCCTTTTCACAATATCATAGGGTATCAACCCTTATCAACATAAGAGGATTACACCTCATTTAGGGCTCAACCATGCCCAAAGGTCATTAAGACCATCATATTATTTCCTGCAAGATCATCATTATCTTTCCATGCCTTATAACAAGGCTCAATAACATCACTTACATATAATACACCAGATCAACACAATGTTACATTAATGAGCTAAGAGATATTCATAAACAATCATAGCAGGGTTATATTAACATTAAGAACATTCCTTTATTACATCAACATGCAAGGAATCCAGATATGATTATCCCTCATCATATTCATAATGCACATGTTTAGCATAAGAAAGTATCAACCATGTGGCTATGATAACCACCAATTAACACATTAAGGTTATGATCATGTCAAGGAGGTTATTCCACCATCATTACATCATATAATAATGTTAAACATGAATATTCATCTTTATCTATTTGCATTAGAGTTATGTTCAACATGATAAATTATATCAATGTTACTAATCATCACTTATACCCAAACCCTAACTCATGACATCCCCATTGGATCATGGATGCATAAGGTGAACCATCACCATCACATTCCATACTATTCTCAAGTATGAACCCACACATAAATCAAGGTGTAACCATAGGGCTATAGCATACGAGGGTTTCAACAAAAATAAGAGAGTACTCCATGATTGTATTAATCATTCAAGGACTATTCACACCCAATTACCTTCATTTAGTTATATTAAAGCTAGGTATAACAAGCTATACCTCATTAGGGTTACATATCAACACAATATGGTTATCATCCCTTCTATTCATATGAGTGAATAGTTAAGACTACCTTATTAAGGGTAACCCTCCATTTGTTCCATCATCATTCAACCCATATCACCATTCCACAATGTCACCAAGAACCACTGGATGTTTAAAAGGTAAGACCATTGGTTGTTTACATAAGTAAACACCTTGGATAAACCACATATGAAGTACTTGTTTTTTGATCTAGAAAGAGTCACCATCTAACCCTAGACATCCCTTGATTAACAACACAAAAAGTTCCATTGAGAATAGGGTAAAACCCACAATTAACTGTTCATTTAAAACAAGCCATCCATTATCAACAATTAAGCTCCTTAAGTTGATCATATAAAGGAACCCATATAAATCACATTATTAGGACCAAAATATTACATTAGCCATCATTACAATTTATTGGAGGAAAGAAACATTATATATTGACCATTGGGTTAAGTTCATATATTAAAACCATCAATTACAGTATAGGTCTGACCATTGTATCAAGTGACCCAAGAAACCATTTGTCTAAGGATTAGTTGATGCTACAACTACAATGCTTGTATCAACATAGGTTTTAGAGACCTGATCCACCATCACTAGTGACCCTTAAATCACCATAGGTTGTTATATCAATTCTATATTCATTAATTAACATCAAATATTAAGCTAATGTTGTCATTGATTGATATCATCAGTAAGGTATTTAATGGTTGATCATTAAACTTCTAATTGGTCCAAAACCTGACCTAAGGGGGTGACCATAGGTTGTCACCATAATTTTACACCCTTGATTACGACCATCAGTTGTCATGAAGACAACACCATAGGGTTGTTGCAATGGTACCATCACCGGGTCGTGGTTTATAGAAGAAATCAGCTTTAAACCCTAAAATTGATCATTGGTTGATAGGTGCTTAGCACCATAGGTAGTCAAACCAACCTGATACAAGTCATATTATACCTTAGGAATAATGTACACATGATCACATATTCATCTAGAACTAAAATCAGAATAGGGAACATTATAAATATCGAAATCCAAGTCAAGCATTGATTTTTAGTGCATAAATCATCATTTTCAAGCAAGAACATGATCTAGAAAGATTATGGTAAGCAATAAACGTGGAACAAGTTATAAAACTTTCCTATAATGAGAATATTAAACCCCACATAGACTAAATCTCGAGCAGGTAGGGTATAAAATCCAAGAATAAGATATGAATTCGTTCATCTAGCACCTTTCTTCATCAAATGAGCAAACCCTAAACAAAAGGAGCAAGAAAGGTAGGGTTTTAGAGCTTTATAGAAAATTATACCATGGAACAAAAAGGTTCCGACCTGGAGGAAGTTATAAGGAAGGAGAATAGAAAGAAAATCTAAGAAGGAAGGAAGAAAATAACTTTCCTTGGTCGAAATCCCTTGAAGATGACCTTAGAAACCCTAGGTAGGGCTAGATGGAGCTCTAGGAGACCTTCTTCTCCAAAAAGGTGTTGTCTTCTACCTTAGAGTAGTTGGTTCCACATAAAAACAGAGTGGATTCGTTGATCCAGGTTAGAGGAAAGATAAAGCAAGCATAGTTTCGAATTTGGGCAAAGAGAGGTAAATATAGCCCATGGATAAGGATGAAAGCAAGCATGAGGTGTAAAAGTAGCTTTCCCATGTGTCTATGGCATTAAACTATTAATAATATACAATCACACACACAATAAGATCCCCATAATGTGTATAGACCTTCTTAGCTTTCGTTTTTCTAATTTCCTAGCCAATCAAATAATTCCTTAGTTAATAGCTACTAAAGGTAGCTCATTTGTGAAGGGGAAAACACTAAAATACCCTTGGAGAAAACGCCTTCAAACCAAGGTTTAGATAGGCACAACATGGATCAAAGAGCTCAAGAATAATAATATAATATCCAAGGAACATAATGCAAGTGATAAATTGCAAAGAAAACCTCTCAATTGGGTAAATTGTAGAAAAGTCCAAAATGTGTATAAAATTGCATAACTTACTCAAACAACGTCCAAATTGGATCAAATTTAAAACGTAGGCTTTTATTATGATTTAAAAGCATATCAAAGGCATACCAAAGTACTACTATCTTTGTAGTATGGTGTATGGTGATATTAAAATCATGATCTCCTGTGTATCATGATTCCTCAAGATCGATTCCTTGGAAACCCTAAACCACTCTAGTCGGGGTTTCATCACCTTATTTTCCAAAGAAGTGCATCTTAGGTTCTCCAACCATCCTTTTATTTCATCAAGGCCTAGGTTGTCTAACCAAACAACTACTAACTTGTTCAACAAACTTCATTAGTGTTAGCCAAACATATCTCCTTTTTCAAACTTAGGGTTAGCCTAACAACCCGTTCTAGCCGCTAGCTAACTAGGCAGGTGCATCTCAACCAGAGCATCCATTACCACCTCACATCCTTAGGTTTTAGGTAATGTTGAAGACATACACCTTCACTTATTATTTCAGCTCAAACTCTATCTTCATCCAGAACACTCTGAGCTCATCCTCCTGGTGATCAAACTCAACCTTGTATCCCTCATAGCACATGATAAAAACATCCTCATAAGATGACTACCTTATTCCTCTTAGTTTTTGTAAACCATCCATGTATCATTCACTCCACCAGGGTATGTTATCCTCCCTGTCCTCATACCCCGCAACAATGTTCCAACTCACACCATCTTTATCCTTGGTGTATGGCATGTGTACTGTCCTATCTCTCACCCCCATAACAAGAGGAAATCAGCAGTTGGCTACAGTCCAAATACATAGTTCTTCCTGTTCCAAGAGTAGATATGGTACATCCCACCTTTCCAATACATGAACCTTTAAATCTAAATCGAAATGTGCCACATATGTCTCTTAATCACAATCGTCTCGATATCAAGGTTACTTCCATGGAAAACTGGTTTCGAACCTACTTGGGTCACTACACAATCCTTGGTCATCTCCTCTAGGTCTGTAGGGTGTCGGTATTTTTTTTGGGTCATCCCTCTTCCCTTATGCATCCATAGAGTTCCCTACGCATATGCCCTTTGGGTCCCATGAGTTCATGAAGGTGATCAATCTCCTAACACATGGCCCTCAGACAATGATAGATGTTACCTCCTGACCCTATGGTCATGTGCAACTAGGGAATTAGGCAACTCATACTTCCATCGGTCTTATCCCCACCTGACCCTAGGATAGACTTAGGATTCTATTATGGTACATGTCCAAGCCTTCATCATCTCTCTCTGCATTCATGGGCTAACTTTCATCTTTTCATGGGGTCATGGTGACCTGCCTACCTTGGTTAGGCCCCATACCGTTACCTCCATGGTAACACATCCACATGCACTTAGAGATGGTTATCTATTGGTCTACGAGCTCATCCTATTACCATGTATTCTTCACTTAGCTTCTCAAAATCCTATGCGACCTCTTAAGGTTACCTCAAAACCAACAAAATTGGTATACACCCTACCAAAGGGTCCCTCTCCCAGGATGGGAGGAAACTACACCTTAAAAACAAAGGTCACAAACGCCCTTATGTCCAGGGTTTACATCCACATGAGCATGCTTAACCCTAACAAGCTACTAAGGCACAAGCAAACCATCTACTAAACCATGCTAGGTCACACTTGTTCTCATCCTCAACATTGGATCCAGATCAAACCTTCTCATGTCACCACCTTGGTTGTGAGGGATTCATCAAACATACCTTAAACTTAAGGGGTTTCCTGTTCCTCTAACTATGAGAAGTACCATGCTTGCATCTTTAGAGACTCAAATCTCATCAAGAGTATTAGGTATACCACTTCCCCTCTTAGGCCTAAGAACCCTAGGTTCACTTTTTGGGTTTCCAACTGCATGCTCAACCTCTTAACCATGAACCAAATCAGGCATAAGGTATGACATGCACTCCCATGATCCTTTTATTCCACCTCAGAGTTGAATCCTCCTCAAGGACAACCAACTAGGTATAAAGCCTCACCACTATTTACCCAAACCTCCTCAGGGTCTAAGGCACTCTTTGTCTCGTCTCAGTAGGTAAACACCTATACCATAGGCACATAAGTACCAGAAGCATCATCCTCTCTCTAGGGTTTTGGTTCCCCTCATGGAAACCAAGACATCCTCAGCCTCTAGGGATCAAGCATGAGGCAACCATAAACATCCACTTAGGTTGCATCATCCTCAACTCCCTACTTTTCCTCATATCTCGGAGTCTAGGCTTCTGACCTTCTTGCATGAGTCCTGCTCTCTCTCTCTAGAGCTAACCCTACAAATAGCCTCACTACCCGAGGTCCTCTCTCCATGAAGGTGGATCCAACTCACAAACATACCCCTACATGGGTGATACCTATGTTCAAACTTATGTTTGCTCAAGGTTATCCATAGTTCTTTATGCTTATCTCATAAGCTATCCATCATACTCCCTTGGCTAGGGTTTTGACATACTGCTCACACTACTGTCATATTCTGGGTGCATGATATGCCCTACTTGCATAAGCCCGTAGGGTTTCTATAGGTTCTTCTCTAACCTCAACATTGAAGGAGCTATCCTTCACTCTAACATTCAAAACCCTTCCCAAGGTTGGGTCGCCAAAGGTACTAGGTCGTCCAACCTCTCATGGCTCATATGGGCATCCAAAAGCATGTCCACCCTCATGCCTGGTCTATCATGACATCTAACTCATCATGCTATCTCTCTCTAACCAACACTTAGGGTTAGGGTTAACATCATCCAGAGGATGTGCCAGGTCTCTACTTGAAATGGAGATCTCTACCTCCAAGACTAACTCTCTCTACTTATCCTCCTGACAAGAAGGTCTATCCTTAGGTTTCTCTTAAGGGCATGGCAAATTATGTCATACAACCTAAGCATGTATCTATTCTTTTATGATTAATCTATTAAGCTTATGTCCATGACATCTTATTTACATTCCTTTAATTAATTTGGTGGAGGATTCCTTAAACCTTATCAACCTTACCCATACCTCAAGAGGGTGAGGAAAAGAGAGAAAACCCTAATCCTTATAATCCTTAATAGCATTTGAGTTGAGAAGGGATGAACAAGATGAGAGAGTCCTAAAGGTATCTTTTTTTGAGTCAAATCTGAAGACTTTGGCTAGGCAGTCACACGGATCCAGGAGTCCTCGTATTCTGACTAGCGGTGTGGAGGAAAATCTTGCCAGCCCCCGGGTGTGATCCTTTTCTAGACACCTTTGTCTTTCAAAAATTCCTCTAATAACTTCCTTGGGTTCTATAGAGTTTGTAAAATTTGATTATTACAGATTAAATGAGGAACCCATGCTCTAATACCAATTGTAACGACCCCGCCTTCTAGTAACCCCCAATTAAGGGAGACCAAGAGACTAGAGCCATTATCCCAATTAATAGTATCAAAGGTTCGACAAATAATCAATAACAATTATCAAATTTTACCAACTAAACTGAAAATTGGTATAAAATAAAACTTTTCATACCTTTTTAAAACTTTGGTAAACTACTCTAACCATAGCCTGGATTCATTCTATCTAATCCTCCTTGCACTTTATTTCTTATTTCCACAATGTGTCACTTTACTATTTGTCCTTTCAATTGTTGTACCTAAAACGCCCACAAACAAAATGTCGGTCAGCATATAGGAATATGCTGGTATGTGGGAACAACCAAAATTTCACAAATATGATTAATAATTTAATTATCACAATCAGGGTACTTTGCAAACCAATTTACATTTTCAATGTGTCATTCTCCACCACTTTTTCCCTAACCCTGGAATACCCCTCTAGGGTTTCTGTTTTGCCATTGACTTAAGGCCACCTTCTCAATCCCGAGCTTGGTGCCTGGGGGTCACCTCTCATGGTGGCCTATAGTCATTCAACATAGACCACCTTCTCATTCCCGAGCTTGGTGTTTGGGGTCACCTCTCATGGTGCCCATTGGTCTACCCTCTTGGGCCTGACCTTTATGGCATCTTCCATCAGGGTGGCATGTAGGTGTGAAAATACACATGTATTTATATTTGTGATAACCATAGTGACTTTATGATTTGCAAGTATGAACATCTAAATAGTTAAGTTGCATTCAATGCGATTAACCATCTGAAAATCCTTCGGGAAAACTAATGCGATTAATTGTAATTAACCACATACCTGTCAAGCTATCTTGAATGCAGAATTAATCCAAACAAGCAAGTAATCCAGAATCAAGCAAGCAAGCACACAATTTGGCCCTGAAATATACATCCAATATTCTCTATCATGGATCATGGTATCCAAGTCTAATAGGCCTAATCGTGCCCTAGGGTTACTAGCCCTTTTTAGGGTTTTGACCATAATTAGGGTTTCACTTCCTTTTTACCACTTTTACTTTACTTTTATCAAAATATCCATCAAACCCTAATTATCTCATCTTATTTATCACAAAAGATTCTAAGATCATAGTTTTGCAACATGAAACCCTAATTTCAAAAAAACTACTCTTCCTTCCCTTTTTCCCTTATTAATCACAAGGTTAGGCTTAAAACCTTAATTCTGGCATTTTCATCTTCAAAACAGATCAAGATCCATCTTTATTAGTAAACAAGTTAATAATGCTCGAATTAGCTTAGAATCATCAAATCTTAGCTTTATTCATGTATAAAGCCATTAAGAGTCACATTTACTAATATTAGGGTTTCAAGGCCCATTAAAGCATATTTATGCACATTAAACTAATTACGTGCAAAGTTCATCCTTTTTGTTCTCAATATACCCTTTTACAATTAACATGTTAATATCAACTTTAATCATCCATTAAACCCTAATAAATACATCAATCATCTCAAAATAGGGTTTCTTAATCATTAAAGCATTACAGTTGATAACTTCCACTACTTTTCAAATTTCAAGAGGAAATAGCTTCAAAATCTATTTTTATTGGATTCCTCGCATTTTTTTGAGCAAGATTCATATTTTGCATGTTTCCATCGGAGCTACCAATTTTGAGTTACGATTTTTACAAGATAAACATATGTTAACCAATTACAAATTGACACGTCAACAACTTACCCCTTTTTAAACTCAACTTGCGGCCACCGATATTAGGGAAGAAAAGACGAATCTACCCTTCCTCACTGTTCTCGGTTATGCAGACATGGGATGGCTATTTTGTCTTTTGACCTGTCATCTCCTTCCTTCGCCCGCTCCTGTCCGCGACAACACGTGCCTGCGCGAGTCAACTCCAGGGTTGACTCTTGGCTCCCTGCTGCCCCAGTTGTCGGTGAAGAAGGCTGTACCTCCATCGCACCCTACCAGATTCAACCGTGGTCTTGGTTGGCTTGCTATTGGCCAAATTTATCGGGATGGAGCAACTCTCCTCCGACGAGGAGCATGGCTGATCATGGTGCAGTCGAGCACCTCCCTGCGATTAGTTGCGCCGAGAAGTAAGGTCCTTCCTCGCGAACCCATTGGGGGGTAAACCAGAGCAATTATCATGGCTCAAGGCCCTCTTCCTTTTATAGAAGAATATACCTGCATTTTCCCCTGACTTAGGGGAAACTCTCCCAAACCATGAGAGGCCCCAAATCCTGGGTCGATTAGATGCGGAAAAGGCTCCCGAAGCCAAAGGATTAGTTTCCTGCTTTACACATTAACCATATGGAGAGGAAATCGAAGGGGAAATTTCCCCAGATCCAGCCTGTAACTCCAAGTTCCTTTGGAACTGGATGATGCGCGGCCCTTGTTGGATCTTGATCCAACGGTCCTTATTACTCACGCTCAAACAAAAGGAATGTAAATTCCTTTATTCAAGATAATTCCATTTGTTTTAGGATAAATTGAGAAAATCATAACTCTTAATCCGTAACTCCTTTTCATCTCAAATTTTAAAGGAATCTCATTAATGATTTAATCTCCCATAATGTCAAAATTGGAATCATTAGTCAAAGAAATCGTGCCCTTTTCCTTAGGTGTAATTTATTACTCTATTATGCATATTTCTCATATTTCTCTTTCTTATTTCCTTTTATTTTCTTGACTTTGCTTTCTTTTTCCATTAGAAAACATGTGAATACAAAATCTTTTCCAATATGGATCTATTATCCATATATCCACATATTTATTGTAATATTATCATTACTTCTAAAATAAAGCAATATTTAATTAATCTTTCTTGTTGCATTATCTTTGCATCCTTGGCCTCCTTGGAACCCAAGGAGCCCAAGAGGCACAAAATCCACCTTTGGATTAAATACTTTTACGTTCCAGAGGTTTCCACATCTTTCTTTTCTCAAATTCTCAATTATTCATTTACTAATCAAATTTCCTTGTTATTGGGCCCAATAGCCAATAAAGCCCACAAAACAACCAACAAGGCTATTGTAAACAAAACTCATTTATTTAAGACAAATTACACCATTATTTGTTCCAATATCTTTAATATGATAAATTACATTTCTCACCAAATGAACCCAAAAGTTGGGGTTGTAACAGAGATATGCCCAGATCGGCCGACAGGGGCGATACATCCTACTCTCTAGGACTTCGATAGATGGCCTTGCAAAAATCTATCACGGGAGTCCCTACTCTTGATAATGAATTTCTTGAAGGATGGCGATACCGTGGGAGAAGTAATCTTTGAATGAGATGGCATGTGTACTAAAAGATGACCTCTGCAAAACTTTAAAAATAAGGGTATACCTTTCTGTGAGTGCTATGTTTGCTTATCAATCATTGTTGCAAGACAACAAGACTAATGTGCACATGGCATACTTCTTTCTTGTCGACGACATAGTCAAAGACAAGAAATCAGGCAAACGAGAGCTTCTACAGCTGAATCTGACAAACTCTCTTCTAGGATATATATTCCTACCTATTCGACATGACAATCATTAGACTCTTCTGGTAATCAATGTCATAGAAAGGACTGTAGTTTTATACAACAGCTCAGATTCACTCTTTGCACTGAAGAAACACACCAATAAGACTACTTGCGAAGAAAACTACGAAAGAAAAAGTAGCTACATGTGCCAAAGCAATCATAGAGATGATCTACAATCAAGGAAAGGGATACACGCAAGCAAAGGACAAAGAATTAAAAAAGACACAATTCTTCCGTAGAAGTCCCCATCAGATGCACTTATCCAATGATTAAGGATTCTACTTCCTAGCTTGGATGATAGTGATGAATGCATATTCATCCCAATTTTAGTTGCATTATTAGTCTAGTTTAGCACTCATATAGCTTAGTTTTCAGTATAATAGCTTTGTTTGATCTACTTAGGATTTTATGTTAATTTGTAGGAATTTGATACTTTTCTTGACTCCCTTTGCAGGTTTTGAATTCTCACTCTTCAGCAAGTTTTCATAGAGGATCCTACTACCCTTTAGCAGGTGGGAGTTGAGAGGAGGACACCTCTCGTGGGGTGCAGGGTAGCGCCTCAGACCGAAACATATTTTGAGCACTTCCAAAAGGCAGATCGATACATAATATTTGTTTCCAAGACCAAAATCGACATGCTGATCGTCATAGAAATCAACCTTTAATCTTTAGAGAAATCAACCATCGACTCAATGCTTGACAGCCTTGTCGACCTTCCAGGTTGATGACCCACCGACACTTTGGTCAACACTCAGAAGGTTGACACTTAGGAGCTCAACATCATCATCGACCATCAACTGACAAGAAACCATCCCATCTGTTATAACCCCATTTTTCTAAATCATGTAACGAGATTTATAAATCTCCTTTTAAAAGATAATTGAAATCAATGCTTAATTTAATGGTTTGATTTGAATGAATTTCGTGTATAATAGCCTTGCATGTTTTCTTAATGGGCCTTATTGTCTATTGAGCCCAATTGAAGGAAAAGAAAAAGAAAAGAAAAAAGAATCCAAATGTATAAAGGAATAAACAAGAAAATAGATAAAGGAAGAATAAAAGGCTACGGAATATTTTCCAAAATGGAATTTCGAGATATTAAGGTTCCTTGAGGTTCAAGGAATTCAGGATAATAATATAAAGGCCAGGGAAAGAGAAAATATGTGGAAAATATGAATAATTAAGTGTTAACTTGCAACTTAAGAAAAGGACTCGTTTTCTTTAGATAATAATCCCAAATTTTGTAGGATGAAAGATAAAATCATAAAAAAGATTCCCTTAAAATTTGAGGTAAAAAGGAATTACGAATTGGGAGTTATTGCTTTTTCAAATTATCCTCAAAATAGGATTTTTATCTTGGAAAATTGGGAAAATCCTTTTCCTTTTGTTTGAGAGAAACGGATGTGGGCCGTTGGATCTTAATTTAATGGGCACCACTCATCGTCAAAGTCCCAGTGGGACGCAAACTGTGGATGAGTTACAGGGGAAACTTTTCCCTTTGATTCCGATCGTATCAATGCATGTGCACTCATGGGAGGTGTGCCATTGTGTTTAGGAGAGAGAGACGAAGGTCCTCGACCCTAAGATGATGGGCTCCCATCGTGACTAGGAGAAACACCCAATTGATCTAAGAAGCAGATGACAATGGGGATAAGAAACCCTAAAAGGGACCCCATATCTATAAATAGACCCTCACACTCTTCCTCACACCCTCACGAATCTAGGCGGCCACTTCTCGAGCCTCAGAGCCCTCTCCCTCTCTCGATTGCCCTTTCTCCAGTGAGAGAACCACCACGGTGCCGCCGCGTTGTCCAGTGAAGGAAAGGAGGGAGATGAGGAGCAGTAGCCCTTAGATCTGTGTCTATCGTGGACCTGAGAAGGATCTGACGATCGGCAGTGGGCAGCGGTACACACAACCCAAGTAGTGGAGGATTTTGATGCGGAGTGTCAAATCAAGACGCGGACCAATGGTGCTTTGATCGAATGACCAACAAAAATCGGTATTAGCTCTCTCTGCTCAAATAATCCAGAAAAAGGTTTTTACTTGTGAAATTCATAGAAATAGCTAGTAATCTCTGATGAGAAACTTTATACATGAAAGTTTCTTAGAAAAATACGAGGAACATGATAAAAATAATTTGGTGACCTGATTTTATCTCGTTTTACAAAAGTACATTAATTTGGTAGAAAAATGTATTAAAAGGTAATTAGAAACCCTAATTGTATATAAAGGGTGAATCTTTGTGGATTAATAGGTTAATTTGAAGAGTAGTAACCTATTGATTATTAAGATAGAGTTTTCATCTATTTTGAATACAAAGTTGTCTAATTTAGGGTTTTAATCTATAAATGAAAGATAATGCATATATAAACCCTAATTTAGGGTGAAAAAGGAGAAAAACCATGTTTATTTCAGATTAAGGAAATAAGAAACTAAGTAATGATCCTAAGTCTGTTAGGAGTATTAAAATGAGGAATTTAGGGTTTTTATGTAGTTTTGCTAAAATAGGATTCATAATGTTAAAAGTGAAGGCAAAAACCTAATTTCAAAGGAAACCCTAAAAATGAATAGAAATCCTAAGAAATAAAGATGAGTTTGGTTAAATTTTGATAAAAGGAAATTTGTATATGTATTTTAGGATTTCTGTGCATAATTGGTTGCTTGGTTGAGATTACTTTAATTGGTTGATTCTATCTCAAAATCTGCAATCACAGATATATGGTTACATTTATGAATAATCACTTTAGTTTCACGACGATTCTCGAACGTTTTTATCGGTTTCCTGAAAATAACTGCTTGGATGATTTTCATTTCATGCAACTATAAAGTGACTATGATTATCACTATAAATATCTATATAACTGGCTTAGATTTGGACCCTCCTCTGTGGCTTTGCAATTGC
Organism: Alisma plantago-aquatica; assembly: GCA_963693085.1. Lineage (NCBI taxonomy): Eukaryota > Viridiplantae > Streptophyta > Magnoliopsida > Alismatales > Alismataceae > Alisma > Alisma plantago-aquatica. The sequence goes on from OY856413.1 coordinate 37,480,629, forward strand.
TAAAAGGGTAACTTAGAGTAAGGTCTAGACTATCATGAGTTAGAAATTGGTCTACCCACGTGTAGTTCCATGAGACTCTATAGCACGCCATGAGTTAAGGAGTGGGCTACCTACAAGTAGTTCCATGCGACTCAACCCTAGAAACTGATTCACTGGTTAGGTGGGATCATGAGGGGTTTAATGGGGATCTACCATAAGGAAGGTAGCATCCAAGTCCACTATAGGGACAATGCAGAGGATAGGGTGTGTATGGATCACTCAGTTATATTTAAAACATAAAGTGGGTTGATAAACTATAATTGATTACAATAAATTGTTATGGGTAATTACACGTTTATTGTTTCCCCCCGCATACCAACTTTATGCTGACCGACGTTTTGTTTGTCGACGTTTTAGGTACAAACCCAAAAGGACAAATAGTAAATTGTCACATTGTGAAAACATGAATTAAAGTGCAAGGAAGATTAGTTAGACTAGAATTCATAAGTGGATAGAAGTTTACAAATCCAAACTTTTCAAAGGTATACAAAATTTTATTTATTACAACTTTTCAGTATAGTCTGGTAAAGTTTGATAATTATTAATGTTTATTTGTCGAACCTTGATCCGGAAATTGGGATAACGACTCTGACCTCCTGGTCTCCCTTAATTGGGGGATACTGGAAGGAAGGGTTGTCACACCATCGGTCGAAAATCCTATCAAACACTTATCGATGACTACAATTGCTTGACAACTATATCGACCCTAAAGGTTGACAGTCTGTTTTACCGACAGACTGATGGCTATAAGTCCAAAAGACATCGATTGACAATAAATGGTTGTCACCGACGGAAAGAGGTCGACAACCTCAACCCTATAAATAGCCCCCCCAGCACAACCGTACAAATCACATCAGGAATTTTGGAGATAGAAACACTGAAAGGCTTCCGCCAAGATCATATCAAGGATGACTCCAATCGACCTCAAGCATAGATCTACATGTCTCTTTCATCCGCAACTCCAGGTCGTTGATCTCCCTTCTTGGGTGATCGATCTCTTCCCCTGAGCTATTGTTCATCCACCTATTTCTGCTACAAGTTAGGGTTAATACCTGAAGGAGAAAGAAGCAAGGAAGTCTTCCCAATGAATTTGTAGTGCGATAATATTCCACATCAAATTTTGGCACCATTACCGAGACATCGGAATATTCTGATCTTTGTAATGTACTTGGATTAGTTTGGATTTTTATTTTTCAATTGATACTATTGCACATCATCTTGAATCAATTATTTTCTAAACCATTTGAACTTAGGTTTCCTTACTTTTTAGGTGATAACTCCTGTGCATGTGACACTCTTCTAGCGTCAAACCCTTGACCCCCATTAACCTCGAGATAGAAAGAACTAACCATAGGCTCCTTCATGAATAAAGAGCCAAGATGAACGATAAGGAGGTCAACCATAGGGTGTAAGCAACCCTGACTGCACAAAGAGAGAGGCTCATGGCCGAAATTAGAGTTGTAGTACAAGCAGAGCAACAAGCAGTCATAGAAGCAGAGAGACAAAGAGAGCTATGAGATTTCTATTGGATCAAGGGCTCTAGAGGGTGGGGGGGTGAATAGAGATTCACAAATTTCACAAATTAGATTAGACATTCAAATTATATTAAGTGCAAAAGCTTAAGCATACAACCGATTTGAAGTCCTAACTAACAAGCATAGCAAGGATGAGAGACAAGGATATCATACACTTAGACAAAGTGGTTTAGAGTGGTTCCACACTTCAAACTAGAAGTGAGTCAGTCCACTACCTAGAGGAGGTTAGTCTCTAGGACTTTGCAATCTTGATGCTCTTATATTCTTTCATAAGATTACATGACAAAACCACATTCATCCAAGGACTTAATACCTCAAGCAAGGATCTTCAACCCACCGAAGGAACTTACCCACTTGAACCAAGGAGTCTTCAGCCTTCAATAAGGACTTACCCACTCCATCTTCAAGTCTTTGGACTTCCAGGAATTACCTATCCTTCTTAAACATCCGCCTTGTCTATCTCCTTCACTTGGAAATTTGGATCACCATGCTTTATTCAACCTTGAAGAACTACATGAATACAAGAGATATCTCTCTTACAAGGGATCCTAACTCACTCATATTCATAGATTTGAATGGTAAGTAGAGAGAGAAAGGGTCTCAAAGGGGTGCAACACTCTCAACTAGGCTAGAACCAAGCTATGCAATGCAAGAGCAACCTTAGAATGAACTCCAAGTGGTCCAATTTATAGCTGGGGGTGCCCCTTTGAGTTGGGGAACACCTAGGGCCGAATTATAGATGTTTTTGCACTAGGCAACAAATATATTTTCATCCAAAAAAGTCACCAATGGTTAGAATCACTTTTTCTGCATTTTCCGTACAATACATTCAGTCGAGATTCAATAAAGGTAACTCAATCGATCAGGTAAAAGACAAACCCAATTTTTAAACCATCAGTCGAGTTTAACCTGGGGAAACTCGACCGACCAATGAAAATAGGATTTGGTCAATACCTTGATCAGTCGAGTTCTGTGAATGCACAACTCGACCGATGCACTCTCTAGAAAATAGATCCAGTGGATCGGTCAAGATTGTAACTCGACCGATCAACAACCTATGATCGATTTTCTAAAGTGCTTAAAAAGTGATTAAAACTTGGTACTAAGTGTCCCACATAATTTTTTCATCTTAGTTACAAGTCATATCATCAATATAAGTGATTATAAAATTCTTCTAAGGCCATTTACATGGATTTCCTAATTAGCACACTTGTATTGCTTTTGACTTGAACTTTGACAAGCTAGGGCTTGTGTGATCCTTTTCATGTACCTAACACCTAAAATCAATCTTGAATACAAATATTAGATACATATGAATGGAATGGTTAAGTCATTATCAAAATATGGATAATGTATAACCTCTAGGTCAACATTCTCCCCCTTTTTGACAATGACTAACCATTCCTCAAACATATTGAAAAGGATATAGAAATTATACCTTTGCCTTGTGAATTAGGGGGATTCAAGATTTGAACAATGTGAATTGCTCCCCCTCAATCTATGCTTATAACCTGCATAGTTAGTCTATCTACACAAAGCAATTATAGCATACATGTACTATATGGTCCTTTGTAAGTCACATGATAAGGCATATAATGTACAAGAAAAGGATCTCATAAGCAATAAGCAGCTGTATGATAAAGAAAAGCAATATGATTGAGTTTTAAGACATTTAAGTTTTCTCCCCCTTTTGACATTATAAAAAAGTAAGGGGGGTAGAAGAGCATATAATTAGGTCTTTTCCAAACACAATAAAGTAGATACTCATACATGCAATCTCATATCGTATATCAACCAGAGACAAAAGAAACAAACAAGCTAAGTCATAATCAAAATATGGTGAAATATGGCACCAACTCATAGGATATAACTGATCAAAGAGCAAGAGTGCACATAACATAGATTTCAACTCAGAAACATGTTCTCATAAAAGCAGCTACAAGCAAGAAGCAATGCAAACTGAAGATAAAAATAGTACATCTCAGATAATGTGCCCAGATGTTTCTAATACAAAATAGCCTAGAAAGTTACATATGATCAGCAAACTAGACTAAAAACTAAGAAACAACTAGACATCTAGACTATCTATGCCCACAACATCATCATCAGTTCCAGGCTCGTAGTCCTCGTCTCCATCTGAAGGTGCAACAATAGTGTCTTCATCACCAGAAGCAGGACCAGAGCCATCACCATCATCAGAAGCATCCTCACCATCACCATCGTCATCAACAACAATAGTCTCAGCATCAGCCTAGTCAGGCATCTCCTCATCCACAGAAGGACCAAAACCACGACTGGGCCAATGAGCATTTTGCTAATCCCTAGTCATACCAAGAGCATAGAGCTCATTGGCCTAAGGGAAGGAAGGAGCAAAATTGCAAAGAATGGAAAGAAGAGTTGCCAAAGGGCCAACAGGTAATGATAGGTAGACAGGAGCAGGACCACCAGTAGCAAAGGGTGTGGGAGCAGCAACGGAAGGCTCGGGGGTAGGGTAGTAATGATGGTATGCATAGGAAGCATAATCACTACCAGTGAAAGGTTGGTAGGAGGGGTATGGATGTGTACAAGATAAGTTCATGTTTGACATGATTGAACATAAATCCTAGTGTGGGTGCTCCTGAACCTGGAGGTTGTATGCATGTTGGTGTATCATGTAGCCCATGAGGGTTTCATTGGATACACGAAATGAGGCACGACTAGGTCAGGGTGGCTGAGGAGGTGGAACTCGGGTAGAGGTAGAGGCAGGGGCAACAGAGGCAGAGGCTGAGGGTGAAGCATGGGGTGTGGTGGAGGCAAAAATAGGCACAAACTTTTGAATTGTGGTCTCACTGATACACACACCCTTCCTGGCAAGTTTGTAGTAGAAGTCAGAAAAGAGTGATTTCTCAGTGGTGAATTGAAACTGACCACATATTAGGGCTGGATAAGGTGGATGGGTGTCACGGCTATTCTTGCCAGAGTCAAAATAGGTCATGTCGTGGAGAATGTATCTTGACCATTTCACTCCAACATTCTCTAGAATGCAGTACATTATGATCGTAGTGTTTTTTTCAATATCTGTTTGATTTGTCTTTGGATGGATGTTGCAGTTGACCACTAGGGATAGTATATACTTTCTGAGATCAAGGGATGAGGAGGGTAGGGTGATCTTCTTCTTGTAAGGAACATCGGGTTTCTTCAGGTAGCGATGGATATCAGGAAGAGTGATCTCATTCTGCTTGTAGAAACCCTTAGGATCCAAAAGGTCAAAATACTCCCTGTAATACTTACGCCAGGTGTCATTCTCATCGTCTCCTAAAAAGAACACATTCAGGATATCTTCAGAGACTTGGAATCTCTTCCCAACGATCATGGATGTAAGGATCACTTGAGTATTCAACGGGGGTACAAGGGTGTCGTAATTCCAATGCAAGTTTGCATAGAATTCGTGAACTACTTTTGTGCTTGTCATAGAATTATGAAAGCAGTCACGCTCGACATCCAAGGCAGATAGGTGATGAATGGATAGAAACTTTGCTACTTGGTTGATGATGGCTTGACACCTAGGGCTAGGATCAAACAAGGCTCTAAATGGAAAAGGACTCCTATAAAGAAGGTCCTTATACTTATTAAACCCTCTATTGAGACAAAAGAGGTATCATCAAAAGGAACCAAGTGAGATGACGAAGAGGATGATGGAGAATTTCTAGGGGAGGGTCCCTTTCTTCTAGGAGAAACCACAGAGGCAAAAAGAAGGAAAAGAAGAGAGCAAACACACAAAGCAAACCAGCAAAATTTTCCACACACCAAGGAAGAGCAAGAGGGAAGGTCTAGGGTAGCCTATCTAGGTCGGAAAAGGCTAGGATGGGGAAGGTAAGGGTTGGGGTTGAGAGCATAGGGCTAGAAGAAGGGGAATCAGTCGGCTATTCTCTAGTTGAGAGGGAGAATAGTCGACCGAACTCAACTTAAGTTGGCTTCAGTCTGCTGATCGGTCGAGTTTTGAGAGTCAGAAACTCGACCAATTGGTCCATTTCAGAATAGCTCTCGGCCACAGATCAGTCGAGTTTGTCCTGGGGGAAACTCGACCGATGGTCAACCTGACCTAAAACCATCAAACTTAATTTCTAGCCATTTGAATGCTAATTAAATTTATTTTTCAAGTCTATTATGTATGTTGAACATACTTAGGCACATATAACTCATCATTGGGTACTATTTAGCGATAAAAACTCAAAATTCGAGAAATGCACAAAAATAAACGAAACTAAGCATGACAACAAGCAAATTTTAGCAATTTTAGGCAAGCAAGGTGATTTAGGCATGAGAAAGACATAGAATAAAAGAAAATAGCTAGATAACATGTCAATATCATCTAAAGCAATTATGAGTAGTTTAGATCTAATGAAGTTAAATTTCTCTCTAGCTAGAGGTTTGGTGAAAATGTCCACCAACTGATTTTCCGTGTCTATATGTGTGATATAAATATCCTTTTTGGCTATGTGATTACAAAGAAAGTGATGACGAACCTGTATATGTTTAGGTCTACTATGCAATATAGGATTATAAGATAGATTGATTGCACTAGTATTATCACAATAGATAGGATAAGCATCAAAATGAATGTTAAAGTCTTGGAGCATTTTCTTCATCCATAGGACCTGGGCACAACAACTTCCGACTGCAATGTACTCAACCTCGATAGTTGATAATGCCATGTTGCTCTGTTTCTTGGAAAACCAAGACACCAAGCATGGTCCTATGAGAAATCAAGTGCCACTTGTGCACTTTCTATCAATCAAACAACCCACGTAATCAACATCACTATATTCTATAAGAGTAAAGTCCCTTGAATTAGGGTACCATAGTCCAAAGTTTTGGGTTTTGGCTAAGTACGTCAAAATCCTCTTAACAACAATAAGATGTGATATCCCAGGGATTGATTGAAAGCAAGCACCCAAGCCGACACTAAACATTATGTCAGATCTAGAGGCAGTTAAGTATAGTAAACTTCCAATCATACCTCTATAGAGATTCTCATCTACCTTCCCACCTTCTTCATCGCTATCAAGTTTGGCGGTGTTGGACATGGGTGTGTCCATTGACTTCATGTTCTCCATTCCAAAGCATTTGAGTAGCTCATTGGTGTACTTGCCTTAGTTTAGGAAGTTTCCATCTTTTGTTTTCTTGATTCGGAAGACGAGGAAGAAAGTATGCTCACCCATCATGATCATCTCGAACTCACTCTGCATAAGAGAACTAAACCCCTTGCAAAGATCATGATTAGTTTTGCCAAATATGATATCATCAACATAAATTTGAATGATAAGGAAATTGCTAGAAGTCTATTTTAAGAATAAAGTAGAATTAACTTTGCCCATGACATAGCCATTATCTAACAAAAAGTTTTTAATTTCTCATACTAAGCTCGAGGTTCTTGCTTGAGACCATAGAGAGATTTTTGTAGCAAATAAACATGGTTAGGTAGCTTTTTATTTTCAAATCCCAGAGGTTGAGCAACAAATACTTCCTCCTCAATTGTACCATTCAAAAACACAATTTTAACATCTATTTGATATTGCAATAAATTCTTATAGCTAGAAAAAGCAAGTAGAATTCTAATAGATACTAGTCTAGCAATAGGGGCATAAGTTTCATCAAAATCAATACCTTCCTACTGATTGTAGCCTTGAGCCACTAACCTTGCTTTGTTCCTTACCACCTTGCCATTTTCGTCAAGCTTGTTGCAGTAGACCCACTTGGTGCCAATGATTTTTCTGTCGCTTGGTCTTGGCACTAGAGTCCACACTCAGTTCTTCTCAAATTTCTCTAGTTCCTCCTGCATGCCTAGGATCCACTCGTCATCTCCAAGAGCTTCCTTGATGTTCTTTGACTCCAGCTGTGAGATGATGGCACTATCTACTTATTCTTTGTTGTAAGTAGCTCGTGCTTTCACCCTCTCAAATGGATTACCAATGATTATCTCTTTGCGATGATTCTTTGCGAAGTGAGGAGTGGGATCTTTCTTCTCTTCATATTCTGCTTCAACCACCTTCTTACCTTTGTTGTCGATGTAGGTCCTTTAAGATTGGAATTAAGTCATCTGCAACATCATTATAAACACCATTCTTTCCAATAACAAGGTTAGATTCAATAAATTTGACATTAATGGACTCTTCAATTTTAGATAGCTCAAAATTGAAAGCTCTGTAAGCCCTGCTTGTAGTGCTATAGCCTAGGAAGAAATCCTTGTACAATTTTGGATCAAACTTGTTGATAGAATCCTTTGTGTTCAAAACAAAACAAGGACATCTGAAAATGTGAAAGAAGTTGATGGATGGCTTTCTACCACGCCATAACTCGTAGGGGTTTTTCTTCAAAGATGGATGCATAAAAACTCGGTTCTTCACAAAGCATGAGGTGCTAACATCTTCAACCCAAAACTTCTTTTGAATGTCATATTCTAGAAGCACGGTCCTAGCCATCTCCTATAGCAACCTATTATTTCTCTCTACTACATAATTTTGTTGAGGTGTATGAGGAGAAGAGAAATTGTGTGAGTTACCAGATTTTCACAAAAGCACTCAAAAAGATCATTTTCAAACTCTCCCCCATGGTCACTACGGATAGAAACAATCTGCCAAGAAGCTTCATTTTCAATTCATTTATAAAAGATTGAGAAAACATCTAGAGTATCACTTTTAGAGATGAGAAAAATGTCCAAGTATAGCGAGAGAAATCATTGACAATCACAAGACAATACTTGGAACCACGAAGCATTTGAGTTCTCATAGGTCCGAATAGATCAATATGAAGAAGCTCAAGAGCTCTTTTGGTACTAAGGACTCCTTTGGATTTGAAGGAGGACTTGGTTTTCTTTCCTTGTGTGCAAGGTTGGCATTCCTCATCCTTTTCAAAATCCAATTTAGGAAGTTCCCTAACCAATTCCTTTTTGCTCAATTTCTTCATTTGATGCATATTCACATGACCCAACCGACAATGTCAAAGAGATATATCATTTTTATCCACTACTAAGCATCTATCAAGTACGAGCTTTAGAGCATCAAGCACAATAACATATAGATTACCATTTCTATTTCCCTTATATATAACATTGTAAGTGAGGGAATCTAGAAGCAAATATTCTAAAGAAGTAAATAAAACATGATAACCATTATCACAAAGTTGGCTTACACTTATCAAATTGTGATGTAGACCATCACCAAACAAAACATTTTAAATGTAAAGCTTGTTTCCTACATCACCCTCACCTATTACCTTACCCTTTTTGTTGTCCCCGAAGGTCACCGATCCTCCTTTCTTCTTTATGAATTTGTTGAAATGGCTGATTTCACCTGTCATATGCTCTGAGCAGCCACTATCAACAATCCACCTTATTTTGACCTGCATGAAAGAAGGATGTCAGTGCACAACTCAAACTTTGGGATCTGTGGTTAGCTTAGGGACCCATTTCATCTTTGGGTTGGTCCCCTTTGGCTTGTAAGGACAATAAGTAGAATAATGATCATCACATTTCCAATGAGCACATACCATTGGGTTCTTAGATCCAGAAGTCTCTCCATGGAAGAAAGGAGATTCCACACTCTTCTTCTTACCCTTACTCTTGTTCTTATTCTTAACCTTAGGAGCAGTCCCATCATATCCTAAACTACTAGTACCAATTTGTTTGGTAGAGTGTTCTAGGACAACATTAAGGGATTTCTTTCCCATAAGAAACTTTTTCAAAGAAGCTCTCAATTTAGCATTATCATCACTAAGACTAATGAAAGTAGAAGATAAGATAGCAAGATCATCTCTAGCATACAACAAATCAGCCTATAAATAGAGGGCTTTAGTATGAAAAGAATCACGTTCTAGAGCAGTGCTAGCTACTTCATTACTTGGTAAGATAGGTCTGGAGGACAGATCATTTATTTGAGCAAGCAACTTAGAATTTTTAGATTTAAGAAATTAAATTTCTTTTTGATAAGAATAAGTTTCTTGCTTCCTAGCTTTGTCAATGAGGTTAAGTTCTACATTTTTAGTTTTAAGAACATCAATCTCATCTTGGCATGTTTGGTTCTCTTCCTTAAGAGTAGAAATGGTCTTAAGGTAGACACCATGCTCAACTTCAACTCCATTGTATTGGAGCTCAAGATCAAGAAATTTCCCTTGCAAAGTATCAATACTATCAATATGTAGCTTTTCATTTTGATCTATAATCTCAATCTTAGCATAAATATCATCTATAATCTTTCCTAACCTTTTCTTTTTAGCTTTGCATTTAGTAAAATATGACCGTCTAGCATTCAACATATCAATAATAGTTTCTTTAGATAACTCATGCAAATTAACTTCACTTACCTCACTTACCTCACTTGCCTCACCTACATCATCACTTGTAGAGGCCATGAGAGAAAGGTGGCATTCTACATATTTAGAGCTATAAGAACTTGAGGAAGACTCCTCCCAAGCTGCATGAGCTACATCCTTGCTTCTTCGTTCTTTCTTTTCCTTTCTCTTGTATTTTCCTTCCTTGTTATACTCCTTGTCCTTCTTGTGGTTGCTCTTGTGGTGGCTCTTCTTGGCCTTGGGGAAGTCACTCTTGTAATGGCCTTTTTGGCCACATTCATAGAACCTAGGAGTAGATGAAGAAGACTTCCCTTTGAAGTGCTTTCCCTTAGAGTAGTTAGCTTCATGCTCATTTGGGCCTTCATCTTCACTTGAGGAAGGAGTAGGGGACTTGAGTGCAAGTTGTTGTTGCCGAACCATCTCTTCAATTTGAGCTTTGAAGGTTGTGTCCTTAATCTTCTTGGACTCCTTCTCTTCTCTCTTTTCTTCTTCTTCTTGCTTGTCAAGCCTTGGCTCATGAGCTTGAAGGTTGCCAACTAGCTCCTCAGTTAACAATTCACTAAGCTTGTACACTTCTTCAATGGAGGTCATCTTGGGCTCCCATCTCTTTGGAAGAGATCTCAAAATCTTTGAGTTGATTGTGCCTTTATCCATCACACTACCAAAGAGCTTCCAATCCATTGATGATGACATTAATTCTTTTGTACATGTCCACCACTCTTTCATTCTTGCCCATCTTGAAGTTCCCAAGGAGACCACCAAGCATGTAGATCTTTGCTTCCTTCACTTGCTCCGTTCCCTCATAGGTGACACATAGATTGTTCCAAATCTCATGTGCGGTGCCCATGAGGAGATCCGGTTGAACTCAGATGGGGTGAGGGATGCATAGATGATGTTCACAACTTTGGCATTGAGATAAGCTTGCTGATGCATGGGTTTTGAGTCATTTTTATAGGCTTATTTTATATCTGTTTTATGCATGTATTTGTCATTTTCTTGATTATATTTGCATAATTTACTATAGTTGGCCTTTAAACTCTTTTTGCATCAAATTATACTTCTTTTATCATATTTATATGATTTTATATAATCCCCGGACGTATACACATGTATCGGCACTTTTTCAGGCACTTTTGCATTGTCCAGAGTCGATACTATCGACCCTGGTGTCAATAGTATTGACATTTCATCAGAAAGCAACCCCAAAATGTGATTTTGGAAATATCATGGTCGATACCATCGACCTGGGTGTCGATGGTATCGACAGCGTCGAGATCTGGCGATTTTCAGCACTAAAATGGAGCGTTTTAATCCGGCAGTTGAGCTTTTTCGGAGCCGTAAAGTGGTCCTATGACCTAAGAAGAGCACGGCCGGCCCTAGGGGGGATCTCATATTGTGTTGCACAACATCCAAGAAGAAAGGAGAGAGAGAGGAGATGAGAGATGAAGGCCATCAACTGAGCGATCCGGACACCTCCGACGGGCAATTTTGCTGCCGGAAGACTGCAAAATGCACGTTTCTCGAGGAGGATCTCTAGGAACACCTTTGTATTAGGGGTTACACGAGTTTGCTCCATGTTTCCCATGTTTTTCTTCTCTACTCCTATGTATTTTCCATTGTCAACCATGCAGAGCTAATCCCTTTTGTCTTTAGGACGGGGAGTAGCCCGGGTAATCGCTGTATGATACTTTTTACATAGTTTATCATAATTTGTCTCTCAATTTTGTGGCATGATTTCGTTTTCTCCATTCTATCATTATGATTGATCACCTTAATGATAATATAATGCCTTTAATTACTTTGAAAGAAGAATTAACGGTTAAAAAGAGACGAAACTCACATTAGCTCATAAATTCCTTGAACAAGGTGATGTACGGTTAATGGTGGAAACCCAGAGGTCAATTCTAATGCACCTAGTTTAGTATATAGGTTACTACGATGGTGGAACTGACCTAGAATTAGGTAGTGAATTGTATCACGACAGTGAACAATTCTGACTACAAGCCACTACCCGGAATAAGAGGCAAATTTGATTAACTATGTGGAAATTCATACAATGAAAACCTACGGTGAAACTGCAATCCTAAAGATTCCCATCTGAATTGATTAAACTAAACATTTAATCGATTGCTTTGTTTTCTATTATTTTATTTTCTTTTCAAATCAACTCTCAAACTCTTTTAATCGATTTAGCTGATCGCAACCAGTACGTAGTAGTCTACTAAAATTCACGTTTCCCTGAGTTCGACTCGGGCCTCACAAGGCATATATTATATTGATACGTATACTTGCGTTTGCACACACGGTTTACGCGTGTCAAGTTTTTAGCGCCGTTGCCGGGGAAACGGTGAATTTTAGCACTACGAGTGCTGCGAGTGGCCACACTAGGCCACTTTAATTCCTATATTTTTTTTCTTTTAATCTTTTGAACTGAATTGCAGATCTTATTCATTGTTTTAATTATTAGTATCGGTTCATACACTACCATTTGAAATTTTAGGTACTAGTAAAGTAATAATGGGTGACGGAGCAACAAATGAGGAGCATACAATCTGGGAGAAGATCAAGGCTTCTTCCTCCTCTGCATCTAAGGGGCCAATCAAGAGGCATGCCATCAACATTCCTAACTACAAAATTGATCCAGGGCTAATTAACTTAGTCAAATCTAATGCATTCCATGGGCTGAAGAATGAAGATTCGGTGACCCACATCAGCACGTTCATGGAAAATTGTGATATGATAAAGATTGATAGGTTCCCGTAAGAGATACTTTACTTGAAGTTATTTCCCAGTTCTCTGGCGGGAAATGCACGAGAATGGCTACATAATCTTGATGATGAGTATGTGGAATCATGGGATCACATGGTTGAGGTATTTTTCGAGAGGTTCTTTCCGCCTGAGAAGACAAATGATCTTGTGCGAAAGATCCAAAACTTCCGCCAGAAGGCCGGTGAGACCTATTCTGAGACATGGGAGCGCTTCCAGATCATGTTGAGAAAGTGCCCACATCATGAGCTAGATAAGGAAAAACAGGTTAAAATTTTCTATTTTTCTCTCAATGAGCATGACAGAAGCAACCTGGATTCAGTAGGTTCAGGGTTCTTCTTGAACAAAACTGGCACTAGGTGTTGGGAGATTTTGAAGAACATAGCCAAAAAGCAGTCCTGGGGTGATAGGGATGCACCAGAACAAGTTAAAGTTGCAGGTGAGTCCAGGGCCATCAAGGAACTGAATGAAAAATTAGATCTCGTAGCCAAGAAGCTTGTGGAGAAAGAGGAAGAATCCGATGAGGAAGCCCAAGTCAAATTTATGCAACAACAGGGCTATAGGAACAATGAGTATGCCTGGAGAAAGGACAAAAAATTCTCATGGAAGGATCCAAACAACTTCCTACAAGATCTAGATGCAAATCCACAATCAAAGGCAGAGGATAAAAGCACCGAGTTGCTTAGTCAAGTGGTGCAACAAAATCAAGAGATGATGAGTATGTTCGCCAAGCAGTTACAGTCGCAGGGCGAGATGTTGAATAAATTTGGACAGACTCTGCAAAGTCATGGAGCACAGATGAGGGCACTAGAGACAACGGTGACTCAAATAGCCAATGAAGTGGTGGCCATGAAGCAAGCAAATCAACAAAGACCGGTTGGTAATGCAGAGTCTGTTCAAACACATCATCAAGTGAAGTATATATCTGTGATTAAGGAGGAAGAGCCCCCGGTGGTGGAGGTCCATGAAAAAGGCAAAATGATTTTTGACACGGAGGCTAGACCTCATGTACCATATCCCCGTAGCTTATATGGACTACTTGGCGGATATTTCCCATTCAGAAAATCCTGCCAAGAAACCATCACGGCCGTGCCCACACCGAGGCACAAAGAGAAGGTGAAGGCCATACTTCATGGTGAAGCTACAACCACTGAGAAAGATGAGCAGCCACAAGTCACACCAGCTGCAAATGATGTGCCAAAGCCTACACCAGGAGGTGACATCAAACCAAGCTTAGGGGAGGAGACCCCGAATAGCCCATATGTGCCACCTCACAAGCATCTAAAGGGGCCAATTGTGTCTTTTTCGGACAGTCCGAGGCCGAAGAAAGAGCATAGACATTACAAGAAATTATGGGAGATGTTTAGGAAGCTCCATATTAAAATTCTGTTAGTGGAACTGATAGAACAGATTCCAGCATATGGAAGGTTTATCAAGGACATAATCCCCAAGAAAAGGTGGATAAAAGACACTGACGTTTGTGTTGTTGATGAAAAAGTGAGTTCTATAATCCAAGGACAACTACCAAGGAAGAGGAAAGATCCAGGATGTTTCTACATCCCATGTTCCATAGGTGGCCAACATTTTCCACAAGCACAGTGTGACTCAGGGGCAAGCATTAATCTTATGCCACTTTCCACTTTTCAAAAGCTGGGATTGAAGAAGCCAACACAAACTTCTATGAAAATTGAGTTGGCGAATGGATCCATTGTGAATCCACAAGGTATATGCGAGGATGTGCTAGTCAAGGTTGACAAATTCATCTTCCCTATTGACTTTGTGGTCATGGACATGCATGAGTTGGAAGGAGGTGAGATTCTATTGGGAAGACCGTTCCAAGCTACGGCTGATGTAATCGCTGCCATTGGGCGAGGTTACTTGACACTAGGAATTGGTGATGATAGAGTTAAATTCAAATTTCCAAATGAATCATTAGAGACATCCCTTGACAACCCAGGTTAAAGGTATCCTTATGTCAAGCCTAGGACATTAAACAAGGGTGCTTGTTGGGAGGCAACCAAACTTTAGGTTCATTTTTATGTTTGGTTATGTTCTTTTATGTTTATGTACTTAGTTTTTGCTTAGGTTTTGATAATTTTTGTAAAAATGGTACCCTAACTCATGTTTTGAAGTGTGCAGAACTTTAAGGTCGATACTATCGGCACCCATGTCGATAGTATCGAGTTTGGAGCAGTAAACACTGAGCAAGAGTCAATACTATCGACCCTAGGGTCGATAGTATCGAGATTCCTGAAGATTTTCAGAAAAATTAGTGACAGTAAAGTCGATACCATCGACCCTAGGGTCATAGTATCAACACTTTTGAGTTCCCAGGCTTTTAGATGCGTTGATTCAACAAAATTTCTGAGTTTGGGTCGATACCATCGACCCTGGTGTCGATGGTATCGACACCTGCAGGACAACTACATAAAACAGACTGAAAAAGGTATCGAAATGAGATTTTTTCACACCGTTTTTTGTAGAGCGAAGAAGGATGAAGCAAGTCACGTATTAGAACCACTAAGACACAAAAGTGGGCCACAAAAAGGAGGGAGATATCAAGCATCACTTGGTCCACTTGAGCATCTCACCATCCTTCTTCACCACACTTCAAAGTGAATGGTACCACTGTTCCACCTCTTAAGTGAGAATGTTGACTATGAGGCCATAGTCATATTCAAGCTTGTGGGGGTGATGGAACAACCCTCTATCTTAGTTTTTACTTACTTATTCATGTTGCTTTTATTTTTGAAATATTAGTTGTTTTTATTTCTTGGTTTACCGCTTTTGTAGGATCCACATCTATCTAGTGTAATCTGTGGAGCAATAAATGCATGGTTTCAATTGGGAGTATTATTCATGGGTTGTGTGAACATAAAAAAAGAGAGCATATTGTAAACTTTTTGAGCTTATTCTTGTGAGTAATTGAGTTTCATAACTGAGGAAGTGCTTGAGTGAGTCAGCTTCAGGACATGGGGAAATGAATGACCATATTTATTGTCCAAGGAAAAGTGATTGACAAGGATGTTTGAGCCCAAACCGACCAAATGCTAACGTGACCTTAGACTAAAGTTTAAGAGATAAATCCTTCAGTTACCCTGTACACATGTCTTTAGAGAGGAACATATGATATTTTCAGAAGGTTCTGTCAATTAGTCTTGTGATCTGATCCACCACAATTTCATTCACACTCCACCATAAGAAATGGGAGCACATTACTATCGTTCACTCTTTGACTACATGCCATGTAGATAGGTCTTGCATTACAACTATTTTCACATATTTTTGCATGAACATGAAAAGAAAAAAAGATAGAGTAGTTATACATGCACATTATCCATAAGTGTGTGTCATTTAATTGCATAACTATCATTTTGTAGCTGCATTCACATCTTTTGTGCATATAGTACATCATGCATATTATGTCTTCTGAAACATTAAAGGTGGTGAGCGTGATCCATACCCTCCAAATACAATGCTTCAAATGTATAAGTTATGTAACAAGAAGTGAGCCTG
Source organism: Alisma plantago-aquatica (assembly GCA_963693085.1). Taxonomy (NCBI): domain Eukaryota; kingdom Viridiplantae; phylum Streptophyta; class Magnoliopsida; order Alismatales; family Alismataceae; genus Alisma; species Alisma plantago-aquatica. Next base: position 37,496,813 of record OY856413.1, read on the forward strand.
ACAAATAATTCATTGTCATCTATGAAAATAAGGGCTTGAAAAAAAATTGAAAAAAATTTGAAATAAGAGAAGAAAAAAAAGAAGAACTGAGAAGAAAGTAGGAATGAGAGGGAGAAAGGAACCTATTCGCACTTACATACTAAGAAGAATAAGCACATGGTGTAGTTTTTTTTAGATATTCCATCTCACCTTGAGATGGAATGAAAGTGCATGCATCATTCCACCAAAAATATATCATTAGGACATTTTCACTTGCATTTTGCATCATGATAGGTCATTAATTTTTGTATTGCATGATTGACTGTTATGTGCTTCCATCTCTTCCACAACCACCTATCCCATCCACCCGTTTCTCTAATCGATAGGCCATCCATGATATTCTCCTCATTCATTAATATCAGGAGATCTGCTTCCATTTAGATGGTAGTTAGGAAATGAGAAACGTAGATAGGAGATCCCAAGATGCATCAAGTATGGACCAAATGAGTTGATCATATTAACTGCTTTCATTGATAGTGTTTCACTGATTGTGGGACAAACATCTTTTACATAGGTCTTTGGTCGCCTGGATGGCAGTTAGTGTTCAGTGGTCAATGAGGGCCGGTTTGTGGAAAGAAAGTGGGGATGATGTAGATTCATTTCATGTATTTATGTCCTATTGCTGACTTATCTCAACCAGATACAAAGTTTTGTTTCTCGAGGATGAGCAAGGTTTAAGCTTAGGGGAGTTTGATGCATGGGTTTTGAGTCATTTTTATAGGCTTATTTTATATCTGTTTTATGCATGTATTTGTCATTTTCTTGATTATATTTGCATAATTCACTATAGTTGGCCTTTAAACTCTTTTTGCATCAAATTATATTTCTTTTATCATATTTATATGATTTTATATAATCCCCGGACTTATACACATGTATCGGCACTTTTTCAGGCACTTTTGCATTGTCTAGAGTCGATACTATCGACCCTGGTGTCGATAGTATCAACATTTCATCAGAAAGCAACCTCAAAATGTGATTTTGGAAAGAAATACCTGTACCATGGTCGATACCATCAACCTGGGTGTCGATGGTATCGACAGTGTCGGGATCTGGCGATTTTCAGCACTAAAATAGAGCGTTTTAATCCGACGGTTGAGCTTTTTCGGAGCCGTAAAGTGGTCCTATGACCTAAGAAGAGCACGGCCGGCCCTAGGGGATATCATATTGTATTGCACAACATACAAGAAGGAGGGAGAGAGAGAGGAGACGAGAGACAAAGGCCATCAACTGAGCGATCCGGGCTCCTCCGACGGGCGATTTTGCTGTTGGAAGACTGCATAACGCACGTTTCCCAAGGAGGATCTCCATGAACACCTTTGTATCAGGGGTTACACGAGTTTGCTCCATGTTTCCCATGTTTTTCTTCTCTACTCCTATGTATTTTCCATTATCAACCATGCAGGGCTAATCCCCTTTGTTTTTAGGACCGGGAGTAGCCCGGGTAATCGCGGTGTGATACTTTTTACATAGTTTATCATAATTTGTCTCTCAATTTCGTGGTATGATTTCATTTTATCCATTCTATCATTATGATTGATCACCTTAATGATAATATAATGCCTTTAATTACTTTGAAAGAAGAATTAATGGTTGAAAAGAGACGAAACTCACATTAACTCATAAATTCCTTGAACAAGGTGATGTACGATTAATGGTGGAAACCCAGAGGTCGATTCTAATGCACCTAGTTTAGGGTATAGGTTACTACAACGGTGGAACCGACCTAGACTTAGGTAGTGAATTGTATCACGACAGTGAACAATTCTGACTACATGCCACTACCCAGAATAAGAGGCGAATTTGATTAACTATGTGGAAATTCATACAATAAAAACCCGCGGTGAAACTGCAATCTTAAAGATTCCCATATGAATTGATTAAACTAAACATTTCATCGATTGCTTTGTTTTCTATTATTTTATTTTCTTTTTCAATCAACTCTCAAACTCTTTTAATCGGTTTAGCTGATCGCAACCAGTTAGTAGTAGTATACTAAAATTCACATTTCCCTGAGTTCGACTCGGGCCTCACAAGGCCTATATTACATTGATACGTATACTTGCATTTGCATGCATGGTTTATGTGTGTCACTTGCTTCATTTGGGCTTCTATCCATGTAGAGATTTTTGCCTATGGATCTTCATACTTTAGGTGCACCACCTTCCACATTTCGTAGTTTAATCCTTAGAGATAGAACTGCATTCTTCTCTTCTAATAGAGGAATATGGTGCCGTCAAAGACCGGAGGTTGCATGGAGAAGTTTCCCTCCAAGTTGAGAGATCCAAGTTCTAAATTTCCCATCTTCTCCTACTTGTGGAAGTAGCTTGAAGAATAACTGCTCTAATACCGCTTGTTGGATCAAGGGCTCTGGGGGTGTATAGAGCTTCAGAAATCTCACAAAATAGATTAGACCTTCAAATTATATTAAGTGCAAAAGCTTAAGCATATAGACAATTTGAAGTCCTAACTAACAAGCATAAAAAGGATGAGAGACAAGGATAGCATACACTTGGACAAAGCGGTTTAGAATGGTTCCACACTTCAAACTAGAAGTGAGTTAGTCCACTACCTAGAGGTGGTTAGTCTCTAGGACTTTGCAATCTTGATGCTCTTATATTCATTCATAAGATTACAAGACAAAACCACATTCATCCAAGGACTTAATACCTCAAGCAAGCATCTTCAACCTACCGAAGGAACTTATCCACTTGAACCAAGGAGTCTTTAGCCTTCAACAAGGACTTACCCACTCCATCTTCAAGTCTTTGGCCTTACAGGAATTACCTATCCTTCTTGAATGTATGTCTTGACTATCTCCTTCACTCGGAGATCTAGATCACCATGCTTTCTTCAACCTTGAAGAACATCAACTCCTTCTCCTTCACTCGGAGAAGATCTTCAAGCCTTTTCTTCAATAAGGAAAGGGGGTAGGAAGATGGAGGTGGAGATCTTTACATGGATACAAGGGATAACTCTCTTATAAGGGATCCTAACCCACTCACATTCACATATTTGAATTGTAATTAGAAAGAGAAAGGGGCTCAAAGGGGTGCAACACTCTCAACTAGGCTAGGACCAAGCTATGCAATGAAAGAGAAACCTTGGAATGAACTCCAAGTGGTCCTATTTATAGCTGGGGGTGCCCCTTTTAGTTGGGGAACACTTAGGGCCGAATTATAGTCATTTTTGCACAAGGCAACTGATCTATTTTCGTCCAAACAAGTCACCAATGATTAGAATCACTTTTTCTGCATTTTCTGTATAGTACATTCAGTTGAGATTCAATAAAGGTAATTCGACTGGTCAGGTAAAAGACAAACCCAATTTTCAATCCATTGGTTGAGTTTGTCCTAGGGAAACTCGACTGACCAATTAAAATAGCATTTGTTCAGTAACCCAATCGGTTGGGTTATGTGAATGCACAACTCGACCGATGCACTCTCTAGAAAATAGATCTAGTGGATCGATTGATATTGTAACTCGACCGATCAACAACATGTGATCAATTTTCTAAAGTGCTTAAAAAGTTATTAAAACTTGGTACTAAGTGTCCCACATAATTTTCTCATCTTAGTTACAAGTCATATCATCAATATAAGTGATTAAAAAATTCTTCTAAGGTCATTTACATGGATTTCCTAATTAGCACACTTGTATTGCTTTTGACTTGAACTTTGACAAGTTAGGGCTTTTGTAATTTGATCCTTTTTATGTACCTAACACCTGGAATCAATCTAGAATATACAAATTAGATACATATGAATGGAATGGTTAAGTCATTATCAAAATATGGACAATGTATAACCTCTAGGTGAACAATTTCTCTATCCTAAGGTTGTATATGTACAAAACCCTATTATCTAGCCTGCCATCCAAGCTCAGAACTTCGATATAAAGACCAATTGGGTGACGATGATGCAGAATAACAACTATGGAGGACGTGTCAGTGAAGACCCTCATGAACATTTATAGAAGTTCATAGATCTATGTGGACTGAGTAAGCAAGCTGGAGTACTAGAAGATGCGATTAAGCTGAGATTATTCTACTACTCCCTCACCGACAAGGATAGGGTATTGTACAGTTCCCTAGATGACCGCATCATCATGACTTGGGAGGAACTTTAGAGCCAATTCCTTGAGAAGTTCTTTCCACCCTCACTCACTTGTCAGCTCAGAGGGGATATCACTGGCTTCAAGCAAGATCCATCCGAGACTCTCTTTGAAGCATGTGAGAGATTGAAGGAGTTTTTGTGAAAATATCCTCATCTTGGCGTACATCTTTCACAACTTCTGGAGAATTTCTATAGGAGAGTTGACGATGAAATTAACCAATTCCTCGATGCTGCCTCTAGTAGATATTTCATGCGGCAAAGCTTTGACAATGCCTGGAAGGTCTTCAGTAGGGCAGCCAAGAACCAAGACAATTGGGGTTCATCTCACAAGGGAGGCATTCTCAAGGTGTTAATGGCGGAAGATAAATTTAAATTGAAGGCAATTGCTGAATCTCTTAAGATGCTCACCCTAAAGATAGACAACCTTGAGTATGCTCTTTTGAATAGTAGGCAAAGAGGCCAATACTCCCTCCAACCTACAATGTCCCCAAAAGTCTGCCAAGTCTATAGTGCAGAAGGGAATACGAGCCTAAAGTGTAACCATCTCTACCAAGCCACCATGAGCATGATCTAACCACAGTTCAACAATGCTCCAGTCATTGAAGAAGTTAATACTATCAATTCTATTCCAAGATAGGGGTACTAAAATCCCAAAAAGCCAAGGAACCATCCAGAGTTCCAATATCGAAATCCAGATTGAGCAACCAACGCTCAATAGTTCCAACAGGTACCCAGTCATAACCAAGTTTGGGGTCCTCTTAGTTTCCAACAACAGCAAAACATCCCCAGAGAAATTATAATCCTGGTTAGTATTGCAACAACTACAATCAAGGAAACAACAATACAATTAGCAAGGGAAGCTTCTCCTGGGGCAAGGTACTCAATGGAATACACTTGTACCCAATGAACAAAGCTTCCTAGACATTATCGAGAAGATGCTAGAAAACTAACAGGCCTACAACAAATCCTTGGAGGCTTAGCTCGCTCAAAAAGTTGCTGCAATCTGTCCTCCAAACTGGCTCATTTGCAGGTCAACCTGAAGGCAACCCCAAGCACCAAGAAGAACAACTAAAGGCTATCACTACACACTCTAGACATGTGTTACCATAACCTCCATCCCCAGTCATCGACAATAATAGGTTGATTCTTGAAGATGAAGAAGACGAAGAAGTCACTCCAATAGCTGTACCAACATCCATCCCAGCAGAACCAATGGTGGAAACTCCAGCGGTAGACAACACACCCAATCCCAAGAAGGCACAAGGAGATGCACCAACCTCTTCCAACATGCCTGTGGTACCCATCTACAAGCCCTGAGTCCCATACTAGAGTCATCTAGCTCATACATGGATAGACTCAAGATTCTTGAAGTTCAAGGAAGCGATGAAGAAACTACATGTTAACATCCCTCTCCTTGACGCTCTTATAGAAATGCCATCTTGGACAAAGTTGTTAAAGACCTTCCTCACATGTAAGTACTTAATAGTGGAGATTGAGACTATGAAGCTGGCACGGACGACATCATATATCATCCTAAGCAAGATCCCAAAGAAATTAAAAGATCCTGATCTTTTGGAATCTCTTGTTTTGTTGGAGACACTACGTGTAGGAAGGGCCTAGCTGATCTTGGGGCAAGAATTTCTATCATGCCCTATAGATTGTGTAAATGACTAGGATTCACAACCGACATCCTCCCTACTGACATTGTGATTCAACCTGCTGACTCTACTATGACTACTGCCATGGGTATTGTAGAATACATCCTTGTTCATGTAGGTCCAAAGACATATTTCCAATGTGACTTTGTCACCATGGACATCAAGGAAGGCCAACATTATCCTCTTATCTTCATATGTTCCTTCCATGCAACCTGTTATGACCCATTTCAAAGCTTATTGGTAAGCATTATGATTTGAGCCTAATTAAAGTTATTTGAGCTAACTTATGTGCTCATGTGATGGTTAGTGCATCATTAACTTGATTTAGTTGAATTAAGCACATAAGATCAATTAGTGCATAATTACAATGATTAAGTTGAGTAAAGTGATAATCGGATGCAATTAGATCTTTTAACTAGTGAAACAGAATAATTAGCATGATATATTGCTCTGAGGGCGTAGAGAATCTCGCGCTTGAAACGTTGCAAGAAGAATCGACTGATTTGGACCTCCGAGGCCATAGTTATGGCAATTCTAAGAATCTTGGACTGAAATGTAATTTTTCCATTTAATTACCCATTAAGTGGGTCGACAACCTGTTTCTTTATCTCCTTCCTTTCTAGTTTACTAGACAGAACCCCGTGCTATGCACGGGTGCCTGAATACACGATATGAAATAATTCTAAAGTTAAACTTTCAAAACTAACAAAAGGAGATGCAAGATAAAGTTATGCGATGTACAATAACAAATTTAGTTAAGCTTTTTATAGAAGAAGATTTTTCTTGTTTTCTAGCAACTCAAAATAATGCATAGTTTCTTCCAACATACAAAAACAGTAGCTACGTGCAACTGGTTTTTGTCATCCTGTATAAGATAAAAATACAAACACTTCTTTAATTACATAATCTGCTAGCATCTATTGTGGAAGCCATAGCAATGATTATCTTCTGATCTTTCTGAAGAGTCTTTTTTATCCTGCAAGGACATTTGAAAAGGTTAAAAGTTGAACTTTCTTTTTTCAATAACTAAATGCAAATTGCATTGTAATGATTGATTTATTACTCATTATGTTGCCTTACATGCAAATCTGAAAATGATAGTTATTTGAGTTATCATACACGAAATAATAATCTACTTTTGATATCTACATTTACGGCAGGGACAAACATTCCATTCAAGTACATAATATGGAAATTATTTGCTTGCTTGATCATCTAATGGACTGAAAACTTTGATTATTGGGTGTTCTAATAGGTAATCACAAGCTCAACTTTTGTAAACATACTTACATTTATTAATTGATAACATGGCTTATGGTACAAATTTTTTAAGAGAAAATAAAACAACATTTCAGAATAAGCAAATCTTTATTTGTCAAAATTATAATCAAAAGAAAGGAAAAAAATAATAACCAACTCTTGGTGTGCTTTAAAATTAACATTCCAGCAGCCAATATTGGCTAAATATAAATGAAAGACAACTATCAAGGGAGAATATAGAACTGGCAAGCTCGTTGGGACGATATTGTTGGAGTTTGTGTGTTGGATAGGAATTCCTAAGTTTGCATTGGTGAGTGGAATATGTGGCATCTTAGTCACATCAATGTAAATTTTAAGTTTATCCACACGTCTAATGATTATAAATGAGAAATGTAAAGGCTATGTGAAGAAGCGTCCACTATTGAAATATCCACATATGTGAGAACCTATAATTTTAGTGGGGAATCATCCTACAATATACAACATCTAAAAATATTCACCTATGTACGGACCTCTATTTTTGTTGTGGGGGATTCACCGTATACACACTTAAAGGATTGGGTTTTGGCGAGGAGTCCACTAATAATATACATATAAAAAATATGAAAATAAGGTTGAATAAAATTCAACCACAATATCTCTAGACTAATGTAAGGGATAGTTGATTCACATAGGCTCAAAAGGTCGATTTGGAAAAGCATAGATGTGTACCTTGTCGGTCATTGTCATGGAATATGTTATTGTGACCCAAATGTAACTACAAGCTAGCTTGTGCTCCTTATTTTACCTAGTTGTCAGTGGTTTTATCAATTTGGTCTGTGCAAAAGATCAACCAGAGACCGCGTAGTGCTCCGCAACAGGCTCGTACTTGTCATAGAGCTCCTTGGCGACGAGTTGGTACTTGGCAACCGTCGACTTTGCTACTCCCGTGGCTGTCTCGACGACGCCGACGTGATGTACTTCGGCAGCCACGGAGCGGGCCACCTCGGGTGCCTTCTGTGCGGCTGTGTAGGCCTGGGAAGAGGCCTGGTGGGCGAGGACGGGGATGTGGCACTCAATCTCATTCACGGAGTTGCCGACCTGCAGAGAAATTACAAGGGTTTCAGGCTCATATCGAAAGCTGCAAGATATGCAGAAGACGCTGTGCTAGATATACCAAGACGAATTGGAAAAGAAAAGCAAAGTAAAAAAAAACACATCTCGACTTCCGCATGAAGTCAAATCTGGAGTCCGAAGGTCTACGGGGTGGGTGAAATCCAGTCATAACTACAACCTGGCTTCTAAATCCCTAATGGAAAGAGGCGAACACCTAATTAATCAATCAGTGTACGACGATCTGGTAAAAATTTCGCTCGGGCACAAAGGGCAGGAGCTCTATATGTTCTAATTCCTGCAAACTCCAGTAATCAAGATATATCCTCAAAACGACATTAAAAGAGCCCAATGATGGAAATCCGAGACCAATTACTGTTTCGTTTCAATTCCCTGATTCAACAGTCACCACATTAGATCAGGAGAGCCAGTACCCCGAGAAGGGGTGATTCTTATATACAAGGTTTAGGGGTCGGTGAAGGTACATATCTTCTAAACCCGGTACATAGTAAGAGAAAGATAAAGCTACCATCAATCAATAGCCGAATCAATCAATCGAAGAAAGAAAAAAAAAACTCTCAATTCCAAAAAGACACACACGAAGAACACGCCATGCAAAACCCAAACACGCACCTTGCGGTCGACGAACTTGAGTAGGTCATAGGGCACCCCATGGTACCGATCATATACGGGCGCAACAACGTCCTTGATGGTCCCTTCGACGGTCTATACTTCGGGGCGGAGCGGTCCAGAACTATGCTTGGCGATCTCGTAGAGGCAGACGAAGCACGCAAGGGCCTGTGCGGCGGCGGCCTAGACGAAGTCGAGGTACTGGAGACGCTCCTGGTCGTCGTTGACGTCCTCATGCTGGCGATCGTCCTGGTCCTGCACTCACAACAGGGAAAAGAAAACCATTCGAATCAGGATCCACCGATGAAGGGATCTTCATAGAGAAGAGGGTGTGTGAGATTAAGGAGGTAAGGGTAGGGCAGAAGAATTAGGGGTTTACCACGAGGGGTTGCTGGAGCTGCGGTTCGGCCGCCATCACAAGTCTCGTAGGGGAAGGAAGATGGGTGGGTGATTGCTAGGCTGCTGAGATTGCCGGACCGGAGGCGGTAGCGGGGGTTTTGAGATTCGATTAGGTAGACGAAGAAACATGAATCTGGAAATTAGGGGAAACGGAAGTGAATTGGAAAGAACACAGGATAGAGGCGGCTTATATATATATAATCAGATCGAGAAGCGGGTCGCTCTTCTGGTACTTTGGGATCTCATGCAGTGCCACAGTTCCGGGCCTGAACCTAGCTGGGGCCGACTTGCGAGAAGCCTTTGTCGCCAGCTGCTTCCTCGGGGCATTGCTGCCGGTGGACATGCGGGCGGTCTGCTTCTTGCGAGCCATTGGGGGTGAGAAGCGGTGGTAAAGAAGAACACGGTATATGGGATAGGAATCTGAAGGGGTCGAGTGTTGAGTGTGAGCCAACAACTGTAAAGTATATCGGTGGAATTTTGCTAAAATGTTCCATAAATTTGCATCGTTAATATCAGACGCTGTCTTGTATAGAAAAGGACATACTTGTAATTTGAAAAAATGCTGCAAAAAATTGCAAAACTAATCCAAAACGGCCTTTTATATATAGTATAGATTTCCCGATAGAACAGTCAGTGAGCGACGCTCACACAACAGCCAAGAATCATGATTGAGAAAAGAAGGCAGAGCGCAGGCGATTTCTTGGGAGTTCTTGAGCTCCTCGCCTCCGACAGAGTTAGGGTGCTACCCCCTTCTTTCTTCTTCCTCTACCTCTCCCCCCAACCACCGCGTGCCCTAGTTGGCCTAGACGTCGGCCGACCTGCAGCAACTGCTGTGCGGCGCATGACCAAGGAGGGTTTCGTTTGGCTAATCGGATACTCCGGGAAGGTACTCCCTATTTCCGATTCATGGTCATGGATCCGAATTTGCAGCTATAGATGCGTTAAGCACCAAGCACGATTTTCCTCTTCAACCTATTAGTAAACGTAGATGTTCCTGTATGCAGGTCTGAACCAGGGCTCTATGGCGTGGGTTTTGTCAAGGGGATGATGCCCTTGAGCTTGGCCAAGATCCTAGAGAGGAAATCCGTAGCCTTGGCCTAAGATCTAGCTTTTGATTGAGCCAATTTTAGATCTGTGCTTGAAGAAGCTGTTCTGCTGTCCAGTTGTAGTAACAGTAAGCCAATAAATCAAAGATTAAAGATAACCAATTTCGCCCGGAATCAGGCTTTGGACACATTTCCGGACGAATCCGGATAGACCAAATCACTGTGAGTAGGAGTTCATTTAGTTATCATCATTTAACTCCTTCGTTGGATTTTTTCGGTAAACTGTGCATTTTTGCACTGATATCAGTGGTTATCAGGCGTTTTATCAGTATTTGATGAAACTTGAATTTTATTTTATAAATTGCTTATGTATGATTATACATGATCTAGAATAGCTTCTGATAAGTGTAGAACAGTTCAATGATTTTATTTGGTGCAATGGAAACCAAAAGTGCTTAATACAATTACTGGAATAGAAATACTGTTGTGTATGTTTTGGATAATTTAGATATTTGACTAGCTCTGAGAATGCTTTTGTACCTGTTGAGTAGTTTGTTGAATGTTGTACAGTTTATATTCAAGAGTATAATAAAAATGTTAGATTTAGGTGCCCTAACACCGTAGAATCCCCTTTGTGCGGTTTGTGATCTTAAGGGGATGAAATGACCTAACTGGAGGACAGTCCAGATGGTCGGCAACCTACTGGAGGACAGTCCAGATGGTTGGAGAGAGAGAGACCTACTGGAGGACAGTCCAGATGGTCTAGTAGTTTTGTGAGGCCTACTGGAGGACAGTCCAGATGGCCGAGTAGTCGTGTTACCTACTGGAGGACAGTCCAGATGGGCACGGCTCGACACTCCGCCTGTGTGCTCAGGTAGGAGGAGTCTAGTTTACACTCTTCGAGAGTGAGTGAGGCCAGAGAGCCTGTGGTCCTGTAGCAGACCAGGACGAGAGCAGTCAGACTTAGCATTTTTCGGGTGTGTCGCTAAGTCTTGTACGGTGGGATTGTAGTTCACTACAGATCTTTATATGCAGAGTACACTTCATATGATTGGGGCATAATAAAATATGTAATCATGTAGAACCACAGTAATTAAAAATATTAAGAGTCTAGAATCACTATGCAAAAATCTCGAAAGTTGTTTTTATGTTTAAGCTATGCAAATCCTGACATTAAATGCTTCATAGTTATGTACTATCTGCTAGTTTCACTATGTCATTAGAACTACTCTGTATAGTATTGTTCTTATGCTTTATTTCAATTTAATAAACTTGACGAGTTGTTTAGTGATAGTTAAATGAAAAACTATTCACTGAGCGAGTAGGCTCACTCCTCTACTCAAACATTTTCAAGTCAGCGAAAGTTCCAGGAATCTGAAGGATCTTACCACCCTAATCAATAGAAGGTATATGTAGTTAGTTAGATAGTGGTCTCTTAGTCCTTTCCCCTCGGTCCTTGGGACATGGTGTGGAGAGAGAGTGTGTTTAATATGTAAATCAGTTTTGAAATTAACTGTCAACTTTATATTCCGCATGTAAATGTAATATGACAATTACTCTATTTATGTTTCTAGCAAGTAAAATTTGAAATGCCTCCGCAAGTTGTGTAAGTTTCAGTATTTAAGTAATTTGTAAGATTTTCATGTTGGTATGTTTAATGTGACTAAGAAAAGAAAATGTTAAGTGTGGTTTTTTGTGAAACGGGTTAATCCTTCTTACGCCCTAATCTCATGATTTGTGGGTAATGTGAGATAAGGGTGTAACACAACCTCTCTTACACTCATTGATGTTGAAGCTGGCATCTTGACATTGAGGCTTGGGATGAATACTATTGAATTTAGAGTCTTTGAGAGTCTCAAGGGTCCTTCCTTTAAAGAGTAGTTCTATTTGATTGATTGTATCGACAAATTGGCACAACTATGATAGGAGGACTAAACTTCTAAAGACCCTTTGGAGACCACACTCATCAACACCAATGCTCATGAATTGGATGATGAATAGGTGGAGAAATTTCTCTTTCTCCTAAACTTTACTATAGAAGACCCTAAGGCTGAGTTCAAAGATCTCAAATCTACCTCCATCATTGAAGAAGAACCTACTGTGCCAGAGATGAAGACTCTATATGAGGGGCTCAAGTATGTTTTTCTAGATGAAAATAAGATTTGCCCAGTCATCATCAATGCAGTTATCACATTAATTCAGGAAGACAAGCTATTGACCAAAGTGAAGAAAAGACAGAAAACACTTGGTTACAAGATGTCCGATTTGACTGGTGTGAGACAAGCACTCTGTATGCACACAATCAACATGGTTGGAAACTACAAGCCATGTATGGAGCCTCAATGCAAGCTAAATCCTATCCTAAAAGAGGTTGTTTGTAAGGAGGTGATAAAGTTGCTACTTTCTGGTATTATCTATCCCATCTCCGGTTCACCTTGGTTGAGTCCTGTGTAGGTGGTGCCCATGAAAGGTGGCACTATAGTTGTTCTGAATTAGAAGAATGAGATTATTCCCACCTGTACCGTGATTGGGTGGTGTATGTGCATAGACTTCCACAAGCTCAACAAAGCTACCAAAAAAACCACTTCACACTTCCTTTACTTGATCAAGTCCTAGACAGACTTGCATACTAGGAATTATTTTTCTATTTAGATGGATATTCTGGTTTCTATCAGATACCCATTCATCACAACAATCAAGAGAAGATGTCATTCATGCGTCCCTTTGGTACATATGCTTTCCATCATATTCCTTTCAGATTGTGCAACACACCAACCACTTTTCAATGTTCCATGTCTACCATCTTCTCTGACTTTACTGAAAACATAATGGAGATCTTCATGGATGACTTTTCAATCTATAGAGGTTCTTTTGAACAATGTATACACAACCTTTTCCTGGTCTTAGAATACTATGAAGAAGCACATCATATGCTTAATTGAAAACAATGCCACTTTTGGTGAAGGAGGACATTGTTCTAGGGCATCAGGTCAGCTCCAGAGGCATTGAAGTTGATAAATCGAAGATTGAAGTAATACTAAAGCTACCTCCTTCAAACACTATCAAAGATGTTCAAGCATTCTTAGGACATGTTAGGTTATACAGGAGGTTTATTCGTGACTTCAGTAAGATTACCAAGCCATTGACAAATCTTCTTCAGAAGGATGAGGGCTTCAACTTTGACTGCGATTGCATGAAGAGCTTCAACAACTTGAAAGAAGCCCTCACCTCAACTCCTATCCATCGTGTACTAGATGGGTCTCTTCCCTTTGAGATCATGTGAAATGCTAATGATTACATCGTAGGTGCAATACTGGGACAGTGTGTCGACAAAAAGCATCACGTCATCTACTATGCAAACAAGACACTAAATGACACACAACATAATTATGATACAACAGAGAAGGAGATTCTTGCCGTTGTCTTCACCTTCGACAAATTTTGCTCGTACCTGATAGGCTCGTAGGTGATAGTCTACATTTATCACGTTGCTATAAGGTACTTAACGTTGAAGAAAGATATGAAGCCCAGGTTAATCAGATGGATACTATTGTCATAATAGTTTGATCTGGAGATCAAAGACAAGAAGGGGACTGGAAATGTAGTTACTAATCACCTTAGTAGATTACACATTCAAGATCCTGATGAAGCCCCTATCAACGAATCTTTACCTGATGACCACTTGTTACACATATCTACATTCATGCCATGGTATGCAAATTCGTCAACTACCTAGCTGTAGGAGTCCTTCATCCAGACTATACAAAAATTGATAAAAGGAAGTTCATGTCAGATGTTCGTCACTATTATTGGGACAAGCCCTATCTCTTTCATTTATGCTCTGATGGTCTCTATCCCTGATGCATATCTAAAGAAGAATCTCCTCTGATTTAGGAGCAGTGTCACTGGGGCCCAATAGGGGGCCCACATGAGCTCTAAGAAGACTGCATTCAAAGTCCTTCAATGTGGGTTTTTCTAGTCTTCTATCTTCAGGGAAGCTCACAATTTTGTCAAAGCATGCGATCAATGCCAAAAGTCTGACAATATTTCCATGAGGGATAAAATGCCACTCAACCATTGGCAGGAAGTGGAGATATTTGATGTTTCGGGTGTGGACTACATGGATCCATTCCCCTCTTCTTATGGGTTCTCCTACATACTTGTTGCAGTCGACTATGTTTATAAGTGGGTTGAAGCCATACCCACCATTTATTGTGATTCTAAGCCACTCATTAATATGTTCAAAGATATCATCTTCCCTTGCTTTGGAGTCCCACACTCTGTTATTTTGGACGGTCGATCTCACTTCCTCGAGCGCAGTTTTGAAACTCTCCTTCATAGAAATGGTGTTTCCCACCGAGTTGCCACTCCTTATCATCCTCAGACGAGTGGACCAGTGGAGGTTTCTAATATCCAAGTTAAAGCCATCCTTGATAAGATAGTTGGTAAGACAAGGTAGGATTGGGCCCACAAGTTGAATGATACTCTATGGGCATATATAACTACCTACAAGACTCCCATCAACACTACACCTTTCTTTTAGATATATGAGAAGTCATGTCATCTATCAGTGGAGCTTGAACACAAAGCCCAATGGGCCATCAAGAAGCTCAACTTCAACTTTTGTGCTACAAAAGAGAATCAGCTACTTCAATTTCAAGAGCTCAAAGAGTTACTCTTGACTGCATATGAAAATGCACGCATCTATAAGGAGCGTACAAAAATTGGCATGATGGCCACTTGAAGCAGAAAGATTTGCAAGTTGGATACCAAGTATTACTACACAATTCACATCTTTGCCTCTTCCCAATAAAGCTCAAGACTCGATGGTCGGGTCCATTCATTATCAAGCACATCTTCCCATATGGAGTTGTGTTGATCTAGAGTGAGAAAATAGGAGAATTCAAAGTTAATGGCCACCGTCTCAAACACTATTTCACAATAGATGACATGTAGGCCAACCAAATCTCTCCTCCTCCCTCCAACATATCATGACTAAATATCAGGTTTCGAGCCATCAACATAAAACAAAGGCGCTTCTCGAGAGGCAACCTGAGCATTTCTTTCAATTCCAATTATTTTTACTTCTTAGTTCATATTGCATTTAGTTAAGATAGTTTATCTCATGACAAGATCACTAGTTCTAACAATATTGATTTTAGGTGAATGACTCTTGCTGAAGGGAGATAAACCACAACATTAAGACCAACCAACAAAGTTTTTCCCCTCCATCTCAGATTTAGTGTTTGCTTAAGGATTGGAAAATATTTATGTTCAGGGTGGAGGGTGTTCTACTTTCTACCCACACCTATCTTCTTGTTACTTATGATCTTCTCATTTCATTCATCATGCATCACTTTTAGGTCATTTTTTTTCAATTTTTCAAAATTTCTTTTTTAGAGTAAGTAAATCCATTACCCAGTCGGCTTAGAATAATACATTTTTCAAAAATATCTTCCCTTATTCGAAGCAAAACCCTCAAAAGGACCAATTTTGAAAACTAACCAATGGCTAGAAATTATCCTTTGTGGCCTATGAATCCAAAAACCCTATTTCCTTGGAAAAGATGGTAAGCTCTGAAGGAATTGAGAGGGGTCAAACACATTGTGCTTCATATTGACTAATGAAACGATTTGATGGAATTGTCATTTTTACCCTGTTTAAGTCATTATTTGAGTAGAGTGAGATAAGGAGAACAACTCAGTGCAATGAATTGTAAATCAAGTTGCATTATGATCTGAAATCTCTTCTACACTTCTTCCTCCATCTTCTCTTACCTTCCATTCCACCAAAAATAAATTAAAAAGCCATAAAATGTGCCAAACTCTAAGTTCGGGGTGGCACACCCCCTTCTTCCCTCTTACCGCTTCTTCCATACCCCTCAAAAATTTAAAAGGGGCGTACCACCAAGAAAAGATGCCAAAAGAATACACAAAAAATTACAGTTAATGAAACTGCAAACAAAGAAATAAAAAGATCTCAAGTCAAATAGAGGAGAGATCGCTTCCCTCCATACCTCCATTCACTTCCTTTTTGTACCTATGGAAAAAATGAATGCCTCAAACATTTACCATTCTCTTGTCTAAACCAGTGTTGGATCAAGTGCATACTTGTTGTTCTGTGGGTCTCTCTAAACCCTCATGAAACTAACATGCTTGATGTTGAGACATTGGTGAGGAAGTGTCGTTGGGAAATGAAATCAAGAGATGAGATATGGAAATGTGTGTTATGTGATCTTAGGAAGTTGGGGTAGCTTGACCATATCAAGTGGTAAGGAAAACAACATGATGGGAGGATGAGGCAATCACATGGGCCGAAAGTCTTAATTTGGTGAATGTTCAAAATTTTGTGTTACTCGAGGATGAGAAATATTTAAGTTTGGGGTATTTTGATGAATGCATATGCATCTCAATTTTAGTTGCATTATTAGTCTAGTTTAGCATTCATATAGCTTAGTTTTTAGTAGAATATCTTTGTTTTGATCTACTTAGGATTTTATGTTAATTTGTAGGAATTTGATACTTTTCTTGACTCCCTTTGCATGTTTTGAATTTGATCACTCTACAACAAGTTTGGCTAGAGTGTCCTGCTGCCCTTCAGTAGGTGGGAGTCGAGAGGAGGAAACCTCTTGTAGGGTGTAGGGAAATTCCCCTGACTGAAACATATATTGAGCACTTCCAGAAGGCAGATCAATACACCAAAATTGTGTCCAAGACCAAAATTGACCTGTCGATCGACATAGCAATCAACCTTTAATTTTCAAAGAAATCAACCATCCACTCAATGCTCGACAGACTTGTTGATCTTCCAGGTTGATGACCCATCGACAAATTGGTTGACACTTAGGAGCTCGACATCATCATCGACTATCAACCAACAAGAAGCTATCCCATCAGTCGAAAATTCTGTCGACACTCTTATTGAAAGGTACAACTGCTTGGCAACTTTATCGACCCTCAAGGTAAACAGTCCCATCGACCAACAGATCAATGGACAAAAGTCCAAAAGCCATCGATCAACAACAAATGGTCGACACCGATGGAAAGAGGTCGACAGCCTCGACCCTATAAATAGTCCCCCAACGCAACTGTACAAATCATCTCAGGAATTTTGGAGATAGGAATGCCAAAAGGCTATTACCGAGATCAGAGCAAGGACAACATCTATCAACCTTAATCATAGATCGATAGAACTCTTTCGTCCGCAACTCTAGGATGTCAATATCCCTTCTTGGGCGATCGATCTTTTCCCCTGAGCTATTGTCCGTCCACCTATTTCTGCTCCAAGTCAGGTTTAATACCTGAAGGACAAAGAAGGAAGGGAGTCTGCCATCACACAACACGCCGAGCCACTTCTTCAATGCTCACGATCATGATGGCATAATCTTGCTCTTCTTGTGATATTAATCTCGCCATGTCGAGGGTGTAATTTTTTAACTGGGGTGTGGGGGACTAGCCCCGCTACCCGTTTCTTGCAATTTCATTCATGTTCCAACTCTTGTATGAACTCATTCAATTTATAGCCAATCATTTATTGCATGTTTTTTGGATAGATCACCCACTTTATGCGATTTATTGTAATCTTTTACTATGAGAACATCATCATTTAAGATTTGAATACCGATTAGCTTTGGTTGACACCCTGATGAGAACTTCTGACAGAAAGTCTCTAAGGTAGTGGATAGAGGATCTGTAAGTAACGCGACATTGAGCTTCCAGGGATATCTACTAATGCAAGTTTCTGACACCAAAAGGGGAGATTTGCATAACTCCAATTATATCTTCATACATATTTGGATGATTGTGCAGATTTGAGTAGTGGTAGTGCAACCCAGTTCCACCCTAGTGTTTCCATCCATTGATAACTAGAACCTTAATCTAGCTCTTTTTATTCATGCAGTCTTAGTTAAACAAACCGATCTCAACTTTTGTGATAAATACTAGTTCTTGATAAGTCATTTTGATTAGATAATTCTTAAAAATATTGTCCCTTGTGATTCAATCCTCAAATATACTGCGATAAGATCCGTCCACTTGCGGGTGGCATTATTGCACTTTAGTTTTGGTAAACTCTAGGAATTTCATTCCAAGTGAATTTGCAGTGTGATAATATTCCACTTCAGACAGCCTTAGCCTACATAATACAAAAGTTGAAAGCATGCAACATGAACACTATCACGTGCTCTGAGGAGTATATACCGACATGCCACTGCAATCAAAATGGGCTGTCTTTGAACATCAACAACAATAAATCAAGCCTGTTTATATCTAAACCTTCATCTTTGACATTCGTGGATGGAGTGAATGATAAGTTTGGGGGAGGAGTTATAAATGGCCATGAGAGTTATAATTTTTTCACTGCATTCTAGTTTTAAATTCCAATTTTGAAAAATCTTGTACATATGCTTACCTTACTTTCTCTTACTTTTTAGAAAATTTAGAAAATTTTGAATTTTTTTGAAGTATGATTCATAGTTTTGGTATGTTCAAATATTATTCAATGACTTCATCCTTAGTCTTGTTTGTGTCCCTGCTACCTCGTAGCATAATTATTTCTAGAGCAGTGCAAATGAGCTATTAATACACATAAAAGTAAAAGATACAACAATACAATCTTATATCATTCTTACTAGAAAAATGTTGTGTAAAGAGGAAGAACATTCCTAAATCTATGGAACCCCTAGAAACAAGGAGGACTTTACCGGCCACACTCCCAACCAATCACCCTAGCCTGAAAGTACTAGCTAGAAAGGATACACCTCCCACAAGACGGAAACAACTGCCCCTTCCAGTTCAAAATATCCCCACATTGGGATGAAAAGAGGCTTGGCCACCCAAAAATCTTTCTAACCCTTTTCCCAAGCTTGAGAGTAAAATGAAAAGTGAAATGAAAAAAATCATGAGAGTTGTGCCTGGAAAGATTCCGAAGGATTCCACACGACCATTGTATTGCTGCAGTCAAGAATGCAGATATGTCGTTCCCAGAAATGAGATCTAGAAGCCCAATTTTTCCCACCTATATTTCAAAGCAACCTTCACATAACCACCTGACACTACATGAAGCCCAATTGGGCAACAGTGTCTTATGCCAACATAACAATTGAGGCAAACTGAGTAGTGAAGGAAAATAGTAAAACCTAACCTACCCCAGAAAAATAGCCTAGGCTCAACCCAAAATAAAGGTAGGGTGTGAAAGCTACCCCTTGTAGGAACCATTTATGAGTATAGCTCATAACTAATGGTAGGGAGGCCATTGCAAGGGAGAGTCCTTTACTACAAAGGGCAGTAGCAGAAAAGGGGTACAAGGTCAAGCAACTCTAGAAATAAATGGGGGAGATAGAACTTCAGGAAGCGAAACAAGCCTGTCACAAAGGTTTTACTGTAAGGATAGAATAATTTGGGAATGGTGTGATCATTAAAGAGAAAATATCTAAAGATTATTTCTCAATGATTTAATTCTACGTATTATCCTGAGGACATGCTATATTATAAGTTTGGGGTAGTTGATAACATTATATTTTGTGAACCTTTTGCACCTATTTTTTTTTTATAACATCCTTTTTGTGATTTTTTCCAACTTCTTTAATGATCTTGAACAACATTTGGATTTAACTTAATGCCCTTACTTAATCCATGTAGATTCATCATAGGTTGCCACCAATGCACCTCTATTGTGATCGTAATAGATGCATGTAGACAACCATCCCAACTACAATAGATCCATGGACGTATCGACCAGGACAGACTGATATTTAGTGGTTGATTGTTGCGACCACAACTATGCATACTGGTCTTCCCCCCTTGATGTTGTTTGGTTGCAACAACACTTCTAGGCCGCAACAACTGTAGAGATCACAACAACAATCATGATGAAGAAGATCAAGAAGTTGTCTCGACTGAGACTAGATAGCAACCAAAACAACATCCCAATCGAGAAAAGGGTTTAGCGTGAAATGGATGTTATGACCAACACTGGCCATCACACCCGCAACATAGGTAGTGACCGAGACTGAATAGTAACCGCTACCATAAAGTAAGTTAGTGGGCAGCACATATAAATAGGCCCCCGACTCCACATAGAGGAGGGATCAGATCATCAAGAGAAATGAAGTGCTACCCAACTCTAGAGCCATCCTCATTCATCTCCATTGGTCTTGGATCCCCAAAGCTGAAAGGCAAAGGAGAGAGAAGACCCACCATTCTCTTCTTAGAGAGGAGTTTCCATCTTACACTCTCGTACCAGATCTAGATCCGAAGAAGTACCGTTGGTGTATCACCTCCTTCCTTCTTTAGATCTATCATCTTCCTCACACTGTACCTTCCCCCTCTTTGTTATTCTTGATGTATCTACACTTTCGTAACACCATTTTGCTACCCATTAACATATGTGGCTAAACACGTACTTGGGTTGGGAGTAGCCACTAAGGCTCTCCCAACATGTATATACTTGCACCCTTTTGAATACATATACTCCTAGAAAAGATTATCTCCATACTCTTGTTCTTAATGATTTACATGCATGATTATCTACCATCTTGTGATGTATGATTGTTAATGCCTCAAAAAGTAGTATTAACCCTATCTAAGTGTTATGGTCTTGCATGAATACATGAGAATGTTGGATTTCTAAATCTAATGATCATATGGTTTTCTTTGTGATTGTTTGTTTTCCATCTCGAGAGAGGGACAACCCTATAATCTAGATCTATCCTAATCTCAAGAGAGGAGGGAATATATATATATATATATATATATATATATGATTGCTTGTAACCTTACTAAGGGTATACAAAGGGGTGTGAGTATTGCATGTTAGTGAGAGATCTTAGTAGGTGAAACCCATTCCAAGTTTCCATCCATAATTTTCTTACATCTTTCTTGTTTGATCTTACTTTCTTGTTTTGTTTTCTTACCTTTGTTTTTGTTGATTTTTTTGGAGTAACCTCATTCTGTAAGGAACACCCTTTTAAATCTACCCTTTTTGTCAAGTGTATTTGAGTGTAAGGCCCTACGTCCTTTTCACATACAAACCTTGTCCCAGTGGTTCAACCCTGAACTACTACATCAAATCCTGTATAATAATAACCACATACTCGATTTGACAGTCTCAAAACCAAGCAAGACAACTAATTCAATCAAGAAGTCCAATTAACCAAGCCAAGCAATAAATCAAGCAACTTGATCCTGAAAAGTATTTATAACACCTATTTGTCACAATCACATCCAAACATCTTTTGTTGACTTCAGATTCCATTCTAGGGTTTCTAAGCCTTATTAGGGTTTCCTTTAGGGTTTCTTGGTTTTACTTTCCAATTTTACCCTTTTTAGGTCAACAAACCCTAAAAGCACTTTTCTACTCATAAAAACCCTAATTACTCAGATAAATCAAATTAAGGGTCTTTATTCACAAATTAGTACAAGAATGTTATTTTCATGCCTTCTTGATTGATTTCCACATTTAAATCCATTAAAACTCATAATTATCAAAATTAGGGTTTCTAAGTCCATTAATGCACTTTTATAATCGTTGAACCCTAATTAAGCAATTTATGAACAAATATCAACCAATTAGATCTAATCCATCCTTGTTATGTCAAAAGACTAAACCTTTCTCATAATAGTCAGTAAACATCATTAGATCCAGTAATATTCAAAACTTAGGTTTTTGAATTTATTAAAACTATTAAAGCTAGCATCTTTACTCACTTTTTCGAGTTACAAGCA
This sequence comes from Alisma plantago-aquatica, assembly GCA_963693085.1. Taxonomy (NCBI): domain Eukaryota; kingdom Viridiplantae; phylum Streptophyta; class Magnoliopsida; order Alismatales; family Alismataceae; genus Alisma; species Alisma plantago-aquatica. Next base: position 37,518,775 of record OY856413.1, read on the forward strand.
TATTTAGGCCTTGATGATATTTTTATTGCATTCCTTGCATTCTCCTGATCAAGTTTCATATATAATTTGTTATCATCTGATCATCCTATCATTTATATAATTTTTACAAGATAAATATAAACAAGGCAATTAGGAAGCACCATGCCAGCAAAGGGGAGGCTGCCTTATTTTCCATGTGGGTTGGGCGAATGAATAAGCATCTTCCATGTGAGCGGCTTGCCCCACAACCCATCAATAAACTAAGGAAGAAGTCACTTTTTCCCTTTGCACCTAAGGGCCAGTGATTTACTCACATCGGGGCATTAGAGTATTTCCACTCTCCTTTATATTCAACTTTCAGACACCCCCTCCTTCATGAGCAGATGGTCAACTTGTGAGTTGACTTTGGGCATCAACACCTATGGACAACAAGGGAGGGCTTTGTCCCCTTCACCTGGCTATGCTAAACTCTTCCATGTATTGAATTTCTTACGAAGGGATCAATATTAAGAGGACTGAGCAGGGTATTCTTGTGAACCATGTGGAGAGAGAAAGAGGGAACAACATGGTTTGTTATGAAATTGGGGGGGAGAAATGAGTTGCAGTAGTCTCATAGAGTACTGGCAAGGATTCTGTTTCCTTTGTAGGGGATCTGCCCTCTTTTATAACCCCGATCCCCCAAAATCCAGTTCAAGACCGATATGACAATTGGGGAAAGGCATTACCACTTTCCAAAGTACTCAAAAACTAGGGTTGGTTCGATTTGTAACTTCTTCCCTAATCATTTGGGAAGGTCTTAAGGAAAGGAGGCGGTCAGGAGAGGGAGGATAGGTCCTTGGTAGGATCATGTGTCCTATTCCATTCTTTCCAAAAAGTCCCAAGATGGAAGATGACCAAGAACCATTAGATCTGAGATTCGATGGATAAGAGTCAATGCACAAACTAAAGGGTCTGGGCCCTGTATTTTTTTAATATGAAAATTGTGACATTTAATACGTATATGTCCATATCCTTCTCACTTTAGGAAAAACCATTTGATTCATAACTCTCTCATCTTTAATCATTTTCTCCCAAACTTTGAGGAAAAATCTTTAATGACTTAAACTACTTGTGTACTAAGTTTGGAACCAAAATTCAAAAATAAAAGACATTTTTCTTCATATGCAAGTCATTCACTTATAAGGCATATATTATGCATTTAAAATTCATCTTTTCTCTCCCTTTCTCTTCCATTTCTTTATATTGATTTCTTTTCTTATTAGAAAACACGTGGAACTGAAAACTAATCAACAGTGGTCATCCATGCCACTTTTTAGATAATTTCACATAATTCTCACATATGCACACAATTATCCTTTATATATTTTCCTTTTACTTATTATGGGATTTCTTTTATCTCTTTTCCCTTTTGTTATTATTGGATGTATTAAAACAATATAAACCACGAATCATGCATCCAAAGGAAATTTTGCTAAAGTCCATTCTTTTAAAACAAAGCATGCAATTTTCTATTCAAATTCCTTTTATTTGAAAAATTGCATTTCAATTCATACAAGAAAAATTGAGGTTATAACAAAACCTTGGGAAACAAAAAGGTAATGGCCTACTTTTCAACAACCTATTCAGGATAACCAGTCAGTGGACTACCCAGTCCAATCATGTGATAGGGCTATGACATAACTTTCTGAATCTAATTGACCCATTCACTAATATGGTCTAGTTAGGCGACTAGACTAACCAATCAATCAATTTTTCTATATGGATGATTGTGCTATCCAGTTGACATATTGTCCTAATCTTAACTAGGTTAATCAATTGGACCTTCCAATTTGTCGATTGGCCTGTCTAGTTGGGCAATTGGACCTTTCAAGTTAGCGAACTAAGATCCCATTTAGTCCATGATTATACTCCTCTTCCCTGTGGATGCTAGTGTCTGACCCTACATGCTTAAAAGTTTGTTGGTAATGATGTCATAATCATATATAAGGTCCAGACAATGATTGGTATCTAGAAATACTTCATTGCCACCCTAGTAATTGGAGAAGTTGGAGAACTACTTTATCCTAGTGTTGTGACCAGTGTTCTAGTGATCATATAATCCCTTTGTCCTTAATATATTACTGAATCTGAGGCATGGAAACATCATCTTATTAATGTTAAATATTTCTTCCTTGATCTAGAGTAGACTATTTGATATTCATATGATCTCAGCATCATATGCTGACTCAAATGAGCATGGCCATACATTGCATAGTCTCACTCATCAAATGAACAAGATGTCACTCCAATTGAAGGGACAAATTCCATATACAACACTCACAATAATCCACATGTGTCACAATGTACCCAAGAACTAGTGATATGGTAAATCCTTATTCAAGATCAAGTGGATTGGTGTTAAAGCACACTTTTACAACATGTGACATTTGTAGTGATTATATGTTTAAGGACTACAATCACCAATGTCACACTCATATATAATTTTTATTGTGATTTCTAGTTTTGATGTACCATAATCAAGTTGTGTCTGTCTAGTACACTTTTTTTCATAACAAATACCTATTTGTTTAATTCGAAATCCAATATCATGACTAGTGTCAATGTATTATTGTCATATAAATTTCCACAATAATATATGACTAGGGACCTAGACAACAATGAATACTCTTAGCATACACATGATCTAACGTTCACATAATCAACTTGAAATCACACGTCCCTGAGTTGTATATATTTAGGACATTGTTATATCTATCATTAAAGAAACCCTAACAATTGGAATTGCCTTTATTTATAATCAAATTATATACGAAGTATTCCACTACTCAGGTCATACTGCGAACAATCTCCCACTTAAAGTAGAGCCAATCACTTATGAATCTAAGTTCAAGTAATCTAACATTATCATCATGATGTTGTGAAAATGATTTTGTTACAGGTTCAACAACATTACTTCTAGTTAATAATATATAATCTTCACATCTGATCATCATATGATCTCTCATATGATATGGTAGTTTTATAGTATATTCTTAGGGCACTAATGTTTCTATATTCCTTAGCTTGTATAGTCCTACTACATTCTCAATTGATGGAACCACCCCTAGTTCACCAATGAGCTAATTGGTCCATACAACTTCCTTTGTCACACCGGAGGTAGAAATGTAATCGACCTCTATAGAAGAACCATTCACTATCTCTTGCTTATAATTTTTCTAGCTCACAACTACGACACTAAGGATAAACAAAAAACTTGATTGCAATCAATAATCTTCCAGGTCAGTTTGGAAGCTTGCTCACTATAACCTTTTAGAACCAACTCTCTCTCACCACCATAAATAATGAACCGATCCTTACTTCTTCTCAAGTACTTAAGTATGTGCTTTATAGCTGTGTAGTGACCTTTAACAACATATGAATGGTACCTATTCATCATGTTTAAAGCATACAAGACACAAATACATGTACATAACATTACATACATGATACATTTAGTTGCAAAAGAATAAGGAATCTTACTTATTCCCACACTCTCTTAAGAAGAGTTGGGACATTGATAGACTTACTCCATGAGATGTGGGCAAGTTTCCTCTTTTAGACTCTTACATGATGAACCTTTTCAACACTTTTCCAGTGTATGTACTTTGACTTTGACTAAGAGGCTTTCTAGAGATATCTCTATAGATCTTGAATCTTAATATACAAGAAGCTTCTCCTAAGTTCTTCACGAAGAAGGTGTTTTCCAACCATATTTTAACCAAATATGAAGTGGGGATGTCGTTCCCCATCAATAGTATGTCATCTACTTATAATATGAGGAACAATTATGCTCCCACTAACTGTCTTATAAAGACAAGGCTCACCTTCATTTTGGATAAAGCCAAACTATTTGACTATCTGCTAAAACAAAGATTCCAAATCTTAGATGCTTGCTTTAGTATGTAGATTGACCTTTGTAACTTATAGATTTTTTAGACTTCAATTGTAGTGACAAAATCTTCAAATTGTGTCATACACACATCTTCAAGGAGATTGTCATTATGAATGTGACTTTAAAATCTATTTTCTAGATCTCGTAGTCATTATAAGCCACAATGGAAAGAAACCATGCCAACTGGTGAAACATTTCATCATAGTCAACACCTTGAACTTGTTTGAAACCAACCAATATAACTTTGTAGGTTTGTACATTAACATCCATGTCGGTCTTCTTCTTGAAGATTGATTTTCACCCTATGGGTTTTACCCCTTTAGGCAGATCTACCAAGGTTGACACCTTGTTGGTATACATATAGTCCATCTCAAATTTCACGAGTTCAAACCATTTCTCAATATCAAGTCCTGACAACACTCAAATTTAGGCATTTATGCTAAGTCTTTATCTATAGTTTCATGTTGTTATAGCCTTAACATGCCCAAAATAACTCTATATACTTATCTTTTTTTTAATTTATTATTTTTTGAAGATAAAGTTGCTCAATTAGACAATTTTGGAATTTGAAGCCACTAAACTTATGAAAACATTGATTCTCATATTCTACCAAAAAAATTTGGCCAAATTCCCCTTAATTTGGTCGAATCCATCCCCTGTCGTTTTGCAGCAGTACACATTAACTCTCCATCGACTCTTTTTTTTCAGGACACAACTAAAGGACCTTCTTCCAATGGCCTCTTTTGATGGCACTATTTGAAGGAAATGCCCCAAGATCCCTCTTCTGATGTTGCCTTCTGATGGACCCTTATTTTTTGGATTGTCTTCAGATGGTCTGTATCTAAGGTCACAAAAAAGGATATGCCTTCTAAAGGAGAACTTCCTCGAGCACCTTCTGAAGAAACGATTCGGTCAAATTCAATTGAATTTAATAAAATTTATTTCTTCTCACCACCAACCTTTTCCTTTAGAAGACAGGTGGATATTCACCTACTTAAGGATGCCTTTTGATGAATAATCTTCTAATGGTTCGCCTTCCAATGGTCCACCTTCCTTAGGCTCATCTTCTTATGGAACCTTCCAAAAGCCTCTTTAGATGACATGTCTTTTGATGGACATCATTTTATGGTGTCCCACCAAGAAATGCCTTCTGATGGTCCACTCCAAGCCATTCTCGTAAAGTAAAGGGACAAATTTGATTAAATTCACTTGGATGTAGACAAATTCAAAGTTCTAGATCAGATCTCTTTGACTTGTGTTCTGAAGTAACATGTTAATCCTTGAATTCCAAGCCATGAGAGGGATTAAGAGCTCATCCTACATCCATCCCTTTAGTTTTTGTCCATCCACCATTATTTTCCATCATATTCTACCTCCATCAGTCACCTTCCATCCATTTCCACCATCATTTAGCCACATCCTAACCATTCTAACACCTTCCACCTCGATACACCCATCCAAGCTCCTATTGGGGCGGAATAAAGGAGAAACAAGGCTCATGAGTCTAGAAGATCAATGAGGATGATCCCAAGGACTTGATCCATCCCATTCCGAGGCTAAGGAGTGAGAGCCACCTCTTCTCCATTGTTTAAATCTCTTCTTCTTCCCCTTTCTTCTACTATCTTCTTTGTTTCTGTACAAATGATGTTTTTTCCATATATTTTCAGTTCCAACTATACTTTTCAATGGATAGATGAGATCCTTCTTGGCTATGAAGCCACATTTTGGGAATATTTATGTACTTATATCTTAAGCAAGTAGTCTTTTACCTGATCTAGCATGATTTCTGTTCTATCTTCTCTTTTTGGTTATGATTGCTGGTTTGGTTGATTCTTTCTTGCTTGAACCTTTATTTCTACCAAGATCGAGAGATTTGCTACAAAAATTGGTAGAGAAGGTAGTTTGGATTAAAATCTAAAAAGTAGATGTCCAAAGGAGGATCTATTTATAACACAAGTTAGAGAGATATGACCCAAAACTTTGAATTCGTCCACATCCAGGTGAATTCAATTGCATTCACCTGAATGTGACCAAATTCATCTCTATACGACTAAATTTATGATCTGTGTTCCGTGCATCCTAACATCCTTGAATATTTGGGACCTCAGAGGGCATTCAAAATATCTATGGGTGTTGGTTCGTTGTCCACGAGAGAGGTTTCAAATCATTGATGGGGTTTTAGTCATGATGTGTGAGAGCGAGTGAGATGACCCCCATAGGAGCAACTAGTGTGGTACATATTGTGTTTGTATGTTAGTTGCTTTCTAGGGTGTTTGAGGGTTATCTACACCTGAGAATGGGTCCACAGACTTCCCAAACTATGGTTACATATCCAGGAACTCCTTCTCCTGATTAGTAGGAGTTGATAAACTTTGTTTTCTTTATATTTCTTTGTTTTTATTTGTTTCATTTTTCTAGACACGTTCTAGTTCTGTGTATATTTCAACTCCTATTTCTTCTTAACTTACTAAGAGTGGGATCTTAGGAGCCTAAATGTTCTGATGTTTGATCCTCTATTGAGTTATGGGGGTCTTTGATGGTTTTGGGTTATAAATTTAAAGTCTAATCTATCTTTGGGATTGTGCCCCACTCCTATGAGCGTCGTCTTAGGGACTAACCAACTTTTGGAACCGTTGTCGGGGAAATGGTGGGGCTTTGTTTTGAAATAAAATGGATCATACCATCTCATATTGGCATACATATAGTCCATCAGATTTCATGACTTCATACCATCTCTCAGAATCATATCCCTTAACAACCTCATCGTCAGTAGTTGGTTCATCATTATCAATGATGAACACATCATCCTGATGAATTAAAAGAAATTCCAAAATTTTTTGGGTGAAGATGTGTAATGCATGGGCCCACAACCTAAGGCTCTAGTAGAGTTTCATGAATGTCTACTGGTCCCACAGACCACTACTGGCCTTAGATCCACACTTTTTCCTCACTCACGCACAAGTCGGGAACAACTTCTTGACTAGTCACCAATCTTAGTACTACTCTAAGCTGAGCACACTTAACCTTGGCATTCTTTATGATGAGATCCCTAAAAAGGAGATGCACCTTGGTGATATGGATAGTCCAATCATTATTTTAAAGATCATTTTATGTGAGGCTTCAAATCTTGGGACATTACAATCTCCTCCACTTGGACTCTTGACTTTCTTGTCAAGGCTCAACTATAAGGCCTCATAGTCATTCCCCATTTTAGTGGGATCAAGAATTATTCTAAGGCCCTATAGTTGAGCCTTGATGAGGACTTCAAGATTCTAAGTGGTTGAGATTGTAATGTCTTAGAATTTGAGGCCTTAGGTAAAATTATCTTAAAGAGAATGATTGGACTACCAATATCACCAAGGTGCACCTCCTTTTTACGGAGCCCTTCACTAAGAATACCAAAGGTAAGTGTGTTGAGCTTGGAGTAGTACTAGGATGGGTGACCAATCAAGAAGTTGATCATGTCTTGTGCATGAGTAAGGACAAAGCACACAATAAAGGCTAGAGGTGGTTTATGGGGCTAGTCATCATTCCTGAAACTCTACTAAAGCTTTGGGCTATGAGACCAAGCATTACATAATGTACCCTACTTTTGAGGTTCTTGTTTTATATGAGAAACTTGGCATTCCACATAATTTGTTGTTCCTCTTATTACTCATTAGCCTCATTTGTCCAATGTCATCTTGTTTGTCTTGAACTTCTTTGAGTTCTAGTTTCCTCCCATTGGTTCCTCTGGTTGTATTTCCTTTCAAGGAATACAATGGTTCTGCAATAAATACGTTATGATATGGAATATAAAAATAACATCCCTTGGTTTCCTTAGGATATCCTAGAAAATGACATTTTTCTGATTTGGGTCCAAGCTTTCCAGACAAAAGGATGTAAAAATCTTCCTAAAATTCATACCGAGATGTTTCCCACTCCATATCTAATATGTTATCTTTTGAACTTATTTAGAAGGTGCATGGTTAAGTGTAAATGCTACAGTTTCTATATAATATCCCCACAAAGAAGCTGAAACAACAAATAAAAATCATCATATATTGTACCATGTCCAGCAAGGTGTGATTCCTTATTTCTGATACACCATTATGTTGTGGTGTTCTAGATGGAGACCACAATCCTATAGAGTGACATTAAAATCTTGGATTAAGTAGTCACCGTCTTGATTTGATCAATGTAATTTGATTCTTTTGCAAGTTTATTATATACTTCATTATGAATTGCTTGTAATTTTTAATGGATTGTAACTTGTCTTTCGTTAGATACACATAGACATAGCCATTGAGATCATCAACAAAATGTGATGAAGTATTGATACCCACCTATGACGTTTGTGCAGAAAGGTCCACATACATCATGTGCATGAGTCCTAATAAGTCACTTGTCCTCCCACTATTTCAAGGAAATGGTGTTTTTTTTAATATTGCCTAATAAAAATATTTTCATGTCTCCACTGATTCAAAATAAATTGAGCTTAGACATCTATATTTGTGGAATCTATAAATGCGCTTATCATTTGTGTGGCCTAGATTACAATGCAAGAGATAAGTTTTGGCCAAGTCATTGAGTTTAACTTTCTTAATGTTTATGTTGTAGACATTTTTCTTAGGATCTAATAAATAAATTCCATGAGACATAGAGACACTACAATAAAATATCTCATCTTTAGAAATAAAACATTGATTATTATTGATATGATCACAATTTCTTGCCAAACATGAAACAAAAATGATGTTCCTATTTATGCTGGTAGGATAGAAGTTCTCTAACTATATAGCCAAATGGGAATAAATACATAGTAGGTTCCTACAATAGTGGAAATAATTTTTTCTCTATTTTCAATGCATATCTCCACTCCCCTATCTTTAAGGGTATACTTCTTTCAGATCCTACATATTCTAACATATGTGAGACCCATATATAATATCTAATACCATGCTGAAGAAGTAGATATTTTTATCTCTATCACATATATACCCTAAGTGGAGATGTCTATCCCTTTCTTCTTGGTCTTCAGTTTCAAGGACAAGTTCTCTTCCAATGTCCAGCGTGGTGACAAAGGTGGAAGTTTCCTTCTTTACCCACTCATTCTTTTTCCTTATGTGCAAAAGATTTAGACTTTTGGCCAGACTTAGAACCTTTCTTGTCTTTGTCTTTGTCCTTGGACCTTTTACTTTATTGATCATCAACACAAATTGCACCATAGTTGTTCTCAACATGCCAAGCAGCTTTGACAGTGTTTAATAAGATTGTTCATGTTGTAACTCATGACAAATTGTAGAATCACGTCTTTAGCCAAATCGGCCTCAAGGAAATCCCACTCTCTCTAGATATTTCACAAATCTAATTAAATTGAGTGCACGGGGTCCAATTGGATCAACTTCTACCATATTGCACTAAAATAATTCCCTAGAGGCATCAAATCTCTCTTGCCTTGCTTGTACTTTGTACATATTCTTGAGATGTGTTATCATCTCATCAACTCCCATGTTCTCATGTTTCTAATCAAATATCACAAATCATGGAGCATAGCATTTGAAACTTGATGTTCATGGTGTCATAAAAATTATTATGATAAGCTTCCCTTTCCAGCCTAGGTGATCCACAACTATCTCATATGGTGCTTGTTTATCAAGGACATAAAGATTATGCTGTTGAATGTGAACAATTCCCAGAATCCTAAACAATTCAGGGAACTTATTTCTCTTACGTTTTTCCTTCTCAAGGACCATTCTCTGTGAAAATTTATTATTGATGTTTTCCATTTAATCTACGAGAAGTATTTGATTTGAAAAGTTTTTTGGGTATTGATTTGGTATTTTGTTAAGTATCACCCCTGCTATTACATTTCAAGTTAGTATCTATAATTATTAGTTTGGAATATTGCATCATGAAACCTTCTAGTGAGACAAGATCCAATTTCATAAAGTCATGAGTCACTTTGTATAATCACCCATAACATAATTATATAGGTTGGCAATAATTTCTAGTTTCATAAAATGAAACTCTTGACAAATGGATGCACAACCCTTTGTCATAACTATCTATATACTTCTAGGTTCTTAATCCTATCAAGATAATGAGTTAAGTCCATGTCAAAGGCTAACACAATACAATATGTACCCTACTTTGGTAGAACCACATGTCTATTCTCACACTTCCCCAACATAGACAGTGCACTAAACTTTGGCATGCCCACACTTAGCCGATCAAGATTTTCATGAGTGTTACACATTAGAAATCATTTAAGATTAAATATTTTTAGGGGTTATATATATACAATAATACAATAATGACATACTTATATGTGTAAAATATTCACATTATATCAACAACCACAATCCACAAACATACAATATTGGTTTTGAACATAGTAAGGTAATCCTTTAGATTCCCAAAGGATTGCTTTCCACCTAATGTCTATTGCATGTTATGCATCATTAAACTATGAAATGTCACATGAACGTGCATTTGTGTTGTACCACATCAATGACTTTAAGGATGTTCTTTAAATATTCATGGTTGCCTTGTCACACCAAGTCACCCAAATTTTATTTTAGCCTTATCTAATATTACATGACTATAGAATTGAGGAGAGTGAGAAAGAATATAAACTACTATATATGGAATAAAAGACGAGTCTCTCCATGCAAGATAAATACATGTCAACTAAAAATCTCCATTCACATCCACATAATGCAAACACAAAGAGGTCTTTGGCCATAACCATGCCAACATCCACCAAAGAAAACATATTTTGAAGGTGACATGTATCATTTATAGATATATCATATCTAACATAGACATATACATACATATATATACAAACACACACACACACACACACACATATATATATATATATATATATAAATATAAATATATAAATATATATATATATATATATATATATATATATATATATATAGGCTAAAAGAACTGTATACCCAAGTACATGTGGCTTACATGTATCCATCGTCATTAATGATGATTATAAAATCCTAATGAAAAATATAACCTTACGGATGTGATGTATACCACTTAGATAAGATGTGTATGAAAAACAAACACAATCTGATATTTACAGATCATCCAATGACAGAAAATGTTCATTTTCTAATGAACAGTAAGTTGTAGAAATTGCAAACACTATTGGATGATATATTACTATATCTCATGATCTATATGGAATATGATTATGATTTTTTAAACACATATTATCTATACAATCACGAATCAATCCATATGGTTGGATTTTACAAACATACTCAAGATGTGCCATTTTAATGGCAAGTACATGTAAGTTACATGTACCAAACGGTACACACTTCCTAACCTCATATATATATATATATATATATATATATATATATATATATATATAAAGGAATTGCATCTTTTCATACTAGACATTTCCTATGAAGTACTTTTGGCATCCACACAAACTCTAAACCCTAAATGCAGGGGCAATACACCTACACAAGAATCTTACTGACCAATTAGCAAGAAAGAGTCATGAGGATTCCACCCCTAACAAGATATTAGAGGAAGCACCCATGAAAAGGTATATGGAATTTTACTTCATATCAAAAAATCCATTTTATTATGCATGTGGTCTTAATAAGATATTCATATTAACATTTTATTATCTAGAACCCATATAATAGCACGAGCCAGACAAAATCAAATTGAGTTATCTTGATTGTAAATACCGATATGCCATGATTGGCGTGTCTCCGATACCACTACTGGAATTCATGGAGGTGACAGGAACAACAAATGCAATATAAAATTTAATCCAATTTTCTTGGAGCAGATGTTGTCAACATAAATATATCAAGTAGGAAGGGATGTGAGTTATACCTTATCATGTAATAGATTCAAAGATATCTCTCACAAAGAATAAGGAACACACAAAGATGTCGATGATGTTAACCTAACATAGTCACAAATTCATCAACCAATATATATTGTCCACATAGCTAAACAAGAACTCCACATCACACACCTAGAGTAGGTAGGAAGGAGAAACCTTTCCAATGGGAATGTGCTATCATTGCAAAATCTCACCCTTTCTCTCTTTCTTGGTGGGTATTAACAACTAGGATTCACACATTGAAAGGTGTGTAACCAAAAACCTGGCCTTCACTCCCCTTTTCTTGGGGAGGCAATGAATCACACTTTAATTAAACCACTGGGAAACAAATAGGAAATGGGATGCTTTTTAATGGCCCATTCAAGACAACTAGTCATATGAATGAGTTGTAACAAACTTTATAGATCTAACTTGCCTATTTGGTGATGTGGTCCATTTGGGTGACTGGACCATCTAGTTGATCGATTGGCAGATTTTGTCCATTTGGCCAAACCAGCTATCCAGTCAATTGGTTGGCATGATCTTCGCCTGTTCACTCAAGTGGATCTTATAGTCGATTGACTGGTCTATCCAGTCTGGTGACAAGACTTCTAGTTGTCTGACTGGGCTTCCAGTCAGTCCATGATTATACTCTTCTTCCTTCTGCATCCTATGCATGTGGTCCTAAAGGATCTAATTTACATTGGTAGTGATATATACAATCATATTATGACTTCACAGACAATTATTGGTATCTAGAAAGACTCCATTGCCACTCAATTGATTTAAGAAGATGAAGATCATCTTCAACCTAGTATTGCGATCAATGTTATAGTGATCATATAGTTCCTTTTTCTCTGTTATCAAGGTTGAATTTGAGCCATGGAAAAGTCATCCTCTTAATGTTCAATATGTGTTTCTTGATATAGAGTAGATTTTTTAGATACATATGATCTCAACATAATATGTTGACTTACATGAGGATGGCCATGCATTTCATAGTCTCACTCATCAAGTGGTTGTGTCATCACTCCAATTGGAGGGAGAAATTCCATCTACAACACTCATAATAACCCATATGTGTCATAGTGTACCCAAGCACTATTTGTATCGTAACCCTTATTCAAGGTCACATTGAGAGCATAAAAGTACATTGACCAACATGTGAACATTGTAGTGACTTTAGGTCTAAGGATCACAATCACGAATGTCACATTGACATGTGATTCTTCTTGCCATTTTTGACTTCCATGTAATATACTCAAGCTGGGTCTATCTAGTACACTTGTTTAAAATAACCGTCTATGTGGTTGACTTTCTATCTAATATCATGACTAATAAGACATTGTCATCAATCATGAAACATACCAATCTTGATATTTTCATCCTAATTTTTACAATAATATCGAACTAGGAACCTAGATATGAATGAATACTCTTAGCATACACATGATCTCATGTCCAAGTCCTCAACCCAATGCACGTATCATAGAATAATCCATTCATAGACCATTATTATCTATATTCATGATCTCATACTAAAGCAAACATAATAATTGGAATTGACATTATTAATAATCAACAAATTACAAAGTGTGCCATTAAAAAAATCATATGACTGGCTCTCAGTGTATACTACGAACAATACCTTGGAAAGAGACCCACCCTCTTCCAATTTTGTCATGATGGAAGCATACAATTTTAATATTATCCCCTATGGGGTGAATGCAATTTATACATTAAGGGTAATTCACATGACATTCATCCTGAATACTTTAATATTTTCCTAATGTGTGAGATGATGGCTAAGAATGAGGAAGATGAATAGAACTAAAATTTAAATTTTCCTTGAATAAATCTCACTTATGTGATGTGATGAGACAATGAATTCTAATAACTTAACACACTACTATCTTGGTACTAGACTTTATTAGAGTGAGAAGGATCTAGTCAATAGCTTTAAATGGTAGATTATATGCCTAAATTGACATATACTACTAAATATATATGTATCATATGATGATGGATTATAAATATTTCTATATTTAGAATGAGAAATACTTTTAGATAGTTATTGTTGTGATTGTATGGAAATTGTATATGGTATACATATATGTTGAGATGCATTTTTATGCAATCGTTGAGAAAGATGATGTTATTTATTGCACGGTTCCTTGGATTAGGAAATATTATAATATAATGAGAATGTGAATGGATATGTGATGAAAGCCAATGACATATTGGATGAAACCCAATGCATGAAATTTCTTACTGTTATGAGTATCTTTTTGTATCATACATGTTTGTTTGAATTGCATTGTTGTAATGTAGTTCATGGAGAGAAACTTACACCTACTATTCTTAAGATGTAGCAATTGATCCTTAAGACCTTAAAGGTGAACAAATTGGCAATGTAATCAAAAGATAAATTAAAAGTTAAAGTAGAAACTCTAAACATAGTAGGACTCCAATAGTATTTGCACTGGAGTGGTGAAACAAGCATGCCCTACAGTGGACATATATCCATGAGAAGGAGGCTTATAATTAGATTAGACCCTGAGTACTAATCTATAGAGAATTAAGGTAACCCACATAACAGGGATAGATGCCCCAATTTTCCTAAAAAAGAGATGAGAAAAGGATTAGCCCCCCCATAAATATGTGATATAGGTCTAAGTCATAAAATTTTGTGAAATTTAAAATTGTGAAAGAGATGTTGAATGAAAAATCCTTGTACAAAGGAGTACGGATGAGAGGTAAGGATGCTAGATGCACCCAAATAGGCATAAGGGATACCTAGGCTGCAATATTTTTCCTTTGGGTGGCTAGTTAAACCCTACGATATGGATAGTGAGTCATGTAGGTGATCATAGTGTGAAAATGTCTAGTTCAATAGGAATATGATAATTAGCTTATGAGCATAATGAAAAGATTACAAGATCATAGATAACTCTTGTTGTTATATTGAATATGTGTACAATTTTATGCATGAGAAACTATATGTATCTCTTGTTGACATAATGAACATGTACCTAGATGTTATGGACACAAGTCATAATTAATAATGACTTTGGATATAGTTTCACAAAAATAAACTCAAGTTTTTGTATTGTAATAATATTGTGATTGTTGTATTTCACACTTGAGACGTTTCTTGATTATTTAACTAGTTATATCTATTACTTCTATAATCTATAAATGCCAAATTGCATATTTAATTTATCCATCATTCATACTCATTTAATATCTATTTCTGTTTATCATTTTGAAGGTTGAATTTGACAAAATTCCTTGCTTAATATATTATTTACTTAGTTGAAAAATGAATAATAAACTAGTGATAGAAATTCTAGGTATGAGTGAGATATATCCTATATAATGTAGATGAGAGCTAAAATGGCATCTATTCTAGATGAAAAGTTGTATCATAAGAAATGTTAGTAGAGTCATTCTCATAATGAGTGTCACCTAATGGTAGAATGATTAAGTGTTGTATTATACTTACATAATTATATATAAATATTTTGCAAATAATTTAAGGAAAAACATGTCGATTCATAGTAATACCAATATTTGATAACTTTTATTGTTATTTAATAATTAACTAAGTATATATCCTTTTGTGTGCTTGATTAATAATGATTATCAAAAAATTGAGTTATGAGATTTGGGATTTATGTATATCTTACTCAAGGGAAAAATCCTAATAAAATGGGCATGTCAAGATTATTATGAGTAGGTCCTAACATGTTCAAGATATGAATATGTTTATATACTTGACTTCACTGAACATAGTCATTTTCGAAACCCAAAATACATCAAAAAGTTTTAAAATGTATCTAGAGATGTTTCTAGGATACTAAAATGTATGAATCATGTCAATATTTTGACTTCCATAATATAATATTTTATTAACATTGCACATCATTTTGGCAAGACGAATCTTTTAATAACCAAAATAACTTTAATATTCTATAGATCTTTTTTTTGGGGGGGGGGAGTTAGGAGGCCATATTATTCATCCCTCCCTCCTCTTGCAGGTAATGAAAAAGTGTCTAATACAGTTCCTACTTAAAATGTAAATTTGGTAGGACTCCTACCATGACATAGGGGGAAGGGGAGGGGGTGACCCACAGGGTCAAGGGGAGGATTCGTGTAGATACGATCCTCCATGCTATTTTTGCTGTGGTACATAGTGAGAGAGTCACTCAGATGGACCCAATATCTTTTGACCTTGATTATTCGAACATCTTACTACTTGTTGCTCTCCTTCTCGATCATGGAAACCCAGAGCATTAGGGCTGGTGTCAAGATGTTTTGTTTAGTTGTTGTTGTAACAACAATAGCACTGTATGATATAATGGTGATACCACCCCTACTCGAGGGGTCACAAGCCTAAAATGTGAGGATAATCACACGTAGTTAGACTTCAGCTACAGAGGAGGCCAGGATTGTATGGGCTATGCCCATCAACCATCTTCCATCCGGAACACACATCAACGATGGTTGTCGTTGAGTTGTGAAATGAGGCATCAACCACGACTAAGCGACCTCCTTGAGGTAGGTTCTCCCAGGGCACTGCATCCCCGTCATCTAGATCAGTACTTCCTACCATTGGAGGTGTTCTTCTGTCGATCATCACAGCACGAACAACTTCAGCTTGAGCAATTTGGCGACTAGTTGTCACAAGATTCTTTTAAAAAACCATAGCATTCCTCACTTTCCAGATGATCCGACACGTAATAGTGAATTTGATAGGGTCCACAGGCTTACCCATGATGTTGCTTTTAAGCCATTCCACACAGGAAGACCCGTTACTATTAGGGGGGATGAACTGTGTAGTAATACCATTCCACACTTCCTTAGCATAAGGGAAGCTCCACACTTTCCTTATTTTATAGATCTTTTGACAACAATAATATATTTCTTTTTTAAAGTAATGTAGCTATATGATACGAGTGGGTTGACACTAGATCAAACTGTCAGACTAGACCAAAATGAATTATATTGAGTAGTCAGGTCTGATCCGAGTCTAATATATTCGCAAAACTCTTCAAGCTATGCACTACTCATATGATCTTAGTTTGAATGACTACTCTGGCCATTCTGTCAAGAATCAACCAAAATCTAATGATAACATAATGTTATCTAATATTATAAAATAAGGAAAGCTAACCGTGTACCCAAGTACATGTTCCTTTTATGTATGCATCTTATGTTTAACATTTTGGGATACTTTTCATAATAACTTAACCACACATATTTCTTATATAACTATTTTAACACAGGTAATTCAACAATAATCACAATCCACTTTTGAGGTAATCACAATGATACTAAATATACATTTTTTAATCAAAGATATGTTGTAGTAATTATAGAATCATTGGATTATATTTATCCATATCTCCTAATATACATGATACATGATTATGTAATTTATTTATTTATTTATTTTGTCATAACCATGATTCATGTTGGATTTAATTAATATTTTCTATATAACATGGAATGTAATGCACTGGCCGATTGATACATACTTCCTAACCTCTATATAACATACTTATAAATGTGCAAGTATTTAAATTAATACAATGATAAATAATTACAATAAAAACATCACTAAGGCACTTCCTTATATGATTGGTGTTGTTTAAAAGTAAATAAACTCACCAGACTATAAATATAGTTGAATAAAAAAAGTTATGACCATGTAAACTAAACTTAGCAGTGTAACCCAATCAATTCACACATATTGTGTGGATTGGTTTGTTGCATTCAATGCGACATGGCTTAGTTTAGATTAGGAATTTATTTTTAGAATATGTGGAAGTCTTGGGATCATTTTTTTCTAATATACAAAAAACCAAATAATGAAGCTAAGAAGTTAGTATTAGGGGCAAGGTCAACACTCATTGAAGAGATGTATAAGATGTTGGGAAATAGTAGGGTCAAGGTCCCCACTTTTTGAAGAGATATATAAGATATTGGGAACTATAAAATGGGAAAAAGAGATATATAAAATGGATCATATAATAGAAAGGAAAGGAAGAGACTTGAACGAAGTTAATGCATCAACAATGAAAATGACAAAGTGATCGGTCTAGGAAGATGTGATCAAGAGCAAATGGAGAAGATAGTTCTATAATATCTTCAATGAAGACATTGTGAATAATGTAAGAGACCCTGTGACATGTACACATTAAATTATCACTTACACATAATGAGTGTAAAGAGGTGAGATCACCTCCTTACTAAAATTGAAACGAAGTACAAAACAACCATCTTTTTAGAAAGATAAAAGATACTGAGGGATGCATGTATATTATTCCAAGTAAATAAGCATGCACCAGATACATTACAAAATGTCAATAGTAGCAGAAATAAAAGTACTAAGCCTATTACATGGCTTTCATTGTTCATTACATGATTATTCCCAAAAGAAAAAGATAAGATAAAAGGATCTAGCTATAGCAACCTAGATATCCTTTCAGATAGCTTGAGATCTACTCCTGAGATGACTTCCTTCAAACTTGTCCTTCTCCTTGCTCAGCACCAGCACCTGGGTGGTTGGGAAAGTACCCAACAAAAGGGGAAAGAAAACAAGGTATGTGTCATAAAACTAGTCTAGGATAACAAGATAAGTAAAGCAAATAAGAATAGGCTAGGGTTCATCATAAGATGAAGATAACAAGAGTATGAGGCTATATTCAAAAGAAACTTGCAATTACCAATTATATAACAATTATGTCTACCTAACTAAGTAGGGTTGAGGCACCTACCAGACCTCTAACCTATAGGTGAGGGGAGAATAAGACATTCCTAATCACCTACATAATTATATAGGGGAGAATAAAAACATTCCCTAGGGCGATTAAATACATGCCCTCTGTGGGTGGTTGTACATAAGTACCACTACTTTAAATTAAATAGAACATAAATACACATGCTATAAAAGTAGTCATGGCAAGAGTAGTCATAATATTCAATAAGCACATCAATGGGGTATAAGACAAGAAGAAATTATAATATAATTTGAGGCATGAACAACATTAGGATTCAAGAATAGAATATTTAGGGTTCATTTAAGCCTCATTAGGGAAATATAGGGTTTGGCTACAATTATCCCAACATAGGGTGTAAGGAATGCACATACCTCTCTTACTCATATCAATTACTAACTTTCACCACTTTAATTGAGTCCAAGTTCCACTTTGCCTATTTTCAATGTATTAACATGTATTAGAGTACATAGTGCACTAATATATAGCAACCCTAATTTCAGAACTTTTTAGTAAAATTCGGATTTAGCTTTTGAAAATATCACCAATGAACTTATTAGGTTCTCCTGATCAAGAAAACATATTTTATGTTAATTTTAGAGTTATGATGATTACAATGATTTTTTATGGATTTTATGCATTAAATTCGTTTTACAAAAATCACCCTTATTCAAACCATGAAATCAGATCTTGAAAATATTTTTATTAGATAGAGATTAATTTTCCAATTCCAAAACATATTTATTTGTCAAATTTGGATAAGCAGTTTAGAAGATATGAATTTTTCAATACTGACCAATAGGAAATTGCCACATCATCAAACCGATCGAGATAATTAAAGAGAGAGGGAGAGGGAGAAAACACCATTTGACCCAATATCAGGTTTGAAGTTTCATAGGTTACCAAACTTGAGCTTCTAGAGAAGGTAAAACAACAAGAAACCAAAACCCTAGAAGAACATGGTAAATAGAGATGGAAATCATCGATTTTAAACAAAGAAGCATGAGTTTTAAGCATGTACTAAGCAATATATGAGAAGGGGGTTAACAAAACTTGCCTCTAGGAAGGTAAGAAGGTTCAAACAGAAAGGATTCCAAGATTAAAAGGTCTGGTTGCTGCAAGCCAAGCTCCTTTCTTGAGAAAAGACCACCTTCTCCACTTTAGAGGTGCAAACCCTAGCAAAAGAGCATGGAGATGAGATGTTTTAGGGTTCTTAGGTGGAGTTATACCATGTATGGTCATGGTTGTGACCTGTAATAAGGTGGGAGGAATACTAAGAACATGAAAATAGGGAAGGAAAGGAGGATTCTTACAAGTTTTGGTCAAAATCACCAAGGAGGAGCTTAAGAAATCCTAAATAGAGAAATTTGGAACCCTAGGAGCCTTCTTCACTAAGGTAGGCACCTTATTTTACCTTGGGACAGAAACTTCGTGGACAAACATAGAAGGAATGATGCTCTAAGCTATAATAAAGAGAAGTAAAGGATTGATTCTTGGATTGGGAGGTGGGAAGGGGTAGGCATGGCTTTATAAAGAAGGGGGCAAGCATGAGGTGTCTATGTGACTTTCCATGTGTCCTTAGGCTAGGGCTTCATGGCCATGCAAGAGGACAGATCATGGATGCTTCTTGAATATCAAAAGTCGGTCCAAAGATCCCCTAGATCCTTCTAGGACATCCCCACCGCCCTTCAAAGAAATAAATAACCCCATTGGTTGATAGCTTTTAAAGATAAGCACATTTATAAAGAGGGTAATCCCTATAATGCCCTTGGAAAGTAACACCTTCAAAACAATGTGAAACCAAGTGAACCATGGTTCAAAATCTCGTGAATAGTTAGGGAATATCTAAGGATTAAAATTCAGGTTATAATTTGCAAGTAAAACCTCCCAATTGGGTAAATTGCATAAAAGTTCAGAATGTACCTAAAATTGCATAACTTTCACAAACAACATCCAAATCAAACCAAATTTGAAAATTAGGCTCATTTTATATTTTAAAATCATATCAAAAAGTTATATTAAGGTTTAGAGAACTTTATTATGGTAATTAAGCTTTCATTGAGGTATTTGTGCATAAACCCTTATATTGGTACAATTAGTGAATAAATGTTCACTAAACCACTATAAATTCCATTAATTAAACATAAACGATATAAAGGATAGAAATGAAAGGGAAACTTGGGGAAAATTTTTGCATGGTGATTACATCTAAGATTCATTATGTTACAATGAGTGTCACTATCCAATGTCAAGAACTTCTTTAAAATATATTGAAATGAGAAAGGCATGCATAGAAAATAGTATTCCTATTGATGTATGGAAGAATATGGAGGATAAAAGAGGTGTATGGATAATGAATTTCCCTAATAAGATCATGAAGACTAAGAAGATGCCTAATGGGAGGAGAAATAGTACTATATTCCCAACCTACAAGAAAAAAAATAGATTTTAGCAGCTACACAAAGTATGCAAGTATCAATTTTATGAGTCACACTATGACAATTTGGGATATGATTGTTGAGAAAAGTCTAAGATCAATAATATATATATATATATATATATATATATATATATATATATATATATATGTGTGTGTGTGTGTGTGTGTGTGTATAAATATAGTGTGTGTGTGTATGTATGTATGTATGTGTGTATAAATATCAAGAATTATAGTGTGGTTTCATGTTTTGAGGATCAACAACATGTCGTATCTTCTAGATAAGGAGGCCTACAGAGAAGTATCGAGAAAATAAGGAGATCTTCAAATGATATTATTGATGTGGAAAAGGTTTATGATTGTCACCTATGGAAGTTTCATGGAGGGAGTTGAAAACAAAGGCATGCCAATTCAATAAATTAACTTAATTAAAGACATGCATGACAACTTAATTACAAGTTTTAGGACTCTTTGAGGAGAGACACTGACATTTCCTATAATAGTTGGGCCACATAAAGGATCTATATTCAATTGATATATATTCATTCTTGTTATGTATTAGTTAACAAAGCATGTTCAATATGATATTCCTTGACTAATGTTATTTGGTAGTGATATTGTGCTTTTTGATGTAACTAAGGAAGTTTCAAATAATGAAGTTGGACTTTCAAGAAATGCATTAGAATGTAATGAATTTTAGACTAATAGAAGCAAATCTGAGTAAATGCATTGTGTTTTCAAGCAATATAGTCTATGAGTGATGGGGCCAAGATGGATGGAGTGAATGTACAAAAAATGTGGTAAGTTTCTCTACTTGTGTTCTATTATACAAATGGATGGTGTTGTTCATGATGATATTTGTCATAGAATCAAATCACGATAAAGAAAGGGATTTGTAGTAGAGTAGTATGTGATAATAAAATCACACTTTAGAAAGTAAGTTCACTAGTACATTTTTGGCCTTTGGCATTGCATGGTATAAAGTCAAACAATTCTACATCCAACCATGATATATGGAAGTGATTGATGGGAAAGGAAGGAGTTAGGTCTCACGAAGATGAATGAGGAAGAAATGTGTATGATGAGATCAACATGTGGAAAGACATGAAAAGATTAGTTGATAAATGACTATATCAAGAGCAAAGTGGAGGTGGTGAACATTGAGGATAAGTTGTGTGAGGGCCGTTAGAGATGGTATGTACATGTGCATCACTTGTCAGCTAATGCATCTATCAAAGCAATGCTATTGCCTCAAACATAACTTAAGAAGAAGATGCATACCTAAATTAACTTGGGAAGAGTTTGTAAGGAGAGATTTTAAATCTTCACATCTTGGTCAGACAATGTATGACCCATAAAAAAGCTATTTGAAAAAGATGATCCATGTAGATGATCCCAACATGGCTTGGATAGGCTTAGATGATGATATATTATGTTCTAAATTTTCCATATCTTTCATTGATGCAATTTTTCATGTGTAGGTATATACTTTTTAAATTAAATTTTTGATTATGGTGGAATCTACATGTACGTAGTCTTGATACGGTTAGATTTTATTAGTTTAAATATAAAACATACCCGATTAATATTCATTTTACGTACCAAAATCGCTCTAAAATTTGAATGATCACCAATAAGCTAGTATCAAACTAATTATTGAATCATTCTGTAGAATGATCTATGTCTTAGTGTGCTATTTGATTATACTAGTAATATTAGTTGTAGATCAATCCAAGGTGAATCAAGTAATAAAGATGCATTCTAGTTTTGTTTGGTCTAGACTTATCACAGTCTAGCATGGTCTAGAAAATTTCAACCCACATGTTATACTTTGGTTTGTAATTTTAGGCTCAGACAGTTGTGATACTCTTCCTTCGCTACATGATTAAGGCTAAGGGATGCTAGAACGGGTTGATGGAGCTTCCACTCGTGTGGAATTTCGTGCACCACTAAAAATCCTAAAGATGGTTAGTCTTTAGGTTTAGCCTTGCTTAGACTAGATTGAGAACTCCACCCACATATGCTGGGATATGTGGAAGTCTTATCGTTGTATAGTTAAGGGTTGAATCCACAGGACAACGGTCTTGTCGAGATTAACAAGATAGAAAACGTTAGAATTTCACTTAACTCCTTAACAGTTGGTATTTAGATCAAAGAGTTGATTTGGTTGTTTTAAACTAAGTGCAAGTAAAACAAAAGCAAGAAAGTAAATTTAAGGTTATAAACAATGTTAAGAAACCACTAGGATGTGATCGGCTTTCACCACCACTACGCATGGATCAAAACACGCAATATAAAAACATAACCTGCAATAAGAGTCTAAACAGTTAGTATCTTTTTAGATTTAGTTTCCTTTTGGAGGAGTAACTACGAAAAGTGTGGGAATGTTGCAATGCCAGCCATCCCCGAATGAATGGTCACGTACTTTACATCATTCCCTTCACAAAGTGTGTTCCTTGAATTATCAAGGTTGTACTTTCATACGTCAACTGATTCTATTTCATAGTATGAAAGTAAAATGATGGAAGTGAGTTTACTCCACTTCTTGAAAAACACTCCTAGATACCGAAACAGATGCATGGTGGATACATGCATCAGGAACCAACATTCAATCGAGATTCGAATCTAATAGCACAAATGTAGACAATTCATACTAAAAGATAAAAGGTAACACAAGTTGGTGATCAAGCAACATGCATTCATTACACGATTGATGTTGAAATGAAAAGAAAGTATATCTCTATTACAAACTATGGATTACATTGTATGGAATGAAAACATGGGTAGTGGGGATACTCCCTGCACCCTAGTGTATAAGACTACTCACTCATGGCAAGGACAAAGAAGGAGGCAAGAAGAGAGAGAGAATGTCATCTCCACGAAGGAGGGAGAAAGGTCAACCCCTTGGAGAGAGAGTGACGATCTTCACACTTCGTAGGTTGCTCGATGATGAATCCTCCTATTCCCACCTTCTTTGGCGATGAGAGAGAAAGCAACTTCTGGATGGAGTGTGGATCTCAGACTGGCAACCTTAGGGCGGTGAATGAAGGATGGAACAGCTCTGGAGCAGTAGAGGAAGCCTTTGGACGTCTGAAAACTTGATACCTTATGAGGACCCTTTGGGTCTTATTTATAGGCTTTGAGTGAAGTCCAAACGGTTTGGGTGGGTTTGAGCTCAAACGGTCATGAAAACCGTTTGGGTTCTGAGACCGTTTGGATTCTCACGGTTTCGAAACCGTTTGGACTCTCGTGGTTTTGAAACCGTTTGCCTTTATTTGGTCTGGGGACTGTGTAACTTTGTGCGGTCTCGGGACCGGTTGATCTTCATTCGGTCTTGGGACTGTTTGCCTTTGCACGGTCTTGGGACCATTTGGTTTTATGCGGTCTCAGGACCGTGTAACTCCATGCGGTCTCGGGACCGTTTGGCTTTGCACGGTCTCAGGATCGTTTGGTTTTATGCGATCTCGGGACCGTGTAACTCGAGTGGTCTCGGGACCGTTTGGCTTTATGCAGTCTCTAGACCGTGTAACTCCATGCGGTCTCGGGACCGTGTGACTCCATGTGGTCTTGGGACCGTGTGACTTCATGCGGTCTCAGGACCGTGTGACTCCATGCGGTCTTGGGGCCGTGTGACTTCATGCGGTCTCATGACCGTTTGGCTTTGCACGGTCTTGGGACCAGTTGGTTTAATGCGGTCTCGGGACCAGGTAGTCTCCAAATGGTCTTGGGACCGTTTGGTCTCCAAACAGTCTCGGGACCGTTTGGAACTTTTGTGATTTGTTTTGTATTTTTCTATAAGAATAAAAAGGAGAAAATTTAATCTAATGGTATATTTGCAATAAAGGAGGAAAGTTAAGGATTCTATCTAATTTATCTGAGAAAGAGTATGGAAAACTGAGGAAAATTATTAAGATAACATCACAAAATGGGAGGTTATCACCCCCCCCCCCCAACTTAGAGTCTAGCTTGTCCTCAAGTTAGATAGAGCTGAGGCATGTAATGGCGAGGCGATTTTATTTAGTTAAGATTTCCATACTCTTACTTCAAATCTAAACCAAAGATCTCCTAAGGTTGTATCGGAGCTTTTGCTTGCCTTAACTCTTTCAGGTGTTGAGAGTTTCTTGGATCTCATGTTTCTTCCATATCTCGTAGCCCGCATTGGGACCACTTTTTATTTTGTGCATGTCGTCGACTCTAATCAGCTTTATACCTCTCTGAAAATCCTGCCAGAATCTAGCGTGGGTATGAGGGTTGGCTAAAGGCTTGTTGTGTAACTCCCCCTCCAAGTGGGGGAGGGTTTGTCTATGCGTTTAGGGTCTCACTACTAGGCACGATACATCTGCCTTTGTGAGGGCAGTTGAATGTACCGGCTGGGCGAGTCCTTTATCAGCCTTTCATATATTTGGATACCTTAGGGTTTCACTACCGGGCACAACACATATGCCTTTGTGAGGATAGCTGAATGTACCGGCCAGGCGAGACCTTTATTGACTCTTCATATAAATCCTTATGCGTGGCACAACTCTCATATTTTTATTCAACACTCTAGCTTTTATTCGTAAAACTCACATGCTTAGGATTTGGAATTTTAGGGGTTTTGGTTGGGCGGACAAGCCTCTTTTATTTGAAGAGAAGAAAGCTATTCTTAGAGTTTCTCGACATTCACTTATTTGGTTTCGACTTAGTGGTCCACTTGTGAGGCTTCTTGATTTGGATGTCACCTGATATCCCTCCCGTCCTTGAGAGTGTTTGGCTTGTTTCGGCCATGATGTTGATCTGTGGAGAGTCAGATGTAGAATTGAAGCAAAAGCATGAAAATAAAGTGTGAAGGCAATTTATTAATTCACCATTAGATGCCTACAAGATATTCTTTTTGTTGCTTTTGAGGACTAGTTGGATTCTAAAGTTAGATGTGGATGATCTTTTCCAGAAAGGGATGTTATTCTTATGTGCAAGATTTATTTTAACAAAGAAATTACTTAAGAAGTCTAAATGTGAAAAGAAAGATAAAATTTTGTATAGAAAAATAGAAGTGAAAGAAAGAGTACAGAGAGAAGGGTTGAAGAAATGATACCTCACCCTTGTCTAGTGCACCCCCCTCTAACTTATCACTCACTCTGTCCTCAGAGTGTCAAAGTGATAGGTTGAGAAGTGCATGGACAAGGGCATTAGGCTTATGTTAATCCTTTGTTAGCTCCGTGTGTGCGGAGAAGATTAACTGCAAACTTTCCACGTAGAGCGTGGTAATTCACGTCTGTCATGTCCTCTACTGATCTTCTAAGGACCATGATAGTATACATCCAGTAGAGGACATGGAAGCCACAGTCGTTTGACTCTCAGAGTTGTTGAGGACATATGTGGCTGAAGGCTGGGCGATGAAAGTGTTCTTTATCGTACACCCTTGTGTGCTAGCTGAAAAGGTCATGTAGTTGGTCAGCACACTCCTTCGCCACCTCCTCTGTGGGCGTTCTTGGTGTTGTGTACTGGCTGTCAGAACTGTTATATATGATTGTTGTTCCATCATGAAGATTTGTCACCAGTAACAGCCAGTGCTCTGAATGAAGGAAAGGAAGCATGATAAACTTCAGAGTTGTATGCTGAAGGTAAGAGATAAGTGCCTCCGTGGTTCCAAAGTTTTTTATCTTTATAAGATCGTCCTTCATATAAGCTGACGCCATATAAACCGTAGGGTGATTCCGTCTAAGTATATATTGATAGGCGGTCATCAAACTCATAGATAGAGACCCTTTGAATTGAATAGTTCCATAGAGCGTATCTGCCATAACCAGAATATCACCGGCTATAAAAACAAGATCATCTCTCTCAGCATATAGCCTTGACATGAGGAGCCGGAGTTCACTGTCGGAGAGATTCTTGCAAGCTATAAGATCAAAATTAGGGAAAGTTGGTTCAATGGCAGATAGGGGCACCTTTTGTGAAGATGGTCTATTGATGGTGGCCCTGGTTAGCAATTCGATGTCCCCTTTATCATTCGTCAGATCAAAAGAGTAAGGGTCCCATTGTTTCTTCTCAGGGACCTTGGCCGGTTGTTGTTTCTCCAACTCCTTTATTGTTTGCCAGAATGGCTACTTTTGAGGACGTTGGATGGCCGAGTAGAGGTAGAGAGGGACGTCGTCAGGTACCATAGTTGGGTCCTTGAAGAACCTTCTGTCACATATTAGATCCATGGCGTAACGTCCTCGTAGGGAATGAAAATTCTCTGTGGCCAGCTCAGTGAAAGGGATTTGTTGATTGAGCACTTGGATGTTGCGTATAGTGTAGAAAGCGCAATCCCTAGATCCTTCTTGTGTTTGGACTTTGGGTTTATTATCTTGAACCAGGGTTGGCTCCAACCCTGGTGGAGAGATGGGCTTGTGGCCCAGATCAATTTCAGAAGCTGGAAAGGGATGCATCTAGCTTCCCCAGCTGCAATACCAACAAAATTAATTATTCCGGCCTTTAGTTCACTGGCGCAAAAATTGTACACCTTGGCGTCTTGAGCCGCGATGTCCACGATCATTAGCAGCCAGTGGCCAGAAACTTGAAAGGGCATAGTAATATAGCGTACCTTTCTAGCAATCCCCCTCTGCAACCGCTCGATAGATTTGTTTTGTAAATCTTTATATATTAGAATCATGGCCAGAGCAGGTGAGGCGTTAAGTACTGGTTGTAGATGTTTAGAGCTTCTGTAGATTTTGATAGAATTGGCAAGGAGGACACGGAAGATTTCCATCTTCACTGATGACTGTGGTCAAAGGATGGTGTAGAAATATTCACGTGTCAACTTGCGCTGAGTCTTTGTATTATGGTAGATAACATCTCCCCCTTCTTTGGAATCATCTACGATAGTGTTTAGGATGAAGATATCTTGAGCATCTAGGGTAGAGATGGCCGCCATGTCTAAATCGTGCATCTTGTGAGGTAGAGGTGGCGACGGGGGAATTTCTAGCAGAAGGTGGGAAAAAGTCTGCTCCAAATCATCTATGTAGTGCTGCAGATCTTCGTCTTTATCTGAATCAGAAGAAGATTTGAGATCTTCATCTGTATCTAAACTGACTCTTTCTAATTCATCCTGTTCTGGGGGAAATGGTGAAGATTGCTCCAGGACGGAGTGTTGTGGAAGGTTTGCTTGTGGTTGACTCATGCTGGTTCCGAATAAACATTGTTGGAACTCGGAAAAAGCTACTTCTTTGGAAATTTCCCCCAGAGATCCCATTGCAGAATAGTCAAGAAATTGATCCCCATATGACATGTTAACGTTGTCATTGTGAGTAGGGGATTTGGGATCTTTATCACCTTCCTGGTTAACTTTCTGCTATTTTGGTGCAGCTCCTCAGCTGGGGCCCTCCCCAGCATTGTCTGGTTCATCAGATTTATCGTCTAAGGAGGTGCTATTGTTGGAGTCAGATGAGGAGTCAGAATCCTCATCCTCATTTTCTTCTTCATCATCTTCTTCGTCTACCGCCTTATCTGTTGTCTTCTTTGGTGGAGGCTTCTTGCACCGCCAAGGGAGTGCTTGTAATTCGTCGAAAGCCACTTGCATATGCTCGTGTGTTTCAAGAAGTGTGTCGTGGGTTTCTTTGAGATCTGAATAACGAGCCTCGGCGGAGAGGAGTCGTGTAGAGAGATCCGTCACTTGAGTTCTTAATTGGTTGATTTCATTGTTGGATGACTCCTCTTGGTAGTTATTGAGTTGTGTGAGGGTGGTGTTGATGTCATCCAAGCACGTGCTTAAAGAAGTTTGTTGCTGCTTAAGTTTGTGCAAAGTTTCTGGCAATGGTTGATTTTGCACAGAAAGCTTGTCGACTTGCTTGGCCAGATCGTCTTGCTGGCTTTTCACCCCAAGCACCAACTGTAGCAGTTGTTGCAGGCGGTCGTCGATGCGGTTGACTTTTATGGCTGCAACTTTCTGCTGTTGGTGGATGCTTGAGATGATGCCTGGAAAGGCACGGTTATGCTCGTCAATCTTGGCGACTTATGTAGTTAGACCCTGCACACAAGAAAAAATAGATTGTAATATATTAGAAGGGTCGGTGAGGAGGTTTCAGATAACTTCAAATTGATGTCCGAATTCCTCACTGATGTTTGTAAAAGGGACCCCAGATGTGGAAGGGTGGGGTGGCTGGGGTCGGGGTGGAAGGGTGGTAGTGCCTTGCGAAAGAGACACTATTGATGGTCCCGCAAACTGCGTGGTGACTGTAGATGGAGTCACCAGTGGTATCGGGGTGGTAGCAGATGAGAAAAATGGTGACATTCCCGGTGAGAATGGTGGGGTCGAGAATGTTGAGGGAAAAAGGGTGGAGATGGGAGCGGAGGAGGTGAAGTCGGGTGTTGGAGTGGAGAATGGGATGCTTGAAGAGAAAAAGGTTGAGGTGGAAGATGTGGGTGGAGGTGTGGATGTGGGGAATGGAATTGTTGTTGGGGTTGTTGTGGAGAAAGGTGGGAGGGTGGTTGATGGTGGGATAGTAATGGATGGTAGTGTGGTAGGAGTGGTGGTGGTGGCAAGCTCATCATTTAGGCTCATGATGAATGAGTCTCATGATGAGGTATTGATATGGTCCTCAGGATGAGGGCGTTATGTCTCAGGATTTAGATTTGATGTCGGCGTCCCCGTCAGCTGTTGTGATGGTAAATGTGCCTTAGATGGTTGTTTTACCGGTATTTTTGTTACCCTAGCAGCCGGGGCAGTGATACTAAGTTCTGTGTGGCCTGATTTGGTTTTCTTCTCTTGTACTTTGACCGAAGCTAGGATTTTGGTAAGCTCTTCGTCAGTGAAGAGGAGCTTTTCCTTGTCATAATCTGCAAGCTCCAGAAGCGGTAGTAGAGTTCTAGAAGATTTTACTATAGGGCAGATAATGTAGTGCAATTTTGCATCCTTTTCTTTGATAATGTAAGAGTTCTTAAAGGTTTTCTCATTGGTAAGGATGTCTCCCTTGATCTACGTGCACCTGGGGAGTAATATTTCCATCTTGAGATATTTAAGAATGGAAGTTATGTGTCTACCCATGCAGATTTCTTTCCCTAGGGCGTATGCTGAAAACTTTTGTATCATGTGTCATCCAATGTTGACCGAATTCCCATGTAGGATGGACCACAAAATAAAAAGGTAAGAGGTGATAACATTCCCACCCTCTGTTTTGGGGAAGAGAGAACTTTTGAGAATTTTGTGAAGCGTGCGCACTAACCCAGAATGAATATTGGAGGCCTTGCAGGTCTTTGCCTCATAATTTGGGATCCCTGTTAGGGATTTCCAGAAGTTGTGTCTATTGAATTGGGAGCTCTCCGTGCTAACAGTTTTGGCCTTTTTTAGATGCTCCTGGTTGTCTATGAAGATTTCATTCAATAAATTTTCTATTATGACAACTTTGTTACCAAAAAGTTTGGTGACCAGCCTACGGTCACCTCTATCCCTTGCACTGTCCATAATGTCCACAGGTTCTTGGTTGAGATGTGTAAATAATTCTGTTGTGGGCTTGACGTATGAGATCTCAAGGACAAAGCACAGTCTTGAGAGATTTGTGTTATCGAGCAGGGTGAGGATTCAGTCATATATCCCCATCTTCATTAGTATGCTTGAGCAAACGTACTTTGTTGGTTTTAAAGTTTTGTCGATGGAAGGGAGGGTGTGGATGAATAGGTTTTCTGGTGGTGGTGCGGTAGTGGTTATGGCGGGGAAGATAGGAGCGTTGGTGGTAGCGGGAATGGTAGTGGGGGTGGTGGTAGCGGTTGATGGGATGTATCCCGCCAGGGTTTGTTCCCTAGCAGTGGCGGGGTGGACCTGCTTCCTTGCCTGTTTCTTCGTAGGTTTTTATTTTGCAGCTTCCTGGGCCTTTTGCTTCCCCTTGGTCTTTTCGGTTGGGGATTCGTCCTCAGAATTTGGTTCATATTCTGAGCCTTCTACACTAGAAGAAATTTCTTTGACTTCTTGCTCAGGCTCCTAGGATAAACATCTGTTGAGGCGGTCAATTTCACACATGACCGCTAGCATGTAGACCTTCAGTGGGATCTGTCCAGTCATGTTGTAGATGTCGACGACCTTATGGAGCTTGGCACGGTCCTCCATCAGTTTCTCCTTTGTCCAGAAAGAAGCGTCGACGGTTCTGGTGGCTTGTTTTACTGGTGAGGCCATTTCTGGAAAGTAATCAGAAAAAATCATGTGTTAGAAATTTTTTGAATTTGTATAGATAAAAAGGAAGAAGATTGCATTATGTAGGTGGTAATGTTTTTTAGGTGTTGTTGGGTCCAAACGGTTTGAAGACCGTTTGGGTCCAAACGGTTTGAGGACCGTTTGACACCAAACGGTTTGGAGACCGTTTGGGTCCAAACGGTTTGAGGACCTTTTGACACCAAACAGTTTGGAGACCATTTGGGTCTAAACGGTTTGGAGACCGTTTGGGTCCAAACGGTTTGGAGACCGTTTGGGTCCAAACGGTTTGATGACCGTTTGGGTCCAAACGGTTCAATTTTTGATGGAGCTTCCACTCGCGTGGAATTTCGTGCACCACTAAAAATCCTAAAGATTGTAAGTCTTTTGGTTTAGCCTTGCTTATACTAGATTGAGAACTCCACCCACGTATGCTGGGATATGTGGAAGTCTTATTGTAGTATAGTTAAGGGTTGAATCCACAGGACAACGGTCTTGTCGAGATTAACAAGATAGAAAACGTTAGAATTTCACTTAACTCCTTAACAGTTGGTATTTAGATCAAAGAGTTGATTTGGTTGTTTTAAACTAAGTGAAAGTAAAACAAAAGCAAGAAAGTAAATTTAAGGTTATAAACAATGTTAAGAAACCACTAGGATGTGATCGGCTTTCACCACCACTATGCATGGATCAAAACACACAATATAAAAACATAACCTGCAATAAGAGTCTAAACAGTCAGTATCTTTGTAGATTTAGTTTCCTTTCGGAGGACTAACTATGAGAAGTGTGGGAATGTTGCAACGCCAGCCATTCCCGAATGAATGGTCACATACTTTACATCATTCCCTTCACAAAGTGTGTTCCTCGACTTATCAAGGTTGTACTTTCATACGTCAACTAATTCCATTTCATAGTATGAAAGTACAACGATGGAAGTGAGTTTACTCCACTTCTTGAAAAACACTCCTAGATACTGAAACAGATGCATGGTGGATACATGCATCATGAACCAACATTCAATCGAGATTCGAATCTAATAGCACAAACGTAGACAATTCATACTAAAAGATAAAAGGTAACACAAGTTGGTGATCAAGCAACAAGCATTCATTAAATGATTGATGTTGAACTAAAAAGAAAGTATATCTCTATTGCAAACTATGGATTACATTGCATGGAATGAAAACATGGGTAGAGGGGCTACTCCCCACACCCTAGTGTATAAGACTACTCGCTCATGGTAAGGACAAAGAAGGAGGCAAGAAGAGAGAGAGAAAGTCATCTCCACGAAGGAGGGAGAAAGGTCAACCCATTGGAGAGAGAGAGCGACGATCTTCACACTTCGTAGGTTGCATGATGATGAATCCTCCTCTTCCCACCTTCTTTAGTGATGAGAGAGAAAGCAACTTCTGGATGGAGTGTGGATCTCAAACTGGCAGCCTCGGGGCGGTGGATGAAGGATGGAACAACTCTAGAGCAGCAGAGGCAACCTTTGGACGTCTTAAAACTTGATACCTTGTGAGGACCCTTTGGGTCTTATTTATAGGCTTTGAGTGAAGTCCAAACGGTTTGGGCAGTTTTGAGCTCAAACTGTTGTGAAAACCGTTTGGGTTCTAAGACCGTTTGGATTCTTGCGGTTTCGAAACCGTTTGGACTCTCGCGGTTTTGAAACCGTTTGCCTTTATTCAGTCTGGGAACCATGTAACTTTGTGCTGTCTCAAGACCAGTTGATCTCTATTCGGTCTTGGGACCATTTGGCTTTGCACGGTCTTGGGACCGTTTGGTTTTATGCGGTCTCGGGACCATGCAACTCCATGCGGTCTCAGGACCGTTTGGCTTTGCACGGTCTCGGGATCATTTGGTTTTATGCGGTTTCAGGACCGTGTAACTCCATGCGGTCTCGAGACCATTTGGCTTTATGCGGTCTCGGGACCATGTAACTGCATGCGGTCTCGATACCATGTGACTCCATGCGGTCTTGGGACCGTGTGACTTCATGCGGTCTCGAGACCGTGACTCCATGCGGTCTTGGGGCCGTGTGACTTCATGCGGTCTCGGGACCGTTTGTCTTTGCACGGTCTTGGGACCAGTTGGTGTTTATGCGGTCTGGGGACCGGGTAGTCTCCAAACGGTTTTGGGACCGTTTGGTCTCCAAACGGTCTCGGGACTGTTTGGAATTTTTGTGATTTTTTTGGTATTTTTCTATAAGAATAAAAAGGAGAAAAATTAATCTAATGGTATATTTGAAATAAAGGAGGAAAGTTAAGGATTCTATCTAATTTATCTGAGAAAGAGTATGGAAAACTAAGGAAAATTATTAAGATAACATCACAAAATGGGAGGTTATCACGGGCCTTGTCCCTATTGTACACTCTATGGTATGCCATGATTATAGAATGAGTGATAACACTCAATGTTGTGTGCCTCAAGGAATTATGCTGATCTGATTGTACATCTGATCCAAAATTAAATGAATTTTTTGCCGACTTGATTAATGGGCATTGTATGGTCTAAATTCTAGATCTGAACAAGGCTCCCATTACGATTCTACATGTGTATGTATATACGCCCTGGTTAGGATTTTAAATCATCCTTTATTATGTTTACAAGATGACATCCGTCGTACTCTAGGGTGTACTCTGCCTTTTTCGAGAGTGCTCCTCTTTGTAATCTCTTC
Organism: Alisma plantago-aquatica; assembly: GCA_963693085.1. NCBI lineage: Eukaryota > Viridiplantae > Streptophyta > Magnoliopsida > Alismatales > Alismataceae > Alisma > Alisma plantago-aquatica. The sequence goes on from OY856413.1 coordinate 37,552,586, forward strand.
TCTGAAATTGTGAAACTTCCACCCCCTCTCGGGGAGTAGGTCAACCCGACTGAACCTTGTAAATCTTGGATTCTCTTGTTGTGAGATTGTTCTCTATATTATCTTCTAGTTATTATGTACAGACTCATCGTATTCTCTTGTTCAAATTTTAAAAGATTGGTATCAAAGCCCCATGTTCAAGATCCGAACGATGACAAGTTTATACAAGATCGAGAAGTTTGATTTCTCAATCAACTTCAGGCTATGGCAGATCACGATGCATGGGGTGATTGTGTAGCAAGGAGTCACTATGGATCTCAAAGGGATCGAGAAGATACCAACCACTATGAAGGTTGAAGAAAAGAAAAAGATGGACCAGAAGGCTCTTGCCGCCATCTAGTTATTCTTGGACTACAAGGTTTTGCTGAAGTTGCCAAGGAGACTACTGCTATAGGGATTTGAAAGAAAGTCAAAGATCTCTACATGACAAAGTCTCCCAAAACCAAACTCTATCATAAGCTGTGTCTCTAACTACTGTTCATGGTGGAAGGTATTTCTGCCGTGATCACATTGACAAGTTTACTTCTATTATTATGGATCTTGAAAACATAGATATTAAGCTTGAAGATGAAGATAAAGCTCTTATTCTATTATATTCGCTCCCTCCCCTCATATAAGAAATTTTGTGAAACTATTATATATGGACAATTTTCAATCATGGTGGAGGATTTTATATCCTTGTTGTTGTCGAAGACCATGGTTGATAAATATCTAATTACTTCTTCTTGTGAGAGTCAGTCAAAGGCTCTTATGGTGAGGGGTTGAGAAAAAGAAAAAGAAAAAACAAGAAGGAGACTTACAAACCTAAGTCAAATCCAAGAAGGTCTATAAATATTGTAAGAAAATTGGACACATTGTTGATGATTGCTACAAGTTACAAAACAAGAAGAAGAGGGAGAACGATGGTGAAAAATAAGAACAACTTGTAGATGCTAATGTAGCACGAGAAGATCCATATTATGTTCTTATGGCATCATCATCCACAAATTTATAAACTTCATGGATTCTGGACTCAGGCTGCTCACATGACATGTGCCCGCATAGATATTGGTTTTCTTCATAGGAATACTTTGATGGATGAATTGTAAACATGGAAAATGATTCTACTTACAAGACTATTGGCATTGGGTCAATTCTCATAATGATGTTTGATGGAGTCATCCGAACTATTGCAAATGTCTGTCATGTTCAAGGCCTTCAAAAACCTCATATCTATTGGCTTGCTTGAAGTGAATGATTTTCCATACAGAAATAAAATGGAATTTTGTCCACTACTAAAGGAGATAGTGTTCTAATCAAGAGAGTAAATATTTCAAGAAACCTTTACAAGATGCCTGGTGAAACTATGACCGGTGTAGCTTCTACTACTTCTTCCTCAACCACTCTAAATTTGGATACCACAAAATTATGGAATATGAGATTGGGACACATGAGTCAGAAAGGTTTCGATGTTATTAAGTAAGAGAGTATGATTGGCTAGTCAATCCTAAGTCTAATGACTCCTAGATTTGGAAAAATATGCTCAAGCACAGAAATGATATTCTCCCTCAAGTTCAATTCTTCTTGGAAAATGGTTCTCATTTCTTTTTGTGGAAGGGTCCCTAGTGTGGTGGAGGTACTTATTTTGTTGATCATGTTGATATACATCTTATGAGAAGGCTTGGCATCGGTGATAAATATCATGTTGAGTCATGGATCAAAGATAATAATTGGTTCATTCCTAGTGTCGTGGAGGCGATAAAGCTCTATTGATTCTTCAAAGTCTTTCTAAGCCTAAAGCTGATGCTATTAATTGAGTATCTATTGCTGGAAAGGAGATCATCTCTATTAAAGATCGTTGGGACCTATGTAGGACTAAATTTCAACGTTTGAAATGGGCTAAATATATTTGGTGTAGCTTGATTCCAAGGAATGTTTCTATGTTTCTTTGTAAATGCTATCTTAATCACCTTCCCACTTATGATGTTCTAAAGAAATTTTCTTTGCAGTTTCCTTTTGTTTGACTCTTCTGCTGGAATAATGAAGAGTGTGCCCACCATTTTTTTTCTCTTGTCAATTTTGCTCAGAGTTATGGGCTCTTTTTAGTTCAAATAACATATTTGCCCCAAATTGCCTGAATGATATTCTGACTCTGAGTAATAAAGCTAGAAATACTACCTTCTTTCTCATTTAGCACATATGGAATGAAAGAAATAGGAAATTTTTTAGTGAGAAGTCTTGTGATTCCAAAAAGCTATGGCCCCTTCGTACTCATGATATAAATATCATGTACATGTAGTTTTTTCATTTTTTTTATTTGTATAGTTACTCTCTAAGCCTTTGTCTTTGTACAGAGGTTAAACACTCTGATTCATTGGTTCAATATAAAGGAGGCACACATAGTTCAACAAACAAAAGACTTCTCGGTGATGTCTGTACTGGAAATTTGGATTTTTGTGAGCACTATGTAATGGGAAAGCATAAAAGGTCAAATTTTCAATTGCAAGCCATACTACAAAGGTATTGTTGACGATATTCATTCCAACATCTGGGGTCCTTCTCAAGTGTCTTCCAAGTGTGGTGCCATATATATGTTTACTTTCATTGATGATTTCTCAAGAAAAGTGTAGGTGTATTTTATGAAGCATAAATCTAAAACTTTTGATCAGTTTAAGAAATGAAAGATGTTGGTTTTAAAACAAATAGGGAAATACATCAAAAGGCCGAAGACAAATAATGGCATGAATTTTTTCTTCTTCTGAATTTAATGAATTCTGTCAATCTGAAGGTATTTCAAGAAGCCACATAGTGAGATATAGACCTGAGAAAAATGGCAATACAGAATGTATGAACATAACTCTTATAAAGCATGGGTGATGCATGCTGATTAGTGTAGGTTTTACCAAAGATTTTTGGGCTAAAACCATCTCCACTACATGTTATCTTATAAATCATTCTCCATATACTCCACTGGGTTTTAAAGCTCTAGAAGTGGTATGGTCTGGTCATCCTACAAATGACTCAAATCTTCATATTTTTGGTTTCCCTGTATACGTCTATTCAAATGAAGGAAAACTTGAGCCTAGATTGAAAAAGTGCATTTTTTGGGGTTATGTTGATGGTATGAAGGGTACAAATTCTGGAGCACTGAGCCAAAGTCAACAAAGTTCTTGATTGAAAGAAATGTCACCTTTAATGAGTACGCTATGTTTTTAGCAAATCCAGATGGTGCTACATCTTGTGCTGCAAGTCATTCTCAAAATTCCACAGAGCAAGTGGAGGTTGAATTTAGTGCACACAACCCGAAACCTCCTATTGTTACACAAGAAACCCCATATATTGATGACAATGACACTCTTAAAGCACATACATATACTATTGCTTCTGGAAGAGAGAGAAAACATATCAGACCACCTATAAGGAATTCAGATGATGTCATTGCGTATGCCTTGGGTACTGCAGATGAGACAAATGATTATGGTGAACCATCTACCTATGTTGAAATTGTGTCAAATCTAGATTCCACTATGTGGATTGCAGCTATGAAGGAAGAGATGGAGTCACTTCAAAAGAACAACACTTGGGTGCTTGTTACTCCTCTTTCCAGAGAGAAGATTGTTGTATGTAAAAGGGTATTCAAAAGGAAGGAAGCTGGTCCTGAAGATACTACTATAGGGCCCAAAGCACATTTAGTTGCAAAATCCTATAGTCAAGTGAAAGGTTTGGATTAAAATGATATTTTTTTCTCCCATTTTCAAACACACCTTCATCATATTTCTATTGGCATTAGTTGCTAGTTATGATTTGGATCTTGAGAAACTTGATGTAAAGACTACATTCCTCCATGGTAACTTAGAGGAACAGATCTACATGCAACAATCTGAAGTTTATGTATCTGTTGCAAAGAAGGATCATGTGTGCTTACTGAAGAAGTCTCTTTATGGCTTGAAGCAATCCCCATTCCAGTGGTATCATAAATTTCATTCATTCATGGTCAAGGATGGATATTCCAGGAGCAGATATGACACTTGTGTCTATTTGAAGAAATTTCCTGATGAGTTTCTTATTTATCTCTTGATTTTTTTAGCAAAGTTAGGAGGCTATCTATTCATCTCACCCTCCTCTTGCAGGCAAAAAGTTGGCAAAAGTACAAGTAAGATCTTCAGAAACTGAATTAAAATTGGTAGTACTACTACCATTACATTTATCTTTATCCACCCACCTCTTAACTATGTTAGGAGGGAAAATAGACCTAAACTTACCATGATGGTGTTTTAGGTGGTACTTTGCTAGGATATCAGTAGTGCCATTACATCTTCTATGTGCCTTCACTATCTTCCAGTTTGGATATTTTTTCAGTCGGCTTTGAATGTTGTCAATTTGATTTGCAAGCTTAGGATTTTGGCTAGGATGTTCCTTCAACGATTCAAAAACCACCTTACAATCTATCTCTATAACCAAGTTACATATAGATATTTCATGTGCTCTGTGGACAACATTTTCAATTGCTATGATCTCAGCTTGCGCAGCTGAGCCAACCACACAGTTCCATCCCATTGCCTCTATCCATTCACCCTTGTGATCCTGAAGAACCACTATTGTAGCACTCCTATTTTACCTATAGAGCTGCGTCAATATTCATTTTGAAGATACATGGTAAGGGTGTCTACCATCACACATTTTTGGGACAGGTGTTAGTTGTCATGCGGGTGCTATGGTCAGAATGGTTACTTTGAATTGAGAGCTCCACTTCCTTCAAGATGAAAAGAACCTGGTTCTCAACTGGATGAATAGCTTTGTCAAAGACATATTAGTTCCTACATGTCCAAAGGTACCAGTAGGTGATCATAAACCGGCTTTGGTGTAAGTCATTTCCTATTAGTCCCATCTTAACCCAGTTGCTCAAGTTTGTGTTAAAGAAGTCATTTTCCATGTCATTTTGTAGTAGATGTTTCCAAACTTCAATGGCATATATACAATCACAAAAAGCATAAAGACTAGTTTCCTCATGTTCATTGCAGTGTTCACAAGTGCTCACCATAGTCATATGCCTTCAGACACATCTATTGTTTGTCAGCACTGTATCATGTGCTAGTGTCCATACAAGGAACTTGACCGTAGTGTTAACCTTGGCCTTACAGATCTTATTCGACTCTCCATCCACTGAGGTTTCTATTTGAGAGAGACATAGGTTGTATGTTGAACTAGTTGTGTATCGACCGTGGTAAAATGTCTTCCAGACTTTCATATCATCTGTGTTAGTGTTCCTTGGTGGTTTGATACTCAGAATGGTGTCCACCCTTTCATTCAATAGCCAGTTCTTTAAGAACTCTATGTCCCATCTGCCTTCATCTATGACAACATTGGCAATGCGGAGGTCAATAAGATCATCTGGGATGGTTCTAATGAGTAGTTGGTGTAGCGTTGTTTATTGGTTTGTCCATTTATCACTCCAAAACATGGTGGCTTCTCCATTCATGATCTAAATGAAGGAGTTCCCCTCAATAATGGTTTTACCACGTAAAGAAGCCCTTGCCAACCTTGATACATTGGGTATCATCCCTGCATTGTAATTATTGTATTTTTCTCTCATAAATCTACACCAAATGTTAGTTTTATTAGCTGCTATATCCCATGTGTTCTTCAAGATAAGTGCCATGATCCATTCATGCATTCTCTTAATTCCCAACCCTCCATTCTCCATGGTGCTTGTCACCTTGTCCCAAGCAACTAGAGAAATCAAATGAGATTTATGGCTACCTCCTCAAAGAAATTTTTGGATGCTGCTATCAATAGGATCACATAGGCTCACTAGAAGGACTTCTGTCTGCATAACATACATTGGTATGGCATTGAGAGTTGATTTAGTGAGACCATAGAGGCCAACAAGAGACAGACATTTTGTCTCCCATCCACTGATTTATGAATCTACTTTGTCTAAAATCTTAGAATAAGTTATTTTTGTGACTCTTGAATGTAGAATGGGTACTCCAAGATACTTACCCAGATCTAGTGTTTCCATAAATTTGCTGATACGAGTGATCTCCTTTCTGGTATGTCTAGGTATGTTGGCAACATAAAAGATGTGTGTCCTTATTATGGATATAGCTTGGCCTGATGCCTTCTTGAAAGTTTTGAAACATTTGATGATTGTATGCATATGGTCTCTAGAGGCATGGATGAAGAGTATTAGGTCATCAGTGAAGAACAATTGAGAGATCTTAATTCCACTCTGACCAAGCATGATAGGTTTCCATTTACCCTGACGAACCAATTCTTCGATCATTTGACAGAGTTGTTCAATGCATAAAATGAAAAGGTAGGGGGATAGTGGATTGCCCTGGTGCAAACCCCTACTAGCTTTGAAAGAGGTGGTACTTTTACCATTCCATAGGACCGCCGCCTCTTCAGTTGTAATGGAGTTCATAATATAGTTGAAAATTTTTGGCAGCAATTCGAGTTTCAGAAGTGTATCCTTGATGAAATGCCAAGATAGCCCATCATAAGCTTTGGCTAAATCAACTTTAATGGCCATGCATCGTGCACTGATTTTCTTCTTCATGGTATGGATAACCTCTTGGGTGAGGTAAATGTTATCTGTAATTTGCCTATTTGGGACAAAATTGCTTTGACTTTGGGATATCCATTCAGGGATGTGTGGCTTGAGGCGTTCAACCACCATTTTAGAGGCCAATTTCAGACAAATATCATTAAGAAAAATTGTCTATAACTGTTCATAAGATTCAAGCTTGGACACCTTAGGAATGAGTATAATAATGGAGTTACAAAGTTCACTGCTCAGGTTCCTTCCCTCAAGGGCATGTTTCACCGTGTTCTTGACTAATTTTCCCACTCTATTCCAGTTGTGTTGGAGAAAGTAGCCATTGATACCTCTAGGACCCATGGCTTTGTAAGGATTCATAGATTTTAGTATCTCAAGGATTTCTGTGTCTTCTGACTCCTTTCCAATGCTGAATTTTTGTAGTTGGTTCAGGGTTTTGAACTTTGCTGGGATAGCATCGAGCTCAGACTCATTTATGGTAACTATTGTAGTGAGAAGCTTCTAGAAGTGCTCTCAGACAAAGGCTTTGAGTTCTATATTTTCACTAATCTAGTGTCCTTCCTGATCCTTGAGCATGGTTATGGTATTATGGTGACGTCATCGATTGACGTATACACTATAGAATTTTGTATTTGTGTCTCTATTTTTGAGCCAATTGAAATGGCTTCTGGCCTTCCATTCTACCTCTGCTTCTAACAAAATTTTATGCAACTCAACTTTCATATCGATGTAGATTGTATCAGTGATAGAGTTATAGCAGTGCTCCAGATCCTTCTCGAGAAGAGTGATGTTCCTCAGAATTCATTTTTTTTTATTTCTTTTCCTTTGTTGAGAATTGTTCTTGTCCCAGATGAGAATGGCAATCTTTGCACTATCATGAGCTTCATTGAAGTTGATGCTTTGGTTCTAGTGTTTCACAAGTAGTTTTTTGAACTCTTTGTCGTATGCCCAAGCAGTTTTGGCTAGAAAACATTTCAACCTGTCCTCCCTGAGAATGGATTTCACTAAGATGGGGCAGTGGCCAGATTGAAGGCGAGGTAGATGCTCTAATATGAAATGTGGATAAGTGCAGATTAAAGTGTCGTTTTCGACAACACGGTCAAGTCTTTATTGGAGGGAACCTCTCTTGAAAGTGAATTTAGGACCAGAGAAACCCAAGTCTGCGAGTCTTGCTTCTGCCAAACTTTCCTGAAAGAGCCTTACTTTCGTGTGATTATAATGTATGCTGCCAGATTTTTCTTCCGGATTGGTTGTGGTATTAGAATCCCTAACACAATCCATGGTTTTGTAAATTTAACTCCCATCTGTGAGTCTTGCTTCTGCCAAAGTTTCCTGGAAGAGCCTTACTTCTGTGTGATTATAATGTATGCTGCCATATTTTTTTGCCGAATTGGTTGTGGTATTAGAACCCCTAACACAATCCATGGTTTTGTAAATTTAACTCCCATGCAAATAAGATGTTTCTAGAGCAACCTTTCTAATAGAGGGATATGGATTTGCGTATAGAAATGTGATGATGGTGTCATTTTTAACACGACAAGTTACAAATTGTCTATGATAGTTCAGTATTTCGACAATGCATTCAAGCTCCTTCCAGTAGATCTAGATGCCACCCACAAATCCTCTCGCTTCCACTCTAAAGGATTTGTCAAAACCAAGTTTTTTGATAGTCTGCTCCATCCTTGTACCACTTATCCAAGGTTCTAGCACTACAATGACTTTGGGTCTGAACTGGAAGATAACGTTTTTGGCTAAATTGGACATTATTAAACCCTTTGTTTTGATGATGACAAACATTTCATTCTTGAGGATCTAACTTGTTATTTGAGCATTTCAGGGATAAACAAATAAGGAAGTGTATAGTTGAAGATCTAGACAAATTGGAAGATCAACATGCTTAGATTGCTTTTATTTTCATGATTGTACTCAATGTAAAAACTTGTACAAGTATATAATGTACAAGTACATAAACATCATGTAAATCAAGAGTTAGATCTTCCCTATCCACTCATAAAACTTATATAGACCATCCCCTAAGATTGAAGCACAATTACACATTGATACACACACTTAGTACATGGGTCAACACATTGAAATAGGGACTTTCTCAGTCGACAAAGTCCTCGACCGAGACACCCTCGGTCGACAATATTCTCGATCGAGAATGAACCCTACTAGCCATTAGAATGAGTTAGCAAAGTAGTTGGGAGTTGGAATCGAATGTTACAACATATTGACCTTAATCTCCCATTTGTTCGACAAAAAGCTCGACTGAGACAAGCTCGGTCGATAAACGTTTCGACCAAGAGAAGTTCTTGACTGCACTTTTCAGCACCGAACAACTAGCCGTTGCAATGTAATAAGTGGACACCTAGTGGCTAGTTGAGCAGTAAGAGCACCCTAGAAAGTGTCTAGAACAACCCTAATCATACGTAATACATTCCTATAAATAGGAGAGGCCTTAGGACACCCAAAGCATCACTTATGCATACAATTACACTTGAGATTCATTCTTAGTGAGGAACAAGCTGAGCTACACTTGCAATCTATTTCTTTGCACTCTACATTAGTGTCCTATAGCCTAGCATCTCCTAGGCACCACACTACCACATTCATCTACAGTGGGCATGAGATCAATACGCTTGATATAGGATCAAAGCGCTGTACTCATTGGTAACATATTTTCTTTCTTCCAATCTTATTCCTTTGTATTGTATTTTGTTCTCCTTGACTACTCCTAGGTTGGAGGCTATCGGAGGGAGGTTCATAGAACTACTTCAGGTGGGAAGGATGCTCCCAGTGACTTGAAGCTACTTCAGAAGGCTGTCTTAAAGGTTGAAGCTACTTCGGGTGAAGGCTACTTCAAGGGTGAGCTTGGAGTTACTTCAGAAGGATGCTTCTAGGAGGTTTGAGGCTACTTCAGGTGAAGGATTCTTCAAGAATTATAAGGTGATTGTATTTTATGTAACATCCTTGCTAGGTAATAAAATAAATCACTTTCAAAATCTCAGTTGGAAACAATCGGGTAGTGGACTGACTCCCTTAGATTTCTAAGGGTGGAACCACTCTACATCCTTGTGTCTTCCTTGTTTCCTCCTACTTGTTCAAGTGCTCAATTGTTTTAAATTGTTTTTAAAACTCCAAAAAGCTCTATTCACCCCCCTCTAGATCTTTCAATTGGTATTAGAGCAGGTCTTCAATGATCTTTAACAAGCCTTGAAGCATGGGGGATGGTGTGCTCAACAACCTAAACCTAGAGGAAACTTACGTAGCTCGTCCACCACCATTTGATGGAAGCAATTACAGCTATTGGAAGAGAAGGATGCAGTTTTACTTTCAAGGCATTAGTTGGGAGCTTTGGAGGATGGTGTCTACTCCATATGAGCTTCTGGAAACCGAATATGCTACATGGGATATCAATACGGTAAAGTAAGCTCAACTAAATGCCAAGGCTGTAAGTATTTTATATTGTTCCATTTCAGTAAGTGAATTTAATAGAATTTCTTCATGCAAAACTGCATATGATATATGGCATAAACTTTCTCTTACACATGAAGGAACTATACAAGTTAAAAATTCTAAGATTAGTATGCCTAAACAAAAGTTTGAACAATTTTGTATGGAACCAAATGAGTCCATTAGTGAAATGTATGCAAGATTTTCTACTATCATTAATGGTTTGAGTGCATTAGGAAAATTCATAAGTGAAGAAGATCAAGTATCCAAGATTCTTAGGTGCTTGCCACTAAATTACAAACCAAAGGTGACGACTATTGAAGAAGCCAATGATCTCACAAGATTGAGGATGGAACAACTGATTGGCAACTTAGAGACTCATGAAGTCACCCTTGAAGAAGAAGAAAGATTGGAAGCTGAACACAAAAAGGAGAAAAGAAAGGACATTGCACTCAAGGCATCATCCAAAATTAGTCATGACACAAGTGAAGAAGAAAGTGAAGAAGAAAATCTCATTGTAAATGGTAAGCAGTATAGAAGATTTAAAACTAACAAAACTTGTAGTGTTTCTTCTTCCTCTAGGTGCTTTGAATGCGGCAAAAGGGGACATTTAAAAAGAGATTGTCCCAAACTCAAGAAAGGAAAGAAATCATCTCACAAGAAGAAGGAAAAAGCCTACAAATCTGCCTGGGATGACTCAAGTAATGATAGTGAGGATGGAGAAGAAGTGGAGTGCCTTATTGCTACAACAAATGAAGAAGAAGATGAGGTAAGTCTTTTTGATTTATCTAAAGAAGAGTTAATTGCTAGCATTGAAGAATTACATGATAAATATATTGATTGTAAAAAGAAACTAAAAAGAGTTACAAAAAATAATGAAGTATTATGTGATCAATTAAATGATTTTTCTTCTGAAAAGGAAAGTATTATTTCTGAAAATTATACCTTGAAATCATCTTTTAATGGCTGCAATATGAAGTTGCTTACTCTAGAAACAACCTATATCTTTCTTTCTCAAGAAAAGGTTGAACTACTTGCAAAATTGAATGATCTTCAAACTCAACCTATCTTGTGTACTAACTTAGATTATGATGTTGTTATCAAAGAAAGAGATAGTTTGTTATCTAAACTAGAGCAAGCAAAGTTAGATGCTAAATGAAGAATGGATGAAATTGCTAAGTTACAAAAGGAAATTAGTAGCTTGAAAAACAATGGTATTCTTGATAAGATCCTAAAAGATTCTTCTGGTCCGATTGGAAGGAGTGGACTAGGTTATAATCCCAAAGGTAAATCCTATCAAAAACCTAGAGTGAGAAGGACACACGTACCCAATACGAAAGTTATATATGTTCCTAAAGACAATCTAGCTAAGAAGAGAAATGAAATTGATTTTATATGTTGTCATTACTTTTTACATCTTGGACATTATTCATTCTCCTATCCATGCAAGAAAAAGGATGTTGATCTAGTTTGGATTTCTAAAACCTAGAGATTTGAATATGATTAGTTGAGATTTGACCTAAAACATTATTTTGATATTAAAAAAGTCTTATCTCAACAAAATCGAGCTCTAATTTCCATATTCTTGTAAAATTGAATTGAAAGTAATTTATGTTTTACTTGCAAAAGAAAACAAAATAGAAACAATCTCGGCCGACAACAAGTTCGACTGAGACACTCTTCGGTTGAGAAAATTGTTGACCAAAGGAGTTTCTATCTCAAACCTACATTTTCTGGAGAAATAGTAAAATTATCGGTCAAGAAAGTTGTCGACCGAGAACATTTCGGTCGAGAAAATAGTCGACCAAGTAAGTTACTGTTTTAAGCCTAAAAAGACTTGAAAAACATCCTACTGACAAATACTTCGAGCGAACTACACTCGGTTGAGAAATTTGTCGACCGAGGGATACTCTGTCAGAATTATTTTATAAAAGATAAAAATGAACTTTACATATTATATTGCTTTAAATATTTGAATCAAAAGGAAGAATATATGGGCATCAAAACTTTATACTTTGCATGATCAAACTGTCTCAAATAAGTATACAAGAAGAAAAGATTGGTTTTATTCAAGGAAAAATACTAATAGCAAAACCATTGGCATAAGAGATTTTGCTCAACATTAACATTGAAAACAAAAGAAGTAATCATAAAAGGAACTTAGTTAAAAATATAATCATCATCATTGTGAGAAAATTTATGTTTTGAGCATTCTAAGGAATTATGACAAGATAATCTCACTCACATAAATTAATCTCTAAAAGGAAAATTTAATCTGATGGTTTTATTTTAAAATCATTCAACACGTATGAGAAAAATGAAGAACTAATAATAATCATAGACAACAAGATCAAGTAATATTCTAGAAGTGGTTCATTGGATAACTCATGAAAATGCATATATTGGATATCTACATAACTTCCTCTCAGTCAAAAAAGAGTTTGACCAAGGGGCGCCCAGGTCGAAGTCAAGGTCAACCTAAAATAAGCCTGACAAAATGCTTATTTGTAAATCATTCACCTGCACTCAACCTAAGTATATTTGCTCAATATGTTAAAAACAAATTGATTCATTACCTTACTTATTCAGTTGAACTTCAAAAGCTAGTATCCTTAAAGTAATCTTGGAGCCTACAACATTCTTGAATATGATGATCTTAACTGAATTCTCTAAACAAATTAGGGCTTAACATCCCGTATATTTGGTTAGAGATACATTCATTGATTCCATTATGAGCCTAAAGGAATCTCATATCATTTCAGGGCTTAACATCCCTTGTAAATGGTTGAGAAACTGTTAAAATATATTCATGAGCCTAAAGGATTCTCATGCCATGTCAGGGCTTAACATTCCTTGTAAATGGTTGAGAAACTATTAAAATATATTCATGAGCCTAAAGGATTCTCATGTCATTTCAGGGCTTAACATCCCTTGCAAATGATTGAGAAATAAATCATGACTTTTGAATTATGGCAAAATTTTACATTCATGTTACAATATATGATTAAGGGGGAGTATCTCATTCAGGGGGAGTAAATTGGTTATATGGCTATCTTTTTGAAATGACAAAGGGGGAGAAATAATAAGAATAAAAATAAATGAGTTTCATAATCTCTTGGCTTCACATAAATTATTGCTATATTCCTTAAAGAGTTGGATACTATGTTCCATATCTCTTTTGAATAAACAAGAGAATATCTACATAAGGTAAAACACATGTATGAAACTCATGCTATTTAAATTCATCTGATTTATATTATAGAAATGTTTGTCATCTTCAAAAAGGAGGAGATTGTTGGCTAAATTGGACATTATTAAACCCTTTGTTTTGATGATGACAAACATTTCATTCTTGAGGATCTAAGTTGCTATTTGAGTGTTTCAGGGATAAACAAATAAGTAAGTGGATAGTTGAAGATCTAGACAAATTGGAAGATCAACATGCTTAGATTGCTTTTATTTTCATGATTGTAGTCAATGTAAAAACTTGTACAAGTATATAATGTACAAGTACATAGACATCATGTAAATCAAGCATTAGATCTTCCCTATCCACTCACAACACTTAGATAGACCCTCCCCTAAGATAGAAGCACAATTACACATTGATACACACACTTAGTACATGGCTCAACACATTGAAACAAGGACTTTCTCGATCGACAAAGTCATCGACCGAGACACCCTCGGTCGATAATATTCTCGACCGAGAATGAACCCTAATAGACATTAGATTGAGTTAGCAAAGTAGTTGGGAGTTGGAATCGAACATTACATCACATTGACCTTAATCTCCCATTTGGTTGACAAAAAGCTCAAATGAGACAAGCTCGGTCGACAAACTTCTCGACCGAGAGAAGTTCTGGACTACACTTTTCATCACCAAACAACTAGCCGTTGGAATGTAATTAGTGGACACCTAACAGCTAGTTAAGCACTAAGAACACCCTAGAAAGTGTCTAGAACATCCCTAAGCATATGTAATCCATTCCTATAAATAGGAGAGGCCTTAGGACACCCAAAACATCACTTGTGCATATAATTACACTTAGGGGTGTAAATGGGGTGGGTACGGTGCGGGTCTGGCCATACCCATATCCATACCCATCTAATTTAGCGGGTCCGGTTCCGATTCTAGACCCGCATAATATAAAACCTGGACCTACACCATACCCGTACCTGCAATTATAGCGGGTATGCGGGTAAGCGGTTCTATAAAAATCATATTATGTAAGAGAAATGCCTATGTTCTATATATTTTAAGACAACTAGATATTGTTATTATATAGCATGTTAACATGCAATAGTTATATTAGATAATGCTATATTTTATACATTAACATTAATTGAGTTAATTGTTTACATATTTGTAGTCATCTTCATAACGTTTAACTTATGTAGAAAGTAATGTAAATTAGTAGACATTTTGAGTTTTAAGTTTACATATAATGTTCATTATTGAAACTAGAATAATTAATTCTTTATGATATGACTAGTCTCAACATTATTGTGGTTAGAGTAGGATATAATATCAAGAATTATATTAATTAGACTAGTAAAGTATTATGTATATAACATGTTATTTAAGTAGTTACTTATGTATAGCGGGTACACGGGTCTAGCGGGTCTGAGTCCAAGCATACCCATTATTGGATCCACTTATATGCGGGTCCAAGGGTATACGGGTCCAAGGGTATGCGGGTATAAAAAATTAGACCCGTGACGGGTTTTTTAAGGGTCCAAATTTGCGGGTCCGCAGGTCTATCCGTACCCATTTACAACCCTAATTACACTTGAGATTCATTCTTAGTGAGCAACAAGTTGAGCTACACTTGCAATATGTTTCTTTGAGCTCTACATTAGTGTCCTATAGCCTATTATCTCCTAGTCACCACACTACGATGTTCATCCATAGTGGATAGGAGATCAATACGCTTGATATATGATCAAAGCACTACACTCATTGGTAACACATTTTCTTTCTTCCAATCTTGTTCCTTTGTATTGTGTTTTGTTCTCCTTGACTACTCATCGGTTGGATGCTGTCGGAAGGAGGTTCGTGGAGCTACTTCAGGTGGGAAGTCTGCTCCCAGTGACTTGAAACTACTTCATAAGGTTGTCTCAAAGGTTGAAGCTACTTCAGGTAAAAGCTACTTCAAGGGTGAGCTTGGAGTTACTTCAGAAGGCTACTTCTAGGAGGTTTGAGGCTACTTCAGGTGAAGGCTTCTTCAAGGGTGTAGATGGTGATTGTATTTGATGTAACATCCTTGTGAGGTAATAAAATAAATCACTTTCAAAATCTCAGTTGGAAACAATTGGGTAGTGGACTGACTCCCTTAGATTTCTAAGGGTGGAACCACTCTACATCCTTGTGTCTTCCTTGTTTCCTCCTACTTCTTATTCAAGTGCTCAATTGTTTTAAATTGTTTTGAAAACTCCAAAAATCTCTATTCACCCCACCTCTATATCTTTCACAATTCTCTAAGATTGTAGCATGACTCCGATCTAACAATCTTGGGTATATTACAACACAAGATATTCTGCATCAAGGTAGGTAGGGTGGGGAAAAAAATTAGGATAGGTCCACTGGGTTTTGGTTTTCCTTGTCTTCCTCACCCATAGAAATTTACTCTGTGCTCATCTCCCTCCCATCATTCATCCCCTTTCAGATGGTATCTGTCTTACATGCTATATTTTGTGGGCTTCTTTTGGTCTGTTCATTTGAGGGGATGTTTTGGGGTTTACCTTTTCATTTCATCTTTGTTCTAGGCCCCTAAATATCATACCCTCAGAAAAAGGGTGGAGGCCATGGCTTCATTTATTTCTTTGATGTGGTCAGGCATGCATGTCTTTGCTGCTTCAATAAACACTATAGTATTGTTTTCTACACTATCTACGGTGTCAATGGTAATCATTTCTACTACTTCATCAACTCTAGGATTGACGGCAACATGGGTTGTTTTCTTCTGTAATTCGTTGACCTCTCTATCTTCCTGGATATTAGTAATGTCCCCCAACAGAGGTGTGACATCAGTGGTTTTGTTCCACTGGTTTTTTGGGGTTTTCTTTTTCCAGACTTTTTGTGTGTGTTTGCCTATGTTTTGAGTGGTAGGGTTGTAGTTGTAGCCAGTAGCCTCCTGAGCATTCATGATAGTATCTCCTTACATCTCTAGTCCTACAAAATGGTTGATGGTACATTGGATTTTAGTCATATCAGATTGTTCATTGCTGCTTCTTCGGTTTCCTCTCCATTTCTGGGTTTGCCAGGTGTTTCTATTCTCCAATTTTTCCGCTACCTGAGCACTGTCTCGTTCCTTCTCTTGGTGTTCTTCATCTGTATGGTGCACTTCTTGAAGACTTCACTATTTTGAGGTGTGCCTCTCTTCTCCACACAGAGCACATGCCCATGGAAAACCTTCGTAAATGACTTCATACTCAATGTCATTTATAAGAATAGTCAGATAAAAAGATTTTGTTGTGTCCAGTTCCAATGTTAATTGTGCAAATTTGCTATGTGATCGATTAGCCATGTGGGTATCAACCTTTATGAGCCTGCCCAAGGCCAAGCCAATATATTCAAACATAGTAGGCACATACATATCCAAGGGAAGGTTTAGAATCTGAACCCACGAGACAACCAATTCTAGAATCTCCTCCTTTGGCTTAAATGTAGGGTACCAGTCCCAAACCAATAGATTGAGGCCAAAGATTTTCCATAGACCACCTATAAGTGTTGTTTTGTAGTCATGGAGTAATGAACTCTATACAAAAATGTCTTAAATTGAGCACATACATGTTGAATCTTCCGATGATCCTCCATATGATTTTCAACATGTCTCTCAACATCATGTAGCCTATATCATATCCATACAAACAGACTACCACTATATACTTCCCTGGCTTCATCAGGGTGTCACCCGCTTCTAGAATAATAGACAAGGTTGGTTAACCGTCGATTTCATTTAACGTTACATCCTTGATCGATAGGCTCTCCTCATAGAGTTTCTTGATGAAATAATTAGTATTATTTTATCTATATGTTCCAGAGACAACCTTACTGAAGGATCTTGGTGCTTCCTATGCCAACATGCCCAAGCCACACACTGTGTCTGCATTAGGGATCTTGTCTTTGTCTTTTGTGCTCTTACCAATTAGGATCTTGTAGTTTGTTATGTTTGTTTGCTCCCCCTATTGATCAGGGTATATATGGGTATTCGAGATTGCTGCTCCTCTCATCCCCGAGATGGTGAAATTTATTATGATCTCTAGTATGGAAAAAACTATTGTGTGATCATGCACTTCACTATGTCCTGACACACTCTCGACTCCTTGTTGTAGTTTAGCATTTTGCGTGATGCCGTCATGGTTCCTACATTTCTTTCAAGATGCCTCAGGGTCAGTTTCCCGAGCATCGCCAGCGTCGCCACCACAACCCCCTCTCCCCATAGGTTTCCCCATCCATCTTTTCCCAATCATGTTATTTACCTCTTACTTTATGTTGATGACATGTTAATTACAACAATAGATATTTTTGAAATCCATAGGCTAAAGCACTTACTCAGGGGTGAATTTGAGATGAAGGATTTTAGAGCAACAAAGAAAATTTTGGGGATGAAAATTGTTAGAAACTGCAAATCTGGAAGGTTATTTCTCAGTCAGGAGAAGTATGTGAAGAAAATTCTACAAAAGTTTTCTATATTTGATGCATCTCCTGTATTTATTTAGATGACAAGTTCAAGAAGCTCTCATATGTTGAGTCTCCACAATCTGATGAGGACGATAACTATATGTCTCATTGAGAGACCCCTAACCTTGCTTAAAGTGTTGAACATACTTAATTATCATAATTGAGTGCTTAGAATCCTAATCTAACATTTTATAATGCTTAGGTATCATGTGACAAACTTAAATTTCAAGTTTGGTCCAATTTGGACACTGTTTGAGAAAATTATGCAATTTTATGTACATTTTGGACTTTTATGCAATTGATGCAATTGGGAGATTTTTATTGCAATTTGTCACATGCAACATGTTACTTAGATGTTCCATCATCATTCTTGATCTTGTTGAGCCTTGGGGCACTTAGTTGAACCTTGGTTTGGAGGTGTTTTTCCACAAGGGTATTTTAGGGTTTACCCCTTTATGGATGAGCTACCTTTAGGAGATATCAACAAATGCTTTATTTGTTTTGCTTAGAAATTCAAGAAATGAGGGATACAAAGGTCTCTATGTTCTGTGGGGAAGCTGCTTGTGTGGCTTCTTGTATATTCTTAATAGTTTAAGACCGTGGACACTTGGAAAGATACTAGGACTTCAACTTTTTCTTTATCTTTATCTTTAAGTTTTATATACCTCTCCTTAAACATCCAAACGAACCATTTTTTCTCTACCTCTTCCCTCCTTCTACGAACCTCATACTTCCTCTATTCTTCTTTGAAGTTCCTGTCCAAGGAAGAATAAAGTGGGGATCTTCTTAGTAAAAGCATCTAGGGTTGCAATTGACTTCCTTTAGGGGTTTCTAAAGCTCTTTCCTAGCAATCTTGACCTAAAAGAGTAAGAATCCCCTTATTTCCTCTATTTATTTCTTTTTTATCCTTCCTCCTGCATTTCACCAGGTTGGAACCTTGTTGTTCCATGGTATAAATTTCTCTAAAGCTCTAAAACCCTACCTTTCTTGCTCCTTATGCTTAGGGTTTGCTTCTTTGATGGAGAAAGGTGCTAGATGGACGAGTTCACATCTTATGCTTGGATTTTCTACCCTACCTGCTCATGTTTTCTTCTATTTGGGATTTATCTTTAAATTATAAGCAAGTTTTATAACTTTCTCCACACTTATTGCTTACCATAAGCTTTTTAGCTCATGTTCTTGATTGAAAATGATGATCCATGCACTAAAAATCTATGCTTGACTTGGATTTCAATTTTTATAATGTTCCCTATTTTGATTCACTTCTAGATGAACCTATATATCTGTATGTTCTTCCTAATGTATAATATGACTTGGATCAGGTTGGTTTGACAACCTATGGTGCTAAGCACCTGTCAACCAATGGCCAATTTTACAATTTTAAGCTGATTTCTTCTATAAACCCATGACACGATGGTGGTACCATTGCAACAACCCTATGGTGTTGTCTTCATGAAAAATTATGGTAGTGACCATGGGTGTCAACTGACTTTCACCCCTTATATCATGTTTTGGCCTAATTATAAGCTTAATGATCAACAACTATGTACCCTAATGATGTTATCAATCAATGGTGACATTAGCTTGATATTCAATGGTAATTAATGAATATAGTGCTGATCTAACAACCTATAGTGAATTAATGGTCACTTGTGATGGTGGATCAGGTCTCCACTACCTATGGTGAGTTAAGAATGTAAATGTTACATAAATTAAGCCTTAAACCAATGGTTTCTTGGGTCATTTGATGAAATGGTCGGACCTATACTCCAATTGATGGCTTTAATATATGAACTTGACCTAAAGGTTAAGATCTAGCGTTTCTTCATCCCATAAATTGGAATGATTCCAAAATGTAATATGTTGGTCCTAATAAAGTTATTTAAATGGTTTCCTTTATGAGATCAACTTAAGAGGCTCATTTACTGACAATTTGTTTTAAATAAACAATCACTTGTGGGTTTTACCCTACTCTCAATGAAACTTTTTATGTTGTTAATCAAGGGATGCCTAGGGTTAGATGGTGTCTCTTTATAGACCACAACTCAATGACTTCATAGGTGGTTTGTTCAAAAGCTTACTTATGTAAATGACCAATGGCTTTACCTTTTCAACATTTAATGGTTAGAAGTTGATGCCTCAATATTCCCACTATTTTGGGTGAAGCTTATAGTGTAATGTTATGATTCTAATGATGAGAATTTGATGGTTCAATGCCTTAAACTTGTAGTCTTACCCTTGACCTTGTATTATTATTATTTGTAATCACCATAATGAATTAATGGGTAACCCTAATGAGGTATAGCTTGTTATACCTAGCTTTAATATAATTAAATGATGGTAATTGGGTGTGAATAGTCCTTGAATGATTAATACAATCATGGAGTACTCTCTTATTGTTGCTGAAACCCTAGTATGCTATAACCCAATGGTTACACCTTCATTTATGTGTGGGTTCATACTTGATAATAGTATGGAATGTGATGGTGATGCTTCACCTTATTCATCCATGATCCAATGGGGATGTCATGAGTTAGGGTTTGGGTATGAGTGATGATTAGTAACATTAATATAATTTATCTTGTTGAACCTAACTCTAATGCAAATAGATAAAGATGAGTATTCATGTTTAACCTTCTTAAATGATGGCATGATGGTGAAATAACTTCCTTAATATGATCATAACCTTAATGTGTTAATTGATGGTTATCATAGCCACATGGTTGATACTTTCTTATGCTAAACATGTACATTATGAATATGATGAGCGTTAATCATATCTAGATAACTTGCATGTTGATGTAGTAAAAGAATATTCTTAATGTTAATATAACCATGCTATGAGTGTTTATGAATATCCCATAGCTCATTAATTCAATATTGTGCTGATCTGGTGTATTATATGTAAGTGATGTTGTTGAGCCTTGTTATAAGGCACAGAATTGCAGGGAATAGTATGATGGTCTTAATGACCCTTGGGCATGGTTGAGAACTGAATGAGGTTTGATACCCTATCATATTGTGAATAGGATTTATATCTTGTGATAGTGTGATGACTAGTGTGTTATCATGAATGACAAGTGAATAGTACCATGTAATCATGAAATGAGAAAATATGTTCACAAAATTTATATCTTTTGAATTTGTGATACTTATATGCTTGCTAGAAGTGAATTAGGGTTTGTATATCCACTTGTTTGATGCAACCTTAATTCACCCAATTGGCATAACTAATCAAGTAGAACTCTAATCATGTAGTGCCCATGCCATAGAGCCATCTTCAGTGTCAGAACTTGCTGGATGGTGAAATAAGTATTCCTAAGGGAAACTCAGAGTGCATACTGTTGAGTATGTGGGGGTGGCAAGGTGAGGATATATCCTTATCATCCACAATGCATGTTATGGAGGACGGCTATGGTCATGCCTCAAACATTTGATGTGATTGAGGACAGCTATGGTTGTACCTTAGGTTAGAGGGTTTTGTATACCCTAGTTTCTAGTGTCGTGACTTGTACCAAGGGTGGACTAGTGGTTAGCAACTTGACTATATGTCACTGTAGTGGAATATTTGATTGATATGTCACTACCTTATTACTCATACTGACTGAAGGGAAGAGATCTTAGGATACCGACACTCCTAGATCTTGTACGGAACCGAATAGTCCTTCGTAGGATTCAGTTGGACTTTGGATGGTATGATTCAAATTCCACAGGGCATAATAAAAGATGTAATACAGCCATATGACATATCTGTTTAGGGTTATACACGAAGCTTCACATTGGATGACAACCCTTGTTTGTTCTCTTTACATAAAGATGATGCTTAGTGCAATTAAGAGATAGTAGATATACTTATGTTGTGGATATGCTTAAGATTGTAAATGTGTACATACAGTAGCCATGCTCATATTGATATCTATACTGCTACTGTTGATTATAATTATGATGCTAGCTATATCGTGTTGTTAGTTACGTTTAGCATGCTAGCTATGCCTCTATAATTATAAATGCCTATATTTCTAATCATGCTTATGCAAATACTTGTGCGTATGTTGTTAGCTCTACATATGATATTGATCTGTTCAAACGATTAGACATGCTAATGTTGTTAGATATGCTTATGATGCTAGACTTATTCATGTTAATAAAGATAACATGCTACTGTACTTGCTTATCCTAGTTATGCATATGCTACTGAATCTCTTATATGATTAATAAGGAAAATGATGATAGTCAGCTTGATGATGATAATTGTTATCAGCTCCTTTATGTATTTTGTTAATCATCAATGTTGTTGAGCCTATTTGTTATATCTGATTAAATTGCTTAAAACTATTTAATTGTTTAAAATGTTGTAATGAATAAGTGTTGTTGGAGGTTATATCTCTTACTGGGATATGAGTCTCACCCTTGTGGTTTGCCACATCTTTTTAGGTAATCAATAGTGACAACAAAAGAACTGTGGAAGTAAAGAGGAAGTACAATAATGAATCTTTAAGAAAGTTGATTAGATATCTTGTGTATCCTAGAGTCATTCCTATACTCTCAGGCACGGACAAGAAAAGTTTGTATATGGTGTTTCAAATGAATCAAAATTTTGTTAGCATGTTAATGCTTGTTTGTGTGACATATACAAATATTGTTTTCTTGTGTATATATGTTGTGGCTAAGGCAATAGACCAATTTGTATTAAATTCTTGGCATAGTATGGATATAAGAAAAATGTTGGGATCTTATGCAAATGTTTTTGAGCGGGTGTTGATGTTGATATCGGTTTTAATTTACCTATATTTTTGGGTATGTGATTTATTAGTGATTGATTGTCTTTCATATTTTGAGTAATCTTGTTTAGTGTAACGGGTTCTCACAAGTTGGTATCAGAGCTTTAGGTTCAATGAGTCTATAGAGACACTACGACTTAGGACTAGGATGATGTCTAAGTTAGGAGCATGGCAGAAAAACATGGTGCATACTGCCTAATTGTTGACCTAAGGTCAATTAGGTCAATGTTGACTCACATCTAAATTGACTAAACCCATGTTTTGATGATGACTAACCATTCCACATATTGGTGTCTAATGTCTCTACTTGAGTGATTTCAGATTAGGATAGACACACTCCAAATGCCCTAACTTGTGCATATCAAATTGGAGAAAAGACAAGTCAAAAGTCATACAAGTGAACATTTTTGTAATATGATGTATAACCATTAGAATCATGTTGTAAATCACTTGTAATGATTGTATGACTTGTAATTAAGCTTAGAAAAATATCAGGAGCACTTAGATCGAATATTAGAGCACTTTAGATGCAACTTTGAAAATTGATTACATGCACTTTGTCGGTCGAGTTTCCCAGCCTGAAAACTCGACCGATCATCCTTGATCAATTTTCTAGAGATTGCAATGGTCGAGTTGTGTTTACACAGAACTCGACCGATGGAGTAACTGACCAAATCGATTTTTATTGGTCGGTCGAGTTTCCTCAGGACAAACTCGATCGATTGTCTGAATATTGGCTTTGTCTTTTACTCTATCGGCCGAGTTACCCTTATAGAAACTCGACCGATTGCACTGTACGGAAAAGTGTAGAAAAGTGTTTCTAGCCGTTATGGAGTTACAACAAGTGAAAATAGATCCGTTGCAAGCCACAAAATGGCTAGTTTTTGTTCACAAGTGTTCCCAAAGGCTAAGAGGCATCCCCAGCTATAAATAGGACCCCTTGGGCTTCATTCCAAGGTTGAGCATTCATTGCAAAACTCTATGTGAGGTTCCTATTCTATAGTTGAGTGCTTCCTATAGCCTCCTCTCTCTCTCCAAGATTAATCACTTGCTACATCATTAGAGTGAGTAGGAGATCTGTAAGAGAGCTAGTTCTATATGTATATCTTGTGAGGCTCTCACTTCCACCACCTCCATTTCTCTCATTTCAATCATGAAGATGAAGGTTCTCTCTCTTGTCCAAGAGAGGTGAAGAAGAATAAGGGAAGGAGTCCCTTGGTGAAGATCAAGGCTGAAGACTTGGAGCTAGAGTGGGTAAGCCCTTGGAGAAGGCAGAAAACTCAAGCTCAAGTGGGTAAGACCTTGGTGGAAGCTTCTCCGAGTGAAGGTGAAGTCAAAAGCTGAAGATCCAAGAAGAGTGGGTGATCCCTGCAAGGCTGAAGACTTGTGCAAGAGTGGGTAAGTCCTTGGAGAAGGCCGGAGACACTTGCAAAGTGGGTAAGTCCTTGGTAAGGTTGAAGACTCTTTGTATTGGATAGGTAAGTCTTTTGTTTGGTCATGCATTGTATGTCTTATGAATGAATATAAGAGTGCAATAGTTTGGAAGTCCTAGAGGTTGACCTCTCTAGGTAAGTGGATTGACACACTTCTAGTTTGTAGTGTGGAACCACTCTAAATAGCTTGTCTAATTGATGCATTCTCAATCTCTCTCTCCCTTGCTATGTATGTTTTAGTTGCACACAAATTTCTTATTTAGCAACCTTATCTTGTGATATATCTTGAAGGTTTAAAGAATTTTGTTTAAGTGCTTTCAGCTCTATTCACCCCCCCGCTAGAGCATCTAATCACCCATCTAGGATCCAACAATTGGTATCAGAGTGGGTCTTCTCCAAGCATACTTCAACAAGTAGGAGAAGATGGGTGACTACCTAGGAGGGATATTCTCGACCAGCCTTCCAATCTTTGATGGGAGCAATTTCCTCTATTGGAGAAGAAGGATTCAATTCTACATCCAAGGATCAAGTATTGAGATGTGGAAAATGGTGAACAGCCCATACATGCTACCAAAAACAAAGATTGAAGAATGGGATGAAGATACCTTGAAGAAAGCAACCTTGAATGCTAGAGCCATGCACATCCTCTATGCCTCCATTACCCCCATCGAGTTCAACTGGATTTATTCTTGTGAGATGGCCTATGAGGTATGGAGAAAGCTTTGCATCACTTATGAAGGGACAGATCAAGTGAAGGAAAGAAAAGTATACATGCTCAAAGGGCTGCTTGAGAACTTCAAGATGGGAAAGGAGGAGAGCATAGCCAACATGTACTCAAGGCTCAACACCATTTTGAATGGTCTTGCTATTCTAGGACATCCTATGTCTAGTGGAGAGATCAACTCAAAGATCCTTAGAACTCTTCCCAAGCGGTGGGAACCCAAGGTGACTTCGATTGAAGAAGCAAGGTCTCTTAGGGATATTCCTATTGAAGAGCTCATTGGAAATCTACAAGCACATGAAGCTACACTTGACACGAGGGATGAAGTAGAAAGACAAGAGAAGAAAGAGCTAAAGAGAATGAAGAAGGCTGAAATGAAGGCTCAAATTGAAGCTATCATGGAACAAGTCTCTCCATCCTCTCAAGCTAAATAAGATGCAATGTTCTCCAAGGGTAAACTCTATAAAGGCAAGTCCTCCTCCATCCGGTGCTTCACATGTGGAAAGAAGGGTCACTACAAGGAAGATTGCCCACAAGGCAAAAAGACCCATCTTCACAAGAAGAAATGGCAATCAAGCTCAAGTGGCTCCTCCAACTCAAGCTCAAGTGAAGATTCAAGTGAAGGATCAAGCTCAAGCTCTAGTTATGAAAGTGAATGCCATTTTTCTCTTATAGCATCAAGAAGTAAAGACTCAAGTGAGGTAAATCTAAACTCTTTAGATAAAGAATCTTTGATTGCTATTATTCATGATATTTGTGCCTCTCTTAAGTCTTCTAAAAGGAAAAAGAAAAAGCTTGCTAAAATTATTGATAATTTGCATGTAGAATTAGATGATCTTGAACATGCTAATTGTTGCTTGCTTGATGATAAAAATGATTGTCTTAGCCAAGTAGACTCTATTAAACTTGAAAATGCTAGTTTTCTTGATAAGATTAGATTTCTAGATGCTCAACCTCTTATGACTAGTTCTAATGAAGAGCATACCTTAATTGTTGATTCTCTCATGCATGATATTGATGTTCTTAAATCTGAAAACAAGGACAAAGATTTTGTTTTGCATGAATTAGAAATAGAAAATGCCTCCTTGCTTGCTAAAATCAATGGGCATGAATCTTGTTCTAGTTCTACTAGTAGAGAAAATGATGTTGCTGCTCTTCATATTGATAGAGATTCTCATTTAACTAAAGTTCTTTGCTTAGGAAATGATCTTTTACATGCTAGAGATAATATCAATCATTTGCCTTCTACTATTACTTCTCTTATGCATGATAATGATAGTTTGAGATCTTCTTTGCAAAGATTCTTAGGTGGTAAAAAGAGTCTTAATGACATCCTACACCATACTACTAAACAAATTGGTAGACATGGTTTAGGGTATGATAGTAGTCAAGGGAACAACAAAGATAAAGGACCTCCAATATTCCATGGAGAATCCTCTAGTTCCAAAACTATGGACACATGCAACTATTGTAATGAAATTGGTCATTATTCTACTTGTTGTCCTTTTCGGAAAGCACCCAAGAGCAATAGGACTTGGGTTGCTAAACTAACCCCTCCGGACCCAAAAACATGATTGGGGATCATTTCATCTTTCTTCTTGTAGGTACTTGCAAATGGATTGACTTTAGCTATTGAATTGCAAATTGACTTGTCAATCCACATGAAAGAAGAAAGGTGAGATGTGTAGAGGGTGACAACAAGTGGAAAAGCAATGGTAAGCACAAAGGTAATGGTTTTATTGCTTGTAACCAATCCTAACTTGTTTTGTCAAGCTAGTGTGCACTATGAATGTGGTTTTTGAGTCAAAAGTAGTATTTTGTGTTTCTCTTCACACTCTTTCTCAAAAACTGTTTCTAATGCTTCTATAGTGCATTACTAACTTGCTTACACATGTTTGGATATGGTTTGTATTTTTAGCATGCCTCTAAATATGTTTTTATGAAATATATGTGCTTTTTGATAGCTACTCTGTCGGTCGATTTTGTCCTGTTAGAAACTCGACCGATAGGCACAAATGGGTGTTGCCAATAGCTGTCATCGGTCGAGTTGTCAATGCACAGAACTCGACCGATAACACTGTGCACGGAATACACAATTGGCTTATTGGATGAGAATTTCCTTCTCAACTAGATTTTCTCAACCAATAGCCTTATTCTTTGGCACTCTCTTTTGGTACCTTTATATATGCATATTGCCTTGTTCTAAATTGCCTATCTTGCTTACAACTCTATCTCTCTAATTGCTCTAAATTGGTATATCTATATCTTGTAATTACTTGCTTTGAGTTGTTTTGCATGTTTTGATGATGATCTCTTTGGATCTCTTGGTTGTGTCTAAAAATGGATTCCGTTGTACTCTAACTTGCTACATCTATCTAGGTGTATATCTTGTTTTGATACAACCTTGAGGTTGTTAGTGGTAATCATCTTTTGGTAAGGATGCATATTTGTATGTGAGTTATATCCTTTCATGCTTCTAAAATTGCTTATCTCTTTGTTTGGATATATCTCTACATATACTCATAGCTTGCTTTATCTTATGTATCTTTTGGTATCTCTTTCTATGATCTAGATCCTACTAGTAGTCCTAACTTGTGATATCATCTACTAGTAGTTCATATACATGTAGTTCTAACCTTGTTTATAATTGACATCTTTGTTCATCTATATGCTATGCTTGTATCTTGTCTCGTACATTGCTCAAGATTGTTCCTTGAATTTCATGTCTACTATCTTGAGTTGCTTGCATAACATTGTGATGCAGGGTACATAGATCTACATTATATGTAGAAATTGGAGTATTTTTGGATTTTATGCAGATTTTTCTCCAGTTTCAGCTTTTGGTGCAAGGCTAGTGTTTTTCGTGCAGAAACAACCTTCTAAGCAAGACTCATTGCTTTGCAATGAGTTCTGATGGTTTTTGGTCAAATTCCGTCATCTTGAGGGTCAAAATTGCGATTTATTGTTTTTCTACAGCACTTCATCTTGCATTTTGGGTTGTTCAAGTATATGATTTAACTTGTTTTTCTTTCTATGCTTGGACAAGC
The DNA here is from genome assembly GCA_963693085.1 of Alisma plantago-aquatica. Taxonomy (NCBI): domain Eukaryota; kingdom Viridiplantae; phylum Streptophyta; class Magnoliopsida; order Alismatales; family Alismataceae; genus Alisma; species Alisma plantago-aquatica. The sequence goes on from OY856413.1 coordinate 37,580,291, forward strand.
CCCTATATGTGCTCTTCTACTCTCCTTATATATATTTGTGTTATCTCCTTTCTCTTTAACAAGTGATTTTCTTATTTTCTTCATAACCCCACTTTTGAAATGACAAAGGGGGAGAAAGGTATGTCTTCTTTTAAAAGAGGAAGAGGACATGTCTTACATGAAGAGGAGAAGCATGTCCATGAAAAGGGGAGAAGGTAAATCGGAGAAGACATATATGTGTAGAACATATATGAGTAGAAGACATAATATTCTATAAATGTTATGAAAGCTAACCATGCAGGAGAAATAGCATCAATTGAGGGGGAATATGAGTAGCATCAATTGAGGGGGAGCATATGAGCTCAGTCCTTTTGAAACCCCTAGGTTTTTCCAAAGGTATGATTTTACTTTAAAGCTTTCAATACATTTATGGAATGGTTTGTCATCTTCAAAAAGGGGGAGATTGTTGACTCAAGGTCAATTAGGTCAATGTTGACTCACGTCTAAATTGACTAAGACCGTGTTTTGATGATGACTAACCATTCCACATATTGGTGTCTAATGTCTCTACTTGAGTGATTTCAGATTAGGATAGACGCACTCCAAATGCCCTAACTTGCGCATATCAAATTGGAGAAAAGACAAGTCAAAAGTCATACAAGTGCACGTTTTTGTAATATGATGTATAACCATTAGAATCATGTTTTAAATCACTTGTAATGATTGTATGACTTGTAATTAAGCTTAGAAAAATATTGGGAGCACTTAGATTGAATATTAGAGCACTTTAGATGCAACTTTGAAAATTGATTACATGCACTTTGTCGGTTGAGTTTCCCAGCCTGAAAACTCGACCGATCATCCTTGATCAATTTTCTAGAGATTGCATAGGTCGAGTTGTGTTTACACAGAACTCGACCGATGGAGTAACTGACCAAATCGATTTTTATTGGTCGATCAAGTTTCCTCAGGACAAACTCGACCGATGGTCTAAATATCGGCTTTGTATTTTACTCTATCGGTCGAGTTACCATTATAGAAACTCGACCGATTGCACTGTACGGAAAAGTGCAGAAAAGTGTTTCTAGCCGTTGTGGAGTTCCAAAAAGTGAAAATAGATCCGTTGCAAGCCAAAAAACGGTTAGTTTTCGTTCGCAAGTGTTCCCAAAGGCTAAGAGGCATCCCCAGCTATAAATAGGACCCCTTGGGCTTCATTCCAAGGTTGAGCATTCATTGCAAAACTCTATGTGAGGTTCATATTCTATAGTTGAGTGCTTCCTACAGCCTCCTCTCTCTCTCAGCTTAATCACTTGCTACATCCATTAGAGTGAGTAGGAGATCTGTAAGAGAGCTAGTTCGATACGTATATCTTGTGAGGCTCTCACTTCCACCACCTCCATTTCTCTCATTTCAATCATGAAGATGAAGGTTCTCTCTCTTGTCCAAGAGAGGTGAAGAAGAACAAGGGAAGGAGTCCCTTGGTGAAGATCAAGGTTGAAGACTTGGAGCTAGAGTGGGTAAGCTCTTGGAGAAGGCAGAAGACTCAAGCTCAAGTGGGTAAGACCTTGGTGGAAGCTTCTCCGAGTGAAGGTGAAGTCAAAAGCTGAAGATCCAAGAAGAGTGGGTGATCCCTGCAAGGCTGAAGACTTGTGCAAGAGTGGGTAAGTCCTTGGAGAAGGCCAAAGACTCTTGCAAAGTGGGTAATTCCTTGGTAAGGTTGAAGACTCTTTGTATTGGATAGGTAAGTCTTTTGTTTGGTCATGCATTGTATGTCTTGTGAATGAATATAAGAGTGCAATAGTTTGGAAGTCCTAGAGGTTGACCTCTCTAGGAAAGTGGACTGACACACTTCTAGTTTGAAGTGTGGAACCACTCTAAATAGCTTGTCTAATTTATGCATGTTCAATCTCTCTCTCCCTTACTATGTATGTTTTAGTTGCACACAAATTTCCTATTTAGCAACCTTATCTTGTGATATATCTTGAAGGTTTAATGAATTTTGTTTAAGTGCTTTCAACTCTATTCACCCCCACCTCTAGAGCATCTAATCACCCATCTAGGATCCAAAACTAATCTTAATACTTGGGTGCCTTGGCTAGGTATTCAATTATTGAAGAAAAGGTAAGTATGAAACTCTTAGATTGTTATGTTTTTTATTACTCTGATCAAGTAGTCATTTTGAAATAATCTAAAGAGCATAATTAATTAGAAATCATGGTGCATATAACTTAATATTACCCCCAGAGAAGGTGAGGATTACATAATTATCTATCAAAACTTGAATTGTTGGTAACTATAAGAGAAAGATACAACACCTTGAAATTTAAATCCGAATCAAAATAATCAAAATAGGATTTGTTGAAGATGAAATTCAAGAAGGTAATAAAGTGAAAGACAGATAAGTCTGTTCTTATAAAGTGATTTAAAGTATGAAATTCACATAAGATGGAGAGAACTCCTATGATAAGTATAAAATGAAAATATGAATGGGAACAATGACAAAGAAATAAGGTGGAAGCTGAGTTAATCTTAGACCAACCTATATGTGTCAGAAAGTTTAAATGTAAAATCAACATGGCATGTGAAAGAAATTAAGGGAGATGCCCAATTTAATGAAGAACATGTGGAATATGATGATTTACTTGTCGATAAGTGGTTGAAAAACATAATAAAACAAGAGAACATACCCAAGTGTGATAAATAGTTGTCAAGGAAGGAGTAATGAGATATGTTAATCATGATGATTCCTATACTAATGGCAAGGAACCTGAAATGAAAAAGGTAAAATGACATATAAGAAGTTGTAACCTGCATAATGAAAATAGAATTGGTTACCTTTTTGCTAGTGACCCTTGAACAATGTTGCTATGATGTGGGAAGTGTGTTTCCCTTTGTGTCTTCCCTTTCTAGGGTACATCTTTCACGTAGATCATTGTCACTTGGTATGTGTGGATTCATTGTAAACATGAGGGTGGATAACTTGTTATAGCATAAGGTTGCTTGGACTATGGTTCCAAGATCATAAAGTTTGTGATGAGTTTTCTTTTGAGCCTTCCAATAATTAGGAAGACTCCTCTTATATGTCTTGAAATTTGTTATGCTGGTAAGAGTAGATGAGATAAGGATGTGAGTTCCTTATAGAACATGAGGTGGATACCAAGGTAATGAATCCTAGTATCCAAGATGTATCAACAATATGGGAGGTATGTGAATGTTGAAGATGTTTATTAAATGAACATTCCAAGTATTCCCCTCCCTTGGAGAGAGAGAGACAGAGTTGGTGATGACCCTCTAAATGTTGTTTGGAAGGAAAAATAAAAGTGATTTTATAATGTTGTGTATGGTTTAGTGATAGCTGGACACGACCACTATCAAGGATAGATGGTTTGTTGATTTGTAGATGTGTTCTACCATGTTCCTTTAAGATAAACCTAGGATCAAATATCAATGCATTAGAGTTAGAGTGGATGATCAGTCATGAGATTAGGTTTATGTCCTTTAGACTAACCAATGTACCAATATAATTTATGAATAGGAGGAATACAATGTTCATGTCATGTCTTACAAGTTGTAGTAGGCTTTGAATGATGACATCTCAAAGTATTGTAGAGATGGTTAGTAACATGGTCAACATATTTGTTAAACCTGAACAATAATGAAGCAATTGTACTTATGTATGACAAGTATAGAAAGAGTGAGTTGGGGTTGACTAAAGTATTCTCTTGGAGTTATGATACCTCTGTTAAGTGTGTTGTGGGAATCCTAATAAGATGAAGACAATGTCGTTGTTCTACCCCTAACAAGGTCAATCAGGAAGTTATATTTATTAATGATTATAGACAAGTGTATGATTCTTCAACGAAACAAATGGTTGGTTCACCATTGATATGATTAGAGAATCTTCTAAAAACATACACCTCATAGTTCTTGAAAATTAAGAGTTGCCTACCTGGTTGATTAAGTGGTTAATTATAACAACTATTAAAGGAGCATAGATATGAAACCTTGTAAAAGTTACATATGATAAGAGATACATGTTGTTCTATGTTTGTAAGAGACAAGGAGTATGTCCTCTGAGTGATGTGTGATGCAACCGATAGAATAGTCTTAGATGATAGTAGAGTCCTAAAGTTGAAAGGTACTACCAGACCTGTACATGTGGTACAACAATTCCTATGCTGAACAAAGATGACACATGCAGAAGTCGAGGGAAAAGATTAACAATTCTATGAGAATAATGTGACATCATCATGAGATGAAATTTATCATGTGGAAGACTAGGTGTGAGGTCCATGAGAAGTATCTATCTTTGTTTACCTTGGATTTCAGGGGCGAAATCCTTATTAGGGGTTTATGGTTGAGAGACCCCTGACCTTGCTTTAAGTGTTGAACATAATTAATTACCATAATTGAGTGATTTGAACCCTAATCTAACATTTTTATATGCTTAGGTATCATGTGACAAACTTAAATTTCAAGTTTGGTCCAATTTGGATAATGTTTGAGAAAATTATGCAATTTTATGTAAATTTTGGACTTTTCTGCAACTTACCCAATTGGGAGTTTTTTTTGCAATTTGTCACATGAATTATGTTCCTTATCTATTCTATCATCATTATTGAGCTTTTTGAGCCTTGGGGCACTTAATTGAACCTTGGTTTGGAGGTGTTTTTCCACAAGGGTATTTTAGGATTTACCCCTTTATGGATGAGCTACCTTTAGAAGCTATCAACTAATGCTTTAATTGTTTTTCTTGGAAATTAAAGAAATGAGGGTAAGTATGTCTCTATGTTTTGTGGGGCAGATTCTTGTGTGTCTTCTTGTATATTCTTAATAGTTTAAGGCCATGGACACTTGGAAAGATACTAGGACTTCAACTTTTTCTTTTTCTTTATCTTAAAGTTTTATATACCTCTCCTTAAGCATCCAAACGAACCATTTTCTCTCTACCACTTCCCTCCTTATACAAAATCGTTCTCCATCTGTTTTATGGTGAAGTTACTATCCAAGGAATAAGAAAGTGGGGATCTTCTTGGTAAAAGCATCTAGGGTTGCAATTGACTTCCTTTAGGGGTTTCTAAAGCTCCTTCCTAGTGATCTTGACCTAAAAGAGTAAGAATCCCCTTCTTTCCTCCATTTATTTCTTTGTTATCCTTCCTCCTACTACCTTTCTCCAGGTTGTAACCTTGTTGTTTTATGGTAGAAATTTCTCTAAAGCTCTAAAACTCTACCTTTCTTGCTCCTTATGCTTAGGGTTTGCTTCTTTGATGGAGAAAGGTGCTAGATGGACAAGTTCACAACTTATGCTTGGATTTTCTACCATACATGCTCATGTTTTCTTCTGTTTGAGATTTTATCTTATAATTAGAGGCAAGTTTTATAACTTTCTCCACATTTATTGCTTACTATAAGCTTGCTAGCTCACGTTCTTACTTGAAAATGATGATCCAAGCACTAAAAAGCTATGCTTGACTTGGATTTCGATTTTTATAATGTTCCCTATTCTAGTTTCAGTTCTAGATGAATCTATATTCATGTGTACATTCTTCCTAAGGTATAATATAACTTTGATCAGGTTGGTTTGACAACCTATGGTGCTAAGCACCTATCAACCAATGGTCAATTTTAGGGTTTTAAGATGATTTCTTCTATAAACCCATGACCCGATGGTGGTACCATTGCAACAACCCTATGTTGTTGTCTTCATGACAATTGATGGTAGTCACCAAGGGTGTCAACTTATGTTCACCCCTTAGGTCATGTTTTGGCCTAATTATAAGCTTAATGATCAACAACTAAGTACCCTAATGATGCTAACAATCAATGGTGACATTAGCTTCATATTTGGTGGTGATTAATGAATATAGTGTTGATCTAACAACCTATGGTGACTTAATAGTCACTAGTGATGGTGTATCAGGTCTCCACAACCTATGGTGAGTTGAGCATGTAGAAATAGCATCAATTAAGCCTTAAACCAATGGTTTCTTGGGTCATTTGATGAATCAGACCTATACTCCAATTGATGGTTTTAATATATGAAATTGACCTAATGGTTAAGATCTAACATTTCTTCATCCAATAAATTTGAATTATTCCTAAATGTAATATGTTGGTCCTAATAAAGTGATTTAAATGTTTTCCTTTATGAGATCAACTTAAGAATCTCAGTTACTGACAACTTGTATTAAATAAACAATCACTTGGGGGTTTTACCCTACTCACAATGGAACTTTTTATGTTGTTAATCAAGGGATGTCTAGGGTTAGATGGTGACTCTTTCTAGATCACAACTCAATGACTTCATAGGTGGTTTGTTCAAGATGTTTACTTATGTAAACGACCAATAGCTTTACCTTTTCAACATTTAATGGTTAGAAGTTGATGCCTCAATATTCCCATTGTTTTGGGTGAAGCGTATAGTGTAATATTATGATTCTAATGATGATAATTTTATGGTTCAATGCCTTCAACTTGTAGTCTTACCCTTACCCTCGTATGATTATGATTTATAATCACCATAATGAATTAATGGGTAACCCTAATGAGGTATAGCTTGTTATCCCTAGCTTTAATATAATTAAACGATGGTAATTGGGTATGAATAGTCCTTGAATGATTATTACAATCATGGAGTACTTTCTTATTGTTGTTTAAACCCTAGTATTCTATAACCCAATGGTTACACCTTGATTTATGTGTGGGTTCATACTTGAGAATAGTATGGAATGTGATGGTGATGCTTCACCTTATGCATCCATGATCCAATGGGGATGTCGTGAGTTAGGCTTTGGGTATGAGTGCTGATTAGTAACATTAATATAATTTATCTTGTTGAACCTAACTCTAATGTAAATAGATATAGATTAGTATTCATGTTTAACCTTCTTATATGATGGAATGATGGTGAAATAACCTCCTTAATATGATCATAACCTTAATGTGTTAATTGGTTGTTATCATAGCCACATGGTTGATACTTTCTTATGCTAAACATGTGCATTATGAATATGATGAGGGTTAATTATATCTAGATTCCTTACTTGTTGATGTAATAAAGGAATATTCTTAATGTTAATATAACCCTACTATGATTGTTTATGAATATCTCCTAGCTCATTAATGCAATATTGTGCTGATCTGGTGTATTATATGTAAGTGATGTTACTGAGCCTTGTTATAAGGCATGGAAAGATAATGATGATCTTGTAGGGAATAGTATGACAGTCTTAATGACCTTTGGGCATGGTTGAGCCCTGAATGAGGTGTAATCGTCTTGTGTTGATAAGGGTTGATACCCTGTCATATTGTGAAAATGATTTATATCTTGTGATAGTATGATGACCAGTGTGGTCTCATGAATGGAAAATGAATAGTACCATGCGATGATGAAATGAGAAATTCTGTTCACACATTTTATATCTTTTGAATTTGTGATACTTATATACTTTGTAGAAGTGAATTAGGGTTTCTATGTCCACTTGTTTGATGCAACCTTAATTCACCTAATTGTCTTAACTAATCAAGCACTACAGAAAAAGATGATTTAACTACAATTGTTTGGGTTACATTTAATTTATGTGTAGCGAGAACTATTTTAATTTACAAAATATATTTTTATAACTAAAATAATTGTAGCTAGTTCTATAAATAATATATAGCTACAATTTTGTCTCCCTTTGATTGTATCTAGAATAAATGTAGTTACTTGGCTTAATTAAAAGCAAATAAAACCCAAAATTTCCCTCCCCCGGCGCTCGGTATCCCTATTGTTTCTCTGGTTCCCCCCGTAACCCGCGCACGACGCGCGACGCGATCAGAAACCGTCTTCTGGTGTCCCCCTCCCTCCTGCCGTCGGCTTCGAAGGTGGTTCCTCGCCGTCCACCCTCCCTCCGACCGGCGACCGCTTCCTCCGCTGGACCTACGCAACTCTTCCGCCGTCGACCCCCTCCTCAGGTGCTTTCTTCCCCGGCAACCTCTGTAGGTGTTTCCTCCATTGGCGCCTCTACAGTTGGTTGCTCTGCTGACGCCCTCCACACCTGCTTCCTCTGCAGACGCCCTTCGCAGCTGCTTCCTCCCCCGACACCCTCCGCAGGTGCTTCCTCTACCGACGCCCTATGCAGTTGTTCGAGTGAGTAGTCTTCTAGTTCTGTTTTTTTTTCTTCTATATGCTTGATTCAGCCACGAAGGCACGGTGAGGCACGAGCCTCACCCACCTTTAGGGAAGACAACGAGAAGGCAGAGCCCCAGTCAAAACTTATTTGTCTATTGATTTAACTAGGTTGATAACCACGCAAGTCCCGGTTCCTAGTAGGAAGGTGTGTTTATGCTTGCAACGAATGTGCATGCGTAGCAAGTAAGAGACAGATCTATCTATCCATCGGTCCTCACATCCACGCAATAGATATAAGTTTCAATTTTACTATCACAATTATTACTAGGAACCTAAAAAAGATGGCAATGTTGGTAGCTATGGAGCGTACTGTGCCCAAGGAAATCAAGAAGATAGAGGTTCTGTGTGATGTAGAGATGATAAAGGTAAGCAGGAAATTAAAGGCCACTGCAAGACTACAACAAGCCGACAACGTCTACTTCAATATTGCTACTGTTGTCACTCTGCAGCACCATCCACACAACTCGATAGTGAATGTGTTTATCTAGAATCTATGATGAGCAAGAAGCCTTCATTTGATCTACGTTATAATGATTCCACGTTGTCAGATTCAACTTGTTTCAATGATACCAACTAATCCTTCCCATCTGTCAGAAAACAAAAGCCTGCTCATGACACAAAAGACTATTTCTTTACACTTGATCTTTTGTTGGCTAGTGCACAAAAGACTGTTCTCTTTAAATGCAGAATCATACACAATATTCTTTTCATTTTAAGTTTGTGTTGCATTCTATTATAGTTGTATCAGAACTCTACAAACCAGCACACAAAGTGCCATTGCAGGAACTTGGGAAGCTTCTAGCAACAACCTTTCATGTTTATAGCATTGAGAATTTTTCTAATAAGTTTCCGGCTATATGTTTGTGAGATAAAAGTGAATATGACGCTTGCGTTTTCCTTTTTTCCTTACAGGTCTGGTTGTGTAGTAGGTCGAATGCTTATAATGTTGAGATATGACCATGTCAAGTTTTCCACAAGATATTCTATTCATCTTGAGTTTGTTCCAACTAATGGCTTATTCTTTCACAGTGCCCGGTTTGCTCCAGTTATCAACTAAGTAGATGGACATTGCTCAGTAATAATACATAGGCTAGTTAACTACACAGATGAATTAATACTCACAAATAGAGACTTGAAGAAAGAAGTGGACCATATGCGTGCTGTTGAGGTTTGCACAGTAACTGAAGTTATATTAAACTAAATGTATTGACTATATCAAAGGATTCGATTTGCATGATCTGTAAGGAGCTGCTTGGGTCAAGAATTTTAGAGTACTAGTAGTTATGTACAAAAGTCATTCTAGACTAATGCCCAATAAGAGCAGCTGTATTTTATATTGCTATCTACTATACAGATTTGCGCAATTGGGAATCACACCTATTTTTGCATGATTGAGAACTGTCATTTCTATCAACTCGAGACAAGTTGATGAGCAGGCCGGCTAATACTGATCAGTTATATTTTTCTGCTTTTGCTGCCCCACGGGTGATCCGACGTGGTATTTTCTACATATATAACTACTAGAATTTGTGATGTTGGCCCCTAAGAGTTTCTTGGTGCCTGTGTCTTTTTTTGCTTTCTTTCATTTGTCCAAGAACTAGCAAGGTACACACTATAAGAGAAAGTATATTTTGTTATGGGTGGCTACATGTCTCTCGTCAATGATGCATATATAAAGGAGGTTTCTCTTAAATACTCCACTGGTTTGAATCTCATGCAATCAGGACCTCTTACCAGCAAGCCACATGAGGAAATTATGTGAACTGGCAGCTAAAATCTCTTCCTCTATGGTACTATGGGTAGATACCAAATGAGTAAGTTTCCAAGAATCACAATCTAGCTATCTTATTATGATTTCTTGTTGCTTTCATAGTATTTGTTATAGGGTAGTAACTCTGCATACAAATATATAAAATGGAGTCCTGCACTTGACTGGATATACACATGATTCAGAGAGCTTTGGTTGCTAGGCTTCCGTTGCAAGAGCTCCACATGAATTCAGAGAGCCTTGACGGCCAAGGTTGTTTCCAGAACTTGGTATTTCCCAATAGGGAAAACCAGTACGCTATCTTCACTATGAAGCAACCCCTTTTGTCAAGCTTCTATGTCATTGTGTCCCTTGGGCATCATTTATGAGCAGAATGCACATAATTCTACTAGCTTGGTCAAAATTCTCTAAAAGCAAATCTTTGATCCCATATTTTTAAGGTGCAACTAAAGTTTGAAGTAGCCAATATTTTTCTCTGCTTCCATGCATTGTTATATTTTTGTTTATATTCATTCATTTTTGCACAAGTTAAATGAGTTGAATGCTAGGCCAGTTGCTTCCAAACATGCTAGAACATATATAACTGAAGTACTAGAGATACTGCATTTCTATCCACTTTTTGTTTGGGATTAATTGTTCTTCCACTAATCAATCTCTTATGACAGTATGCAGATGATGCTTCCTTTTATTCTAAGAACCCTACATGATGTTTGTACTCATTTTCTAATTTGTAGGAAGAATCCATGAAGCATCTATTGGTCCAAAATCTCTGCTCTAGTGCTCTGCAAACACGTTTCTGGGCTACAACCCCCTAGTGACCTAGTAGATAGCAAGGACAAGCTCGATGCTACATCAGAACTTGTATAAATACACAACTTCATGCTAGACCATCTAAATAAATACCAATAACTTAGCCTTCTCAAGTGCCTGGACATGTTTTTGTTCTCCTCAAGGTTAAATTCTCATTGTCTCCTCGAAGAAGCACCATGTCAGAGAAGGACAATGTCTCAAAAACCATGTAAGGTATTCTGAACAAACTGACTGCAGAGAAGTATGATCTTTTGAAAGCCCAATCGATTGAGATGTTGTTCATATATGCTTTTGTGTTTATGTTGTCAAACTTTCTCAGGTTTTAGTGTTTATATATGCTTGTTAAACTTATTCTGATAATACATTGTTCCAATTATGTAAATACAGTAGAAATGAGATGTGGCGTTCCCCATTGCAGTAGCCAATATGCATCTACCAATGCGTAGCTTTGAGGTCAAGCTGAGGTATGCAATATACATGAATCTAAAAAACATTGTGCATCTTTCAATGATCACACGATCTACAAACAACTTTTGAACTAATTGCCTATATACTATATTCTGATCACTGATTTATATTTTGGCATTATAGGACCTCTTCAGATGAAATCAAGAAACTAAGATTGATCACAACAGTCAAGACCCCTTATCTACATGATCGAAGGTTTGATATCAAAGCATATGACAACCTAATCAATTTGCAAATAGAAAACGACGTTGAAGGTGTGATCATTGGGGTAACTACAAGGGAGGGCCATCTCATGAGTTGGGATGAACATGTTATGCTCACTGGACATACTATAAATTGCTTTGGGTCATCTATCAAAGTCATTGGAAACACCGAAAGCAACTCAACTACAATGTGGGATGAAATTTTGAGAGAGATGTAAACTTATATTCTCATAAGGGTCATTGTAGACATATATCTTCTTTCCATGTTGTATAATTGGGACAAGGTTTATGTCCTCCCCATGTGTACTCATGTTTCAATATAAATAAAAGTATGATTATTGACATCACAACTAGAACTTGATCTGAATCACTATTTATTTCAACTTCTTTCTGAAAAGTGCTTTTGTATTGATAATTTAGTGAATGTATACATAATCTAACTACATATTCACGCATATGTAGTTAGTGATGTCTCTAACTACACACTAACTACAATTACAAGTGTAGTAAGTGCTTTTTTTTGCTACACATGAACTACATATACAATTGTAACTGATAGCATTTCCCCCTACATATTGTAGCTACAAATACAATTGTATTCATCTATTTAACTACAATTGTAACTACATTTGTATGTGTAACGAAAACCTTTATCTACAATTGGGGTTACATATAAAATTGTAGCTAGATGAATCTCTAACTACATTTTTGAAAAATGTAGTTAAAACAATTAGCTACACGGGTATTAGCTTCATATTCTAAATGTAAGGATAAATGTAGCTAAAGGTTTTAGCTACATATTTTTGGGTTTTAACTACACTTTTTTTTTGTAGTTAAAGGCCATTTTTTGATAGTGAAGTAGAACTCTAATCATGTAGTGCCCTGTGTCGTAGAGCCATCTTCAATGTCAGAACTTGTTGGATGGTAAAACGAGTATTCCTAAGGGAAACTCGGAGCACATACTATTGACTATGTGGGGGTGGCAAGTTGAGGATATATCCTTGTCATCCATAATGTAGATTATAGAGGATGCCTATGGTCATGCCTCAGACATTTGATGTGATTGAGGACAACTGTGGTTGTACCTCGGATTAGAGGATTTTGTACACCCTGGTTTCTAGTGTCGCGACCTGTACCAAGGGCAGACTAGTGGTTAGGAACTTGACTATATCGCATTGTAGTGGCAGCTTTGACTGATATGTCACTGCCTTTTTACTCGTACTAACCGAGGGGAAGAGATCTTAGGATACTAAGACTCCTAAATCTTTTAGGGAACTGAATAACCCTTCACAGGGGTTAGTTGGACTTTAGATGCTACGATTTAAATTTCCCAAGGCATAATAAAAGATGTAATACAACCGTATAACATAACTATTTAGGGTTATGCACGATGCTTCACATTGGATGATAACCCTTGTTTGTTCTCTTTGCATAAAGATGATGCTTTGTGCAATTAAGAGATAGTAGATATACTTATGTTGTAGATATGCTTAAGATTGTAAATGTGTACATATAATAGCCATGCTTATGTTGATATCTATATTGCTACTTCTACTGCTACTGCTAATTATAATTGTGATGCTAGCTATATCATGTTAGTTTTGTTTAGCATGCTAGCCATGCCTCTGTAATTAGAAATGCCTTTACCTCTAATCATGCTTATGCAAATACTCATGCTTATGTTGTTAGCTCTTCTTATGATATTGATCTATTCAAACTGTTAGACATGCTAATGTTGTTAGATATGCTTGTGATGCTAGACTTATTCATGTTAATAGAGATAATATGCTACTAGACTTGCTTATGCTAGTTATGCATATGCTACTGAATCTCTTATACGATTAATTAGGCAAATGATGATAGTCAACTTGATGATGATAATTGTTATCAATTCCTTTATGTATTTTGTTAATCATCAGTGTTGTTGAGCCTATTTGTTATATCTGATTAAACTACTTAAAACTATTTAATTATTTAAAATGTTGTAATTAATAAATATTGTTGGAGGTTATATCTCTTGCTGGGACATGGGTCTCACCCATGTGGTTCGCCACATGTTTTTAGGTAATCGGCAATGACGACAATAGAATCGTGGAAGTAAAGAGGAAGCACATTAATAAATCTTTGAGAAAGTTGATTAGGGGTCTAGTGTGTCCTAGAGTCGTCCCTGTACTCTGAGGTCCAGGCAGGAAAAGTTTGTATAAGGTGTTTCAAATGAATTAGAATTTTATTAGCATGTTAATGCTTGTTTGTGTGACATATACGAATATTGTTCTCCTGTGTATATATGTTGTGGCTAAGGTAGTAGACCAATTTGTATCAAATTCTTGACATAGTATGGATACAAGAAAGATGTTGGTCTCTTATGAAAATGTTTTTGAGCGGGTGTTGATGTTGAAATCGGTTTTAATTTACCCATATTTTTTGATATGTGATTAATTAGTGATTGATTGTGTTTTATATTTTGAGTAATCTTGTTTAGTGTAACAAGTTCTCACACTTGTTATCCTTATTCTAGTGTAGTTGGTAGCATCATGTATGCCATGATTTTCACCCATCTAGATATTGCTCAAGCTGTTAGCGTGGTGAGCAAATACATGTCAAATCCAGGAGGACTTCACTGAAAGAAAGTCAACTGCATTCTTAGGTATCTAAAGGGTACATTTTCTATATGCCTTGGATTTGGGAAGAACACAAATACACTTGTTGGGTATGTTGATTCTAATTTTACAAATGGATGTGATAAAAGATGCTCTCTTATAGGTTACTTGTATACTATTGCTGGCTGTGATGTAAGTTGGAAAGCTACACTACAACCTACTGTTGCTTTGTCTACCACTGAGACTGAGCATGTGACATTGATATAAGTCAAAATATAAGTTACATAGCTTAGAAGACTGTGTGCAAAATTCTTTATTCTTGAAAAAACAATGACCATCTATTGTGACAACCAAAGTGCAATTCACCTCATAAAAGATCAAATGTTTCATAAGAGAACAAAACACATTGACATCAAGTATCACTTTATCAGAGAAGTGATAGAACAGGGACACATTATAGTGAAGAAGATTGTTGATAAAGAAAATCCTACTGATAAAATGACCAAGTCGTTGCCAGTTTTCAAGTTCAGACACTGTATGGGCTTGGTTAGTCTACACAGCTTGCACTGACACCCTTAGGGGCTGGTGGAGGTGAGATGATCTGCTATTTTTTGTTCCAGACAACTACAAACTTTGATTCAAGGAGGATAATTGGTGTGTGCCTCGAAGAATTATGTTGATCCGATTGCAGATCCGGTCCAAAATTAAATAGATTTTTTACTAACCCGATTAATGGGCAATGTACAGCCTAACTCCCATATCCGAATAAGGATCCAATTACAGATCTTCATGTATAAATGTATGTGTCCTGGTTAGAGTTTTGAATCATCCTGAATTCTATTTATGAGACAACAACCGCCGTACTCCAGGGTGTACTCTACCTCCTTCGAGGGCACTTCTCTTTATAATCTCTTCTCTGAAAGAGTGGAAATCTTATCCTCTCCAATGGAGTAGGTCATCCGACCGAACCACATAAATCTTGTATTCTCTCATTGCGTGGCTGCTCTCGTTGCGTGATTGCTCTCTTTGCGTGATTGTTCTCTGTACAAACTCATTGTATTATCTTGTTTAAATTTTAACACTCAACATGCTTACAAGGGTGTAAGAAAGCGCAATCCTTGAGCTACTTCATGAAACATCACGAACAACATCTGTTGTACAAGAGATTTTTCTTCTATTTTATCTCTAGTTTCACATTTATTTTTCGTTGGTTCTAGTACTACAAGCTGATTTTAGAACTCCATACCCGTTACCCAAAAAAGTAAGTATTCCAGACCCTTGAAATCTTTGCCTCGTTTCTTAGTATTCATTTCATAGAAATCCTTTAGTTGAAGCTAGTTAAGTGTAATGAACATCAAAGTGTGTTCTGAAGTTACTTTCTGCGACATTGCTAATGTTATTTATTCATGTGGAGTCATTGAAAACTGTAGAGAAGAATTTGACTGCATGCTTAGATTTGTAAGGATAAACTTGCAATTAAAGGAATTGGAATTCAGTATCACTCCGTTTCTCAAAACCTATGCTAATTATCATTATACATCACCATCAGCTTCCTGCCTGGGAATGTCCTGGAATTTGCTGGCTAAAAGTAGTGGTCAGATGCCTATACACATTGCTAGCTGCATTTTCCACCGGGTAGGTGGCTTCTGTCATAAGAGGGTCTGCGCGTGTTTAGGCTCTGTTTAGTAGTCAGATGGAAAAGTACGAGTTTGATGTATACTTTTACATTGCGAACTCACCCGACTATACCCGACCACACCAACTAAACTAGTTTAATTAGTTAATTAGTTAAGCATTCGAATTCCAGTAGCTGCTACAGCAACTCATGCCTAGTTTGGCTGGCGTAATCGTAACTTTAGTTGATACGAGATTTACATAACAATTTAATCACAACGGCTATGGTTGTGTAGAGCCGGTTCTATGTCAGTTGCAAATGACGCCGGGATCGGCGGACATCAGAACTGCCGGTTCTATGCCAGATCACTGATCCGTGGTCACAGGTTTTGCATGCAACTGTATATACTGAGCTGGTTGCAGGTCTCTGTTCCTCCACCAGGGAAAATACCAAAAGTGGTACGACCCAATACACGATTACGGCATTTGAGAAGTAGTCACCCAAACTCACCCTCAGTGATCACGTGGTCCTTGTCCCATAAAGTTACCATATAACTATCCAATCAATACCGTACAATGTTTTACTTGACATCCAATCTTTTACTACCAACTAGAAGGCGTATATTCCTATCAATTGAAAACATGTACCTGTAATGATTCCTCTTCGGAATAGTCACAAAATCAGTGTGGTTTGGAGTTTGGACAAAGAGACTTCATAGACTATTTGTACGTCTGGATAGGATCCTATATTTGCCATGTCCAGAATCACAACCTGACTTTTCTTTTTTGTTTGTTACTGGGAGTGGGATAATGTACATGCAAGGGTTAACACGTTACTGGTCTCCAGGCCGAGTTCTTTCCGATGATAACAACTGTGTTATCTGCCTATCCATTCGAATCAGAATCCCACCATAGCGGCCTTGGGACTGAACTGGATGCCAGGGCTGTCGTAAAGTTGAAAGCAATCCTTGGTTTTCATTCCTAGCCATTGAAGTTGGATATGTGGTATATATGATTGACGGCAGATGTAGACGAATCAGAAATTGGGTCGCCGTCATTTCTGTTTTCCGATTTGTCTGCATGCCTCTTTCTTTGAGGTGGTTGTGTATTTCGCCGCTCCTCTCATCAAACTCTGCCACGCACCCTCCCATTGTTTATGGATCACAATCACATGGTCTGGAAATTCAAATGGAGGATTTGACTTGTCTCCTCAGGGCTGTCCGAGCTGAAGCCTCCCCTAAAAGTTAGAAAAATTCTTAGCATAACCGGTCACCCACCCGCGGGCATACCCGGTTCTCTGAAACAATGAATTGTTGCGCGTTCCGAGATGTATTAAGTTACAGTATAACAATTGCATACTTGTTCATGCAAAGCCATACAAAAGCACTGCTGTGATGTCCCACTGCCCCACAAAATCTGATAGTCACTCTTATTTGAAATTTCGATTCTTGCGTATAACTTTTTAATTTTCAAAATTTTTATTAAATTATGTTACTTTCCTGCTTCTTCACTTTGTGTTCTTTCACAAATACGTGAGTACTATACTTTTATACTTTATATTTCTAGGTATTGTAATTATGGATTAAATTTGCTAGGTACTGTAAATATGATAGAGTAAATGAGTTGAAATTAACAAGTGGGTACCATACTTATGGATGCATTTTATAGTTCATTCTTGATCTGGTATGTATTGTACTTTTGAGATCATTAGTGGATACTCAACTTATGTCTGCATTTTATAAAAAAAATATGTCGAGATGACAAATGTTGCTATGAGATTCTGTAGGTACTGTGCTTATGCTTCTAGATCAGTTATATAATTATATTTGATTTTGTAATTTACTAAGTACCGTACTTATGCGTCAGTAATTGAGTTTTAATTAACAAGTGAGTATAATACTTATGGTTGCATTTTATCGCGGATTCTTGATCTTATTTGTATTGTACTTTTGAGATGATTAACAAGTGAGCACTCAACTTATGACTGCATTTTGTAAAAAAAATTGTCCAGATGGCCAGTGCTGCTAGAGATTTCGTAGGTACTGTGCTTATGCTTGTACACTAGTTATACAATTATGTTTGATTTTATAATTTGGTAGGTACTGTACTTACGTTTGAGAAATTGGGTTGGAATTAATAAGTGGGTACAATACTTATGGATGCATTTTATAGTTGATTCTTGACTAGGATTGTATTGTACTTTCAAGGTCATTAACAAGTGGGTACTCAACTTATGTTTACATTTTATAAATTTTTTTATCCAGATGGCCAATGTTGCTATAGGATTCTGTAGTACTGTGCTTATGCTTCTATACCAGTTATACAATTATACTTGATTTTATATTTTGCTAGGTATTGTATTTATACTTACATTTTGTAAAAAGATTTTGTCCAGATGACCAATGTTGCTATGAGATTCTGTAGGTATTGTGCTTATGCTTCCAGACTAGTTATATAAGTATGCTTGATTTTGTAATTTGCTAGATACTGTACTTATGCTTCAGTAAATGTGTAGAAATTAACAAGTGGACATTGTACTTATGGATGCATTTTATAGTTGATTTTTGATCTGATGTGCACTATACTTTTTGATATCATTAACAAGTGGACACTCAACTTATGTCTGTATTTTACAAAAAAATTCTTTTCAAATGACAAATATTGCTATTGGATTCCATAAGTATTGTGCTTATGCTTCCACATCAGTTATACAATTATGCTTGATTTTGTAATTTGCTAGGTATTGTACTTATGCATCAGTAACTAAGTTGAAATTAACAAGAGTTGGTACTATACTTATGGATTCATTTTATAGCTAATTCTTGTATTGTACTTCCGCGAGAATGTAGGAGTGTCGAATATGACTAGGAGAGACCCGAGTAATAAAAAAATTCATTTTTACAAAGATTTAGACGGCATAGAGTAGTTGGGAGAAGCTTGGGAGTTCTGAACGTCTTTTCGGCTTCCGAGGTACGCAGAAGATTGATATTAATTAAAAATGGTTTAGTGTAGACTTTTTACAGGTTACCAAGGAACCAGGTGGGCTGCCGGGTCTATACTGAATGTGGGAAGCGTAACTCAAAAGTTAAGTTGTTTCGTGTATACTACAAATACATACACATTAATCGTCAGCCATTAAAGAAAAGGAAAAAGACATTTCGTTTAGAAATTGTAGATTAGGAGTAACGGATTGCTGATGCTGATTATTGTAGCGGACAGCGAAGACAAAAGAGTAATTCAATGCCTCGACTGCCGACCATACGAGTACCTGTGTGGCTGCACTTGTGCACAATTCTTAGACCAGAGGCAATTAAGGAGGCAGACGCCGCAGACCACACAGTTAGAGTTGCACTTTCGCACTATGTTCTTTGTGAAAAATTTCCACCGATATCAGAAGTAACTAGTCTGCAAAAAGCTAGCCATCTTCCCCCAATTTAGAGGATTGTTGGTACAATATAAGTGATTTACATTCCATCCCAGACTTTGCTCTCTGGTCTTTCTTCTCAATTTTCTGGCCTTCATGCTCGGTGTTCTGTTCGGCTGTTACAACCATAGTTACAACAAGAATATAATTAGAAGTTCTTGTAGCGATCCTTTCTTTATTAGACACATCCTAAATGTGCGCGGTTTTAAGTTTTCAGTGAAAAATAATATATATTCTTGTAAATTATAGTCGTCTACTATCAATATATTATGTTTGAATTTGAATCTATATAATCTTTTTGGGTAACCAAAGTTAATGGTGCAATTATATTTGGTTAAGTTATAAACCAAAACATCAATTGTTTAATTCAGTCATCCCTATTGTGATTTTCTGGATCCGCTACTGCCCTCGCATGTTAGACATGATATCTTCTGCATGCATTGACTCCTTTTCTACGATTATTTTCTTGTAAGGCCAGAGAGAGGATGTCTGAGTTTTATGGAAGACAAACCCTAAGATCCATTATCTCATGCACGACAACACGAGCAAAGTGAATAAAGAAGAGCCAACTCTTTAATGTATCAATGACCTAAACCATAGTTTTGATTGCAAAATCACATATTAATGATCCTAATTGAAAAGATATTGAACTTGAGACTGCCCTAGCTTACAATTTATGAATGTCTGCACCTCTTCATAGTTTAGGGAGACATCACTATTGCAAAATGCATGAAGTTGGTTAGAAGGATAGTTAAACAGGACCAGTACAAAGGGAGCTTCCTAATTAAGTGAGTGTCATATTAGTAAATAAACTTTCAATATGAATATGGATTGTGGTAATATGGATCTTCACCATAGAGTCCATATTATATCAATTTATTGGATCTAGGGCTCTAGAGGAGGGTGAATAGAGTTGTAAAATTCTCACAAGAATAGTTAGACCTTCAAATTATATCAATTGAAACCAAATGCTAAAATTCAATTTGAAGTTCTATCTAAACAAGCATAGCAAGGATGAGAGAGAGATAGAAACAAACACTTAGACAAGGTGGCTAGAGTGGTTCCAATCTCCAAACCACGAGACCGTCAATCCACTATCTAGAGAGGTCAACCTCTAGGACTTTGCAACCCATGTATACTTATATTTTATTATAAGAGATACAAGAAGACCACCATACATCCACGGACTTACCTATTCAAGACAAAAGTCTTTCACCTACACAAGGACTTACCCACTTGATCACGATGTCTTCAGGTGAACCCACACTTGCATCAAGTCTTTGGCCTCACAGGAATTACCCACTATTCTTGAATCTTTCGCCTTGTCCTTATCCTTCACTTGGAGAAGATCTTCACACCTTCTTTAGCCTTGAAGAAGAAGAACAACCCCTCCTTCACTCAGAGAAGATCACTTCAACCTTTTCTCTTTGAGAAAGGGGATTGGGAAGATGGAAAGATGAAGAGCTTTACAAGATAACATGGAGGTATCTCTCTTACAACATGCCTAACTCACTTATAATCATGAAATGCTTTATAAATGATAGAGAGAAAGGGGCTCAAAGGATTATATCACACTCAACTATAGGAAGGACCAAGGATAGCATGAATGAGCAACCTTAGCATGAACTCCAAAAGGTACTATTTATAGATGGAGGTGTCCCTTTGAGTGTGGGATTACTTAAGAATGAAAAATAGTTGTTTTACAACTTGTAACAAATCTATTTTAGTTTCTAACAACTCTCCAATGTTGGAGTCACTTTTACTACATTTTCCATATAGTACATTCTGTTGAGTTTCAATAAAGATAACTCGATTGATCCACTAACTGAAAAACCAAATATTCAAGTTGTCAGTCGAGTTTGTCCTGGGGAAGCTCGACCGATAGCTAAAATCTACTTTGGTCAGTAAATCATTCGATCAAGTTCTGTGAATGTACAACTCGGCTGATTGATCAATTTTAAAAAATCTATCACGGATTGGTCGAAGGATTAAAACTCGACCAAGACAAATGTTGCAAAATGGTTTTTGAGTGATCAAACATTGGAATTAAGTGTCCCTAATTTTTTCTCCTCTGATTTACAAGTCATATCATCAATACAAATGATTACAAAAATATTCTAAGGTGGTTTAGAGTGATTTCCCAAATTGCACATTTGCATTACTTTTGACTTGAACTTGGACAAGCTAGGGCTTGTGTAATTTGATCCTTTTCATGTACCTAAAGCCTGAAATCAATCTTAAACAAACATATTAGATACATATGAATGGAATGGTTGAGTCATTATCAGAATATGGATAATGTATAACTCTCAAGTCAACATTCTCCCCCTTTTTGACAATGACAAACCATTCCTCAACATATTAAAAAGGATATGAAAAGTTATACCTTAGCCTTGTGAATTGCAAGGGGATTCATAATGTTAACAATGTGAATTTCTCCCCCTCAATCTATGCTCACTCTTACCTGCATAGTTAGTCTATCTACACAAAGCTATATAACATGTATACTACATGGTCCTTTAGCAAGTCACATGAGAAAGCATATATTTAGATAAGAAAAGGATCACATAGGCAATAAAAGCAATATGGTTGACCTTCAAAACATTGAAATTCTCTCCTGCTTTTGATATTATAAAAAAGTAAGGGGGGTAGAAGAGCACAGAAACAAGTCTTATCCAAGCACAACCAAAACATCCAACCAAAAGATAAAATAGTCTACCACAGAACACACATCAAACAGAGGTGAGAGAGAGACAAGCAATCTATGTCATAATCAAAATATGGGTAACATACCACCAACTCATGAGATATAGTCAACCAGAGAGTAAGGGTACATATGATTAAGATCACAACACTGAAATCATGCTCTCAAAACAACTACAAGCCAAAACGATGAAAACAACATGATGATAGAAACGTACATCTCAGATAATGTGCCCAGATGTTTTAAGTACAAAATAGTCTAGAAAGATATATAAAATCAATATCTAAAGACTAAAAATGAAAACATCTAAACGTATAGGCTATCTAAGTCAAAAGGTTCATCATCATCAAAATCATCATCAGAAGCTTCAGGCTCATAGTCATCATCTCCATCTGAAGGTGCTGTAGAGGCAACAACTTGACCTTCATCACCAGATGCACCGACAAAGCCATCATTAGAACCATCTGAACCATCTGTATCGTCATCCTCAGATGCCTCCTCATTAGTAGTAGTAGTAGCTTCCTCATCAATGTGGTTGGGCATCTCCTCATCAGTAGAAGGACCAAAACCACGATTGGGCCACATGGAATTCTGCTCAGCCCAAGACATACTAAGGTCATGCAACTCCTGGGCTTGAGGAAATGTGGGAGTAGAGGTGTGAAGTCCTTCAAGAAAGGTAGCTATAGGACCAACATGGAGAGGTAGCACTCCAGGGGTAGAACCACTAGCAGTAGAGGGTGTAGCAACAGAAGTAGCAGGTGGAGGGGTAGGGTAGAAGTGATTATATGCATAGGATGCATAAACACCACCTGGGTAGGGCTGGTAGGATGATATGGATGAGCATAGGATAGGTTCATGGTAGACTTGATAGCACAAAGATCCTGATGTAGATGCTCTTGAACCTAAAGGTTGTACGCCTACTGATGCATCATATAACCCATGATGGTTTTATTTGATACATTGAATGAGGCACAGGCAGGTCAGGATGGTTGAGGAGGTGGAGGTGCCTGGGTGGAGGTAGAGGCTTCAGGTGTGGTAGAATAAAATGGAGGCAAGCTTTTCTTGATTGTGATCTCACTGATACAAACTCCTTTTCTAGTAGGTTTGTAATGAAGATCATGAAAAAGAGACTTCCCAGTGGTAGATTGAAAGAGAACACAGATCAGGGCTGGGTAGGGTGGGTGGGTACCTCGGGTGTTCTTTCTGGAGTTGAAGCATGTCATGTTTTGGAGAACATATGTAGACCACTTGACTTCGATGTTTTTCAGAAGGAAAAATATAATCACTGTAGTATTCTTTTCAATTTTAGTTTGATTTTTCTTGGGGTGAATATTTCAATTGACTACCATAGCAAGAATGTGGTTTTTCAGGTCCAAAGTAGATGTAGGTAGGATGGACTTCTTCCTATAGGGAAACTGAGGCTTCTTCAAGAACTTATGTATGTTAGGGAGAGTGATATCATATTTCTTATAGAAGGCCTTCTGAGGCTTCTTCAAGAGGCTTCTTCTGAGGTTAAAATACTCAGTACCAAAGAAAAAATTATTCAGGGTATCTTCTGAGATCTTGAACTTCTTACCAGCAATCATGGAAGTAATAATTACTTGAGTATTAGATGGGGTACAAGAGTGTCATAATTCTAAGATAAATTGGCATAGAACTCATGAACTACCTTAGTACTTGTGATGGAGTTGTTATAGATTGGCGTTCGACACTCAAGGCTAATAGGTGGTGGTCATACAACAACTCGGCTACCTCATCTATGACCTTTTGTCTATGCGGACGAGGGTCAAACAAGGCACAAAAAGGGAAGGTGTTCCTAGGAAGGAGCTCCTTGAACCTATTTAGAGATTCATCAGAGACAAAGAAGGTATCATCAAAAGGAATGAGGTGAGAGTTGGATGAAGAGGATGGTGCTCCAGAAGGGGTGGCTCTTTTTCTCCTATTTGAAGCCATAGAGGCAAAAAGAAGAATCTAAAGAGGTCAAAAATGAAGGAAACACCACCAAGAGTCGACCAAACACCTAGGGATGAGAGGCAAGGAAGCTAGGAAGGTCAAACAAGGGTTGTATAGGGTTAGGAAAGGGAAGGTCGGGGCTAGGGTTGAGAGCTTGAGGGAGCTCGAGAAGGAATCAGTTGATTTTTCTATAGTTGAGAGGAAGAAAATTCGGCCGAATCCTACTTAAGTTTTTCTCCAGCCCAACCATCGGTCGAGTTATGTGAGATGGAAACTCGACCAAATGTCTTTTTACAAAAGGCCCTCAACCACCAATCGGTCAAGTTTGCAACTCGACCGACAAAAAGTATGTCCCAAAATTTGAAATCCTAGTTTCTAGCCATTTGAGTGGTAATTAAATTTATTTTTCTAGTCCATTTTGCATTTTAAACATACTTGGGCACATGTCACTCATCATTCAGTACTATTTTGTGATGAAACAAGAATTTGTGAAAAATACCCAAAACAAGCAAAAAACAAGGCAAAAAGAACATGAAACCTACAGAAAGAAACCCAATTTTCGTGGTTTGTTCACATTTCCACCTCCTTTTCTTCTCAAAGTCGAGTACCCTGATTTAATTGTATCACCAAGTGAGTCTGATATTGATTGAATTATGGCTAAACATCACATACCGAAGGCCTCTTCGATCTCCCCTCCGTAATTCCATTAGATTGGGGAGAGAATTCTGAAGAAGAATAAAGATCCAAGTGAGGCAATGATCCTACTTCAAATCATTTGTAATTCTTCCCTTCTCCCACATAATGGAGAACATACTACATGGGAGACTGAACGGTAAGAAGATGTGTTTGATATTTTTTTGGAGTTCTATGCTTATGTTTCTGTCCCATTTTCTAAAATAGGTAGCTGGAAAATTCCATTTGGAACGAGATCAATATTTTAGCACTTTAGTAAGAAAGGGTGATCAAGACATAAGTAAATCATATAGGATAGATAGAAACTAACTATAAGGCATATCGGATTCATCCAAAGCAGTTATGAGTATTTTAGATCTAATAAAATTAAATTACTCTCTAAATATAGGTTTAGTAAAGATGTCTGCAACTAATTTTCTGTGTCCAAATGTGTGATATAAATATCCTTTTTGGCAATGTGATCACGAAGAAAATGATTATGAATCTCTATATGCTTGACTCTACTATGCAATATAGGATTGCAAGATAAATTAATTGCACTTGTATTATCACAATAAATAGGAGAAGCATCAAAATAAATGTTAAAGTCTTGGGGCATTTGCTTCATCCATAGAACCTGGGCACAACAACTCCTGACTACAATGTATTCAGCCTCGATAGTTGATAAATCAACTGTGCTCTATTTCTTGGAAAACCAAGACGCCAAGCATGGTCCTAGGAGGAAGCAAGTGCCACTTATGGACTTTATATCAATCAAACACCATGTGTAGTCCTCATCACTATAACCTGTAAGAATAAACTCCCTTGACTTGAGACACCATAGTCCAAAATTTGAGGTTTTGACTAAGTACCTCAAAATCCTCTTAACAGCTATAACATGGGATTTCTTGAGATTTGATTGAAAGTGAGCACCCAAGTCAACACTAAACATTATATCACATCTAGAGGCAGTTTAATAAAGTAAACTTCCAATCATACCTCTATAGAGCTTCTCATCCACTTTATCACCTTCTTCATCTTTATCAAGTTTGGTAGTGTTTGACATGGGGGCATCCATCGGCTTGGTGTTCTCCATCCCAAAACACTTGAGTAGCTCACTTGTGTACTTGCCTTGGTTGATGTAATTCCCATTTTTAGTCTGGATGATTTGAAAGCTAAGGAAGAAAGTAAGCTCACCCATCATTCTCATCTCAAACTCACTCTGCATAAGATCACTAAACTCCTTGCAAAGATCAAGATTAGTTTCACCAAAAATGATATCATCAACATAAATTTGAATGATAAGAAAATTATTAGAAATCTGTATGAGAAACAAGTTAGAATCTACTTTGCCAATGATATACCCATGATCTAACAAAAAGTTTTTTAATTTCTCTTACCAAGCTTTAGGTGCTTGTTTGAGACCGTGGAGATCTTTTTTCAATAGATAAACATGGTTAGGTAAACTATCATGTTAAAAGCCTGGAGGTTGTGTGACATACACTTCCTCCTCAATTGTACCATTAAAAATGCACTTTTAACATCCATTTGATATAGAAGAAAGCTCCTATAACTAGAAAAATAAAGCAACATACAAATGGACTCAAGTATATCTATAGGTGCATATGTTTCATCAAAATCTATACCTTCCTGTTGATTATAGCCTTGAGCCACTAACCTTGCTTTATTTCTTACCACTTGCCACTTTCATCTAGCTTGTTGCGATAGACCCACTTGGTGTGAATGATCTTTCTATCACATGGTTTTGGCACTAGAACCCACAGTCTATTCTTCTCAAATTTCTCCAATTCTTCTTACATGGATAGGATCCATTCATCATCCCCAAGAGCTTCTTTGACATTCTTTGGCTTGAGTTGTGAGATGAAGGCACTATTTGCTTGTTCCTTGTTAAAGGCATTCTGTGTCTTCACTCTTTCAAAGGGTTCACCTATGATAATCTCTTTAGGATTATTATTTGAAAAGTGGGGAGTTGGATCTTTTTTCTCTTTATCTATTTCTTCTTCTTGAGTGGCCCCCTCTTTTCCCTTTTGGGCGATGTTGAGCTCTTTTAAGATAGGAATTACCACACCTGCAACATCATCATTTGGAACAATATTTTTGGGAATAGATGGGTTGGTATCGATAAATTTGACATTAGTAGATTCTTCTACTTTAGATAGGTCAACATTAAACACTCTATAAGCCTTTCTAGTAGTGTTATAGCCAAGAAAGAAAACCTTGTATGATTTCAGATCAAACTTGTCAAGAGAATCTTTATCGTTGAAAACAAAACAAGTACATCCAAAAACATGAAAATACTCAATGGAAGGCTTTGTACCAAACCATAGATCATAGGGGGGTTTCTTCAAAGAAAGATGCGTGAAAACCCAATTTTGCACAAAACATGAGGTACGGACGGCTTCATCTCAAAACATCTTTGGAGTGCCATACTCTAAAACCATGGTCCTGGCCATTTACTGTCGTGACCTATTCTTCCTCTCTACAACCCCATTTTTGTTGAGGTGTTCGAGGTGAAAAAAAGTTATGTGCATATCCAGGTTCTTCATAAAAACATACAAAATGATCATTTTCAAATTCTCCCCATGATCACTACTGAGAGAAATGATCTAGTAAGAAGCTTTGTTCTCAATTCATTTGCAAAAACTAGAGAAAACATCAGGCGTATCACTCTTGGAAATGAGAAAGAAGGTCCAAGTATATCGACAAAAATCATCAACAATAACAATACAATACTTGGAACCATGAAGCGAATGAGTGCTCATAGCTCCAAATAGATCAATATGGAGAAGTTCAAGAGCTCTCTTGGTGCTACAGACTCCTTTGGATTTGAAAGAGGACTTGGTTAGCTTTCCTTGGGTACAAGGTTGGCATTCCTCATCCTTTTCAAAATCCAATGTGGGAAGTCCCTTGACCAAGTCCTTTTTACTCAACTTCTTCAATTGATGCATATTTACATGACCAAGTTGATGATTCCAAAGAGAAATATCATTCAAATTGACTACAAGGCATCTACCAACAATATGTTTAATAGATTCAAGCACAATTACATAAATATTACCATTTATAGTTTCCTTATATATGACATGATAAGTGAGGGATCTAGAAGCAAGTATTCAAAAGAAGTAAATAGCACAAGGTAACCATTATCACATAATTGACTTACACTTATTAAATTATGATGTAGTCCATCAACAAAAAGAACATTCTTGATACACAAGGATTCACCTACATCATCCTCACCTTTTACCTTACATTTTGTTTTGTCCCCAAAAGTAATTGAACCTCTTTTCATTTTGTGAAATTGTTGAAATGTCTTATATCACCTGTCATGTGCTTATTGTAGACACTATCAACAATCCATTTTCCTTTTTTCTACAAGAAAGGAAAGTGTTGGTTCCCAACTCAAACTTTGGGATCCAGAGTTAGCTTGAGGGCCCATTTCATCTTTGGGTTTGTCCCCTTAGGCTTGTAAGGACAATAAGTAGAATAATGATCATCACTTTAGCAATGGGAGAAAATAATAGGGTTCTTAGTGCTAGAAGACTCTCCAATGAAAAAGGGAGTTTCCTTATTATTTTTCTTACCTTTGGCCTTATTCTTTCCTTAGGTTCTCCCCCTAAAAATCCCAAACTACTATTACCACTTAGTTTGGTAGAATGGTCAAGGATTTCATTTAGGGAGTTTTTCCCTTTGAGGAATTTCTGCATAGAGGCTCTAAGTCTATGATTGTCATCAGTAAGAGATATAACAGTAGAAGATAAACTAGCAAGATGATCTCTATCATGAACAAGGTCGGCCTCTAAACATAGGGCTTTGGTTAAATAAGAATATTTTTCAAGAGTAATGGAAGCAACATCATTACTAGGAAAAATAGGTTTAAAAGATAATCATTAAATTGACTAATTAACCTTTCATTTTTGGATTTAAGAAACTGAATTTCTTTAAGATAAATATCCATCTCATCTCTACAAGCATCCGTAATAAGCTTAAGTTCATCATTTTTAGTTTTAAGTATCTTAAGCTCATTAAGGAACTTTTGGTTGTCTTCCTTAAGAGATGCAATATTCTTAAGATAGACACCATTCTCTACTTCAACTCCATTGTATTGGAGCTCAAGATCAAGAAATTGGCCTTGCAAGGTGTCAATGCTCTCAAGATGAATATTCTCATTTGGCTCAAGAGTATCAAGTTTAGCATACAAATCATCAATGATTTTACCTAACCTCTTGTTTTTAGATTTACATTCGGAATAAGAAAAATAGGTAGTAACAAGCATGTCAATAAGAGTTTCTTTAGCTAACTAATGTAAACTTACCTCACCAATTTCTTCACTTGTAGAGGTCATGAGTGCAAGGTGGCACTCTCCATATTCATCAGAGCTTGATCTACTAGAGGATGATCCTTCCTAAGCTACATGAGCTACGTCTTTGTGCCTCCTCTCTTTCTTGTCCTTCCTCTTGTATTTGTTATCTTTCTTGTACTCTTCCTCCTTATAGGAGTTGCTCTTATGGTATGACTTTCTAGCCTTAGGACATTTACTCTTGTAGTGTCCTTTTTGACCACACTTGTAGCACCTTGGATTAGAAGAAGAAGATTGCTTTCCTTTCAAGTGCTTTCCCTTAGAGAAGTTGGCTTCATGCTCACTAGGGCCATCATCTTCACTTGAGGAGGAGGGAGAGGTCTGGCAAGCAAGTTGTTGTTGAAGGATAAGGGCCTCCACTTGATCTTTGAAGGTAATATCTTTGATCTTTCTTGCTTCGTTTTCTGCTTGATTTGCTTCCTCTTCTTCCTTATCAAGTCTTGGCTCATGAGATTGTATTTTTCCAATAAGCTCCTCAGTTGGAATGTCACCAAGACTTATTAATTCTTCAATGGAGGTCACCTTTCACTCCCATCTCTTTGGAAGAGACGTAAAGATCTTTGAGTTAATTGCTCCTCTATCCAAAGTGAGTCCAAAAGTAACTAGGGCGTCAATTATGATGTTGAGCCTTGAGTACATCTCAACAACTTCTTCTTTATTCCCCCATCTTGAAGTTCTCTAGGAGGTTGTTCAACATGTAGATCTTTGCCTCGTTCACTTGATTTGTGCCTTCATAAGTGCACAACTTATCACATATCTCATAGGATGTATCCCATAAGGAGATGCATTTAAACTCGGATGGAGTGAGGTATGCATAGAGGATGCTAATTGCTTTGGCATTGAGATGAGGATTCTTTAGGGCTACTTCATCCCATGTTGATACATCTCCAGTTGCCTCCTTATAGGGTGTAATCATCACTTTCAACATATCAAAGTTCATCCCTTGAATGTAGAACTACATCTGCCGCTTCCAATAGAGGAATTTGGTGACGTCAAAGACTAGGAGGAGCATGAAGAAGCCTCCCTCTAGGTTGAGGGAACCAAGTCGGTTCTCACCCATCTTCTCATCTCGTGGGAGATTTATTGGAGAAGATCCTTGCTCTGATACCACTAGTTAGATCTAGGGCTCTAGAGGGGGGCGAATAGAGCTTCAAAATTCTCATAAGAATAGTTAGACCTTCAAATTATATCAATTGAAACCAAATGCCAAAACCCAATTTGAAGTTATATCTAAACAAGCATAGCAAGGATGAGAGAGATAGAAACAAATAGTTGGAAAAGGTAGTTAGAGTGGTTCCAAACTCCAAACTAGGAGACCGTCAATCCACTACCTAGAGAAGTCAACCTCTAGGACTTTACAACCCATTTATACTTATATTCTATTATAAGAGATACAATAAGACCACCATACATCCAAGGACTTAACTATTCAAGACAAGAGTCTTTCACCTACACAAGAACTTACCCACTTGATCAAAATGTCTTCAGCCTTCACCAAGGACTTACCCACAGTTTCATCAAGTCTTTGGCCTCGTAGGAACTACCCATTCTTCTTTAATCTTCTGCCTTGTCCTTCGCCTTCACTTGGAGAAGATCTTCACACCTTCTTCAGCCTTGAAGAAGAAGAACAACTTCTCCTTCACTTAGAGAATATCACTTCAACCTTTTCTCTTTGAGAAAGGGATTGTGAAAATGTAAAGATGGAGAGATTTATAAGATAACATGGAGGCAACTTTCTTACAACATGCCTAACTCACTCATAATCATGAAATTCTCTATAAATAAGCGAGAGAAAGAGGTTCAAAGGGTTGTAGCACACTCAACTATAACAAGGACTAAGGATATCATGAATGAGAAACCTTGGAATGAACTCCAAGATGTCCTATTTATAGTTGGGGTGTACCTTTTAGTGTGGGATCACTTAAGATAAAAAGTAGCCATTTTACAACTTGTAATGGATCTATTTTCATTTCTAAAAACTCTCCAATGGTTGGGATCACTTTTTCTACATTTTCTATACAGTACATTTGATCGAGTTTCAATGAAGATAACTCAAACGATCCACTAACCGACAGAGCCAATTTTCAAACTGTCAGTTGAGTTTGTCCTGGGGAAACTCGATCGAGCAACTAAAACCCACTTTGGTTAGTAAATTGATCGGTCTATATCTATGAATATACAACCCGACCAATTGATCCATTTTGAAAATCCATCACTGATTGGTCGAGATTCAAACTCGACTAATAAAGTTGTTGTGAAAAAAATTTCAAAATGAGTTTTGAGTGATCAAAGTTGGAATTAAGTGTCCCTAATTTTTTCAAGTCATATCATCAATAAAAATGATTACAAAAATAGTCTAAGGTGGTTTGGAGTGATTTCCATATTGTGCATTTGCATTGCTTGTGACTTGAACACGGACAAGCTAGGGCTTGTGTAATTTGATCCTTTTCATGTACCTAAAGCCTAAAATCAATCTTAAACAAACATATTAGATACATATGAGTGGAATGGTTGAGTCATTGTCAAAATATGAACAATGTCTAACTCCCAAGTCAATAATATGTTGGTCGAGATAGTTGTTGTCTAGTGAAGTGTCTCAACCATGTATATGATGTTCTAGGGTTTTGGTCGAAACCAAGTGTGTATGGTAGTGTCCCGGTCGAGACACGGTGCTAGCCAACCTAGTTGGTCATGACAACTTGATGGATAAACATTAACATTTCGATATATGCATGTAAGTGGAGGATAGGTTGTTTCTTTAGTGGACAAGTGTTACTTGATTTCCTCTTATGTTGACACCTCATAAACCTCTACTTTCCTCCTCCTTTGGGTATATAACCCCTTCTCTTCACAAGAAAGAAACTTTTTCATCCCTACTCTCTTCCTTCTCTCTTGAAACTGACCTTGGAGTTTTAAGAGCAAGGAAGGTTTGTTCTTGAAGATTGGGTGTTTGATCCACCTTGCATGTTGAAGATCTTGTTCTAGAATCAACCTTTGGTGGTGATTTTTGGTGGTTCTTCTCTTGGTAAGTGATATTCTTCTTTGGATCATGTTTTATTTTCTAAAAACCCCATCATCTTCTTCCTTCTTCCCAACCATGAGACTATCGATCATCCATGGTGGCTTTACCTTGGAGATCTCTTCTTCACAAGGGTCATAGATCATGTTTTGACATGATGGTACCCGAGTTAGAAGAAGACCTCTTCTTTCTTCTTCTTTGGTTCGACCTAAGGTTTGAGTTTTCTCTTTCCTTAAGTTCTCCTTTGACAATGGCGTTTCCTTCTCTTCACGAAGTGATCCTTTGGCTGAAGTGTTGAATCTTGGTTGGATTTCTTGGAGCTTGTAATCTTGGGAGATTGGTTCTCTCCAAATCAGTGAGGTTATATAACTTTTCCCCATCTAATATTTTTACTATAAATCTGATCATAAGTTGTTGTTCTAAATCTTTATAATGGATACTTGATATGTTTATATATATAATATGTGTTAGGGTTCAATTTTGGAGTATTCTTTAGAATATTACCTTCTTGTAAAACCCTAAAATCCTTATACCCAATTTTGAAAGTAAAGGGAAGTTTGATGCATTTTCTTTGGATCTTTATCTATGGAACCTTGCTAGTTTATATATGGTTCATTTATACTTGAATAATAGGAAGTTTTTGGTTGATTTTTATACATAGGAATATCAATTTTCTCTCTTTAAATATAACTCTTTGGTGACCCTCTTTGACTATGATTTAGGGTTTAATGAACACATTAATATATAGTGTTGTTCTTCTTATTGACATTTGATCTCACTCTGTGGGTTCCACAACTTTTTAGGTGGTCATGGAGGAGGAGGTCGAGGTTGTGGTATAGGTGTAGAGAAGCAAGGAGAGCAGCACTGTTGGAGGTTGGATATTCTGTCAAAGTTTTGTAGTAGAGTCCTTTGTGTCATCCCTTTACTCTCAGGTCTTTGGGGAGATTTTGTTGTTTTGTGTATCGACACATAGATTTTAGCTTTGTTCCATGAGTGTATAGAAGTGTCATTTACATATTTTTCCATATATAGAATACAGATGGACTGAGTTTAAGGCTTGTTAATGAATACTTCTGCTTGACATACTTCATTGCAAATGGTTTTAATTTACCCTATTTTGTGGTAATATTGCTATTAGTGATAATTCTGCACTTTGTTTTGAGTAATCTCACTTTATGTGGTGAAGGGCATCACAATTTGGTTGGTATCAGAGATATAGGTTCGTTGAGTCTACATGGACATAGGACTGAGGTTTTTGTTTGTTCTAGTGTCCTCCAGTATAACTTATGGCCACCTCTGCTTATGCAAAAGAAGAAGAGAAGAAAAGATGTCTGGAGAACACAAGGAATATGTTGCAGAGAGCAATGTTGCAACACCAGGATGTGGTTCTAGGAGGTAATAGAGGGATGATGTTGTGCCAAAGATGCCTCACGTTGACCCAATCAATGTAGCTGAACCTACTTTTGTGTCCATGTTTGGATATTTTATGGCTACAATGACACACATGGTGGATAGGATGCCTACAACCCAACTTAGGAAAACTATCCTAGGTGCTGAAACACAAGGTTCTTGGAAGACTTTTGAGAGACTTTGACATGTAGGAGCGTTGGAGTATGTGGGTACATCTGATCCAACCGATGCATATATGTGGCTGACTGAGCTGGAAAAGGCCTTTAAGATCCTCAACATCCCTGAAGAGGATAAAGTGAAGCATGTTGTATACTTGTTGAAAGGGAGTGTTGGCCACTAGTGGGGCATAGAGGAGGAGAAAAGGTCGGGTGTTGTGATTACTTAGGAGGAATTCCAGTGGGAATTCGTAAGTCAGTATTTTTTGGAGACATATTTGAATGAGAAGATTGTACAGTTTGAGAATACTCAATAGGGATTTATGTCAATCAGTGCTTATAAAGCTAATTTTATGGAGCTTCTAAGGTTTTGTCCGCATATGGCTACAACAAACAAGGAAAGGATCATGCACTCTAAGAAGAGTTTGAGTACTGAACTGACAATTCCAATGTCATCTTTAGAGAACAAAGAGAGGTTTGCCACTTTTATGGAGTCATTTAGGAGGGTAGAATGGTCCATGATAGAGAAGCATGAGATTAAGGACAAGAAGAGGCATGTACATTATGAAGGACAATCTTCTGGAGGCTTCAAGAAACCTAGGTTCTCAGCACCTCAGCCTTAGAAGAGGTCAACAACTCAATCGCAGTGGGGATAGAGCAGAGGCAGAGGCCATAGTTTTCTACCTATAGGAGGTTGTAATGCAACATCCGTATCCATGACAGGGTCATCTAGGCCGTGGTATGAGAGTAAAACCTATTTCAAGTGTAGACAGGTGGAGCATACTAAGTGGCACTATGCTGTGAAAGATGAAGAGGTGAATCAACAGTCAAGGTAGAGTCAGCAAGGGTTGTAGTAGTAACAAAAATATAGTGGCAGTGGTAGTGGCAGAGGATGCAGTCAGGCATCACAAGCTGGTTCTTCAAGACATGCTGCCAGAGGAAGGGGGAGACAATAGGAGACAACTCGATTATATACAATGAGTCAGCCAGAAGGAGTCATTCACCCTAGGGTTACGATAGGTCAGATGGAGTTATTTCATTCTATTTTGTCTTCTTCATGTTTTCTATCTATTTTGATTGATCCAGGTGCGACTCATTCTTTTATCACTAGAGAAGTGATCACTAGATGCTCCTTACCTATTAGTCATAGACAAGATAGTCTTCATCTAGAAAATCCTCTAATTGGTTTTGTTGAGCTGCAGGAAGTGTGTCCATCCTGCGTTCTTTCTTTTTCAAGATGTAGCTTTCAAGTAGATCTCTTGCCACTTGCATGCACAGATTCGACGTATCCCTTGGGATGAATACTTTGGAAAAGTATCAGGTGATATTGGATTGTAATGGCAAGGTGGCAACATTTGTCGATGGTGATGGTTCATGGGTCTTCCTAGGTGATAGGAAGATTCTTATGACATGTCTAGTTTCAACTATACAACAAAAAAGCTAATGAGATAGGGTTATGATGTGTTTTTGGAAAATGTGGTGGATACCAAGGCAAAGAGTCCTAGAATTCTTGAAGTTCAAGTTGTACATGAATTTGAGGATGTGTTTCTCGATGAGTTCCCAAGTATATCCCCTCCTAGAGAGATTGATTTTGAGATCAATCTAGTTCTAGGTACCCAACCTATGGAACAAACACCATATAGGATGGTACCAGTGTAGATGAAAGAGCTAAAGAAATAGTTGGAAGAACTTCATGAGAAAGGTTTTATCAGACCGAGCATGTCTCCTTGGGATGCTCCCATTCTATTTGTAAAGAAGAAGGATGGATCAATGAGGCTATGTATTGACTATCGACAACTGAATAAGATGACGATTAAAAATAAGTATTTTTTGCCACGTATAGATGATTTGTTTGATTAGTTACGGGGTGCCATAGTCTTCTCCAAGATAGAATTGAGATTGGGTTATCACCAGTTGAGGATTAAGGCATATGGCATACCAAAGTTAGTTAGGACAAGGTAATATCATTATGAGTTTGTGGTTATGCCGTTTGGGTTAACCAATGGACCAACCACGTTTATGGACCTGATGAATAGGGTGTTCAGGCCTTATCTAGACCAATTCATGGTAGTGTTTATAGATGATATCTTAATCTACTATATAGATGGTCAACAACTCAAGCAACATCTATGTTAGGCTTTGACTTTGTTGATGAAGCACCAATTAAATGCAAAGTTCAATAACTGCAAGTTATGGTTAAAGGAAGTGGATTTCCTAGGGCATGTAATATCTTCTAGGGGAGTTTATGTTGACCCAAATAAAGTGGATTCAGTGTTGGAGTGGGATCAACTGAAGATACCTACAGAGATTTGTAGTTTTATAGGTTTGATAAGATATTACAGGAGGTTCATTAAGAACTTCAGTGTAGTAGTGTTACACATAACAAAGTTAACAAGGAAGGATGTACTATTTATTTGGAACAACATATGTCAATGTTCTTTTATGATTCTGAATGAAAGGTTGACCAGTGCACCAATGTTAGTGGTGCCAGAGCAAGGAAAGGGTTATATTGTTGTCTGTGATGCATCCAAGAATGACCTGGATTGTGTGCTAATGCAAGATAGAAATGTAATTTCATTCTCTTCATGATAGCTTAAGAAACACGAGGAGAACTACCCGAAACATGATCTAGAATTGGCCACTGTGGTCCATGCTTTGAAGATATAGAGACACTAGTTATATGGAAAAAAGTGTCAGATCTTCACCGACCATAAGAACATGAAATATATCTTTTTGAAGCACGAGTTGAACATTCGACAATGATGTTGGATGGAGTTAATCAAAGACTATGATTATACTATAGAATACCATCTAGGGATGGGGAACGTGGTGACAGATGCCTTGAGTAGGAGGTCTTATTCATTGTCATCCATTGAGAAGGCACAATCGAGTGCTTTAGTATGTCATAAGAGAGACATGTTGGTCTCCCTACATCAGATGAATGTAAAATTAGCGATGTCCATGTTAGAAGGTTTTTGGGATAGTTATAAGTATAGCCAACATTAAGTCAGTAGATCCGAGTTGCACATCAAAGTGATACTACAATTCAACAGATATGGGCTGAGTTGGGCAGTGAGAAGCGTGATGGATTCCATGAATCTAATGATGGGATAGTGTATTATCATGGTAGGATAGTTGTTCCAAATGTAGATAATCTGAGAACGTTAGTTCTAGAAGAGTCTCACTCTTAGATGTACACTATGCATCCCGCTAGCACCAAGATGTATAAGAATATGAAAGATTTGTACTAGTAGATAGGATTAACGTGTGATGTCACTGAGTTTGTAGCTAAGTGTGTAGTGTGTTAGTAGGTCAAAGATGAGCATCAAAAGTCTACAAGACTTTGCAACTAATTCCTATACCACAGTGGAAGTGGGATCATATCACAATGGACTTTTTGGTTGGACTTCCTAGGATATCCAAAAGTCATGATTCCATTTGGGTAATAGTGGACATGCTGACTACGTTAGTGCAATTTCTACTTGTAAAGGTGACATATTCAGTTGATAAACTTGCACAGGTGTATGTCGATGAAATAGTACACTTATATGGTATCCCAACTACCATCCTGTTAGATAGAGGTCCACAATTCACTACTCATTTTTGGGAACACTTGCATACATCGATGGGGACGCAGTTGATGTTCAGTACGGTGTTCCATCCATAAATAGAGGACAATATAGACCTTGGAGGATCTATTGAGAGCTTGTGTGTTACAGTTTTTGGGGCGGTTAGGATATACACCTTAGTTTGATAGAGATTGCCTACAACAATAGTTATCAGAGAAACATCGACATGGCACCATATGAAGCGTTGTATGGGAGATGTTGTAGATCTACTCTATGTTGGTCTGATATAGGTGAATATCAACTTCTAGGTCCTGAGCTTGTACATCAAATAATAGAAAAGATCAAATTGATTCAACAACAGCTAAAGGCAACACAGAATAGACAGAAGCCTTACGTTGATAATCGTCATAGACATTTAGAGTTCCAAATGGGAGACATGGTGTA
The DNA here is from genome assembly GCA_963693085.1 of Alisma plantago-aquatica. Lineage (NCBI taxonomy): Eukaryota > Viridiplantae > Streptophyta > Magnoliopsida > Alismatales > Alismataceae > Alisma > Alisma plantago-aquatica. The sequence goes on from OY856413.1 coordinate 37,617,637, forward strand.
CCTTAATGTCTCTCCTTGGAAAGGTGTTCTAAGGTTCGGGAAGAAGGCTAAGTCATCTCCTCAGTGCATGGGACCTTACCCTGTGGTTTCATATGTAGAAAAGGTGGCATATAAGTTAGAATTTCCACCTGAGTTGCACAAGTTGCATCTTGTATTTCATATATCTATGTTGAGGAAGTTTCACCCTGAAAAAGAGTTGACTCTTCCGCATATGGAGGTGGAGTTATATAATGATATATCTTATGTGAAAGGTCATGTTCTGATCCTAGATAGAAGGATCAAGAAATTAAAGAAGAAGGACATTGTGTTAGTCAAAGTTTTATGGCATCATTGTGGCATTTAAGAAGTCATGTGGGAGCTTGAGGATGAGATGAAGAAGAAGTATCTGTCTCTTTTTGCATAGAATTTTAGGGGTGAAATCCCAGTTAGGGGTTTATGGTTGTAAGACCCCTGACCTAACTTTATGTTTAATTGTAATTACTTGTATAATGAGATGCTTTAATTTTAATTTAATCTTTTGAGATGCCTTAATATCATGTGATAGTCTTATATTTTCATTTTGGTCCAATTTGATTAATGATTGAGCTATCTTTGCTATATATGTACTTGTTTTAGACTAGGTTGCAATTTACCTATAAGTAAGGGTTATCTAGCAAATTGTCACATGTTGAGAATGTTACTTATACTTTTCTATCATGAGAGACAAAATTATGATATGGGGTGCCTTTTTAAATCATATTTGGTGATGTGAAAACTTAGAGTGGTTCTAGGGTTTCTAGGGTTTACTTTGTTGATATGATGTCTATGCTAGGGTTTGAGTGTTGTAACCACTACCTCACTTTTGAGTGAGTTTATCAACTACAACAAACATCCTAGGTGTTTTTCTCTTGACTGAGATGACCAAGTGATATATTGGTCGAGACAGTTGTCATTTAGTGAAGTGTCCCGACCATGTATATGATTATATAGGGTTTTTGTCAGAACCAAGTGTGTATTGTAGTCTCTCGACAGAGACAAGGTGGTGGTCATGACACCTTGCTGGATAAACATTAACATTTTGATATATGCATGAGAGTGTAGGAGAGGTTGTTTCTTTAGTGGACATGTGTTCCTTGACATCCTCTTATGTTGACACCTCATAAACCTCTTCTTCTCTCCTCCTTTGGGTATATAACCCCTTCTCTTCACAAGCAAGAAATGTTTTGGCCCTACTCTCTTCCTTCTCTCTTGAAAATGAACTTGAAAATTTTGGGAGCAGGGAAGGTATTTTCTTGAAGCTTGGGAGGCCTATCCACCTTGCACGTTGAAGATGTTGTCCTAGAATCAACCTTTGGTGGTGATTTTTGGTGGTTCTTCTCTTGGTAAGTGATCTTCTTCTTTGGATCACGTTTTCTTTTCTAAAAACCCCATCATCTTCTTACTACTTTTCATCCATGAGAATGCATATTATCCTTGTGTATTTACCTTGGATATCTATTATTCACAAGGGTCATAAATCATGTTTTGGCATTATGGTACCCGAGTGAGAAGAAGACCTCTTATTTGCTTTGACCCAAGGTTTGAGTTTTCTCTTTCCTTAAGTTCTCCTTTGACCATGGTATTTCCTTCACTTCATGAAGTGATCCTTTGGCTGAAGCGTTGAATCTTGGTTGGAGTTCTTGAATCTTATGATCTTGGGAGATTTTTTCTCTCCAAATCAAGCCAGTTATATAACTTTTCCATATCTACTATTTGCACTATAAATCTGATAATCAGTTTCTATTCTAAATCTCTAAAAATGGATCCTTGATATGTTTATAGATATAATATGTTTTAGGGTTCACTTTTGGAGTATTCTTGAGAAGATTACCTTTCTTGTAAAATCCTAAAATTGTTATACCTAATTTTGAAAGTAAAGGGAAAATGGATGTGTTTTCTTTGGATATTTATCTATGGAACCATGTGACTTTCTATATGGTTCGTTTATACTTACATAAAAGGAAGTTTCTGGTCTATTTTTATACATAGGAATCTCAATTTTCTTTCTCTAAATATAACTCTTTGGTGACCCTCTTTGACTATGTTTTGGCATTTAATGAACACCTTAGTATAGAGTGTCGTTCTTCTTGTTGATTATTGGTCTCACTCTGTGGGTTCCACAACTTTTGAGATGGTCTTGTATGAGGTGGTCGAGGTCGTGATACAGATGTAGAGAAGCAAGGAGAGAAGTAAATGTTATAGGTTGGATATGTTGTCAATGTTTTGTAGTAGAGTCCTATGTGTTGTCCCTGTACTCTCAGGTCTTTAGGGAGATTTTGTTGTTTTGTGTATCGACACGTAGATTTTGGCTTTGTTCCATAATTGTATAGAAATGACATGCACATCTTTTGGCAGATATAGAATATAGATGGCTTAAGTTGGAGGCGTGTTAATCAAATACTTCCACTTGAAATACTACATTGCAAATAGTTTTCGTTTACCCTATTTTGTAGTAATATTGTTATTACTGATAATTCCACACTTTGCTTTGAGTAATCACACTTTTGTGGTGAAGGGCATCACAAAATAATGGATGTAGTTTAACATGTTTCTAATTCATGTCATGATAATTGCTCAGAGATACACATAAATGATAAATATGAGTTGAAATATCTTGTATATGAATAATTTATCTAGTTATATTCCATTAAATCTATGAGTGTCCCTTGATATTCATAATGAGGGAATGTAATAGATCACAGTGTAGTAATCATAGTATTATGAGAAGGATCTTTGAGTTTGTATCTAGGCCTTGAAGGTTTGACCACCATGATTTAGTGAAGTGTTACACTATGTGATTTTGACCTTGACTCCTCACCTATCAAAATCTATGTCGATACGTAATATGCCTTGATGAAATGTAAATTGTAAAACACGAGTACTATTGTAAGATGTGAATTTAGTTATATTTGTACCTATCCCATGTGCTCAAGATGAGGACATGATGGTATAGATGTTGAATGCTCTACCTTATCGTCTTTAGGAAACTTTGTGTTGCACTAGGGGTTTATCATCTATCTTAGGGTCTTAGACTAAACCCTAAGATGATGAAAGTGAGTTGTTGACATGAGAATCATGTGTGGTGACTTCTACATGGTGAGGTACAAGCTGATTTTTTTTGGCAAATATATAAAACATGATAAGCCGTGTGAAAAATGAGATGAATGTCCATTATATCCCTTTGGTAGTTGATAAATAAGTTGTTATGGATATGTTTCTTATATGTGAAGGCCAACTATATTTTGTTATAACATAATATTTTGTCTTATATATATTTGCCTATTATGAAATTTAATATTGTAATGTTGGATTACAAGTAAACTCTGACACCTAATCTATGGCGAATTAAATATGTATTACTATATATGTTGGAGCTATTTTTTGAATAGTTATGCTTGATAGACATATATTCTATGCAACCAAGATAGTGAATTACATGATATTTTCCTAGTCCAACCGGTGGGTGACACAGTGACAATTTAGAACTTAAGATCTCATTTTTTATTTTTATTTTAATTTATTAAACCATAAGTACTAAATGATAAAATTATCTATTATTCCTCTAAGATAACATATTCCAGTTTGTTTAAATGAAACGTTTATAATTTGTTGTTGATACATATTTCTTAGCTTGAGTTAAAGGTTTCTAGTATGTAGGGTTGTATCTGAGATTGTTTCACTTGTTTTTACATGCAATGAAAACTATCTAAGAAGTCATGAAAGTAGAAAAATTTAAATTTAATGTCCTTGTACATTCCATATCCTAGGTTGGGTTGTATATCAATTTTGTTTCTTTCATGTACATGCAATATGATGTAAATTGAACATCATATTAGTAATAAGATATTATTTTAGTTTTTGTTGAGTCAAATGTGATTACTTGATATTTGTATTATTAAATATTTATTTGATGTGGAATTTGTTTTTAAGGTATTCATTAAGAAGGAAATTTTCAACCCATTCTTCTTTTATACTATTTGGATTGTGTTTGTCAAAACTCGCATGCTTTTTTTTCTCAAGCATTGTTTATACTTAAATGTTTTCTGTAATGGTTGAAAATTATGCTAACAAAAAGGGAGGTCCCTACAACATGGAATTCAAATTGGATTAGACGAGTCTACAAGGATAGTAGAATCTAGGGATAAACAATAATGTGGATGTTTAACATAACTTGAATGTCATGCATACTGACTAAACTCAATATTCACATAACTCTATTCAACTATTCAAGTATTGGGATAAGTTTGTGAGGAACTACCAACTATACTTCTTTTGTATGCCCTAATTAAGAACGCAATGAAGATAGTCTAGATGTAGAATGTTATCTAAGACAGGGATAAAAAGAATTAGAATAAAGAAATATAAGGGAAGGCAAGATTAAGGAATTGACGAAATATAGAGATTGAAAAAAAGATACAATCGATGCTAAATATCTATGCACTATTTTTTCATGATTGGGGTAAACCCAACCCGCCAGGTGGAGGCCCAGATAGCAAGGATGGTAAACTCAGGAGACCCGTGTGCTCACACATCAATATCTCAAACTAAGTCACATCAGAGGTCGGCTGGCACTATAAGAAAATCATTTTTTGGCAGCACTTCCAACATGAGTTAAACCTGGGACTCTTTGTAAGGGACCCTGAGCTGCACTAATTTCTAATAAACTAGAGTTTGACTATGAATATAATTTTGTAGAAAAATCTAGAAGTTGATAAGTTTACCATAAATAATTTTCCAAATGAAAAGAACAAAAAAATGAGGATAAAAGAGATAAGCGAAGTAAAATATTTATGGATTAAAATACACATTTAGTTCAATAAAAATAATGGTAATGGGAGTTATAAATTGAAAATATTATATATGTAAGATTTTTGAAATAATAAATGTAATATTTATATGAATAAGATGATGATAAGAGAAAAAACATCCCTCTTATAAGATCTATGAAATTGGAAGTTTGTGTAACGATAACCTAGGAGTAGTTTAGATAAGACATTGAGAGAGATTATTGATTTGATGTGATGATCTCCTTCCACCTTAGATTAGAGATGAAATCCTATATGGAGAGGAGAATGTTTCATGATTGGATTTCATCTTAACTGGCTAATTAGGGGTTACTTAGATGATTACATTATTTGGTCTACTAATCCTTTTTTATCCTGATAATGATTGATTATTTTAATGATGATATGTTAATCGCAATGAGACTTATTAAACATGCTTGGTTGCAAATAAACAAGATTTGGCAAGAAAAAACCCTAAGTTTAACTTTTTAGATGTTTGGTCTAATTTTAGTATACAACTCTGCATTATACTTATTTATGTACATAATCATATATAGTCATGGTTTGTCAAATAAATCCAATTATAACATTTCAAATTAGTTATTTTAAAAACACTAACCACAATGAAATGATAGCAAATGGACAAATTGTGAAAATAAGTTTAGTGATAAGAAAAGTGGTGTACTAAATTGTTTTAGGATAATTAAGAAGAATAAATTATGAAGATTTGGATGTTGACATGGTAAATCAAATATGAACTCAGTAAATAATTTCAAAGTTTTAGAATGTATTGTAGACATGCTGGGTGGTTAAGTTTTTGCAATAAAAACTCACTATATCATACTAGGAGAAATCGTTTATGACAATATAATGCATTGTAATAACTTTCAAAGATGATCGGAGGGACACACATATTATTACACGAGTCATTTTTTTGGGAAAGAAATTGAACTGATGACACATGTTTTTGAAATAAAAAATACAATTGTAATAGTTGTTAGTAATTCTTCCAAGTACATTAAAATTATTTATGTTGGTTACTTAACACCCAAAAAACTCTCATTATCAATTGATACACCTATAGATCAGGATTGAGAGACAAAATAGAGAATTCCAGGGTTTTTATGAGGTTGGAGTTAGGAGAGAAAACTTAGGAGTTTTGCTTGCTAAAGCTTATGGAATTAAGTTAACACCTTAGACAAGATTTAATGGTAATTCATATTTTATAAGTATCAATTTCTTCTTTCCCATTACTTGGATCAAAATGATATTGATGTAGCCCTATTTTGGGTTTCCATCTCATGCCATTTTGCACTTTAATCACATCTAAACAAGTTAGATTGCAAGTTAATTCCCCCAATTTGTGTTTTACCATCTAATGCACTTATGGACATTCTTTGCACTATTTTTCAGGTACTTGGACCATGTTTTGGATGGATGAGAGAGAAGGAAGGAGTTATAGGATTCCTCCACTCATGGAGGGGTCCAAAGAAGGCCCCAAAGCTCCCTCAACCTACCCCTAATGGCCAAGAGTCATCATCAAGCAAAGAAAACCGTGGATGATGAAAGATGAAGTTCAATTGCCTACTGCAGACCCCGAAACGGCCATGGGCATACCCCCACGGCCGTGTCTTTTATGGTGAAGATTCGACAGAATCAACAGGTATCTACCCCAACTTACCATGACCTTGGCCATCAGCATGACCGTGGCCCATTGAAGATACCATGGTTGTGGCCACCAACACAGTCGTGGCCAGCAGAGTAGAAGATGGCCGTGGCCCCCCTCCAAAACGGTCATGGGAATTTCACACAAAGACCCCAGAATCAACATGGAGTTGCACTTGAATGCCCATGATTGTGTCCTTTGAAGACCAACTCGCCCATGCTGTTGCCCCGCGATCACGGTCCCCTCCTCCAAAATGGTCGTGTTACTCAATACGGTCGTGGTGCTACTCACCTGACATGACTGTGGCACTTCACCATAGCCATGACCACCTCCTACTTAGAATTTTCACCACCTTTCCACACCATTCCCTGATCCACTCCACATGACCGTCCCATACCACCCCCACCATGGTCGTGGCCCATCAACACGGCCCTGGTGACCAACCAACCCTACCTATTTTTTACACTATTTTTCCTATTCTACCCCCACTTACCCAAGTGCTTCCCTACCACCTATATATACATAGGTGGAAGTTGGGGCACGAATGTTAGATCCTCCTACCCAACATTACTCCTCTCCACCCACTCCTTGAACATTTAGTGCATTCCCATTACATTTATGATCTCCACCCACCATTTCCATCACCATTTTCACCTTAGAAACCTAGTTTTCTAGGTTTTCCTCCATAATCCCCCATATCTTCATGCCCATCTACACCTATGGAGGAGAGAGGACGTCCCCAAGTAGCTAGGAGGTGAAGGAGGCTTCATCCACGAGATCCATGGAGTTTCTTCCCCTTCTTCCCCATTCTTTTGCCATTTCATTGATTATGGGTAGCTAGGCCCCTCTTGGTGGGTTGTTTGGGGGTAAAATGTGACTTTGATGCCATGTTGGGGAAATTTTGGCTTGTAATGAACTTATTTTTATCTATGATGATTGCTCCATACTTTTGTCTCTTTTCTCATTGATATGCTTGTGATTTATGCTTTTTGCTATGAATTGCTTATTTGATAGTGCTTGATGATACCATGTTTCTAGGAGAATTGGGATTCATGTGGCAATCTTAGGTATGACTCCTAGGTCCCAATAGGGGATCCTTAGTTAGTCCCCTTTGCTCCTACATGCCTACCCCCTCTCCTACTTCTTGGTATGAGACCTAAGTTACTAGTATAAGTGGGATTGATGTGATTGCCTAGGGTTTTCTAAAGGCTAGAATGGCTAGTAGCATGAGGTCAAATACCCTCATCTCTACTCCCATCTCCACCCTTGGCCCTCAATTGCTCAATACCACTTATCCTAGAAACCTAGATTTAACTAATCCTATTAAAATTACACCTAACCCTAGTCTTCCACCAGTAGTATAGGGTACATTCTAATATCATTTTCCTTATTGTTTGGTTTGGTAATCTAGATGAAGGATGAGAACCATTCTTGACCAATAACCTTCCCCAACTAATATTAAAGTTACATCCCAAATGTCCCACCTACCTTAATCATCTTGTCTAAAACTCAACTTGATCTATTTGCTTGCTTATGCTAGTATAGTCTAGTTGTTCTTGATTAACCTAGTCAATTGCTCACTTCTGATAGTTAGGGTTAATTTAGATCTTTTTTTGCTTTAGTGGTTAACTTAGTTTCTAAATTGATTCTTGATCTTCTAATGTCGTGTAACTTACCTTTGCTCTTGCTTAGTTAGTTAGTTAACCTAGATTTTTAAACTTGCTTGTTTAAGATAACTTAGGTTCAATTCTGCCCTTTCTTGCTCATTCGCTTAGATTAATCACAAAACAAACCCCTTTTAAACCCTTCAACCCTGATCTCTGCAATAGGAACATATCCAACACTAGCCTAGCTCTAGTGCCCCTTCTATCCCTGAGGATCGACCCCTACTCTTGCCAATCACCTATACTACAATAGTACCTGTTGCGCTTGCAGGTGACTTATTTGGTACTGTGATCAACTTGGTTAGGGATAATACAAATTTTGAAAGATCCACACGTGTGTTCGAGTCCTATGGAGTGCATCTCGTCACCTCGTGTTGGCTAGTGTGTACACCTCTAGCTCAACGCATCAAGCTTTATAGCACCATTGTCAGGGATAGAGGCGCTCGGCCTAGATAGTTAGTGTAGCTTAGCCTTTCTTTTGCCCTCATCATTGCTATTCTTTATTCTTTGTTCACTTTTGTATATTGCTATTCTAACTTGTTGTTTGTTTGTGTATTGTGCAGGTGACAGTTGTGAATGTGCCAAATGCGTTCCACTTGTACCAAATTGGTGTTGTACGACCCTGAGATAGGTACAAGGAGACGCCAAAGTCACTACAACCAACATCGAGAAGTTGAGATTGCAGACAACAACCCTCATGCAGATTCTCAACCACCTCCACCGCAGCCCCGCCACCCACTCCACGAGTATTTCACCCTGGGGAACTACAATTCCCCCATTGCCACCCTAGTTGACTAAATGTCAGGTCAATAGTTCTCCATTCCACCTGCACTCCTTGGACTCCTCCCCACTTACTATGGGATGGAGAATGAGAATCCCTACCATCACATTGATGCATTCCTTGAGAAGTGCTCCACTTTCCGTACCCCCGCCGCCACCGATGACTCCATCCGGAGAACCCTCTTTCCATTCTCCCTAAAAGAAAAAGCTAAATAGTGGTATGTTTCGAAGCTAGAGCTGGTGACCTGGAATAAAGACAAGAATGAATTCCTCAAAAAGTTCTTCCTGATTGCTAAGCTAACCTATATGAGAAGATGCATCACTTCCTTTGCCCAGAAAGAGAATGAACCCTTCCACAAGGCGTGGGAGAGGTTCCAAAAACTTCTCTATGACTGCACCCACCATGAAGTGCCATTGTGGCAACTAGTTCAAGCCTTCTACATCGGGCTTGAAGAACAGAGCCAAAACAACATCGACTCCTCATGTGGAGGCACTTTCATGGCAAAGCCACCCGAGGAATCGTGGCCTTTGTTCGAGCATCTTACTGAAAACTCCCACCATCGGGTTTCTACAAAAGGGGAGCATTGCAGCCGAAGCTACATCCCTCCATCTTCTTCCGTAGCTCCAACCAGCAATGTTGTCGACCCCGATATGATGAGGATGATGGTTGATAAGATGAAGATGATGAAGAACTAAGCTGGTGGTTCTCCTAGACAACCCACCATGGCAGTCGATTCTGTTGATGAAGAAGTGCATGCCTTGCACACCTTTGTTGGCCGAAACAATCAAGTCCCCATGTTCAATACCTATACTCTTGATTGGAGGAACCATCCAAATTTCTCTTGGAAGCAATAAAATGAGGATGGGAAAGGACAAGGGCAGTCGAGGCCACACTATAGTTAAAAGTTTGAAGAGGAGGTGCTTGGTAGATTAAGAAGTTTGCATGAGGTGAAGAAGGATGTGAACTTACATGGGTAGTACATCAACAACCTTGAACAAAGAATGGATCATATCTCTCTCTCTTGCTAGGAGGGAACAAGGAAGAATCTCATCTCAACAGATGCCAAACCCAAATAATGATGGTACTTTCCTAGGGAACACTCCAAGTCATATGCTCTGCCTTCATACCAAGCACCGCCGAATCCCTATGCTCCACCACCTCCTCAGGAACCTCTTAACTACCAATATGCTCTACCTCCACCTCATCCATACCAGCAGTCACCCCCAAAATACCACCCTCATTCACCACAACAACAGCCACCACAACAACCACCACTGCATATTCATCCTCCAAAACCCAAATTCACCTCATTGAAGGCCACCACCACCCCAACAACTACAACCACCTCCACAAGCCTCTTCTTCCACTACCCATGAGCATGGTAAGGCAGTAACTATTTTGAGGAGTGGCCAGACTTTGGGGCACCCTCATGATACCATTGTTGTTGACAGAGGTGATACTGAGACTGGACGAGTTGATACTGAGATACAGCCTGAGGATACTGTGACGAGAGCCAGAGTGATATTGTGATATCGGGTGGTGATATTGTGATTCATGTGATTCCCATTCACAATATTGTTGATTCGAACCGTGTGGAATCCCAACTCCTTCCCCTTTCATGAAGCTCTTAAGGAGCCTTCTATTGAGATCTGAAGACATCCTTGAGACCTTCAAATGTGTGAAAATCAACATTCCTCTGCTTGATGCAGTCAAGCAAATCCCTTCTTATGCTAAGTTCCTGAAAGATCTATGCACCTTCAAGAGAAAGACCACGGGGATGACCCAAAATAAAGTCAAGCTTACTGAGCAAGTGAGCTCAATGTTGCAGCACACCGTGCCAAGGAAGAGAAAAGATCCTCGTGCTCCCATCATCTCATGCTACATTGGGGCACATCGCATACACTAAGCCCTCCTAGACTTGGGTTATAACGTAACCTAATGTCGTACGATGTGTTTTTTGAGTTTCAAATGGGGCAATTGAGTCCGACTCATTGTACTTTACAGTTGGCTGACAGATCAGTAAAGACGCCTAGAGGGCACATTGATGACGTGCTTGTGAGGCTTGATGATGAGACGTCTGATTTCTTCCCTACCAACTTCATTGTCTTAGACATGGAAAAATACATAAGGAGGGTGCCTATCATCTTGGGGAGGCCATTCCTAGCCACAGTGGATGCGGTAATTCATGTGAGGGCCGATACTATGTATGTGACATTCATGTACATGAAGATCTGGTTGGACATATTTAAATCTTTAGCCACAACTGAGGTAATAGGGGCCACTGAATAAGATTGCTATCTCATTGAGTTCCTAGATAACATTTTAGAGGAATGCCTACCTATGTGGATTCAAACGACCACTCAAGGTAGAGGTCTAGAGCCAATAGTTGAGTTCCCAAATGATGATGATGAAGTTGATGAAGAGAATGAGCTATCCTTGGTGGCTGCAAGTAAAAACCTTGCTTCTATTTCTGAACCATTAAAGAACTCCCTTGAAGAACCTCCCACTCTTGAGTTTAAGTCACTTCCAGAAGGATTGAAGTATTCTTTTCTAGGGGCAAATGACACTCTCCCGGTGATCATTTCCTCCATTCTCTCACCAGAACAAGAGGAGGCATTGATGAAAGTCTTGAAGAAGAACATCCAAGCTATTGGATGGTCAATAACTGATTTGAGAGGTATTGACTCCTCCATCTGTGTGAACATGATCTATTTAGAAGACGATGCAAGGCCAAACCGCCAAATGCAAAGGTGGTTGAATCCAAAGCTGAAAGAAGTTGTAACTCAAGAGGTTGTGAAGTTGCTAGATGCTGGAATTATCTATCCCATTTCAGATAGTACATGGGTGAGCCTGATCCAGGTTGTGCCTAAGAATGGTGGGATCACTATAGCGGAAAATGCAGATGGTGAGCTTATGCCGGTAAGAGAACAATCAAAGTGGAGAATGTGTGTTGACTAGTAGAAGCTCAATGAAAAGACCAAAAAGGACCACTACCCTCTGCCATTTCTTGACCAGATTCTAGAGAGGCTAGCGGGGCAAAGATTCTATTGTTTCCTTGATGGGTACTCTGGAAACTTCCAAATTGTTGTGCATCCTGTAGATCAAGAGAAGACAACATTCACTTGCCCAAGTGGCACATTTGCCTACCAGAGAATGTCATTTGGGTTGTGTAATGCCCCTTCTACATTTCAGAGATGTGTGACCTCAATTTTTGCAGATATGCTTGATTTATCATTGGAAGTGTTCGTGGATGATTTCTCGGTCTTTGGTAAATTTTTTGATGAATGCTTACTCCATTTGGTTGTTGTTCTTGAGAGATTTGTAAAGGTTCACCTAGTGCTATCTTGGGAGAAGAGCCATTTCATGGTGCCTAAAGACATTATTCTGGGCCACTGGGTTTTAAGGGATGGAATTGAAGTTGATAGGGCCAAGTTGGGCCTCATATCTACTCTTAATATTCCTTCCACCATAAGACATGTCTGATATTTCTTGGGACATGTAGGTTTCTACCTCCAATTCATAAAAGACTTTAGCAAGATCTCGAGACCTCTGATGCCACTTGCTTGAGAAGGATGTTGAATTTCATTTTGATGACAAGTGTGTTGAAGCTTTCAACCACTTGAAGGAAAGACTAGTTTCTACTCCTATCATGTAGCCCCTGGATTTCTCTTTGCCATTCGAGATTATGACCGATGCATCTGACATGACAGTGGGGATTGTTCTAGGCCAAAGAGTTGGCCGGATTCCACATGCTATCTACTATGCAAGAAAAGCTCTAGATGAAGCCCAAAGAAACTACACAACCATTGAGAAGGAGTTTCTTGTAGTCATCTTTGCTCTTGACAAGTTCTGATCATATCTTTTGCTGAACAAAGAAAGATTCAAAGCTAAGACTGATCAGATGGATTTTGTTGCTTCAAGAGTTCGATGTGGAGATCGTAGACAAGAAGGGAGTGGAAAATGGTGTTTCCGACCATCTCTCCCGGATTGATGAGCCCTTTGATGATACAAATCAAATCAAGGAAACGATGCCACATGAACAACTCTTCCTACTCTCATCCACTCAAAAGCCATGGTATAAACACATAGCTAATTTCTTAGCTAGTGGAAGAATACCTAGCACATGGATAAGGGAGGAGAGTAAAATGTTATTTGTTATGGTCAAGAACTATGCTTGGGATGACCCTCACCTCTTCAAGAATTGTCCCGATCTGCTCATCAGGAGATGTGTTTCGGAGATAGAACAACAAGAAATCATATACATGTGCCATTTCGAAATATGTGGAGGTCACTTTGGTGGAAAACGTATTGCCACCAAGATTCTTCAAAGTAGATTCTATTGGCCTTCATTGTTCAAGGATTCTCATGAATTTTTTAAGAGTTGATTGAAGTGTCAAAAATTGGCCACTATCTCGAAGAGGGACATGATGCCTCTATCACCCATTCTTTTGGTGGAGGTGTTTGATGTTTGGGGAATTGACTTCATGGGTCCTTTTCCTTCCTCTTTTGGGTATGTCTACATTTTGGTTACCATGGACTACATGTCAAATTGGATTGAGGCTGTTGCAACCCGGACGAATGATCACAAGGTGGTGTGTGACATCGTGAAATCGAATATTTTTAGTCATTTTGGCATTACAAGAGCCATGATTAGTGACGACAAATGTCATTTCATTCACCACACTTTTGAAGGGTTACTCAAGAAGCATGGGGTGAACCATCATGCAGCCACTCCTTACCACCCTCAAACTAGTGGTCAAGCTGAGTTGGCCAATTGGGAGATAAAGTTCATTCTAGAGAAAACGGTGAGACCGGACTGCAAGGATTGGTCACTCTGTCTCAATGAAGCTTTATGGGCATATCAGATTGCATAAAAATCCCTGATTGGCACTACACCATTCAAGCTCGTCTACAGAAAAAACTGCCATTTGTCGGTTGAAATGCAACACAAGGCACTATGGGCTTTGAAAACCATGGATTTTGATGGAGAGAATGTCGGGATGAAGAGGATGTTTCAACTGAATGAGTTAGAGGAAATGCGCCATGAAGCATACAAAATGTCCATGAGCTACAAGGAGATGACTAAGTTTCTTCATGATAAGATGATCAAAAAGAAGGAATTTGAGCTCAGAAAGTGGGTATGGTTGTACAATTCAAGGATGAAGTTCTTCCCCGAAAAACTCTGGTCTAGATGGGAAGGGCCTTATCTCATTAAGAAAGTGTATCAATTCGGGGTTGTTGTGATTTGTGAGAAAGAAGGAGCAAAAGAGTTCACCGTCAACGGACAAAGATTGAAGCCAATTGTAGAAGTAGGCTTGGACAAGGCTAACCAAAGTTTTGACATTGTGATATTTATAGAAGAACAACAATCTGATGAAGAGATGTGTTTGGAAGAAGATGAGAAAAATATTTACTACAAGGATGCTTTGAGAATCCCAAGGAGATGAAATAAGTTGAGAATCAATAAGCCCAAGTGAAGGCGTAAACTTTAGCGCTAGTGGGAGGCAACCCACCTAGGTTTGGGAGGTTTTTCACCCAACCTTCACTTTTTGATACTTTTGTTTTCTTTCACACAAAAATACACACACACACTTGTGTCAGGTGGTAGGTACTAGAGAGAGAAGGATCAAAGTTGAGTCATGTCCATTAAGGAAAATTTGTGGTTAAATACCAAAGAAAAATGAAGTTCTTGATTTTGAGTTGAAAGAGTTGAAGGAATGACCACTCCACGGCTGTGGGGCTCGGCCACGACTGTGACATAAGTGGCCAACATGACCATGGTCAGCCGCCATGATCATGGGTTTTATTATATCAAAGTTGCAAATATGTCAGAGTTTTTGGACGAAGGGTCGTGGCCACGGCCATCCGCCACGGCTGTGTCAAAGATACATGACCACGACCGTGGTCAGCCGCCACGGTCGTGGGTTTTATTTCATCAAAGTTGTAAAGATGTTAGGGTTTTTGGATGAATGGCCAAGGCCATGGCCACCTGCCATGACCGTGTAGAATATGTATGGCCACAACCATAGAACCTGACCACGACCGTGGTAAGGTTAGATGGAAACGTTCTTCATTGACAACAGGACCGTGGCATCCCGCCACGACCATGCTAACAAACCTTGGCCACGAACGTGGCCACCCACCCCGGCCGTGGCCCGACCTGATTCAGGAAAAAAATATAGCTTTTAAACACAGCAAACCCGACCCCTTCTTCATTTCACCCCCTTCTCCCTTGAGTGTACGGCCGTGGCGGCGCACACCAACTTCATGCTCCACCGTTCTTCACCTCTAACACCTCAAACCACCCCTAATCAACCTCCAATCAATACCTAATCATCCCCCAGCCATCCCCCTACCATTTTTTCCACCAATCCTCCCTCAATCAGTCCTCCACCTCCACCTTCATCTCCAATCCACCCAACAGCCTCCCTTCCCTAAACCTCCACTTAAACCTTTTATTTTTCACCCAAATCCACAACAAACCCCACATACACCATATAAGCCTCCTTCTTCTTCCATTATACACCTAAATCCACACCCATATCACCTCCTATACAAAAATACGGATTTCACCCTCCATTCCCACACCCAACTATGAAGAAAATTGGGAAGGCAATCACCAAGGGGGCCAACATCATCACTGAAAGAAAACGCCATTCCAAAAATGGCTCCTCCAATGTTTCTATACCCTCACATACCCCAACCCCAAACAACTCCGCATCCCAATCCCTCCGTCGCTCACAATCGGTGAGTGCATCCCACTCCCTTACATTCGACAACCACCACATCACCGACGCCACATATGAGGGAGATGAAGAAGAGGAGGAGGAATATGAGGAGGTCAACTTGGATAACATTATTGATGAGGTCGAGCTGGTGGCTGGAAAAAGAAGCCAAAGATCAAAAGCAGCACTATCCTCATCAAAGGGCCCGCCAAAGCCTACTCCAGCACACCACTCGACATCTCACACGGTGGCAAAGCATAATGAGTAGCCGCAATCTACGTGGCAGTTGTTTCGGGATGACGAACAGTTTGCATAGGGGTACAACCTCGATACGAGTTCGGGGTCCAAATCTTATAGAATGGAGGAAGATGAAGATGACAGTGATGTGGAAGTGGTAGAGATGATGCCTGAGGAAGAGGATGTACTGGCACATTTAGAGGCAGACAGATTGAAGGCCTTAGGAAAGGCCTCTGTAGGAGTGTCCTATGGCAGATGATAAAGGCAAAGAAATATTTCTCTCACATACCCAGAGTGCATGATGAGGAGAGTCATCCCCACTAGATATGGTTGTGAGAAGGTCATTGACGATCTCGAAATCAAAGAAGCGGTGGAAGGAAGTTTGAAGGAAATAGGGTCATGGAACATTCTTTTCACACCCCAAATAACTTACCCCACTTTGATTCAGGGGTTCTTTGCCACCCTCGAGAAGACAAAAGTGAGAGGGAACAATTCTATCAAGTTTTCCATGATGGGCAATATGTACACTCTCACGTCAACTGAATTGAACTGCGTTTTTGCTGTCAATCTGAAAGAGGCCAAAAAGATGGAAGATAGCATGCTTGAAAAGGATTTTGATTTCAATTATGTACATTTCTGGAAGCTCTTGATAGGAAGTGAGGACTACAACACAGGGAGGTCCAAAACTACCGCCATAAGAAACCCCCTTTACCGTTATGTGCAAAAGGTCTTAGTCAATACCATTGTGGGGTGATATGACAATCAAGGTTCGATTTCATAGAAAGACATGTTTGTCATGATAGCCATGCATCATAAAGAGCATATAGACCTTGGAGTGATGTTAATTTATCATATGAGGTCCACACCCTCCAAGAGTAAAACACCTTTTGTTATGGGGGGGGGGTTTGTAACCTCAATCACACTTGCTTTGGGGTATGATCTTTCTGGAGTGGAGCACACGATTGATCCTGATTTAGTTGACCTAAACTATCTTATCCGCTCCCACACTATTAAAGTCAAGGACAAAAGGATGATTTATTATACAACTAGTGTGCCCAATTTTGAGCTTGAGTTGCTATACCACGTTGTGCCACTTCTTTCTGTGTTGG
Organism: Alisma plantago-aquatica; assembly: GCA_963693085.1. Classification (NCBI taxonomy): domain Eukaryota; kingdom Viridiplantae; phylum Streptophyta; class Magnoliopsida; order Alismatales; family Alismataceae; genus Alisma; species Alisma plantago-aquatica. Next base: position 37,634,621 of record OY856413.1, read on the forward strand.
GGATCCTCTATAAACTAGAGGACAAATTGTTGAAGTGGCAACAAGACAACCCAAGAAAAACATACACTAGGGGATCCACTTACGCACAAGAAGACATAGTTGAATCAAATGTGCAAGGGAACGAACAAGAAAGTGAAGGACACAGCCATCCCCGAAGGACAAGAAGGAGGGATGAAGGAACATCCCAGTTGTAGCAGCCCTCAACAAATGCCTACGACATGTCCACCATCCAGGCACAACTTGAGAGCATTCAGAAGACACAGAGCGACATGCATCTGATCCAATAATACATGTTGCATGACCAACAACAAATGCTCCACCAGGTAACCACTTGTATCACTACCACCATGCCCAAGTAGAAAGAAACCCCGAATGGGGTGGATATTTTTGGGGTGGCATAGCTGGATATCCAGAGACATACCCTCCACCCCAGGATGACTACTGGGGACATTACCACCAGCATCCTCCTACAGGCTTATCTCCTCCTCCAAATCCTCCTCACTCATCCGACCAGTAGCCACAACAACCATGAAACTTTCCCTATCTACCCTAAGCTATAGTTTCATGCTGAGGATAGCATGATTCTAAAGTTTGGGATGGGTAGGGTAGTATCCACCACCCTATCTCTCTTTTTGTGATTTTGATCCACCTTTGCCATCTAGTTTAGTTTTCCTATTCTTGCTCTTTTTATTGCATTCTTGCATAGCATGTAGTTAATTTCATGCAATTTTGCCTAATTTTCAAAACTTTTATTCCCTTTTTCCATGCATTACATTTCATGTAGATTTTTGGTATTTTTTGCATGTTTTAGCTAGGATTTTCCTATTTTACTGCTTTAAGTTCAATAATGTAGGTTTAAGATGTGATTGAAGGCAAATTGACACCACTTTGGCCAATTTTGCCCAAGCTTGAATGTTCTTGCCCAAAAAGCATGTTTTGACTTAATCTCCACCGTTTGAAATGGAATTTTTAATCCTTTGACAAATGCATGATGTTTCTAATAGTTTATTGCTATGTGGTCTTGTTTGTTGACTTTTTACATGTGCACCACTTCTCTCAAGATTGTGAAAGTTTCAGTTGTTTTGTGAATTGAGCAAGCTACAAATGCTTAAAGCCTATGGAATCACTTAATAGAAATGTGAATGTCATGTTGTTCTATCATGTGGTGTGATATCATTTGATGAAGTGTCGGACTATATTTCATGCAGGGAATCTTATGTTGAAGATTACACTAATGAACCCTCTTTGATCTGACTATTCTTCCACCATCCTCATACCTCTCTATCTCATAAAAATATGCCCTAGTGCACATAATCAGCCTTGGCCACCTCTAAAAGTTTGGGGTGGCCATATATTTATCTCCTTGCTTCACTCTATCCACCATATGCTCTATCTACACCAAGGGCAAAGAAAAGAAAAGAAAAGGAAAGAAAAAAGAAAATAAAAGGATGCTCCTGTTTAAGAGCATTCAAATAAAGAAAAGATGAGTGCTCCATGTAATAGCATTCCAAAAACCTTTCCGCAACCCTTTCTTCTACTTTCATACCCATTGTGCTAGAAAACATCAAATCTAGCTCACTTTACCCTTTTCTACAACTAAGTGGGTCATTTAGTGTGGTTCAAAGAATTAGATTGAATGCATGAAAGTTAAACAATACTCCTAGTCATCTTTGATTAACACAAACATGAAACAATTTACCCAGAATGATTGAAGGTGATGAATGCATATTCATCCGGGTTCATTCGCCATGTTGGGCCCAGTTTTGCTTAGTATTTTCATGTTTATTGGCATTATCTTCTAATATGCGCATTGACTAGGCTTAAACAAATTTATCCCTATTTTAATTTGATTTTTGCACCTATTTGTAGGTCTTTTTGAGTCCAAGGGATCAGGTTTGGGCCCTTGTTTATTTGGGTCCACAAGAACTGTATCACAACCGTCTCTTTCTTTCATGTTTCTCCAGCCAACGAACCACGACCAACTTCTCCTCAAACCACGATTATAGTCTTTTTCTCTTTGCCTACACTGCGGGTTGCATAGTTACAGACCGCGACCTACTTCTCTTCCTAATACCATGATCACAGTTTCCCTCCTAACACTGCGACCCGCGGTTCCACCATCCACGCTCGTGCTTCCTCCATTACTGCACTGCGACCTTCCTTCACATCAACCACAGTTCCTCTCTGCCGTCTGCACCTCAACACCTCTCGCTTCTCCTCTACAACCTGCGAGCTTCACCCCTACCATCACCACACCGTGACCTCACCTCACCCATCATTCCCTACCATGATTGCGGCTTCATCACACCTCTTCCACCCCAACTCATCAAGCTCGTGGTCTCAACAGACGACCACTCAAACAACTATTGTGGTCTTCCTCCAATCACGACCGCGGTGTGCATGACCGCACCCGCGGTCTCTTCCTTTCCTACACCTGCGACATATCCATACGTCTCTGTCACGCACCATGATCATGCTCGTGATACTATTTCTTCACCAGACAGTGACTCGATCTCTACATGACTGCAACCTCAACGTCTCCTGCCATGACACCAAGGCACAACCTCTGACAACAGTGCACCGCAGTCAGTAGCACTCACCCACCTCCTCACTGTGCCCACGGTGGGCATATACCGCGGCTAAGGGGTGAAAGAACAGAACTGCGACTGCGGTTCCATTATTCGCGACTGCGTCCACCAACAACCGTGCTCGCGGTTATCTCCCATAGAACCGTGACCACCCCTGCAAAGCAACGACCTGCGGTCTGTGCCACAAGAACCGTGACCAACCGCCGAAGAACAAACTGCAACCACTTGAAAATAAGCCATGACTGTGGCACTTTGCATAAAAAACAATGCCCAACTGGGCCTATAAATAGGACCCTACCCCTAGCCATTCAAGGCACCCTCTCCATATGTTGTTAGCTGTAGGTCTGACCTCAGCCTAAGGAGACGGTCTCCTCCACAACCAGGCTGTGTCTAAGAAGCGTTTGACCCCTGGTGCCAGCCACTCCATCCCATCCATATCTAGATCCAGATATAGATCTGTTGCATCTATCCACTCCATCCAACCCGTTCATCCAGATCTGAGGTGGAAACCCAGATCTGCAACCGTCTTCATCATCTACGTCGTTCCTACGCTACCATCACGTCCACAAGCTACTCCTCCTACTAGGAACAAGGACTACGAGAAGAGAGAGAAGGTGGAGAAAGAAGATCTACCCTGTCTGTTGTGGTGTTCTTCCCTCCTTGTCTAGATCTGCCCCGACGTTGTGTAGAAGATTGTCTCTCCACCGAGTTGCGATCATCTTCTCCACCATGACCATGCCAGATTGTTCCCTCTCTCTTGTTTTCCTTATTTCTCTCTCCATGAGCGAGTAGTCCTTTCTCACTGGGGTGTGGGGACTAGCCCCGCTGCCCATACTTACATGTTCAAATATTAAACATTCCATGGCTTGTATATAACTTTTCATTTTGTTGTTAATCGTTTGATGTGTGCTTGTGGATTGATCACCTACTTGCATTGTCTATTTAGTTCTTATGTTTCGAGAACTTCTATACATAGGTTTTGAATGTCGATTAACGTGGTTGACTCCCTGACAAGAACTTCTAATGGGATTCCCTAAAGTCGTAAGTGTCTGATCCATGAGGGGACGAGACATCTAGCCCACGGTGATGCTTTTGTGTGCCTAACACCCGTATGGGGGGCCCACAACTGCATTTGGATATCTATATCTTTGGAGCCGTAAGTGTGTGATCTGGATGGTGAGGAGACATCCGATGCCTAAGGTGATGCTTACACGAACCTAAACATCCTAACAGAGGGTTTGTGGTAGCTCTATTTGGATGGTTATTTCTAGCCTGGATGTTTGTGTTTGGATGTGTTTGCATGTGTAGCGATGGTAAACTCGGGTCCATCCCAGTAATTCCCATCATTAATCTTTAATTAACTTTTAATCCTTCTCTTTACTTACCTTGCATTTAGTTTAATTAAACTCAAACCAACCTCTATTCTAAATATTAGTCTTGATTCAACTAGATTTGACTAGTAAAAGATTCTTAAAAACATTGTCCCTTGGGATTCGATCCTCAACTATACTGCGATAAGACCCGTTCGCTTGTGGGTGGTATTATTGCACAAGGTTTTGGTAAAACTAAGGGATTTCATCCCTGGGTGAGTTTTTTAGTGCAGTAAGAACCCCGTCAAATTATGGCACCATTGTCGGGGACAACAGAATCATCTAGTTGAATCTAGCTCTATTAGGGATAATTTAGGATTTTGCTTTTAATTTTGATACAATCAAGCATCTACTTGAATTTGACTCTACTCTGTCCATCTTACTTCCGAAGATCTTTCCATCCTAGGTACCCTCAATGACTAGTGTATGCACCGCTCGAATAGTTCTGGCCTTACTGCCAGCTTTGACCCTGAGATAGAAAGAATCTTTCGTCGTTAGATTAGAGAGAACCAAGCTAGGATGGCACAAGAGGAGGAAATTTCCCGAAGGGTAGCTCAAGCCCTTAATGCACAAAGAGAAAGGTTTATGCAAGAAGCCGAAGCTGCAGTTCAAGAAGAAATACAAGTAGCTCAAGCAGCAGCTCAACAAGCTGAGTTACAAAAAGACCTTTGCGAATTCTCAATCCCTAAAGCTATTAATGTTCACCACCCAATACAACCTCCTCCCATCAATGCTTCCAATTTTGAGATCTGGGCACATTGGGTTACGCTGCTTTAGAATAGCCCTTTCTATGGTAAGCAAGGAGAAGATAGTCAAGAACATCTTCTGAGGTTTATAGATCTATGTGCAATGACAAAGCAAAATGGAGTCACAGATGATGCCATCAGACTCTGTCTTTTCAAATACTCACTTGCTGACAGAACCATGAGTTGGTACAACTCTTTGCAATGTGAACAATCACCACCTAGGAGCAACTTCAAAATGTCTTCCTCGAAAAATTCTATCCTCCTTCTCTCACCTATGAAATTAGGGGCCGAATAACACAGTTCACTCAGGTCCTTGGTGAAACCCTTGTAGAATCATGGGAAAGATACAAAGAGCTCCTACGCAAGTGTCCACACCATGGAATTCCTAAGAATTAACTCATTGAAATATTTTATAGGGGTGTGGATGATGATATCAAGAAGTTTTTAGATTCCTCATCTAGGGGAAACTTCATGTGTCAAAGCTATGATAGCGCATGGAAGTTTGTCACCCTTGGAGCTAAGAATCAAGCCAACTGGGGTAGACCCATAAGTAAAGGAGCACTGAAGGTTTCTATGGAAAAAGCTACTCCTGAGTACAAGTCTATCGCCGAGTTTCTTAAGATTCTAGTTGCCAAGAAAGACCAACTTGAATTATCTTTTGCCACCTATGAAAGAAGATGTTCGCCCCCTCGACAACAAGAACAAGTCAAGTCAGCTTCACTGTTCTGTGAAGCATTTAAAGGCACTGATCATTCTATGATAGCCTATAATATCCTCTATGATGTTGTTCTGGGCAATACTTGTGCCCAAGGAGATAATGGTCAAATGGAAAATCTGAATGTTGTCAACACTATCCCTAGTCAAGAATATTATAATCCGAATTAGAACAAGAACCATCCAGGTTTCCAATATGGAAATCCTTTAGGAGCCGAAAACTCATGACAACTTGGTTTGAATAATCAACAATGAGACATGGTAGGATTCCAGTATAACCAACAACAAAATTTCAGGAATCAAGGGAACTTTAGAGGTAACTTCCAGAATAGAAACTACAACAATTATTAGAAAATTTCTCATTTCCAGAATCCAAACCAAGTCCCTTATCAATAACAAGGACAACAAGCCAGCCCCATCTCTCCTGATGACAAACTCTTAGCCATTGAGAAGATGTTGTAGTCGCAACAGACTATGATAGCAAACCAGCAAGCCCATCAGAAGCCTATTGAATCTCAACTAGCTCAACTATCAGCTAGACTCAAGCCATATGTTGGAGCTTTTTCTGGCGAAACAAAGAACAATCCTAAACAGCTAGAGCGATTGAAGGTTGTCACCACCAGGTCTAGAAAAGACTATTATGGTCCTCCTGTCAAGACACCCATGGTTTTTATGGACGATGATGATCTTGTGATTGCCCAAGGCTCTACAGTACATGAATCTCAACCGAAAGAACCACCAACCGCTGATAAGACTGACAAAGCAAGTTTAGAAGAACATATTGTTACAGAAGCAGAAAACACACCTGATCCAGAGGTGCCAGTGTATAAGCCTTATCCTCCTTTCCCAGCTCATTTGAAGCAGACAAAGCTTGACACATGTTTCAACAAGTTCAAGGAAGCAATGAAGAAGCTTCATGTTGATATACCCTTTCTTGATGCTCTGGCTGAGATACCAGCCTGGATGAAGTACTTGAAGTCTCTCCTCACAAGGAAGTATATAACTGAAGAATACGAGATAGTTAAGTTAGAAACAACCACTTCCGATATCATTCAGAGAAAGATGCCCAAGAAGCAGAAAGACCCATGATCCTTTAGGATTTCGTGCCATATTGGTGACTCTTCATTTAAGAAAGGATTGGCCGATCTTGGATCTAGCATCTCTATCATGCCACTTAGACTTTGTAAGAGGCTAGGGTTTATAGAACTACTTCCAACTGGCATGACCATACAACTTGCTAACAATTCTATGAATCTCCCTTTAGGAATCCTTGAGGATGTCCCAGTCAAGGTAGAAAAAGACTCTTATGTCCCATTTGACTTTGTCATCATGGACATAAAATAAGACGCTAAATACCCTATTATATTTGGCCGTCCATTCCTTGCCTCTACGAGAGCTCTGATTGATGTTGAAGAAGGAACCTTGCTCCTCATACTAGGTAAAGAAACCCTCGAGTTCAAGGTTTTTGAAAGTATGTGAAGACCAAGCATGCAAGAAGAAGTCTACTTGATTGATTTCATAGAGCAAATGTCACTCCTTACACAAGAGGATTATGAACAAGAAGATCCTTTAGAAGTGGCTCTAACAAACCCATTTGTTGACAACTCCATCGACGAACAAGTGAAGGATTGAGTTCTCCAACTTAATGTTGCTGAAGAAGATCCTGAAGCTAAATTTGAGGAACTCAAGGCTGTGAATGTAGATAAAGACCTATGTGAGAAACCAGAAGCTCTTGAAATGAAGCCCCTACCCAAGGGACTAAAGTACGTGTTTCTGGATGATCTCAAGGTCTGCCTAGTTATTATATATTCTGATCTAATGACCGAACAAGAAGATAAACTCCTAAAAGAATTAAAAAGAAGGAAAGCTATCAGCTACAAGATGAGTGATCTCACCGGGGTCAGTCAAGCACTCCGCATGCAGAGAATCCCCATGGTGGAAGACCACAAGCCATCTTTCAAACATCAACGAAAGCTTAATCCTAATATGAAGGAAGTAGTCTGCCTTGAAGTTATTAAATTTCTCACTACGGGGATCATCTATCCTATATCTAACTCACCATAGGTGAGTCATGTACATGTTGTCCCAAAGAAAGGTGACACTATTGTGATACAAAATGAAGATAATGAACTCATCTCCACTCAAATAGTTACCAGGTGGAGGATGTGTATCGATTACAAGAAGTTGAATAAGGCAACTCATAAGGATCATTTCCCGATGCCTTTTCTAGACCAAGTTCTACAACGAATGGCTCACCAAGAATATTTTTGCTATATCGATGGTTTCTATGGATCCTATAAAATTCCTATACATCCTGATGACCAAGAGAAAACTACTTTCACATGCCCCTTTGGAACATACCCCTTTAGAAGGATGCCATTCGGGCTATGTAATGCGCCTGCAACCTTCCAACGCTGCATGACAACCATATTTTCTGGTCTTACCGGAACTATTATGGAAGTTTTTATGGATGATTTTTCCGTATATGCAGATTCATATGACTCATGTCTGAAACACCTCTCCCTGGTCCTCAAATGATGCGAAGAAGCACATCTAGTGCTAAATTGGGAGAAGTGACACTTTATGGTAAAAGAAGGCATAGTCCTTGGCCATAGGGTCAGTAATCGAGGAATTGAAGTGGACAAGGAAAAGATCGAAGTGATTTCTAAACTCTCTATCCCAACCAATGTAAGAGAGGTTTGCACGTTCCTTGGTCATGCATGCTTTTACAGAAGGGTTATCAAAGATTTCTCCAAGATAACCAAGCCTATGACCAACTTGTTACTAAAGGATGCTGATTTCCATTTTGATGAAGAATGCATCAAGAGTTTCAACAACCTGAAGCATGCTCTTACAACAACACCCATCATCCGAGCTCCAGATTGGGGGCACCCATTCAAAATAATGTGTGATGCCAGTGACTATGCAGTCGATGCCGTTTTAGGCCATTGTATAGAGAAGAAACATCATGTCATCTACTATGCATCAAAGACCCTTGACGAAGCTCAAAGGAATTATGCAACTACTGAGAAGGAACTCCTAGAAGTCATGTATGCCTTTGACAAATTCAGATCCTACTTCATTGGTTCAAAGGTCATTGTTTACACAGATCATGCTACTATCTGTTACCTCCTAATAAAGAAAGATGCAAAACCCAGGCTGATCAGATGGTTTCTCCTCTTGCAAGAATTTGATCTGGAGATAAGAGATAAGAAAGGAATAGAGAATGTTGTGGCAGACCACTTGAGTTGTATCCACACCCTGGACACTGAAAAGATCCCAATTAATGATTCTCTTCTAGATGACCAGCTCATGAAAGTCTCAGAAGCTACTCCTTGGTACTCAGACTATGTGAACTACCTCGCCGCCAGTGTCATCCACCCTGAATGCACTGGCAATGCGTTGAAGAAATTCATGCATGATGTGAGGCAATATCACTGGGATGAGACATACCTCTTTAAGCTCTGTGATGATGGTCTCTACAGACGTTGTATTGCTAAGGAAGAAGCTCAACTTGTTCTAGAGCAATTCCACTCATACCCAGTTGGAGTCCATATGAGTTCTAAGAAAACTGCTTTGAAGGTTTTGAAATATGGTTTCTTTTGGCCAACCATATCCATAGATGCCTATAACTTTGTTTTGTCATGTGACAAATGTCAGAGAATGGGTAACATTATGAAAAGAGATGAGATGCCCCGTAAGCTATGGCAAGAAGTCAAGATTTTTGACGTTTGGGGAGTGGACTACATGGGCCCATTCCCATCCTCACATGGATTGTGCTACATTCTAGTTGAAGTGGATTATGTTTCTAAATGGGTAGAGTACATACCAACCACCACCAGCGATTCAAAACCTATCATCAAAATGTTCAAAGACATTATATTCCCCCATTTTGGAGTCCCACGCATTGTGATCTCCGATAGTGGTTCTCACCTTCTGAAAAGAAGCTTCGAAGTGCTCTTGAGAAAATATGGTGTAACACACAGGGTAGCTTCCCCTACCACCCAAAAACAAGTGGGCAGACAAAGGTTTTGAACTGTCAACTCAAAGATATCCTAGAAAAGACAGTATGACGCAACCAAAAGTATTGGTCAGAAAAAATCAATGATGCCTTAAGGGCCTACCGAACTGCTTTCAAGACTCCTCTTGGAACAACACCCTTCAGACTCATCTATGGAAAATCATGTCACCTGCCCCTAGAACTCAAACACAAAGCTTGGTGGGCAATCAAACAGCTGAATTTTGACATGAAGAAAGCTGGCCAAGCCACGATGCTTCAACTTCAAGAGCTGGATGAACTCTGGATGACCGCTTATGAGAATGCCAGAATCTATAAAGAACGCACAAAGTTGTGGCACGATGGTCATCTGAAAAGGAAGGACATTCAAGTAGGAGACCAAGTTCTACTATTCAACTCAAGACTGAGGTTATTCCCAAGGAAACTCTGTTCTCAATGGTCTGGACCATACATTGTCAAAAGCCTCTACCCACATGGTGTCTTCATTTTATGGAGTGAAAATTCAGGAGAATTTGTGGCAAATGGCCAACGCTTGAGAGATGTTTCACCACATCTGACATAGGCACTGAAGCAATGTTGGATCTCTCCAAACCAACATATCTACCAAAAAATTGAAGGAATCAAGTCGAGCCAACGACATAAAATAAAGGTGCTTGTCGGGAGGCAACCCGACCATTACCTTAGATTTTTACTTTGAGTTTTAGTTTTATACAATGCATCACAAGATGCAATCTTAAGTTATGATAATTTTCATTCTTGACATTTCAGATGGAGGACACGTCGCCGAAAGGAATGCAACCACATCTGATGGACCAACCAGCATGATTTTTCCCCTTCATCTCAGATTTAGAGTTTGCTCAGGATGAGCAAATTTCTAAGTTCAGGGTGGAGGGCAGGTGGTACATACTTTACTTTCTACCCACTCCTATCTATTTCAGACTTAAGATTTCATCGTTGCAATTTTGAGCAAAAGTTTTCAAAATTTTGAAGTTTTCAAAGTAGTTTGTATAGAAACTTGATGAAGTTTTGACGCTTTTATTTCAATCAAATCCATTACCTAGTCGTCTATCCCATTTTTCCATGCAGTTTTGAATCATTATACCCTCCTTATCCAAAGTGAAGCCTCAAGGGGGATAAATTATGAAACTAGCCAATGGGTAGAAATCACTGTGTGAAGCTTATGAATCCTAACATCATGATCAGTAAGGATGGCAAGTAACTGTCGAACTAAGAGGGATCAAACACGTTGTGCTTCCTAACTGACTAGTGGAACAATAGTATGGAATCTCCACCAGATCCTCATCAAGTCATTATTTCAACAGAGTATGATATGGAGAACAACTCAATGCACTGATTTGTAAATCAAGTTCCATTTTGATCTGAACTCTCTTCTACACTTCTTCTATCATCATCTTACCCCTCCATCCATAAAAAAGAAACAAAAATAGCCAAACCCTAAGTTCAGGGTGGCAGACCTCCTCCCTCTTTATTCTCTTCTTCCATACCCCTCGATGTGTAATAGGAGTGTGCTACAAAGAAAAGATGCCAATGCGCACACAAAAAATGCAATCTCATGTCGAATAGAGGAGAGATTCACATAAAAAAATATAATAAGAGTTGCAGTTAATGAAATTGCAACCATATAATAAAAATCTCAAGTCGAATAGAGGAGAGAGTTATTTCTTCCTTCCATACCACCCTTCACTCCCTTTTCCACCTACTAGCACAATGAATGCCTACTTTGCCAAAATCTTGAAAAACACCAGTGTCAAATCAGGTGTAAACTTGTTGTTCTGCGGGTATCTACAGACTCTTACAAAACTCTTAGACGTTCTTAATGTTGGAAAAAGTAGGGAGGAAGTGATATTGGAAAACAAACTCAGGAACGAAGATATGGTAAGATGTGTTCAATGGTCTCAGGAAGTTGAGATGCTTAGTCATACAGAGCAGAAGAGGAATAATCATGATGTGAAGATGAGGCAATCACACGAGTTGAAAGTATTTGTTTGGCGACTGTTTCAGATTTTGTGTTACTCGAGGATGAGCAATGTTTAAGTTCAGGGTATTTTGATGAATGCATATTGATCTGGGTTCAGTCGCCATGTTGGGCCCAATTTTGGTTAGTATTTTTGTGTGTATTAGCTTTATCTTCTAATATGCACATTGACTGGGCTTAATCAAATTTATCCATGTTTTAATTTGATTTTTTCACCTATTTGCAAGTCTTTTTTAGACCAAGGGGTCAGGTTTGGGCCCTTGTTTATTTTGGCCCACGAGCACTACATCACGACCCTCTCTTTCTTTCCTGTTGCTCCAGCCAATGAACCATGACCGACTTCTCCTCAAACTACGATCGCGGTCTTTTTCTCTTTGCCTACACCATGGGCTGCATAGCTACATACCACGACCTACTTCTCTTCCTAATACCTCTATCGCAGTTTCCCTCCTAAAACTGCAACCCACGATTCCACCCTCCGTGCCCGCGCTTCCTCCACCATTGCGTTGTGACCTTCCTTCACATCGACTGTAGTTCCTCTCTACTGTCTACACCTCAACACCTCCCACTTCTCCTCTACAAGCCGTGGTCTTCATCCCTACCATCACCACATCGTGACCTCACATTGCCCTTCATTCTCTACCACGATCGCGGCTTCATCACACCTCTTCCACCCTCATTCATCAAGGTCGCGGTCTAAACAAATGACCACTCCAGCAACTACCGCAGTCTTCCTCCAACCACAACCGCAGTGCGCATGATCGCACCTGTGGTCTCTTCCTTTCCTACACTCATGACCTATCCATCCGTCTCTTCCACACACTGTGCCCACTCCCGTGATGCTATTTCTTCTCCAAACCGTGACCCGATCTCTGCATGACTGCAACCTGAATGCCTCCTGCTGTGACGCCAAGGCACAACCTCTTCCAGTAGTGCACCGCAGTCGGCAACACTCACCTACCCCCTGACCACGCCTGTGGTGGGCATATATCGTGACCCAGGGGTGAAAGAACAGAACTGCAACCACGGTTCCATTATCTATGACTGCGGTTTTCTTATCCACCAACAACCGTGCCCGCGGTTATCTCCCATAGAATCATGACCACCCCTGTAAAGCAACAACCCGTAGTTTGTGCCATAAGAACCACGACCGCAGTTTCATCCCAAGAACCACGACCAACCGCTGAAGAATAAACCTCTTCCACTTGAAAACAGGACACGACCGTGGTACTTTACACAACGAATAGTGCCCAACTGGGCCTATAAATAGGACCCTACCACCAACCATTCAAGGCACCCTCTCCAGACGTCGTTAGGCTGTAGGTCTGTCCTCAGCCTAAGGGCACGGTCTCCTCCATAGCCAAGCTGCGCCTAATAAGCGTTTGACCCCTAGTGCATCTATCCACTCCATCCAACCCATTCATCCAGATCTGAGGTGGAAACCTAGATCTTCAATCGTCTTCATCATCTACGTCATGCCTATGCCACCATCACGTCTATGAGCTACTCCTCCTACTGGGAACAAGGACTATGAGAAGATAGAGAAGGTGGAGAAAGAAGATCTGCCTCGTCTTCCATGGTGTTCTTCCCTCCTCATCCAAATCTGCCTTGATGTTGTGTACAAGATTGTCTCTGCACTGAGCTGCGATCATCTTCTCCACCATGTCCATGGCGGAATCTTCCCTCTCTCTTGTTTTCCTTATTTCTCTCTCCATGAGTGAGTAGTCCTTTCTCACTAGGGTGTGGGGACTAGCTCCGCTGCCCATGCTTACATGTTCAAATATTAAACATTCCATGGCTTGTATATAACTTTTCATTTCACGGTTAATCGTTTGATGTGTGCTTGTGGATTGATCACCTACTTGCATTGTCTATTTCGTTCCTATGTTGCAAGAACTTCTATATGTAGGTTTTGAATGTCGATTAACGCAGTTGACTCCCTGATGAGAACTTCTGATGGGATTCCCTAAACTCATAAGTGTGTGATCTATGAGGGGACGAGACATCTAGCCTACGGTGACGCTTCTGTGTGCCTAACACCCATATGGGGGGCTCGTAACTTCAGTTGGATATCTATATCTTTGAAGCCGTAAGTGTGTGATCTGGATGGTGATGAGATATCTGATGCCTAAGGTGATTCTTATGCAAACCTAAACATCCTAACGAAGGGTTTACAATAGCTCTATTTGGATGGTTATTTCTAGCATGGATTTTTGTCTTTGGATGTGTTTGCATGTGTAGCGGTGGTGAAGCCCGGGTCCATCCTAGCAATTCCCATCATTAATATTTAATCAACTTTTAATCATGCTCTTTACCTTCCTTGAATTTAGTTTAATTAAACTCAAACCAACCTCTGTTCTAAATATTAGTCTTGTTTCAACTAGATTTGACTAGTAAAAGATTCTTAAAAATGTTGTGCCTTGGGATTCATTCCTCAACTATATTGCGATAAGACCCGTCTGCTTACGGGTGGTATTATTGCACAAGGTTTTGGTAAAACTCAGGGATTTCAGCCCTAGGTGAGTTTGTTAGTGCAGTAAGAACCACGTCAGAAGGACATATGAACAACTTGTGTATTCTATGCTTTATATTTGAAGTTTGTATGCTCAGTGCTCATTTCATGATTGGTATGTGAAAGAGGAGAGGAGAGAGGTGGAACACATGCACTTAATCAATAATTTTCTATTGCTATTCATTTATCATTCTTGTTGATTGAAGGAAAACTAAAAAGAGAGATTGAGTTGAAGCATACTTAAGGACAAGTATGTTTTAAGTTTGGGGTGGTGATGTTGCCCTATTTTGGGGCTCCATCTCATGCCATTTTGCACTTTAATCACATCTAAACAAGTTAGATTGGAAGTTAATTGCCCAAATTTATGTTTTACCATCAAATGCAGTTATGGATGTTCTTTGCACTATTTTTCAGGTACTTGGACCATGCTTTGGATGGATGAGAGAGAAGAAAGGAGTTCTAGGATTCCTCCACTCATGGAGGGGTCCAAAGAAGGCCCCAAAGCTCCCTCAACCTACCCTTAAAGGCCAAGAGTCATCATAAAGTAAAGAAATCCATGGATGATGAAAGATGAATCTTAATTGCCTACTCCAAACCCCAAAACAGCTGTGGACATACCCGCACACTCGTGTCTTTTATGGTGAAGAATTGATAGAATCAACATGGTTCTACCCCAGCTTACCACGACTATGGCCATCAGCACGGTCATGTCCCATTGAAGATACAACGGATGTGGCCACCAACACGATTGTGGCCAGTAGAGTAGAAGACGATCGTGCCCCCCCCCACAATGATCGTGGGAATTTCACGCAAAGACCCCATAATCAACAGGGAGTTGCACTTAAACTCCCACAATCGTGGCCATCTGCCAAGGTTGTGGCCTTTGAAGATCAACTCACCTGTGATGCTTCCCCACGATTAAGGTCCCCTCCTCCAAAATGGTTGTGTTACTCAACACGGCCGTTGCGCTACTCGCCCAACATGACCGTGGCACTCTACCACATACGTGGCCACCTCGTGCTTAGAATTTTCACCACCTTTATACACCATGCCCATGTCCACTCCCTTCGACTGTCCCATACCACCCCCACCACAGCCGTGGCCCATCTACACAGTCGTGGTGACCAACCAACCCTACCTATTTTTTACATTGTTTTTCCTATTCTACCCCCCACTTACCCTAGTGCTTCCCCACCACCTATATATACATAGGTGGTGATTGGGGCACAGAGGTTAGATCCTTCTAGCCACCATTACTCCTCTCCACCCACTCCTTGAGCATTTAGTGCATTCCGCTTGCATTTATGCTCTCCACCCACCATTTCCATCTCCATTTTCACCTTGGAAACCTAGTTTTCTAGGTTTTCCTCCATAATCCCCCATATCTTCATGCCCATCTGCACCATTGGAGGAGATAGGACGTCCCCAAGTAGCTAGGAGGTGAAGAAGGAGGCTTCTTCTATGATTTCCATGGAGTTTATTCCCCTTCTTCCCCATTCTTTTACCATTTCATTGATTATGTGTAGCTAAGCCCTCTTGGTGGGCTGTTTGGGGGGGGGGTAAAATGTGACTTTGATACCATGTTGGGGAAAATTTGGCTTGTAATGAACTTATTTTTATCTATGATGATTGCTCCATGATTTTGTCTCTTATCCCATTGTCATGCCTATGATTTATGCTTTTTGCTATGAATTGCTTATCTAATAGTACTTGATGATACCATGTTTCTAGGAGAATTGGGATGCATGTGGAAATCTTAGGTATGACTCCTAGGTACCAATATGGGATCCCTAGTTAGTCCCATTTTCTCCTACATGCCTACCCCCTCTCCTACTACTTGGTATGAGACCTAATTTACTAGTATAAGTGGCATTGATGTGATTTCCTAGGGTTTTCTAAAGGCTAGAATGGCTAGTGGGATGAGGTCAAATACCCTCATATCTACTCCCATCTCCACCCTTAGCCCTCAATTTCTCAATACCACTTATCCTAGAAACCTAGATTTTGCTAATCCTATTAGAATTACACCTAACTCTAGTCTTCTACTAATAGTATAGGGTACATTCTAATAGCATTTGCCTTATTGTTTTGTTTGGTAACTCTAGATGAAGGATGAGAACCATGCTTGACCAATACCCTCCCCCAACTAATATTAAAGTTACATCCCCAAATGGCCCACCTACCTTAATCATCTTGTTTAAAACTCAACTTGCTCTATTTGCTTGCTTATGCAAGTATAGTCTAGCTGTTCTTGATTAACCTAGTCAATTGCTCGCTTTTGATAGTTAGGGTTAATTTAGATCTTTTCCTGCCTTAGTGGTTAACTTAGTTTCTAAATTGCTTCTTGATCTTCTATTGTAGTGTAACTTACCTTTTCTCTTGCTTAGTTAGTTGGTTAACCTAGATTGTTAAACTTGCTTATTTAAGATAACTTAGGTTCAATTCTACCCTTTCTTGCTCGTTCGCTTTGATTAATCACAAAACAAACCCCTTTTAAACCCTTCAAACCTAATCTCTGTAATAGGAACATAGCCAACACTAGCCTAGCTCTAGTACCCCCTCTATCCCTGAGGATCGACCCCTACTCTTGCCAATCACCTATACTACAATAGTACCCCGTGCACTTGCGGGTGACCTATTTGGTACTGTGATCGACTTGGTCAGGGCTAATATTAATTTTGAAAGATACACATGTGTGTTCGAGTCACGTGGAGTGCATCTAGTCACCCCTTGTTGGCTAGTGTGTACACCTCTGGCTTGACGCACTAGATATCACACCACCCTTTTCTCTTTTTCTCTCTTCAATTCTCCCTTTCTAGTGTTGTTCAGGTGAAAGGTGGAAGGAAATGAGTCATCTACTAGGAAATGGATATACTGATCGAATTTTAGTCCTTGAGTTATATATTTGTAGTGTTTAACACTAGAGGTTGGTAGTTATGTCTCTTTTGAGATATTCCATCCATTTGAATTCTTAATTATACCCAACTACAGATAAACAAGATTGCTTCTTGTATTTCTAATATGTTGGGTAATCAACTACTTTGAAAACCTTATGTTTCAATCATTCTTGATGAAGCATATTTGTTTCGTCCATGAACTATAGGTTTAAATTCTAGGGAAATTTAACGGTGAATCATTACTCATAAGAGAAGGTATGTAGAACAGTGGTATCTAAGGACTAAGGAGTGAACTCCACACAAACATAAGTCATATTCTATAAGTAATATAAAATTAATTGAGAAAATTATTGAACATCAAGAAGTGAATATGATTGATCATATTTTTCTTCTTACATCTTTCCTTTTTGTATAATAAATGAAATGATGTTTTGAGTCATAAAAAGGTGAATTGCATTGTAATGAATAACTATAAATGAAATGACTATGAGGAAAATTTTGAATTGTTAACTCTAAATACATTAGGATTGACATGAAAATGAAGAGATACATTTACATTAATCTATCAAGGATCTTCCATTAGAAACAAAATTGTGTATTAACTCAATCAAAAATATATTTTTCCAAGAATAGTAGTTAATAATAAATCCAATAAGATAAGGTAGCCAATCTAAGCAAATAGAAATCCACGGAATTTAATAGGTGGGGTTAAGAGTCACCATAAGGCAAATAATATGAATAAAGTAATTGTAATGTACAATATTACTTAATGAAGGATCAATGAATATAAGTAATATTAAATATAGATTACTTTGATTGGAAGACTGGAAAGCATAGTTGTTGAGTAGAATTCATAAGAGAGTTGTATGAAATATTAAGTGTGTTCTGTGAATGCTAATGCTCTGACATCACCTTAAATTTGGATAAATTTTCTAAAATTGGTTATTTGTTGCATTGCAAACTTGATATGGGCATAATATTTTGTAAATAACATTTTATATACTGATATTGTTGTGCATCTTCATTTCAATATGAATGGTATTTGAAAATTATGATATGGAATGAAATGATAAGAAACATGCTGAGGTTTTAAATGGGATGTGATTATTTTTATATGAGTACTCTAATTAGGGTATCTTCATCAGAATGAGATTATAAGTCAGGTTGATAGCCACTGATTGTAGTAAATATAATGTCATGTAAGAATGAAAACAAACATGTATATTGTAATTTTAGTTTGTTGTTGCTAGTTATAGATTAATCAATGTCTTTCTTCTTTGTTGTAATCAAATCAAAGTAATTATACTTGTACGAAGATACACATAAATGATAGATAATTAGTTGAGATTTGTTTAAGATGAGTAACAAGATTATGTTACAAGTGATATGATGTATTCATCTAGTTAGGTTCCCCAAAAACCACAAGTTTCCCCTAAGGTCCATAGTGGGGAAATGAAATAGATATCCATGTGGTAATTAAAGTATTATGGGAAGGATTTATGGAATGTAGATTGATACCCTCAAATTACTAACTAGGTTTGGGATGTGTTACAGTGTGTAGTTATGACGTAAATTCATTTGTTGTTAAAGTCTATGTCCGTGAGGAATAAACTCTCATTGAATGTAACATATGGCACATTAAACATATTTTGATATGTAATAGTACTTTCTATTTTTACCTATCTCATGTACATGATATGAAGACATGATGTTAGATAGGCTAAAGCCCCACCTTAGCGTATTCAAAAAACTATATGGTGGACCATGGTCTATTTTATCTATCTTGGGATAGTCGTTTGAATCCTAAGAAAATGATGACAATGTTGGTATGTATGCCTAGAAAGACATTCATATGATGTTTGTAAATATTTCATCATGTACTTGATTTGATAATAATAAAGGTAATTCCATCCAATATGTTTGTTCAATTATGAGATAATGATATAACATGAAAGATGTATAAAGAATGATATCACTGGATGACATATATTTTTAGGTTAAGGACGTAAAAAATGAGATCATATGTATGATAAGAGTATATATATTTTCTTGTCATGTCCCTATTTGGATATTTTGTAGAACTAAAATAGACAACAATGACACATAAGACTATAGTGTGTGATGACTGATGATGGAGTCTCATTTGTCATGATATTGGATATCAAGTCAAACACATAGGTACTTGTTAGAGAATAGTGTACCGGACAATCCCATCTTGAGAGTGATATATGGAAACCATGGAATGGTAGTCAAAATCAACTCCCAAAGTGATGGTGGTGATATCAACTGTCAAAGTGATAGTGGTGATTGTGGTTCTTAGACCTGAAGTTGCTACACTCATCACATGTCGTTCGTTAAACTTTGACACCATTGAATGTGACCTTGAATAAGGGTTGCTATAAAGGTGGTGTTGGGGTATGTTGTGACACATGGGGATTGAGTGTGAGTGATGTAGATGGGATTTGTCACTCCTATCAGAGATGATGTCTTGGCCACTTGATAAGTGAGTCTGAGAAACATATGACCATACTCATGTGAGTCAATATGTGATATTGAGATCCCATGCATCTCAACAATCTACTCTAGTTCAAGGAGCACAAATTAAATTTTAAGATGAGGATTATGCAATGCCTCATGTTCAATCTAGATATATGAGACAAAGGAACTATACGATCATGGTAACACTAATCACAGATGTAGGTTGAAGTTGTTCTCCAAATTTCTAATTACTTGGAAAGCAATGACGTGTTTCTAGATACCATTTTTTACATGTGATGTCACAATCTGGTTATGGACATTCATTGTCGATGTAATTTGGAACCTATAGGGTCATACACATAAGATGCACTTAGAAGAGGATGATTCAATTTGGTTACTGAAGTGTTTAGGTAATAATAGTGGATAATACTAGATGTTAGTTGATAGATTGGTGTGTCCGGTCAACCAACTAGAGTGTCCAGATGACCAACTAGAATATGCCGACTTTGACTGATGGAACCAACTAGTCGACTAATTGAAATGTTCTATCAATCGATTGAATCAATGTTACTAATAGATGATTAGGGTATCTAGTCAACTGATTTGATTATCAAATTGACTAAATGGGTTCGATTGACAAGTTTAAATGAGTCAAACAATTAATTGTAGATGTAACGACACACATTAATCATTGTAATGAAACCAATGTTATTACGCTCCTGACCACAAGCCAATCGACCAACTGGATTGTCCAGTCGATTGACTAGTCATGTGCAACCACCGCAGCCATAATACATGACCCTTTGTCTCCCATGGTTTTAGAAACCCTGGCCCCTCCACTCGTATATAAAGAGGGAGTGGCCAAGTATCTACAGACTGTTCTTTTCATAGTTGAGGTAACGTGAGAGCCTAAGCAATCTTACCCATGAAAGGGAGAGATAGCACATGAGAAATAAGTAGACACTGACACATTGTCAAATGAAGGAGAAACTCCTTCCCACCAGCTTGATAAGCACGACGTAGAGTTCCCAGTGGTCCGTGTGAACTACTTAGAGGTGTGGAAGCTTTTGTGGCTACACTAAGAGGGCACCGTCAACCGCTATTTGTGGGTGTTAAACCAGGGGGACACTGTCGATCGCCATTTGTGTGTTGCTTGTGAAGGGAGAATGCCACTGTGTAAGGATAGACACTACACTTGCTCTAGGACAAGGTACATCTTACACCCTCTTTCCTAATACATCGTTATTGATGCGATCTTCTAGTTAGAAAATATGAAAAGAAGTTTTTTTTTTATTCCACTACCTACTCTGTCTCCATATATCCCAATAGTGGTATCATAGCAACATGAATTTAGAGTGCATTGGGATTTAAATCAATACCATTAAATTCTATTTTATCATTTATTTATTTGTGTATGATGCAAATATTAAATGGTTAATGTGCATATCCAAGTAAATAACCCATATTATGGGAAATGTCCCATTGATCCTCTCTCTCTATTCTCACGCGCACACACACACACACAAACACACACACACATATATATCTATACACTGACTTTGATAGCCATATAAGCTAGAATACACTCGAGAGAGAGAGATTTAGGCTAGAATACACTCGACTTTGATAGCCATATAAGCTCCGGTGGAGTTTCTTCTCATGTTGTGGAGTAATTCCTGAACAATGATGATATTATCAGAAATGTTCCTTCCAGGTATAAAACTGGTCTGGACTTTGGAAATCCACTTAGGTAAGTGTTGTTTCACTCGATCCACTTAGGCAAGTGTTGTTTCACTCGAGTGTATTCTAGCCTAACTCTCTCTCTCTATATATATATATACATATATATATATACATATACATATATATATATACACACACATATTTGCAACTCATGTGTGTTGCCCTGAAATGAATTTTGATGGTGGATGTATATATATATATATATATATATTTATATATATATATATATATATATATATATATATATATATATATATATATATATATGCAACTCATGTGTGTTTCCGTGAAATGAATTTTGATGGTGGATGTATATATATATATATATATACATATATATATATATATATATATACATATATATATATATATATATACATATATTTGCAACTCATGTGTGTTGCCCTGAAATGAATTTTGATGGTGGATGTGTATATATATATATATATATATATATATATATATATATGCAACTCATGTGTGTTGCCCTGAAATGAATATTGATGGTGGATGTATATATATATATATATATATATATATATATATATATATATATATATATATATATATATATATATATATATATATATATATATATATATATATATGCAACTCATGTGTGTTGCCCTGAAAGGAATTTTGATGGTGGATATATGCATGGTTATGGCCAATACCTCATGTATTCTTGTGTGGGTGTGTATATATATGTACGTATGTATCTATGCAACTCATCTGCATTGCCCTGAAATGAGTTTTGATGGTGGATGTATGCATGGTTTGGCCAATACCCTGTGGATGATTGTGTTGTTGACTAGTTTATTTCCTTCTTATCAATTTGGTTTGCATATTGAACCTTCCTCTTTCTTCTCCTAATATAATTAATACTTAACTCCCTATTCTCTCGTCAAATGTAACTCAACATTTTCACATTACACAATGTAATAAGTAGATAGCAATATCATTAGTTCCCTTTTGACAAGGGAAGGTGTTCAGACTGGGTGAGTCGACCAACTAGAGGTTGAGTCAATCGACTGGAGGTTCTAGTAGACTAAAGATGCCCGTTGAACAGATGAGCCAGTCGTCAGACTGAAGACCCAAATGATCAACTAGAATAAGAGCCAACTGATCGACTAGAGTCCCAACGAACTGACTAGAGGAGTCCATCCAACTGCTTCATCCATGAGTCAGTCGACCAACAGACTTATACTGACCAACTGAAAGAAGTTCCAATTGATTAACTAGAAGAGTCTAGTCGACTGAATGACATATTCCCAACACAAGGTTTTTCCAGTTAATGTTGCTATATGTGATGTATGACCTTAGGTGGATATCAATTCTTTATGGCTCCAAAGAGTTGCATTAGTTTGGCCATAACCATCGCTCTCATGTTATTGATTGCATATTTCATTTATGGATATAGTATGTATATGATACATATTATAAGTATGTGGTGAATGGATAGTGTATGTATTTATAAATAAAATCCCTCAAGAAATATGAAGTTTTCGATGTGTTCCATCAACAATAGACATGAGAAACTTGATCGACCAAGCATGGGCATGTCAAAGTGTGGCACACTGTCTATCTCAAGGAAGTGTGATGGTTGTTATATCGTGTTGATGTTTGGGTTAGGCTTAACTAGGTGACCTTACTCAGATTTAGTGCCTAGAAATATGTAGATAGACTATGACAAGGAGTTGTGCATACCATATATTCAAGAATTGCATTAGATGTACTTGGCAGATCTTGCCTACCTTAAAAATTGGTTTTCAATCTCGACGTTGGTTGGGTAATAAATCAATGTATTTTGGACCTTGGCTTACTAGAGTATTGCACGATGCAACCTTCCATAGTAATGTGAGGGCCATAAATTTGAACAAAATTGTGGGAGTGATAGTTAATTAAAGGCCTAATTAATCTTGTCAATAGTTTCAAATCAAAACAAAAAGACATTTCACATATGCAAATTTCTATTGTATAAACAAATGGCAAACACCAACACCTTTTTGTTGTGATCGACCTTGAGAAGGATAAATTGAGCAAGAACAACTTCCATGACTGGTTTAGGAATTTGATAATATTTGTCACTAATGAGCATAAGCTCTATGTCATGGAGACACAAATGCTAGAGAACTCGCTTCCTACATGCCTAGGACTGAGATGTATGCTTATTGGAAAGCATGCCAACAATGCTACCAACATCAAAAACCTCATGCAATGTTGTATGAACTATGAGTTGTAGAATCATCATGAAAACATAGACATTCTTAAGATGGTAACACAATTGAATAACATGTAACACAAACCAGAAAAGGTATAATATCTCCAAGGCGCTCTTTGAGTGCAAATTGGTAGAGGGAGATCTAGTAGCCCCCATGTGATCAAGATAATTGGGAACATGGAAAACCTAGAGAGACATGGATTCCTTTGAGCCAACAGTTCGCCACGAATATAATTCTATAATCATTGCCTAAATCATATAGCCAGTTTATCAAATGCTATTACATGAACAAAATATCTAAACTAACATCTGAATTGCTTGGCATGTTGATAAATGCCAAAGCACAAATGAAGAAGGAAAAACCTATATCTGTGTTGATTATCAGTGAAGGGGAGTCCAAGGGCGAAGGAAAAGCCAAGAAAAGTTCTAAAGCTGACTTGAAACCCAAGTCTTCTACATTATACGGAGAAGAGTAAATGTAAAAGGAATTTTTCCTTTTCAATTAAAGGAACTTAGGAAGATGATGCAAGATATAGAGATCACTAATTCAGGTATATATGTATTTGAGGTTAACTTTTCTACTTCTTCATCTTGGGAATTGGTTATCGAATGCATATCGCATGTTAGCTCAAATGTGCATGATCTGGAAAGAAGAAGACCTTTAAATAAAGATGAGGTAGAACTGTGTGTCACAAATGGAGCAAGAGGTGGTGCCGATGTAGTTGGAACCTATGAGTAATGTCTGCCCAGTGGGCTTGTAATAGAGTTAGATAACAACTATTATGTACCTGCAATCAATAGAAAATTCATGTTTGTATCTTGTTTGGACAAGAGTGAATATGAATTTCTTATTAAGAATAGTTGATGTTCTTTTTCTAAAGATGAAATGATAGTGTCCCAATGTCTTATGGTCTATAATTATTAATCTGGAGACAAATGTATATAACATAAATATTAAATGACCAAAACTTGATAACTCAAACAAAATATACCTTTGGCATTGTCTTCTAGGGCACATAAATGAGAAATGCATTTCCAGACTCTATAAAGATGGTTATGTAGACTCTTTTGATTTTGAATCAATAGAGACATGCCAGACTTGTTTATTGGGAAATATGAAAAATCCTTATACTGGAAGCAATGAGAGAGTGATTGATATATTAAGACTCGTACATAATGATGTATCTAGACCTTTTAGAACAAATGCTAGAGGTGGTTACCAGTAATTCATTACCTTTACTGGTTACCTCAATAGGTATGGCAATGTGTACATGATGAAACACAAGTTAGAATCCATTGAAAGGTTCAAGGATTTAATAAAAAAAGTAAATAACCAACTTGGTAAAAGTCTTAAATCACTTCAATACAATTAATGTGGAGAATACTTATGCCAAGAATTAGATGACCTTTTGTGAGACCCTAGTATTATATTGCAATGGACTCCACCTGCAACACCACAACATGATGGTGTATCAGAAAGAAGG
Source organism: Alisma plantago-aquatica (assembly GCA_963693085.1). Lineage (NCBI taxonomy): Eukaryota > Viridiplantae > Streptophyta > Magnoliopsida > Alismatales > Alismataceae > Alisma > Alisma plantago-aquatica. The sequence continues at coordinate 37,659,388 of OY856413.1, forward strand.
AATTATACATTGTTGGATATGGTGTGATCTGATATGAGTCTAGATGATATTCCTACTTCCTTTACGTGTAGATTACTTACAAACCACAACATTTGCACCAAACTGAATACCATTTAAATTGTTTCAAAAGACACCATATGATATATGGCATGGGAACCAACAGTTTCCTAAAAAGCATGGACCCAAATTAGATATGTGTTATTTTGTTGGATATCCCAAGGAAACCAAGGGATACTACTTTTGCACTCCATCTAACAACAAAGTGTTTGTTTCTAAGACTCTTATACTCATTGAATAGGAATTTATTTCTAAAGGAAATAATGGGAAAGAAGTAGAACTCGAATAGGTTTGAGACCAACAAGAAAACATTGAATGTATAGGGGTACAAAAGGTACACGAAGAATCACAAACTTGTGTGGAATCTCAAGTTCCTCATGTAACACATGCACCTTGTAGATCTAGTAGGACACACCTTGAGCATGAAATATTTGTATATCTTATGATTCAAGAAGGTAATGAATTGATCATATATGAAGAGCTAATAACCTACCTAAAAGTTATAGAAGGAACAAAATATGAGAAATGGCATGAGGCCATAAAATCTAAGATGGACTCCTTGTACACCAACAAGGTATGGACGTTGTTTGATCCACCTGAAGGGGTAAAACCCATAGGGTTTAGTGGGTTTTAAAGAAGAAGACTGATATGGATGGTAAGGTATGAACCTATAAAGACCGATTGGTTGGAAAGGGTTTAAAACAAGTTCAAGGTGTTGCCTATGATGAAACCTTTTTACTAGTTTCATGGTTAAATCCATCTGGATCATGCTTGTCATTACAACTTATTGTGACTATGAAATTTGGCAAATGGATGTTAAAATTGTTTTCCTTAAAGGATATCTTCTTAAGGATGCATACATGATGCAAAAAGAGGGTTTTATAATTCCAAATGATTCAAATAAAGTATGTAAGCTACAAAGGTAAATATATGGATTGAAGCAAGTATCTTGAAACTTGAATCTTCGATTTGAAGTGGAAATCAAAGAGTTTGTCTTTCAGTCAAAGTAAAGATAAACACTGCCTTTACAAGAAGGTTAGTGGGAGCATAGTTGTATTCCTAATATTGTATGTAGATGACATACTATTGATGAGGAATGACATCCCTACCCTAAATATTATTAAAACCTGACTGGGAAGTACCTTCTATGTGAAGGGTTTAGGTGAATGATACTATATCTTAGGAATAAAGAGATATAGATATAGATCTAGAAGGCTTATTACCCTAAGATAGAGTAGATACATTGACAAAGTTCTGAAAAGGTTCAACATGGAGGACTCAAAGAGAGAAAATATCCCATGTCCCATGGAATTAGTCTCTCTAGAGCCCAATGTCCCAGTTATTGTGAAGAATGAGAACGTATGAATAAGATTACACATGCATTCACTATTGGATCTGTCAATATGCAATGTTATGTACTGATCTTGAAGTCTCATATGCTTTGAGCATGATGAACAAATATTAATCAGATATCGATGATTGTCACTGGACTATCATAATGTACATCCTTAAGTACTTGAGAAGGACCAAGGACTAGTTCCTTGCTTATGGCAATGAGGAATGGTTGGTGGTAAAGGGTTACACTGATGCAAACTTTCAAAATGAAAAATACGATTAGAAATCACAATCTGAATTTGTGTTTTGCCTTAAGAATAGAGTTGTAAGTTGAAAAAGTTCCAAGAAAGAGACAGTTGTTGATTCTACAATAGAAGCTGAGTACATTGCTGTCTTGAACATATCAAAGGATGTTTTTTGGATTAACAAGTTCATACAATGAACTTGGAGTGGTTCCAAACATTAGCAATGCAGTAAAGTTGTATTGTGACTAAAATGGAGCTATTTCTCAAGTTAAGGAACCCAAATCACATCCATGTTCCAAACATATACTTTGGTGTCTCCATCTGATATGAGAGATTGTATAATGAGGAGATGTGAAGATTTGGAAAATACCGATGAAGAGAAATGTTGTTGACCTACTGACAAAAGCACTTTTATAGTAGAAGCATAAAGGTCATGTTAGATCACTTGGTACTATATTCCTGGGTGATTGGTTCTAAATGTAAGTGGGAGTTCATTGGTATGTATGACCAGATGGCCAGTCATATGATGATTGCAATGTGGCATCATGTACTTGATTTGACAAACATAAAGATAATTTTGTCTATTATGTTTGTTCAATTATAAGATAAGGATATAACATGATAGATGTATAATGAATGATATTACTCAATGACATATGTTTTTTGGTTCAGGACTTGAACAATGAGATCATATTTATGATAAGAGTATATATACTTTCTTGTCATGTCCCTAGTCAGATATTATTGTGGAAGAAAAATACATAATAATAATACATAATATTAGAGTGTGTATTGGCTAGTGATAGAGTTTCATTAGTCTTAATATTGGATATCAACTCAAACACATAGGTACTTGTTAGAGAATGATGTATTGGATAAACCCACCTTGAGAGTGATACATGGAAACTATGGAATGGTAGTCAAAATCAACACTCCAAGTGATAGTGGTTATTGTAGTTCTTAAACCCAAAGTTGCTACACTGATCACATGTCATTCGATGAACTTTGACATCATTTAATGTGACCTTAAATAGGGGTCCCTATAAAGGTGGTGCTTGGGTACATTGTGATACATGAGGATTGACTGTGAGTCATGTAGATGGTGTTGGAAAATATGGTGTTGAAATAAAAAATTTACCTACCATATTCCCATTGAACAGTATACCACATCAACAACTATGAGATGTGAAAGAGGGTTGCAAGGTTATACATGGTCCTGGAGAAAGTTCAATGAAATTCTCTTGTAGTAGGGTGTGTCTTTCTTCAAGTCACACCTAGACGACTATCATTGTCAGCCTCCTGGTTAGACACCATGGACAATGGTTGACTGTGTCCTCCTAGTGGGGCAAGTGCCTCTCACCTCTATAGTACTCCACATGGAATACCAAGAACTCATATCATTCTAGATGAACAGATAGGAATGAGTTGTCCCTTCTAGTTGACATGCTAGCGTCAACTTGCTCTCCCATAATTGTCTCTCCCTTCTTGTTCATCCCTTTGACGCGTAGAACTTGCTCGGTCTCTCTTGGTTACCACAAAAAGAGAAGAAATTAATTGTGAGAGCTTATTATTGTATCAGGGATGCACTTAGTACCCCTCTATTTATAGGAGATTCATGGTCAGGGTTTCCAATCAATCTGGGAGTCAAAGGGACAAAATTTCATGAATTTTCTAAAACCTACAAACGTTGAACCCGTCGGTTCACACATGAGATTATCGGTTCAACACTTGAACTGATTGTTTCACTATGTTTCCTATTTGCAATTGTTTTGCCGATTAATATTTGATTAATGAACAACATGAAATTAGCATGAATTCTTGATCATGTCTCATTGATAAACCAAATAGACGATTCATAACCTAAAATTGATTAGTTCACTTGTTGAATAGATCCGTTTATTGGTCATTTCAGAGTGAATATTGTCAATGTTGTTTAAATTGAATAACTAACACTTTAGTAATAAATTTTAAGCATCATTCATGAATAAACTCCTATTCCAAGTGCTTTCCTATGCGTGTTACTCTGTAGGTCCCAAGTTACATTGTCTATGAATATCCATAACTAATATATGACATCACAAGAAATGATTGGTGTCTAGAAAGACATCATTGCTACCCAAGTAATTTGGAAAGTTGGAGAGCAACTTAATCCTACAATCCATGAGTCATGTTATAGTGATTGTATAGTTCCTTTGTCTCTTATATCTAAATGGAATGTGAGGCATAGAAATTTCATCCTCTTCAACGTTCAATCCATGTTCCTTGAACTAGAGAAGATTGTTTGAGATATTTGTAAGCTCAATATCATATATTGACTCACACCAACATGTCCATGTATTTCTTAATCTCACTTATCAAGTGGTCGGGATATCAAACTCCTGTAGGAGGGACAGATCCCATCTACATGACTCAAACTCATTCCCCATGTGTCATTATGCATTTGAGCACCACCTTTATGGAAAACCTTATTTGAGGTCATGTTTGATGATGACAAAGTACGTCAATAAAAATGTGATGAGTGTAGTGATTTCAAGTCTAAGAACCACAATATCCACCATCACTATGGGATATGATTTTGACTACCATTTTATGTTTTCCATGTATCACTCTCAATGTGGGTCTGTTTGATACACTATTCCCTAACTAAGTATCTATGTATTTGGTTTGATATCATATATCATGACTAGTGAGATTATGTCATAAACCAACACACACTCTAGTCTTAAGTGTTATTTTTGTCTATTAGCCTTCCATAATATTAATCGACCAGGGACATAAGAAGAATGCATATACACTTAACATCTGCATGATCTCAGTATTTAAGTCCTCAACCCAAAAATAGACGTCGTTGAGTAATATCATTCTATAGACTTTTATTATGTAACATCATTATCTCATAATTGAATAAAACAAAATAAATTGGAAGATTGTATTTATTATTAATCAAATTGTTTACAAGTTATGCCATTACAATCATCATATGCTTGTCTCTATGGGCATAAATACCAACAGACTCCCACTTGAACATAGAGCCAATCACCAATGAACTTAATCCAAGTGATCTAACATGAACATCATGATTTTATTGTGATGGTGCTTTTGTCAAGGGGCCAACCATATTGTTATCGATTTGCACTCTACAAATCTCCACATATCCTTGTTGTATGACCTATTATATGATATGGAACTACCTTTATATGTTCTTGGAATGTTGATGTGATCTAGGTTCCTTAGCTTATACAATAGCTCCATTGTTGTCACAATATATCTCAATTGCATAGTTGATGCTAGGAACCACCCAAGTTCAAAAATGAACTTCTTCATCCATACAGTTTCCTTAGCTACATTGGATGCAATAATATACTCAACCTCTGTTGTCGAATCTGCAACTGTCTCTTGCTTGGAACACTTCTAGCTTAAATCACCACTGTTGAGGCAAAACACAAATCCTGATTACAATCGATAATCACCATTTTTAGTTTGGAAGCTCGCATCAGTGTAACCCTTTACCATCAATTCTTCCTCAGTGTTGTAAACAAGAAATTGATCCTTAGTTCTTCTCAAGTACTTAAGTACATTCTTCATGGAAGTCCAGTGGGCATCACCAAGATCTGAATGATATCTACATGTCATTCTCAAGGCGTAAAATACATTGGGGAGAGTACATAACATTGCGTACATGATAGATCCAATTGCAGACACATTTGGAGTCTAATTCATGTGTTCCCTTTCTTCACAAGTTTTGGGACATTGAGCTTTATGGATAGCAAAGCCATGAGACATAGGCAGGATACCTCTCTTTGAGTCCTCTATATTGAACCTCTTTAGCACTTTCTCAATGTAAGTGCTCTGACTTAGTCCAAGATGCCTTCTACATCTATCTCTATAGATCTTGATTTCTAAAATATAGGATGTTTTTCCTAAGACCTTCATAGAGAATGTATCTCCAAGCCAACTATTTACCATATGTGAAGTAGGGATGTCATTACCCATCAATAATATGTCTTCCACATACAATATAAGGAATACAATCATGCTCCCACTAAACTTCTTGTAAACACACGATTCATCTTCATGTTGACTAAAGGCAAGCTCTTTGACCATTTCGTCAAAATAGAGATTTGAGCTTTGAGATGCTTTCTTCAGTCCATAGATTGACCTTTATATCTTATAAACTTTATTTTCATTCTTTAAATTTATAAAACCCTCAGGTTGTGTCATATACACATCCTCAAGAATATTCTTCTTAAGGAATGCAGTTTTCGCATCCATCTGCCAAATGTCATAGTCATGACAAGATATAATTGAAAGCATAATCTTAATGGACTTAACCATGGAAATTGGAGAAAAGGTTTCATCATAGAAAAAACCTTGAACTTGTTTGAAACCATTTGCAACCAATCGACCTTTGTATGTTTGTACATTACCATCCATGTCAGTCTTATTCTTGAAGACCCATTTGCACGCTATAGTTTTATCCCTTCTGGTTGGATCCACCAAGGTCCATACTTTGTTGGTGTATATGGATTGCATCTCAGATCTCATGTCTTCTAGCCACTTCTCATATTCGGGTCCCTTAACATATTCTAGGTAGGTGATTGGCTCATCATCAGTGACCAATTCATTGCCTTCTTGAATCACAAGATAACTAAATCTTTCTGGCTCAAGGCGTCTCCTACTAAATCTGTGAGGTTCTTGTGTTATTTGAGGAATTTGAGATTCCACAATGTTTTGTGACTATCTATGTTCCTCTTGTACCTCTACATCTTCAGTGCTTTCTTGTTGGTCTCGAACCTCTTCGATTTCTCCTTTCCTCTTATTGATTCCTTTGAAAATAAATACCTTTTCTAGGAGTGCAACATCCATGGCAACAAAAACATTGTAGTCAGATGGAGTATAAAAGTAGAATCCTTTGATTTCCTTAGGATACCCAAGAAAATGACATTTGTCAGATTTGGGTCCAAGATTTTCATGAAATATCTTTCTCACATAAGCTTCACAACCCTAAATCTTCATGAAAGACACATTGGGACGTTTCCCATACCATATCTCATATGGTGTCTTTTCAACCAATTTAGATGGTACACAGTTTAGTGTACATGTGATGGTTTAAAGTGCATATTTCCAAAAGGAAGTTGGAAGATCAGCAAAACTCATGATTGATCACACCATATCTAGAAATGTGTGATTCCTTCTTTCTGATACACCATTGTGTTGTGGTGTTCTAGGTGGAGTCACTTATGATACAATACCACGGGATTGCACAAGTTCCTCAAACTCTTAGCATAAGTATTCTCCACCCTAAATAGAATGAAGTGTTTTGTTACTATAGCCAAGTTGAATCTGTACTTCATTCATGAAATCCTTAAACTTTTCAAGATTTTTTTTTTATGTTTCATCAAATAAACATAACCATATTACTAAAATCATCAACGAAGGTAATGAAGTGTTGATACCCACCTCTACCATCTATTCTAATAGGCCTCATACATTAGTATGTATGAGTCCTAATAGATCACTAGCTTTCTTACTATTTCTAATGAAAGGAGTCTTGGTCATCTTGCGCAACAAATAAGATTCACATGTCTCTATTGATTTGAAATCAAAAGCGTCTAGATAACTAACTTTATGGAGTATAGATGTGTGATTCTCATTGATTTTCTTTATACAACAATACCAAAGGTATGTTATGTTTGAGTTATAAAGTTTTAGCCTTTTGGTATTTACCTTATAAACATTTGTCTTAGGATCTAATAAATAAAGACCATAGGACATTAGTGCATTTCCATAAATGATTTCATCTTTTGAAACAAAACATTGACAATTATTTATATGAAATTCATATCCATCCTTGTCCATGTAAGATATGAAAATAATAATTCTATTTATTATAGGTACAAAATAGTAGTTCTTTAACTCTATTAGAAGCCCCATGGGAAGTGATAAACTATAGGTTCCAACTATAGTGGAAGCAACTCTTGAACCATTTACAACGCACAGTTTGACCTTGCCCTTTCATAAAGACTTACTTCTTTTCAGATATTGCATATTCAAACATATGTGAAATACACATCCTCTATGTAGTACCTAAGATGAAGAAGTAGATAGATTTATCTCAATAACGTATATACCCAAAGTGGAGATCCCAATACCCACCTTCTTCTTCCTCAGTTCCTCTAGATAGAGAGGGCAATTTCTCTTCCAATGTCTAGGATGGTGACAGTGGTGGCAATTGCCTCCTTGTTCACGCCTCCCTTTGCTTTGAATGCAGAAGACTTGGGCTTCTGGCTAGCTCTAGAACTCTTCTTAGACTTTCCTTTGCCCTTGGACTTCCCTTTTCTCTATTGATCATCATGATAGACTTGTTCTTGTCTTTCTTCATTTGTGCTTCAACAATTCTCGACATGCCAAGTAATTTTGATAATGATTTGTCAAAATTGTTCATATTGTACTTCATGACAAACTGAGTGTATGACTCTGGTAGTGATTTTAGAATCAAGTTAGTGGCCAACACTTAGCCTAAGGGAAATACCAGTCTTGTTAGGTTCTCCACATACCCAATAAGCTTGAGCACATGGGAATCTACTGGATCTCCTTCTGTCATTTTGCACTTCAACAATGCCTTGAAGACATCATATCTCTCATGTCTTTACTGATCTTGGTACATGTTCTTAAGATGTGTTACCATCACCATCCATCCATATTCTCATTTTGTCTCTGCAACTCATAGTTCTTGGAGCACAACATCAGGCATTTGACATCTACAACATCCTTATAGTGCTTCTTGTAAGCATCTTTGTCATCCTTAGGTGCACTGGGAGCAGGTTCATCTGGCTCTGGTGTCTTGCGCTCTTCTGTGAGAATAATTTTCAACGTCCTGAACCAATCATTTAAATTATTTCCATTCAACTTGTCCTTTTCAAGGACTAATCACAAAGAAAATGTGTAGTTTGTCGTCATTTGATTCTATAAGAAAAAATTGCAATTTAGTTAAAACACTATTGATTTTATTTGATTAAAATAAGATTTGACGATATTTAGTTAGGCCTTTAATTAACTATCACTCCCAATATTTTATTCAAATTGATAATTCTCACTTATCAATTTGAAGATTGCGTTGTATGATCTTCTAGTAATCCAAGATCCAAAACAATTGAATTATTACCTCGCCAACGCCATCGTCCATAACTAGTTATAATGGTAGGCAACTTTTTCCAATTACATCTTATGCAATTCTTGGGTAGATGGTATCCAAAACTCTTTGACATAGTCATTTGCATGCTTCGAGGTACTTAATGTCATTAAGATCACCTAGTTAAGTCTAACCCAAAAGCCAACACGATAGTATTGCACCCTACTTGGAAGGTCCACATAACTACCATCACACTTCTACAAGATAGACAACACACCACTCTTGGAATACCCACACATAGTCAACAACCTTCTCATGTGTGTTGCTAATGGAAATCATCTAATACTTAATAAGTTTGATTGAGGGATTATATATATATATATATATATATATATATATATATATATATATATATATATATATATATATATATATATATATATATATATATATATATATCGGAATCAGGTAAATATATTCCGACACCCCCCCAAAAAAATATTAGAGGGGTCAAGATTACATGTAGGCCCAACGCCATAAACCAAAAACCACATTACAACTCACTCATTTAATCAATGTGTAGTCTACGTCTAATGCATTTACATATTTCTACAGCAATATTAGAGGCATTCATAGACTTCCCTTGATGTCTTCTAGCATTTCTCTCCTCCCATATATGGTAGCATAGGTCAGCGAACAAAAGATTTTTCTTCACATCTCTTCCGCACCTAGCAAGCATTCTTCTCGGATCAGCAATGAGTTGAAGATGAAGTCCAAACTCCTTGCACAAATGGTCCAAAACATCCCTTGTGAAATTACATTCCACAACAAGGTGATTGTGGCTTTCTTCCTTATCCTCACATAGCAGGCATACAGTAGATATATCATAATTCCAGCTCTTAATTCTATCAAGAGTAGATAGAATATGGTGCAGAAATTTATATACACACATGCTCCATTTAGGCACATACCTATCCATCCATATTTGTTCTCCCACAAAATCCTTCTCTCTCCTGTTACGGGACATTTCCCATAAGCTTATCTTCTTATCTATGAGCTGCCATCCACCAGAATTATTAACAATAAACATGTGCTTCATTTGCGGCCAAAACTCCCTCATGACATTGATGGATCTTGAATACCCTTCTCTTGTGTTCGGAATAAAGTCCAAACCTCTAGGATATCTATCTCTCATCCATTTGACCCATGTAGATGTGCCTTCTTGATACGCAATCAGCCTTCTCATGGAACCCCATCTAGCTATATCTCTGGGAGTCTTCAAATTCAATCCTCCTTCATCCTTAGGAAAAGCTAGCTTGGAATACTTCATAGGGTGGTGCTCGCTTCCCCACAAAAAATTAGCAATCTTCATTTCAATTCTATCCAGAACAGAGATAGGGATTTCCCCTTGTTGTGCCCAAAAAATTAGGAGACCTTCAATAGAAGCTTTGATCAAGGTACATACTTATAGTATGTATCATATGCATGCTACAATCACACCAAAAATGTGCAATAATAAACATAAGCAATGGCTACGACCATCCTATTGTAATTCCTTGGATCCACAGGAAATTACTATCACATAAGGTCCACATCGTATATAGCAACTTGTTGTTGATGATGATCTGTGTTGGATCTAATCCAAGGCAATTGGTTCAACCTTTTAAACTGGTCATCTAGCCTCCTGGTTGGTCGGTTGGTCTCCTAAATTGATCATCTGGACTCCTCTAGATGGTCGGTTGGGCCACCATCCGATTGGTTGGCTCCACCTATCATCGGCCTCCTTGGTCCTCTAGCCGATTGGTTCGTCTCCTGAACTGGTCAGTTTTCCTGGTGAAGAATGCCCTTTTTTCCATAATAGGAAATAAAAACTATCCTAGACCTATTGAACATATTACATTATAATTGGGAAACCTTAAGTTACATTCAGAGGAGTATAGGAAGGAAAGAATGAAAACTTCTACATATGGAAAAGAAGACAGAGGCTTGGTATACAAATCGAGATATAAATAGGAGCAACAACGATCCAACAAAGCATAAATGATCTAGGGGTATAGGCCATAGCCATGCTTCCAAGAACCATCACAATGGTTTTTAAGGCAATGTGTATTGTATTTATATATTAATATCATTTTTATACCTAGGGGTCATATGTGTGATTTAGTCAGATATGAGCATTAATCATTTTAAGTATTCACATTTTAAATTCCAAATCATTATAAATTGGTTTGGCTCTGATACCAGTGTTGGGAAATATGGCATTAGATATGGTAGTGGAAATAAAAGTTTTACTTTCCATGTTCTCATTGAACAATAGATCGTATCAACAACTATGATATGGGAAAGAGGGTTGCAAGGTTATACCTCATCTTGGATCAAGTCCTTTGATGATTCCCTTACAAACACGTTTGCCTTTCTTCAAGTTGCACCTAGACGACTCTAATTGTCGCCCTCCTGGTCAGGCACCATGAACAACGGTTTACGATGTCCTCCTAGCGGGGAAAGTGCCTCTCACCTATCTAGTTGTCCACATAGACAACCACGAACTCCTATCGTTCTAGATGAACTGATAGGAAGGAGTTTTCCCTTCTATTTGATGCGCTAGTGTCAACTTGCTCTCCCACAATTATCTCTCCCATTTTTTTCCTTCCTTTGATGGGTAGAACTTACTCAGGCTCTCTTAGTTACCACAACTAGATAAGACAATAATTGTCTAAGTTTATTGTTGTATATAGGAAGCCCCCAGTACCCCTTTATTTAGAAGAGGGTCAGGGTTAGGGTTCCCATACAGTCTGTGAGTCAAAGGGACAAAATTCCATGAATTTTTCAGAACATGCAAATGTCAATCCATTCGTTTCACTTGTGAACTGATCGATTCACACATGAGATGATCTGTTAAACACTTGAAATGGTGTTCCTATTTGAAATTGTTTTGGGAATAATATTCAATTAATGCACAACATGGCATCAACATCAATCTTGGATCCAATCTCATTGATCAACCAAATGACTGGTTCACAACCTAAGTCGATCAGTTCATGCACCTAAGTCTATTGATTCACTTGCTGAATGGGTCATTACGGAGTGAAGATTGCCAATGTTGTTTAAATTGAATACCAAACACTTAAGTAATCAATGTTAAACATCATTCATGAACAAACTCCTACTCTAAATGCATCCCTATGTGTGTGACCCTATAGGTCCCAAGTGATGTTCAAAGTGAATGTTCATAACTAATTTATTACATCACATGCAATAATTGGTATCTATCAAGATATCATTGCTACCCAAGTAATTTAGAAATTTGGAGAACAACTTCAATCTACAATCTATGATTAGTGTTACAGTGATTGTATGGTTCCTTTTCCTCTATATCCAGATTGAACTCGAGACATGGAATTGTCATCCTCTTCAACATTCAATCCATGTTCCTTGAACTAGATCAGAATGACTGAGATAGGTGTAGGTTCAATATCACATATTGACTCACATCTGCATGGCCATGATTTTCTTAGTCTCACTTATAAAGTGGTCAGGATATCAAACTCATGTAGGAGGGACAAATCCCATCTACACCACTCACACTCATACCCCATGTTTCATAATGCATTTGAGAATAACCTTTATAGAAACCCTTATTCAAGGCCACATTTGATTATGACAAAGTACATAAAAAAACATGTGATAAGTGTAGTGACTTTAGGTCTAAGAACCACAATCACCACCATCACTATGAGAGATGATTCTGGCTACTTTTCAGTGGTTTCCATGTATCACACTCAAGGTAGGTCTATCTGATACTCTATTTTGTAACAATTATCTGTGTGTTTGGTTTGATATCATATACCATGACTAATGAGATTATGTGATCAACCAACACACACTCTTGGCTTAAGTATTATTTTTGTCTATTATCCTTCCATAATATCAACTGACTAGGGACATAACAAGAGTGTATATACTCTTTACATCCATAAGATCTCATTGTTCAAGTCCTCAACCTGAAGACCCACAACATTGAGTAATATCATTCTTTATACATTTATTACGTAACATCATTATCTCATAACTGAATAAAATAGAATAAATAGGAATTTTGTTTTTATTATTAATCAAATCATTTACAAGTTATGCCAGTACAATCATCATATGGTTGGCTCTCTGGGCATAAATACCAATAGATGGGATTTGACTCTCCTACCAGATTTTATGCCCTGGCCACTTAATAAGTGAGACTAAGAAACTCATGGCTATGCTCATGTGAGTCAATATGTGATATTGAGCTCCAGTGCATCTCAAAAGTATGCTCTAGGTCAAGGAACATAGATTTAATATTAAGAGGATGATGTTTCCATGCATCGTGTTCAATCTAGATATCTAAGACAAAGGAACTATAAGATCACAACAACACTGAACACGTATGTAGGTTGAAGTTGTTCTCCAACTTTCCAATTACTTGGGTACTAATGATGTGTTGCTAGATATCACTCATTGCTTGTGATGTCATAATCTGGTTATGGACATTCACTACTAATGTAATTTGGGACCTATAGGGTCACATGCCTAGGATACAATTGGAAGAGGAGTTTAATCATGGATAAGATTCAATTTTTTACTAAAGGTTTAGGTAATAAAAGTGTATAAGATTAGTTGTCATTTTACCGAATGGAGTGTCCAATCAATTGACTTATGTGTTATTTGACCGAATGGAGTGTCCAATTGACTGACTGGAATATGATGACTCAAAATGATAGAACCAATAGTTGATCGATTGAAATGTATAATCAATCGAATGCATGAACATTACCAATGGAGGATCAGAGTAGCCAGTCGGCCGATTGGATGGTCCAATCAATTTACTCAGTCAAATCAAAAAGTTTTTATGAGTCAAACAATTAATGATAGCTGCAACGACACATACATCATTGTAATGAAACCAATGTTATTGTGACACTGACCACAGTCGAGTCAACTGATTAGATTGTCCAATCAATCTAATGGTTGTGCACAACCGCCACCTAGTCCACATACATGATGCTTTGTATCCTAGGGGTTTTAGAAACACTAGCCCCTCCACTCCTATATAAGGAGGGGGTGTCCAAGGCTCTCGACACCACTCTTATCACAATTGTGATAATGCACGAGCCTGAGAAATCTTATTCGTGAAAGGGAGAGATAACAAGGGAGAAAGAAGTTGACGCTGACACATTGACAAATGAAGGCACAGTTCCTCCCCGCCGGCTCAAGAAGCATGACGTGGAGTTCCTGGTGGTCTGTGTGGACTACATAGAGGACTGGAAGCTTTTTTTTCTATGTTAAGAGGATGTAGTCAAGCACCGTCCAAGGATGTTACACTAGGAGGACACCGTTGAGTGTCATTCGGTTGCTGCTTGTGAAGGGAGAACATCACCTTGAAAGGATAGTCGATGGAATTTCTCCAAGACAAGGTACATCTTGTACCCTCTTTTCTAATATTGTTATTGATGCAATCTACTAGTTAGAAAATATGGACAAGTTTTTGTATTCTATTTCCTTCTCTTTCTCCATGTTTCCCCAAGAGGTGATTCATTGACACAAGAATTAGGCATAGAGATTTATTTGTTCTTAGGTATGAAACAAGTAGTTTTAGGAAAATAGATAAAAATGACAAATCGTATAGATAATGAGATGAATATCTAATGTATTTACTTAAATGCTAGTTTATAAATACGTTGTTATTAAATATACTTCCTATATGTGGATATCAATGATTTATCTATTATAAGATAAATTCACTAGCACATTTCTAACCTCTAATGTCACTTTACTTGACGTCAGTTACATTGAAAAATTGACAATAGATAACCAAAAACATTAGTTGTCTAGCACAAATCACAATCAATCAAGTCATGTCGATTAAGAAAAGGAAACGAGTTCCATTTCTTATTAACTTTGTTTACTAATCTAAAAATCTGACGTCTAAAATAACTTACAAAATCTATTTTTTTGGGGGAAAATATTTACTTCCAAAAATTTTAAGATGAGCGTCGGTTGTTCTAGAACCGACAACAGACACCTTTGTGCATAAGTTTTTTTTCCTCCAAAATACTTTTAGCGTCGATTTTATCTCCACAAAACTGACATTGATTCACAGAAAAAACCAAAAAATTTGCACAATATGTGTCGGTCTGTTGTCATAAAATTAAAGTTGGAGTGTTCATGCCACATCCCTCTGAAAAAGGTTCCCCCCCACATTGCACTCTAGTACCAGATCTTTCAGGAGAAACTGACAAATAATGCCCTACTACGACCAATTTTTTTTCATTCACATAATTGCCTCTAACATCAGTTTTTTTAAGGGAGCTGACGTCCATGTCACTAGAATATGTGTCAGTTTTTTCTGTAAATCCGACGACTAATGCCCTTACTCAGGCCAAAAAAAAAATTTCGGATAATGGCCTCTTGCATCAATTTTTCAGAGGTAATTGACGTCTAAGTCACTAGGTTATGTGTCATTACTTTGAAACAAACTGATATCTAAGTGCTTAGTTGTTAGTTTTTATTAACAATCGAAGACTATGTCCCACTTAATACCACCCACAAAATTTCTTTCCCCAATACTTATTTTCACCTCCTTAGTATCACTTTGATCTGGCGATCGTCACCACCGCTCCTTTCCTCCAACTATTGTGCTGAATGTCATCCCTGGTTTGCTCACTATCTACATCACCTCTAGAGCTCACCGTCACTAGATCTTATTTCCGCAATTGTTGTTGGAGCTTGCCATCACTGGATCTTGTTTCCGTCATCACGGAAGGTTTCTGTCACTGCTGTCTAAGAAGCTAGCCGCTATCACTTTTGCCTGAGGAGCTAGCTGCCACCACCACCAAAGGAGCTAGCTACCATTACTGCTACTCATGGTTTTGGTCTGTGTGGCTGCTGTTGGCCATTATCGCTAGCAGAGACCAAGGCATTTTTTTAAATTTAATTGATAATATATGTGTCCCATTTCTTGCATCCTAAATGTTAATAAATAAGTAGGTTTCCTAAATGATGAAATGAAATTTGGGTTTTGATTCAGCCCTATTTTAGGGCTTCATCTTTTGTCTTATTGCACTTTAATCATATCTATACCTATTAGATTACATATTATACCCCTCAATATGCATATTTGTATAAAATGCACTTATGGACATTATTTGCACGTTTTTAGGCATTTCAACCACACTTGATGGAAGAGAGATAGAAGGAGTGAACCTAGGGTTTCTATAGCCTTAGAGAGACCTAAAGTGAAGTCTGATGCTCCCTCAACCTACCCCTAGTGGCCAAAGATCCATTGAATAAAAGATGTCTAAAAAAATCCAAAGAAACAAATCCAAGTGTTGATCTAGAGGCCAACACGAACGTGGTACCACAGAACGGCCATGCTTGCACACTTGCAAATCAACAGAGCCATATCCAAGCAAAGCTAGAATCACCACGGCTGTGCCACACAGAATGGTCATGGTGAACTGACCTAGAATGGCTATGCCACCTTGCACGGCTGTCTGACAGTTGGGTCGAACACCTATGACAGTTGGGTAGAACACCTATGGAGCTAAGAACGGGCTGTGCAATTCGAGCCACCATGGTCGTGGTGATCACCACAGCCGTGCTACCCTAGCCCCACCACAATTGTGCCACCTCCGGTACAAAATCAACCAAGTCCTTGTGATTTTCCCCAATTTCTCACCTCGGTTATCCCTTCCACCACAACCGTTCTCACCCCTCCACACCATGGCCGTGGTGACGACCACGGCCATGCAACCCACAAAAACCTAGCTATTTTTGCACTACATTTCCCATACTACCCCTACTTGACTTATTGCTTCCCCCGCACCTATATATACCTAGGTGGTGACTGTAGCATGAAATTAGATACCTTCTACCACCTCTTAGCTCCTTATTTTTTCCCCTTAGCCATCCCACTCCATTTCACCATTTCCACCACCAAAACCCTAGTTTTCTAGTTTTTGCCCCTATTTCACCATCATCCCATCCCATTGAACCTTAGAGGAGAGTGGAGGACGTCCTGTAGTAGCTGACGTGGGGGAATCATTCATCTACATAGAGCTCTATGGGCTTCTTATACCTCTTCCTCCCTTCTTTTTGTATTTTGCATTGCCATTAGTAGCTAGGCCCCTTGGGTGGGCTGTTTGGGGTGAAAAATGTTACTTTGATACCATGTTGGGGGAAAATGATATGTGAACATTGTAATTTCATTTTCTAAGTATTATGTTCTATTTCTATCTCACTCTTTGTGAATTTCTTGTTGGTTTATGCTTGAAATCACCTAGTATATTAGGGAAATCACTAATATGTTTGAATTTTGGGATTTGCTCCTAGTTCTAATTCTTGGATCCCTAGCTAGCTACCCATCCTCCTACATTATAATCAATTCTCCTAACCCTAGTTGAGAGATCTAATAAGCTAGTTTAGATGAATTTGGTGTTCTTATCATGGAGCTTTCTCAAGGCTAGAATGTGAGTGATGGGAGGCCTAAAACCTTGTTTCCACTCCCATTACTAACCTCGGCCCCTAATCATCCAAAAATCATCTAACCTAGAAACTAAGGCTCGTTTAAACTCTAATTGGATTACACCTAAACCCTAACCCAATTGAGCCTCACAAGGGTAGTATGGAGTGTTAGGGACTAGTTCCCCTATACACAACCTAGCATATCAATGGCCAGTTAGTAGCCTGGGCTAATTCAACTCTAGCTTGTTGTTTGTTTTGATAATCTAAATGAAATATTAATGTTCACATGTCACCCCCAACCTAATTGATAAGTGCATCCCCCAAGAATCCCACGTTTCACTTTATTGCTTTAAAATGCTAATTTCCTTCTTTCTTACTTAGTGTTATCTTAGTTAGCTCTTTACTTGCTTAGTTAGCTTCTTGCCTTGTTCTTGCTAGTTTAGGTCTTTAATTTATCTTTTGCCCTATTTGCTAGATTAGTGTAGTATAGAGTTCATCTTTCTTACCCTAGTGTAGATTGCTATTATCTTTCCTTGCCTTGTCTTTTCTTATTCAGTTGAATTAACTATCTAGGGTTAACTTAGGTTTTAATCTAGATTGTCTTTCTTTAATTTCTTGCTTGTTCACCCTTAGTTTAATAATAAAATACACCTTTAAATCCTTCAACCCTAGAATCCAAAGTAGGAACCTAGCCCAAAAACTAACCTAGCTCTAGTTCCCCCTTTTCTCCCTGTGGATCGACCCTATACTTGCCACCCTCCTATACTACGACATGACCTTGTGTGCTTGCGGGTGTAGTGTTTTGGTTTTTGAGAGTGTGTAACATCCCTGACTTGGGTTTAGGGCTAACCATATTTTTTGGCTTAAATAAGTTAGTTATAACTTTAATATAATCCTATGAAGTGTTTTTTTATTTGGTGACAAACTTATGTTTTAAGTTTGGTTCCATTTGAGTAATGTTTGAGCAATGTTCTCTTATTTTGGACCAAAATGCAATTTACCCAAAATGAGGGGTTGTATTGCAATATGTCATATGTTGAACATACCTCATGTGTTTTAGCATCATAAGAGAGAGAATGATGCAAGATGGTGGCTTGTGGAAAGCCAAAATTCCAAGTTTGAACTTGTTTGAATAATGTTAGTACCGGGTGTACCAATTTTGGTACAAGTTGTAATTTATCCAAAAATGTAGGGTTGATATGAAAATTACCACCTCTAGAGTGTCCCTACTCCCTCCTAGTATCATTTTTAGGATATATAAATAATGAGACACCATGTTTGAATCATGTATAAGTGATAGTATTCTTGGTGATAGAAAGACCAAGAAAGGGGTTGAATGTGAAACTCTAACTTGAGTTGTATTGAGTTGAAGAATCCATATGAGAGTGCCTATCGGCCAAGGAGCCATAGGGGAAGTCTCATATCAGTTTTTGAACTCTTAAAAAATTCCATGATAGGAAAAGCACCACAAGGATGTGAAGTGTATCGATTTACAACTTCCTTGGAAAAAAGTTGTATCGGGTTGTGAATAAAGTAGTGATTAAGTTGAGATATCTTATCCAACTAGATAAGTGATGACCGAAATATCATCTCTAGATTATCCTCAAGTGTTTTGCATGTCAAGATAAAAATGAGTTCATGTAAGGACAAGTGTCAACCATGCATTTACATGTGGCACCTAGTAGCTTAAAATGATGACACCTCATATACACACTTTTTCATGAACCTCAAGTATATATACCCTTCCTTTCACCTATAAGTGACATTTTCGAAATTTATCACCATATTGCTCTTATATATCATGCATAGATTATTAGTATCATGCATAGGAGTAGGGGTATCATTCATAGAGCTTTGTTATCATCCAAGTGAAGTGATATCGGCCAAGTGAAGTGATATCGGCCACAAAGTGGTGATGTATCGTGCATAGTGCTGAGGAGATCAAGTCTTGGACCTTTGATAATATCATCTTCAACCTTGGGAACATGAAGCTTTGGATCTTGTAACTTTGAAGTTGATCTTGAGGCGGGTTATATAACTTGAACTCTATGTTATTATTTACCGTCAATCTTGCCTTAGTTGATGATTTACTTTAAATCTGAATTTTCTTGCATAATTGATGAATCCATAATCTCCATTAGTGACCTAGGAATGTTGTCCATTGATTAAAATAGTAAGAACAATAGTCTACAGGTTGATGATGGTGACATCACCATGGTACAACCCGATATGGGTTTGGAGTACCTTAAACCTGATATGATAAACCCTAGATGATGGGTGCCTCGATATAGCAATAAGTGATACCTCTTGAATGATATGTGTAAGGACCCTGACCTCCGTTTAGGGCTTATCCTATTTTCTTTGCTTAACCCTGGTGTTTAGTTGCTTGCTAATCACCTTTAGTTGTGACTAGGGTTTGTTTGTGCTTTATTGAGAGCTGGAGGTGCTACTTGCAATTAACCCAAGTCTAGGGTTGTTGAGCAAGTTTGTCACCTTGAGAAGTGTTCCTCTCTCTCCTTGCTTCCTCTAGTGTTGAGAGGAAAGGATGTGCTTATTGCTTGAGTTGCTTTGGGCTTGGATGAGCTTGTTGTGCCTTGAGATGCCTTGCTTGAACCTTGCCCTTGCCTTGTTGACCTTGTGTCGGGCAGGAGTGCCTTATATCAGCCTGGGTGTGTCGCCCTGGGAGTGTGTCGGGCATGGAGTTGAGGTGTGTCGCCCATGGACCCGCTTTGAACTCTTTGACCTCGTTTGTGTCACCACTAGTGGACACTTGGTGCTTGATGCTTGCATGTGGCAATGGCCTTGGACATGTGTTTAAGGCAAGTTTGAGTGGTGGCATTTCCCATGGACAAGTGTCCCTAGGTGGGCGACACCTTGCCTTGTCTTACCTTAGTTTCTCCTCCATCCTCTCCTATATATGTGTTCCCTTTATCTTTCTAAGGATCCCTTTAGTTCCTTAGTTCCCCTCTCCCTTTGGTTGCATGACACCCCTGGATGCACAACACATAGGTGCATGACACATAGGTGCACGATACACATGGATGCCCGACATCCATGGATGCACGATACATATAGTGGCATGGTATGCCTTGAGGTGGTTTCCCGACACCCTTGCTTTGATGGGCCGATATGCTGTTTTGGAGGAATGTTACCCTGCCCGATACCATCTCTAGTGGGGGCGCCCTACCCGTCACACTTCTTGTGAGGGTAGTGGGCACTTCTAGTGAGGGTCCTCCTTCCACCTGAAAACCCATCCGATAGTTCTTTGTCATGTGTTCACCTTCTTATTGTTATGTTTATGGTTTGTGAACCTTTGACATGTTTGATATGGTAGAACACACCTATGAAAACATAACATATCTGAACTTCAATACATTGATATTACATGTGTCTATGATCATCTTGAAATCATGTACATAAATGATGTGTAAATGACAAGTTTGAAAGTATATGACCTGCTTCACATGATGATATGATCCATGTCTATGGTCACAAGTAGAGGCATGAATGATAAAGCATGTAATCATCAATGTTGCCCTAAATTGACAATATCATCATTATGTTAATCTATGACGGTTTCAGTTATCTCTATGATTATGTATACTAACCATGCAGGTGTTTCATGTGGATGAATAGCCAGGTAAAGGGCTATGAGGTATATATGTTTGAATAACACTGCTTTGATGGTTACTCTTGATGATGAAATAACATGCATCACTAGTCTTATGTGTTTTGGTCTGAGGACCTGGGTTTGGCTTAAGTGCCTAGTTGAGGTGTTATCCTCTGATGATGAGATCTGAGATTGTTATTTCCAGTGATGAGAATGCCTTAAGAGGCAGTGGTTTCTTGTGATGAGGGATTGAGATCCCGGGATATTGTGATGGTGGTGATAACAAGGTAACTTAATGTTATGAATGTGTTACAACCTGGTTGCCTCAACAATTCACTTAAAATATACTAACTAATTACAGTGAAATATTTCATGTAGTTTACCCTGGCCATAGATCCATCATCGTCAGTAGCTGGTGATGGTGAAACGGGTTCTCCTGCGGGTTAACCCAGAGCACATATTATTGAATATGCGAGGTTTCTCCTAGCCTAAAATAGTGAGGATTTGAGTGCAGCTGCGGTTGCAGACTCGGGATAGATAGAGCATGGTGAACAAGCCCATGGCTCGGTGTGATAGAGCATGAATGTGTTCATGGCTCAGCGAGCACGGTGAACTGGCCTGTGGCTCAGTTATACTAGCGCCGAGACCTGTACTAAGGTGGGCTAGAGGAAGGGTATCCTGTGGGAGCTGACCCTGTGGCTGAGGCCGCTTAAGCATGAGACTGCAGTCCTGCTTTGGTTCTCATGCACTGACCACGAGGTGGGAGGTCGTGGAGTCCGACTCTTCCATTGACCTTGTATGGCACCGGCTCCTGGTTTTGCAGCCGTCAGTTGGATTTGAGCGGTACGGCTCACTTCCTCATGGCATAATAATATGTAATCCAGCCGAATAGTATTTATTTCTTAAGGCAAAACACAGAACATTGATTGAGGCCTTGCTTTTGTAGTTGATCTTGTTATACGTTTACGTTCCTTATATTATGTGGTAAGATCTTATAAATCTTATCTTGTCAATCATGTTCCATAAAGAAATACTTGGTTATATGCCTTCCGTACATCTTGGTAAGCTTGATGGGATGAATAACTTTGCTTAGTATGCTGCTCTAATTCTACACGTTATCAGTTTTTTGTTGTTATTGCTTAAATCTTTCTGAGGTTTTATGGTTTTGACGGGGAGTTATGTTTCTCACTGGGACTGTGTGTCTCACCCTGTCGGTTTACAACCTTTTTAGGTGTTCATGCTAGACGTGGTGGTGGTCACAGGGTTGCGGCCGAGCAGCAAGAAGAGGAGCAGTAGAAGGTAAGAGATGGATATGCTATTGTTTTGGTTGTTTTGTAGTAGAGTCTTAGAGTCATCCCTGTACTCTCAGGTCCTCGAAGGCATTTTGACGTTGTTTCACGATGTATAGTTGATGAAGCTCTGTATATCCTGCTGCTGGCCGAATGTGGCCGTTATGTATATAAACTGGTGATGAACTCATGTGATGATAAGACAACTGATCTTCTAAGATGTGAACACGTGTCAAGACCTATAAATGTTTATATAACATGTTTTCCTGCAGGATGAGGATTTGAATGTAATAGTTTCTTGGTTTATTTGTTTGTCGAAATCGGTTTTAATTAATCTGTGTTTTTTTTAATAGGTGGTTTATGGTGTTTCCACACATTTTCGCGTGGAACCTCGTTGTCTGTGTGATAGCGGGATGTGTCGCCACAATATGAGTGATATCTACATGCATGTTGTGCATGATATGAGGTCAAGTCCATACCGCATGCATGATATGGTATCAATTGTACACTCTAAACTGATATGGTGTCAATTCACTAGTACAGAAATGGGTTATAACGTCACTACCTGTAGGGTTAGTTTTTCCAAATAACCGACCTTATATGTCTACAAAAAACGCGGGCACCACTTAAGACCTCTTGGGTCGGTTTTCTTAAAAAAACCAACCTTTTAGTGTAACTCTATAGGGTCAGTTTTCCAAATAACCGACCTTATATGTCTATAAAAAATGCGGGCACCACTTAAGACCACTTGGGTCGCTTTTCTTAAAATAACCGACCTTGTTGTGTATCTCTATAGGGTCGGTTTTCATAAAATAAGCGACCTTATAGACAATTGGATTAGAAAGCCAATTACAGTTTTCCGCAGTAAAAATTTGCTCGATTTTGGATTCGTGCCTCAATCTATAGGGTCGATTTTTCCAAATAACCGACCTTATATGTCTACAAAAAACGCGGGAGACATCTTGGATCCAGTTTGCCTTCACGTATGTATAAGCACCTCTAGCATCGGTTTTGTACTTTTAACCGACCCTATAGGTCCCTCGGTCGAAAATATTGTCGACCGAGATAAATTTTGGATCCGATTTAGTTCACGCATGTCAAAGCACCTCTAGCATTGGTTTTTTACTTTTAATCGACCCTAGAGCTACCCTCGGTCGACGAATTTGTCGACCGATAACCTTTCGGTCGACAGATTTGTCGACCGAGAAGGAGAGCCATATTTCCTTTCGTATGTGTATAAGAACCTCTAGGGTCAGTTTTTTCCTTATAACAGACCCTAGAGGGCCCCTCGGTTGACAATATTATCGACCGAGATGAATTTTGGATCCAGTTTAGTTCACGCATGTTTTTCTTGCTTCTTTTTTTTCTAATTCAAAGTATCGCACCTCTAGCGCGGTTTTTTACTTTTAACTGACCCTAGAGCTCCCCTCGGTCAACGAATTTGTCGATCGATAACCTCTCGGTCGACAAATTTGTCTACCTAGAAGGAGAGCTAGATTTCCTTCGTGCATGTATAAGCACCTCTAGGGTCGGTTTTTTCCTTATAACTGACCCTAGAGGGCCCCTCAGTCGACAATATTGTCGAACGAGATGAATTTTTGATCTAGTTTAGTTCACGAATGTATAAGCACCACTAGCATCAGTTTTTTCCTTTTAACCGACCCTAGAGCTCCCCTCGGTCGACGAATTTGTCGAATGATAACCTCTCGGTCGACAAATTCGTCGACCGAGAAGGAGAGCCAAATTTCCTTCATGCGTGTATAAGCACCTCTAGGGTCTGTTTTTTTCTTATAACCGACCCTAGAGGGCCCCTTAGTCGACAATATTGTCGACCGAGATAAATTTTGGATCCAGTTTAGTTCACGAATGTATAAGCACCTCTAGCGTTGGTTTTTTCCTTTTAACCGACCCTAGAGCTCCCCTCAGTCGACGAACTTGTCGACCGATAACCTCTCGGTCAAAAAATTCCTTGACTGAGAAGGAGAGCCAGATTTCCTTCGTGCGTGTATAAGCACCTCTAGGGTTGGTTTTTTTCCTTATAACCGACCCTAGAGGGCCCCTCGGTCAACAATATTGTCGACCGAGATGAATTTTAGATCCAGTTTAGTTCCCGAATGTATAAGCACCACTAGTGTCAGTTTTTTACTTTTAACCAACCCTAGAGCACCCCTCGGTCGACGAATTTGTCGACCGAGAACCACTCGGTCAAAAAATTCGTCGACCGAGAAGGAGTTTGGTGTTTAGGGTTTTAGATCTAGATTTCCTTTCGTGTGTGTATAAACACCTCTAGGGTCGATTTTTTCCTTATAACCGACCCTAGAGGTCCCCTCGGTCGAGAAAGTCTTCGACTGAGAATGAGTTTGAGTGTTTTTAAATAACCCGACATGAGCACAATTCGAGTGTTTTTAAATAACCGATGCTACAGGTCGGGCCCGAGGCTTGAAGTAACCGAGACCTAGTCTTTATCTCCCACGAAACATAAATTTCTTTATCTTTTTCTCTCCCGCGGCACCGATACCTTTTCTTCTTTATCTCCTTGTGTCATTCCACCACTGATACCTTCTCTTCCTTCTCTCCCGCATCATCACTTTTCATTGTTGCCGCGCCACCAAAGCCTTTGCCAAGAAGCTCGTCTTCGTGTTCGAAGAGGATCATGGTGTCTGTGAAGCCCTTTCCACCTCTCCACACCACCAAAGCTCTTGCCTCCTCTCCATGAAGAGAGCTCATCTCACCGCCTCTCCACACTTCCACGACGGTCGTCACCACTCTGCGAAGGTCATCACATCCTCCATGAAGGTAAACGTCGTTTCCAAGTAAGGTCGCCGCTTCCCTCATTCCTGAGTTCGTTCCCGCCGCCACAGTAGCGTCCAAGTCCACTATCGGTCAACAATATTGTCGACCGAGAGTCCACCTGCGCACAACGTCCAGGTCCACTCTCAAAAGAGAATTCATCGACCGAGAGTGGACCTAGATGCCGCATGTAGGTGGGCTCTCGATCGACTAATTATCGACCGAGAGTGGACCTGCACTCTTTTAACTACACAGTTATATTGTTTTTCCATTTTATATGATTTGATAACCCAACCAATAATAAAAACATGTATTTTTTCATATGTAATCATTATATAAATTCTAGAAATTAATATGAGATTAGACATGTGTACTCCTAGATTTACACTTTAGGGTTGATACATGATGTTTAACTTAATATATAAATATGAAAATAATGCAGTTATATATTAACTTAGAAACCCGTTCAAAATTTACTCATTAGGAGTAAACTTTGGATAGTCCCCGGTTTGGGACTGTTTTTGGATATTTAATCTCACTTAGGATGTAACTGTATAATGTATGTTTAGTTTTGTAGAAAATTTCAGTAGGATTTCCTCATTTGTTCTCTGGGTACATTTGTGAGTGGTTATTTGCCATTTACATCGGTGTACTTGGAGAAATTAGGGGAAATGCTACTGAAATTTTCTTCAAAATGAAACATACATTATACAGTTACTAGTGAGATTAAATATTCAAAAATGGGATAGGTGGTACACTTTAGTATATAAGTAATTAACTTCCTATCAATAAAAACTTACAGATTATAGTATCAATATTAAACGGTTAGTTTTATAATTAATTTTAATGTGATATAGAAAATGGATTGAAGTTGGATGTCTATCAAGAACCGTTGTAGTCCAGAGTTTGCCAAAGGTCTTGATGAATTTATCAGATTTGCTGAGGAACATAGGAAACTACCTACAGATAGGCTATATTGTCCATGTAGAAATTGTTTTAACAATTTGAAAGTTGATACTGGTGAGGAAATTAAGAATCATGTCATATGATATGGGATCATACAACCTTGTGGAGGTTCCAGAATATAATGTTGTGGCAGCGGGTAAGGTGTACAACCTTGCTGGTACATTGCATTTCCAACAAATAACTGATGACATTTGTCATGTGTCCATTCATCTTGTGTATGACGGAATGGGGGACAAACCACTACCCATACCTAATCCTAAATATAGTACAGTTGAAGAAGCTGAGGGTGCTATGGTGGGTTGGCCTAGACACTTGGTTATCAATGACAAGGTATACCTTATTTCTACCATATTTTTCATATTTGACTGCATAAATGAACTCGTGTAATATAAGTATGTAATTTAATTAACATGTTTGTAAACCAAAAAGTAAAAATTCTACTAGTCGTCCTCCTATGCCCAAGCCATCTTTCATTCCCGAAGCTACATTCGATGAATTTGGAAGCAAATGTAAATGTTTGTGTCGATACTTAGCCAACCAAAGGTCGGGATCACATATGTTGGTCAATTTAATAGAAGATGCAGCTAGGAGGGACTTTGAGAATTTTATTTTTCTTGATGATATTATAGAGTTGTTCTCGTATGATTGGTTGAATACTTTGATAATAGAAGTATGGATAAGGTAAGGATCTATCAATATATATAGAAAATTCTAATACATATTTTTAGCTTAGTTATATATATGGAAATAATTACAAATGTTTTACAGTCATTTATATACTGAGAGAAAAAAATTTTGATATAAGGAATGTTGGATTCTTAGTTCCTTCAATCACTAGTCAAGTGGAGACACATTTTGAGGATGTGAATGTGTACTTCTCTACTGCATTCAAATATTTTGCTAGTGAGGGGAAGGAAATTATCCTAATTCCTTTTAACGTCCAGTAAGTATTATTATTCAATATAATTTTAATAATGAATAAAATTATTTATTTTATTGTTTGTTTTATTCTTACTCAGAGCTAGACATTGGGAATTAGTGGTGAGTGCCCCATAATTGATGACTCTTTATTATCTTGACTCAATGGGTAAAACAACAAGGAGTCACAAACTGAAATTGTCAGCTATGGAGTAAGCATAAATTTAGTCAATGCTTCAAGATGATATTTCTATTTAGAATTTCTATTTTACCAACTATCGTTTGATTGATAGGGGTATAAAGGCTTTTTGTGAAGCTGGAGGACAAATACCCATAAAATTAAAGACATTGACTTTGAAAATTGTCAAGGTAGCTACTTTGACAACTGCTTAGTCTTATATGTATTAATTTTCAACTCTAATATGTCAACTCTTATAGTCTTATCTCAACTGTTTTTTATAGTAGTTTACTAACATTAAGTATAATTCGTTATTTGTAGTGCCCTATGTAAAATAATGACTGGGCTTATGGCTACTATGTAATGAAATATATGCAAGCTATTGTCAAACAAGCATCACATGACATTCAGACTATATGTCAGGTAATAAAGAATAACAACATAAATTTACAAGTGATTGTAGTCATTTTATAAAATATTAGCATGTGCATTTTCTATTACAGCTCTTTACAACGCAACCTTACACACGTGTGGACTTGAGTGAATTTCGAGAAGAGTGGTCAGATGCTTTTCTAAATGAAGTCAATATAGCATTGGATTAAATATGTCAGCTCCATTTATGTATGTGGTTTGAGTACTCTTTCATATTTACTTTTGTATCTGACATTTAATATCATCTCATACTTGCAATCTATCATTTTGTAAATTATGATGTGATTATGAATAATTTTTGTTATGAATGTGTGGTTTTGAATGGTGATGGTTGAGCATCAATGCTCCCCTCTCCCAGAATATATGAATCTTCTTGTTCTTCTGTTCTATTTTAGTTTCTGCAGAAATTATATAAAAAAATCGTAACTTCTAGCATCGATTTTTTAAATAACCGACCCTAAAGATTGAATAACCACTTCAGTGTACACTCCTCGGTTGAGAAAATTTTCGACCGAAATATAACTTTTAGCGTCGGTTTTTGTAAAAAATCGACCCAAAAGGTCCTCTATAAGGTCGGTTATTTATAAAAACCAACCCTAAGGATTGAATAAACATTTCAGTGTACCCCTCGGTTGACAATTTTGTCGCCGAAATATTTGTGATCGATAATTTTCTCGATCGAGAGAGTTTATAGGGTCAGTTTTTTTGGAATAACCGACCCTAAAGATTGAATAAACATTTCAGTGTACCCCTCGATCGACAATTTTGTCGACCGAAATATTTTCGATTTACAATTTTCTCGACTGAGGTGTATTTATTCAATCTTTAGGGTCGGTTATTCCAAAAAACTGACCCTGTAAACTCTCTCGGTCGAGAAAATTATTGACTGAAAATATTTTCAGTCGACAATTTTCTTGACCGAGAGAGTTTATAGGGTCAGTTTTTTTGGAATAACCGACCTTACAGGCTCCTTTTTCTCGCTTGGGTCAGATTTTTTACAACCTTTTGTGTCAGTGTTTACTCTGTAAGGTCGGTTTTGTTTGGTCAAAAAAGTTGACGCTATAGAGCAAATTCTATAGCGACGACCACTTAGGGGTCAGTTATTATGTGACGCTACAGGCTTTAAAAAATTGACGCTACAGACCATTCCTATACTAGTGATTGTATACTCTAACCAATATAGTGTTGAAAACCCTAGATGATAGAATGAAACCTGACACACCCCTATCGTTTTGTGTAAAAGGTTGAATGAGAAGGGTTCAACCAGTTGTCTAGCCTATCACTCAAGTATATGATAGGTCTGATCCCTTGAAGGCATGAAAAGATATGAGCATAATGGTCTAACCAACATGGTAACCTGATATGGTATTAGGTATATACTACTAAAAATGATACCATGATGAAGTATATATCATATGCACGACATGGTAATCAAGTACACATCTTGTGCACGATATGGGGTCAAGCACACACCTTATACCCAATATGGTGTTGAGTATGTACCATAACTCGATATGATGTTGAAACTCAACATGGTGTTGTGAAACCCAATATGCATTGTAACCACACATCCTATCGATTTGTACACTTGAGGTAGTTGTGACTAATTATTTGTCCAGCCTATTACTCATCACATGATAAAGGGTAGGACGATACCATGAAGGTTTGTGATGGGATATGAGCATAAGAGTTAAACCCGATATGCAAACCCTAAAGATTGAGTAATCTGATATGGATGCACGATATAGTGATGAATATATACCTCTATACCCAATATGGAAGCATACCTACACCTCTATACCTGATATGGAGGAAGCACCTCAATCTAATACACTTGGTTGAGTGTTACATGTAGTATGTTATGTCAAATGATACTTTAAGACAAAGATTTTAATGCATTTTGATAAATAAGGGCCAATGTACCTTGAGAGAAGGATTGAGCCAACCTAATGGAGTTTGATGTAATCAATATCCTAGTCAGGATGAAAAAGAAACTTATACTTGCTTAATACTCATGTATTGAGTATACATTGATACTCCTAATATGTGTGGAGTCTAAATTAGGGTTGTGATTGTTGATGAATGTACTTGAAAACCGAAATCGGTTTAAAAAGGGAAACCTTAACCCTAATGAAGGGTAATTATATGATTTGAAACCACAATTGGTTAATAAAGGGAAACCCTATTAAAAACATGTTGGTATCATGAGGTAATGACCATAGCTTAGTAGGAGCAATGATGTTTCATATAATACAGATTATATGGGTCTTGAAGTCATGAAAAATAATTGTACAACAATTATAATGTTATATAGGTCTTATGACCTAGATATGGTTGTTGCCTAGTGAGAGGTGACAAGATGTTTATATAGGTCTTATGACCTAGAGTTGGATGTTGCCTAGTGAGAGGTGACAAGATGTTTATAAAAGTCTCATGATCTAGAGATTGATGTAAGAGATGGCAATGTTCAAAATAAATTAGGGAAATGGAAATCATGTAACATTATAATAATAATAATAATAATATAAATGGTTACATAGATAATAATGAAATCTTGGTCATACATGCTTTATAGTTATATCCAAGTGAGGGATATAGTGTTTTGAATATTTTGATATATTAGGAATACTTATATCACATAATGGATGTGAATGGGTATGATGGCTTGGCCAAGGTATAATGCCTAGTAAAGGTGATGTGGTATTCAGTGATGAGTTCAAGGGATTGATATCCCATAATGGAAGTTAAAGGGAAACATAAAGGCATACTAACTACTATGGGATCCTTCTGGCCATAATCTCACATGATTGGTATAATCCAATACCTAGTCGTACTCTCACAAGATTGGTACAATCCAATACCTGGTTGTAATTTCAAAAGATTGGTACAATCAAATACCTAGCTATAATCACATAGGGTTGGTACAATCCAAAACCTGGTTGTACTCCTACTATAATCTCATAGGATTGGTACAATCCAATACCTAGTTGTAATCACACAAGATTGGTATAATCCAATACATGGTTGTACTCTCACAGGATTGGTACAATCCAATGCCTAGCTATAATTTCATAGGATTGGTACAATCCAATACCTGGCTGTAACTTTATAGGATTGGAACAATCCAATACCTGTTTGTACTCTTACAAGATTGGTATAAAGCTGGAACATGATGTTGTATATTCACTAGATTGGTAGAAATCAATATTTGGCTGGTAGATTGGCTGAGGCCGACAATTGGAAATGTGAATGATTCACTGATATCATACCATGATAATATTGTCATGGAATAAGTTTGAGATGTTGGTATAGTATGATTGGTAAACAATAAACTTGTTCTTCATATTCCTTATAAAATGAATAGATAATTCACTGCTCTATCATAGACAGTTGCAATGCTTTAAGAGATAAGAATGTTCTAATCTGCTTATCAATAATGTCAAATCTTGCTTATTAATATTAAAGAACCTCTTCTCAATTTTATATTATTTACCTGTGATAATAACGTTGTTGGCGGAGAGTTATATCTCTCGTTGGGACAATTGTCTCACCCCGTGGGATCCACAATCTTTAGGTGGACATGCGCGAGGAGGTATAAACTGTTCTGTAGAGGAAGGACAACAACAGTAGGGACAACAGTAACAACTCAGGTTGAGTTATTGTTTGTCGTGTCTTGTAGATAGAAGTCATGTGTGTCTTCTCTGTACTCTCAGGTCCTTGGATTTAGTACGTGATGGTTTTATGAACAATATGATATTTTGTCTTGTATGCCTTAAGGTTTTATGTTGCTTCAGTATGTGTTTTGACAAAGCAACTGTTATGTGTTATCCTCGAGATGAGATGGTGCAATGTATGTAAAAAATGAACCCTGATGTATATAAAGTTTTTGGTTCTTTCTTTAAGAGTTTTCTAGGAAATGAATCTCTTTGCAAAATGGTTTTTAAAATTTTAGTGATTTTTTTAATCCACTTCTTATGATTATTCCGCATAAATAGTGATGATTTGGCTGTCAGTTTTGTGGTGGTCATTTCCAGTTTGGTATCAGAGCTTAAGGTTCACTGAGTCTATAGAGACATAGGACTAAGATGTCGAGTCTATTCTAAGTATACTCCAGTATATCTTATAGTGACTTTTGCTTATGCAAAAGTAGGGATATAGATTAAAGATGTTTGGAGAACACGAGGAACATATTTCTAAGAGCAATGTTGTTGTACCAGCAGGAGGTGCAAGGGATCAGGCAAGAGAGGAATCACTGCCTGAGAATCCCCATTTTGATGAAGCTATGATAGGAAACCCAGCCTTTCATGCTCTTTATGGGCAAGTCATGACCACAATAATGCATATAGTAGACTGAATGCCAACACTAGCACCTAGGGCACC
Source organism: Alisma plantago-aquatica (assembly GCA_963693085.1). Taxonomy (NCBI): domain Eukaryota; kingdom Viridiplantae; phylum Streptophyta; class Magnoliopsida; order Alismatales; family Alismataceae; genus Alisma; species Alisma plantago-aquatica. Next base: position 37,691,216 of record OY856413.1, read on the forward strand.
AATTCTGAATGAGGGACATGGGTCTGGCAAGACTTTTGAACGACTGTGCCGTGTAGGAGCTATAGAATATACTGGCACAACTGACCCAACATATGCTGATCTATGGCTCACTAAGTTAGAAAAGGCTTTTAAGATCCTTAATATCCCAGACGCTGAAAAAGTCAAACATGTCGTTTACCTTTTGAAAGGTAGTGTTGGCCACTGGTGGGCCATATAAGAGGTAAAAATGAATGATGAAGAGGTTAGTTGGGAGGAATTTTGTCAAGAATTTATCAATAAGTATTTTCCACAAACATACTTGGATGAAAAGATCTCACAGTTTGAGAAGGTTCGACAAGGAACCATGTCAATTAATGAATATGAATCTAGGTTCATGGAACTTTTACGGTTTTGTCCTCAAATGGCTCCTACTAAACAGGAGAAGATCTGACATTTTGAGAAAGGATTGAATGTTGAGGTGTCTATCTTGGCATCTGCATTAGAAAGTAGAGAGAGATTCGCCACATTTATGGAATCCGTTTGGAGGATAGAAAGGTTTGTGACAAAAAAACATGAGGCAAACCTCAAAAGGATGTCTACATAGACACATGAACAGTTGATTGGTTGCACTAAACAGCCAAAAACTTTAGTATCACCAATTCAACCACAATATAGTACACCAATGCAGCGGTCACCAAGTGGGGTCTGAGCTTTCCATAAATGTGGACAGGTAGGACATCTGAGGTGGCAGTGTCCAAGAAGAAATAATAAAGTGACCCGACAGCCAGGACACTAGATAACCCGTAAGAGGTAACATGTCAGAAAGAACTTTTCATTCTGAATTATCTTTCCTTTTTCTTCTCTCTGCCTACTAATTATAAGAAAGGTAGTTATTGTTGAGCTTCCTTTGATTAGTCCTATGAGGATATGAGGAAGAGATAAAAATGATGAGAATTTGTATTCAATACAATATTCTATTATATGTTTTGAAATTTCTCTCTTCATGTAGAAAGGGAAGAGATGTAAAAGAAACACCTAGAGGAAATTAGAGATACTGAGTAGAAGAATCTAAAGAAATAATAAGAGTAAGAAACATAATATAAAAAAAAATGCATACTACCTAATTTCAGTACTTTAATATCCTAGCCAGGTATTCATCTATTGAAGGCAAGGTAAATATGGGACTCTTAGATTGCTATCTTTCTAATTACTCTGATCAAGTAGTCATTTTGAGACAATCTAAAGAGCATAATGAAATAGGAGATGTGGCACATATATTTCTACCACATCCTATTTTCTATAAGAAGGAATCTGAGTTAATCACAGATCAACTTATAAATAAAGAGAAGATGTTTAGCATAATGTATACCTTGGTCTAAGGACCTAGAGGTAATGGCTACTTGATAAGTAGTAATAGCATTCAGTAATGAACTAAAGGTTTGAATACCCAGATCTAGTAATCATAACGATGATAATGCTAAGGGATGAGAATCCCTAGTAATGTGATAAGGGGTTGAGATCCCAAGTGTTATGCATTCTATGTGTTCTAAAGAACATGCTAAGAATACAAATCTTTTCTATAATGTGGATATATATAAGATCAGAAAATGTTCATGAACATACTAGACAATACCGAAGAAAGGAATGATGACATGTGATCATCTTTATAGTTCCTTTGATGGTGGCAAGAAAATTGAGATGAAATAAGATTGATTGACACATGAACAGTTACATGTTCATGTAGTAATTAAAAGAGGCGGTAATCTCTTTTCTTTGATAAACAACCTAGATAATGATGGTCTGATAAGAAGGAATATGTTTCCTTGTGTTCTTCCCTTTCAGGGACATGGCAATCAAGTAAGTCTTATGACACTAGATGTGTGTGGGATAGAAATAACCTATGAGATGGGTACTTTGAAAAGTGTTAGATAGTCCTAGATTTTGGTTCCAAGACAAAGTTATATGTGATGATTAAATGTCCCAAAATGAAATAAAGGTCCTATTATATGTTTGATTTTAACAATAAAAACAAAAGATGGACATGATGAGGATATGATGTGTTTTTCGTACGCATAAGGAATACCAAGGAAAGGAATCTTAGTATTCAATAAGTTTTCGTGGATGAGAAAATGAGAACATAACTCCTGATAAGATGATTAATGTTGGTTACTCAAAATAGCCAACTAAGAGATCAGTCTAGTTACATAAAATAGTATGTACATCACATGTTAGGGGTTTATGCTTTGCATAAACATGACATCAATAAGGATGAACTAATTGAAGGGACAATAGTAGGGTCATCTTGGGAAAAGTTTATCAAGTTAAATATAATTCCTTAGAATATCCCTATTTAGATCTGTTGAGGCAACTTATACAAATAATATTTAGAGATACCCTTGAGATAATTCTTCTTTGATAGGTAGCCTCACCTTATGACAAAAAAATAAATAGCTAACAAGATGATTGATATAAGTCATAAGTAAGTTAGTGTTGTGTCAGCAAATTAGAATGGTACAATAGAAGCATGATAAGATCTTTAGTCCCAAATAAGTGACAAAACATAACTCTAGTCTTTTCTTGAAGGAGAAATGTTAAACTAAGTGAAGAGTATGGGGAAATTCTCAAGATCCAAAATCTTATTACATAGAGCTATAAGTTGAGAAATGAAAAATCACTGAGGTTTGATACCCAAGTTATACAAAGTATGTGTAGTACTCCTCTAAGAAAGTGTTACCTGACAAAGAATTGATTCTACAGTCAGTGATAAAAAAAAACAGTTAAGTAGGTATCATGTATGACAAAGATTCTTTGATGACCCTGAGTGGAAGGAATTTATGATGGTTAAAGTTCTATGGCACCTCCATGACATCAAGGAGTCGATATGGAGGCTTGATGGTATGATGCATGAGAAACAATTATCTCCCTTCATCTGGGATTTTGGGGACAAAATCCTTGTTAGGGGTTTATAATTGTAACATCCCTGACATGAGTTTAGGGCTAACCCTATTTTTTTTCTTAAATAATTTTCTTAGAACTTTATTATAATCCTCTAAAGTGTTTTTTTTATTAGGTGACAAACTTATGTTTTAAGTTTGGTTCCGTTTGAATAATGTTTGAGCAATGTTCTCTTATTTTGGAACAAAATGCAATTTACCCAAAATGGGGGGGGGGGGTTGTATTGCAATATGTCATATGTTGAACATACATAATGTGTTTTAGCATCATAAGAGAGAGAATGATGCAAGATGGTGTCTTGTGGAAAGCCAAAATTCCAAGTTTGAACTTGTTTGAGTAATGATAGTACCTTGTGTACCAATTTTGGTACAAGTTGTAATTTATCCCAAATGTAGGATTTATATGAAAATTACTACCTCTAGAGTGTCCCTACTCCCTCCTAGTATAATTTAGAGGAGAGAGAAAGAAGGATATATACACCATGTCTGAATCATGTATAAGTGATAGTATTCTTGGTGATAGAAAGACCAAGAAAGGGGTTGAATGTAAAACTCTAACTTGAGTTGTATCGAGTTGAAGAGTCCATATGAGAGTGCCTATCAGCCAAGGATCCATAGGGGAAGTATCATATTGGTTTGTGAACTCCGGAAAAAGGCCATGACAGGCAAAGCACCTCAAGGATGTGAAGTGTATCAGTTTACAACTTCCTTGGAAAAAAGTTGTATCAGGTTGTGAATAAAGTAGTGATTAAGTTGAGATATCTTATCCAACAAGATAAGTGATGGCCGAAATATAATATCTAGATTATCCTCAAGTGTTTTTCATGTCAATATAAAAATGAGTGCATGTAAGGACAAGTCCCAACCATGCATGTACACATGGCACCTAGTAGCTTAAAATGATGACACCTCATATACACACTTTTTCATGAACCTCAAGTATATATACCCTTCCTTTCACATATAAGTACAATTTTCAAAATTTATCACCCTCTTGATCTTAGATATCGTGCATAGAGTCTTAGTATCATGAATAGTAGGATGGGTATCATGCATAGAGCTTTGGTATCGGCCAAATAAAATGATATCGGCCAAGTGAAGTGATATCGACCAAGTGAGGGATATCAGCCACAACGTTGTGATGTATCGTGCATAGTGCTGAGGAGCTCAAGTATTGGACCTTTAATAATTGATGTGCACAAATCATATCATCTTTTGGATCATGTTTGGTTGCATATTCATGTTGTTTTGACTCAATTATCGCTCTCATTCATGCTAGATTCTATATTTTTAGCTATTCTTACTTGTCTCATGGTTTGGATTTTAGGTACTATATTTTGCAATGAAATGATGAGGAATATATCATATTATCTCTTATTGGATCACTCCTCAAGTATCTACATGTGTTGGGGTTCGAAACTACGCAAATACCACTTTTTACGGCATGTAAATCGGACCTACACACTGAAAGTTATGAGCAAAATACAAAACAGCCCAGAAGAGCGAAGTGCACGTCGTGCACCAAAAGTGCATGCCGTGCACCTAGGAATTTCAGGCAGATAAAAGTTTCTGGAAAGTTGCACGGCGTGCATTTCCAAAGTACACGCCATGTACCTGGTAGTTTCAGCATTTTGTAAAATACGAGTTTTTGTTTAAAACGAAGTGGGAACTTAATGGGCGGTTAGGCTCGGTCATTTGCGGAAGTTCCCTCATCCCAGAGCAAGCCTAGAGCAGAGGAGGGTGATTTTGAGGAGATCAAGGGTGGTTTCTTGGGAAAGGAGTCCATTTCTTCTTCTCTTCTTCTCCATTGTCTTCTCCAAGGTGCAACCAAGCTTCCCCAACTTCGTGCAGCTTCTCGGGAGAGGAGCTAGTCCGTTTTGGAGCAGCTTTAGGAGTGGAATTTCATCCCCAAGACGGAATTCTACTTCTCTTGGGTTACACTTTCAATTCTCTTAGCTTTTCCTTCTCTAAACCATGTTAAACTCTGAAAATTTTGTAGGATTTCTGCAATACATGATCATGGACGAGTAGAATCCGAATCTTGGACATGGGAGTGTAACTCCCATGTCATAGCTTGTATGAACATATGAATTTCGTACTAAATGTTAGTTTCTTGCATATTCCAAGAGTTGTTTCATATCTGAAATGCTTGTTTGTGTGTTTGGCCATCATACTTGCATGTTTTATACTTTCTTTCATAATCTGAGAAGATGTGTTTGAGAGTATGGAGTTACTCTTTTGGAAACTTGTCCTTGACCGCGAGAGTGGCTGGGATTATGTTGAGGAGCAAGGTTTTTGATTTGAAATGAAATACATACACGAGAGTGATGTATGGAGTTAAAATTGTCATCACTTCACCGGGAGGTGAGTGATGACTACAAACCTCCTTTGCAAGTTAATTAGCATGTTTAAATTCGTATTTTAATATAAGCTGTGATGTGATAGTGAAATCCCAAGTCTAAGATCCTCCTAAATCTGAATCTTAACCTTTCTTAAGTGATAATTTACTATTTTGTTTTAAATCTGTAATTTAGTTGTTCTAATCCAATCATCTTATGTACAACGATCTAGATTATTGAAAATCATAACTCTTGCGCCTAACTAACCAACGCTCCTTGTGTTCGACCTCGACTACAACTACTCTCGTATACTTGCGTGATATAGCTAATTGAGTAAAAGATCATTCTTAATGATTGAAACTCGTTAGTGCAAATTAACCAACAAGTTTTTGGCGCCGTTGCCGGGGAGCATCGGTATTCCTGTTAGAGTAAGAGTTGTTGATAAGTAAATGAGACTAGATCACAACCTTCATATCCATCATCATATCCATAAATCATAATTCATCATGATCATCATAATTTTTTGTATCTTCCATGTTTGTTTTTGTATCTCACTCACCTTATTTATTTGCAGGAGCATATGGGGTGTTCATAAAAAGATCCTTGAACTGTGCATATCTATACATTCAGAAAATGAACACATCATTTACAACCCTCATGGATCAAGAAGGAGTGAAACCCAAACATGTATGGAGGAATCACAACCCGCACAACCATCATCCATGTCACCATCATCCAAACAACATTCACCCATGCCGCCTTCATCCACATCACCTTCATATGTACCACCCTCGTCCACACATCCTTCATCCACACCACCATAATTCACACCTAATTCACCACCATCATATACACCACCAACACCCATACCACATACATCACCACCATCTACGCCACACCCACCTAATCCTCTGGATCCACATGAAGAACTAGTCAAGGAGGATGACCTTCCTCTTAAGGACTACTTTGGTACAGCTGCAATGCACATGAGTGGGCCTATTAATATTTCAGAATTTGAGGCAGATGAGTTTTCTATCAGCCCATCCATCATACAATTGCTACAGCTGAATGCATTTGGAGGGACACCAATGGAGGATCCAAACCTCCACATTGCTGAATTTATGTAGTTGCTAAGCACCATAAAGATATATGGAGTTCCTACTGATGGGATACGCCTAATTCTTTTTCCATTCTCTCTTAAAGATAGAGCCAAGGCATGGCTCTATACTTTGCCAAAGAAGTCAATCAGCACTTGGGAGGAGCTTCTAAAGGTCTTTTTGGCAAGATATTTTCCACCTAGCAAAACTTTGCAGCTAAGGAGTCAACTCATCAATTATTCTCAAAGGGATCGAGAGACCTTGTATGATACATGGGAGAGGTTCAAAGATCTTCAACATCTTTGTCCACATCATGGTCTAAGCAATTGGCTTCTATTACAATCTTTCTATAATGGTTTGTGCTACAATACAAGGATGTCTATTGATGCAGCTGAAAATGGAGCTCTAATGAACAAATCTTATAGAGAAGCCTATGCTATTATTGAAGATATGGCAGCAAATCATTGCCAATGGAGTCCGGATACAAGCTACCACCCATCCTTTTCACATACTACTTCCAGAAAGCAAAGGGAAGATCACACGGTTGGTGCTATAGACATAATTGTAGCAAAGATAGACACTTTATCACAAAGGTTTGATAATCTAAGCACACAGCCATTTCAAGCAGCCAATATTATTTGTGATTCATGTGGGTTGCTTGGACACTCATCTTCTACATGTTATGTGAAACGTCTATTTCGAGAAAACAAGATTAACTAATGCGGAAGCGTTAACTAAGCATCGGATTACCAGAAATCACTAAAAATTTTAAACTTTTTACGAAGAGATCCTTTAAAGGTAAAGCTTTCTCATAAAGCAACATGATAAGTTGTTTACAACTGATCCATCATACAACTGATCCATCAGTAAAACTCTGTAAGGCAAGATACAAAAGTCTCTAAGGACTGGACCAAAAACTCGAAAGCACTAACTATTACTCCGAGGACCTGAGAGTACAAAGACGACATATAGGACTCTAACACTATCTACACATGACATAGCAGCCAATGCCTCCACCTGAAGCTTCACTGCTGTCCTTGGTACTACTGATGCTTCCCTTCACTTATTGAAGGATTCCTGCCTCCTCGCCCATGTCCACCTAAAGGTTGAAATCTACGGGGTGAGACAATTATAAAAAATCATCCCAGTGAGAGATATAACTCTTCGCCAGAAGCATAATTATTGCAGCATAAGAGAATAAATGTACACAAAGAAGTTATGTATATTTGAGAGTAGTTAAAACAATGTTTAATAGATTAAACTATTCTTTCTACTAAAAGCAATGCAACTATAAATTGATAAAATCACATGTCACTTATCACATCACTAACTCCCTTCAGACTTGGATCATATATCCATTGCCTGGCATTATTATTTGGGAAAGGATGGCTTGTAGCCATACTCCTTCTCCCAAAGTGTTAGGATTCCAACTCCACAACATATCTGCATAACTTGTACATATGATATCAGACTTAACATTACTTATGTAATACAAGGGTTATTTACATTCATAACCCATTAGTCTGTAGTTAAGCTTTTCATAGGATTATTCTGTAATAGAATTTCACATAGAAACACTTTGGTTTAGGTCATACCTCATATTTTTAATATTGGGATATCAATCCCTAACCATCTTATTAATATGAAATCCGGAATGTGGGAGTTCAAACCCCTGGACTAATCATAGCATTTGTTACCAAGTAACATCTCATTTTATCTGGTTATCTAAATAATATGACCTTTGAAGATCAACAAATCATATTGCTCGTGGCTCATTCAACCTATCAAACTCATATGTTATCACTTACCAGATAACATGACATTTAGTTATACTCTTGAATTATAGGTAACAAGTGTTCTTAATGCAATTAGCATTATAAATCTTACCTGGATCTAATCACCTCTATATGAAACCTGTCAAGCTTAACTTTTATCAGTTATTCCATATACTCCCACATACTCTAAAGTATGTGATCCAGGAGTTCCCTTTGTAAAACCTGTTTCACTATTATTTAAATTCTGACAATGATGGATCTATGATCAGGGCTCTACATGGTATGATTATACTTGATTATTAGGTACATATCAGTATTCTTTTAGCATCATACATGTTTCCAAACATTCAAGTACTAAACATGGCTATAACAAAAGAATACTAAATGTACAAGTATAGCTCATATCCGTTATCAACTGGATATCAATTCTTAATCATCTTATCACTATGATTCAAGAACATGGGTGCTCACACCCTTATATCATCATAACACTTGCTATCAAGTGCCATATCAGCATCAAGTCATCTATTAGCATGACCTTGATTGAAGCAATGTATATACTTTTCACATATCATTACTCTAAAAGCTTATAATTGTTTTCAAGGAATATGACATCATAACTCATACCTGGCTATGATTACCTCATAATATCAACCTGTATGACTTATACAAATAAGGACATGCATATATAACAATGTCATCACAATACCAAAACTTCTCAATTTCATAATAGGACACCACGGCCGTGCCACCTTGCACGGTCATGCAAAGTAAGACTACCACGGCTGTGCTCCCTTGCATGGTCATGCAAGCTAAGCCTACCACGGTCGTGCTCCCTTGCACGGTCATGCTACATAAGATCATTCCATGATTCATATTTATATATATATATATATATATAAATATATGTATTCTAATCTTTCATTCTTTTAACTTGATTAGGTCACATCAACCCTTCAATCAAGTACATGCTACTATGGTTAACATAGTGTATCAAGCTATTAATCCTATAAACAATTAAGAATTCTCCCTTTAATTGGTTCTTAATCACTTAGGTATTATTAGGGTTTCAACCTTCACACCTTCATTGATTATCATTACTAATCATTATTGGATCAATAGAACATTGGTCCTGAAGTCGTATGAACTCATTCGGTCTTGAAGTCGTATGAACTCATTCGGTCCTGAAGTCGTATGAACTCATTCGGTCCTAAAGTCATATGAAATCATTCGGTCCTGAAGTCGTATGAACTCATTCGGTCCTGAAGTCGTATGAACTCATTCGGTCCTGAAGTCGTATGGTCCTAAAAGCTCAAGATCGCATGGACCTCCAAGGTGATTCAAAGGGTAAACTCGATTAGGGTTTCCTATGTTGAAGCCTTCAATTGGTCTCAAGCTTGCTAACCACTTATCAATTGAGACAATTAGGGTTAGCCTTAACCAATTTATCACTCAATTGATCCTCAATTGATATCCAAATAAGGTTGGAGTTGGTTCAATTAAGGTCTATAAACATTCAACCATCAACACTCAACAATGTGAATCAAATTGAAGTTGATGCCATCAATTGACCTCCAATCGGGCTCAAACTTGGCCCAAACGGTCTTGGGATCATTTTTATAACCTCCAAATGGTCTTGAGACCGTTTGCCCAAGAATTCATCAAAATCTAAGTTGATTTGATAGGGGTTGAACCTTAATTAAGTCACAAATCAGCAATTTGATTATTTCAATAACCCACTGTAATTGGGCCCTCAAATGATCAAATTACCTTAACCCTAGACCTCCAAACGGTCTTGGGTTGACACCAAATGGTCTTGAGACCGTTTGGATGAGTTCCAAACGGTCTTGAGACCGTTTGCCCATCCATCCTTTGGACTCTAGTGAAAATTCATCAAGGTTTGATCTATTGAGTTGATCATCTCATCAATACTTAATTGCAATATGATTTGGTACCTTTGGACCTTCAATTGGTCAACTATACTTGACCCCAGACCTCTAAACGGTCTTGGGTGATCCCCAAACGGTCTTGAGACCGTTTGGATGATTCCCCAAATGGTCTTGAGACCGTTTGGGCTAATCAACCCAAAATCACTAATTAACTCATTGGAATTTCAGCACTGATTTCAATTAGGATTTTCCCTATTAATCAACCTTCAACTCATATCTCGTTTGGAATTAATCCATCAAATTTGGTGAGTCATTAATCAACATCATTATGAACTGTAATCCCAAACGGTAAATGCTTGGTCAACCATCTTAAATCGTCTTGATACCGTTTTCCCAAAAACTGCAAATTAAACAGATTGAAAATCAGAACTTAATTCAATTGGATTTGCTAATTGATTTACTTATATCTCACGATTCCTTTGGAGTTAACCCCTCCAATTTTGTGGGTGATTAACCTACATAATTATAAACACGATTCCCATACGTTCGTCATTTGGTCAACGCGATCAAGCAGTCTTGAAGGCCGTTTGCCTTCATACGACCCTGAAACCGTTTGCCCACCAAACGGTTGTGTAACTGTATGGGCAATTGGTGAAGGTCGTTTGGTAAAGTGGAAATCCGTGGATAAGCATAGGAATTAACGCCCTTATCTTCTACCTCAAGAACAGTAGCAGTTCTTCACGATTTTGCTTGTAAGGATGCAAGGGAAGATAGGGAAGAAGAAGAACTAGCAACTATATGCATAGAAAAAGATGTATAATCAAAGCATAAGGTTTAGAGTTATAAAACCCACCTTAAGGTCGTTCCTTGAGCTCCAAGCTTCCAAGCTTCAAGTCTTTAATGGTATCATGAGCTCCACAGGTCGTCCAAGGGTGTTTCTCCAAGGAAAGGTTGGGAAAAGATGGCTAGAAAGAAGAAACAAGTAAGGAAGACCATAAAACCAACCTTGCACCATGAATTCCTCCATGAATTCGAGCAAGATGATGATCAAAGCTTACCTAGAACTGCTTGGCCGTTCTCCTCTTCTCCAGAGCTCTGTCCTAAGTTGGTCTAAGCAAGGGGATAAGAAAGGAAGTGAAGGAAACGATCCTTGCTAAGTGAGAAAAGGTGTATATATACTTTAGGTGAAAATTCAACATAAGGACAACTTGTTTCTCCATTTCTCCTCTAGGTCCTTCCCTTATTATAAACCACGTTTCTCCCTTCCATACTTAAACAAAACTCATCTTAAACCCAAGGTCTAAAGGTGAAGAAAGCCAACTTCTTACTAAGTTGCACATATAGAAGGGTAATTAGACTTATAACTTGATCATTTAATTTATAAGGGTTATCATTCTTATTTAATTATTCAATTGAAGTGACCTCTTCATCATTCTTACTATTAATGATTCCAAGAGTTATAAAAGATACTCTAGAAGGTGTATTTTACAATTTTCACCCCATATTTTGGGTAAATTGCACTTTACACCAAAACTAGAGTTTTAAGTACAAGGATTGCTCCACAAGCTGCATCTTGGTGCCCAAGCTTGGAGAATCCATCATACTTTATCATATTCATTCTTATGATGTCTCAACACCAAAGGAACATCTTAACATGTGAAATTTGTAAGTTAACCCCTTTTAATTGGGTAATTTTCACATAGGTCCTTGTATTACAAAACAATATTACAACATTGTTCAAAAGGGACAGAAATGGAAATGTATGTTCCTTAGGAGATTTAATTACATACCAAAAGATAATCACAAGTATCTAATTACATAATTAAGCAAAACACCTAGGGTTAGTTCATAACCCAGGTCAGGGATGTTACATTATGCTTCTTCTATTTATTCTCCAATGGGCTACACTCCACCAGACTTCTACATCAATGCAAACCCAAATTTCATTCAGCCACAACAACCACAAGTAACTTCTAGATTAGATTCCATACTTGCAACATTTATTTCAACTCAAATGCAGAAAAATGAGGAGTTCCATCAACAAAGACAATCAATGAAGGGTGCCATTTTCCAACTCTCTTCTAAGGTGGATGATATTACCACTCATGCACATATCTTGGAGAAACAAATTACCCAGCAAGTTCTTTTTAGCAAAGAAGCATTTCCACCTTTCTTTCCTAGTTCACCGGAGATGAATCCTACATATTTCAGGCCGGTGACATTGAAGAATGGAGTTGTTATAGAGGTATATCCTTCAAAGTATGATGATGTTGATACCCATGATGATTATGAAGTTTCAACTAAAGGGGAGAAATCTACAACACATGCTCGACATGTTTATTCTTCAAGCAAGCCACATGTCCTTCCTCCTCACATTCTAGATGACACATTACTTTATAATGAGACCACTCTTCCCAACTCATATTTTGATGATGATTCAAAGAAGAATGAAAAGACAAATAGTATTGGCATACAAAAGACTATTCTTGTTGCAGCTCATAGGTGCTTTCGCTTGCCCCAAATCAAGGACATATTTGCAAGGAGGCATAAATCTTTAGCACAAAAATTTCCAGCTGCAAATCAAAGCACTGGTCCTCCATGGACTTTGATGTTTCCACCATGATGAGGTACCCGGTTGCAACCTTTTTAGTTTGATTTATGCAGTGAGGACACTGCAGATTTCAAGCTTAGGGGGGAGCAAACGGATTGTAACCTAGTTCTTTTAGATTTTCCCTTTCATGTTATTTGCTTCTTGTCATTTGCTTTTATTTTGTGTTCACATTTCAGTCTTTTGTTTTCAATTCTACTCTTCTGGTGGAAAATCTAGTATGATATGAGGTTTATCTTTTATATGTGGATAAAACTCCTATGCTTAACTGATTGTCCTCTTTTGATGAGAAATATCATTTGGATAAATTGTAAAAGGCATGCATTAATCAAATGAAACCTTTTGGCCATCAACATGTGCTTAACTCTGGTTTATGCTTCTAGCCTGAACATTCATCTTTCACATCCTTGATTGCTTAAAACATGTAATAGTTTCAATTTTTGTGAGTAAATCAACTTTACAACATCATTTGGAATACGGGATGCCTTTGCCAAGCTCTTAGTGCATTTTTCAACCACTCTTTCAATGAAAATTTTTCACAACAAATGAATGAAATCTAGCTAATGTTGTAATGTAGTTGACTCTCCTATGTTCTGGAAAAATTTTAAATTTTGTTTTGGCTTATCTCTTCTTTATACCCCATAAAAGATGGCAAAACCACCCACATATCATGCTAGCCTAGTGTAAGTCTGATCTGGCCACGATGGTTAGGTGGTATGTCTTAAAAGAGGGTAAAATACCCCAACCAACATTCCACGTGTGCATAAGCCTACATTAGCAGCCGAGTGTCAGAACCCATAATCCATTGTCATATCATTTTTGGGAAAGAAGGAGAGTACGGCTAAAATTGTCAATATTAACTAAGATTTCATCATTTGTATCCTTAATAGTTGAGAGTTTGAGTTGCACATCCACTAATTGCTTGGCTTGGTCATCCAAATTCTATGTAGTGTTGTTTAATTGATTGATTCATTTAATTGTGACCACCCCTACTGAAGTAAAAATCTCTTTCTTGGGTGTTTAAGTTGAATTGATGTCTATGAGTATAAACATGTTGATCATGGTTGGCTTGGTCTTATACACATCTTTCTTTTCATTTGATCTATGCATGAACTTGACAATTCTTCATTCATGTTTCTATGCTCTTTTTGATTGAGGACAAGCAATGGCTTAAGCTTAGGGGTATTTGATGTGCACAAATCATATCATCTTTTGGATCATGTTTGGTTGCATATTCATGTTGTTTTGACTCAATTATCACTCTCATTCATGCTAGGTTCTATATTTTTAGCTATTCTTACTTGTCTCATGGTTTGGATTGTAGGTACTATATTTTGCAATGAAATGATGAGGAATATATCATATTATCTCTTATTGGATCACTCCTCAAGTATCTACATGTGTTGGGGTTCGAAACTACGTAAATACCACTTTTTACGGCATGTAAATCGGACCTACACACTGAAAGTTATGAGCAAAATACAAAACAGCCCAGAAGAGCGAAGTGCACGTCGTGCACCAAAAGTGCATGCCGTGCACCTAGGAATTTCAGGCAGATAAAAGTTTCTGGAAAGTTGCACGGCGTGCATTTCCAAAGTGCACGCCATGTACCTGGTAGTTTCAGCATTTTGTAAAATACGAGTTTTTGTTTAAAACGAAGTGGGAACTTAATGGGCGGTTAGGCTCGGTCATTTGCGGAAGTTCCCTCATCCCAGAGCAAGCCTAGAGCAGAGGAGGGTGATTTTGAGGAGATCAAGGGTGGTTTCTTGGGAAAGGAGTCCATTTCTTCTTCTCTTCTTCTCCATTGTCTTCTCCAAGGTGCAACCAAGCTTCCCCAACTTCGTGCAGCTTCTCGGGAGAGGAGCCAGTCCGTTTTGGAGCAGCTTTAGGAGTGGAATTTCATCCCCAAGACGGAATTCTACTTCTCTTGGGTTACACTTTCAATTCTCTTAGCTTTTCCTTCTCTAAACCATGTTAAACTCTGAAAATTTTGTAGGATTTCTGCAATACATGATCATGGACGAGTAGAATCCGAATCTTGGACATGGGAGTGTAACTCCCATGTCATAGCTTGTATGAACATATGAATTTCGTACTAAATGTTAGTTTCTTGCATATTCCAAGAGTTGTTTCATATCTGAAATGCTTGTTTGTGTGTTTGGCCATCATACTTGCATGTTTTATACTTTCTTTCATAATCTGAGAAGATGTGTTTGAGAGTATGGAGTTACTCTTTTGGAAACTTGTCCTTGACCGCGAGAGTGGTTGGGATTATGTTGAGGAGCAAGGTTTTTTATTTGAAATGAAACACATACACAAGAGTGATGTATGGAGTTAAAATCGTCATCACTTCACCGGGAGGTGAGTGATGACTACAAACCTCCTTTGCAAGTTAATTAGCATGTTTAAATTCGTATTTTAATATAAGATATGATGTGATAGTGAAATCCCAAGTCTAAGATCCTCCTAAATCTGAATCTTAACCTTTCTTAAGTGATAATTTACTATTTTGTTTTAAATCTATAATTTAGTTGTTCTAATCCAATCATCTTATGTACAACGATCTAGATTATTGAAAATCATAACTCTTGTGCCTAACTAACCAACGCTCCTTGTGTTCGACCTCGACTACAACTACTCTCGTATACTTGCGGGATATAGCTAGTTGAGTAAAAGATCATTCTTAATGATTGAAACTCGTTAGTGCAAATTAACCAACAATAATCTCACCTTCAACCTTGGGAATGTGAAGCTTTGGAGCTTGGATCTTTGAAGTTGCTCTTGAGGCAGATTATATAACTTGAACTCAGTTATTTTATTATTTACCGTCAATTTTGCCTTAGTTGATGATTTACTTTATATCTAAATTTTCTTGAATAATTGATGAATCCATGATCACCATTAGTGACCTAGTACTGTTGTCCATTGACTAGAAAAGTAAGAACAATAGTCTAGAGGTTGATGATGTTGACATCACCATGGTACAACCCGATATGATAAACCCTAGATGATGGGTAAATCGATATAGAAATAAGTGATACCTCTTGAATGATATGAGTGATATATACATGCACCTTGTGCATGATATGAGGTCAAGTCCATACCTCATGCACGATATGGTATCAATTGTACACTCTAAACCGATACAGTGTCAATTGTATACTCTAACCGATATAGTGTTGAAAACCCTAGATGATAGAATGAAACCCGACACACCCCTATCGTTTTGTGTAAAAGGTTGAATGAGAAGGGTTCAACCAGTTCTCTAGCCTATCACTCAAGTATATGATAGGTCTGATCCCTTTTAGGCATGAAAAGATATGAGCATAATGGTCTAACCAACATGGTAACCTGATATGCTGTTAGGTATATACTACTAAAAATAATACCATGATGAAGCATATATCCTATGCACGACATGGTAATGAAGTACATATCTTGTGCACCATTGATGTATGCACAAATTGTCGTTATTTTGGTATCTAATTTGGTTATTTTCTGTGTCATTTGTGCTTAATTGAATATCTTTTTAATACATATTTTACCAAATTAGTAAAAATCACTTGTGCATCATTTCTAATATTTTTACATGTATTTTACATGCATTTTACATGTTTTAATTATTATAATAATTATTTGATTTTATTCATTGATTATTTTGTTGTAGATAATTATTATTTACTGGAACAAAGTCGATACCATCGACTTGCAACTCGATGGTAGCGACATGGCATCAGAGTACAAATATTTTTTGCTCCAAATTGAAAAGGAAAAGGACGTTTTACTGTGAAGAAGTCGATACCATCGACTTCCAACTCGATACCATCGACTCAGACGTTACAGACGAAATTTAAATGTGTTAAATCTAACACATGTTTGTATTAAAAATTGTATTTTTAGGTTTCCTCTTGACCTAAACATATACGATGGCTATAAAAGGCACCATTAGAACCGCAATTGGGAGATCTATCGGTGGGGGACGATACGGCAGCCGAACGGAGGGAGAAAAGTAGAGGAACCCTACACGGAAGACCTCAGAGGCGTCTTGGCGGCGGAAACGACGGCAAATTCTCTCCATCTTCTCCAGATCCACTCTTTAACCCTTTCTCCAATTTACTGTATCTCGAAATTCATGTTTTATATCTTTTCGACTTACTGTGATACCATGTCGTCTATTTTCGGCTAAAAATCGTAATTCTTTAGGACCGGGAGTAGCCCGGGTAATCCTTGTATGATACTTTTTTCATAGTTTATCATAATTTGTCTCTCAAATCCGTGGTATGATGTCGTTTTCTCCATTATATCATTATGATTGATCACCCTAATGATAATCTAATACCTTTAATTACTTTGAAAGAAGAATTAATGGTTGAAAAGAGACGATAATCACATTAACTAATAAATCCTTTGAACAAGGTGATGTACAGTTAATGGTGGAAACCCAGAGTATGATCTTCATGCACCTAGTTTAGGGTATAAGTTGTTACTACCGTGGAACCGACCTAGATTTAGGTAGTAAATTGTATCACGACAGTGAACAATTCTGACTACAGGCCACTACCCAGAATGGGAGACATATTTGATTAACTATATAGAAATAAATACAATGAGAACCCGCGGTGAAACCGCAATCCTAAAGATTCTCATCTAAATTGATTAAACTCAACATTTAATCGATTGTTTTGTTTCTTTTATTTTTATTTTCTTTTTCAATCAACTCTTGTTTTCGGCTTAGCTGATCAATCCTAATTAGTAATAGTCTTTAACCTCACAACTCCCCGTGTTCGATAACTTGGGACTCATAATCCCATATTACTTCGACACGTACATTTGCGTATTACACGCACGTTATACGCGTGTCAAGTTTTTGGCGCCGTTGCCGGGGAGTTGGCATGGTTAACACTATAAAAAGTTAGGATCGACCACTCTAGGCCATTGTATTTATTTTCTTTTTTTTAGTTTTTTTTTCTTCCCATTTTTCATTACATAAAACTTACTATTAGCTTAGGCATTGTACATATTCATCTAAATATTTCTTTGTAGTTAGTCTTCTTTCATTAAAATAAAAATAAAAAAAGCACATGGCCCCTATTTGTTTTGAGTGTGGAAATGCACATGTAGGTTATAGATGTCTGAGTCCACCTTCATTACATTATGAGAAAATCTCAAAGGAAATTCATCGTGAGCATATTAGGATTTTGGTTCAATATGTTTTAAATCGCAAAGGTCCTATTTCTAATGGAGGATGGGGTAGAATAGAGAAAATAGAAGAAGTTGAGATTGAGGATAAGGAATTAGAGAGTGAGGATAACATACTGGAAAAAGTTTTAGAATCACCTCTATCATGTCCTTCCATTGAGCCCACACCCACACCCTGGACTCCTAGGATTGATCTTGAATATGATTGGGGATCTGATGAGGAAGATGAGGAAAATGATGCAAATAAGGTGGAAGACAATTTTGTTACATGTGTTTGGGATATGAGTGAAGGAGAGGAGGATACAGAAGGTGCTTTATTTGATAGTGATCTTAGAGAGGAGGAAGAGAGTGAGGAAGAGGATACTAAGAATGAAAAGGTGGAGGAATTTCCCATTACCCATCACATAATTCCTTCACCACAAGACCCATTTCTTCATTTCCTTATTGAGGATCCTAAATGGGATATATATCCAGATGATAATTTTGAAAGTTTTTGTGAGGATATTAATGAATGCGGGGGAATTGAATTACTAGAAGAGGGGGCACAAAAATTCACATTTGATATAACCCTTCAATTATGTGTAGATAGGAGTGATCCATTGGGGATGGTCATAGAAATTAAGGATCAATCATCTTTATACCTTTCACCTCATGGCTATCTATTTCTGCATGTGCTCCCACATCAAGACTTGATTGCGAGTCGTGTTCATGTTCATGTTCATTGCAATGATAATTTACTGTTGAAATGGAACGTCAACCATACATGTTGGTCTTCTAACTATTATTTATTTTTTCTCATTGTTGCAAGGAACCAAAAGTTTAGAAGGAAGAGGCAGAGAGAGCTTTACCCTCCTCCACGACCACCTGATTATTGTTGATTGACATGTGTCCATCCTAGGACGTTAAACAAGGGAGCTTGTGGGAGGCAACCCACCAATTAGGTTTAGTTTGTTAAACTTTCAATTCTACTTTTACATTCCTATTTGTAGATTGTGATATCTAGTTTTGATGCAAGTAAAAATGATGCCATGATATGTGTATTAAGTGTGCAGGGATGCACTGAATCGGTACCACCGACTTCACTATCGGTAGTACTGAGTTTTCATTAGTGACATCTCATAAGCTGAGCAAGCATAGACACTTCACTGAGCTTGAGTGCATATTGGAGGGCAGATTATCATGTGGATCGCAACTACTCATCTTTGACCCTAGAGTTCACCATCCATACTGGTACAGTCGTTCCATGTATCTTACTTTGCTTTTGACATTGAGGACAATGTCATATTCAAGCTTAGGGGGAGGAATGGAATGACACTTCTATCTTTATCTTACATCTTTACTTTTTATCATATCTCTACATGTTTTGCTTTTGTTGTTTGAAATTTTTTTTAGGGTCCACTTCTATGTAGTGTACTTGTGGACAAAATATAAAATTTTAGTTAGGATTAGCCGTTTGTTGATGATGTGGTATCAATTCTGAAAATTCTAAATAAAAATTTGAATGTGCTTTTATGCTTTGCTCTTTAAGAGAAATTTGCTATGTTTAAGAGTACATAACTGGAGGAATTGTTTGGATTAGTCAGTTTGAAGACATACTGATTGAATGAAAAACCTAACTTAACCCTATGGCTTGTGTTATGACGATGATGTTTGAGTCCAAACCAACCAAACAGTAACGTGATCTTTAATGTGAATTCTAGAAATAAACTCTAAGGTTACCCTGTTATACAAGTTGATAGAAGAGGGACATATCATGGTTGGGAAAGACATTGTCTCTTATTCATGTGATCTCATCAACCTTCCATTCATCTTCATTCACCACCATAGGATGATCAAGTTTAATCCAAGTTATTTTCCTCTTGTTTGCATTACATGGCATGATAGGAAGCATATAGTTAGTTCATTTTATTATGCATTAGAAAAAGAAAAAAATCATACAATCTCTTTTGATCACTTGTAGTTTGCATAATAAAATTGCATATAGTTTCATTTGCATTGCATATTTCATAAGGTGTTACATATTTATTATCTTCTACCATCTTCTATCATGAAAGAGTGTAAAAAAAAAGTTGTATCTCCTTACTCCTTCTCTAAATAAAAAAAACCCAAGCATGAACTGTTCATCTTGCTAAAAATAGGGTAAGAAAAAAAAGAGTTATTGAAAAAGAAAAAGAAAAAATAGGAGAAAAGGAGGAAAAGGATTTCAAGTTCAATGCCATATTCTCTCTAAGCAATAAATAAGGGAATTATGGATTTTTTTTTGTAAGCACCTTTCCACTTATACTCATCATTAGGATGAGACATTCATTGCATGCATCATTCCACAAAAAAAAAAGTCATTAGAAGTCATACATTCACATTTTATCCATCATACAGGTGCATCATATTTTTACTTTTTGCATAAATGATTTGGATTATTCTTCTGATTCCTGATTTCATAGCCACCTATTTTTTCCACCCATTGCTCTGTATGGTAGGCCACCATCACAATTAATCCCTTCATCCATTTTTATTTGGGGATCTGCTTCCAAGTAGTTTATTTAGGTAGATCAGAGCAATATAGATAAGGAGATCACATGGTGCATCAAGCATGCGTCCTACTAGCCATGATATTAACTGCTTCATATTCATAGTGTTTTTCATTAATCTTATTGTGGACATCTATTATGAACATTATTGATCGCTTTAGAGTAGTTACTTGTTCAGTGGTTGGCAAGGACCGGTTTGAGACCGACTGGTGGAGGGTGGTTAGGAAAAATAATTCATAGGTACTTGTCTTCTTGCTGACTTTTTAAAACAAATTCAAGAGTAGTGTTGCTCGAGGACGAGCAATATTCAAGCTTAGGGGTGTGATGTATGCACAAATTGTCGTTATTTTGGTATCTAATTTGGTTATTTTCTGTGTCATTTGTGCTTAATTGAATATCTTTTTAATACATATTTTACCAAATTAGTAAAAATCACTTGTGCATCATTTCTAATATTTTTACATGTATTTTACATGCATTTTACATGTTTTAATTATTATAATAATTATTTGATTTTATTCATTGATTATTTTGTTGCAGATAATTATTATTTACTGGAACAAAGTCGATACCATCGACTTGCAACTCGATGGTAGCGACATGGCATCAGAGTACAAATATTTTTTGCTCCAAATTGAAAAGGAAAAGGACGTTTTACTGTGAAGAAGTCGATACCATCGACTTCCAACTCGATACCATCGACTCAGACGTTGCGGACGAAATTTAAATGTGTTAAATCTAACACATGTTTGTATTAAAAATTGTATTTTTAGGTTTCCTCTTGACCTAAACATATACGATGGCTATAAAAGGCACCATTAGAACCGTAATTGGGAGATCTATCGGTGGGGGACGATACGACAGCCGAACGGAGGGAGAAAAGTAGAGGAACCCTACACGGAAGACCTCGGAGGCGTTTTGGCGGCGGAAACGACGGCAAATTCCCTCCATCTTCTCCAGATCCACTCTTTAACCCTTTTCCAATTTACTGTATCTCGAAATTCATGTTTTACATCTTTTTGACTTACTGTGATACCATGTCGTCTATTTTCGGCTAAAATTCGTAATTCTTTAGGACTGGGAGTAGCCCGGGTAATCCTTGTATGATACTTTTTGCATAGTTTATCATAATTTGTCTCTCAAATCCGTGGTATGATGTCGTTTTCTCCATTATATCATTATGATTGATCACCCTAATGATAATCTAATACCTTTGATTACTTTGAAAGAAGAATTAATGGTTGAAAAGAGACGATAATCACATTAACTAATAAATCCTTTGAACAAGGTGATGTACAGTTAATGGTGGAAACCCAGAGTATGATCTTCATGCACCTAATTTAGGGTATAAGTTACTACTACCGTGGAACCGACCTAGATTTAGGTAGTGAATTGTATCACGACAGTGAACAATTCTGACTACAGGCCACTACCCAGAATGAGAGACATATTTGATTAACTATATAGAAATAAATACAATGAGAACCCGCGGTGAAACCGCAATCCTAAAGATTCTCATCTAAATTGATTAAACTCAACATTTAATCGATTGTTTTGTTTCTTTTTTTTTATTTTTATTTTTCAATCAACTCTTGTTTTCGGCTTAGCTGATCAATCCTAATTAGTAATAGTCTTTAACCTCACAACTCCCCGTGTTCGATAACTTGGGACTCATAATCCCATATTACTTCGACACGTACACTTGCGTAACACGCACGTTATACGCGTGTCAAGTTTTTGGCGCCGTTGCCGGGGAGTTGGCATGGTTAACACTATAAAAAGTTAGGATCGACCACTCTAGGCCATTGTATTTATTTTCTTTTTTTTAGTTTTTTTTTCTTCCCATTTTTCATTACATAAAACTTACTATTAGCTTAGGCATTGTACATATTCATCTAAATATTTCTTTGTAGTTAGTCTTCTTTCATTAAAATAAAAATAAAAAAAGCACATGGCCCCTATTTGTTTTGAGTGTGGAAATGCACATGTAGGTTATAGATGTCTGAGTCCACCTTCATTACATTATGAGAAAATCTCAAAGGAAATTCATCGTGAGCATATTAGGATTTTGGTTGAATATGTTTTAAATCGCAAAGGTCCTATTTCTAATGGAGGATGGGGTAGAATAGAGAAAATAGAAGAAGTTGAGATTGAGGATAAGGAATTAGAGAGTGAGGATAACATACTGGAAGAAGTTTTAGAATCACCTCTATCATGTCCTTCCATTGAGCCCACACCCACACCCTGGACTCCTAGGATTGATCTTGAATATGATTGGGGATCTGATGAGGAAGATGAGGAAAATGATGCAAATAAGGTGGAAGACAATTTTGTTACATGTGTTTGGGATATGAGTGAAGGAGAGGAGGATACAGAAGGTGCTTTATTTGATAGTGATCTTAGAGAGGAGGAAGAGAGTGAGGAAGAGGATACTAAGAATGAAAAGGTGGAGGAATTTCCCATTACCCATCACATAATTCCTTCACCACAAGACCCATCTCTTCATTTCCTTATTGAGGATCCTATATGGGATATATATCCAGATGATAATTTTGAAAGTTTTTGTGAGGATATTAATGAATGTGGGGGAATTGAATTACTAGAAGAGGGGGCACAAAAATTCACATTTGATATAACCCTTCAATTATGTGTAGATAGGAGTGATCCATTGGGGATGGTCATAGAAATTAAGGATCAATCATCTTTATACCTTTCACCTCATGGCTATCTATTTCTGCATGTGCTCCCACATCAAGACTTGATTGCGAGTCGTGTTCATGTTCATGTTCATTGCAATGATAATTTACTGTTGAAATGGAACGTCAACCATACATGTTGGTCTTCTAACTATTATTTATTTTTTCTCATTGTTGCAAGGAACCAAAAGTTTAGAAGGAAGAGGCAGAGAGAGCTTTACCCTCCTCCACGACCACCTGATTATTGTTGATTGACATGTGTCCATCCTAGGACGTTAAACAAGGGAGCTTGTGGGAGGCAACCCACCAATTAGGTTTAGTTTGTTAAACTTTCAATTCTACTTTTACATTCCTATTTGTAGATTGTGATATCTAGTTTTGATGCAAGTAAAAATGATGCCATGATATGTGTATTCAGTGTGCAGGGATGCACTGAATCGGTACCACCGACTTCACTGTCGGTAGTACTGAGTTTTCATTAGTGACATCTCATAAGCTGAGCAAGCATAGACACTTCACTGAGCTTGAGTGCATATTGGAGGGCAGATTATCATGTGGATCGCAACTACTCATCTTTGACCCTAGAGTTCACCATCCATACTGGTACAGTCGTTCCATGTATCTTACTTTGCTTTTGACATTGAGGACAATGTCATATTCAAGCTTAGGGGGAGGAATGGAATGACACTTCTATCTTTATCTTGCATCTTTACTTTTTATCATATCTCTACATGTTTTGCTTTTGTTGTTTGAAATTTTTTTTAGGGTCCACTTCTATGTAGTGTACTTGTGGACAAAATATAAAATTTTAGTTAGGATTAGCCGTTTGTTGATGATGTGGTATCAATTCTAAAAATTCTAAATAAAAATTTGAATGTGCTTTTATGCTTTGCTCTTTAAGAGAAATTTGCTATGTTTAAGAGTACATAACTGGAGGAATTGTTTGGATTAGTCAGCTTGAAGACATACTTATTGAATGAAAAACCTAACTTAACCCTATGGCTTGTGTTATGACGATGATGTTTGAGTCCAAACCAACCAAACAGTAACGTGATCTTTAATGTGAATTCTAGAAATAAACTCTAAGGTTACCCTGTTATACAAGTTGATAGAAGAGGGACATATCATGGTTGGGAAAGACATTGTCTCTTATTCATGTGATCTCATCCACCTTCCATTCATCTTCATTCACCACCATAGGATGATCAAGTTTAGTCCAAGTTATTTTCCTCTTGTTTGCATTACATGGCATGATAGGAAGCATATAGTTAGTTCATTTTATTATGCATTAGAAAAAGAAAAAAATCATACAATCTCTTTTGATCACTTGTAGTTTGCATAATAAAATTGTATATAGTTTCATTTGCATTGCATATTTCATAAGGTGTTACATATTTATTATCTTCTACCATCTTCTATCATGAAAGAGTGTAAAAAAAAGTTGTATCTCCTTACTCCTTCTCTAAATAAAAAAAACCCAAGCATGAACTGTTCATCTTGCTAAAAATAGGGTAAGAAAAAAAAAGAGTTATTGAAAAAGAAAAAGAAAAAATAGGAGAAAAGGAGGAAAAGGATTTCAAGTTCAATGCCATATTCTCTCTAAGCAATAAATAAGGGAATTATGGATTTTTTTTTGTAAGCACCTTTCCACTTATACTCATCATTAGGATGAGACATTCATTGCATGCATCATTCCACAAAAAAAAAGTCATTAGAAGTCATACATTCACATTTTATCCATCATACAGGTGCATCATATTTTTACTTTTTGCATAAATGATTTGGATTATTATTCTGATTCCTGATTTCATAGCCACCTATTTTTCCACCCATTGCTCTGTATGGTAGGCCACCATCACAATTAATCCCTTCATCCATTTTTATTTGGGGATCTGCTTCCAAGTAGTTTATTTAGGTAGATCAGAGCAATATAGATAAGGAGATCACATGGTGCATCAAGCATGTGTCCTACTAGCCATGATATTAACTGCTTCATATTCATAGTGTTTTTCATTAATCTTATTGTGGACATCTATTATGAACATTATTGATCGCTTTAGAGTAGTTACTTGTTCAGTGGTTGACAAGAACCGGTTTGAGATCGACTGGTGGAGGGTGGTTAGGAAAAATAATTCATAGGTACTTGTCTTCTTGCTGACTTTTTAAAACAAATTCAAGAGTAGTGTTGCTCGAGGACGAGCAATATTCAAGCTTAGGGGTGTGATGTATGCACAAATTGTCGTTATTTTGGTATCTAATTTGGTTATTTTCTGTGTCATTTGTGCTTAATTGAATATCTTTTTAATACATATTTTACCAAATTAGTAAAAATCACTTGTGCATCATTTCTAATATTTTTACATGTATTTTACATGCATTTTACATGCTTTAATTATTATAATAATTATTTGATTTTATTCATTGATTATTTTGTTGCAGATAATTATTATTTACTGGAACAAAGTCGATACCATCGACTTGCAACTCGATGGTAGCGACATGGCATCAGAGTACAAATATTTTTTGCTCCAGATTGAAAAGGAAAAGGACGTTTTACTGTGAAGAAGTCGATACCATCGACTTCCAACTCGATACCATCGACTCAGACGTTGCGGATGAAATTTAAATGTGTTAAATCTAACACATGTTTGTATTAAAAATTGTATTTTTAGGTTTCCTCTTGACCTAAACATATACGATGGCTATAAAAGGCACCATTAGAACCGCAATTGGGAGATCTATCGATGGGGGACGATACGGCAGCCGAACGGAGGGAGAAAAGTAGAGGAACCCTACACGGAAGACCTCGGAGGCATTTTGGCGGCGGAAACGACGGCAAATTCTCTCCATCTTCTCCAGATCCACTCTTTAACCCTTTCTCCAATTTACTGTATCTCGAAATTCATGTTTTACATCTTTTCGACTTACTGTGATACCATGTCGTCTATTTTCGGCTAAAAGTCGTAATTCTTTAGGACCGGGAGTAGCCCGGGTAATCCTTGTATGATACTTTTTGCATAGTTTATCATAATTTGTCTCTCAAATCCGTGGTATGATGTCATTTTCTCCATTATATCATTATGATTGATCACCCTAATGATAATCTAATACCTTTAATTACTTTGAAAGAAGAATTAATGGTTGAAAAGAGACGATAATCACATTAACTAATAAATCCTTTGAACAAGGTGATGTACAGTTAATGGTGGAAACCCAGAGTATGATCTTCATGCATCTAGTTTAGGGTATAAGTTACTACTACCATGGAACCGACCTAGATTTAGGTAGTGAATTGTATCACGACAGTGAACAATTCTTACTACAGGCCACTACCCAGAATGAGAGACATATTTGATTAACTATATAGAAATAAATACAATGAGAACCCGCGGTGAAACCGCAATCCTAAAGATTCTCATCTAAATTGATTAAACTCAACATTTAATCGATTGTTTTGTTTCTTTTATTTTTATTTTCTTTTTCAATCAACTCTTGTTTTCGGCTTAGCTGATCAATCCTAATTAGTAATAGTCTTTAACCTCACAACTCCCCGTGTTCGATAACTTGGGACTCATAATCCCATATTACTTCGACACGTACACTTGCGTATTACACGCACGTTATACGCGTG
This sequence comes from Alisma plantago-aquatica, assembly GCA_963693085.1. Lineage (NCBI taxonomy): Eukaryota > Viridiplantae > Streptophyta > Magnoliopsida > Alismatales > Alismataceae > Alisma > Alisma plantago-aquatica. Next base: position 37,717,911 of record OY856413.1, read on the forward strand.
TCAAGTTTTTGGCGCCGTTGTCGGGGAGTTGGCATGGTTAACACTATAAAAATTTAGGATCGACCACTCTAGGCCATTGTATTTATTTTCTTTTTTTTAGTTTTTTTTTCTTCCCATTTTTCATTACATAAAACTTACTATTAGCTTAGGCATTGTACATATTCATCTAAATATTTCTTTGTAGTTAGTCTTCTTTCATTAAAATAAAAATAAAAAAAGCACATGGCCCCTATTTGTTTTGAGTGTGGAAATGCACATGTAGGTTATAGATGTCTGAGTCCACCTTCATTACATTATGAGAAAATCTCAAAGGAAATTCATCGTGAGCATATTAGGATTTTGGTTCAATATGTTTTAAATCGCAAAGGTCCTATTTCTAATGGAGGATGGGGTAGAATAGAGAAAATAGAAGAAGTTGAGATTGAGGATAAGGAATTAGAGAGTGAGGATAACATACTGGAAGAAGTTTTAGAATCACCTCTATCATGTCCTTCCATTGAGCCCACACCCACACCCTGGACTCCTAGGATTGATCTTGAATATGATTGGGGATCTGATGAGGAAGATGAGGAAAATGATGCAAATAAGGTGGAAGACAATTTTGTTACATGTGTTTGGGATATGAGTGAAGGAGAGGAGGATACAGAAGGTGCTTTATTTGATAGTGATCTTAGAGAGGAGGAAGAGAGTGAGGAAGAGGATACTAAGAATGAAAAGGTGGAGGAATTTCCCATTACCCGTCACATAATTCCTTCACCACAAGACCCATCTCTTCATTTCCTTATTGAGGATCATATATGGGATATATATCCAGATGATAATTTTGAAAGTTTTTGTGAGGATATTAATGAATGTGGGGGAATTGAATTACTAGAAGAGGGGACACAAAAATTCACATTTGATATAACCCTTCAATTATGTGTAGATAGGAGTGATCCATTGGGGATGGTCATAGAAATTAAGGATCAATCATCTTTATACCTTTCACCTCATGGCTATCTATTTCTGCATGTGCTCCCACATCAAGACTTGATTGCAAGTCATGTTCATGTTCATGTTCATTGCAATGATAATTTACTGTTGAAATGGAACGTCAACCATACATGTTGGTCTTCTAACTATTATTTATTTTTTCTCATTGTTGCAAGGAACCAAAAGTTTAGAAGGAAGAGGCAGAGAGAGCTTTACCCTCCTCCACGACCACCTGATTATTATTGATTGACATGTGTCCATCCTAGGACGTTTAACAAGGGAGCTTGTGGGAGGCAACCCACCAATTAGGTTTAGTTTGTTAAACTTTCAATTCTACTTTTACATTCCTATTTGTAGATTGTGATATCTAGTTTTGATGCAAGTAAAAATGATGCCATGATATGTGTATTCAGTGTGCAGGGATGCACTGAATCGGTACCACCGACTTCACTGTCGGTAGTACTGAGTTTTCATTAGTGACATCTCATAAGCTGAGCAAGCATAGACACTTCACTGAGCTTGAGTGCATATTGGAGGGCAGATTATCATGTGGATCGCAACTACTCATCTTTGACCCTAGAGTTCACCATCCATACTGGTACAGTCATTCCATGTATCTTACTTTGCTTTTGACATTGAGGACAATGTCATATTCAAGCTTAGGGGGAGGAATGGAATGACACTTCTATCTTTATCTTGCATCTTTACTTTTTATCATATCTCTACATGTTTTGCTTTTGTTGTTTGAAATTTTTTTTAGGGTCCACTTCTATGTAGTGTACTTTGGACAAAATATAAAATTTTAGTTAGGATTAGCCGTTTGTTGATGATGTGGTATCAATTCTGAAAATTCTAAATAAAAATTTGAATGTGCTTTTATGCTTTGCTCTTTAAGAGAAATTTACTATGTTTAAGAGTACATAACTGGAGGAATTCTTTGGATTAGTCAGCTTGAAGACATACTGATTGAATGAAAAACCTAACTTAACCCTATGGCTTGTGTTATGACGATGATGTTTGAGTCCAAACCAACCAAACAGTAACGTGATCTTTAATGTGAATTCCAGAAATAAACTCTAAGGTTACCCTGTTATACAAGTTGATAGAAGAGGGACATATCATGGTTGGGAAAGACATTGTCTCTTATTCATGTGATCTCATCCACCTTCCATTCATCTTCATTCACCACCATAGGATGATCAAGTTTAATCCAAGTTATTTTCCTCTTGTTTGCATTACATGGCATGATAGGAAGCATATAGTTAGTTCATTTTATTATGCATTAGAAAAAGAAAAAAATCATACAATCTCTTTTGATCACTTGTAGTTTGCATAATAAAATTGCATATAGTTTCATTTGCATTGCATATTTCATAAGGTGTTACATATTTATTATCTTCTACCATCTTCTATCATGAAAGAGTGTAAAAAAAAAGTTGTATCTCCTTACTCCTTCTCTAAATAAAAAAAACCCAAGCATGAACTGTTCATCTTGCTAAAAATAGGGTAAGAAAAAAAAAGAGTTATTGAAAAAGAAAAAGAAAAAATAGGAGAAAAGGAGGAAAAGGATTTCAAGTTCAATTCCATATTCTCTCTAAGCAATAAATAAGGGAATTATGGATTTTTTTTTGTAAGCACCTTTCCACTTATACTCATCATTAGGATGAGACATTCATTGCATGCATCATTCCACAAAAAAAAAGTCATTAGAAGTCATACATTCACATTTTATCCATCATACATGTGCATCATATTTTTACTTTTTGCATAAATGATTTGGATTATTCTTCTGATTCCTGATTTCATAGCCACCTATTTATTTCCAGCCATTGCTCTGTATGGTAGGCCACCATCACAATTAATCCCTTCATCCATTTTTATTTGGGGATCTTCTTCCAAGTAGTTTCTTTAGGTAGATCAGAGCAATATAGATAAGGAGATCAAATGGTGCATCAAGCATGTGTCCTACTAGCCATGATATTAACTGCTTCATATTCATAGTGTTTTTCATTAATCTTATTGTGGACATCTATTATGAACATTATTGATCGCTTTAGAGTAGTTACTTGTTCAGTGGTTGGCAAGGACCGGTTTGACACCGACTGGTGGATGGTGGTTAGGAAAAATAATTCATAGGTACTTGTCTTCTTGCTGACTTTTTAAAACAAATTCAAAAGTAGTGTTGCTCGAGGACGAGCAATATTCAAGCTTAGGGGTGTGATGTATGCACAAATTGTCGTTATTTTGGTATCTAATTTGGTTATTTTCTGTGTCATTTGTGCTTAATTGAATATCTTTTTAATACATATTTTACCAAATTAGTAAAAATCACTTGTGCATCATTTCTAATATTTTTACATGTATTTTACATGCATTTTACATGTTTTAATTATTATAATAATTATTTGATTTTATTCATTGATTATTTTGTTGCAGATAATTATTATTTACTGGAACAAAGTCGATACCATCGACTTGCAACTCGATGGTAGCGACATGGCATCAGAGTACAAATATTTTTTGCTCCAGATTGAAAAGGAAAAGGACGTTTTACTGTGAAGAAGTCGATACCATCGACTTCCAACTCGATACCATCGACTCAGACGTTGCGGACGAAATTTAAATATGTTAAATCTAACACATGTTTGTATTAAAAATTGTATTTTTAGGTTTCCTCTTGACCTAAACATATACGATGGCTATAAAAGGCACCATTAGAACCGCAATTGGGAGATCTATCGGTGGGGGACGATACGGCAGCCGAACGGAGGGAGAAAAGTAGAGGAACCCTACACGGAAGACCTCGGAGGCGTTTTGGCGGCGGAAACGACGGCAAATTCTCTCCATCTTCTCCAGATCCACTCTTTAACACTTTCTCCAATTTACTGTATCTCGAAATTCATGTTTTACATCTTTTTGAGTTACTGTGATACCATGTCGTCTATTTTCGGCTAAAAGTCGTAATTCTTTAGGACCGGGAGTAGCCCGGGTAATCCTTGTATGATACTTTTTGCATAGTTTATCATAATTTGTCTCTCAAATCCGTGGTATGATGTCGTTTTCTCCATTATATCATTATGATTGATCACCCTAATGATAATCTAATACCTTTAATTACTTTGAAAGAAGAATTAATGGTTGAAAAGAGACGATAATCACATTAACTAATAAATCCTTTGAACAAGGTGATGTACAGTTAATGGTGGAAACCCAGAGTATGATCTTCATGAACCTAGTTTAGGGTATAAGTTACTACTACCGTGGAACCGACCTAGATTTAGGTAGTGAATTGTATCACGACAGTGAACAATTCTGACTACAGGCCACTACCCAGAATGAGAGACATATTTGATTAACTATATAGAAATAAATACAATGAGAACCCGCGGTGAAACCGCAATCCTAAAGATTCTCATCTAAATTGATTAAACTCAACATTTAATCGATTGTTTTGTTTCTTTTATTTTTATTTTCTTTTTCAATCAACTCTTGTTTTCGGCTTAGCTGATCAATCCTAATTAGTAATAGTCTTTAACCTCACAACTCCCCGTGTTCGATAACTTGGGACTCATAATCCCATATTACTTCGACACGTACACTTGTGTATTACACGCACGTTATACGTGAGTCAACCATATGGGGTCAAGCACACACCTTATTCCCGACATGATGTTGAGTATATATCCTAACCCGATATGATGTTGAAACTCAACATGGTGTTGTGAAACCCGATATGCATTGTAACCCCACATCCCTATTGGTTTGTACACTTGAGCTAGTTGTGACTAATTAGTTGTCCAACCTATTACTCATCACATGATAAAGGGTAGGATGATACCATGAAGGTTTGTGATGGGATATGAGCATAAGGGTTAAAATTGATATGCAAACCCTAAAGATAGAGTAATCTGATATGGATGCACAATATAGTGATGAAGATACACCTCTATACCTGATATGGAAGCATACCTACACCTCTATACCCAATATGGAGGAAGCACCTCAATCTAATACACTTGGTTGAGTGATACATGTAGTATGTTATGTCAAATGATACTTTAAGACATAAAGAGTTTAATGCATTTTGGTAAATATGGGCCAATGTACCTTGAGAGAAGGATTGAGCCAACCTCATGGAGTATGATGTAATCAATATCCTAGTCGGGATGCAAGAGAAACTTATACTTTCTTAATACTCATTTAATGAGTATACATTGATACTCCTAATATGTGTGGAGTCTGAATTAGGGTTGTGATTCTTGATGAATGTACTTGAAAACCATAATCGGTTTAAAAAGGGAAACATTAACCCTAATGAAGGGTAATGATATGATTTGAAACCACAATTGGTTAATAAAGGGAAACCCTATTAAAAACATGCTGGTATCATGAGGTAATGACCATAGCTAAGTATGAGCTATGATGTTTCATATAATACATATTATATGGGTCTTGTAAGTCATGAGAAATACGTGTACAACAATTATAATGTTATATAGGTCTTATGACCTAGAGATGGTTGTTGCCTAGTGAGTGGTGACAAAATGTTTATATAGGTCTTATGACCTAGAGTTGGATGTTGCCTAGTGAGAGGTGATAAGATGTTTATAAAAGTCTCATGATCTAGAGATTGATGTAAGAGATGTCAATGTTCAAAATAAATTAGAGAAATGGAAATCATGTAACATTATAATAATAATAATATAAATGGTTATACATATAATAATGAAATATTGGTCATACATGCTTTATAGTTATAGACTAGTGAGGGCTATAGTGTTTTGAATACGCTAAAATGAGATATGACGAATACATGTATCACATAATGGATGTGAATGGATATGATGGCTTGGCCAAGGTATAATGCCTAGTAAAGGTGATGTGGTATTCTATGAAGAGTTTAACGGATTGATATACCATAATGGAAGTAAAAGGGAAACATAAAGGAATCCTAACTACTATGGGATCCTTAGCAATGTGGCCATAGTCTCACAGGATTGGTATAATCCAATACCTGGCCGTACTCTCACATGATTGGTACAATCCAATACTTGGCTGTAATTTTACAGGATTGGTACAATCCAATACATGGTTGTAATCAAATAGGGTTGGTACAATACCTGGTTGTACTCCTACTATAATCTCACATGATTTGTACAATCCAATACCTAGTTATAATCACACGGAATTGGTATAATCCAATACATGGTCGTACTCTCACAAGATTGGTACAATCCAATACCTGACTGTAATTTCAGGATTGGTACAATCAAATATATGGCTGTAATTTTACAGGATTGGTACAATCCAATACCTGGTTGTACTCTTACAAGATTGGTATAAAGCTGGAACATGATGATGTATATTCACCACATTGGTAGAGATCAATATTTGGCTGGTAGATTGGCTGAGGCCGAAAATTGGAAATGTGAATGATTCATTGATATCATACCATGATAATATTGTCACAGAATAAGTTTGAGATGTTGGTATAGTATGATTGGTAAATAATATAATTGTTCTTCATATTCCTTATAAAGTGAATAGATGATTCACTGCTCTATCATAGACAGTTGCAATGCTTTAAGAGATAAGAATGTTCTAATCTGCTTATCAATAATGTCAAATCTTGCTTATTAATATAAAAGAACCTCTGCTCAGTTTTATACTGTTTACCTGTGATAATAACGTTGTTGGCAGTGAGTTATATCTCTCACTGGGACAATTGTCTCACCCTTTGGGATCCACAATTTTTAGGTGGATATGCACGAGGAGGTAGAAATTGTTCTGCAGAGGAAGGATAACAACATTAGGGACAACAGTAACAACTCAGGTTGAGTGTACTGTCTGTCGTATCTTGTAGATAGAAGTCCTATGTGTCGTCTTTGTACTCTCAGGTCCTTGGATTTAGTACATGATGGTTTTGTGAACAATCTGAGATTTTGGCTTGCATGCCTCGAGGTTTTATGTTGCTTCAGTATGTGTTTTGACAAAGCAACTGTTATATTTTGGTGTAGTGTATGTACAAAGTGAACTATGGTGTATATAAAGTTTTTGGTTCTTTCTTTAAGAGTTTTCTAGGAAATGGATCTCTTTGTAAAATAATTTTAAAATTTTAGTGATTTTGTTAATCCGCTGCTTATGATTATTTCGCATAAATAGTGATGATTTGGCTGTCAGTTTAGTGGCGATCATTTTAGAGTGTGTTAAGTTGGGTCCTTATAAATTTAAAAGTTTAATCCACTATGTGTTTCTGTTCACAAGGTTGCTTCTATTCGAAATCCAATGAGTAGTGTGTAATACCATTGGAAGGAACACACCAGGGTTTCAATGGGAATCTTGTTTTTGCTGTGACTTTGTGATACATATGGGATGATGAAATTGAGTTATGCTATCTATTAAGTTTCATAACTAGTATGATTTTGAGTGGCCAATTATCTTATGTTATCTCTAATAGTGTGCACCTTATTGACTATTATTTATATATAATATCGCATGATTAATGTTTGGGTTATTAATAACTGAATGTTTTTAAAATCATATTGTCTAATGAGAAACGTGAATATTTGATGAGAGAAGATAACCTTTAGATTGAGAATTAGTAGGAGAAATATTATGTTGCTTATGGGGAAAGGAAATGTGTATATCTAAAATATGTAATGAATGATAGGGTGAATGTGACTTATGGATTTATAGGTTTGTATTTACATGGAATTGATATGAATCATAAACCTTAATTTTGGACATATATATCTGTTGGCCTAGAAACTCGTCTAGATTTACTCATTAGGAGTAAATCTTGGATAGTTACCAGTTTGGGACTGTTCTTGAACACTTAATCTCACTTAGGATGTAAGTGTATAATGTATATTTAGTTTTCAAGATGTTTTTTCAGCACTTCCACATTTATTCTCTAAGTAAATATGTTGGTGGACATTTGCCCATCTACATTGGTGTACTTAGAAAACTGCAGGGAAATGTTGTCGAAATTTTCTTCAAAACCGAATACACATTATACACTTACTAATGTGATTAGGTGTTCAAGAATGGGATAGGTGGTGCACACATTCATTATTGAACCCTAAACCCTAAACCCTAATCTATAAACTATAAACCCTTATCCATAAATCCTACCTAATAAACCCTAATATGTAAATTCTAAACCTAATATGTAATCCTTAAATCCTAATATTTGTTTTCTATTCGATCATATAATGGATAGATCATGGATTTCCATTCCAAATTGCTGACCCCAGAGTTTATTATTGTTCTTGATCTGTTTATAAGATTTGTGAAGGAACATATGAAATGACTTGGAGATAGGTTCTATTGTCCATGTAGGCATTGCAGTAACAATGTAACATCCCCCAAGTGCAATCCATAAAACAATAGCACAGAAGCATGCACCATAAAGATCACAATCTGGGAACGACACAAATAGGTTATATCATTCATTTTAATAATAAAAATAACTTTTAAACAAGATGTGATTATATTGATTCTCATGTACACATTCTTTTCATGAAACTTACAACAAGAGCATTATACACGTTAAAACTAGTGAACTAGTTAGACCTCTTTGGATCACATTGATGGCGCCCCTCCAGGTCTTCAACTCATACATATATCCTCGAACTAGTCCTTGCATGTCAAATAACTTTATCCTTTAAGCTTGATCCTACCTACGGGCATCATGCCCCTAGCCATACATTCGAAAAATCGGTTGTAAGTGGTTGGATTTCAGTAAATATATGAAGATCACTTAACGTAAACTTGAAAACTGCTATAAACTTGAATAAACATGAATTATGGCTAAAGGATGCATTCACCACTTGATTAAAATTTCTTATTATGGCACCTACTCAATGAACATAAACATACCGAACACGCTAAAAGTGAATAGTCATCTGAACACACTGAATGTGAACAAGAACATAACATATCGAACACACTGAAAGTGAACAGTCATCTGAACACACTGAAAGTGAACAGGAACACAACATACAGAACATACTGAAAGTGAATAGTCATCTGAACACACTGAAAGTGAATAGGAACATAACATACCAAACACACTGAAAGTAAACAGTCATCTGAACACACTGAAAGTGAACATAATTGGGTTGGAACCCACTAAAATGAAGGGGGCTCATAAGGCACCAACCTTCCATAAAAACGTTCATGAGTAGGGCCTAACTGTATGTTCTTAATATGTTCTGATATGATCTTATCTTACATAGGTTTTTTCACCCATAATCACATTACTAATATCAAACATGACGAGGCATATTCTTTAACTAATTTGACCTTATCTTACTTATGATTTTTACCCATAATTGCCTTCTGGTCTTAAACATGAAGAGGTATATTCTTCTAACTTATCTAATCTGAACATATAACATGTATGCAGTAAATCTAATAAGATGTGTATATTTGAATACCTCTTAGAACATTAAGGAGCTCACATGATAACATATATAACATGAACTTAAAACACAATTAAGAGAGAAAAACGGTATGAGTGCAATATATGAAACACAAGACATGAACTACTTACCTGGTCCAGTATGAACACCCACTCCTAGTTTTTGATCTCACGACTTTAGTGTTCCGGTAATTATAACCCAAAATCCTAATTACTTTCTCATTAACCCTAACTAGGTTAAGTCTTGATGTCTGAGAAACCAGAATCTGAATTGTGACTCATAACCTGGCCCAATGGCTAGATGTAAAAAAACTAATCAAAAATCATATAAAGTTTGTATCTTTCTGAGCTATTCATTTTCTATTATTTATGCAAGTTAAGGATATTATTTGACTAATTAGACATGTATTACCTTGCTCATCATTACTAGGGTCGAAGGGGGGTCCGCCTTAGGCGGGATCCGCTCGACCCGCCCAGGAGCCCCGCTCCTTTCTTTGTCTGGTTCACGAAACTCCACTGTTGCCGGCTGCCTTAGGCGACACGCTCAAGCTCCTGCGGACCAGCCAGCTATGGCGGCTGTGCTCAAACCTGTGCCCCGTCTGAACTTGTGCAGGGTTCTCTGATATGGGGCTCGACAGACGAACTCGGCTACTCTGATTTAACCGTCTGCAGATCGTGTACAGGAAGACGGCACACCCCTGTTCTGAACAGAGAAAACAGAGGATGGCATTATGGCAATAGGGAAACCAACATTTGACTTTTTGGCACGGATTCCTGCCCTGCGACCTGATGCTATTTGAGGGGTGCCTCTACTTCCGGCGCATGACAGTTCCAGTCCCGGCCCTGGCATTGATTCCCGGGATCATCTTCTATGGCAGGAACAATTCTGTCGTCGTTTCTTCTCAATAAGGAATTGTCCATGCCTATTATAGCGTTGCTGCTGGCTGCATGTTCAGATATGTTCCTCCACAGGTTTAATGATGTACCTATCAAGGAGCATGGTGGGAGGCTGAAGGGCGATCTCCCCCAAACTCCAAGGACGACCTCTATATATACTAGTCTTCCTGGATGGAAACTCCTCACTATCGTAGACTACGTTGAAGATAACCTCCACAAAAACTGACCCCTTGAACGTATGATACAGATGGGTCTCCTTGGGGTGACATAAAATTAGCTGGATTCCTTACCACTTCATCTTTAAATAACCACATAACGCCAACAGAATTCTGAACCTTCTCAACTTTCTTTAGGTAGTTGATAATCTCCAACCGTTTTAAATTCGAATTAAGGATTATCTTCACCATGTTATCATTATATATTACTAGCTACGCCTCATAATCAGAAAGTAATGTATAAGAAAAAGACAAAATACTCTTATTTCAAATGATGCCATGAAGCTCTTAAAATTTCACAAACTTTATGGAAGCTTTATGTCTTTGTGTGACATTGCTTGGCTAGGTTTTTGGATCATTTGATTTACAAATACATTTCATTATGGTCACTAAAACATATTGAACATATTTCACTTAGTTATCCACTAAATCAACTTTTAAGAAGAACCTCAACATATATTTGATGATGCCCTTACGTAGAAAAAGAATGAGTTTGATCATCAATTCGACCATGTTAACTTAGATCTGCAGTACTTCATAAATATAAAGAAATAATTTAGAACCGATATTGTACATCGCTCACCATCATAAGAATTATTCACTTGATGCAAGATATATGGTAATCACCTTAGAGTTTCAATGTAACATAACTCGTTTGATTGAATCCCTAGTCAGGTTTTAAGCCTGATGGTGTCCTTGATCCACTTGAAACAAGATGTTACAAACAACTTGAAAGTCAACACTGTTGGTAAAATCAAAAGTCATGTCATGTGCAGTAGGATTGTACAAGCCTATACAGAATGGTACTGACATAGAGAGATTCCAACCATGAGATCAGTAGATGTCGATAGTAGTACATGTACTGAAGAAGAAATTGTCGTCGATGGTGTAGATGTGAATGAAATGATTTCGATAGACATGGTTGATACGGTGCTAGATAGTTGAGGGGTAGAGCACACCAATCCACCTTCCTTATTTAGAAGCATTATGTATGTTGCTGAGAGACTGTTATACAAAGGATGTACTAAGTTTATGAAGTTGAGTGTTGGGTTGAGATTGTATATTCTGAAGGCTAACAATAGATGGAGCGACAAAAGCTTCTTATCATTGTTGTCTTTGTTGAAATGAATTCTTCCTAAAGGCAACGAGCTTTGAATATCAACATACAAATTAAAGAAAATATTATGCCCAATGGGAATGAAGGCTAAGAAGATACATGCATGACTGAATGACTGTGTGTTATTCCAAAAGTACTATGTCAATTTGAAAGATTGTTCATAAATGAAGGGCGTCAAAGTATGAAATGAAGACATCGGGGAAGTCCAAAACTGACTCTCCTGCCAAGGTGATGTGGTGTCACCCAATAATACCATGGCTTCAAAGCTTGTTTGTCAATACCATGGATGCGGAGAATTTAAGGTGGCATGCAGAGGAAGAGAAAAGTAATGATGGCATCCTACGACATGTGTTTCATTCCCCATAGTAGAAGAAGATTGATTTATTATATCCTGAATTTGGTAAAGAAGTCATGATCTAAGACTTGGGCTTTGTACCTAAGAGATGAATCCATATGGTACATTGAGAACCCAACATAGCACTTGGCCTACTATGATTGTTATATACAATCTTCCTCTCTGATTGTGTATGAAAAATAAGTATGGTATGCTATCGTTGTTGATATTGGGTTCTAAACAACCTGGAAATGATATTAATGTTTATCTTGAACCTTTTATTGGTGACTTAAAGAAACTCTGGGGATAAGGTGTGATGATCTATGATGCTTTGCGTAGAGAGACATTCCAATCCCATGCTTTGTTGTTTTGCATTATTAATGACTTTCCAATATATGGGAGTTTGTTTTTGGGCCATCGGAATATAAGTGCAAATCTATCCTAAAAGGGGGATTATTAGAAGAAAAGGTACATGAGATGATTGCAACGGGTATAGAGGAAGCAATAAGAAAGTATCATTCTTCTCAAATAATGCATGTGGCGCCCCGCTCTTCATAAGAGGTTGACCCTCCTACGAAAAAGGTGGTTGTGAGTAATCCCATTGACCCACCACCTAACACACTTGTTGTAAGTATTTTTATGACATAGTAGTCTTTCATAATGATATATTTAGGTATATATATAACACTCTATGAAAAATTGTAGGTGTTGAGTCTATGTCATCTTAAATTACAAGAATGTATCATTTCTGTGGGCAAGGCTTACCCACCCCTTGCAGGTGACACAATTTATGGTGCTCTAGTGCCCGCCGATACGGTTCGCATGACTGTAAGGCTTGTCTACACCCCTTGGAGCAAACTGCACTACCATATGACCACACCAAGCATAAGACGATAGGTGAAATAGAAGGCGGCGTTATAATGTGGACTAAAGTAGTTGTTGTCTATACCGATGTATGCTAAATTTACATTCAATTTGTATTTGTATATACATGAAAATTGATATGATATTATATATGCATGACACAATGATTAAGAAACCCCTTAGAGCTCGTGCTTCACCTCCACCTCATCCTAAATTAACTGGTTGACTTACAAAGGACCTATTCGACTCTGTAGGTCCTCATTGCAAGGTTATGGTAGTATGGATAGGCGAACATGAAGAAGGGGCACCTATGATGGTCCATATAAAGGAGGATGTCATAGGTCGTCTTCATGATACTAGTATATTTTTGCAAGATGTTTTAGAGATATTTAATTATACTTGGTTGAATACATTTTTGATATAACTTTGTATATGGTGAGATATTACATAGATAAATACCACATTTTATGTATATTGATCTATTTTATTATATATTAACGCATACATGATATATATTTTGCAACCACTTACATAGTGTCTATATAGAGTTTACACTGCCTCATGTGGCATTTCTACTTCTATCATTGATTAATCGTGTAGTTAAAGACACATCATCTATTATCCAATGCCACTCTACTACATTTAAATATTTTAGTAAAGTGAAAAAGAGCATGATGTCATCTATGTATAATGTAGTGTAAGTTTACTTACTTTGCTTATAATTTTGATTTCATTTCATTGTGGATTTTAAGTTTTATTTTGTATGCCTTCTTTTCACTCAGGAATAACCATTGGGTGTTATTTCTTATTGTCCATGTGATGCTAAGTGTGTGTTTTCTATATCATAAGGGTGATGAAGTAGACAGTGGGGGACACGAATTGAAAAAGGCATTATTCACATGAGTAAATTTTATATTTATATATATTAACATATATTATTACATTACTATTTGCTAATGCAATTTAATGAGTTACATTAATGTATAGGACTGTAAATGATTCCAAAAAGGTTGGAGGAATAGTGGACAATAAAAAGAAAGTGATAGTTTGGAAGAATGTTGAGGTAGTTTTCTAATACAAATACATATTTTTGCCAACTATGCTTACTTTTACTTATTCACGGTTGGTATGTTGAAATTTATAGTGTCCTATACAAGACAATGGTTGGGCATGCAGATACTACATGATGTGGTATATGAAGTTATTGTCTAATATGGGGCATTAGGCATCAACCGCATACAAAATATAATCTATATATAGTCTTGATCATGATAAGTATATATTATCATTAGTTAATATGAAAATATCAAACTTATTAATTATATACATCATTCTCTTTGTAGATGTTTAAAATGAAAGACTTCAATATGATAGAAAATCTAGATGACATATGAAATCTCTATACATCAGAATAAGCAGATGAGATACGAGAACAATGGGCACAAGCCTTCATTAAGGATGTCAACTTTGAATTTGATTGTGATTAAAGAATGACTTTTCTAAATTTTGATGTAATTATTTCTATATATATTTGGTGCTTATGCTTTTTCAAAAATTTGATGTGAGTAAATTATTGATGCATATGTGAATGATGATTATATAATGTGTACAAATGTGAAGATGAATATATACGATGATAATTGTGTTTCTACATATCATGAGAATGCAGTTGGTGCATATGTGGATGAATGTTGAAATGAATGAAATAAGAATTATGTTTAAACATGTGATGAGAATGGAATAGGAGAATGGATATTGTATGTGGGTGGATTGTGTTTGTTATTGTAGGTTTTTTTGGTTGTTTGTTGGCATGTGGTTAAGCTGACTGATAGGGTGTTGTTAACTTATAGTTCATAATTGAGTTTTAAACTGCTAGTTCAGCATCGTGTTGACCAGCCAAACAACAGGTCTGTGAACCTACTATTGTAAAATAACAAAATTTTATCATTGGTTGTCTTAAATCTGGTAAGGTCTTCAACTTTGGTTTAGGGCGTAAAACAAACATTATAGGACTAAACCAGAATGGTCGCGCCGGACAACATGATTGTTCTTGGAAACACGACCATAGTCATTGGTTTCTATTAAGTGGCCATCACTCTATATCTTAATTTTTGGGTGTAAGTGGAGAAACCAACAAAAAAGAGACATTTTCCATTTACAAATGTGACATGTATGGACCAACAATGTTGGTGCATCTTATACAACTGACGGTGAAGACACAAACACGTGTTAGTTCGATTTATCATAGTAATCAAGGCTTGATCTCCGTCGCCACTTTGTGCATCCCCTTAGAACCGACATCTTAGACATGTAACTATAGTGTTGCACACTTGTGTGTTGTTTTATAACCGACGTCACATGTTCATTTTAACTAACACTAGAGGTCTTTTATGTACTAGTGGTTGTTGTATTTTTCTTATCTTCTTAGTATGATATACAATTTGTAAATTTTGGATTACAAGTAAACTCTGACATAGTCAATGGTGGATTTAGTATACTCTTATTTATGATGGAAATTTCAATTGTTGTTTGATAATCTTATTTGGTAGACATGTCTTATATGTAACTTAGTTTCAAGACTCCATGATATATTCTCGATCCAATTAGTGAGGTTGCAGATGGATAATTAAGAAGTGGGGATTTGATTAACTAAATTCTATTATGATTTATTAACTTAATGTCATAAATTAGATGTAACTAAATCTAGAATCATATGAATTACTTGGTTTTCTACTCTTTTATTCGTAAATTAAACATTTCATAATCTAATGTTTATACATATTTCTTATCTCAAGCGGGATGTTTTAACTTTCTAAGGATGTACATGATCTCATGTGGTTGTTTCACATGTGTATCGGTATAATTATTTCTAGGTCATGATAAAGAAGAGTAAATTAAATAATCTTTTATAGACTATGCATGTAGTCTCATTTTCTCAGCTTTAGTTGTATACCAAATTTTCTACTTTCATTTACCTGTAATTTCAATTTTATTGAACTACATATGAGTTATAAGATATGAATTTAAAAATTTTAATTGATACATGAACTAGTGGATTTATATTTTATATGAAATTTATTTTACTAGTTTTTATAAATAGTAAAAAAGTACCCATATTTCATGTGTATAGCTTAGATTGTGCTTGTTCGGGATCTGGTGTTTTGTTTCTCAAGCAAGGTTGATATTTATGCTAATAAAAAGGGAGGTCCCTACAACATGTATCATTAGTTTTTGGCCCAAGGCAAAATGGACACACTATATTGTAACAAGTTCTATATATTCTAAACTCTTCTGCATCTCAACAGTTAGGCATTTAAAGTATACTTAAGTTGGAAGTACAATTACATGGATGCACATTGCAAAACAGAATTTTATTTTTCCAAATTCTATGTAAATCATATATAAGTTTATTTATTTTATGCTTTTATTAAGACTTAGTTTTTATGAGTGAACTAACTTGACTATCCTTATCTATATCCATTGATATCCATCGGGGTTGTTCTTTTATTGATAAATGTGACAGCCAACCCTAAGATAAACATATAGCATTGCTAAATTTCAGTAATCCATGAAAATAAAGCCATATACATAAATATAAATAAATCCTAACAAACATAAACAAAAATAAAATGCAAGAAGAAGCTTAATTAATTTTTTTAGCATGACATATATTCAAAATCATAATCAAAGACTAATATCTTACATTCAACTAATATCTTGTACATAATTCATCATATGTAACCTAGTCACAACTTGTTAATACAAAAGGTATTTTCGTTCAAATCTACAACAATTTGTCACCATACTTCATCCTATAAAACACCACATCAAGGACTTGAGTTTATATTGAAGACTAGACACCAACATACCCAAAGATCCCCGTCTTGCACTCACTTTCACCTTGAGTAAAGTGACTCCAAACTAGCAAAGTACTAAAAATAAAGTTGACAACCAAAAAAGATAGAAAAATTATGATAGGGATAACAAAGTCCCAATAAGAGATAAATCATTTGCAAAGTAAAGAATATATGCAAAGTCTATTATATGTATTCCATTAGAAAGTTCAAAATAGAAAATACTATAAATTTGGCATCTTACAATAATATCAGAAATATAAAAGCCACAAGTATTTTATAAACAACAAAGTATCTACACAGTTGATGTTAAGAGACTTCTTTACCAATACTAAAAACCCATGAGTATTTTATAACATAAGGGTTAACATACTCAATGTGAAGTCATCTAGCCCACCATTAGGGATTTTAGGGTGATCTAGTCTCTTTAAGATTATGACACGCCTTGTCTACTGAAAATATAAAGGAGTGGATCATCATATTGAGGAATACATAATTATCAAGTATGTCCTAGGTACTATAGTCACATCACCTATCATATCATATTGGCATGACTGTCAAATAACACGATATCACTTTTTTTAACATGACTGTAGTATAACAATAGAACCTATTGCCTCAAAGACACTCATATATATGAGTGACTTTAGTGAACCAAGATGATCATTACTCATATGGATTATTTTCAAACCACTTATATTCCACTATATATGACTCTGAGTGTCTTCTCAATCCATGGATTGATACAATGATACCCATTTATATTCCTCAACTTTAAAACAATAGGGAAGTTGTACAATTACATGGAATTACATGATTAGGGTTTCATTGATTAACTAATTTTATTACACATGATAAAATGGGAAAGTAAATTCACCATGTCATTTTTTGATACATATATATTTATAGAAATAGAAGAAAAAAAACCCTAATTTAGATCAACAAGTTCATTCAAAGCAACAAAATTTCTAATTCTAGTGATACACATGGTATACCACAATTAGTTATCAAAATCCACCACTAATAATTGTAATATCATATCATCTCAATAGGTAACAACTTCAGAGACATTTCTTAAGAAATTCCATTATTTGAAATTAGTATGCTATAATTGGGAACATGCATCAACACTAGCAAATTAGAATGGTATACATGCTAAGATGATAACTTTCATAAAAATGGTAGTAAAGAGATCATATTTCATATAAGAACCAAACATTATAGTAGATAAGAAGATAAATTTTGGATTCCCAAGTATCAACCGAAATTATCATCATATTTACACAATTTACCATGCATCCAGGTAATAATATATGGCAATACTTAGAAATTACACCCGTGATTACTACTAAGAGGCTAAATAATTGTCTTTGTGGAAGAACATAGCTTCACCAAGTTGGGGGGAGAAACTTTGGTGTGGAAGATCCTTCGTTTAAGATCTAAACATTCATTCTTACATGCACTAACTCCAAATAAGACAAAGAGGGACTATATAAGGGAATTTAGATTGACAAACATGATTTCAACCATGGAACATGGAAAACTTTGTACAAGAAGTTATAGAGGAGATAAAAATGAAGAAAGGATGTGAAGGAAATATGAAACTTACATGGATGCATTCTATACTAGATTGAGATGGTATTTCCCAAGTTGAACCTTTGTTATTATTAATAAATCACCAACATACATGATATTTTTTTATCAAAATAGACTTCCTCCAACTTCAACATGTACTTTTTTATCTTAAAAAGATGTTTCAAAGCTTTAGGAGTTGAAGAGAGTCTATATATGGGTAGGTTCATGTATGAATTTCAAATCATCCTAGAAAACAATTTTCAATAATTATACATGATGCTTCAACCACCAATTGGCCACTTCAACCACTTCTCAGCCATCTCTTACCTAAAAACCTAGTCAAAGTGCTCCACAATTTCTCTCTTTGACCATCCATCAAGCCAACACAACCTCAACAACCCCATTTTGACCCAAAGTAGGTCACATAGGCCAAACTTTGACTACATTTTGGATAGTCACCTCCGAGCTGAACCATACTCATAACATCCAATTTTGTGAATACTAGTAAATGCACATGCTTTGCACATGACTCTTACAAATATTTTATTTGATAAATAAGACAAATATGTGTACATAAACATGTGTATATAAACTATTAGGATAAAATAAAGTACTTTTTTTATAGAGGACCATAATTAAAATAGTATATTTGTATAGTATTTCATATTTTTATTGTTTTTCACTATGATAACATAAACTACTCATGATAACTACTATATTAATTGATAAACATTTTTTATTTATTTTTCATCCTACTTTATTAAAAATTTCCCATGTATTGGACAATTTTTTTCTCCTTATCTGGATTACATATTCAATTTTTTTAATCTCTTTAGCAATTTGTTTGTTAGAAGATGATATTTTTCATCTTTTTGACATGTCTATTTTAATTCTATTCACTACTTTTGTAATGTTCTAATTTTCTCCCATATGACTTTAATATATAAACTTCTTCTAGCTTTTATGTCAATATGATCATTAAGCTCTTACTTCATAACGACGTGCATTATCGATATGCATGCATGTGTAGTTCAAGTTATTGTTTAAAAGTTTCATTATAACCTTTCTATGAATGATTATATGTTGTTAAGATTATTAAATAGATGTTTTTTTAATTTATAATATTTATCATCCTTAAATTAACAAAATTATATACAAGATGTTTTGGAATCCCATTATGTAAGACAACACTTTTACCATAACTTTATAATAGTTCATAAATAGAAATTTAGTTAATTTTTCTACTTCGTTTGAGAATAAACATGTGCATACTATTTTAGTAATATTATCATCTATATTTAAATTGTGATAATATCCATTTAGATATTAAAAATGTATTTATGAATTGCATTTCTTATAAGATTAGTTTAGAAACAAACTATCGGTTAACTTTGTTTAGTTAGGATGAATAATGTACATAATAATTCCACTTGGTTCTATGTTCTTCATCATTTTCAAACTAATTTATTTTAGTAACAATATCACAATATGTAGAACATAACTTTTGGTATAGTGATACAATCATTACAATTTTCTTTTCTAGTGAATATATGGTAATAAAATTAGACAAATAAAATCTCTTATAATGTCTATATTTTATGACGAGTATAGTTATAAATAAGAATCATTAAAAAGGTATTAAGATAATCATGGTACATGAGAAAAATCAACTTTCTAAAAACTCCACATTCTTAGAGTGAAAATATCCATAAAGGAAGTGTAGGACAACATTTATTCTGAAATATGTGATAAAATTTAACTGTTAGCATTCTTAGTTAACTATAACCAACTTCAACAACCAATGAAGTGGCACCCTAGTGGTAAAATTGATGATGTAAGACCAAGAGGTCATGAGTGTTCAAACCCAGGTGATGGGATGAATGAATCACCAATTGTTTTTAAGAAATAACCAACTTCAACAATAAGATAAGTTATGAATGGGTCTGAGGTTCAAGCTACAAAATGACTTGAATAGAATCACCAATTTTTTCAAAGAAAATGTGCATATAAGTTCTTATACATAAATATATAAAAGGAAAGTATATGAAACACTTCTATCCTAGTATCTAAGTTGAAAGGTAAATAATAAAGAAAGTAGAAACAATAATAACTTCACCGTAAATATGTTGCAACATGGATTCTATCCCCCATGACGTCCCTAATTGCAACCTAGGATACGATATAAATATTATAAACTATACAATTACCATATCAATAGGCTCTCGTGAAATGAAGGTGAGTGCCTAAATTTTGGGGTACGAAACAAATAATACAATCTCATAGAACTATGATAGGAATAATATATAGAAAGCTAAATGTTAGAACAAGTTTGTATAGAAAAATAAATAAAACATTCTAACTCCATAGGTATTGTAAGCATATGCTACTATGTTATCAATATAGTTTTAAAAATATGTTTCATATAGTATGTAATAAACAGTTTAATTTTGAAAATACTCCAAATAAACTTCATGATAGTGTAGTAAGAATATTTGATAGAATTAGGAGAATGACGTCTATAGTATATCATCAACTTTTGATTTATCTCAACATGTAGATAATTTGATTCTAAGTTTTTCTTTGCAAACTTAAATTACAGTGTAAGTGAGAAAACGTTGTTTAAATATATTATCTTTTATATTTACACACAATAAGGTAATAGTACAACTTCCATACTATGGAATGAATATATGTGGAAATCTTATTTTATTTCTACTCAATAATCATGCCAATTGAAAATTTTATTAAAAGGATACTTTAAAGTTAGTATCCATTTATTTTGACCTATTATAAATCTAAACATGATTTCCATTAAATTTGATAAAGTATAATTTATGATAGTAAGTCCATTTTCAAACAAAGTCATACAGTAGATATAATTTTAGATCTCTAAAATTTGTGTATTTGAATATTTATAGATCATGTTAAATAGGTCCAAAAAAGAAATATATTTATGTAATTCAACATCTTACTATTGAGAAAGATTTGTCTTTGTACAACTTGTTGAGCATAGCATGATTACCATAATAAGTTCTGGATAGTTGTTCAGAATTCAATAAAGTATAATTACATTTTGTGACCATTGTCAAATTACATGACAAATTCATAAAATTAAGTTTTCACCATCTCATTTTTTTATAATCGACTTGTTGAGCATAAATCACTAAAATAATATGGTTCTCAATATTTGTTAAAAATTCAATATAAGTATAGTAACATTTTATTTCGATTGTCACATTACATAACGAATTAAAAAAAATAATTTTATATCGTTTCATAACAAAAAATTGTATATTAATGATAAAATATTATTTTTAATATAATTGAGTCGTTATTTTATGGTATCTTTAATTTGGTAATTTTATATTCTTCCTATGTCCACATTATTTTTCACTTCATATCTAGCACAATAAAAATCATAGATGGAAATACCTATATTGTAATGTTATTAGAAGAATTGCATCAAGTTATATATTAAATTGAGCTTGCAATTAACATCTTCAAAAATTGAAGATCAATAGTTCATTTTTATAATAAATAATTCAAATAATCAGTAGCATTTGGATATATTGTAGGGTTACATTTTTTATACATTTAAATATCTACATTCAATAACTATACTATATTTAAATAATGGGAGAAAGAACAGCTCTTTAAGAATGTAAAGGAGTACACACTACTTTACGAACCATAACCAAAAATGCACACATTCTATGCCCAAACTAAACGCTAAAGAAGATTATCCAACTAAATAATCTCTAACCAAAATGAGTAGCGATAGTGACCCTATTTGCCTCTTCTACTCAAAACAATATTGTACTTTAGATCATACATTCAGAAACCATGAGCCTCATGATGCATCATGCCAGTTGGTTGAGGATCATATTGGAAACTATGAAGAACTATAGTGGTCCTACATCCTTCTACAAATAGAAATACATGCCACACAAAAATTTTTGCACTCAGATCAGCCATGGATGACACAGGGATAAAGTTGTTGTAGTGCTAGAAACATTTGCTGAAGTGTGATTTTGTGAGTAGAACAAAAAAATTGAGATAGAAGTATAGATATGGGTGATTTTTTGGTTGAAGAGATTGTTATTGTGATGAAGAATGACAACAATTCATCTTTGAAAACCTCATCTTTTTTAGCAAGTTGACAACCGAATGATATAATTCTCTTGGTTCATTTCGTCAAAATTCACAAAAGTTAATCCAAATGACGGTCAAGTGTCTAGAAACAAAAGATCATGTACTATACCTTCTAGCCATTGTTCATCTCACTTTAACCATTTTTCGTGGATTGGACCTTCTAGCCATTGTTCTTCACAACCACAAAGTTCCACGAGGGGAATATATGAGAGTTGTTAATTGATGACAAACATGAGATTCTTAAAGACCTTGGAGGAGAAGTGGCTTTGATTCTTGTTTTCTTAATGACAAGTGCTAAATTATCTTTCTTGACCCAATCTTTTGAAGCCTTGTCAAATCAAGATTTCTGGATAGTAGCTTTTGTAAGTGAAAATAGAAATTCCACTTTTCATTGACGACCAAAAATAGGGATCAAACCAAAGGTCTAGTGGGTTGAAGAGAGGTAGTGTTAGGTAAATGAATAGATGGATTGTTTAGTCTTCTAGCAAGACTAAATAAAGCTACAAGGTTACCAAAAGAAATAAAAATAAAGCTACAAATATGCTGTATTTACTTCCAAATCAATAACAATACCCATGATAATATGGTGTACATTATTATTTATTTAGGTCCACGATAGATCTAAGATTGGTAGTAATATCTATGGGATTAAGAGAGAAAAATTTCCCACATTGTATCTCAGATGCCCAGTAGAATATACAAGATAATGTCGAGGGAGAATTCTCTGGATACAATACTATTACATCACACAGGAGAACCCATTAGGTGTGTCAATTGTAACAGGTGAAGTGGAGATAGGCTTTGTGATGATGTTGGCAGGATCACAACATGACAATTGGAAGATACCAAGGGCTATGTCACATGAGAATGGGCCTAGCTGATCGACAATCTTGTTGCACTAAAACCTGCTCCGACGCCTGTAGAATGTAGAGCTAACCATGCCTTCGCTGGCTTCAGTGTTTATCTCTCTAGTGCTACTATGGTATGTTGGTTTCTCTACTATAGTCCTCCCTACCTACATGGACTTGGTAACAATATTGTTGTCTTTGCATTAAAAAATGTTATCATTTCCACATTCAATGTCGGACATTTTGAGAATTTTATGTATAGCAACGTTATAATTCTGGTTGTACTGTACACTTCACACACGGGGTTCAAATAGCGATGTATTGCATGTTCCAACCTTCCTTCAACACTTCCTTAGAAACTGATGAAGATGAGTAGAAAGGGGGACTTGAGCATTGTGAGTGCGCTACAAAGGCGGCTACGCAAATGATATGTTTAACGACACGTTTTGCACAGAATTATAATCTGCAACACTTATGTATTTGTAAAATAATGGCACGTCTGAATCCTCAACATACATGCATTTAATAGATCAAAGATTTTTAATGTGAGTTTGCAAAATCAAAATGAAAGATCATTCTGTTTTTTTATTATATGTATCTCGTGATATTTCAGAAAAGATAGCAAAATTCAAGGAACGAAATACTTTTTAGGGAAATATATATATAACAAAACATGATTTATGTGTAAGAATATGAGTCAAAACTGTATGAACCAACCAGTATGTATTAAAGACTTACAGTGAAGTGAAAAAAAAATGATGGAATAGAGTTTGCTTGTGCACGTTGGTACTTGTTCAGTTTGAAGAATTGACAAATGATCCTACTCGTGAGGCCATTCTCTACGACGCATACTTCCAGCAATTCTTTTCCAAGAACCTACTCAAATTCCCCTCTTCCTTCATCTCCACGCTCAGCGTTCTTGACTCTACAGATCACCTGTAGTCAGCGTGAGTATTCAAGGCTTCATGTGCAGTTGGTATACTTCCCCAGCAAGTGTTCATGGCGGTCCTTCAAATTGTAGAATTAGTTTCGAAAAATGTGACAGCTAGAGTTCTCAAACACTCAAACTTCTTGGCATTGTCGGCAAGGGGATCAGCATGAATAATGAGATGGACGAGCATGCAGGAAAACCCGGGGGGCACGCCATCACATCAAGGGGAAAAATTCACCCCACGATATTGTCAACTATTCAATCCGTAGATATTTTCTTGGTTTACTCTAACGATATATCTCTCTGTATCATATTATTTCAACAGCCATGCATATTTCTTGTCCGTCTCTGCTCTCCCTCCGGCCCGTCGATCGATTCTAGCTGGGATTCATAGACGGAATAAAAGGTGCAAAAGCGGGTGAGGGCATCCGTGTAGATCGTAATAACAATCTTCACCTTGGAAAAACATTTGCTGTCATTGATAACATGCCAACGGCGGGCCATGCGTGTAGGCTACACACAGGTGATTATAGCTGGCAGTCAGTATATATAGCAGCATTGCAGGCGTATTTCTAGTAGTCTACCATAATATTGGTAGTGATCAGCGGTGGGGGGACTGACTTCCTCTCTGGTTTCCTGCCATGGTGGCATGTTGCATGAGGTTCCTGCAGTAGCTGCACGCTGTTTGCTAAGGGGACGTTTGTTTAGCGGGGATTGGATCGGGCTGTTTGCTAAGGGGACGTTTGTTTAGCCGGGATTGGATCGGCTTTGTAAATTCGACATGGTAAATTTTAAGTTTGGTTTGCTGGAGGAGGATAAATCTAAAAATGTAGGACTTTTAATTATACAGTGAGTGTGGGAGATTGATTTCCATCTCAGATCTGCTGGACACCATCCTCCAGCTGGAACGCGCTCGCTTCACGTCCCTCCACTTGGGTGTCCATTGTTTCAACTTTTGTTGGTTCCTCCGTCCTCGGCCGCTCAGGGCAGGGCCAGTCCGTCCTCTTTTTTCATCTTTCACGAAACTACCTCTCTCTTCTATTGTTTCTTTCTCATCTGAAGCCGCTATTATCTAGCGTCCGCCCTCTCTCATTTGTGAAATACCAGTTTCAGTTCATCCTGCAAGCCAAAATTAAACTTTTGATTGATCAGATTACTTAAATTCCATATAATCCCACTCATGTATCTTTACAATCTTGAATTCATTAAAATCTAGAGAAATCTGTGAAACCAAGCGTCCCCTAAAGAAGAATGCAAGACCGCCTATTTTATAGATTCAATGCCCTACGAGATAACATGGAAGAGAACTGTGAGCACGGGAAAGGAGGATATACATATGGTTGATATATATACGGCACGTTTGGTTAGCCGGATTTACTGAAATCTTGTATTCTGTCCATCCTGTATTACTGAAATGTTGCATTCTCAAAATCCCGCAAAGTAAAATTTTATGTTTGGTTTGCTAGATTTTGTAAGTGTGGGATTTTTTTTTCGTGTCTACCATCTTGCCCATGATGGATTTTGGCATCCGGGAGAATTTTGATGGAGACCAAAATACAAGATTCCTATTATGTCTGAAAATCCCGGGATTAGCCTCATTTCTCCAATCCTGCAAACCAAACATAAAATTTGTTGAACTGGAGTCCAAAATACAATCCAATATGGCAAAATACAAGTAACCAAACATGCCCATATTTGAGCAGTCCAATCGTTATCTAAATTGTGGAGAGTTTATCACAAGATGGGAGTCATAGCGATTTATTGTTAGCCAACGGAATGTACAACGTGATTATTGCACGGTGTCTAACTATTTCACAAAATTGAGAGAATGGAGACAGGTGGGGAATTGAGAGGACAGAAACGAGTGGTGGTGTTTAGTATGGTAGAATAGTAGACTGTAGATTATATGCCTTAACTTACTTCTTATTTTTTCTTTTTATGTAAATTTTGACTCACTTCTCACCATATTACACATAAATACTCATTTTTCCATCAATTGAGGATAACAAAAACATTTCATACAGACCATCAAGGATCAACACCACCATTGGTTTCACAACCGATGGACATCTTGGAGCAAACAACAACATAACCATTGGATCATAGCCAATGAACACCATGAGCAGTCAACATCACCATTGGTTGACACTCGATGGTAAGACTACATAGACATCGGATGTCACCATCATTCACCTAATGATGGCAGGACAAACTCATCAACTGGTGGTCGATCTGCATCATCAACCGCTGGTAGTACATACTCATGAACCGATGGTTTGTCTACATCATCAACTGACGACAGTACAAACTCAACAACCAATGGTCTATCTGCAACAGCAACCGGTGGACACACAGACTCATCAAGCGATGATTGTCCAGGCCTCATCAAGTGATGACTACCTTAACTTGTTAGCCAAAGGTCCTAGACATCGGCTACTCGATGACCTGACAAGTAATGGCGGCACTGACATAACGGTCACTCGAGACCGTTAAGCACGTGACCCGAGGAGGATATACGTGACACTTGTGGTGCAAGTAAAGGACCCCTAAGAGAGTATATATAAATAGGAGACCTCCAACAATGTACCAGGGGGTTGCACAATGCCAAGGACACCCAAGCACTGCCCGAGAAGGAACTCACCACCGCAATCGGTTGACAGGCAAGGAGGATGAGAGTCCACCAAACCATGCTCCTGTTCCATCTACCTACTCCTTGTTCAAAGTACTCCCCCGATTGAAGGAGGACAAAGAATAGATCTTCGCCGCCTCCACACCAAGTTCTAGGAAGGAGAATCTGACCATCAGTTGTGGCCATCCCTTGGCCATAGTTGGTGTATCCCCTACTTACCATGCTTCAATAGATCTTCTTCGCCCATTCTTACACTCTCCTTCCTCCCATTAGTACTTTATGTCCTTGTTCACTTGTAAATTTGTAATTCTACTCATGCACATGAGTGGCTAAACTCATAGCTTGGTTGGGAGTAGCCACTAAGGCTCTCCTAACATGCATATACTTACATATTTTTTAATATATATGCTCTTAGCAAAGATTATCTCCATACTCTTGATCTTAATGCTTCATTTGTATGATTAGCTACCATCTTGTGATGTTTGATGGTTAGCACCTCGAAAGAGTAGTACTAACATTATCTAAGTGTTATGGAGTTCTATGAATGCATGAGAATGTTGGAATGCTTAAGCTAATTATCATATGGTTATCTTTGTGATTGTTTGTTTGCCTTCTCACTAGAGAGGCAACATTATAATCTAGATCTATATATCCTAAGCTCGAGAGAGGAGGGAATAGACATATATGATGATTGCTTGTAATCTTGATAAGAGTATACAATGGGTGTGAGTATTTCATGTTGGTGGGAGATCTTAGTAGGTGAACCCCAATCCAGGTTCCCATACAAATTTGTTACAACGCACTTGCTTTATTTTGTTCTCTTGTTTTGCATTCTTAACTTTTATTTCACTTCTTTTTCTTGGTTGAAGTAACATTGGTCCTTAAAGAATACCATCTTAATCTACCTTTTTGGTTGGTGTAATCTAGATAAGACTTTACGTTCTTAGCACTAATCGTTACTTGTCCCTATGATTTGACCCCAATCTACTACATCAGACCAGGTATAATAGTTGTAGGGGCCCTAAGTGTTAGGTTATAAATTCAAAAGTATGAATATTCTAGATCTGCTCTTTTTAGACGTGCGATTTAGTCCGTTCACATACACATTTTTACCACACATTGGTCAAAGTGCTCTAATATGGTCTACTTTGTCTCTTCACAAATGGCTTAAGCATCCCCACATTGGTTCGTTCCATGCCCATCGACCGACACCAACTGCAATGATCAACCTTATTTGATTGATATAACCCATATGCTACCTCCTTTTCTAAGTCCATGATTTTTAGAATTTACTGGACTCATTTTAACAATAGGTTATTCACATCACTTAGAACATGGTTTGTGAATAATTACACAACTTCTTTCTAATCATTTGAATAAATAGAAGTTCAATTGAACCACAAAATTAGGGGAATATAAGCATGATTAAAGTCAAAATAAGAAGTATGATCTCATAGAAAAATGTATGTGGTTATAGAGGATGTTTGAATGATCTATCGAACATATTATTTGTAGCTAATATCTAAGTTTAACTTAATCTAGATTGGTTGATATCTTATTTTATGTGAGAATAGACTCATCAAGACTCAAGGATTACTTCTAGTCAAACTCTTAGTTTGATCGAGCACCATCTCATTTGATCTCTTGTTTGATCCATGGGTAGTCGTCTTGATGAAGTAAATAGTAGTTGTGCAAATGATCCTTTATTTTCATGCTTCTAACCAAAGTCATAGTTTGACTAGAAGAATATTAGAAATGTATTTTTGATCAAGAATGATTATTTATTTTACAACTAGTCTTTAAATAGAAAAATTTAGCCTTCTACAATGTTAAATATTGTTCAAAGACACTTAATTGTAACCCAAAACATGTTCCAAAATGTAAAATATATCTAGGTCCATTCTAGAAAATGTTGGGGCCAAACAATTTTATTAAAACAATATCAATAATGTGTTTACTATTAGGATAGGATAAATGAAAACTTTCAAGTCCTTTTTCCTACATTGTATTCCTTATTTCCAAAACAATAGAAAATGTTAAATAGTTTGTGGAAAAAATAATTTGAACATATTTCCTTACACAATGTGAATCTTGCTAAGAAATTACAGTTGAGATGAGAAACAACTTTATGCATGCTCTCATAACAATTGACTAAAATCTACTCTTAAAGAGTTTCTGAATATTTGAAGATGGGATATTTGACCCTATGTCTATTGAAGTGATATAGAAGTGTCTCTACCACCTTTTGGTACTATTTGCTGAAAATTGTCAAACTAAACATGTGGCATCCAACTTATAAAACACGAGATTAACTAAGCAGCAGTGAATCATTTGCAGCGGATTGCTAAAAATCACTAAAAATTAAAACTTTTTGCAAAGAGATCCACACATAGGAAATCATTTTCATCAAGATCCAAAGTATAATATTTACATTCTGTTCCATAAGTACACAACCTGTACTATCTCTTCTCGAGGATTACAACATCAGCTGTCCTATTCAACATGATATACAGACAACATAAAAACCTCGAGGCATCAAGCCAAAATCTCATATCGATTAAATAAAAACACTGACTACTGACTCCAAGGACCTGAGAGTATAGAGACGACACATAGGACTTTCTAACTATAAGACTAGATAGGTAGTATCTCCACTTGAGATATTACTGTTGTCCTCGATGCTGATGTTGTTCTTTCTCTGCTAAAGTTTGCCTGCCTCCTTGTCCACGTCCACCTAAAAACATTGGATCCCATGGGGGTGAGACAATTGTAAATTGTCCCAACGGGAGATATAACTCTCCGCCAAAACATCATTATTGCAATTAAATATATATAAAACTGGACAGAGGATATACAATTTAAAGCATTCTCATCTTAAAGCATTATAACTATTTATGATAGAACAATAGATCAACTATTCACTTAATAAGGAATAGGAAGAACATGTATATCATTTATCCTTCGTATCATACCATCATGTCAAACTTCTCTTGTGACACTCATTATCTTGATATGTCACCCATGAGACATTCTTAATTCAACTTATTGGCCTTGGCCAATCTGCTAAATAGATTTTTGGTTATATTGGGCATGAGAGTGTACATCATCATGTCTTATTCAGGCATTGGTCTATACCAATCCTTTATAAATATTTTAGGCATTGGATTACACCAATCCTGTGCAACTAGTACAAGCATTAGACTTGTATTATTCCTGTGTATCCATTCCAAGTATTGAACTATGTCAATCTTGTGTAACCATTCCAAGTATTGAACTATGTCAATCTTGTGTAACCATTCCAAGTATTGAACTATGTCAATCTTGTGTAACTATTCTAGGTATTGGGTTATTACCAATCATGTGTTATTATTCCAGGTATTGGGTTATTACCAATCCTGTGTTATTATTCCAGGTATTGAACTATGTCAATCCTGTGATATTATTCCAGGTATTGGGATTTAACCAATCCTGTGTTATTATTCCAGGTATTGGGTTATTACCAATCCTGTGTTATCATTCCAGGTATTGAACTATGTCAATCATGTGACATTATTCCAGGTATTGGGATTTAACCAAATCATGTGTTATTATTCCAGGTATTGGGTTATTACCAATCCTGTGTTATCATTCCAAGTATTGAACTATGTCAATCCTGTGACATTATTCTAGGTATTGGGATTTAACCAATCATGTGTTATTATTCCATGTATTGGGTTATTACCAATCCTGTGTTATCATTCTAGGTATTGAACTATGTCAATCATGTGACATTATTCCAGGTATTGGGATTTAGCCAATCTTGTGTTATTATTCCAGGTATTGGGTTATTACCAATCCTATGTTATCATTCCAGGTATTGAACTGTGTCAATCCTGTGACATTATTCCAGGTATTGAACTATGTCAATCTTGTGTAACCTTTAAAACATTGTGTTACCTCTCACTAGGCAACAACCATCCTCATAGCTCATAAGGCCCATAAAACACCTTGTCACCTCTCACTAGGCAACATCT
Source organism: Alisma plantago-aquatica (assembly GCA_963693085.1). Taxonomy (NCBI): domain Eukaryota; kingdom Viridiplantae; phylum Streptophyta; class Magnoliopsida; order Alismatales; family Alismataceae; genus Alisma; species Alisma plantago-aquatica. Next base: position 37,748,737 of record OY856413.1, read on the forward strand.
AATCATATGGCTCATAAGGCCATTACACATCTTTAGAATTCAGGCATGTTCATTACTCTTAACATTTATCATTAAATGATTCTCAGTACAAGGTATGAGTTCATTCCTCATCCTTATCATGGTATGATTACATCATACTCATTAGTTTGGCTTACCCTTATTCTCAAGGTATATTAGCCTATGCTTTTCAAGGTATATCAAACTCATTACATTTTATTGTAACAATTTACATAACACATTTCATATATTTCTTACTCAAATAGATTGGATTTGAAATGCATCAAGGTATATAACTTTCCTCATCACCTCTATCTTCCTTGAGTTATCAACTTATCTTGTATTAAGGCACTTCCCATATTAATACTTTCATCCATTGACCTATCACTCTCATCATGAGGTGCATAGGTCACACACAAGAGTGGTCCAACTACCTTTAATGATATGGACTCATTTTAGGTTAATGCATTGCCTACAATAAGGTTTCCTATACTCAATCCTTTGAGGTATTTCACCTTTATAAGGTTTCACCCTCTGCTTTATTATCAGGGTTCTGGTTTGTCATCATATTGCACAAGGTTAGGGCTTTAAATATTATAACTCCATTTAGAATTTCACCTACCTTTACCCTTTATTAGGGCTTTGGGGTTTCACTTACTATTCATCCCAACTAGGGTTTCTCATGACATCATCCTCAGTTAGGGTTTCTGATGGAATCACCATCAATTAGGGTTTCTCCTTTCCTATCAATGGGGGATACTCATCCCAATTAGGGTTTCACTCTTTATTCCCATAATTGGGGTTTTACATTATGTTACACTGAACTAGGTTTAAGATTCATTAACCTTCTGGATTAGGGTTTCATGATCTCTTTATTAAGGATCATAATCTAATCATCACATGATCAATACTCATATATGAATTCCTCTCTATTTTCCTCCCAACTTGATTAGGTCACATCAACCCTTCAATCAAGTACATACAACTATGGTTAACATAGTGTACTAAGACATTACTCTCATAAGATTTTAGGGTTAATTAATCTAAAGGTATTGATCATCTAGGTACTTTAGGGTTTTAACCTTTGTACCTAGCCTTAATAATCATCATTGGATCAATGGATCATTCATCATCTTAATTCTCAAGAGATTCAATCACATTGGACTTCCATTACATAAGGTATCCAAATGAATTGACCAATTGGATCTTATATTACAATAGGTATCCAAATGGATTAACCAATTGAGTCCTCAATTACATTAGGTATCCAAAAGGATTAACCATATTGATCCTCAAACAATTTTGATCACTTGGGCCCCAAATGGTCTTGGTCTTTCAAAGTTCAAACGGTTTGAAACCGTTTGGTAAAAGTGACCTTCAAGATCGTTTGCTAAAGTACCTTTTTGAAACCGCATGAACTCAATCGGTTTGGGATCGTTTGGTCCCCAACGGTCTTGACTGTTTGGTCCCAAATGGTCTTGAGACCGTTTGGTCCAAACCTCCTCAAAACCACATGGACCAAAGATGGTCTCAACTACTCCAATCAGTTTAGGGTTCTCAATGTTGATTCCATCAACCATTGTATTCATGTAACTAATCATCAATTGGACCTATCACCATACTTTGATTGAGTTAAGTAGGTCATCCTTCAACTGATTTGACTCTCAATTGACCCTCAATTGGTCATGAATTAGGGTTTGAATCAATTGGATTAGGGTTTAGAATTGATGATCCTTCAACATTAATCAATGTGTAACTAGTTACTTTAAAACTATTGGACCATCGTCCAAATTGAACATGACCTGACCCCAAATGGTCTTGAGGTCGTTTGGATGACCTCCAAACGGTCTTGAGACCGTTTTCCCATCTCATCCCTCAAATCCAAGTCATCCAATTAGGGTTTGGGTCATTGGATTGATCACCAAACTAGCATTTGATTGCACTTCAACTTAGTATCTTTAGATCTTCAAACACCTAACCATAGTCAACCCTAGACCTCCAAACGGTCTTGGGATCATTTGGATGACCTCCAAACGGTCTTTAGACCATTTTCCCATCACATCATTTGCCCATCACATCATCATTAACCATGTCATTCAATTAAGGTTTGGATCCTAGGATTGGTCACCAAATCAGCAATTGATTGTACATCAACTTAATATCTTTGGACCTTCAATTGCTCAACCATACTTAACCCTAGACCTCCAAACGGTCTTGGGTGATCACCAAACGGTCTTGAGACTATTTGGGTGATCCCCAAATGGTTTTCAAACCGTTTGGGTCAATCAACCCAAAACATCATCTCAATCACTTGCAAAATCAACACAGCCGATTAGGGTTCATACCATATCTTTGGATCTTCAAACACTTAACCATACTCAACCCTAGACCCCCAAACGGTATTGGGTGACCCCAAAACGGTCTTGAGACCATTTGGTTGATCCCCAAACGATTTTAAAACCGTTTGGGTCAATCAACCCAAGTTTCCAACTTAATCAAATTACAAATCAGCACTTAACCCGATTAGGGTTTTGGTGATTGATGGACCTTCAACTCATGAACCAATTGGAACTAATCAATCATAATTGATGGGTCATTAACCTAGATCATTTTAAAAAGATCTACAAATGGTAAACCCTGGTCAACACCACCAAACGGTATGAAACCGTTTGGTCTCATGCAGTTTGGTGAAACCGTTTGCTTCTAAACGGTTTGAAACCGTTTGCTCCCAAACGGTTTGGGAAACCGTTTGAGCAACAAAAGTAAACTGTTTGTCATGGATATTTTGGAGAGGTGTGTGCTTATCATCTTCAAGCTCTTAACTCATGAAACCTGGTGTGGTTTCCATGGTGATTGCATCAATCAACCAAAACAAATTTCGGGAATGTAAAAAGGATCACCAACTGATAAGGAATTAATTGAAATAACAATATTAAGGGTTCAAGTTATAAAACCCACCTCCAATTGAGCTCCAAAGCTCCAAGAAGACGGAAAAATGGTGTATGAAGCTCTTGCAACTCCCCCTAAGCTCGTCCTCAAACTTTTGGTTGAAACGTTTGGCTAGGGTTGAAGAGGAGATCGAATTAAGAAGAAATTAATGGTTTACTTTCGATTTCCACCATGGAATCAAGGGGAAAAGAGGCCAAGAACCTTACCAACAGGTTGGGGTCGTCCTCCTCCTATTCCTGAGCTTCTCTTGGGGTCGGCCAAGGCAAAGAAAGAAAGGAAATCCGAAAAGAAGTCCTTAAGTGAGTGGAAAAAGGGATATGTATAAGGAAATCCCAAGGAGAGAGAAAATGGGATTATTTCCTTTAATTCCCAAAATAATTTCCACCAAATCCCCCTCCATTTCTTGGCCATGAAGCCATCTTCATGTTCTTGCAAAACCTATTCATTATCCAAGAATAAAGGGAAAAGAAATTAAGCACCTTAACCCTTATAATATTAATATCCATTTTTGAGTGGAATTTCTTTTTCTTATAATAATGGTGAGTGGAATTTCACCTCCTAGGATATGCTCGTGCCTTTGCAAGGATTAAGCTCGTCCATACACATCTGAATCCAACCATTTTAATTTTGGTTGAAGGACGCCCCTTCAATTATTTTATTTATTTTTGCTTTAAATTGAATTAGGGTTCCAATTAGGCTTAAATCTTGATTATTTTAATATCAAGATTCTCTCTCCTCCAACTTAATTCAAATGAGGCTCCCCTCTCATTTTATTTGCTCTAAATGATGTCAAGAAACATTAGTGACCTTATTGAAGTGGTAATTTTCATATTGAACCTTAGGTTTTGGGTAAATTGCACTTTACACCAAAACTAGGTTTTAATGCACAAACATTGTCCAACAAGCTCTATCTTGGTGTCCAGGCTTGTGGAAATCATACCACTACATAATATTCATTATTATTATGTCTCAACATCAGAGGAACATATTATTATGTAACATTTGTAACTTAGCCCCTTAACTTGGGTAATTTGCACTTTAGTCCAAAATAAGCAAACATTGCTTCAACATTGTTCAAACTGGACCAAAATTGAAACATAAGTTCCTCATGAGCCCTAATTAATTTTCATAAGATAAGATTAAGCATATAATCATCTTTATTTATTAAAAAACCTAGGGTTAAAGCATAACCCAGGTCAGGTATGTTACAAAACCACTTTGGCATATTCTTGGGATTAACATTTTCATTTCTTTGAATTTATTTAATTAACTACATTATAATAGGATAAATTTCAATTTCTGTATAATCATGTTATTAGTTGCATTTATGAGTCTTCAAGAAAGAACTTTTTCTTCTCAAGTACTTTAAATTTCAATATTTCTTAAGAAAAAAATTTCTTGTGCTAGATTTTCAAATATTTATTAGAAAACTGAAATTATGACTATTGTATCCTACTAGTGGATTCTTATAATACTAATTTGAAATTCTTTATATTGCTAGTGGATTCTTATAATACTAATTTGAAATTCTTGATAAAAATCTACGGTGGTACTTTTTAGGGGTGGATCCCTAATAACTCATATGTTCCATTATTGATTCAAATGCTAAATTTCATCATCTATCTTTTTCTTAGCTTCTCTTTGAATGATAAACATGCAATTTAAACTACATATATAGTTAACATATTTTATACAAGTAACACTCTTAAAGTCTAGATTATTTTATGAAATTTCTCTCATATTTTGTTTAAAATTTTGTTGATATCTTTCTAGTACATCTACTTGGTAGTCGTTGGTCTACATGATTATATAGTTGAGAACATATAAATCAATTTCTCATCAGTGAGACTGGATATCATGTGGTGTCTAAAACTATAGAGCTAGGTTTGTGATTTCTTCCTAGGGGTAAGTGTGAGAGGAGACACCTCTAGAGTTAGGGACAAATTCATATGGGGTTGTGTTGAAGATTCTGATGGACAACCACCTCCAAGTCTCAATTTTCAAGATGGATAGTAGTGAGGTGGTTTATACTATGTGGGGAAGAAGAAAACCTATATGGTGGTAGAAGAAGCTACAAGAGATGGTAAAGGGCTTGCTGGAGGAGAGGTTTGTTGGTGGATAACTCATTTATAGAGAAGGAAATGAAGTGGAGAAAGAGCTAAAGAAGGATGAGTTCATCTCTGATGGTGTTGTCATTGTTCATGAACCAAAGGACCTGACCTGAGGGTGAGGGGTTAAATGATCTTGGAAAGGAAGGGGGTACCTTATGTGGTGAATAGATGGAGTCACTCATAGTGTTATGAAAACGTTGCAGATTGACACATCTTTTTGATGGTTTTTTTTATCTTTTTGCAACCTGGTCTTGGACTGGGTCAGAGGAAAATAGGAATTTTGGAAGTGTGATTGTAAATGATAGAGGTTTTTTTCCGATAGGAGGGTAGGATGAATGTATGATCCTTTGTGGCTCATAAAAAAATATATTTAATATCTCATATAGGTCTACCTGATGATTTTAATTGTTTATTCTCATTAGAGTAGTAATTGGAAAAAGTTTAAAATGGTAGTGAAAATTGTAATTTGTTTTCTTATTTCGAGGATTATATTTGTTGAAGATAGAGAATTATCTTTTATACACTTGGGATTTTTGTAATTATAATTGGATACAATTTCCTAGTTCCTTAATCTTCTCCATCATAAAAGGCTTGAAAGCAAAAGTACTATGTTATATAGGATTAGATAGTCTAGAAGTAATAAATATTTGTTGGTTAATTAATTGACACCACTATTTTATGAGTTCAAATTCACTAAAATGGTAATCACCATGCATATTAAATTTTGTCCGTTCTAACCTTAGATTCAAACACATGTTTTTCACTTACATAAATATCTCTTTATACATTAACCGTCTTACACCTAGATATGCTGCTATAGAAATCTCAAGTTTTGTACATGTAATCAAAATTTAATATGGATATTGAATTGACAATGGACAAATAGATTTCATATTTCACATACCTTTATGAAATACATTTCCTTATCAATTTTAGTTATACATGTATAATTCATGAGTACTATCATATGGTCAACAAATATTTATGACAAGGCTAATGTTGATTATTATGAATTTGAGACTTGTGTATTTGGTGAACCAAAAATGATATATCCTTACACATATTGTTAAAATTGTGTTTATGATTCTTATTAATTTCTATTATTTGATTAAAAATTTAGACATTTTCACAGTGTAATACCTCATGGACATTACATATCTTGTCATTGAATTACTCATTAATAAAATGTAATATGGGAAGATAAAATACATACCAATATTGCTCTTCAAATATTTTGTTCTCTTACTATATGATTATTCTTCCATCTTTTGTATTCAGAAATTTCCCATAACTTTTCATATTGACACTAGGTGACTAAAACTTTGATCATTTGTTAAACTTATGTTTGTAGAGAAAATGAGGTAAAATGGAATGTGCTACAATTTAACCTCAAATAATGACAAACTTCACATTTAATGACATTATTGACATAGACATATGTTTCCCTATAATCTATAATGAGGAGTTTCCAATTATACTTCCAGATGGTAAACAACATGAGAAGATCTTAGATATGCATACACTTGGTAACAAGAGGTAAAATTTTGTTCTTTCTCCATTTGTTGATTATCATTATCATATGTCTCTATACTCTCTTTTTTGAAAATAGATCAATATCATTAAAAGTAAGTCATACGACATCTACAAGATAGACATCTCTCATCAAGTAACCAAGCAACAACTCTTTCTGTGGAAAGACATAGCACAAGGCTCAGATTGGTATGAGATAGGTATGCTTATGCACCGTCTACCTCTTATAGTGGCTGTCTAAAACATCTATTTGGGATGGAATTCATCAATCTACAAGAACCTATGAGTACATCTCTAGAGGAGTTTTCAAAGCCACTGATAGAGATTACCATCATGAAGACAATGAAAGATTACCAGACAAAGAGCTCAACCCCAAATCAAAGACACAGTCCTAACAACACAGACACAACGCCCCACCAAACAGGATGAGAAACACAACTACCAGCGACGCACTAAGGTTGCACCAACCAGAAGACCCGGGAAGGAGGCCAAACCACAGTGATGCAGATACAGAGGAAGGATGGATCATGCAGATACAAAGGCGGGGAGTAGAGGGTGCCGGGAACTCCACCACTACTCTCGACCACCACTGCGAACAAGGGGTGGGAGACCCGCATAAAGCCCAAACCCAGCTTACTCCTCCTCTGCCTGGAGCACCAAGGGGTGCCCGATCTCACTGACCGCCCAAGAAGGAACCCAAGGAGACACTTAACAAAATGTGCTCTAGTCAGACTAGAAGCAAAACGCCACTCTTATGCAAGGAGAGATAGAAAAGAACAACGACCAACGCCAAAGAGAAATATGACTACCAAGGTTGTGAACCAGTGACTAACCCAACAAAACAACCTAAAACTAAACTGAAAAAACAAAGGAAAATGATTGGGAAGGGGAAGCGCTAAGCCACTGGATCGAGCAGTAGGAGGGGGAGCGGTGAGGGCGCCGCTCATAGGAGGACTAAGGTGTGCCTCTGAGTCCTGTCGTAGCCGTCGGTCCAACACCACAGCCCAAACGCCGTGACTTCAGCTTCAGCAAGCACTGCGCCACTCGATGGAGCCCACTGAGCCTCCACCGCCTGCCACTCGTCATCAGATCATGTATGTGCCTGAGCGAGAAAGGCCTGGGGGAGTGGGGAGGTGTGCACTGACAGCCGGAACCCCCCTCCCCCAAGCCCACCGCCGCCTAACGGGAACCCTAGTCGAGGCGCCCTGAATCGCCAGAGCCCAAAACGAAGTAGGCAGCAAAAAACCTCTATACTCTCTTATTGTTACTCAATCAATTTTCAACTATTTTTATTAGAAACCCATGCTATTTATTGTACGTTTGAAAAAAAAATTGAGGAATTTAAAACAACTAGTTCTAGCTCGATTGCTATGCATAGTTCATGGTCACTATCCTTACCATTATGATGACATATGAGACAACAAACTTCATGGATTTTCTAATTTTCCCAATTTAAGTTATATTTTAAAGGGATATAAATCATCTTTATATATGACACATAGTTTATCTTGAATATCTTCCATTTATTATTGCATAGATAATTGTTGACAATACTTATCCTTGTTTATCCAATATGTTATTACTAATTATTTCAAGATTTAAACATCCAATATCAGTATACAAAGTAATTTTTATATAATGAATCTTACTTTTAGGTGATCTTAGTTTAAAAGTTGATTTATTATGCACTCTATATATCAGCTATTGTTTTTAGTTATAAATTTACTTGCATATTCATTTTCACTTTCCCAGTGTAACACATATTTATTACTTCCCAAGTTTTAATGTGAAATTTTCATTTTAGATCATAATACTCACATGTATGAGTTCATTCTTCAAGTTTCTTATCTAACATTAGCTTTTGATTAACTTCTACTTGTTTCACATTTCTTTATCTAGATTGAGTTCGTTTCTATTTCTTGACATTAGAAACTTGATATTGAATGTATATTAGTGGAACCTCTTCTCTATCGTATCATGTGCATATTTTTGGTATTTTTTCATGAAATATTATTATACATTTGTGCAAAAAAAACCTAATTTATATCTTGTGATCATATACAAAATCACTTCTCTGAAGAAACTAATTTTTCTCTGAACATAATTTGAAAATATTTTACATGTTTTTGAGAATCTTGTCATTTTTCTTATCAGGCTAGATCTATGTTCTTAGATTTACCTATAATAACTTTATATACTTGTTGCTTTCATAAAGGGAGTTTAATATCAAGTGAGAGATAACTATGGTTTCTTTCACCACTCCTTTTTATTTGAAAAAAGTAGAAGGAAGAAATATAGATATAGGAAAATTTAATTTGTATATAAAAGGCACTCATAATCATTAATCGTGATTATGATTTTCATGGTTTTTGTTCTCTAGTCATGATATGAATACATTTTTTCCCTCAATTGGAGAAAATATTTTATGATATACTGTGAATCAACTTAATGGGTCAGTTTACATGTCAACATATTTTTGCATAACTCAATAAACAAAAGTTATGTATATCATCGGTCATTATGACTTGGTATGATCTATGAAATTATTTACATAAATTTTGAAATGCCAATCTTGTGATGCAAAAATTCATCACCATCAAAAAGGGGTGTTGGAGCAAGGGTAACAAAAAATCCTATTTTGATCATTGTATAATTTTCTAAATTTTAGTTCTAACTATGATATTATGTATTTACACACACTTCAGTAGAAAGAAAATTATTTTGAGTTACAATGCAATTTACGATTATATCAAAAATGCAATGTAAATACTATTTTGATCCCTTTTATTTTACTTTTCTATTAGGAATATGCGTTTATAAGAACTTAACCTTAGTTAACCCTACTTGGTACCATATAGATACACAAGGGTCATTTCATTTTAGTTTAAAATGATTTTTTTGTTGATTTAGAAACCAATTTAATTACATTTGGACCTTATTATTGATCTAATTAATGTCTGTTTAACTCTTAGTTGTGTCAAAAATGATCCCAAGAGTCATTTAAACTCAAGGTTAATTCTTGATTGAATTTTTTGTTTGTCAACCAAACTATAGTTTAGTCGAGTTGTAGTCTAATCTTTGTCTTGGTTTGTACACCTTAAGTCAAATTCACACTCTGAACAAGGCACATCTCATTTGTATATTAAGTTTGAATGAGAATAATTGCTAAATGTATGAGTTGTAGCTAGACCAGAAGTTTAACCTCCTAATATGTTTCTATTTTGACTAGAAACTCCTATATGATATTCTAGGATAATTTAATATATTCATGTGAATAGGAATTCTCTACGGCCATTCTTCTGGATTATAAATCCAAGTTGACTATATTTTACAGTTTTCTACCTAATAATGTATCTCTTCCAACTAAAATTGGAAGTATATTGTTCTTATTGAAACATCAACATGTTATATACCTATTAGTTTGATTAGATAGGGTGTGGATGAATAAAATGCTACATTGGTTGAAGTTATAACTTTTGTCTTGAATTTTCCCTAAAATAATCTTAGGGTGATACATTTATAGTATACAAATTAATATAATGAATATTTACTAACTATAACTTCATTTGGATTGTTAAGGAACCCTATAATCATATTTCACATTATATATATATAATCTAATTTGGTTTTCAAATGCTTATGACATGTCAACTTTAGCTTGCACAATGGTCATTGGCTTTCCTACTAGAGTGGAAGTCAGTCAACTACATGACTTAGGAAGTGAAATAAAATTTACAAACTTCATTTTGTATCTCTTACAAGTTTACTAAGAATATAAAATGAACTCATAATCATATATACAACCTAAAACACATTAAAAATATATTTTAGTCTCACAATTGATGATTCAAGGCTTGTAGTTAAATTTTAGTGGATTTTAGTTTGATTTTACCCTAAAGTGGATTTATTCTTTCTGTAACTACAATCAATTTTAATCTTAATTATTTTCCTACTTATCCTCTCTTCTTAGTTTAGTTAGAGACATCAGTTTGTTTGGGATTATCTAAAACTAGAAAAAGGTATAATCTCTCAATCATTACACTTTGTTTCTTTCTCATATCTACAAAGACTTCTATCCAAAGCATTTAGATGGTTTGGGAAAAGTTTCATGTATTGATTAAATTCACATGCTTAGTATAGGGGAGGGAAGTGATATATCATTATTTGGATATTTTAGCATGATTATAACTCTATTAGACCCTACTTAATGCGTTTGAGATATGTTATATGCTAATTTTAAGGAATTTAAGTGAAAAGGATGGGGGTTGTTTTTCTAAATTGTGAAACTAAAAAATTATGGTATATTAGTAGTAAAATACTAATATTGAACCCGTTAGAACACAATTATAGTGTTAGTAGTTCATTTTTCATCATATAACCTATTTTGGTGAGTTTTTAACATGATTTTTTGGGTTTATTTTTCCATTTAGGGTGAAGATAACAAACTGTTATATTTCTGACTGAAATTACCCATACTCATACTAAATTAATTATCTCATATAAAATGATTGTTTATCAGGTCCAAATTTCTAAAATTGCTCTTCTTCTTAGGGCCCACCGATCTCTAGCAATTATTACTTGTTACTGGTACAATTAATTCAAACATGAAACTTGTGAAACAATATTTATTTTAAATTTTAAGTAGTAAAATAACATGTTAATAGTGATTTTTTTTATTGTAGTGAACACTTAATTAAGAATTGATCCATAATATTTGAAATCAGCTCAAACTGATATATTGGCTAAGTACTGGACCTTGGTAGTGTCACCTATGGTACAATGCATATGTTAAAAGCAACAGATTAATTTTATTTATTTGAGTCGCTTATGGAATCATAAACTTTCCTAACATGCATATTTCACAAACTAGAAGTCCATGTGTGTAATGAACCTTCTTAGTTATTTATTCATGGTATATAAGTCTATGACTAAAATACATTTGTTAGATGATGAATGAAATGCATCATGGTAGATCATGAGGTTGGTAGGTGAGTAGAATACTTGTAATTGTCATTTAGTATTCAATAATGATAGATAAGAACAATAGTGATATTGATTAGAATAGAGATGCATTCATGAATTAAGAGACTCTACGTAACCCTTGAGCCAATTGAGGATCAAATGTGGAACTAAATTGTAACCTTAAAGATTGCAAATATTGACAATAAGATAATTCATATTATTCATATGTACCTAATGAAAAGGTGAGAACGTTAACTAAGATACCTCAATCCTATGTTTTCAGGGATAAAAGTGGAAAATATTAGTGAAAGGAAAAATTATAACTAAAGAATTATATTTTAAGGGGTAGAGGAGGAGCAAAAATTGTGATGATATTATAAATAATTCTTACATAATTATTGATGATATTATAAATGATTTTAATAATGAACAAAATATGACATGATATTTACTAAAAATGCATTGTATGTGATTTCACATGATATATGATTTTCTTGAGATGACATACGAGGAAGTAAAGGTTTCTTGAGTTGATTAAAAGTGAGAATGAACATATGATCTACAAATATCTAATTGAGTATTATATGTTGTTTTGTTTATCGAATTTGAAAACAAAGCTGAAGAAGTTAATTTCACTTTAAGAAGTTATATATAGTTATTTGTCTTAATGAAATGTAATAAGGACAATACTAAATGCCAATGAATTCTTTTTATATATAAAACATTTTGGTAACTTAGATATGAAATAAATGAATGGGATAAATTAGAAATGGAAAATAATTAGTGGAAATGTATAAATGGAGTTATAAGCTTAGTTTTATCCCTAACATGATGATTCATATATCTACAGTGCACACAACTTTGGTTGAGTTGATAGTAGAAATGTATGATTATTAGGAGTGTACCATAACTTAACATGGATAATATTAGAGCCAAATGGCTTCCTTTTCATGATATATTATGCCAATTAAAATTTATTTCTTTAAATAGTGACTTGAATAATTAAATTTAGATGCTTAGACATTACCCCATTCAAAATAATATTTTTATTCATTCTTGTATTTTGATGATATCGTTAAAGATGAAATTATCTAAATTTCATTTAATGAATATCCTATTCAAAGGAAAATATTATACTTATTTAAGTAATTGTAAAAATTGAATGTAATTCCAAAATGTTATCCATAAATATTGATTTGGTCAATATATATGGAAATAATATCTTTTGACCCTAATGCATTATAAATAATCCCAAAAGTGGAAACTTGAGTAATATATGGATGATAATAGGATGCAAGTCATAAGGAAAGTGATTAATGGATACATAAACCCAATCAAAGAAAATTTGAATTTATTAGATAATTTTCAAATTAAAAAATCACAATGTATATATACATACCCACGCATATATTTATCTACATATATATGTATATGTATATATATAATAGCATTGAACTCAATCCAATTGTATAAGTTCCATGATATGATTTACATGCATTTAATGTGTGATTTTTAGGATAATTGGCTTGGATTTGTACAATTCACTTCTCTCAACTTATAAATCAGATAATTAATATAAACTATTTTTTGGATACATAGGAATAATTATACATAATCGTATAGCTATTATATACCACATAAATGTGATTAAAATGTGATTTTCTAGGTTTCACTTATTTGTTGGATTTCAACCCTAATTTATCTAAAATTGTTACATGGTGATTTTGTACATTGTTGTGTACCTAGTATTTGACCCTCAAATTACTAAGATTGGATAGAAGGTATGTTGCATTCTACTATCTCATATTGGGTAATGAACTATGTTTTCTCTGGGTCTGCTTGAAACATAGTAAACTACAAACCCTCTATCTCTCATATGGCATTAGCTCATGTGAGCATTTTATCTTGAAATTCACTCAATGATATTTTTAATCTATTGTAATTGCAATTTGAAACCTATATGTAACATTTTGATTATCTTATCTCAAGTTTTGTCCTAATTTGTGAAATTGCAACTACATATTTCCATTTGAGAAATGGAAACCTATTTTCCTTGTGATAGCCTATTATTGATTTATGTTGCATTTTAATAATGGAAAAGATATATTTGATCCACTTTTGTTGTGGAAATATTAGATGTTCCATTTTTGTGATGGAAACTCTTGTTAAATCTATATTGTACCAAAACTTTCATTTTCCTTTACATGTATTTCATGCTTTTCGATTAGGTATTACTAGATTTATATAAATGTTTTTGCATCTGGGTTGTTTGCCCATGTTATCTTGTTAGGTATTGTTGAGAAATAGGAATCCATTCTATCGAAGGATATCCTACAATTATTTATAGTATGGAGGTCGTGTGCCCCATACCTTGTATTGTGTAACCATGTTATTTTGGTTTTGTGCCTCATTTCCTAGATTGAGTGCCCATGTAACTTTGGGTAGTTTGGCTATGTTCCCTTCTCTCTCATATTTAGGGTTATGTGACCTAACCTCCATTATATTTATATTTTTACAAGTACTTGCTTATCTCACTTGCATCTTAAAGTGTTGATTAACTTAGTTAGTTGTGTGCCCTAATAAATTTGTGTATACTTCTGAGACATACTTAATTTAGAGAAAAGGACTCTATATATGTTTATTATCATCTAAATCAAATGTTTATTTTGATATCCATATAGTAGATATTCTTTGTCTCTATGATTGGGAGAATTGATATAGTCATTTTACTTATTATTTCCCTATTCCTTAGTATATGTTCATACTATTATCTTCTTTTATGGGACTCTCTTCCAACCCCTTAGGTAAAGAGGACATTAGAAGGATAAGTAAGTTGACCAAGACCTACACACGAGTAACATCTGATCCTTGGGAGATTGGAATACCCTCTAACCATAATTAGTAATATAACTTGTATCTTATGTACTCATCCATATGGATGTCGATCTTGCAATCTTATAAAATGTATAATCAGAACTATTTTATTATGCTACTATTCTTTGTATTTTGAACATACTAAATTCATTATATTGGATCATATTCAATTTTAAAACTTTTGTTTGGTGTTTGGAATTGGGATTTTTTATTTGATTGGATAAGGAATGGATTGCACTTGAGTCTCACTCCTTACATTATATGTCTTGATTGAATTAATGGAAATACTAGACATCATTTAATATACATGATAGGTTGTTGTCACCCTTGACCTTAATGTAAGGCCCCTGAACTTTCTTAATGATTTGAATGAGCTTAATTTTCATTATTGAATACTTATAACCCTAATATAGCCTTTTTATATGTTTTTAAATCATAATACAAGCTTAAGTTTCAAATTTGGTCCAATTTGGACACTATTTGAGCAAGTTATGTAATTTTCTGTACATTTTGGACTTTTATAAAATTTACCCAATTGAGGGGTTTTATGTGCAATTTGTCACATATATTATGTTACTTGGATGTTATATTATCATTATTGATATTTTTTAGCCATTGGGTTCCTAGTTGCGCCATGGTTTGAAGGTGTTTTCATCAAGGGTATTTTAGGGTTTACCCCTTCATGGATGAGCTACCTTTAGTAGCTACCAACTAATGAATTATTTGATTGGCTGGGAAATTATACAAAGAAAATATAATCAGGTAAATATGGATATTTTGGTAGATGCTTGTGTGTGTCCTTTTGTATTCTTAATAATTTAAGTCCATAGACACATGGGGAAGCTACTTTTACACCTCATGCTTGCTTCTATCCTTATCCATGGGCTATATTTACCTCTTCTTTGCCCAAATTCGAAAATATGCTTGCTTTCTCTTCCTATAACCTGGAGAAACGAATACACTATGTTTTTTTGGGGAACCAAATGCTCTAAGGTAGAAGAAAACCTATTTTTGGAGAAGAAGGTCTCCTAGAGCTCCATCTAGCCCTACCTAGGGTTTCCAATGTCATCTTTTAGGGATTTCGACCAAGGAAAGTTGTTTTCTTCCTTCCTTCTCTATTTTTTTTTGCTCTTCTTCTTCCTTAGACCTTCCTTCTGGTCAGAACCCTGCTTTTCCATGGTGAAAGTGGCACTAGAACTCAAAAATCTATCCTTCTTATTTCTTTTTCTAGGGTTTTGCTACCTTGTGGAGAGAAGTGCTTATTTGGCCAAGTTCATACCTGAATTCAAGGTTTTGTTGCCCTATTTTCTCGAGATTCTTTCTGTTTTGGATCTGACCTACTCTATAGAGCCGAGTTATATAACATTCTTCACGTATATTGCTAGTTTGAAGCTTGTTAGTTCATGTTTATGCTTTAATGTGATGAATTAAGCATAGAGAAACCATGCTTGTTTAGAATTACGAATTTTTGTGGTGTTCCCTATTTTTTTCCAGTTCTATATGAACTTGTAAACATTTCTACGACCTTTCTAAGGTGTAACATGATCTGGTACAGGTTGGTTTTGAAGGAAATGTTTTCACGTGGAAAAGAGGACTCACTGAAAGAACCCTTGTACAAGAAAGACTGGACAGATTTCTTCTCGATCTTGGCTGGAGGAACTTATTCACATATTGCAAGGTTTTAAATCTGCCTATATACGAGTCGGATCATGCACCCATCATCCTAAAGGTGGATAGGAGGAACAACAATAAGAAGAGGAAAGGTCACTTCATGTTTGAACCTATGTGGGTGGGGGAGGAAAATTGCTCGTCTATTATTAGGGAGGCATGGGAAGCTGTTGAGGGGAGGGAGTTGGGAACTAAGCTGTTGAAATGTAAGGAGAGCCTAAAAGCTTGGGCAACTAAAAAGTTTGGATAAAGGAGAAGGAAGGTGAAGGAACTGGAGAAAAAACTTAAGGGGCTACAAGCTCTTCCACCGGATCAAACAAACCTTGACTGGGCGGAGGAAAAATCAAAAGAATTACAATACTGGCTACAGTAGAATGAGGAATATTGGGCTGCTCGGGCAAAAGAGTAAAAGAACTGAAAGAGGGAGACCAAAATATTGCATACTTCCATCAAAAAGTGTCAAATAGGAGGAGGAGAAATCATATTGAATGTTTAGAGGATGAGCAAGGGGTTATGAAGACACAAGAGTGGGACATAATTGCAATCATTATGAAACATTTCACAAATCATTTTCAAACTAGCAACCCCTCGGGTTTTGATGTGGCTACTAAGGGGTTGCGGGAGATGGTGACGGTGGCTCAAAGGGAGGATCTGGAGAAGGACATAGAGGATGAGGAGGTATGGGCAGCACTTAAACAGATGCATCATAATAAAGCTCCTGGTCCGGATGGTATGAAGGTGATGTTCTATCAAAACTATTGGGGAATTGTTGGAAAGGATGTGGTGAGCTACATCAAAGGGTGGTGGAAAGGAGAGAAAAGCATTGGGGAGGTATATGATACTCTAGTGGTGCTCATTCTGAAGACCGAAAAGCCAAAGACCATAGGGGAATTCAGACCGATTAGTCTTTGCAATGTGGTGTACAAGATAGCATCCAAAGTCCTGATGAACCGTCTAAAGCCTCTTATGAACTATATTGTGTCTGAGAACCAAAGTGCCTTTGTACAGGGAAGAATGATAATGGACAATGCCCTCATAGCATATGAAGTGTTCCATTCTATGAAGAGAGATAAGGGAAGGAAAAAAGGCAGCCTTGCGCTGAAATTGGACATGTCCAAAGCATATGATAGAGTGGAGTGGAGTTTTCTAGATGTCACCATGGAGAAGATGGGGTTTGGGCGGAAGTGGAGGTCTAAAGTCCAAGAATGCATAACGTCTGTCCAGCATGCCTTCGCCATTAATGGAGACGTGACCCAAAGTTCAAAGCCTGCACAGGGACTTCGCCAGGGTGACCCTCTTTCCCCCTATCTTTTTATTTTGTGTACTGAAGCATTTTCAACCTTGATCTCTACTGCTACTCGTGATGGCCTCTTACATGGCATCAAGCCATGTAGAGGCGTGCCTTGTATCTCACATCTTTTCTTTGCAGATGATAGCATCCTGTTTGCAAGAGCAACCACTACTGAATGTATGAAGATAGTTGAGATTATCAGCCAATATGAATAGGCATCGGGACAAATGATAAATTTCTCTAAGACAGAGGTTGTTTTCAGCAAAGGGATGAAGGTGGACAAGCAAGAGGAATTGAGACAGTTACTAGGTGTGAGAGTTGTGGACAGATACACCAGCTACCTGGGTCTCCCGACAGCCATGGGAAGGTCCAAGAAGCAGGTGTTCAGCTTCATCTGTGAAAGGATTTGGAGGAAACTCCAAGGGTGGTTAGATAAACTGTTGTCAAAGGTAGGGAGAGAAGTTCTAATCAAAGCAGTAGCCCAGGCAATACCCACATACATTATGAGAATTTTTCAGCTACCCATGGGAACCATAGCGGAGATGCATAGGATGGTGGCTAGATTCTAGTGGGGAGCAAAAGATAAAGAAAGGAAGATGTCATGGCTAAGCTGGGAGAGAATGTGTAGGCCTAAGAGGCAGGGGGTCTTGGATTCAGAGATTTCCAGACTTTTAACCAAGCCCTCCTGGCTAGGCAATTGTGGCAAATAGCAAACAACCCAGAATCCCTCGTGACTAGAGTACTCAAAGCCAGGTATTATTCGAAGTCATCCATATGGGAAGTGAGAAGGGGTTACAATCCTAGTTATTCTTGGTGGAGTCTATGGCGAGCAAAGGCACTATTAAAGGAAGGGACACAATGGAGGGTGGGTGACGGAACGGAGGTGGATATTTGGGAGGATAACTGGCTGCTGAAAGAAAATGAAACTCTTGCACGTTTCAAAAGAGAGGATGGACCAGATTACCGCACAGTGAGGGAATTGATGACAGAAGACGGCACTCAATGGGAGGATGATAAAGTTAGAGAATGCTTTCCGGATCACTATGTTAAAAGAATATGCGCGATCCAACTCAGCTGGCGGAGAACTCAGGACAGCCTAATGTGGTGGCCTTCAAAGGATGGAGAGTTTTCGGTACGGTCAGCGTATGGGTTGGGATTACTTGGGAAAGAGGAAGTGAGGAGTTTTGTGCAGCGACAAGGGGATGATCTATGGAAAAGAATTTGGCATGCGGGATGGAGTCCGAAAACAGCCCATTTTCTGTGGAGGGCATGCCCGGGATGTTTAGCAACAAGGGGGCGCCTATATGATCGACACTACTTAGAGTATGGTACTTGCATGTTGTGTGGTGCCGAGAAGGAGACAATACCTCACATGCTATTTCGTTGCCCCAACGTTGTGGAAGTTTGGGAGCAGACACCACGGGGAGTGCAATCTTGGGTGGATGAAGTTAGGGACGAGGAAATCACCTCGGCAGTGGGGACTGCAATGGACAGGAGCTCTATGAAAGAAAAGGAATATGTAGTGGCTGGAATGTGGATGGTGTGGAGATCTAGATGCATAAGGACGTTCCAAAACAGTGACGTAAAGAGTGGATACATGTGGATGGGTTCTTTGTCGATGTTGCGAAGGGGAGGGCAGTGTCAAAGTGAGAAGGGGGAGAGGAAGGACACGGACTAACAGGGCAGCAGCAATGTGCATGGGCAGGCGTCACACCACAAGGAGAGGGGTTGGGGCGGGAGGCAATGCATGGATGAAATAGCGGTGTCGAGGCAGGGAGTGGGAATGAAGAGGACACCAATGTAGCGTTGTGAGACAGAGGCAACATCGTGGGGAGGGGGAATGAAGAGGGCGCCAACGCAGCGTTGCGTGACAGCAGCAACGACGTTGCGCTGTGGGATGGAGGCAACGTTGTCGTGGAGTGTGATGGGAGGGATGTCAGTGCCCAACAGGGAAGTGAGGGGGGAGGCGTTGCGGGGAGAGCTGGTGGGGGGCGTTGTGGATGGAGGAAGCCATTGCAAGGTAGGTTGAAGATCAACGTCGATGGGTCTGTCGGGGAGGATGGGGGGGGGCCGAATTGGTTTGGCTACTAGGGATGATGTGGGTAGATTAGTGGGGGTTGCGGGGGAGAAGGTTAGCACAGGGACGGGCGTCTCTATATCAGAGTTGTTAGCGGTAAGAGCAGTGTTGCAGTGGTCAAAAGAGAAAGGCTATGACGACATTGAAGTTGAGACGGATTCCTTGGAGGTTGTCCATGCATGCACAAGCAAGAAGGCGCGTCGGGACTATGTTGGAGCTATTGCTGAAGACGTCAAAGAGTTGAATAATTAGTTTTCTTTCTGTAGTTTACATTATGTTAATCGTAGATGTAATAGAGTAGCCCACGAGGTGGCCAACTTGGCTCGTCAGGGCCATGTAGCTAGGTTTTCCTTGTCGAGTCCTTTCCCTTTAAACTTGCAGTCTCTTGTAAACCTTGATTTGATTTGTTAGTAATAGTAACAGGGTGCCCTAATCATAGGGTTTCCCGTCCCTCTTTCAAAAAAAACTAGTAAAGAGTTGATTATGTTTTCTTTTGATCAAACAAGCATGAAACTTTTATTGATAACCAACTATAGGTACATGAGAGTTATAGCATGAACCCCCATATCACATACAACCAACAGAAACTAAAAACTATGTTCCTCATCAGGAACTTCACCAACAAAGTATCTAGTGGTGTAGAAAATTTGTCATAGACCTAAACATGAACATACAGTCCCACAAAAGAACATAGAACAAAAATAAAAAAAGGACTGAAAAGATCGGGTGTTTTGTTGTACACCAGATCATGACCAGACTGGAATCAAGAAGACATACCTTGCTCCCTAAATCTTCCTCTCCTACCATAATTTATTGTAGGTACATGAAATTTAAGTAGCATGAACCCCCAACCAGCAAAATTCTCTTTTGAAACAAAAAGACTTCTACCTTCCCTACAGGGGACAACCTCTCAGATGAACCATGGCGTAGGATAGAAAAAGAACCAAAGGCACATAGGCCTGACAACACTCTGCAATAAGAGACTGAACATTGAGCTAGAGCATACAGTCTGCAAATAAAACCTAAAGCAAACATGGGTCACTTAGGTTTCTTCTTCTTAATGACTTTTGTACTCCCACCCCAGTACTTATACATCTCCAATGGTTGTAACATAGGATCCCTTTCCTCATCAGAGTTTTAATATTATTAGATCATGTAGCCTACCATCTCCAAGGTGACTATAAGAGATACTACCTTTACATAACTTCCCTAATGGATGACTGAAATCAATCTTTTATGTCAGTTGAGGGATTGCACGTATATCAGACAAAATTGTCTTTTTCCCAAGAGAGGCTGCCCTACTACTGAAGTCATCCTCAGTACTTCCTCTAGAAGTTGAGATCAAGATTGATACTTGGAACAATCCTATTTTCCTACCATGAATAAGCTCCTTTATTCCTTTGGCATCATCCACTACTATTTCCACCTTGTGGACAACTAAATTCAAGTCAGGGACATTGTCATACTTCCTGATGCTTGAAATATCACACAACTTCTCCTTAGAATTTTTTCAAACACCTGATCTTTGTTTACCAATTTGAATAAAAATTCTCTCTAGTTTCAGTATACTTCATAGGGAAACACACAAATATGTGCCCAAACATCTTATACCCCGCACACACATCTAGTTTGGCCACAACCTCTAACATTAGGGAAGTAGGAACACCATCAATTACAACTGTAGGAACATGTGAAGACTCTTGAACTTACACACAAGCATTAGCATAACCAAGGCAACCTAAAGATCTAACTTGTTTGTTAAATTAATATTGTAATCATTTGTATGTTGCTTTTAACTAACTTGATTGATGCTTGCCAAAATGAGTAATTGAATTATTAATCAAGTGCATTCCTAAATAGGTAGTGACCTGAGTCCACATATATATTACCATCTACCATTGAGGGATATAGTGAAACAATTTAATAATATAATAATGAGAAGATGCTCATAGAATATATTTTTTAATATGGGGGGGGGGGGTATTTGGAGTTGGTATACCTAAACATCCAACAAGTTTTGTCTATAAATGATTATGAGAAATGGTATAATGATATCTGGAAGAGAGCTTCTATGGTCATGTCTTAGTGTTTTGGGTTTTATACCCTACATCTTGGTTACACGACCTACATACCTAGGGTGCACATGTGATACTCACACAAACACACACACCCACCATATATATGTGTGTGCTCATGTGAAAACAATGAAGATCTATTCACTAGTTAGTTCCTCAAATGCTTCATTTGCATTTAACATTGGATCATCGTCCTCTAAGGTTAATGCATCATGATCCTCTACTTGGTCTATCTTTGGACGAGCTAAGAATTCTTGTGGATAAGAAAGTGTGACTGAAACATGCAAATCTTCAATCCTGAATGTGATAAATGGCTCATTATTCTTGTTCTTTGTCTGATTCTATGTATTAAAATTGTCTAGTGTGAGTCAGAGAAATGGTTGGGGTTGTAGCATATGTGATTATTGTTAGTCCAATATGTAGAACACAATTTTGGAGTTGTTCTAGAGGACCAGGATGATCTAGGGGTTCTATCACAAGCATATCATCCCAACAATATTCCAATATACTCTGCTCCCTTGAGGAGTTTTGTTGGTCAATTGTTCTTTGTCATTGTCATAGCCTTTTGTGTAGTAGTAGGATAAGGGAGGAGTTGATATCCTGGCATTGGTGGTGTTGCAACTGCATGAATGGGTCTCCATACTTCAGGCAATCAAGGACATTTTTGAATAGGTACATGGGGAGATATTCTTTGGGCTTCCCCAGTTCGACATATCTACACTTAAACTGAGGAAGATATGTTCCCTTAAATATTTAAGGCTGTCATGTTTGTCAACTATTTTTTATGAAAAGAAATTGTTCTGCACATGAACAAATGAGTGAATAGAAATAAGGGTTTTAATTGATGATTTCATCTTGAAAGACCCTGGTTCTTGTTGTCAGATCTTATTTTAAGTTTGTTTGTCTTTTTTTTGTACTTCAATATTCTTATGCTTTTAAGATAAGGTGAAAAATGTCAATTGTGGTTGACAAGGGGCCCAAACAAATAGACACATATCACTACACGCTTATATATGACTCAATGCAAAAGTGATTGACTATGTGTAGAATATCAGACTTGGTTTTGGCCGTAGATTAGATTATTGTTATATGCCTCGTAGATATTAATCAATATCCTCTGAAGTGATGAGTTTAATTTCTCTTTATAAGAATTAACAATGAAAGGATATATTTCATGTTACACTACTATCTTGTGTTGAATCAATCTCGCAAGACTCCAGATACGATAACATGAATGACAGTTTTGTACACATACTCACATATCTTCAATTTCCTTCAAGAGTGGATGTGATTAGATACAAGATTTTAGAATTAAACAATATCTCATAGTTATCACTAGTTTTCTCTACCTTGAATTCCCTTTTCCACATTCTCTTCTATATAAAACTCAAAGTCATGCATCATGAGCTATGTTGTACTTTCTCCTTCTGGTGGGTATACTATGTTGATTAACAAATTTCTCAGTAGTAAGTATATCTGGCCAACTGGAGTCAAGGAATTCCCTTTCGTCCTTGGGTGTTCTATGTATCTAATATGTCCATGTATTTGCAATGTCGTCCTTAGGTGTTTTATGTATCTAATATACCCATGTATCTGGAATAATTAGATTTTATTTCAACCACCAACATTGCTAATTCATATAAACATAGGGTGGTTGAGTCTCACAAAGCGTTGGCAAATTTGTGTTGTCCTTTCAATGGATTCGTGACAACAAACTCAAGTTTCATGTATTTTGTCATGCAATGTTATTTTTCCCACTTTTCTTGTCGTCTTCTAATCTCATAGAAGGCCCACGAGTTGGGGAGAACAATATGGTGTAATTCTGAAGGAAACTTTAGCAATGGAGAGTCGTCAAGATATGCTTAATACAGGCTGAAGGTTGGAAGCAAAAGATGTATTAGTTATTTCCATTTGTATATTTTTTTCCCAGATTTGACTTTTTCGTATAATAGCAGTATTCTTAGAGAAGGGGTATCATCAAATGAAAAATTATTGGATCAAAAAAAATATGAACTTTTATTTTATAAAAACTTTATTACAAAGAAATAGAAGAGAGTCGGGCAACAAGTTGCATCGTCGATCCCTTTTGGATGGTAAATCTAATCCTCCAAAAAACCATATTCATAGAATTGGGAGTCATCTCATTACTATTCATTATTTTTTACATCCTCTTGAGAATCTCCACCACCTCAGGTGCTAAGAATCTCAAAATCAAGAATAGCATAGAATTCTCATAAAGTATCATTACCACTTATCAATATCCATCTCACTTCAAAATCAAGAAATCGAGCATCAAGGTCAACAGAAAGTCACATAGATCGTCAAATTGGGAGTACCATCACGTGGGTCACAAATTCTAGAGAGATTATCCTATATATCACCAAATTTGGAGAGATCACATTTTAAAGTCAAACAAATAGAGCTCTTATCTCAAAGGTAAAACATGACTTTTTCCCAACATTTAGGGTTCTAGATTCTACATTTAGGTGGGGTTATACATCCATGATTGAGATTTCATATTTCAATTGTTTTAGACAAACATGATAATTCAACATTGTGATTTTGTGCTCAAAGTCGATGGAAGGGCCCACCCTAGTCCACATGGAGCTTAACCCTAAGTCATAAATCAATTAAGTTAGCATAATCATCATATTACATTGTCAAGATCTAGGAGATGAAAGTCATTAATCATACATCGAGGATGACCTCAAGATTAAAATAGGATGATCATGGGAGTCAAATCGATATCATCATCAATCATGAGCCACTATTTCATCAAGTCAATGTAGTATCAAATCTGAAAGTGATAAAAAAATGTTGATTGTGAATACATGCTTGACTACTTTAGCTAAGGTAGATTTCTGGGCAGCATGTCTCGTAGTAAAACACCCCCTTTCGAGCCCACCAATGGATAAACTATAGTTAAATCAAAATATGTGTGATTTCCTCCCACTCAACCAAAAATTAGAACATCTGCTAGTCTAATTGTCGATCTCCCCTCCCGTGGATCCGCCAAAAAAATCACAGGTGCTTCTTTCTTAGAAGCAACTCCAGTGTGTCTAAGTACATCATAAAGAACATGTATGACATGATCATGTCTATATTTGAAACCTGGAAGTTCTCTACAATGAATATCATGCTTCTAAAAAGTGTCTAAGTAGGATTTACAACAGACTAGACATGCCTCATAAAATGGGAATAGAGGAATCATAAGACAATATCTAAAAATAGTATGACACTCTACTAGTGACATATTCAGTCCAAGGACGTCAATGGGAATATAAAGAAGAAAATATTGAGCATTCTGGCTTGTAAATACTGAAAAACCACTTTTCATCTAACAGTCATGTTGAACTCAATCTCCATGTCCTTAACAAATTTCCAAATAGGGAATTCACCAAGGATTTCTAGGCTTTAGAGCGGACAGTGTCCTTATTAGAAAAATAGGATGGAATTGTGACACATAGACAATCTAAAACCTACTTAATCAGTCCATATCGTATAACTTATTGTCTCATAAAATATGATCTTGAAGCAACCAGGATTAGGCTCTAGAGGCCAAAAAAGCATATCAAGAAGCCTCCATTGGAGAACACAGACCCACACTGCCAAGTATAATGGGTAAGGACGTCCCCTGCCATTGGAGGTCACCAAGAAAAGGAGCTCCACATACCATAATATCCTCAATTGATCCACATGGCCCTTTATTAAGCCATGTTGCAACCATCTCCATGTATGGGAATTGCCATGTCCTTAAGATGAACATAAGCTTGGTTGTACCCATACAGGAACGTAATAAAAGAATCTCACTTTGTGGATCATGCAACTAAGGGAGTAGATGCATCAAGTCGACAGGCTTGGTTTCCCTCCTCATAGCCAAATTTTCAATATAACCTTTATATCTACTAATAGCTCCTCTAGGTAACTTCACTCCTAGCACAAGCCTTCCAATTTACATAGGAAAGAACCTTTATGCATCTTCCGACCATCACAGGAAGGACAAAAAATCTCAGTTTTATGAATATTCAGAACAAGCCCCAACTCTGGACCTATGTGTTGTATGATGTCAAGCACCTTGGACACCTCCAATGTGTCCCTGATGATGGTCCCATCGTCAAGATACTAGGCATGAAGAAGAATTTTACTATTGTATATGATTTCATGAATAAGTGGGTGAAGTATAATAGAAAAGACAAGTGGGCCCAAAGGATCACCTTGTTGCACACTAGTGGCAGGCCATATATGTTTGTCTCCAATGTACAACCTAGAAGCTTGAGCATAGAGAAATTGTACCATATAGAAATTGATGGACACCTCCTCCTTACCCCATGGACCAACACAAACCAATCTACCATGCTAAAAGAATTAGAGAAATCCACTGCAAGCATGGAGAAAAAACTTGTCTTCATGGTGCTCACTCAAAAGAATGTTGACATTGTGCAAAACTACTTCAAGCCCACTAGATACACCGACTTCAAATTGATAATCATTGAGATACTTAGCCATATCTTTGCCTACTCCTATCATGGAAACTCTAGATACTAGATGCTCCAAATAGTACCCACTGCAATAGGATGTATGTCGTTGTTAGGCTTAAGTGATGGCGTAAGAGGTAAAAAAGCTACAAACCTGTCATACTCAAAGGAAACCTCCTACCTAGCCATATTTTAAACACCAGAGTGATAGCATGAAGGAGATAAGTTCCAATGGCATACCCCTCTCCACAAAGAGTGTCTAAGATGTGTTGGGCTCTCAAACCATCTATATCACATGAAATGCCTTTAGGGAATGATTTGATACATTGCAAAATAGTATATGCATCAACTATAAGAGGGGCCTCTGAAATCAAAATATCTAGCATCGAAGGAGGTTTCTTATACAAATGTTTATTCTCTAAAGCTTTCATGGTATCTTCATCATAAGGAGCCATCCTTGAAGAACACAAAACATTCACAACTATTATAAAGTGTCTATCTGCAACTTTGTGAAGGTATTGTTTAATGTTGGGGTTCTCCTTTTTATCCTCTTCCAAGGAGCCATACTTCTTGCGATCTATATCTTCATGTGCATGGAAGTGCATCATATTGTCCACTAGATTAGTGATACCATCAGCCCCACCCCAAGTAGTAAGTGAACTCAATATATGACATTGTTGTAGATACTTCCTATAGCCAGATCTAAGGTCCTATTTGTTCTTAGGCCTGAACACCTATAGAGTGCAACGGGGAAGAAGTAGAAATCTCACCCAAGAAGTTATGGAGCCTGGCTCGACAACCACTTTGTATAGAGTTTTCTTCAATGCTTGAGCAAAAGCAAGATGACAATTATGAGGGATTCTCTTCATAGTAGTGGTAAAATTTTGATCAAGAAGTCTAACATCCATGAACAACCCATCTGTGACATTAGAAAGTACAACTCTCGTTGTGTGGGGCTTTAAGATGCCAATGATATGTTCTTGGATCTCCCTGGTATCATCTATAACCCAAACAAGATCGTTGTCATGGTGGCATGCACGACTCAATGCCTGTACCCTCATGCATCTTCCACACATCCACTGATCAAGGACCTCTAAGGTCTCCTCGACTATGAGAAATAGATCATGATGATTTTGATGACATTTTGCAACACTATATGACACCCCTCACCGTAAATGTGTAATTTCTTGAGATGAGAGATCATGCGTGTGAAGTCTTTGCTTCCTTCCCAACCATTCGAACAACAATGAAAATTTTGGAATGGATAGTGTAAGCCACCCATCTAGAATTATGAGAGACACATGTACTAAACCATTTCCATAGATGTGGACAAGTGTTTCTATTGCAGAGTGGAGACGCGTGCCAATGGAGGAACCTCTCCTTCCTCTAGATCAGACATGGATAAATTTGTCTAGGGCAATAGAGGAAAAAAGATCATGTTGTAGAATAAAACCAGACAGGAACCAGTCCATGGAAGAATCCCACTACAACATTTATACTACTATAAAAAGAGTGAATAACTTCTACAAATTATAAGAATGCCATTAGCCAATCAAATTACAACATTTTTAAAATGATGAACTCTCCTTAATTCTCTCTTCTCTCCTTTTTGAGGATTTTCCCACTAGTTTTTCATCATGTCCAAAAAATCCCACCCCGACTACAAAACCACAAACTCCTTTGGTGGTTCCAACTGATTCACGTGTCCCCACTAAGCCATATTTTGCAACACACGATCCAACCCCTTCATTTCTCCCTTGTGCAATCTTTGTCTATCCTAATATGTTGCTCACCCTTCCCACTCCTTCCATCCTGACCTATTTCACCTTCTATGTTCTCCTACATTTTCCATAAACATCAATCTTTTGTTTTATTTGATTTGTTTTTAATGAAAAATGAAAATGTGAAATAAACACAGTACAACGAGGAAGCCCAAACATCACATCATTTGGTTTCCTTGCTTCTATCCCTCTCTCTCCATTATCCTTTTGATTTCCACCCACTCTCTCCGCATAAACAACCTTCCTTTTATCTTCATCGTCTCAACATTGATGTAAAAAATCCTCCCTCCAATAAACTGTCAACTTAATTTCAAATTCTTTGCATTAATTGGATAAACATTTTTCTCCATTTTTCTTTTGACTTCCACGGTTCCACCTCTTTCTCTCCATAAATTTCCAATCTCTCTTCATAATCATCTCGACCTGTCATTCAAAATTATGCTCCTTCTTCTCAACACCCTGTATTTGTTCTCGATTTTCATGAATTGGTCAACAATGTTATATTTCATACATATTCTTCCCTTTCAAAAGAACATTAATAGTTGACTTTCTATAAAAGTTATAAGAATATCACGAGTAAATAAAATTGTTGCCATTATAAAAGAGTGAATTTGTTGGTTACATTATTAAACACGCCGCCAACCAATCAGATAATTCCATTTTTGAAATGTTACATTCTCATTGAATTTCTCTCCTCTCTTTTTTTTCAAGAATTTTCTTTCATTTCATTGGTAATTTTTCTTCACCTGGAAAAAAAACCACTCTCCGCCCAACTCCATGCATAGAAATCCCATGATTTTAGTATTTCTCCCTTGCTATGTGAAACATCATTCCCTCCAACTCCACTCTTTCCATAACTTCCACAATCTTTAATTTCCTCTCACTCTCCTCATTTCACTCAAAACGATAATTCAATTCGTCTTCCCCTCCATTATCATCTCCTTATTGAACTCCCGATGACGCCTACCCACAACCACACTACTCCAAAAACTGCCAATTTGAAAGGAAATTAGAAAAATATTAAATGCCTCTCTCTCTTATCTTGCTCTCACATTCTGGATTTAAAATCAAGAAAAATGTTTTCTTATCGTCAAGGGAAATACTAGTTCCTCATTCATAACTACCCATCACTTTTACCCATTATCTGAAAGTGTGTATCTTATATTTAAAATTAATAAATAACCTCCATGGTTCCCATTTGTCATTATTGACAGTTCAACCAAACAAGTCGCCACACACCTTTTCCCTCCTTAACTCACTCTTTCATTATGATTAATTATAGGCAACCTTTAAAACTACACGATTTTAACAAATTTGCTTGTACACCATACATCCAACTATTCAAGAATAGCCTTCAACATTCTCCCCACTCTCTACAACGTCCACTTCTTCTCCCCACTCCTCGCTCTCTTTAACAGCCCCACTCCTGGCTCTCATTAGCTTGCCTCCTTTTGGCCTTTTCTTCAGACTCATGTGCATGTCTCTTTTACTCTGATCCCCTGCTTCATCCCATCTTTTTTATTTTCAGATCTTATGTCTCCCCTCTCCATCTTTGTCTAATTTACCACCAACTTTATATCCTTATTTTCCTCTTTTCAATAGAAACTAGAAATAGCAAATAGATAATACCTGGATGATTTTTATGTGTCTTCTCGTTCTAATCAGATGAGAAAGACAACTCCTCCATATGATTATTCTGTTAATGGAGAGTGGAGACACATTGGAGGCAAACCACTATGATTTTCTCCACCCCCACTACACGTAGGTGGACGATAAGGTTCTTACTTGTGTTGTTTAGATTTTGCAAAATCTTTTACATACTGCTGATATTTTTCTCTCAGCAGTCAGACAACAACATGATCCTCACTCTCCATTTGGATATAATATGTACAATTATAGATTCACACATGTCATGTGAAGACCAAGAAGTCAAGAATTAATGTTGAGGTTCGTTTTTGTTTTCATTTTATTCTTGATTTAAAAAGTACTCCTCTTGGTACCATTTTGATCATTCATAACTCTTGTTTTTTTTCTTTGGTCCTCCGGTCTATATATTCCATTGGGCAGGATGAGGTATTTGAACATGATTCTCTTCACCATGTTGATCTTTGAAGGCCAAAAACAATTAAATCACAATATGGAGATTGCAAGAATTTCTATAAAAAAAAAGAGATTTACTTTCTTCAATAGGTACATATTGTCCCCTTCATGCTTCTTTCATTGTTCAATTCTATCTTTCCTCTATGTATGGGTCAGACATATGTGGTTTTGTGTTCACTTAGATCTTTTTGCTATCTTTGTTAATACAGTTACCATATGTCTATCCCATCTCATAATGATAGACAAAACCAAATCTTAACAACTACACATACAATTACTATTTCCATGCAATTGTTGTAGAATCCAGCATCATGGATCAAGTCAGTCGGTCTTATGCAACACATTCTAATAAGATCAAACCCTTTTCTCTCTTACAAACATGAGCAGTTCAAGTTGGGTCTCAGTGTCGCAAGAAGGCATTTAAACATCTACATGCAATCATTTATATTAGTTGTGGTATATATACATCTTGTTTTCCAAAAAAATGAAACAAAGATGCTAATACACTTCAATTATAAGCGTACAAGCACTGTTAATGCAAAAAAATGATTAATGAAAAGAAATATTTGTGTTGCTTGAGATGCAATCTGGTTATTAACCATTGACATATTGACCCCATTATTTCATATTCTTATTAACTTCAACTATTCAGCTTTGTAGGCTACACTTAAGGGTCTCGACATGAGTAGCAAAAAATTAGACAAAATCATAAACTAGCATACAACAATGTCCACGTGTCTACGAAAGGAATTTATTTAATTTGGCACATGCTTTGGTTCAACTTACATAGGTTTTACTTGTCTACATGTGACTTCAAGGCAAGTCAGTGATCAATGTTTGTTGCATGCAATTTGCAATCAAAAAAAATTATTTCCTACATACCTTAAACTAAAAATGACAACATCGCAGGTTTGCATAGAGGGCACATGACATAGATAACCAAATAGCCTTTCACAGTCAGACTGCTTGCCAGATGTTTGATGAGACAATGAACCAGATGTTTGATGAGACATGATGTTTGTTGTTACTGCATGACCCTCTATATTGCAAAATATTGCAACAAAAAATTATATGGAAATTGTATAGATCGTATCGACATGTTTTGTGTATCACTATAGAGACTCAAACTTTTATTTTAGACTATTGGGAGATAATTTGTAGTTTTAAGAGGTAATTAAATTAAGAAAAAAAAAGACAGATTATCTATTATCTACCGTGAAAGTTGGGTACATCTTTAATTTTAGCATTGCATTTCTTTTTGTATTTGTTGTTCTACTAATCACATCTGTGTACTTTATCTTTAGATGTATGATAGTCTGATTTGTTAACTACTTCCAATTGATTTTAAAAATATTGGCTAATGGCATCGATAAAAATTTGCAAATGCTCAATACAACTGTTGATGTACAGGTGGACCTTTTGTCTTAAGATCCTGTAGTTTAGTAGTAGTACATGTATATGTATAAGTTTGTTATTCAATATGTAATATCAAATGTTGTAACAATTCATGTTGTAATTATATGTTGAATAGTGAACATGTGTGTATGGTTATATTATTGTTCATGTGCATGTGCTACTAATTGTTTTCCTTCTGACTTCCTTGATTTTATTCTTCTTAGCCTAGTGTGTGGTGTTTAAATTGGGATCCTTGCTGATTTGAGGGTTTCAATTTGGATGTCATACATCAGATTAAGTTTTAGAAAATTAGGGGACGTCACAGGTGGTATCAGAGCATGAACAATAGAAAAGCCTGACAATTGCTCATTATGAAACTCAAAACTAAAGAACCTTGAACTTAATAATCTTTAGGGTTAGATTAGTCATCTTTTAGAGACTAGATCTTACCTAGCCTCTAGGTTAGCACCTAGATGTCTGAGAACTAGGTCTAGACTGGTGCTTGTTGAGTAGCAAGTCCTTAGATGTCATTCTTTCCTTGTAGTGCAGCGGTATGGGATGTTGCACTATTTGGAAATAACACGCATCAAGGGAAGAGAAACCCTAGACATATTGTGCACGTTGTCTAGAGTAGATACACTAGTCTACCCCTTATTCTTACCCTTTTCACTAGTTTTCATGACACTGTACTCTCTACTATGTGTGGGACACTTGTTTTCAGGATTTGGTTTTGGATTCCAATCAGATTGAACATTGATAGTTTTCTCTGATGCATGTTTTATCGGAGAAAAACTATATAATATTTTATTATATATATCTATTAAAAAAATGTGTCCCCACACATGTACAAGTAGGAGGTGGTCATGTAACCTAAGTGAAAGTGAATGACATCAGTCTAGAAGAGATAATAGTTCTAGATTAGATGTCTAGAGCCTTGTTAGAATACATGATAGATGGAATAGATGAAATAATATTAGATGATTATCTAAGATGTATAGAGATGACATAAGATGGTTATGATGATCTATGTTTGCTTTGAGGATTAAGGTTCAGTTTTGAGGATTTGAGATAGGCTTTGATGATGAAAGTATGTGTTCTTTTCTGAGATAAGATAAGATATGTTAAGACAAGGTTGTGAGTCAGCATGAGCCTCATCTCTTTTGTGATGGAGGACCTCTAGTGTCAGGACCCATTTTAGGGTTAACTCCAGAGAGAGTGAGACCCACAAGGATAAGGTCAGAGAACCTAAACTCCAAGATATGAGAAAGACGAGAAATATGTGATATGATATGTCCTAAACTAGATTACTCCTGAGTGAATGAGTTGTGTTGCTTAATGCATGATTACTATAGTCTTGTTGAACCCTAGATGTCCTTGGGAGGACCAAACCCTAGAGACAGAGAGAGGTTGGTTAGATATGTGCATATGTGAACATCAATATGAGTGCATGCCATCTGGGTGAGGGAGAGAGCCGAAGACCCTGGAGGAGGTAGCTATGTTAGTTTCTGTGAAGCCACATGCTCGGGTTGGTGGTTTCCCACATAGGAATCTAGTGGTTTATATAAGAGAGTTTTAGGTAAGCATGTTTCATGGGTAAGATTTGCGAAGAGAATGTTATAGCATGTTTTGGTTTGTGCTATGTGGCTAGAGCTAATGAAGTTATCACTAGTGCCAATGAGGTAATCTGAGAACCCTAGATCGAGAGGAAAGATAAAGTATATGCATATGAGATACTCATAGGGTTGAGTTAGCTCAGAGAGACTGAGCATGACACTACCCTTGTGGTATGGGTTAGAGGAACCTCATTTGGACTATATAAAGTTTTGATACATGTTTCACGAGCCACTTGTATAAGTTTGTTAGCACAACCATGATATAATATATGTAAGATGTGATCTAATCTGGAGACGTGATATATAGACATGATAAGATTGAAACCTAGATATGGTTTAATAGATGGCAATGCAAAAATGGTTAACCATGTACATGAATAATGATGATTACTATGAAAATGTTGTTTAATCTTGTGATGAATTCACTAGTAAATGATGCAATTTAGTATGAATAATGAAATACGATCATATGAATGAAACATGTTACACGAGATGTTAATCTTAGTCCTTAACAAAGATGGAAAATATAGTTTGACAGCTAGCACAACATAATGATTATAACACCTTGTGATCTAGATGGATAATGTGGGTTAATTATAGTTAACTCCCTCCTAAAAGGCATATGTTAATGGTGAACATGTTCTAACAATGAGCTAAATAAAATGTTGATGACACCTTGATATAATGGGTTAACTTTAGTTAACTCCTTTAGAACATGGTAATATGATGATGGAACCCTAATTTATGGGCAAAGATAAGGATGAAACCCTAACAGTGAGATATGTTATGACCTAATCAGAGTTTCTAAACCCTTGTTTGAGCCTTCTATGAAGGGGTTATTCACCTTAGATATTTTAAAACCTCATAATGGTAGTTTGGAGATGGCTATGGAGCTTTGTTTTTGGATATTTTGCACCTAGGATAGTTTCCTCAATATGGAAGAAGATCCTTAGTTTTTCCTTGGAGTATGAGTATGGCTCAATTTTGAGGATGAAATTTCTTTTAAGATGTATATGATGTGACAAAGTGGTTTCTGGCTTAATTCCAAGGATGAAATTTCTTTTATGGTGTGTAGGATGTGATGGAGTGGACTTTTGGAATCCTAAAATGTCCAATGACACAAGTGAAGTCATGCATGTTGAGTTGTTTTAAGAATCCCAAGTGTTTTAGTAAAGTTGGAGTGTTGATTGAGGTTTGTATAATGATTTGGATCCATAAGTTATGCCTATTTGAGGACTTTAATTTAATGGTCTAACAATTGAGTTTTGGTACCAAATTCTTGCATAAGGTATCTTGAGTAGTGAGGAAGTTGTGGTCAAAATTTCGTGGCAATTGGATGTTCCTAGAGGAAGCTGTTAAGGTTTGAAATTGGTGAAATAATGTGCATTTTGAGGATTTATAGACCTAAGTTGTGGCTTGAAACTAGTGTCACGCGCCCCTTAGTTGAGCTGGGTCTGTGTGGCATG